>CM064329.1:17777050-19027883 GCA_032595735.1 Pelochelys cantorii | reverse complement strand
TCCTGCCTGCTCACTGTGGATGGCAGGTTTTCTGCTCAGTTTGCCAAATCCACTCCAAGGCCTATTGGCTCTGATCCCGTTACTACTTTGAGTCCAGAGGTGTAGGATTTGGTCCATAATACATGAATAGTCAGAATTAGCACTGCCTGGCAGCCTTACAAATACTTGTTGCTGCTATTCCTTGCCTATGGATGCATTCTGATTGTCCGGGCTGTTACAGATAAATACAGTCAATTTTACTGGATCAATGTCATTACAGTCATCCTGATTATGGAGGAAATTACCATGGTCACTTGCAAAACCTGGAGCAATGTGCATTCAAGTGAGCAACAGCTGATTCTTTTTAACCCAAATTCTTCCTTCTTCTTGAGTACCAATGACCAGTAAATAGTTATACCAGACCATGCCTGTTGCTCAAACAACCCATTTGTGGAATGCACATTGCTTATTATATCACTTAGGCTATGCCTACACAGCAGAGCTTCGTGTCCCCTGGCATAAACCAGGCACAATAATATCACCTCACGTGGGTATTGTGAAAATAAATCGCTTAGGCTGTGTCTAGACTGGCACGTTTTTCCGCAAAAGCAGCCGCTTTTGCGGAAAAACTTGCCAGCTGACTACACTGGCCACTTGAATTTGCTTAAGAACACTGACGATCTAATGTATGATCGTCAGTGTTCTTGCGCAAATACAATGACTCTCCCATTCAGACAAAAGCCCTCTTGTGCAAATGCTTTTGCTCAAGAGGGCCAGTGTAGACAGCTGAGAACAGTTTTGTGCAAAAAAGCCCCGCTGGAGAAAATGGCGATCGGGGTTTTCTTGCGCAAAACTGCGTCTAGATTGGCACGGACGCTTTTCCGCAAAAAGTGCTTTTGCGCAAAAGCGTCCATGCCAATCTAGACGCTCTTTTCCGTAAATGCTTTTAACGGAAAAACTTTTCTGTTAAAAGCATTTGCGGAAAATCATGCCAGTCTAGATGCAGCCTTAATGTTCAGAAAGCCCTAAAACACTAGATTCATAGATTATAAAGCCAGAAGAAACCATTGTGGTCATCCTGTCTTGTCATCTTTCTAATTCAGGCAACCCTTAAGGCCTGTGTTTATTCTTGTTTGAAGAGGAGCATACTGTAAAAAAAATTCCAAAAACCTTGCTACAGTGTCAGCACCATAGGAAATGGATAACTGGTAAAATTGTAGGGCCTGCAGCAGTTCCCCATCTGCTCTGGGCAGGGGCTGCTTCAGCCTTGTGGAGCACCCCACTGCAGGTTACATGCTGGCTCCCCAGAAGTGGAGACAGCAGAGTCTGCCAGCCCTGCTTCCAGGGAGCCAGCTGCAGAGCCCTCAGGAAAGTCTCCTCCCCAGAAGGTGAGGAGACTTCTGCTCTCAGGGGGGCTTCACTGCATACTGCAGAGTAGGGATGTCAACGAGTAGTTGACTAGATTAATAACTGATTAACCAATAAGCCCAGGCTTATCTAATTGACTACGCGCATTCCACCCCCCACTTGCTGCCTCTGTATCAGAGGCAGCAAGTGGGGGAGAAGCAGGAGCTGGTGCTGGAGGGAGCTGGCTTAAAAGGCAGCAGAAGGGGGTGGGGCAGAGTAGGCTGATTCATGGCAGCAGCCCCTGCCTGCACTGGGCTTAGGCTCATTGCAGACAGAGGCTGTTCCGTGGCATGCTTCCTGAGCAGCCTCCCCCCACAGTTAGCCCTGGGCCACCTGGACAGAAGCTGCTTCACGGCAGCCTCCCCAGACCCTTCCACATCTCCAGCAGCCTCTAGCCATGGGGAGCTCGGATGCATAGGGGCTGCTGCCACCCTGCACTGCTGCCTCTGTATCAGAGGCAGCAATGCAGGGTGACAGGCAGCTGATCTGTGAGGAGAGCTGGTTTTTAAACTAGTTCCCCTCATTGACCAGCTCAGAGTGGGGCCGGATTGCCCCTGGGGATTATAGAATAGGTGACTAAGCACTAAGAATTCATGCAGTTAGTTGACTATCCTGTTACCCACTATCTAACATCCCTACTGCAGAGGGAGGCTTCACTGAGCGCTCTGCAGTAAAAAGCTTACTTAAGCTTTACACTGCAGAGCCCGCAGTGTGTGTAACTATGTAACCACTAGGATTTTAGCAGTTACTGGGTTTCATTTTGAAGTGACTTTTTACTGAGCAGGGTTTGAATAGTGTGCAGTAAACAATATGCGGGGGCCTCACAGACTGAATGAGGAGGATGAGAAGAAATATTAAATAGCCACTCTTTTAATGAGCACCATCCATCCTGTGTACTGAATGAGGCAGGGGTGCTATTGAAATAAATTACCTATGCTTATGTAATTAAATACATGCATGACCACCAGGAGGCTGAGTAAGATTGCACTTTCAGGCATATCCTAAATGCAGAGTGCTTGACTTGACAATTTTAATTTTCTTTTAATGTAGCACTTTGGCATGTAATTATGTATAAACCCATATTGGGAGGGTAAAGAAACCACTTGGAAGAACTTACAAACAGCTGTTGTGGGGAGGGAGAGGAGAGAAATGAAACTTTTTTAACAGTATGTGATCGAACTCTCTCAACTTCCCCTCATGGTAAGAGTCACCTGCAACCCCTGCCAGTCTGGCGGCATCTGTCACTTTTAGAGCTGTAGATAATTTAGATCAGAAAGGCAGACCCATGAACGGAGGTTATAGAAAGCATCCTTAATGCTAAGAGATACAAGTCCACGCTTCAAGTTCTCTGCATGAATGATTGTTTTGGCACCCTCCACCCCACCTTGGGCCCTGACAGTTTGAAAGATTTGCCAAGACTTTTATAGTACAATAATGACATTTCCCGAGTTTATATTTTTGTATGAACAGAGGAACCTGACTTCATCATAAACACCACGCGTGATGACCTCGGGATGGCCCCTCACCCCAGGAGATGCTGTACAATGTCACCTGCACAGGGAATGTTGTCTGAAGCAGGCGGCCACACGCTCCACCATCTGCACTAGATGTTCACCCAAAAGACTTCCCCAGAAGAAATGCTGAGGCCACAAACATGATATCCTAGAAAATTGCACCTGCTATTGACTTTAACATGACATTCTAAAAACACCTTCCTCCGCTGAGGTTGCTTGGACCCTCAGAAAGTGCCGCTTGCTAAACAGTGTCTCTCTGTCTTGCCCTGCCCCCTAAGCTTGACTATCTTACTACAGCCGGTCCCCAAGTTACGAATGGGTTACAGACCAAACACTTGGCCGTAACTCAAAATGTTCGTAAGTCAACCCCATTGAGTTACATTGCGCCCGCGCTGTTCATAAGAGCAGGTCGTGTTCATAACTCTGGGACCGCCTTTACGACCGCTTAATGGGAGGTTTGGTCGTAAATGCGAACGGTCGTAAATCGACTGTTTGTAACTCGGGGACCGGCTGTAGTCTTAGCATCACCCCCAGCCATGATGCAATCCACTTCCAGAGACTCAGGCTATGTCTAAACTATGTTTTATTTTCGAAAGAGAATTTGCATATCTTCTTCCGATCTCACTTCCGAAGACGGGTCTTTCAAAAGTGAAAGTAATCTGGATGCAGTTTTTTCGGCCCCCCCCCCCCTTCCAAAAAACTGTTCTTCTTTACAAAAGGAGGTTTACGTGGGGGTTTTTTCAAAAAAAGGGTTTTCCCCCCGAAAAAAACACATCCAGACTACTTTCATTTTTGAAAGATCCTCTTTCGAAAGTGAGATCAGAAGAAGATATGCAAATTGCCATGGACTTTGCATATCCTCTTTTGGAAAAAACCATAGTTTAGACGTGCCCTCACTGTGAACCTCTTCCTTGATAAAATTTGTAGCATGTGGTATTTTCCAAGGCAACCCCAGGAGCAGGTATCTGCTGTAGTAACCTAACGCTCTCCGATTCTGAGAAATATCTTTTGCTACCAATATGGGTGTAATTCTCCATCCCTTAATAGTCCACTGTGGCCATCACCGTTCAGTGGCAGTGGTTCTCAAATCACAGTCCATGGACCACTGTGAGCCTCCAGAATATTTTCTGGTAAAGAGCAGGCAGGTCACATGGTGCTGGCTCCAACTCCCCACTTCCAGCTGCTTTGACGGGTATGCAGGCACCTTTTCATTGCAATGAAGAACCCAAATCTGCATTAAGGCAGCAGGAGAGCTGGAAAAGATGCCGGTTTGGCTGTTCGCTCTATGGGGGAGAAAGCAAAAGTTTGCCCCCTGGACTGGAGCCAACAGCGGAACAGCTCCAATTAGCTCAATACTTTTCTCATCTCACTTCCAAATAAGCAACAGCTGTGAGTGCCCCAAGACGGTTTTGTGAGGGGGGGGGAGGGGGTCTGTGAGATGGGGTCAGCAATAAGACTAGTTTGATTGCCCCTGCACGTGTAGCTCCTGCTTGATACACAATCCTGTAGAATTGGCACCTTTAGCACAAAAAGGGCTGCGCAGACACAAATGCCTCACTATTTTTACCTTCCCCAGCACCTTCTGGAGGTAGGTGCTGACATTTGTCTTTAAGACATACTCGCTGTAAACTAATTTGTTGCTGATTTCTCATCTCAGTCCCACATTAACACACAACAATGGTTTTCAGCTCTATGGGGTTTTCTAGCTATCGGACACAATATTTACCTTGGGAAATACAGGGTGATGTAAAAGGTCCTTCCCCCCGTTGCATCCTTTTGTGCCCTCAGAGTCATAGAGAAGGGATCTACTCTTGTCTCCTGTATCTCACAGGTCACCAGCCCCTCCCCTCCCCCCACCGCATACACACACCGAACCTAACAGCCACCATCAGGCCAAAGTATTCCAGCCCACAGTAGAATATTTTGTGCCACAGGCAGAGACTAGGAGCGACTGAGGCGCACCAGTGCCAGGGGCCCTTGCAATATTTAGCAGGCAAATGCCTGAGGGTGATAGACCCAGATAATCCTGGACGGAGGCTTGTACCCACCTGCTACAAAGGCGGGTGATCCCTCCAGTCACTGGCAGTCTGACCTTGGGCAATTTTCTTCCTGACCCCATGCAGCTGAGTGAGACCCCCCGAGCATGAACCAGATGAGCAAGAACGAGCCAGCTGAACACATGACTTGTTCCCAATGTTGTTTCAGGGGCTCATCCCACCCGACCAGCTGTTGGCTGCCCCATCCCCCAGTGGGCTGGGTTCACCACCTCAGTGGGGAGTTGGTGCCCCTTTCCCCAGCCCCTCGGCTGTGCAGTCACAGGCCAAGCGTACACCCCATTTTTGCCCCCTGCACCTCTTCAGCAGCTCAGCCCCACACACCTGCTTTGCTTGCCAAGTCTGTGCCTGCCCCCCTAGCCACAGCAGGGCCCAGCCCCCGTGCCCTGGTCCCCCTAGTCACAGGCCATCCCACCTGTGCAGCTGGGGTGCTGGAACAATCTGTAGCATGGGATGGGGGTGTGCCACGGAACTCCCCTGCAAACCTTCTGACAGAAACCACATCAGAACCATCCCAAACCCCTCAGTTCTCCGGTCCCACCCTCTCAGGCCACACCCTTCCCTTGCTTCTCCCCGCTCCCCATTACCAGGGTCCTGGCCTCTGCAGTCGCCAGCCCCTCCCCGCAGCTCCCTTGCATGGCCAGGCAGGCGTGTCCCTCAAGCGTGGTGCTTGTGGGCTGGGGCTGGCCCCACGGGGCCTAGAGCATGGGCAGGCCTGCGCTGGTAGCAGCCTCCAGCCCGAGCCCACTGTGCTACGGGGGGAGCAAGGCAGGTGGGTGGTTTGTTCCAAGAATTAAAGGAGTTGGCTGGAGGTGAGGGGAGGGGGAAGTTGGCAAGGCCGCAGTAGGCAATCAGACACCCCCCCCCCATGCACATCACGTTAGGGTTCAGTAGCCTCCCCCCTTTATGAATAGCTGTCCGAGTTGGTGCAAAGGCAGCCTGGCCCCTGCTTCCCACTGCAGGCATTGCCACACACTGCTCCCAGCAGTGCGGCTGGGGACGTGTGGCAACCATGGACTAGACCTGTGGTGCTCAAGGTGGTCTATGGGCCCTACTGCAGGACAGACATTGAGGAACTCAAGCTATCTCTTGTGTACATACAGACCGCAAGGGGAGACTGTCACCTCCTTCATCGGGGCCTTCCAGAGAGCAGCCTACATCCTACTGTGAACTGACTGCTCCCATGGAGCAAGCCTTAAAGGACTCCACACACATTCAATAACCAGGCAAGAGGGAAACTGGCAGTCAGAGCAGTTTGTCTTCATGATTCTTCTTTCAGCCTTCCATTGGGCAACCTGTTTATACGAGAGAATTTCACACCTATTCAACAGCTGGTTAAACACTCCTCAAGCCCACGGCACTGGTCAAATACAGTGCCAGTCTGCAGAGTGAATACTACTATAATCCCTGTTAAACAGCAGTTATCACTATAAATGCTCATTGCACCAACTTAGTTCCCTGGCAGATGTCCCAACAAAGTAGCAATATGGGCCAATGGACTGGGTGTCAGGAAACCTGGCTTCTCTTTTCTCCTCTGCCACTGATGCATTGTGTTATAATTGATGTCACAATTTCCGATCTTTTCCTCTAGCCTTAATAGGAATAGTGATTATACAGCTTGACTTGGTAAACTGATTTGAGATGAAAGGTTGACCATGTCCATTTATGTTGGGTGCATCTGTGGTCTAGCCTGATTTGCAGAGATGTCTGACAATGCCAGTAAGAACGGTGGGTGCTTGGTACCTTTGAAAACAAAGGCTTTAGGTAGCTCAAGCTGGCTAGCCAAAAATGGAGGTGCCCAGAATGAGAGCTATGCCTGAAGATTTTACTATGATTTGCCCAATCCCACACAGAAGTTACATTCCCTAACTCAGGGGGTGGGCAAGAGGTTACCAGCGGGCTGGATCCAACCTGCCAAGCCACCGGATCTGGCCTGCAGCCGCCTCGCCAGAACCCTTAGGCAGAGAACAGCTCATACTTTAAAAAGCCAGTTGTGTTCTCTCATGCTGTTCCTGCCCTTCAGCAAAATCTCTTAGCTCCCATTGGCCAATCTCTGAGTTTCCAGCCAGCAGAAGCTGAGAATTTTTGCTGGGAGCAGGGGCAATGTAGGGAGCCTTCTCCCACCCTTCTCATCCCCTCCTTCCTCTCCCCCTTCCCCTTATGCCTGGAGCAGCCTGCAGCAGTCAGTCTGCCTCAGATTTCTGCTGGTAAGCACCTCCCAGCCAGAGCCTGCCTCTGGCATTCCAGCCCCTCTCTTCCCCAACCATCTGCCCCCCCCGCCCTCCACTTACCTAACCCCTCTGTCCCCTAACCTCTCCCAGATCTGGCACCCCCCAGTCTCCTACCCCAGATCACATGCTCCCTCCTACCTTAGGTCATATCCCAAAACCCTGCATCCCAGTCCACTGCCCTGGGTCACAACTGCCTCCTTCACCCAAACTCCCTTCCAGACCCCAGTCTCCCTCCTGCACCCCAATCCCTTACCCCACGCTCCCTTCTGCACCCACCCTCCATCCCAGACTCTGCACCTTCTCCATGAATATCATGGAAGAGTGTGACCCTTGACCACTTCCCAAAATCTTGGAGTGCCCCCCCCCCAATCAAAAATGATTGCCCACCCCTGGCCTAACTGGTGTGCACTGGAGTGACCTTAGGTTCAATAGAAATCCACTCCACACCTGGAGGACTGGGTCAGTCGTAAGAGTGTGGGTAGCCATCAACGGGAACGCTGCCAGTGGAGAAGTGGATACATGGGCTGTGTCTAGACTGGCCAGTTTTTCCGGAAAATCAGCCGCTTTTCCGGAAAAACTTGCCAGCTGTCTACACTGGCTGCTTGACTTTCCGCAAGAACACTGACAATCTCATGTAAGATTGTCAGTATTCTTGCGGAAATACTATGCTGCTTCCGATCGGGCAAAAGCCCTCTTGCTCAAATGCTTTTGCGCAAGAGGGCCAGTGTAGACAACGCGGTATTGTTTTGCGCAAAAAAGCCCAGATCGCGAAAATGGTGATCGGGGCTTTTTTGCGCAAAAGCGTGTCTAGATTGGCACGGACGCTTTTCTGCAAAAAGTGCTTTTGCGGAAAAGCGTCCATGCCAATCTAGACGCTCTTTTCCGCAAATGCTTTTAACGGAAAACTTTTCCGTTAAAAGCATTTGTGGAAAATCATGCCAGTCTAGACGTAGCCATGGTGTTTCATAAGGGCTACTGAGAAGCAGTTGGGGGATGGGGAGGGAGTGGTAAGGAGATGACTTTATGTTTTGGCTGATGGCTGTACCACTTCCCCCACTCTTCATGCCGCCTTTATCTGTCCTAGGCATGTGAATAGTTAACCGGTTAACTGGCACCTGGCTGGGCCAGAGAAGCTCCCTGCCCGAGCTGGGTGGGGAGCTGCTCTGGCTAGGCCAGGTCGTGGTGTGGTGGGCCTGGTTAGAGCAGCTTGCTGTGCTGTGGGTGGGGGATGCTCCAGCCTGACTGGGCCTATGGTGGGCCCAGCTGGACTGAAGCATCCCCTGCCTGTGGCAGGGGGCTGGGCCTGCTACACCATGCCAGGCTGTGGGCAGGGGGTGCTCCAGCCTGGCCTGGCTGGAGTGGCTCCTCCATCCGCCGCTGTTTAAGCAGTTAACCGGTTCAACATAAAATGTAACTGTCTGATTAAACAGGATATTACATCCCTAATCTGCACCCCACACTGCTTCTGTCAAGTTCTCACTCACCCAACTCCATGCAAACAACTGCAGTGTACCCCAATGGAAGGATTTAACACTGGAAAGAATCTTATTGGCTGAAAAGGAGCCAAGACGGTACAGGCCCAGAATGACCTGAAAGAAATGATTAATCCAGCATACATATTAATTTCTGAAAGTTTTAAAGTGAGAGTTTTCAAGCGGGAAAAAGTTCCTACCAATAAAATCCCAACCCAAGGCCATACCTCATAAGTCTCTTGAAATACACTTGACAAAGACAGTGCTTCAGAGGGAAAACAGAAAAAAAAATGGTTACTCTTCTCTTGACTCCAAAGTTGATAGAGATGGCTCAGATTAGCTATAGATAGCTCAGATTCCCAAGGTATGGGGCTGTTCAGATCTGGAGCTTTGGTTTGTGTTGCTCTCTAATTCAGATTCACCTTTCGCAAGTGTATTAATATAAGAACCAGATCCATACGGTTTAACTACCCTGGCTGTTTGTCCTTGCCCTGCTGGGTGGGTGCAGGACTCTGGTTGGTCAGGCCAAACATAAATCATGAAGTTATAACACACCTATGTTAATTAACATAATTTCATGATTAGGAGGAAGCTTGGATAAGTGTAAACCACACTTCTCTGTCTAGGTTTGAAAGGCCTCTGTACAGTCCTTACCTGAGCTTGGTGCAGGCCAGCATGGGGATGGATTCTCCACCGTAGACATAAACAGGACACTCAACAGCTAGTGTCTTTACTGAATGAATTTATTGGTTTTTGAACTAAAGTTGCTCACAGTTATTTAACAAGGGATACATCAGATCTTTTTGTCCATTTAAACTGTTAAATAATGTCAGTTTCTGTGTCTGTGAGTGTGTGTGCGTGTGTGTGTGTGTACGTGCGCGCATGTGTGTCTTCAAAGTACAAAATAGGAAGGCTAACAAGAGGTATTGCTTTCGTTTATTCTTATATCTTGTGTAAGTAATCCCCTTCCTGCTTGTACTTCATGGATTTTGCTGATATAGGTTTTTTTTTGTAAATTATTATTATTATTTTGTATCGAAATCCCAGCCTTTTGTAGAGGTACAATGTAACAGAAGCATCAAAATCTATACACAAGGGAAGAGAAAAGAGGGAAAAGAGGATGGAGGTGGTTGCAGGAGATCCTGGAGGAGAGGCAGAGAGAGAGAGGGCAAAGGCAGGAACGACAACGAAAGCAAAAAAGACTAATTTACAGCAATGTCATGCAATTAAAACTGCCCCCCCTCTTGCACCCTGGCCTCCCTCTATTCCCAGCCATCACCCCCACGGCATCTGACATGCACACAGCAATACAATTTTAAGAATAGGAAAAAACATAATAAATAAAAACAACCCAAAAATAAATAAAATAAATCTCTTCCATTGGGGGACAAGGAAAGGTCAAGAGTTAAAGGTCACCATCCCAATTGTGCCTTATTTTTTTTTAAATCTTCAAACCTATGTACAAGTGAAACTGGTCAAAGGGGGAAAAACCAAAGTAAACAACAACAATAACAACAAAAAGAGGGAAACTGTCCAATGTTATCATTAAAAAAACCCCAAAAATTCTTGCACTACAACATACATCCATAGGAACCCAACAAACAGCAATTGAAGGTCATAAGAGACTTGCACTCTAATGCTAACCCTACGTTCTTCAAACCTCAGTAAAGAAGGATTTCTCATTGTGTTTTTATCGTTGATGTGTACAACTGTGTTTGTTTTAACCTCTGAACTTGGGCCTGAATAACACTTGGTCATGTAGCTCTCAGGGGGAAAAAAAAGACCCCAAAAAAAAAAAAAAAAAAAAAAAAAGATCAAGTTTGCAAGAGGAACATTTAAGGGTTTTTTTGTACCTTTTTTCCCCCTCTCCCCAAAATAAATAGGATTCAGTGTTGCCTCTACACAGTAATTAAACAAAACAGAAGATATATCTAACAGCTTATTTTTTAAATATATATGTATATATAAATAACCAAGACTAATAATAACTGAAACACAAAAAACAGTCCTCACCCCCACTCCCACCCTCTCCAGCCCCCTTTAAAAAAAAAAAGCTTTATAAAAATATCTTGCAGTAATTTTTAAAGTTTACAGTAGCTTTGTGATTAACTTGCCCATAGCATCGACCCCTCGTCTCAGACGAACGAAGTGCCAGTGGTATGCACATGCACACACATGGGGAAAAAAAAAACCCTCCAAAATTATCCTCTTTTCTTCTTCTTCTGTTTGTTAAAAAACCCAATAAATCAAATAAATAAATTAAAACCAGCAAATAAATAATAATACTGATATTGATGCAGCACTAGCGACACAACAATTGCATCCAAATGCACGGTGTGGTGGAGGAGCCTGCTGGTGGAAGAAGGTCCCAACATGGCAGCGTGGTTGGAGGGAGCTGAAGAGTGGGGAGGCAGGTGAAGAAGGAGGAGCAGCAGCAGCAGCAGCAGCAGCAACGGCAATTGGTGGCAAGAGAGACCGTTCTCGGCTAGGCAGAATCCTTTCTCTCCTCTTTTGCTGCCATATGTTGCCTTTTCCCTAAGCTTGAATGTTTGTTTGTTTTTCTGTTTGTTCATTCCCCCCTCCCCGCCTCACAAAAGTATCCCCTCCCCCTCCAGCAGGTCGAAAAGCAAAATGATAAGAGTATAAAAAACAAACACAATTTAAATAAAAGGAAAAAGTGGGGACAGGAAAAAAAGGAGTTTGAAAAAATCCCACAGTGAAGCTCCCCGATATTGTCTTGGTTCGATGCTTTGTTTTTACTCACTCCATGGTAGTTTTGGTTGAGAATGCTCCCTGGTTTCGTGGAAACACTTCCCCTTGTTTCTTCTCCCCCTCCCCCTGCCAGTCTGAGTTCACCTGCACAGATGAATGGTGTCAAGGACAATGGATGTCGCTCCAACAATTGCAACCTGCTTCCAGCCCAGACTGTACAATCCCATTACTGAGCAGATCTCCCTCGTGGAGCACCAAAAAGAAAAAGAGAAAAAGTGTGTGTTGGGGAGGTGTTTGGGAGGAGGCGGGGGAGAAACCCATTTCCTGGGGGAAGAGGGGAGAGGCTGGGAACCTCAAACAGGACTGGTCCTTGGACAGTCTACATCGGTTTCCTTCCGTCAACAAGTGTCCGCAGAGCACAGAAGGTGAAGTCGTGGCTGACATGTTAACTTTTCGGGATAATTCCTGGTAGCAGAGCGGAAACAAGTGGTGTCGTCAGAAACAGAGAGAGCATGAACAGAACAAGAAACAAAAATAATAATTAAAAAAACCCAACAAAACACCAGGAGGGGAAAAATAAAAATAATAATCAAAATACAGGGAGATGAAAAAACAAAAAAACAAAACCAAAAAAGCCACAACCCAAGATCTGGTGAACTGGGTTTTGCCATCTGTGCTACCTTTTCTTTCTTTCTTTCTGTTTCTGAGATATATATTATATATCATATATAAATATATATATGTATATATACACAGTCATTCCTTCTTACAAAATTTGTCTATAGACAGTTTTGTACTGTTGTGGAAAGGTATATACATCCTTCTAGTTTAGAGGCTAGCTTGCTAAGGAATATTCTTTCATTCTTGCTTGCTTTTTGTTTTTTAAGTTATTTAATTTTTTAAAATGTATTTATTTAAGGTTGGTCTTGTAGGCCGACTGATGAGACCATCTTTGCCTTGTCTTTGCCAGCAGGGTACTTATTGTCTCCTCTAGACCCATAGTCATTAGCATCGGAATCGCTCCGCTTGCTGTTTGCGCTATGCTTGGTTGGCGTGCCGGGGGGATGGCTCACCTGCCCGTTCTTCTCGTCTGAAAAAAGTTGTTTAATTACGTCAAAGAAGTTACTCAATGGGCTGCCTGGGTACACAAAACAGAAGAGACAAAAAAAAAAAAAAAAACACACACACACACACACAGAGAAAGAGAGAGAGGAAAGGGAGAGAGAGAGAACAAACAAACAAATGAACAATGGGGTTTTTAACAAGAAGAACGTGATGAGAGATCCAGAGCCACGTGCATGGGGGTGTGTGGAGGATGAAGATGATGAGCAGGAAGAGTGTTTGTTAGGAGGGGACACCTCTGGCAGTGAAGAGGCCAGGAGCAAAACGTGCCCAGGGCGTGTTCTACTTGCATGCCATGTGGGTGGGAACAGAGATCCTAGCTAGCAGGGGAACTTCATGGTGACCTGAGCCTGGCACACGGCACCATGTTGTGGACGCAGCTATGCACTGTGTTTGGAATTGCTTAGATTGTGGAATTAGGTGTGAGTGGAATGTAACCCTCAGGAGATGCAACTCTTGTATAACTGCATGGATAAAACAGGGGGCATTCATGCACGATCAGCTTTGCCTTGCCGCCTGAGCAAGTGCTGTGTTAATAATGATGCTTTTCTTCCTTCAGTTATGCGGATTGGTCTCTCTCTGGCTGCCCACGCATGCGCCTTCAGCCAGCCACTTGGCCTGGAACACCTGAGCATTGCAGGGGGGGCCTAGCCACATTGGAAAAGTTAGTAGGGGTGGGCTGCAAAGGAGCAATGCTCAGCTGCTGTGTGTAATGGGATTCTGCACGGTTCTGAGCACCTTCAGTCCTCACCGACAACCGTGGGACTAGCGGGTGTTCAGCAGATTGCAAGACCAGGCTCCTGAGCACATGTGGTCTCTGGCCAGGATTTAACTGCAAGGCCCACAAGCAAGAACTCGTACTGGGGTGACAGACGCCACTCTCTTACACACAGCTTTTGTTACAATGAGCTTCACTGTTATGGAGCCGAGAGCCAAAGGCATGGCCAGGGCATAGGCTAACAGAAAAAAAACATTAGGAACCTTGGATGAATTCAGCACCAGATTAGGGCCAACAATGGCGCAGACTGGGTCCTGCACATCCGTCAGAACACAGCCTTTCCTGGCACCGCAACAACTGCTTTGCCATTTTGCCTTCTTAGAACACCCCAGATCCATTTACTCATCATGCTCATTGCCATATGGTTCTCCATCACTGTCCCACAGCCACATTGTACTATGGGAGAACACTAGGGTCTGATCTCCACTACAGACCCGTATTGGTATAATGCCATCACTCGGGAGTGTGAAAAAGCCACAGCCCTGAGCGACTTATCCAGAGCCAATCTGCTGAGCATACGCAACTAGACAGTACTGTCCCTGGGCGAGCCTCTTGGGGGAGGGGACTAGCTCTGCTAATGGGTAGGGTCCTGCACAGATACAAAATTTGCATCTGCAGCTGTATCCTCAAAAATGAGCCAGGAGACCTGCATCCACATCCACAGACGTGGATACCTGAGGATATAAAGCGTATATCTGCAAATATGCAAAGTTCTAAATACAAAATTTGTATCCGTGGCCACATCCGTATCTGCAAAAATGAGCCTCAGCTATCTGCACTCATATCTGCAGATGCAGCTACCCACGGCCATCCAAGGATTTGTAGGGCTCTACTGATGGGAGAGCTCTCTCCTGTCAGTCAGCTTAAAAGCAGAGGCGGGGACCCTTTTTTGGAGTCAGGGGCTGCATACAAGTGAGAAGCAAAAAGAAAAACCAAATCCCTCACTGACGTGGTCCCCGACTGACAAGGAGACAGACACTCCCCACATTCCCCTTGCACACCAGAGCCTTGGGAAGGGAGGGGGGGGGGCGTAGATTATGCATGGTCTACTTCCATGGTGGGACAATTGGGGGGGGAGGGGCTGGAGTGCCAGCACCAGCTTCCCATTGCTGGAGGGAGCGGGGAGCTCTGCACCTTAGGGACTGGATCCAGGCAAGCTGGAAGAGGGTGGGGGGGGGGAAGCCCCCAGGCCTTAGGTTCCCCACCCCTGGCTTAAAGCATCTTTATTGAAGCACTACAGTGGCACAGCAAAAGGCCAGGTGGCACACAAATAGTATAATGGACCATTCAGTGTAGAACGGTCCCTCACATTATATGCTAACAACCCAAGCTAAACAATCTGTCTGACCTTGTGTTTTGCTGGTGCATTTGCTGGGTCCTTTCCCAGCGCTGAAGAAGAGCTCTGTGTGGCTCAAAAGCTTGTCTCTCCTCAGCAGAAGTTGGTCCACTAAATGATATTACCTCACCCAGCTTGTCTCTGTAATCTGGGGCTTTCCTCACTTTACAAGGCACAAATATTATGTAAGGAGCCCTCATGAGCATGCATAACTATATGCCTGATTTTATTTGCTATGCACTGTAGTATGTAACGCCATGGTGGACACATGGTTCAGCTGTCAGACATCCCAAGAGGTTCACAGGGCAGACATAATCAGGGTAGTTACCTTGTATGTGCAGGTGATCACCATATCAGTCCCTGCTATTGCAAAGTGATTCAACTAAGAGCTAGACTGTGACTTTTAGGCCCAGCCCTGGGCTAGGAGTGGTGCATGAGCTGTGCAAACCCAGTAATAGCCCCAGGAGTCTTTGTGTTGCAGAGACATGCCTGCGAGACAGTTTGAGAGGGCTGGGAGGTGCTTCTTGGCTGCTGGCATGTTTCAGCGACAAATGATGACGCCCCCCCCCCCCACAGCACAGATGTATTGCCCAGTGAACAGCTGGGGGAAGAGCCTTAGTGCTATCCATGTGCCACCCCCCATTCCCCCCCCCCCCTTGCTCCACATGCATGCATAACCTCACTGCTGCATGCCCTGACTCAATGTCATGTAAGCCCATGTCAGGGCAAGGAGAGTTTCTCTTACTCGCTCATGCCAGCGTCTAGTCTGAGTCACAAGTCAGAGTGCTCAGCGACTACAGACACATCAGCATGGGCACATGGGCTTGCTTTTCTCTGCTGGTCATACATAAATAGGTGTCCACCCAAATCCCCTAGAAGTTGCAGGAATTGATGCTGGTGGGTCTACAACGTGGTGCCCTTGGACTCATTTCTGAACCGCAATGCCTTGACGTGGTGCTGAGATGCCCTCTTTCAAATAAAAATAAAATGGGTTCTGATTGCTTTTGCTCTCAGTCATTGAGGGCACATCTCTGCAGCAGGGCAAAACTTGAATTAAGCTACGCAACTTGAGCTACTCAACTGCATCGCTGACATCGAAATTGTTCAAGTCAGCTCTTGGCGCTGTCTACACAGTAGGAAGTCAAAGGAAGCGCACTGTTCCTTCCACTTCCCTTACTCCTTGTGAATGAGGGTTACAGGAGTCGGAGTAAGAAGTCCTCCAGCTCAACGTCATTTCAAAATAAAGGCTTGCAGTGTAGACACGCTCTTTGCTATTTTGGAATAACGTCCATTATTACAAAATAATGCTGCTGTGTAGACATAGCCCCCTAAGTCCCATGGCATCTTTCTCAAAAGCAGGGGCTGTTGGCTTCATTGTCCTACCAAATTTGGGTTAGGTAATGACATTCTGCCTACATAAATTCACCCTGCAGCCCCAATGCATCAAGAATTTTTTACTTTCTGCCCTGCAGTATTTACAGTATTTGTCTACTGTTACATGGCTGGTGCCTCCCCACAAGGAGATGGCTGCACTTCTGTTATGAGAGCAGGGATCTCTTCATATCAGTGGTCACCATTTCCCGCAGTTATCAGGGAGCAGTGTCTGAGCTGGTGCAGTGTTTCCCTACATTTTCAATTCAATACAACTTCAGTGTCTTAGATACTACCCTGGGAAATGTTGACATTTTAATGGCAATGACTCAGTTTGTCAAGTGCTTTTTCCTCCTTTTGAAATGTGCTAGACAGGCATCAATTGCTATTGTTAGCCACAGTTTTTATTCAAGGAAAGAGGATGTATATGGTATTTGTGCCTTGTAAAACAAAGCTGCTAGTCTCTCTTCAACCTCAGAGTGACTAACCAGCGGCAGTTCCCCCTCTGCATGCTAAAGGGTACTGTAAAATCCAAATGGCTGGCCTGCACAGGGCGAAGGATCTGCCTGTCTCTTCTAGTGTATCTCCTCTTCTGTCTCTATTTGCTGCTTTAAAAAAATATAGTGTCTGAGTGCAGGTGCTGATTCTGTGCACTGATGAGCCAAGTCCAAGCCACCATTAGCTGCTGGACAGGTGGGACCTAGCTAAGATAGGACAAACCATGAATTTTACGCAGACAACCCAGTTTGGATTCTGCAATCTCCCCCGCGTTCAGGGGGAGGGAGGATTCAAGTATAGGATTTTTACTGAAGCCCCTCATTAAGACTCAGTGAAGTTTTCCGAAGCCAGATGGCTTGTGGGCACCCACTCTGCACAGACTCTTCTTTACTTGTAGGTAGTTACTCCCTTCCAATGGAAGAAACAAAGGTGGAGGGCAGGGAATGCAAGTAACACTCAGCCTTGAATGCAGGACTGTGGACCAGGGCAAGTTCTTATGTGGCTTTGGACCCTCGTCTTCATACGCAAATGGAGTCAGCAGACAGAAAGAATGGAAGACAGCACTAAAAAAATGCTGGGTAGGGAAGGAAGCATGGGGGGGTATTTCTAGTTATTCAGCTGAGTTTATTCAACAGTCTTAGAGGGAAGGGGAGGGCAGAAAAAGCGGCGTTCTATGGGGATTAGTAAGGTTTAAGTTCTTTGCATAGACAGGTATAGAATAGACAAAAGTATAATTTACAAGAATGGACCAATAAAACATGAGTACACTTTATATGTAAATGCTCTGCATTTGGTGAGTCCTGATACGGGATTTTAATCTTCACATTAAAATATGCAACTCCGCTGCATTCCCCACCCCCATGCCCTAGTGGCTTTCAAGTGTCTGGAGATTTACTGGGCCAACAGTGTTTAATAGCCTGCCTCGTCTTTGCTGATATCACTACTGAATTCTTTATAATCAGCATTTTCAGTTAAAATTTTAATGGGAAGTGAGAAATCCTTAGGGATATTCAGAGAGCGCTATTAAAAAAATAGGCCATTTCTCTAACCCTTTCTTTCCTTTGCCTTTTACAGCAGCTGAGCTTGCAATTAAATGGTTTGGCCCCATTGTCTGGCAACCAAGAACTGATCCTAGGGCAAGCAATATGGACAACCACAGCATCTATGGCATCCATATTCTTGCCTGCTAGACACCCATGGACTAATTTAGCTAATGGTCTTGAACTGGATAAAGACTTGCTCTACGGTGATAAAGAAGGTTTAGAGATGTTGAGAACACCAAGATGAGTGTGGTTGTGCCTCCTAATGCTGGTTAACTGCCAGGCCTAGTGGATTTATATTGCCTGGAAAATGGGGCATGAAAATGCAGCACTTAGTGGACCATCACTAGAATGTTTAGAAGTCTCCTGCTATTAGTACCTGGTACAAGCAGTGCGATATATCACATCCGCCAATCCAGCTCAGAGTCCCAAAGCCTTAGTGTAATATTTCTGAATGAGAAACAAGGTCCTGTGGCTGGGAGCTTTTTAAACCTTCAATACAAACTCTGGTGGATGCAGTATGAACCCCAGGGGAAGGGCAGCAAGGATACTCAAGGGTGAGAAGGATCATAGCAACGCAGAGATTAGGTTTACAATCGTAATGAAGAGGAGACTGAACAGTGACATGATTGGGGCATGCGCATTTCCGAGCCGAATGGCAGGGCTAGATGTTGCAGATCTATTAGAGAGGGTAAGCAATTTGAAAACAAGTAGTGAAGCTATGGAGGGGCTGGGCACTGAAGAGGTGAAAGAGAAATAGCTTTATGCAGAGGGTAATTTCTTGTGTGGCATAGACTCTGCCCAATGCTGCAAGAAAGCTGCAACTGTGAATGGACTGGGTACAGCCAGCACTAAGAGGCAGGAATTGCAGACACCAGACCAAGGAAGTGAAGGGACACTGTCCAGATGGGCTGAGTGGACTTCCTCAGAACCCTATATTTCATTTGCCACTGCTAAGAAATCTACTTGACAACGACTTAGCAGCACCAACAGTGCCACAGAGACCCTGGGCAAAGCCAACATGCTTCACGTGTTTATAGTAAGGGGAAGAAGAAGAGCAGGTGGTTATGCCAGGAACAAAATGTCTGCTTTGATCTCATAAAGAAACTCAGCTCCCTCTGCTGGAAATATCAGAAACAAAAAGAGGGTGGGAAGGATTTGCAGCAGCCCCAGGAAAGTTTTGGAAGCTGCTACCTGCTTACTGTTTCATAAAAGTCTAAGAGAGAGGAGGACTTACCCTGTCATCCAGTTAAGCAAATGGCAAATTCCCACGGAAATCAATGGAAACGTGTCCTTTAGAGCCATCTCCTTCAAATGTATGTGCTTTTAATAAACTCATCCGTGTAGTTTATAAGCACAAACAAAATTACATATAGCAAATATTGCATCAGTTTTTTGTGTGTCTGTTAGGTAAAGCTCAAGAGGGTTTTGGCTCTATACAGCGTTAGCTGTCTTGTTCCGGGGATGCTAATGAGAAGAGATGGATCTTACATTCCATGGGGGAAGTGGTGAGACCCAGGGTTAACCTGACCTCCTGTCTTCTTCCTGACTTCCCTTGCTGCAATTGTCTCTCTGACTCATGTCCTTTCTGACTGCTTCCTGAGTGCCTCTGCTGCCAGTGTTTCCTTGGATACAAGGCCCTTTCTGATGGGTGATAGCTTATTTCCCCTTAAACGCTTCTGGTCTGCTACGCTCAAACTCTCTGTGTGCAGCTGAGGTTTACTTTTTGTTTGCTTGTTTTGCACTGGCAGACTCCCTGCCTTTCAAACAATGTGAACCCAAACTATAGGACCTGCTGCAAGAGGCAATCCTGTGAGAAGTCTGAATTCCTGGCATCATGTGGGAAGAAGAGTTAAGAGTAACTTGTTCTTCCTCTCAGAAATATTAATTAATTAATAATTAATTATTATTATTTTATTTATTATCATCATCATCTAGGGCAGGGGTTCCCAATCTGGGGTACACGTACCCCCAGGGGGTACGAGAAGCTTGTCAAGGGGGTACGGGGAATATTTGGTAAATAACTAGATTATCCTAATTGAAATATTCCAAAAGTAGTAGTGTTAGTGAAAAAAGTTGTAGATTCTAGAGTCTAGAATTTATTTCCTTTCATATTGAATAGGGGGGTATGGGAAGGTTTACTAAAAGCCAAAGGGGTACGGTGACCAAAAAAGGTTGGGAACCCCTGAGCTAGGGACCACAGTCAAGGATTAAAGTCCCATTGTACTGAGCAGTGTGGAAATACAGCCAGTCCCCGAGTTGCGAACGGTCGACTTATGACCGTTCGCAGTTACGACCGAAGCTGTCGTAAATGGCGGACCCTGAGTTACGAACCTGATCCACGCTTACGAACAGCACGGTCGCGTGTAACTCTATGGGGTCCGACTTACGAACAAACCGAGTTACGACCAATTGCTTGGTCCCTAACCGGTTCGTAAGTCAGGAAGAAGCTGTACATAACAGAGAGACAGTCTCTGCACCAGAAAGCTCAGGCATGGGAGGTGGGTGAAGGTAGGGCTGAAGGAGGCAAGCCCCCCAGCCCTGCCCCTTCTGGTCAGGCCTTACCCTGCCAGTATCATGGGGAGGTGGTTCGGCACGTGGCTCCAGCCTCCTCAGCCCCCAGAGCATGCCACGTGCAACACCAGTTTCCCCGCCCACAGTAGGCGTTCTGGAGGTGGAGTATGGGCGGGGCCAGGCTGGTGGTTTGGGAAGGCAATGCCTTCCCCTGCCTAGTATACCCGCCACTTGTGCTCACAATCCAAGACATGGGGGAACAAGTATTTTCTCTCAGTTGCACCTACCTCTAAGTCCTACCTATGCTAGAGGAAGATGATGGGGCCCTGCCTTTCTCTTTTCTGTCTGGCTGGAGGTCAAAATGTAAGAATCAGTGCAAATTATTCACATTTTTCTCTTTGGTCTATTTGATTCCATTTGGATCAACAAGTGAATGGGGAAGAAGCAAAAATGTTCAGGTTGCCATCTTTTTGAATATGTAGCAAATACAATGTCGCAGAGGGCATACAGCTACTACTTAGTTAGATTTAGATGGCGTCAGCAGCAGTTAAAGCCATTCCCCTTTTATTACTGCCCTGACAAATCTTCTACTAGGGCAGCTTTCTTTGTTTCATTGCAATTTAGTGTCCCTGAAAGGAGCTAGCCTATTTGATCTCCATGTGTGAGGCAGATCCCCCAGCAAATGGAGATGGATTGACAGTCCAGGAGATGGATGTCTATTTTTCCACAGAAGCACTCCAGCTTTTCCAACAATGTGCCTGGCCTGGAAGGACCACTTCCAGAGGGAAGGGAAGGTCAGCTGCCATGGCTCATTCAGTCATTAGCCTCTGCTGACACAGTTGATGACAGTGCCAGCTGAAGGCAGCTTTTGCAGGTGAGACAGCTATCTGCTAAGGACTGCGCGGAGCCCATCACATGCTATTTGTGTAGGTCTCAACTCCAGCTGCCGATGGTAACTTTTGGTCACCAGCAACCTGGGCAAGATGTGAACCTGCGAACTAGAATGTGCCATAGCCCATTCTCCTGCCCAGTCCCCTAAATCACACAGTCTGCAGTGCAAGAGCCACGTCCACAGTTTGCAAGGGGCCACATGGATTTGGGTGGCAATTTTCACCCCTCTTGTACGCATCCTCTATTTCACACACATACAAAGAGAACCTGACTCCTAAATAACTGACATCCTGCTCAACCTCCATTGAGTCAGGCAGTACAGCTGCCATCAGGATTCTTGTGTGGGCTGGGGCGGTGGCGGTTACACAGTGGGAGTAGGAGGGGTCAGAAATATGGGGCTCCTCTTGCATCTCCCTTTTCTGCTCCCATTTCAGGAGCTCCATCATCGAAACCAAAAACCACTAGCAAGAGCTAGCCCTGGCCAAGCCCTGTGAATGGACTGGGAGGGGAGTGGAGGGAGCTGTGTGTGCATTTGAACTGCTGCTGCTGGCAATGCAGAGAGCATGCCAGGAGAAGGGGGGGCGGGGACAAAATGCTTTTGGTGTTGCAAGATGACCTCGTAGCAAATAGGTTGGCCTTCACACTTAGGAAATTCATCACAGGGCATTCTTTTCATCAAAGGATTCCATTCTTCCTTAAACTCATGGCCACTGCCAGGAACACTGGTGTTGCCACTGTCCATTGTCTTCAAGGCCTTTGCTTTACTGAGCAATATTGTCACCCAAGAACAGGATTTGTCTACAAGCCAACTGGCTCTACAAGCCAACTGTGAACGCACAAGTTCTTAGTTCCCTGAATGGTCCACTTAAAGGCACTGGTGAAAATTTCTTCCCCCACCTTTCACCTCCTATTTCTTGTGAAGAAATCTCACCAAAAGTGTATTTTGTTTAAAAGGAAAGCCACTCCTATGCAGCACGGCACAGAGACTTTTACATGGGGCCGTGGGAGGCACTGACTGACATACATAAAATGGCAATCCTCCTCAACCAAGCAGACATTTCTGAGTTTTCTGCAGGCTGACATACTGCTGTACTCAGAGAGGAAGACACCAGGTGTGGGCGACTTGAAAATCTGGCCGGAAGTATCACAATAGGAGCTGCTAGATGATCAGCTCCTTGGAACATCTGGCCCCAGTTGTGGGTGGTGAGTGCTTGGAAACCTGGTCTTGAGCTCTCTGGGAACTCTGGCCCCTCGTGTTTCTTCTGATGGTTAAATCCTGTTGGATTCTGATCTTTTATAGCGGACTTGTCCCCCACACCCACTCCCCGTATCAATCAGATTGGACCACTTACATTCATAATGGCTGAAAGCCTGCAGAAGAATGAGAAACGCCAGATTTGATTAAAAACCGGAACGGTCCTTTCAGTATAGCTTGCAGCATGAACATGGTGAGCCATTCCCTTCACTAGGGGAGAGCAGCCCACAGATACAGGCTCTTCCCTGCGGGTGCCCCTGTTTCGCCTCCCATGGGGCGAGGGCAGAGCAAATGGCAGAGGGATTGCATAAGGAACAGAACTGCTCTGAACAATGCCTACATGATCCGGGGTATTGTAAGGGAGCCACAGCTCAGGATATTCTCTGCCACCGCACCTCTGATGATAACACCAAGGGGTTCCACATTACTATCACAAAGTTGCCTGCTTCAGCTGTAGTGCGAATACAGTCTAACCATGCTTCAACCACACAGCCTCTCGGGATGGTGCTCTGTGGTCACTGATACAGGCTGACACTTGTACACAGCCCAAGTACTGTCACTAGGAGACAGAAAGAGGAGCCTTCCCTGCAGTACAAGCACTATGCACAGAGATTCCCCGGGTGCTGAGTCAGAGGGGTGCTCACAATCCCTCATTCTGAGCAAGAAGCTATGGGAAGCTCTACAAGAAACAGGTAAGCGAGACATAAGAGTGAGACTGGGCTGGGGGGGATGATGTGACAGGGAGCTGGTCACTGCTGTGCTTCTCCTGGGGTTACACCATTTCCATAAAGGTCACTGACAAACCAAGGGCTCCAGAATGACTTGTGTTTCACTCTTGGTGACAGAACCCACAGTGTCACAGTACAAATACTCAGTGCAAGATGTATAAGGCCAGGTTTACACGGGGGGAGAAAGTGAAACTAAGATATGCAACTCCAGCTACATGAATAGCGTAGCTGTAATCGATGTACCTTAGCTTGACTTACTGCAGCAGCACCATTGTGGGCAGTCAATGGGAGAAACTCTCCTATTGACTTCCTTCCTCCTTGCAACCCCATGGAGTTCTGGGATCAATGGAGGTGCCTTCAGTGGTCAATTTAGTGGGTCCTTACTAGACCCACTAAATCGAATCCTGGAAGATTGATCTCCGGAGAGTCTCCGTGTAAGTGTAGACAAGGCCTCTGAGTGGACATGAAAGATCTTGGACAATCTGGTACCAAAGGAGTGCTTTGGGTCAGGTATATCTCTTGATATATTTCTCCAAAGTGCCTAGCCCAATAGGACGCTGATCTGATTTGGACCTTTAGCTGATACTGGAATACAAATAATCCTTTCTTTGTGTCCTCACAATCCACGGCCATAGAACTGATCATGATATAGTCTTGGGGCTTCCCGGTAGAGAGACGAGACATGAGAAAATGGGCAAAGACTGCTTTCCCTAGAGTGACAAAGAAGTCCGGTATGGGATCAGAAATCTCGGCTGATAAATAGCAAGCACTTCTCACAAAGAGAGGCAAGAATGGAAAATCAAGTTTTAGAATCAAAGGGACATTTCTGAGCTTCCTGCTGGTAGACAACATCCTGCTGAAAGGAAGTCATTTGTGACTCCAACAGAATTGGAAATGGAGCGGAGAAGGCACTGTCAGCTATCAAACCCAGTTGCACAGTCAGCTGTAGTACTGGTTCCACATCAGAATAAAAACTGGGCTTGCTGTTCCATAGCTCAAGTGAGGTTCTACTCTGAGGTAGAAACAGCCTGGGGCATTTCCATGTTTGTCATGCTTCAGTGGCTCCAGCTCAAATGTGTTCAGTTTACAAACATCAAGATTTACTTTTATAATCTTCCACACCTGAACCCAGATTCTTTCCAGGTGGCACATCATCACCAGTAAAAGCAAAACAAAATGGAGTCTGAAGGCTGAATTGGACCCTCTGCATCATCTGTAGAACCCCTTTTTCTTCAATGGGACTGGCAGATGTAACAGGCTGGAACTTGGCAAAGAATTCTGTTGACGATACCCCACATGGAACAGAATCTGTTCTTTTCACATCTGTATTGGCTCTGCCTGACTTAACAAGAGTATAAAGTATAAGTATGAAGCTTATTTTGGTCAATGAAGTAAGCAGATTTGACTCTGAATACACACAAGAAACAAAGTTGTTGAGTAAAGTGCCATTTTTCAGATTACAACTGCATTTTCAACATGAAGATTTTAACTTTTATGCAGTAATGCACCACTATTAATTCATGTTAGAAACTGTGTTATTCTTTAATTTGAGAAATTCCCCTTTCCTATAAATCAGTGGTTGAAATTAAAAAACAAATTTTAGCTTATAAGGATATTGACCATATTATAAGTCAAAATATTTCCTTTTTCCTCCAAGAAAGTATGACAGCGAGCAGATGGCTGCTTTGTAGTATAAATATGTAGGACAGAGATAGCTAGGGTTGCCGGGTGTCCGGTTTTTGCCCAGACAGTCTGGTAATTGTGTCTTCTGTCTGGTAAAAAACCCCCAGAAAATACTGGACATGTAAAATGTTTTCCTTGGACAGAAGGCTGGTGGGGACATTTTTTCCCTGCCGTGGTTGGCAGGGGGAGCGGGGGAATTTAAAGGCACAGCGACCTTTTTTTTTTTTGCTCAACAAGTTTGGTCCCCTGTTTTTTTTTCCTCAATCAATTTTTTTCCCTGCCATGTTTGGGATTTTTTGCGAAAGTATCTGGCAACCCTAGAGATAGCAGCATTGGTATCATTAACAGACATGAAGCCCACATGGCAAGCTTCTGATTATTCACTACTACGAACAGTGATAACACTTTCTTTTTTAGTGTAGTGATTTGGGCTTATTTAGTCTGCAGAAGAGAAGAGTGAGAGAGGATTTGATAGCAGCCTTCAACTTCCTGAAAGAAGGTTCCAAAGAGGATGGAGAGAGGCTGTTCTCAGTGGTGATGGATGGCAGAGCAAGGAGTAATGGTCTCAAGTTACAGCGGGGGAGGTCTAGGTAGGATATTAGGAAAAACTATTTTACTTAGAGGGTGGTGAAGCACTGGAACAGGTTACCTAAGGAGGTGGTGGAATCTCCATCCCCAGAGGTTTTAAAGTCCCAGCTTGACAAAGCCCTGGCTGGGATGATTTAGTTAGGGCTGGTCCTCTGTTCTATCATCTAGAAAATGCTTTCTTTCACAGGGCCTTACTCCATTTTCTCTTCCCCTTGCTAGCACTGAAGCAAACACTGTACCAGCAGGTGGGTGTGGCTGGATAGAAGGTGAACAGCAAGAAGGCATGCACTATTTAGAGAGCAGAGCACTGACTGGTTTTCTATGCAGTTCAATTGTATGATGTTGCCAGTTCCAGGCAACTAACCGCAACTTGAAAGAGAGGAGAGATTTGCTGTTCAATGATTTCAGAGAAAGGGAAAAACTTCTTCCATAGACACTGTAATTTAATAGAAAGAGATCACGTGGATAAAAGGTAACAGACCGAATTCTGCTCTCAGTGACACCTCTGTAAATCCAATATTACTTCCTTCGTAACCCCACAGGAACTTTACTGAAGCTAAAGAAGTTACTCGGGATTGACAGAGGTGTAACCAAGAGCTGTATTTGACTGAGTGATGAGATCCTAAACAGGTTTGGATTTCAGGCTTAGATAAATAGCTGAATGTTTCAGGCCTGCCATCCTGGACTGGACACCTAAAGAGAAGAGATTCTCTCTTGTGTTATTTCACATACTTCCTGTTTCTATTCAGGCCATTTGCAACAAGAGGAAAAACTCCCTCGGTGTATTTGGGCATTTCCACTTCTGCTCTCGCTGAGAGGGGCAAATACATAGGAGAAAAGGAAAAATCTCTCTCTCTTATCTCTCTCTCTGTATTTAAATTTAAATGAAATTCATGGAACCTCAAGCAAGGTAAAATGTGAGTTTTTTGGGGGAAAACAAGGGAATCCATCCCTAGTAAAAGAGCCTAAACTCTAATTGGTCCCAGAGGGGCAATATTGATCCTCAGAGTCAAAATATGGAACTATGCTAATTTACATCAGCTGAGGATCTGGCCCATAATGTGGGATCTGTCTTATGCAGTGGACTTCCAGGAGAAAGAAGGGATTACCCCAGACAACATGGGGTTGGGACAGGACAGAAGAGGGAGTGATAAGGAGAGGAATTAAAGTAGAATTCTCTCTCTCAGTTGCAGGACAGATTAGGAGGCAGCAACTCAAAAGCAGGTATTGTAATGCACAGCCTCACCCACAGAGAGGTGAAGTCTGAGTCAAAGGCAAAAAAGCAAAAATGCTATAGCGGGCATGGAGTAAAGTGAGAGGAGCAACTCACAGGTTGAACAGCGCATACTTGTGCTGTGCAGGGTGGAAGTGTGATGGGTTCTGTGCGCAGGGGTATGGACGGAGAGGAACAGATGTGCTTATGCATAGAAGGTAAGTGAGAGGTATAGGGAGTTGTCGGGGGGGGGTAAGTGTGCAAAAGGAGTGGGAAGAGAGGAGGATATTATGTTATTCAGCAGGGGTGGGAAGAGGGAGAGAAGGCAGAAGGCAAGTTCTTACCACATTTTGAAAGTCTGCCAGTCATCAACTCCACACAGTTAGTGGTGTCTGGATCAAAGAATGGAAAGAGGAGGGAGGGAGGGAAAAACATAAAAAAAAAAAAGGTTTCCATACCTCTGTGCATAAAGCAGTCACTTAGTGCATTATCTTCAGAAGCAGGAAACGCACAAAGCTAGGCGTTTACACAACCCAAGCTGCACCCCCATTTATGCCAGCAGAATCCCAACGGTGTCACCAAGAGCACAATCTGCCTCTTTCCGCCTCCCTCCATTTCCACCCACTCTCTTACCTTAGTGACCGATGTCGGACACAGGCAAATCGTGTCTTGGAACTATATCAACAAATCAAAACTCTCGAAACATATTGTTTCACTTGGCCAGTCACAAAAAACGACCCTACACAATCAAGATGTAGGGATCTGTTCAACACTGCCCTGCTGGGAGCCCATCATGGCATACGCATGCGACTGTGTACGCAGTCTAGGTGTCAGCCACACTCTTCTGGCATCCATCCCTCTCACAAAGTCACCTCATACCCCCTCAGTCATAAACAGCATTCTGCCTCCCTTACTCAGACAGAGTAGACCCTTATGCCTATAGATTTTAATGGGTCTTCTCACAGATCAAGGTGCAGTTAAATGTAAAAAGGTGGCAGACTCCGGCCCTAAATCATTGTATGTATATTTTCTATCAGAATTGCCTATAGCTCCCATCACCAGAGCATCCAGATGCTTCCAACCAAATCCAGGGAACGAGAAGGTGAACATAAGTGTTAATGCAGCAAGATCACCCAGGCTGAGCATGAGCACATAGAAATTTTCATGAGGCAAAGCGCTCTCCTGACTGTCAGCATTCCGGATTCCTCAGCATTTTGGAACCATGCTCAGAACCCAGGAACGTGGCTCCCAGAATGCTGGGCTGTCCGGAGTGCCCAATGGCTGCCATGTAGCTAGATGATTTCTAATGCACTTAAATTCCACTGAAGTTCTCTTCTTGCTCTGACTCTGCACCCACACTTAGATACCGAAGTGATGATAGGCTTCCTGAGAGCAGCCAAGAAGAGGGCAGGTCTGGGTCAACTGTCAGCTCCCCTTTTCCCCAAAACACTGAGAAAAGTAATGAAAAAAGAATGTACAGGGCACCATGTGCCCGAGTAACATGTTCTCCTGATGTTAGCCAAGCTGGGGAGATCACAACAGGTGTTTTCTAGAGACCATGGAAAAGGGAGAACATTTTGGGTCCACTGACACTGGTCAGAGCAGCAGAAAAGAACTTTCAGTGATCCCCAAAACAAAGGTTAGAGTCTGGCTGGCAGAGGTGACAGAGAAATCATACCCACCAGGCATGGGAGGCTCCTGAAAAAGGGTTAGGATTGGGGAAGAGGGGGAAAAAGGAAGGGGATCAGGGAGCAGAGGAGAAATAGGGTATATGAAAGGGACAGGGAGGCGGGGACAAAGACTATGATGGAGGCCTACGGCATGTGGTGGGGAGGGGGGTACAAGGAAAAGGGGATCAGGCATGTAAGAAGGGCCAGGAGGCTTAATTGTCCTTTAGGCTCCTTGGCCATCCCACCCTGGATAGGAGTTGGATGTATTCCTACGTGTGTGCTGCACAAACCACGTTCCTCACTGAAATCACATAACGTTTAGAATTTAGTAGGATGCCAAAGGTGAGTCTGCAAATAGCTTGGATAGAACTCCCTCAGCTGCTGCAAACTGTGCCCAAGGCCTCCAACAGCCAAACTACTGAGGGCCCACAGCACATTATTTATTTAAAATTTCATTCTTCACCATTTCCCTCAATACCCAGCCCCACTTGCATTGTGTGCTCCTTTTCTGGGGGAACGCCTGTCAGCCCAGAGAGGGTTGGGGTGGGGGCTGTTTGCCAGGTAAGTGCCTGTTTTACTGTGTGGTTTGGATTCACAAAGGTTTTCTTTTTCATGCTAATTTATACCCTTTGGATATTAAATAATATTACAAACCAGTGATGGGACTGAGCCCTAGAATCTAGAGCCAGATTGCCAACTTCTAGATATTGGTTCAGGCCCATCTCTATTACACACTTCACAAAATTGCACTATTTAATGAAAATGACTATGGCCCTCACGTGGTCCCCCAGAGAGGAGTGACTGCCCCCGCTGTGTTCTTTGGGCAAAGTAACATCACCAACACCAATGCATGCTGGGACATTAAGCAGGACCAGTGATCAAATGAGGCTGGAGGAGGAGAACATTTCTATGCCATAGTGTTCTATTTACTCAAAGTGCCCAGAACACATTCATCCTCACAACAGCCCTGTAAAGTACCTTAGTTTTATTATCCCCTTTCTACCAACGAGGAAACAGACACACAAGGCATAATGTATTCCCTGGAATAAATCCATGGACTTCAATGAATTTACAGTAGGGATTAATTTTACTTTGAGTTATTAAGGGATATTGCAAGATCTAAGAAAAAACAGCTTTACACTAGCTGGGCTGGATCTGTCTTCAGTATAACTCCACTGATGCCAGTGAAATAACACTAGGGATGAATATGGTTCACAGGCCTTGATCCAAAGTCCAGTGATGTCCATAGAAAAGTTCCTACTGATATCAACTGATATTAGATCAGGCCCCTGATGTGTATATTACCCCTTCTGCTCAGCTGTTGGGGGCATTCACCACCTATTGCTAAAGCTCAGGGAATTTAGTCAATGATTAAGAGAGCCACCGCTTTAAAGAAATTAAAACTAATTCTTAAATGGGACTTTCCATGCTTTTAAGTGCTGCTCCAACTCCCAGTGCAGTCAATGGGAGTCTTTCCATGGACTTTCCAGGGAATTGGCCTGGCCCCCTTCAGCCACCAACACTCCACATGCAAAGGGACATATTTGGGTAATGCTTTGGAGGGCTAGTTACTGGAGGTTTTCTCCTGAAATGGGTATTTCCATTCATTTGTGGATTTGGCTCAAAAACTTAATGTTACTTTCAATGTATATTTTGGGCAAATACTGCTTATTTTTTAAAAGTCTCTTATGTCAGTTATCATAGATGTTTTTGCAATGTGATTTAGATCCCTCTAATTGTTAAATTGCTGTACTCTACATTAATTGTGTGATTCAACTGTAAGAAGGAAAATCCAGAAAACAAAAAATTATTGTCATGCGGCCTTGTGAATACAATTTGAACTTTAATATCTAAGGCATTATAAATATTTTTTGTTTTCTAAAATATTAATGGCAAATTATAGACCTATATGTGATGGATAGGGAAAAATGCAAAAACTCTTTTGGAGTAGCAGGAGCATGGAAAATATCTCAAGGGCAAAAACAAATAACTCATTTTGTTTCTTTAAAATGTTCATCCAAAATTGCAGTAACTGCATTATATATGTTGTGTGGTACCAGTGACAGCATAGGGATGCATATTTAGTTCTTATGTCTGCCTCATGCACTACGATCTTTGTGTGTGTGTATTTTTTAACAAACACCACACAGATGCATTCTAGAAATTGTGGTTCAATTTCAACTAAATACTGATTGGCTAAAAATCCCTTCCCTGTCTTCCTTATGATGATCATCTGAATAGTTTAAGGCATTTCTATCATACTGTAATGTTTGTCCTAATAAATATTCTATACTATAAAAGTTTCACATGCTAAAAATGGCATTTTTATCCATAGAGCATTTAACGAAAATCAACCCAGCAAATTCCAACTAATTTTCTGTCTCTGGATAATACTCCAAAACCCAATGCATGTACAATCCAGATGTCTTGTGAGGCACATGAGGGCAAACGCCAAGTGTTTTCTGCCATCTGAGAAGGGTGTGTGTGTCATATAACTACACTTCTTAAAGTGCACAATAGATGTTAATTAAATCCAGCATGTTTCAGGAGGATTTGGATAAACTAGTTTGCATCAAAACTAAGAGCAGTCCTGAACCTTATTTTTTATTTTCATAATTTTGATGAAGTTCTGCAAAAAAAAAAAAAAGGCTTGGTTTCCTGGTATTTCTGATTTCTGCTAACCCAGAATTATTTCCTTGTAAATTCCTGGTGCTCCATTGTTATTTGCTCAGTCTTTCTAGACTGACGATTGAAATCTGCAATTCCTTTTCCACATTTGCATGCTGCAAGTTTCATAGCCATCTTCCTAGGTAATCTTTCAGGTTGTTACAGTTTCTGGGCACAATGTGAGTGCCCAGCTATAAAAGGAGTCAGTATATTATATACTGGATACAAGTAGAGTGATATGACAGAAAGCATCCATAGAGAGGGTGTGTGTGTGTGTAGGCATCTGTTTGTTTTTTAACTCTGATGTACGGAGCTGGACTTTTCAGCTGCAATACTGAGAAACTCTGAAGCCATCAGGTACCAAAGGGTTAAAACTGACATAAAAGAGAAAAAAGTAAGCAAGCAGGAAGTCTACTGAAGAGATGCAATGCTCAAAAGGTTATGTAGAGAACTCCCTTCTCAGGGAATAAGCCTAAGGAAGGGAACAACTGATGCACAGTGAAATGATCACTGTCAGTTCCTGCAGACCCCCATTTAGCAGCTGTGTAAGAATGCATCAGGAAAGTGGAGTATACTTTAGCAGAGAGTGATATTGTACTGGATAGAGACAAAGGCAAAGAGCTGAGATTTTTTCCCCCCATGGAGATCCTTTTTGTTCCAGTATAGTGTAGTTTTGTCTAGGTCAAGTTTGAGTACTACAAGTGGAGTAGCGTGTGGGTGGGATCAAGGTGAATGCCCATGGAGATGGTATTCTTCTCTGTCAAACTAGGAGAGAGTGATCCTTCCCAGGCAGCACAGAGCATAATGGATTTATTGATATTGCTGTTGACCCAGCAGTTAGAATGTAGAGGACTTAATTCTTAGCACCACCTGGGGAGAAAGCTGATCAGTTGGGCTGACAGTGGCCAGTTGGACTCTGTTTCTGATGTTGAATAGATAGAGTCATTTCATTTCTACTAGGGACTTCATTTATTTATGAATTTAATTAGGGAAAGGGTATTTTCTGACTTAAGTGAAGCTGAGAGGGATTAAACAAAATGAGTCCCAAAAAAGCAAAATGAGAGTGCAAAGGGAGGATACCATCTGGGATGTGAGACCAAAGGGTCCAGAGGTGTGACACACTTATTCTGGACACACACACACACACACACACACACTGACAATGCAACATCTGCAAACGCTAATGTGAGCTCAGGGAAATGAGAGACAGAGAAAGGTGAGTCCTGTTCTGAAACCCAGGCCAGCTGGTTTAGCAGGCTGGCATGTCACGTAACGATTCAAAGAAGGGCAGGAGAGAGAATAAACATCAGCGTCACAAGCCTACAAGTGCTCACTGATGCTGATGGAGTAAGACACTTTCAGTGAGGGTAATACTGCTCTAAACATGATCCTCCCACACTTCCCACTTGATACATTTTTGTTCCAATGGCCCGCCAATAATGGCATTTGACCTGGATGTCAGAGGACATAGTTGGTAGGTCTGTGACAGCAAGCAGGAGACAGAGGGATAGATCCTGCCAGACCTACTCATGCTGAGCTGCACCATGCTCTGTGAGTCACACTACCAGCCAAGTAAGGTACTATCCAACATGCAGTAAAACTGGAATGACCAGGGCTGGGATGCTAGGGAGACAGGTTCCCTCCCTACCCGTTGGGGGACACTCGCTGCTCTGTCCTCAGCAGGGAGATGCTGCTGTAGCTGAGGGAGAAGTGCCCCTCCCCCAGCCAGGCAGCTCCATGTGCGGAGCCCTGAGCCCCTGGCTGGGTGAGGCTCATTAAACAGCTGCAGGGCTGTGCTACCATGTAGCTTAGAGGGAACCTTGGCAGGCGTAGCTAAATGAGCCACCGCTCCACACTGCAGAGGCCATTAGCCTGATAACACAAGCAGCACTGGGGACAAATTCTTGCTGCGGGAGAGGCTGACAATGCCCAGTCTGGTGTGTTAACAATGTTCAGGCAGACGCTCTCACGGCCAACACCCCAGCAGCATGAGGCCAGCAGCCTTATCTTGCTGGCCTCAGTCATTAGGGTTGGAAGCCATGGGAGAGGAAGGCAACTGTTTCCTGGGGTAGGTGGGCTCGGTCTCACTCTCTCCTCCTTCTTAGTCAAGTGCTCCCCTGGATTCTCCCTAAGACGCCATCCTGGAGCAAATCATCCTTCTGAATGAGCCTGGCTGAGCTTAGCTCCCTGCAAAACCTGCTCGGTGCCACTCCTGTGGCAGACCATTCTGCTTCCCCGGCATTTCCAAGCCCTGCTACTAGGTATTCTGAGCACAACTGCCTGTGCCCTCTGTGGGCTTTGGGGAGAGAGGGAGGAAGCAGAATGATCTTTGCCTCCCAATCAGAGAGACAGTAAGCTCATCCCATTGTGAGTCCTGGGAAGTTGCTCCATGACTGTCACAACTGCCACCCATCAAGAAAAATTCTTCTGCCCCACCCAAGCTCCTTTGGACTAGTTGTCACTCCCCTCCCCTCATCGCATTTCACCCGCTCCAGTGCTCCATGGCTTGCCAGCATCAGATGCCGGCTGCTGCCTTAATGGAAACAATCCTCTTTTCTCCTTCTCCCTGGCCTGGTCCCTTTCTCCTGGCCCTAGACTCCAGTCTAAACGTTCCAAGAGGCATCCTTTTTTCTCCGTATTGAAAAAACACACACATCTTTTTGAGCAGACTATTTGACTGCAGGACTGTTTGACTTGGAGTCTCTCCTGTGTCCTTGTTATCTTCCCTTGCCCTGCTGCAGGGGATTCTCATGCTTCATTTCAGGAACCCACCCATGCTGTTTCTGTGCTACGTTAAATTTCTAGGTGTAATGCCCCTGCTCAGTGACATGGAGTTGATGTTAAGGAACGGGCTGGGTGTCCCTTGCTCCGGAGAGATTCTCGGGTGAAGCTTTAGACAGAGGAGAGAGATTCTACATTTATAATTTGATTTCCCCATGAGAAAAGAGAGGAAGAGAGAGAGAGCAAAGCTGCATGTCAGATCCATTTCCCACAGCATGGTTTGTGTAGAATGTTTTCCGTCACCTCTCAGACAGACAAATACATTTTGTTCCTCACACTGAGAAGACTCTTCAGTGGGAGCAACCTGGTTGTTTTAAACATGAAGGAGAAATAGGGTCTAAATATTTCTAGCTAGTGTCAGTAGAAGAAACACAGAGGATGAAGCATAGTGCTGGTTAGAAGGCTCATGAATTTCTTTATGTGAGTTTGCTCAGCTGACAGTGAGGGATTCCTTCCCCTTAGTGGCAAAGAAAGGGGGACCTTTCTGAGGAATGACTGAAATAGTCTAAACTGGAAAGATCTCTACCACAGGCTGCTTCTCTTACCACTTGACTCTCTCAATCTCACCAGAGAGGGCAGGGCACCAGGGCTATGTCTACACAGCAGTGTTATTTCAGAATAACTGATGTTATTCTGAAATAACATGGTCCATGTCTACACAGCAGGCAGTTATTTCAACATAATGTCGAAATGTCGTCAAGCTGGAGGACTTCTTACCACGACTCCTGTAACCCTCATTTTACGAGGAGCAAGGGAAGTCAGAGGAAGAGTGCTCTAACTCGGACTTCCTGCTATGTAGACAGCGCCAAAAGCCGAAATAAGCTATTTATACTTAAGCTACGCAATTGATGTAGCTCAAGTTGCGTGGCTTATTTCGGCTTTAGCCCTGCTGTGTAGACATGCCCCAGGTATCAGATGAAGGAATGGTCTCATTTCTTTCTGGTGTCTGGTTTAATATCATAAGGCTGGAAGTAAATAAAAAAGTACTTTGTTCCTTGAGAATAAGTTAACCTAAAACAAATCTATTTCTAGACTTCCTGCCATTCTCATCTCCTTTAATGTCTCTTAGGTGGTGAAAAAAATCTACAGTACTATGGAGGCAGGAGAAAGAAAGGTGGGAAATATCTGTCTTAAACTGAGTGACAAATTCTGTCTTGTGAAAAACTCTCTACAAAGCCCTCCCAGCTGGAACTGTCTCCAAATTTAATGCATTCACTTGCCATGCTGTCAGAGCAAGGGCAATCAAACCCATTCTTGGGATGGCCAAACTCCATTTTTAACTATAATCCATGGGCCAGATATAAATTTAGGCCTCCATACCCACCTATGTCCCCAGCAAATCCCCCATTCACGGCAATGGCAGGTTTAAACAAAGGTCAAGTACACAGTATGTCCCCTCTATATCTCTTTTGGTTATTAACATTTTTCATTTGCTCAGTACTCAATGGAGTCAGCATCATTTAATGGGAAAATTGTCCCCATTGTTTCTTCCTTTTCCTTGTCTTCCTTTCCCATCCTCTTATCTCTGTGTCTCCTCTGCATGTCCTTCCCTGCAGTGATTCCCAATTCCCAAACTTCTGAGGGGTTTTAACTCTCACCTTCTTCCCTGCTCTGGCCTCTTAAAAAGATCAGTAGTGACAGGTAATGATGACATTTTAATGTGTCATTATTAGGCTTTAGGTTGAACAGTCCAAGGTGTATAATGGAGTGAGGGAGTTGGTCTCTCTAAACGACCATTTCAGGCTCCCTGCAGGCATAGGCAGATGACACTGCATTAATTACACTGGGGTCTCATTTGGAAGAGTTTTTTTTTTTTAAACAATCACTGGGGCCAGAAACTTGCTTCTTTTTTTCTCTTTCAAAATGAAAGCTGAGATCTTGCTGAACCTGAGTACAATAGAAAGGCTACACCATTGATCAACTGAGGAGGTGTCTAACAGTAACTGAGGATGTGAATAGGTACGTGGTTACCCGGTAAGCATCACCCTTACTGGGTAACGCTTGCCAGGTAATGGTTAACTGGTGCCCAGGAGCAGCCCCCTGCTGCTCTAGCCCTGTCAAGTCCAACATGGGCTGGGGTTGGAGCTGGCAGCCCAGCATGGGCTGGGAGCCGGGAGCCCCACACGGGGCCAGAAGCGTCAGCCCCACATGGGCTGGGAGGCGGAAGCAGCCGTTCCCTGTGGGTTGGAAGTGGGAGCCCTGTGGGCTGGGGACTGCTCCAGCCAGGCAGGAGTGGTCCCCTGCCTGAGATGCCACTTAGTTGCTTAATCAGTTAAACCTAATGTTTAACCGCTTAACTGATTAAAAGGGATTTTACATCCCTAACAGCAACACCCATAGCTGGCACCTAACAAACCTTAACTGCATGCTAAAGGCAGCTCCATGCTTTATTCCAGGAGTGGAGATAGGAGATCTACAGCATTCTTGGGGGTGGGGAGGGGGAGTGGAGAAGTGCTATAATCTGGTCTGTTTTAAAATGTCTCTCTATAGTTGGGGAGCTGCTGAAAATCTGCTTCCTTTGCGGGGGTTCAGATGGCTCTTTGGGTGGGAGGGTGGGAAGGGCTTCTCATTTTGGGACACTGGGGCTGGAATGTGGTAGACAGGAGTAGGGTGGGTGGGGTGGGGAGAGTAATTGTTCTGTCTGAATGAAGCTAGTTTCTATTTGCAACCAGAGGGATGTGCTCCCTCTCCTCCCCCCAGCTGACAGGCACTTCACCTTCATGTCCTTGCTGAAGCAAAGCACCGAACAGTGGAAACAACATACCTGATAACTGCTGCACTGAAGGCTGGTCATGTGTGCTTAACAACTGTGCCTGAATGGTTTCTACTACCCTCTTGAAGCGACGGCTGGGACCTGTGGGAAGAGAAAAGACACAAACAGCTGTGAGAGGAACACTGCGGGAGGAAGAACAAGCATCTTCACTGCAATCTCCTCCCCTTCCTTTATCAGACTGTGGCTGTGGTGGTGGTGTGTGACTGAAGAGCTACTGTACAAGCAGTACTTTAGAGCTAGGATGTGAATGACTCCATGGAAGAGTCTAGCTTAGATGCTCCTTCCCCATCCTAGCACCTGAAATGTCCTGGTGGAGCTTCATTTTTTTTTCTTTTTAATCTCTCACCTCCCTCAGATGGCTCCACAACCCTCCAAGAATTAGGGTTCTCAGTGGGAATTACAGCAATTCCTTTCTCCAAAGGTTCCTATTGCCAGATCCATTCAAAATCTATTCTAACAGGGTTTTATTGGACTCTCTCAATTGTATCCCTCCTACCAATGCCAAGTCTAGCTGTATTCAGCCGACATTTATTTGCAGTCAACATCTCCACAAGGTCTAGCCCCTCCTCCTCCAGCCAAAGATTTAAAATCAGAAAGGACTCCTCCCTCGCACTTGACAACCAGTCTGTGGAGAGCAAGCATGTGTCAAAAAGGAGGTAAAGGTGACACCAGTCAGATCTAGAGAGAAGGGGAGGCTCTGGTGTTGGTGCACTGACTAGATGTGTGCAGCCACCGGCGAGATGGCTTGCTTTCATATTGGACCTGTTTGGGGAGCAGGGAGGTCAGATGTCGTTTAATTTAATAATCGTGTAATCGCACCAAATCTTACTGGTGACATGATTATTCGATAGTCCCCAGGGGCAGGGCCAGCAGCCAGTGCGCTCTCAGCCCCACTCCCAGGGAGTCCCCTGCTACCCTGCACTGCTGCCTCTATGCAGAGTGGCAGGTGTGTGTCAGAGACAGCAATGTGGAGTGGCAGGCGGGAGCTGATCTGTGCTTACCGCCTGCCTGCCCGCCACAGAGGCAGCAGGGAGAAAGGCAGGCAGGAGCCGGTGTGGGGGAAGCGAGCTTCATGAAGCCACCTCCCCCTCCCCCACGCTGCTGCCTCTGCATCCCGCATGCCCCTCTCCCCCACACTGATGCCTCTAATACAGAGGCAGCAGCGTGGGGGAGGGGGAGGTGGCTTCATGAAGCTCGCTTCCCCCACACCGGCTCCTGCCTGCCTTTCTCCCTGCTGCCTCTGTGGGAGGCAGCAACGGGGAGGGGCAGATGGCTCCATGGAGCCAGCACACATGGAGAGCTGGCTTAAAAGCCGGCTCCTCGTGCGTATCGGCTCCTGCCTGCCCCCCGCCCCCCAGTGCTGCTTCTCTATCAGAAGCAGCAGTGCGGGGGCAGGTGGCTCTGTGGGCTCCCACTTTCCCCACCTTGCTGCCTCTGACAGCTCAGGCTGATCAGTTAATCGTGTATACATCTGTACGCTAACATCCCTATCGGGGAGAGAACTTACTGAGAACCTTTGAGGAAAAGGTAAAGGTCCGACTGCAGAGGGAGGGGGAGAGGACCCAGAAGAGAATCCAGGTTAGTCAAGGGCCCAGTTCTGAGACAGACTAGCCTGCCTCTCTCACTGTGCACCTGGCAGGCAGCTAAGACAGCAGAGTAGCTACACTGTTCCTTACGTGGTGGCTGGGTAAGGATAAAACCCTGTGAGTGGCTTCACAGCCCCTTGCTCAGAGACCCCCTTATATTGAAACAATAGGGCAGGGCAGAGCATTTCAAGTCCAAAGCATGGCACAGCAGCAACTCTACCACACCCGTCTGTCTGACGAGGACAGCCGTAGCTGCTCCCAATGACTTTCCCTTTCTCTCCCCAATGCAGCCTAAACCACAGGATGTCAAAACCATCACTCCTCCTCCCTATGCCCTCTTCTCCCAAGTGCCCCCTCTCTTCCTGAGTTCTAGGCTTTCTTCGTCTCTGCTCCCATGTCTGCCGTCGTACTCCGGCCTCCCCAGCGGCAGGGCAAAGGCCACCCTGCCCACGGGCTGCAGCCACTCCGTGGTTACCTGATAAGAGCGTGAAAGTGACTGAGTAGATCCCATTCTCCTTCTGTGCCTCACCCCCTTCTGTGTACGTTATGTCCACCTGGAACTTCACTGGCTTCTGGAAGACAGCAGGACCCCCTGTGGACTTGTACTCTGCGCGGAAACTTGTCTGTGAGATGACGCTGTGACTGAGGCTGGGAATCTGAAAGAGGGTGGCAGCAGCAGAGGATATGGTCAGAGGGCAAATGTTCTATTGAAGAAGAACTCTCTCTCTCTCTCACTCGCATGCCTGGACTCCCCAGCCACTGGAGAGAGCAAGATTGGCTGACTATGGGCTCAACCTCGCAGTGAGCTGTGTACTCCTGTAAAATCGGTGGGAGTGGAGGCACTCAGCACCCCACAGGAATGCACAGAACTTTGCTGGATGAAGCCCTGTTGAAAGAGTGCATATTTGTGAAGTGCCTGACACTCTTAGGTATTCCCCCTGCTGTGCAGCTGAATGTGGTGGGTTCTTTGACATCTCCCAAGCATGCATTCCAGTAGCTCCTCACAGCTGGGAGAGAAATATCAATTGGAGGTAGAAAATTCAAAGCAGGATACCAAAGAGAGATCAGGAAAATGGTTACTCCATAGCTGACCTGGACAAACAGGATCAGAGCCTGGGATCTCCATAGGGACCGTATACTACCCCCCACCTTGTGTTCGTAGGAAATAGACCGTGAGTGACCGCTAGGGCACTCCTGGGATTTTCACACTTGGGGGCAAAGTTTCAAACCTGTTCCGGGCCTGGTTTTCAGGTGCCCAGGGCTGACAGCCAGGACCAGAATTCCAAATAGGCTCAGCATCTAACAGGCTAAAAATCTTGGCAAGTTGACCACTTACCTGGGTGCCCAAATAAGAATGGCATTCTTCTGAAAATCTGGCCCCAGAGATTCATTTAGCAGCTTGCTGCCTTATCTTTAATTAGCAAGCCAGCTGTGAGAGAGCAGGTGGGGTATTCACAGTGACTGCTGGGCACTAAAAGCCAATGCATCAATCTCATACTCAGAGCTGACTTCACAGACTTCATGTAAGGGAGAGGCATCGTTTAAATAAATGTTTGGTCATTTACAGTGAGAGATGCACACTAATGTTGTACCCCCTGCTTGCCGGTCTGTGCTGTGTGCAGAAAGGTTCAGGGGTCTTGACTGCTCTATTACAGAATCCATTACAGCAGGTGTAACACAGAGATTGGTTTTCTGCAGACTGGCACCAATTTTCAATGTCATTTAGCAACATATATATGAAATAAACTAAGCCCTATCCCAACTCCAATTAAAAAAATCTATCTAACTCTCTTAAAACAAACAAACAAAAAAACAAACAAAAAACCAAAACAAACCCAAACCCTCACATCTATTTCACTCTCATTTACATTTTCTTCATTTACACTTATAGGTGGGAGAGAATAAGGCTTTTGTGTCTGGGAGGAAGGGATGCCATATGCCACTGATCTCAAGACCCCAGGTGTAGAGACCTTAAGCTGCAGATAGACAGCATCCCCAACCACTAATGCTTCAGCCCTAGGAGAAAATGATTCATCTCAGTGTGCAAAGTACAGGGGAGATTTAAAATTAAGACAAGAAAGTCTGTTGTGAGACAAATTTCCCTGCCTGGTGCAAGGGGTGAAGGGAAAACCCTGAGTATCAGTCTGGGACCCAAAAAGAGAAGGGAAAAATAATGTGACATGAATCCAATGGAACAGTTGATTAAGGAATTGACTTTCTAAGTGCTGCAGCAGCATTTTAAGCTCTGACTGCATTTAAACTCCAAGCACTGTCAGGTCCATGGAAGACTGCTGTATTTTAGTATTTTGCAAGTCCCCTTTGGAAATTTGGTACCTCACTAGGCCAGGTTTAAGTGGGAACCAGATGAGCAAAGGAAGTACTGCAGAAATGAAAACAATGGGGAGGAATTCCAGGAGATGGAGACGCTGTCCAAGAATATGTGGGTTTAAGATGTCCTTGGAATTGAACGGTGAGATAAGTCTATAGTATGTGCCAGAATGACTTACCGACAGGAATGCGTGCACAATGTCAGCCTTGATGGAGCTTAGTGGTTTATCTTTTATGACCACAAAGATCTGTTCTTCTTTCTCTAGGTTGATGAAGTTACCAAACCAGGATTTTTTGGCAAGTCTGGCATAAAGAAAAAAGAAAGAAGGGGGAGGGTTAGAACAGAAAAGCATTTCTTAGACAACTGACATTTGGATAAACATGAAAATGACATAAAGGGGCTGGGTTTTCATCACCCTACACTGGCCCGTAGGCTGGAATTTCTGTAAGGCGTGTGTGCTTTTTTTGTAAATGGGAGCCTTGCTCCTGGAGGAGGGGGGAGGAATCGGTCCCAGCCTTCCTCTGGCCAGCAAGAGCATGGGGGAGCGAGGCTCGGGCAGCGCTCCACTCCTGTCTTCCCTGGCTGGCTGGGACCATGGGGTGTGTGTTTGCACCCTTCATACACACCCAGTGTGTATGGGCCTGCTACAGCTGGTGATGTGATGTCACTCAATCAAACACTAGACTGGAGGTCATGAGGTTCTACTACAGCAGCACACGTGATTAGCAACAGAAAGCCAGGAGTTGCTGTCGCAGTTCTAACCAAATGCACTAATCAATCCTGCATTTTATACAGTGCACAGAAAATCTGTGTGCAGATCTCAGAGACCCCTCCACGGCTCTTCCTGGGTCTTCTGGTAGCATGGTGGATGCTGGCGACACTGAAACTCTGGATGTTTTGAAAGTCACTCCTGCCCAGTTTCAGCCTAGTTGAGGTTTTCTAGAAGTTGTGAAGCTCTTAACCTGAATATCTCCTCCTTGGGTGACAGTAAATATTACACCCACATTGTTCTGGGAGTCTTGCTCGCTCGCTCTCCAAGCTGCCTTGTCAGTGGGTGAAATACACTCCGGCACAGAGGGCCGGCACAAGGCCTACATATTACTTAAATTCCACTTAGGGAATCTAAGGAAGACATGGGCCTTGTGCTGGCCCTCCGCCCTGGGTGAATCTCACCCAGTATCAAGAGGGGAATATCAATGTACACAAATCACCATTCTGGGTTTTAGAAGATGGTGGCCAATCCCTGCTGTTTCCTCAAGCCCGAATGCTGTTTCCACCATAAATGAAATTACTTTGCTCTTTTTACCTTGACAGCATCATGGAATGTTTATGTCCACTCAGGAGGTTTCACTAGCACCGCTTTAGCGATATTCACTAGTAAAGTAAAAGGACTGCAGAAGGACCATTTACATCAGTGGGGAGTTAGCCAAAGTTTAAGAGTACAAGATGGCCCCTACAGAAAGTGTGATGGAGGGGGAAGCCAATTTCAGTCATGTGACACAGCCATAGAAGTGTTAGGTCAAATTAATCTCAGAGGAAGCTCCACTGAAGTCAGTCAAGTTACACCAGGAATGGATTTAATCTATGGAAGGCAGAGAGATTAAAAGACCTGCTAGGCCACCCAGTCCAACTTCCTGCCAATGGCCACATCAAGTCTGGTTTGCAGTGTGTCAGGCACTGGGCTTCCACATAACAGGAGAAGAGATTATCTAACCTTAAGTCTTTCTAGTAAAGAGCCATCTGGAGAAGGGTTAATACAGATCAGCAATAGGCATGTGGAAAGAGGTCTGCTTCACTGAGTAAACAGAACTGGGTAGATTTAGGCTCCCTGGGATCAGATTTGGGTTAAGGTGATAGAGGAACACACTGGAAAACTCATTTAGAGTTCAACATCTGGGATGGGGAACAAAGGTTATCTGTGTTTTTAAATCAACTGGACTGAGCCCTTCTGACTGGATTGGTACATGCATCACAGCATTGTCATCTTATTGCTCATTTAATCCACACAGAGAAAAGATCAGAACTGGAACACAGCTCAGTGCTAATCAGCATCTGTTTCCATCTACCCCAGGCAATCAAAAGCAGAGTGCAGAAGGGTTCCCTTACAGTTTGGTAAATCACCCTTCTCAGTAAAAGTGGGCTGGAAAACTGTAACTCCCTAAAATATTCATAGGCTGCTGTAACTAAGTCAGAGAGCCAAAGATTACCTCAGAGAGCAGTAAAGAGAAAGGGCCTCTCATTTAAATGGGTCATTAAGAAGCTTGGGTTAGAATATGAAAAGAAATTACATACTAATTAGCTCCTGTGCCCCATGATGACAGAACAACTCTGTAGGCCCCCTGTAAAGCTGAGGCAACCACTCCTTGCATGTTATGGGCTTTTTGCTCATTAGCTGTTTCCACCTGGTTATCCATTTAAACCATCCAGTTGTCTGAAGCTTGCATCCATCTTAATTTGAACTGGGAAATGCTCTCTCTCTTTCTCTTTTTCTCTTCTGGGGTGGGCCAAGATGTGAATATTTAACTGAGACACTATGTAAAACAATCTTTTTTTTTAATAAAAAATCACCTTGTAGGCCTCTATATTTATGGGTTTCTCGATGACTATAATTCAAAAGGGCTCCATTTATAAGTACAAGAATGAGATCTTTGGCATCAGCTCTGCAAGCTCAGACAGAGAACTCAAGGTCCAGCAGAGTTTTTTCCTTCTCATGAATTACCACCAGCAATAACGGCTTTGCTCAAGGCCAGTTTAAGACCTCAGTGATACCCTGCTGCCTGTAACTGACTGGATTTGAGTAATTTTGTAGGTGATGCAAAAGATGGAATAGACTCTGGTCGACCCCCTTGTCGCTATTTTGGCTCTGCAGAGCTAACAGGATCAGAAAACAGTACAAACTGACTTTTCTCTCTCTCAACTCAGCTGATCAGATTCTGAAAATAACCATGGAACAGAGCTGCTGAGTAAGAAGCTGCCCTTTCTACTTCATAATTTTTTCAGAGTAGAACTGCACTTTAAGGTCTGATTCTGTGAGGTGCTGAGCACCCTGAAATCCAACTGATGCAAATAAGAGTCAAGTGCACTCAGCACCTTGAAGGAGGTGGTTAGCATCTCCCAGGATCAGACCCAAAAGCAGGCTTTGGGAGTCCAGCTGCCCCTGTGTCCGGCAATACAAAAGAGACTGGCACTAGCAATCCTCTCTCTTTGCTGCCAGTCTCCTTCTCAAAGTGGGGCTTGAGGTAGGTGGACTCCTCTGGGGAAGCACCATGAGATCTTCAGCTGCAAAGTAAAACCAACCAAATGGGTGCCCACTTTTGTTGCTTTAAGAGCAGTAGAAATGTTGGAAAAGGTCAAATAGCCCAGGGGCATTTCTAGTCCATCCCCTCAGCCTGACTGTAAGATTATTTCTCCCATTCAAAGTTTGTCCATTCTCATGTTAAATAAAAAGGGTAGAGGGCTTTCTCCTCTTTCCCAGGTGTTTACTGCTGTTCACTCCGGTCTCTCAGGCCATGTCTACACTCAGTGCTTTTTCTGTGACGGTATTGCCTGGTACACAATTGTCTTAAAGGGGCCGTGTCTCTTCAAAGGGCAATGCCAGCCCCACCCCAGTTTTTTGTTTTTGCTTAACAACTTTTCCCCTGGAGTACCAGCACCCTTTTTTTGAAAACAAAAAAAGCACTGTCTACACTACAAGGTAGATCAATGCTGCCATGGTTGATCTTCCAGGGTTCAATTTAGAGGGGCTAGTGAAGACTCGCCAACTCAAACTGATAGAGGTTGGCACCTGTACTCCTGCCCCTCACGAGGAGTAAGCGAAGATGACAGGAGTGCTTGCTCCTTGTGACGTAGTGGGGATTGTGCTCGTTTTGTTCACTTTGTTATGTTGTATGTGATTCCTACTGTCCTGTACTGTTCTGTTGTAACCCTGTGTGTGTACCTCACTTTCCCTGGGCACTGCAGTGGTACCCAGCTGGAGATAGGAATGTTGGGCATAGCTCTCTCTGAGGAGAGTCTGCCCCATCTTAGCACGTACACAACAATAGCTCAGGCTGTCTTGTAACCTGAGCCTAGGTGGAAGATTGAACCAGGTGACACCTTCTACCCAGGAAGCTAGACAAAGGAGGAGGTGTATGTGTGTGGCCTGCAGGGCTGGGACTGGCTGCGTAATGTGTGAGTTACTCTCGGCTGGCTTAGGATACAGGGAGGGGGCCCAGGGCGCTGGCCCTCGGCCCCCCTCTCCTCAAGTGGGATTGTACTGATGCCTCCTGGTTCCAGAGTTAACAAGTCTGTGCTACACTGTATCCCTGTCAATGAATAAACCTTTTGCTCTACTTGCTGGCTGAGAGTCACATCTGACTGAGGATACGGGTGCAGGGCCCAGTGACTCCCCTGCACTCCGTGACACTCCTGTCGACCTCTCACTGTGTGAACGGTGATTTAAGATATGTCAACTCCAGCTATGTTGCCTATCTTAAGTCGACCTTCCTGTTTAATGTAGACCAGGCCTCAGTAACAAAGCCACAAACTGTTCCTCTCAGCTATCTAGTGAGGGACCCACACACTACAGACACGTTCACTATTTCTTTCTTTTAAAAACTATCAGGAGCAGCTTGATCAGCAGGTGGTGAGAGGCCGAGGGCACATATAGACTGCACTCTAAAATCGAAATAAGATACGTGATTTGTGCTACACAAATTGCGTATCTTATTTCTATTTTATTTTGAAATAGGCTATTTCAAAATTTGGTGCATCTACACGGCACCAAATTTCGAAATAAAGCACTATTTTGAGACATCTCTTATTCCTCCTGGAAAGAGGTTTACAGGGATGCCGAAATAGTGCGTCCGTTATCTCGAAATAGCCTTGCAGTCTAGATGTACCCCTAGTTCCAAGAAAGAAAGAAAGAAAGAAAGAAAGAATCTCATTCTCTATTAAACAGCTACAGCAATTTGTCTTTGTGCAAGCTCCTTATCTGGACCTTGATTAAGCAAGATACTTAAGCATGAGCATCACTTTAGACATATGATTAGCTCCATTGATACCAATGTGTCTACTCACATTGGTTAAGGTTAAATGTGTGCTTAAATGCCTTGCTGAATTGGGGCATTGGTTTAATACACCACTTGAGGCTCTATCCCTTTAGATTTTATTGCTAATAAATTAACTAAAACTTTTCGTAAGAGAAAAAGACAAGCATTACTTAGATATGTCATGGTATATTAGCCAATCATTGGGAGCACAGAATGAACGAGAGAGTCATTAGGAGATGCTATAACAGAGAAAGGAAACATATGTTTATCATAAAAAAGATGAAGTCAATAGAGTTCTCGATGAAGATGTCTTTTTTTCTCATGGAAAAAAATCTCAAGATATGTGGAAGTGGGTGCTGAGAAACAAGACATCTATGGTTAAAATAAAATCTAGTTAATTTTTTTACAAGTTTTATTATTTTTTCTGCAGGGTACAACCCAATTGAACTCATTAATTCAGCAATTATACAGAAAAGGGATAGAGAGCCTTAGGCCTTGACTTGCATCCAAACTGCCTTAAATGACAAAGTCTACCTCATCACCGGCTCTTAAAGGAACAGTGTGAAGAAAAGATGGCAGGAGCTTCCACTGGTGAAAGAAAGAGAGAAAGAAAGAAAGAAACTTTTTCAGCTTTAATACTCAATACCATTTGGCATGAGTATTTCATTTATTTCTTCAGGGTGAACCTGTTCTCTTTGCAAAGTTTCCCTAAGTCCAGCTTAGCAGTAAACATCCCATGCTTTAAATACACAACTTGTTCTAATTTTCCTCCTGGACCTTTCTCTTTCTTTACTCCTCATTCCTGTCATCCTCCCCTCCCCTGACTATCCGCCACTCGCCTTGCTGGCACAGCATTGGAAACGGAATGCCGAGCTTTCACAAAGCAATGCCCTGGCACCGGTAAAACTGTTCAGGCAACTTTGAAACCCTAATCTTCATCTAGGACTCATGAATATTTCACACACATATTTCTAACAGAGGGCTAAACTGCCTTGGTTGGCAGGGAAATTCGATGGGCATCGGATGTACAAACACAAGCTGTGAAAATAAAAAGGAATGATTTGGCATCTGTTGCACATACTAGGAAATGTTTAGAGTTCTGCTTCCTGGCAGCGTCTTCCAAGCACGCCGCGCAGTGACGCACATTAGAAATTGTTTAATTGTGCACTGATTTTTAGGAACATGCATGGTGAATATCAAACAGCCCCCGGAAGCTCCTGGTGCTGCCAGGACCTAACACTGCATTCACTATCACAGGCAGTGAGTTCTCTTAATTGCTCCAGGAATGACTCTTTATGCACAATCCTTGGGTCACACACTGTACTAGACTAAGCGGAAGCCCTGTCGCTGCACTGCGAAGGCCAATTACAAGAACTTCCTCCCCGAGATGATTTACTGGAGAAACACAGGACAACAGAGAGAGTGAGAGAGCAGGATCGTGTTTCAGAGCTGGCAAGCTGAGTGCTCCAAAGAAACTGAAGGAGGTTATGTGGCGTTTCATCCACACCTGTTGACTTGCACTGACTTCACTAGGCATTGGATTATGTCCATGGACCCTAGTGGAAGAGCCATTTTACACATCTAGACCACGTGCAAGAGCCTTTCAGGACCAGGAATGGACTGTGGTCATATCACACCGTTCGGTACAGGAATGAAATGATAAGGTGGCGGGAGAAGTAGCGTAATAGTGAATTACTTACTCTGGGGAAGATTCCGGGGTTAAATTGGACATCTCCTCTGGTGTAGGTACTGTATGATCGCGCATACACACAAAGACGGAGTGAGAAAAAGGAAATGGTAAATACATGAATCTTCCTCTTCCTGCTTCTATACCAATGAATAATCCTTGTACCAACCCGCCTTGTGTTTCCCCCATGCTCAGAGCTTCTAAAAACAGCAAGCTAGCCCTGATGTCTGGACATTGGTCTTGTGTTCCTAGATCACTGTGACTACTCTATTCTAAGGTAGTGATGCCTTCAGGATCTTACCGAAAGCCCACTGAAGTCTTACATTGGCTTCCTCCTGCTTTGGATCAGGCCCTTAGACTGAGCTTATCCCTGTGGTGTCTGAATCACTTTCTCCTTATTAATAAATACACGAAAATCAATGGTTAATATTTATACTTTGTACAATGCCTTTCATCTAAAGGCTTCCACATCCACTGCAAACACAGAGGGAATCCCTGGACTCATCAAAGCGCAAATGAGAAACTGGCATGCTGCTACATCAGTCCAGCTGCATTAGCACCGTGCACAGAATCCAAAGAGCTCCTGTTAGAGGTACAGGCTGATGCTTGAGACAAAAATGAAAACTAGCTGATCAGCTCTTCCTATGAGCAGGATCCCTGGTTCACTGTCAGTTCTCAGTCCTGGCCCAGTCATCAGAGTCTCTGACAATCAGGGCATCTATTCCAGATCGTCCTTAAGTGTGTTAGATGGTGCTTTCCTCATAGGACAGACCCCAATACCTTGAGTGTAAAACCATAAGGACTTGGTTTAATTCTGACAGCTTCTGGGGTTATGCATGTGACTAAAGGTGCCCTTTACCTAAGGAAAAAGCCATCCAAATCTTGATGCAAACAACCATGTCCATCTTAGAACTCCAGGGTCTGTAAAAGCGATAACGTTCTAAACAGACCTGATAGTACTGATTAATTAAGGGATAGTTTACAAAAATTATGCTCAGGAGAGAGAAAAAAAAAGAAAGAATTAAACAGGATTATGAAACCAGCTGCCCTGTAGGGACAAACTCATTCTATTCCCGCTAACTGGCCTCTCTTTGAGAGACAGCCAGGCCTGGAATAGCAGCAAGACTAAAGCAGGGCAGGTTCCAGGAATGAAGCAGTAGGAGATGCTGCAAGGCCATGATTAAGGGGCACTGGCAGCTACCGGATGGAGATAGCAGGCAGTGCGGCATGGGAGTTCAGGGTTGGAATAGGAAGAGATGCTGCATCCTAGGATTGAGGAGCAGCAGCGGAGTACACAGAGGCTGTCCACTCTTGCCTTGGCCTTGGCCTTGCATCAGCTCCCTCACTCTTTCCAACACTGGGGCTTGTCTAGACTGCAGGCTTCTTTCGGAAGACGCTTTTCCGGAAGAGATCTTCTGAAAAAACTTTTTCCGAAAGAGAGCGTCCACCCTGCCAAAGCGCATCGAAAAAGTGATCTGCTTTTTTGAACGACAGCATCCACACTGAATGGATGGTATCTCGCATATAAGCTGTGATTACTATGGACGGAATGGCCACCAAGGCACCTGTGCTTTTTCCTCTTCCCTCTTCTTGCAAAAGAACTCCCTCTTCCCCGTCCACACGTGCCTTTTTCTGAAAGAGTTCTTTTGGAAAAAGGCTTCTTCCTCATAGAAAGAGGTTTACCAATGCTGGAAAATCCCCTCAGTTCTTTTGATTTTTTTTGAAAGAATGCAATTGCAGTGTGGACATAAATGAAGTTTTTTCGGAAAACCAACCGTTTTTCCAAAAAAATCTCTGTAGTGTAGACATAGCCTGACAGTCACTTCTCTGCAAATGAGACTTGCTGAATCTCTTTGAGTTGCTAGTTCATTGCTGAACACTTGCTCCAATTAGGACATCCCCGTTCCTCTGGAGAAGAGACTCACCTTGCAATTTCCGGCGATGGAACCGAGGAGACCCCAGGAAGCTGTTCTTGATTGAGTTGAGCCGTGTCCTCCAGGGCATTCCTCCAATGCTGGGGCTGGATGGTGGCGTTGGATTGGGTGTGCCTGCTGGGCTCTCCTTTGGCGTATGGACGGGTGTCCCCTTGGGGGTAGGGAGGGGACTTCCCCTTGGAGAGGGGTGAGGGGTGACCTGTATGATGGGGATAGATTTGGTGCTTGGGTCAGTACTAGAAGGGAGTAGTCTAACAGGAGACATAGGGCTGGCCTGCACTGTAGGAATGGCCAGCTGAGGGCTAAAGCCGGCAGTAGGTGGGCGGCCCTGGGCATTCTGCACAGGGGGATTCTGGGAAGAGGGGGCGTTGGCATTGCTGGCAGGGAGAGGGTTGGATTTGGTAGACTGGAGCGGTTTTTCAGCCAATTTGTTCTTGGATGGCAAAGTCTGCGTCTTTGGGTTGGACTGAAGTGTTGGCTTTGGTTGGAGAACATGTCCAGGCCTGGAGGCATTCCTACAAGCATCAGGGTCCAAGGAGACTTGGGGTCGGGGGGAGAAAGGGAGGTCAGGAGTCTGAGGGGGGATGAAAAACTTTCTGATAGGCTACAAGATAGACACAGAGTGTCCATGCACATCGAGAACAGTGAGACACGCACACAGCGGGCGAGCAGAGAAAGGAAAGTCAGAATAAACCCATGTGAGTCACAAAGATGCATCATGTCACATGGAAATGTGAGAGATGGAGGTGAAGGGGAGGGTGGGTGGGAGGGTTGCAAAGAAACAAGAACAAAAACAAACAAACAAAAAACAAAAAAAAAGACATGCAGTTAGCTGGGAACGCAGCATAATCAACAGCAGCAGCAGTGGCGGCAGCAGCAAGAACAACAGTGTCATAACAGGCTTTGTCATATTAACCAACTGTGTGTCAGCAAAGGAAAACCACAGAGAGAAAAGTAACATAAAGGAAGAAGGAAAAAAAATTCAAAATAACTAACAGGAGGGGGGAAAAAAAGAGAGAGAGCGACATCCCCGGCATTGTTCTGATTGCCCCACAATGAGAAAAGCACAATGCTGAAGGGAGGTGAGGAAAGGGTAATAAGAGCCATTCAAGCCACACAGAAATTGAAGAGTGCCTAAGCTGGGCTTGCTTTTCTCCGCTCAAAGTGCCCAGGATCGAACACAGCAGAGAGATGCAATTCAAAATAAGTGTGTGGTGCACGGGGGGTGGTGGGGGAGGCACACAGATTACTGCACACACCATTCGGAGACACCCGCCCTACCCCCCATCCTCTAACTCTGTCAAACTCACACAGAGATTCCAGTCACCAATGAGGGAAAGAAAGAGCAAGGACAGAGCAGTACCATTCCATCCACCTTCCTCCCCTGGCCTTCTAGAGTGACATCACCCACTCAGCATTAGCTAGGAGGTTTTGGAACATGAAACAGCAGGTATAGCCTTGAACCAGGTGTCAGTTTGGGGTTTAATTTGCAAAAAGCTATACAGAGAATTCTTGGGGGTCCCAGCAGGGCTAAATGCCAGGAAAAGAAGCTTTCCCAATCAGCACTGAAAAGATACTCTCATGACACCCTGATTCTACTGTTCGGAAATTCACTGCTTAGTATTTGCTACAAAGTTCCAGTGTCACATTCTGTGGATGATGGAAGTGACTATGTAGGAAGACACAGTTTAAGGGGGAAAATAACTGCTCATAATGCATCAGTGAGAGAGAAGAATAAGGGAACAGAACTTTTTTTTAATAGATACAAAAGAAAAAAACCCCCATCCATATGTTAGTTACAGGGGCAGGCTGGGAATTGTAGTTCTGATGAGTTAATAGTGTAATACACACATTCAGGGAGTAAAATCCTTTTGGAATACAGGAAGGATAAAATCTACATTTTAAAAACAAAATAGATATCCTTGCATAAAACATACTTTATTACAAGCACCGAAAAAATGGTAAGAATTCACTATCTATGATCTTTGTTTATTTTGACCCTACATTCAGCTTGCTCATTTGGGGTAGTAATAAATATATTTTATTATTATTCACTATTTATACTGCTGTGGCCTCTAAAGGCCCTAATCCAGCTCCTTTGTGCCAGGCACTATACATACGTATGATGTAAAGACAATTGCAACCCCAAATAACAGAAAGGAAACCAGACTAGTGTCTATCCCTCTCTGGTTCTCATGTATTAGCACAAGGCTGCAACATTTAAAAATACAGGGGAATGTTTAAAACCAAACAAATAAAACTATTTGCATGATGGCCTAATTCAAAGTCCTCTGAAGTCAATGGGAAGCAGCAGGAGATGGACTTCAGTGGACATTGGATCAGACAAATTAAAGGAAAAGCAATAGATTAAAATATTTCTATTAATATTATGTTTAATAAAGACCTTGAAAATTAAGACAACCTGTTTCTTTTGATAAATTCCATATCACCATTAGGAATTGAAGGTCAAAGAGATGAGTAATGTGGATAATTTATGCTGGTCACTATCAGGAAGAGATTACCATCCATTTATAAGCAATTCCAACAAAAACAGGTTTAAAAGTAATAATTATAAGCACTCCCTTGCAATTTTAGCAGCTCATATAATCAATGTATGATAGCCCGAGAATCAAACTTACAAGAAATAAAGCCATTCTGCTCCCTGTTAAACCACTAAATATCAGAGACTTCAGACTTGTGATGTGCCAATTTCTTATTTCTCGTCAGCCCTCAAATCTATGTAATTTCCTTCGTTGAAGTCCTGTCTCACTGGAGGATGAAACCATTGTGCCTACTCTGTATTCAGTAGCATCCCCATTCTAGCTAGATCCATGTCAGTCAAGCATGGTTCTATACTAAGTAAAACCAAAGTGACTGTGGCTAGCATGATTTGAGGCTTCACTGTGGCTTTGTTTGAAGCAGCTGTATTAGCAAAACCCCTTGCTGGAGCCAACCCAGCAGGGTGTTACGTGTCCCATCCCTGTTTGGTCATAAATATGGTTACAAGGCTGAGACTAAATGGGGCCATAGAGAGACTTCTGCACCACTGCAGGTAGCACAGGAAATGTATAGGATAAGAGATGCCGCACATGAATTTCTAAACAATATCTCCCCAATCCAGGCACATTTACAACAAACCCAGGAAGAATAAAACATCCCACAAACAACCACAGCTCTACAGGAATAGAAGCCAAAAAACCACTGAGCTTGTCTGAGGGAATGGTACCAATAGATCCTGAAATAATGCCACTTACCCTTGGACTGCTCAGGGGGCTGGTGGAGAGACCAGATGAAGCTCCGCTGATCGACCGAGACCTGAGTGGACACAACAGGGAGAGATGGCCCTCAGAAACCCTGGGCAAGGAACATCCACGGAACACCTGCCACCGTATGCACAGGCATGAGGTGAGGAGTGGAAGGGAGGCTCTCAATAGGCAAAATACCTGGCTTTTTCCTTACACTCTATCACGACACACCTTTTACCTCTCCCACCCGCCTAATAAAACTCTAACGAAATTATGTTCACTCAGAGAGGACCCCATCACCCCAGAGGTCCTGTGTTAGCGGAGCTATGCAGTGCCACCCCCTTCTGGGTCAGGACTACTTGCACATGGCCAGACACTGTTTCCTCCTGGGGTACACTAAACAGACCATGGCAAAAGCAGTCATCGAAAGCCCACTACCGGTGGTGAGAATTACTATCTGCAGAGTCCCACTTGCTGTGCCAGAAATAAAGACCCCAGAGACAGAAAACCCCTGCCTGCATAACTCACAAAAGCAGAAACTTCTACCGGGTGCCAAAGAAGGTTAAATCTGCAGTGCCCCAGATAAAACTATCTTCTCAAATGAGAGAACTGTCCCAGTGAAACCAAAGCTCTGGTCTATGGTGACTAGTTATTCAGTGCTGCACTACCATATCTAACTTCACCATAGAGCCCTCCCCTTGGCTCTCCAGTGAGATTTGCATCTGACATCACCGATCTCTTCTGCTCTCTGAGGAACTTCCCTTAGAGGACCACAGGCCCTTCTACCCATAGGAGTGCTCCTCACTATGGAAACACTTCTGTTCACCTGAGTGGTTCCTCTCATGGAATCATCAGGCCTTTTCCCACCAATGAGATCACTCTGTTGGAGCAATGATCCTTCTGCCCATTGATAAAATTCATACAGGATCAGTGTCAGCCTGTCATTTATCGGGGTCCCATATGGGATAATGGATCATTTTAACCATCATTGAGCTCCTTCATGGGACCGCCTGATGTTCTGCTCACCAGTGAGGTCACCCCATGGGCTCTCTAGTCCTCCTGCTTGCTAATGAAATTCCCAATTTTGGGATCAACGGACCTCATGCATTCAAAAAGTCCATTCTGTGGGACCAATCTGCCTTTCCCCACCTGCTGTTAAGGTAACCCACACAGAATCATCTGTCTTTATGCTCACCAGCAAGGTCTCTGCAAAAGCTGTCCACTGATAACAACAATCAAAACATACAAACACACTGGGCCAAAACCAGAACTGAAAGGCTATGCAGACCACACACATGAACAGCTCAGCGATGGAACTTCTCAAGAGCGAAGAATGTGACTACATGAGCAGTGACAATAACTGTCCCTCAGAGCAGAAAATATTTCATGTGACTTTTGAGCAAGTCCTCCCATGCTTGACTGACCCAGAGTGTTGACCGTCTCTAGAGGCAGCTGCTTTGAACCCTCCTCAACTGGAAAGATTGACTGTGCTGAAGAACAACAATTTTTGAAGGAGAAGACTATACTGGAGAATCAACTCAACCAACAAGTGACAAAAAAAAAATCTCTGTTCACAGTCAGACCTATCAATGTGAGTACCGTATATCTGTGTGCACACATATAGGGGGTGTGTGTGTGTATATACAGCTATTAGGGCTGGCAATTAGTTGCAGCTAATGCATGAGATTAATGCAAAACAAATTAATTAAATTAAAAAAATACTTGCTATTAACTGCAATTTAAATCACACTGTTAAATAATAATAGAATACCAATTTAAATGTATTATACATATCTTTGGATTTTTTTCTGGAAAAAAGTGTACAGTATTCTGGAACACAAAATGTACAGTACTCACTTTATATTATTTTGATTACAAATATTTGCACAGTAAAAAGATAAAATAATATGTTTTTCTTAATCAAATACAAGTACTGTAGTGCAGTCTCTTTAATGGAAAAGTTAAATTTACAAATGTAAAACAGTTTCTTGTATAACTATACTCAAAACCAAAACAATGTGAAACTTTAGTGACTACAAGTCCATTCAGGCCTACTTTTTTTTCAGCCAAAGACAAAAAAGTTTCTTTCTATTTCTGGGAGATAAAGATGCCTTTTTCTTATTTAGAGTGTTACTTGAGAATGAGAACAGGTGTTTACATGGCATGGTTGTAGCCAGAGTTGCAAGGTATTTATGTGCCACATCTGCTAAATATTCATATGCCCCTTCATGCTTTGACTTGTAGCTCTAAAAGTGAACTGAAAAATACTATTTCTTTTATCTTTTTAACAGTGTAGTATTTGTAAAAAAAAATAATAAAGTGAGCATTCTACATAATTATCTTGTAATTGAAGTCAATATATTTGAAAATGTAGAAAAAAATCCAAAAACATTTATAATCAATTTAAAATTGTATTTTATAATTAATAGTGTGATTAAAACTGTGATTAGTTTCACCTATTTTCAATCCTGAGGTTAAGGTATTTTAAATCATTTGACAGTCCATTAGTTATGTGCACATATACATTTTTGATAGTGTGTGTTCTGTAAGTATGAACAGCCTTCTAGAGAACACACAGTTAATTTAGAGTTAACTGTATCACTAATATATAAGAATAAGATTATAAATTTAGATTAAAAATGTTTTCACTTCCATATATTCTTAAAAATAAATTATAACATTGTACAATGAGCACTGGAAGAGGGTTTAAACTAACATACAATAAACCCCATTCTGACAGTTTGTGTAGAATACAGAAACTCTCCATGGAATTTATTTCTTGCATCTTAATGCAGTCCATCACTGCATCTATACAAAACAAACTGGCCCAAACTTTGCATTCTCTTTTACCAGTGTAAACTCACATTAACTCCATTGCAGACTGTGGAGTTCTGGGTTTACACCAGTGTAAATGGGAGTAGAGTATGGCCTGCTTTATACATGTGCTCCACTTTTGCTAGACTGTTTTTATGTTACCTTTCTCTCTTTAGGCATCAAAGTACCTGGCCTTTTGTTCCTCTCAACACTCAATCATGGTTAGAAGTTGATTTTTAACATTCACCTGAATTTCAGAATAGTTGCTTAGAACTTCCCCCTATGTACCTGTTCCTAATCAGGTCCTCTTCCAAAAATCCTGATTTCTCCCATTATTCCAATTTTTCCCCATATTAAAAAACCAAGCTGTGCCTTATATAGGGCACAACACAGCTGGCCCCATCTCCCACCCCTGTTCCTTAACACAAACAGTGGTTTTCAAGAAGCTGTAATGCAGTGAGCTTCCACCTATCTCAGGTGTCTGATGCAGGGATCAGAAGACAGAACTAGTATAAAATCTCATGTGAAATGCATTCAGTATTCACACTATTGCTAATAATAATTAGCCTTATTTCCACAGAGTGGCTACTGGTGATTTATAAAGAAACAAGTTAAGAGGTAAAGTGGTCCCTTTAATGTATCTTTACTTCTCCACATTGGAAATTCTACTTGGGGTCAAAGGGCAGAGTTTAAGGGAGCTATGGATCAATTTTTAATGCCTTCCAAAAAAGAAAGATGACTCTTTTCAAATCTTTCCCCTTTACATGAAAGGGAAGGACCATTTACATAATTCTCTCCTCTTTGCAGTCCTCTTTCTAATGAGTCCCAGCATTTCAGTTTACCAATGGGATACAATTCCCATGGCTATGAAATGTCTCTTGTGGCAGGCCGTTCAGCTCTCACAAATAAAATAAAATAAAATGTCATTGAGTAAGAACGAGAGATTTTTTTCCCCTCCAAAGAAGACCACCTTCCTTGGGAAATCCATGAATCCAGCTTGTAAATCTACGGCAGAATGATTATGCACTGTTCTGCATCAGAGAGCCAGACACAGAATCAGAGCAGGGGCCAAGCATCTGTCATGAAAACTGGCCCAATGTTGCACCGTTACGGTGAAAGCATAGAAAGAATGTAAATATCTGCATCTATATATCATCTTATAATGAAAGTGGAAGTCCCTGCAGGCAGTATATCAGCATCAAAGGCTCTGATCTTAGTTTACTGTGTGGGGAAAAAGGAGGAACATGGCAAACCACAGCAGGACAAGTACCTTTTCTCTATTTAGCTGAAAATATCCATTAGTGTGTAATAACCATCTTAAAGTCTCTAGAGACATTAAGAGTCATTGGAAGATAAGTATTATTTCTATAATTACTCAAATAATCCCATACCTTATAATTAATAATGCCTTACATTTCTATAGATTCCCAGATGCAGGTAGTTGCCAAAGTGTTTTTACAGAGTGCATGCGCCAATATTCTGTGCATCACTCTTTGGTCCAAACTACCCTGGAAGTGTTATATTGGTACAGCTGCACCGATGCCTTTTTCACAGCCTTGAGTCATGCAAGTGAAATGGACTTAAGCAGCAAGTATTTACTTATCACACAGGAGAGTCTGTGGTGGTTTATCACCACCCTAAATAGGTGCAGGAAAAAGCCTTTCGGGTGGCATTTTCAAAAACATCTAAATCAGGGGTCACAACCTAGTAATGGGGTGTGGAATGTCAGGCAATGGGTCTCCTTGCTGCAGGGTGATCAGCGGGGGGTGCTAAGGCACCTACCTGCACTGCACTGCACTGCAACCCAGAAGCTGCCAGCAGCAGGCCCAGCTCGGAGAAAGGGGGGGGTGAGGGGAGGTGGAAGAGTGCATAGGGCTTCACACACTTTCCCTGCCCTGAGCACTAGCTCTGCACTCCCATTGGCTTGGAAACTGCTGTTGGCTGCTTCTGTGGCACAGCCTGGGCTGCAGTGCCAGGAGAGGCAGGAAACTGCCTTAGCATCCCCACTGCACTGCTGACTGGGAGCCACTCGAGGTAAGCCCCTCCTGCCCTGGCCCTGACTCCTCCCAAAGCCTGAGTCCCCTCCTACAGCCCAAAGCACTCATTCTCAGCCCTATCCTGGAGCCTATGTTCTCGTCAAATTACATGGGGTTGTGGTCATCAACAACTTTCTTCAACTGGGTCATGAGAAAAAGAGTTTGAAAATCACTGATCTAAATCATTTTGTAGGGGCCCATATCCTGATAATTTTCATAGGGCTTTCTGCTCCAAAGCACTTTTGAAAACCCTATCCTCATATAACACCATTCTATACAGGATATATATCTATCAGAAACAAGCTATTTCAGAAAGTTTTTAATAATATGATGTTGCTATTTCTCAAACCCCTCCTCTGGTGAAGCCACCTTCCTTAGCACCATCAGATCAAGTTGTGACTAAAATCAGTATGACACCATTTACCCTCAGATCAAAGTAATCTTCTTCGATAGACCACAGGCCTATTGATTTTCTCAATGGGCAACTTAAGCCAGTGAGTCACTCCTAGTACACTGGAGTTCATTTGTTCGAATGGTTAAAAAAGCTATATAGGTAAGAAAAGACAAGAGGCTGGTTTTGTCTCTTTTCTGTCAGCAGTGTCTGAAAAGCACCACCAAAAAATTGTTTTACTTCTTTTTAAAAACAGAATCCAGTGTCTAATCTACATCAGACTTTACATTCAGTTTCGCTTTAAATAAAATGGATAGATTTTTAAAAATAAGATCAGTGATGAATTCGCTGCCAGGAAAATCATCATTCGGAATAAAGCAGCACATTTGGTCCCAAGTTCTTTGTACTGTGGCCTTCAAAATTGGAGTTTAGTGAGTGCAGGATAATGTCCTGTAACCAGCATTTTAGCTGTTCACAAACTGGTGCTGTGCTTCCAAGAATGGGAGACCACAGCATGCGTGCAGCAGCATGCAGTCAATGCATCCGACTTACATCCCTGGATGGTGCAAACAGTGGCTGAAATTTTGAATTTGTCCAAACTCTGCTTTGAAAATCTAAGTGAAACATGTCCAGCCAGTCACTGGCTCATTTCTTTTAAAGCACAAATTAGGTCAAATTAGACACACGCTGAGCTCCTTCATGTTTTTCACCTGATCGTTTTAATGAAAATTCAAGATTCCCAAGCCACAACAAAAGGTCTAAATCCCCCAGAATGCCATAGGAACTGATACCCCAGAGACAACAGTCCTGTTGGTCTGTGAACCTGTTAAACCAGGCTCTATCACCTAATCTCTCTTTAGCTTTTAAAATTGAGCACCAACTAGGGATGTAAAATACAGTTTAACCAGTTAACTGCTATGTTTAACCAGTTAACTGCTTAACTGGAATCCTGCTGGTGGGGTCCACTGCAGCCTGGATGGCCCACCGGTTAACCAGTTACCAGTAATTATCACTCGGTAAGGGTGATATTTACTGGTTAACCAGTTATATCCCTAGCACCAACCAGAAACAATATTACAAGAGTAATAAATAGCAGGGATAACACCAATTATATAATATTAAGATGGCACCTCAGAGGGTGGTGCTGTATTGTCTTAATTTTTACTACAGGTTACCACATTCTACTCTGAATTGCTACAGTGAAGTCACTGGGTCTAATCATAGTAATAAATCCTGCACCTTGTAGTATATGTCCACAGGATCAGGCTCTTGGACACAGACACACATGGGGAAAAGAGTAGGGGGAGGAGGGATTGTCTCTCTTCTGCTCACCCTAGGTGGTGTCATTAAATGGTATCATCTTGTTTAATCAGAGTGTCATTGTTACACTTTATATTATGGTTCCATTTAGAATTGATTTATAAAAAGTTAATAAATCACTACACTGTGGCGCTATTTCGGGATATATCCGGGATCCCAAAATAGCTATTCTGCATCTTGACAGCCCTCCCGTTATTTCAAAATATCTTTCGAAATAATGGGTGTGCTATTCCAATGTCCCTGTAAACCTCGTTCCACAAGGGTTAAGGGACTTGTTGGAATAGCGCTTTATTTCAAAATTTAGTGCTGTGTAGACAGTACCAAATTACAAAATAAGCTCTTTTGAAATACACTTGAATTAAGCTATGCAATTTGCGTAACTCAAATTGTGTAGCTTATTTTGAGCTAAGGGTGCAGTGTAGACGCACCTTAAGAGATATTATATTCATGTTACAGATCTGAATAGCATATGATATACATGGTCATAGCTACATCATTAGAAGGCGCATTGTTATAACTAAGGCATCATTTTAAGCATCTACTGCTGGACAGTCTATTACAATTATTAACTATTTATTAAAACATCAATCATTTATTATCTGTTTAATAACTATTAATAAATGAAACTTCATATAAAATGTGACTATATTCCTACTTGTATCAGAAAAGAAAGCACTTTGAAGATGATTATTTCCTCATGGAAAAAGAATTTGTGATCAGAGGAGGAAAAATACCCAGGAATTATTTTAGACCGTGTGTGGGTTTTAGCTTCATATTAGGGGGTCAAAAGGATGTTGTTATTCAAATAATAATCAATCAGGTGTGCCATTCAGACATGAGAAGTGCAATAGGTAGGGAAGGGGTTTTCATTCTCAAGACATCTTAGTATCTGCATAGTGTCAAAGATTAGTTTTGTGTCCCCTAAGATATTAAAAACAAACACAAGAAGTGCACAGAATATCTCTCTCACATACACACTAAAATGCTTCTTCCCACATCTCTTTCATTATTATAAAGTTTCATTTGATCAAAAACATACATTGATATTTATTAACTGTGCAAGTTAACAGATCTCTGCATAAGATATAACAAGTCCCACAACAGGTATAATCCAAAACTGAAGCTTACCCCAATTCATCAGCACTCGCCATCCTTGGAAGTGGGAAATAAAGAGGAAAGAGAGAGGGAGGGAGAGAGAGAGAGACAGAGAGAGGGGGACACAGAGAGAGAGAGAGGTGGGGAGGGGGATGGGCGACGACATGGAGGCAGGTGGAGAGAAGAGTACGAAAAGCAAAGTGAAATACTGTTCAGAGAACTGAATGGTCAGAATTATTGGCACAGGTGCCTCCTGCTCAGGAGACCAGGAATGCTAGGGGACAGTTTCATTTACTACACAATGGTTTCTATACTGCACATAAACAATGCAGAAATGTCAGACTTTTGCATTTGGAAACTGGGGAAGAGAAGATGCTACGGTGTCCAGAGAAACCAGCAACACTCAACTGAATTAGCCGGCAGAGCTGGTGAGTTGCACTCCTTGTTTTGTTTCCACAGCATCTCCTAGGCTATGTCTAGACTGCATTGCTTTTCCGGGATACTGGAGGTATCCCGGAAAAGCAAAGCTGCATCCAAGGAAGGCCTCCGCTTTTTCGGAAAAATTTTCAAAAAAGTGGACACGCTCTTTCGCCATCCCTGTAAACCTCGTTCTACAAGGAATACGGGATGGCTTGAAAGAGTGACTTTTTCCTCAGTTTAGCACTGTGTAGATGCACCAAATTTTGGAAAAGCCTCTTTGGAAAGTAAAGCATACTGCAGTCTAGACGTAGCCTAAGAACAGTTAGATCAGAGTGTTAAAAAGGAGGCTGATCTCATTACACCCATTTTGCTCACTACAGTGTCTCTCTGGCCCTCAAATTGGCCTGGTGAGAAGAATAATTCCCTATGCAATGAACTGTGAAAGGCATTGGTCCTTATAGTATGTGTTCTGAGCCAGTCCATGAACCCAGTGGATGAGACTAAGCTGAAACCATGCTTTGATAATAGCTTAATAGTCAGAGGGAGGCAGGACTTACATGCCAGGACTTATCCCTGGGGTTGCAATCCTGTGCTCCAAAATCTAATTTTTTAATTTAAAATAAATTAAGTCTACAGGCCTTAGAAGTTGCAGAGATATCCTTCCCATGTGAACAGAGGTGTAAACTGTTCATTCATCCCCATGGTATGTTGACTCTTAAGCTTGTTGGTAGCAATTCAAACTTTCAATATTCTTAATTTTTCAAAGCAGACAAGCTCTCTGGTTGGGTTGTGAGCTACACTGGGAGACTATCAATACTTATTATTTTTCCAATCGGATCTTTGGTTAATGTGAAAAGCTCTGGTTTGCTATTAAACCAAACTCTTTCCAAGTAGCATAGAAATCTCTCTCTCTCTGTCTCTTTCTCTCCAGTTCCTGTAACAGGCTCCTGAGCTGCCAGAGTTACCCATGGTGGGTTAGTTCTTCACAAGATGATCACCACCATAAATGCCAAATTCAGCATTTGCCAGGTAGATTTCACAATTTACTTATAAACACAGCCAGATGTGCTTCTTGTTATGGAAATGTTTCAAAGGCTGTGCCAGGCAGCATGGGGGTGATCTTAAGAAAATGTAAGAGTCAAATAAAATAAAAAAGAAGACACTGTATTGTACGTTGACAGAGAGGTGGAAAGAAGCAATATAGTGAGTGCTTTTTTTATGCATGAGTGACACACCATTTGCACTTTGGTTTGTATTTATAATTTGGACAAGATCCTAATTCATATGCATAAGACCAAATTCTGTTCTGTCAGTGAAAATCCATCTAAGCTGATGTAACTGACAACAGGATTTGGCTCCTAATGTGTGTGTATATGTGTGTGTCTGTGTGTGTGTATTATACCCATACTCACTTGAAGTGTACTAAAATACATACATAATGTGTGCATAAAGATTTATCCAACTTTTCTTTCATTTTGAGTTGTTTTCCCCAAAGGGAAAGGCACTGAGGATATTAACAAAGAGAACAGAAAGCAAATTGAGACTTGGGGAAAGGGGAAGATGGGAAACGAGGTTAAAAATTAACAAACCCAGGACACAGTAGACCCAGCAGTGCAGACATGTGCATTCCCTACAATATTGAAGCAAGTGAACTACGGAGCTGCAGCAACCCGGATACAGAAGAAGAAAAGCATTGAAAGGAGCGAGAGGGAGCTAAAAGAGAGAAAAGAGAGAGAGAGGAGAAGAGAGGGACAGTGGCCTCAGCTACTAAGACAACCATGTGCATCTAGAGGGGGAGGATCCTTAAAGATGCAGTATTCCTTTTAAAAAGATCAGTTAAAAAACTGGATAATGAGAGGCTGGCCAAAGGTTTAGTGACCACCATTAGTTAGCCCCAGAGGGGTCATTTTGCTGGGGGGGTCTCTTTGCTGCCCTTCCTTTCTCTCCCTGTTCTGTTAGCAGATCTGAAGACTATATCTTGTAGCAACCCCCCCCCCCCATTCCAACCATGGAGGCCTTTGCATCCTAACACCCAGAAAGATGAAAATGTGGAGGGAGGCGGCAGGGAATGCGCCAATCCATCTCTTTCCTCATCGCTCTCCTTTCCGTAAATGGGCTCGGAGGAGGTTCTCCTGCATAAAGCGCAGCCCAGAATCTCTGAATGCGTCTCCTCTGTGAGGTAGCTGGAAGTGCAGTTGTGTCTTTAAGGGATTCTCCCAGCACTTCCTGAAGCATCATCTTCTCCATCCTTTGCACAGCTGCAGAAGTGCAAAGGGACATGGAGCTGTGACGAATTGGCAGAGAGCTCTCATGTCACAGATGAGATGAAAAGGCCTCTTTGTACCAATGGCCCAGTCCTAAATGCTGTAGAAAGGCTGGTTTTTTGTTTTGTTTCTTTTTGAGCAGCCTTGGAATAATTTTGATAGGGCTCACCAGAAAAGCCCAGGCATTCAGGAATTCGTCAGATCTTACTTTCTGCTGAAGCGAGGGATGAGAGTGGGGGGATATGAAACGCATGGATCTGTGAGAATGCTGTTGCAAGTTTCAGGAGCCGGGTTCGTGTGATCCACTGGCAATTCATTACCTCTGCCTGGATGTGAGCTTTCATGAGAACTTGACAGATTGGGTGCACGTCTCATTTCTTGCTGGGACTCAGAGACACAAGTGTCTGGGGTGTTGTCTCAGAATCTGTCTGCCTGTGGCAAACTCAGTGTTCTATTTGCTTCCTTTCTGTGGTCGTTTCTTAACAGGGTTCCATGGATTGATTGTCTCAGCCTGTGAAAGGCTGATATGGAGATTGTAACCCTCACACATGGGAAGTCTTCTCTAAAGGCTTGTATTTAAATGGCATGGATATATTAAACTGAAAAGGTTTCTATATAAAGGGAAGGAGGGTCCTCCATATTTCTTCTGGACCCTTGAGAAACCCTCAACTTTCCTCCCACTTGAGTGCCATGGAGCAGCCTACGTCCTTCTGGCTGTGGATTTTGTTGCTGGCCCCTTTACTGGATGGATGTGTGGGTTAATGTCACTGTATAAATGCCCAGCATTATTGTTATTACAGACTGTTAATTGACAGTCTGAAATTGACACTGAAAACATTTGCAACCTATTTTCTCCATGAGACTTGCACATGGCCCAGTGGGCAGGAAATCCCATAAAGACATAACCACACTGGCTTGGGATTTAAGATATAAGAACTGGGGATAAGGTCGAGTGTTTTTAAGCACTATCTTTATTGTGTAGAACATCAGGGCTCCAATAAGGTGGGGAATTACTCATGTAATTGGAGCACACTCTGGTGTGCTCCCTCCACCCAAAGTCTAAAATAATTTTTTTAATGAACCTAAGAGTGTCTATTTAAATTCCCAATATTGGCTGCTTCTCTGCTCCTGCCCCACTTGCCTCCGTCTCTTCTGCAGGTGAGAGCTGCCCTCCCACTTACTCTTTCCCATCTACCTGAAACTGTTTCCTGAGCCACAGAGTCTGCAACGCCCTCCTTGAATCTCACCCATAAATATTTCTTGTCTTTTCTTCTCTGGATGGTGACTCTACAACAGCCTTAAAGAGCCTGCCCCTTGGCTGAAGGCATTTTACTGCCAATTCGTCTGACAGATGGTGCCCCTAAAACTTCCCACCATTGCCAGCAGTGCTTCAGCTGCTCTGGAGTTAACAATGATGGGAGCGTAGTGTAGACAGAGTTCCAAGTGACGGCTGGACTTGTAAGGACAGTGTTTTCCGCCTTTCCTAAAGCAGGTAACATGGTGGTTTAAAATACCAATTCCCCTTCTACACTGATACTCCTTTCATTGGGAACACACAGTGGTAGCAATAATGTGAAATTTTAGGGGGAAATCCTAGTACAGACACAGCCTGTGCATGAAGCATTTGAGGACAGATTCATATGAAGGGTTGTATATAAAAATACATAGCATGCTACTGTAGAAGACACAGAACCTCCCTCCCACCCACTCCCTAGCTCTCTCTAGGGCATGAGCAGCTGCATCCCCATATGGAGAAGATAAGCGCTGCATCTTTAAGGTCTCAGCAGTGAGGTAGAGGAGAGGAACAGATTGTCAGTGTTTATACCTTTCTTCTTTGTTGAATTTGGGATTGGCTTCAGAGATATCCAGGCTTTTACTGAACATTGTTTTACTATGGCAGGAACAAAGTGAGAAAACAGAGTTACTAATATGGACATTCACAAAAGAGATTCACTTGAAAGAGTCCCTGACACTAAGCCCTCCTGACCCAATGTTCCTTTATTAAAGCACATCTCTAAAACACCTTTCAGGCTCCTTTACAAATGGTCCCTCCGTCCCTAAAGGAGGCTGATCATTTCTTGAAGGTAATGAGCATCCTCAACCCCGCTGGTTTCACTGGGTTTAGTGCGAACAGAGGCCTTCAGCACACGTCAGAGTCAGACCGCGACAGAAGAAGTATTCTCTCAGGGTACGTCTACACAGCAGAGTTATATTGGAATAACTTCTGTTATTCCAAAATAATGTTATGCACTGTCTACTCAAGAAGCCCGTTATTTCAAAATAACGGGCTTCTTACTCCGACTTCCTGTAAACCTCGTTGTATGAGGATTAATGAAGTCAGCGGAATAGCAAATTATTTCAAAATAACTGCTGTGTAGAGAGCGCCAAATTTCAAAATAAGTTATTTCAAAATAAGTGACGCAATTTGCATAGTTCAAATTGTGTTGCTTATTTCGAGGTACGCGCTACTGTGTAGACATACCCTCCCAGTAGACACCCAGTCGGTCATTGTCTGTGTCCTCCCCTACAAACACACAAAGCCCTCCTTGCTCCTGCTGGGAATCTGTAAGCCTTTCCAGGAAGTTATTAATACTAAGCACACTCTGGGCACACAGATTCAAAGCAGTCAGCAGATCTTCTTAAAGATAAAGGCTGCTTTTATTTTTCTACTCTTCATGGTTCCTTCCTGCCCATCCTTTGCCACTCCCCATCCTCAGAAAGGACCATTCTGCTTCCCAAACTGGGGTAAGAATCCCAGCAGTGGAGAAATAGGACTCTAAAAGCCTCACGGAAGAAGGTCTTTATTGTGCATGAGCTCTGTGTGATGTGGACAGCTGCTCTATATCATACAGCCTCTCCACCTCTCTCGATGTTCCACTGGTGCTCAGCAACCCACAAGGAAAAGAATGGAAGGAAAAGGAATAATTGATGGAATCCATGTTAGGATATTTGATCAAATGTTCCAGACGCTGATCCTTGCCACTGTAAAATTTTGCCCCCCCCCAGCAGAGGTTCCAGCTGCTGAAGGCGTAACAGGCTCCACCTAGAGCAGAGGCTGTCCATTTCACAAGATTCCTAGCGTCATGGGTACTCGGATGTTTCTCCTGACAGGAGTGAGGCTTTGGCTTCTAGAAAGAGCCAAGCAATCTGAAATGGTGAGAAAGACAAGTCCTGGCTGTGGTGAAGCTTAGGACCACTCTCCCCTGCCATACATTTGGTCTGGCTACTGGCTGGATAAAACCAAACCCAATCATCAGAGATAGATGCCTTGGGGTTTTTGTTTGCTACACACAGTTGGAGAAACAACAGAGCGCACTTAGAAAGGGCACCCAGATTGATTCAAGCACAGCTGGATGGGCAGCAGCTTGTAACCTAGAAGTCAATTGTGCAGGACTTCACTGGTTCCACTGTTCTTCTCCAGGACTAAGTCACCAAAGGACAATGCTTTCTGCATGACGGGCCTTTTGCCAGCCTGTTGCATGCAAGTCCCCTCATTCAATATTGAGTGGCTACTCTAGCGGGATATCAAACTCATGTCAAGATTAGAGGCTCTTCGGGCCCAGGCTGGGTGCAAGTATGTTGTTTATCCCCCTGACACATCCCTCAGGTGGCTCGCCCATGCATCCCCTTCCTGCAAATAAACAGATGTTCACTCCAGTGGGACAAAAACACAAGTCCCAAGGGAGTGCTTTGCCTACTGAGCTAGAGACATGTTTCTGGTAGCTTGTGAAGGAAGCCTTGGGTGTTTATTTTCTGGTGCTTACACAGTCCTTCATCTCTAACTAGGATGGTCTCTTCACTTTCTCATTGTAGTACAATCCTCCTGGAACAGAGCAGTGGGTATCCATCTGCCCACACTGAGAGTATCAGGGCAGCCCCACCGCAGGGCTAAAATAAAAAGCTGCAAAATCCACTCTCTGTGGGTCACTTGCAGCCGAATACTATCCAGCTAGCCTTAAACAACCTGATTCTTGGCTGCAGGCACCTGGCGTTTTGTTACTGACTGTTCTGACAGATGGTGTCCCTGCACCAAACACTCTCAGGCAACGGCATTTGTTAATGAAGCCAGCTCATGTTATAAACGATCACGCTGCCAGCAGCTCACACTGTGCCCTCGTCATCCCCAGATGTGGAGAGTGTTTGAGTAATGAAAGCTCGAGCCTGAAACAGAACAGGCCTTCCCCTTCCAGAATATGCACCACTGAATTGGACATCATCCCTCATAATGTCAGTGTGGGCCCCTCCACTGTCCTTGATCAGACCTGTATGTCTTGCTTCAGCTGAAATTGTCTGCTGCACACATACTCCCTATGTATCCCTTTTGGTAGCCCCAATGACTCTGGCTTGAGTCCTGCCTTCTTTAACCTGAAGTCATCCTTCATGGACATGTTGCCAATGCATTTCTCTCCAGTGTCTCTGAGATACTCTTAGACATTAGGGATGTTAAATATCGGTTAACTGAATAGCCGCGTAACCTCAGGAATTCTTATCGGTTACTCAACTATTCTATAGTCCCTGGGGGCGGGGCCGCAGCCATTGTGCTCCAGCCCCACTCCCAGGGAGCCCCCTGCCACTCTGTGCTGCTGCCTCTGTGGGGTGCCAGGCAGGAGCTGGTCCATGAGGGAAGCCAGTTTGAAAACCAGCTCCCCTCACAGATCAGCTGCCTGTCGCCCTTGCACTGCTGCCTTTGATACAGTTCCGAACCTATAAGCTTTTGCTTATCGGTTACTTGACTACACTATTACATCCCTATTAGACATTCCCCTTGCGTCCCTTTCCACTGATCACTTCACATTGCATCATTTTCAGTTGTGGGAGGAGAATGGGACGTTGGAAGCAAAACAGAATAAGCGGGATAACACGAGCCCTTTCTTTAACTTTCTGACAACTCGGTATGGACTCACACGCAAAGGGGAGAGGTGACAGGGAGCGTGCCAACTATCAGAACACATCAAGATCAGGCCAGGAAGGTTTAGGCTAGTCCAACGACTTGCTCCTAACTCAGTTTGTCTGTCTCGTCATTATTCCCATTTACTTGTTGTTGTTCCACCTAAGTAAATGCTCCCCGCAAGCAACTGCAAAACAGTACAGAACAGCAACTTTCTATGGCAACAAACTGTCCGTAGCTGGGGTGCGGAAGTCCACATGCTATGCCAGTGGCTGTCTTTTCTATGAGACATTCATGGGCAAACATGGTCTCCAGGCACCAGGACTGGATATTAAAGGCAAGATGGGGAAAATATGAATGTTTGATTCTAGCGACTACTGTTTGGTAACAGTTTGTTCCCAAGGTGCTCAGCCTTATTCTTCATGCTACTTTTGACATCAGTGACCTCTGTGAAACCCACATTTCTCCAAAACAGCTCCTTGATCACTGGATAGATCCTTTCATTTCACTGTCTTGGGGAGGGGGTGTCCTGTCTCAGCTGCAATGAAGAACCTTCCAGACACTAAAGGTACGTCTAGACTACATGGCTCTGTCGATGGAGCCATGTAAACTAGTTTACCCGGCATAGTCAATGAAGTGGGGATTTAAATAATCCCCGCTTCATTAAAATAAAAATGGCCGCTGCGCTGTGCCGACAATCAGCTGATCTGATCGTTTCACGAGGAATACCGGAGCGGTCGACAAAGGCTTCCCTTGTCGACCACGCCGCGTCTAGGCTGCCGCGCTGTGCTGGATCAGCTGATTGTCGGCACAGTGCAGCGGCCATTTTTATTTTAATGAAGCGGGGATTATTTAAATCCCCGCTTCATTGACTATGCCGGGTAAACTAGTTTACATGGCTCTGTTGACGGAGCCATGTAGTCTAGACGTACCCTAAGGGTGCTACACTGCACCCTAAACACAAAATAAGATACGCAATTTGTGCTGTGCAAATTGCGTATCTTATTTTGATTGTATTTTGAAGTAGGTTATTTTGTAATTTGGCGCATCTACACAGCACCAAATTTCAAAATAACACACTAATTTGAGACATCCCTTAACCCTCGTGGAACAAGGGTTACTGGGATGCCGAAACAGCGCACCCGTTATTTCGGGAAATATTTCGAAATAATGGGCTGCTTGTGTAAATGCAGGGTAGCTATTTCGGGATACCTCCGGTATTCCAAAATAGCTGTGCAGTGTAGACGTACCCTCTATCTTAAGGATACCCAGCCATGAACCCCAGGAATAAATTCTAGCAGCTCTTGGGGAACAGCTCTCTTCATTGGAGGTCTAGAACTGCCACAGCCATCAAACAAGAATCAGGCAGTTCTAAGGACCTCTGAACTTCTTTATTCATGCTCTTCGCCCAGCTGTCAGCCAGCAAAAAAGGAGTTTCTGGGCACAGGAGACTCTTCCTGAGCAGATCTGAACAGCTGAGGGGACAGACCATGTCACAAAAGCAAAATATAAGCTAAAACATTGACAGAATGTAAGTGTAATGTTCTTTGCTACAGACTGATACAGCTCTGTGCAATTCCAAACACACGTGCATTCTCTTAGCCATTCTTGGTGTGGCCCACCTGTAATGACTGTGGAAGCTGTCTCTGTGGTGCGCCACAACCAGAAGGCCAACTCGCATAGCAGTTCCCCTGGCATCTTGGGGACACCATTCCCCCTGCTCCTCTCCAGCATATCACAACAGCAGCAGTTTCCTTGTGCATGAGAGAACTGGAATGATACGTACCCACCATGCTTAAGAAATCCAGTGAGCTGTGGGCATCAGGGGCATACGGAGTTTGAGAGCAGCTGTGGGAGGCAGCCAAGGGAGTCAGGCAGGGCTGCTGCAGGCAGATTCATACTGTTCTCATGACACCAGTGTCCAAGCTAACAGTAGGATCATGAGTAAAAGGGTTCAGTGGACAGGATGCTCAAGCCCTGGATAGAACTGATGCTATGACTGATGCCAGTACTAGCATCAGGGGCCAAGTAACCATGAGTGCTGCTGGATGTTTCTAGTTATGCTGGTGTGGATAGAAAAATCTCCTCAAACTCCTCCTGTGTAGAGGGTGTAGAGGGGAAGTAATGCAGGCAAGGAGCACCGCGTGGGTCTTTCCTGGCTATGGGAGCTACCTACCTCTGTCCATGCTGTGCCATTTCAATAGCTCTGCGAGCTGGGACCGGGGAACCGCCATCTGTCACGCTGAGCACTTCCATCGACTTCCTCTCTGGTCGCCGCTTCCCATGTCGGTTCAGCATGGGGGAGTCCACACGCTTCCTGGGAGGATCTTTGTGCAGAGAGAATGCAGTCAACTGAATCTGGCTGTGACGCACCCCCCATGCTTCAGGCTGGCACAGCTCAGCAGCCCCCTCATGCACCTCCCCCCACAGAGAGAGGCCTGATTGTCCCCTGACAGAGGGGAAGAAACATTTGCAATTCTTCATTCCAAGCCCCACATTTCACCTCCTCACAGCAGCCAAGCATTCAAAAATCAGTCAACGCTGATCCATTGAGCATGGGAGGGGAGGGGAGTGAGTGGTGAGGGGGGGAGGAGAGGAGGAGAACATGATGTATGAAGAAGGCCTGAAAGTTTTGGGGTACCTTTTCCATCTACTTCCTTTTTACATTAAAAACTAAGGTCTTGTCTACCCTGGGTGACTGGAGAGCTAGTGGAATGTATCCATCTGGGGTGCTTATGTGGTAGCATGACTGAGCACTTCCCAATCTGTAATGTGTCCATCCTCCCAACACTCTGGTGAGGCAGGCCAGTGCTACTATCCCTGTTTCATAGATGGGGAGCTGGGCCACAGGAAACCAAATTTCTAAAGGCATTTAGTCACCGATAAGTGCAGAGCGGCGCTAAGAGATTTTCGAAAGCACCGAAGTGCCTACTTCCCTTCAAAATCTGGATCTTTAGTTGCCTAAGTACCTTGACAGTGACCTGCACCAGAGTCACACCAGAAGTCGCTAGTGGCCCAGGGGATTGAACCTGAGTCTCCTGAGTCCCCACCTAATGCCAAAAGCACTGGGCCATCCTGCCGCTGAAGGCTACCCCCTCAGACAGAAAAGAGAAGCTAAGCAATTGAGAGGAGACAGGATTTTTTTTTAATCTATGAAGAACAATCTAATTCCAATGGCTAATAAATACCTTAGAGCAAGGGTGGGCAAAATACAGCTGGCGCCAGGATCCAGCCTGTGGGAGCCTCCACCAGGCTCCCTGCCTACCCTGCCCCCACACACTGCTCAGAGCAGCTCTCTAAATGCTGCAAGCCCGGGGGGAAGGGGAGAGAGGCTTCTAGCACTGCCCCCTCCCCCAGCAAAGTCTTGCTCTTTCTGGCCAAAGGGAGCTGCCTGTTTGCAGGACAGAACTGGCGCAGGGGCATGGAAGGCAGTGACTCTGGCTGAGGAACCAGCTGGGCTGCTGGCTGGAAGCTGCCCAGGTAAGTGCCTCCCGGACAGAGCCTGCCTCCTGCACCCCACCCCCTGCACTCTCTCCCACACTCCTCCTACAGGTCATACTCCCCTCCCAGACCTTGCACCCCAATTCCCTACCCCCAGTCACAACCCAAATCCCTGCAATCCCTTATGCACTCCTGCTCTAGGTCACAACCCCCCTCCTTACGCACCCTCCCCCTGTACCCCAATCTCTTATCCCAGGCTCCCTTCTGCACTCATCCTCCATCCCAGACACCGCACCTCCTCTATTAATGTCATGGAAGAACGTGGTCCTTGACCACTTACACATTCTTGGAGTAGCCCCCCACCATCTAAAATTATTGTCCTCCTCTGCCTTAGAGAGGATATATTTTTCCTCTTCCACTGAGATTGGTGAACTCACAAAAAACATTCTCTGAGACCCTTCCCCCATAAAGAGTGCCGGTCATTAAACTAGGGGAACCCAGCTTTAACATCTCTGATGATAATAATAATAATAAATAATACATAGACTATCATCATCATCAATATTTGTTCATTTTTGTTACCCCATCCTTCATTGCCACCTCCACCCCCTTGCTTGTTTCACCTCTCTCTTATGTCTTGTCTTGTAGATCGGGGTTCTCAAACTAGGGTTTGGCAGCTCTCAGAGGGTCATAATGTTATTACATGGAGGGGGTTGTGAGCCATCAGCCTCTATCCCCACACCCCACGTTGCACCCAGCTGTTATAATGGTGTTAAGTATCTACAAGTATTTTTAATGTAGAAAGGGGAGGTCATACTCAGAGGCTTGCTATGTGAAAGAGGTCACCAGTTCAAAAGTTTGAGAACCACTGCTCTAGACCACAAGCCTTATGAAATAGGAACTATTATTTATTATACGTGCAAACAATGTGGAGCACAATGAAGTCCGACCATTTTTATTGTTTATCATTAACAATAATATTTCTTCTGTTAAAAAAAGGAAACAGAAAACCCAACCAATGGCTCAAACAGGCAGCAAAATTCAATAGAGCAATAATAGTGAATGACTTCAATTGTACTCATATGAACTGATTAAATGTGACATTGGAACAAAGTTAACAGAAATAATTTCTTGACAGTTTTAATGATTGTTTCTTTGAACAGCTAAGTGAAGAAGAGAGGCTGTTCTCCGCGTAGTCTTAGGTAACATACTACTGTTGCTTCAAAAAGTAACTGTAGCTGGGTCACTAAGCGACAGTGACCACATAATGATTAGGTTCAATGTTTTCAGCAAAGGGATGATATCAAAGACTTGCCTGGGAACAATAAACTTGAGAAAGGGGGACTTAAAAATAAAATAAAAGACTAAGCCAGTCTGAGAGAGGCAATCTCAAAAGCAAGAAAAGGATAATCCTCCGATGTGGCATGGGGGTTATTTTGGCAGAGTAACAGAGCCACACTAGGTCTGACTAACCCTCAACAACAAAGGAAACAAGAAGGGAGGAAGAAACTCGGTCTCATCAAATGGCAAGGTTCAAGGGGGGAATTTGAGATAAACCAGATTGAAATAGGAGACTTCCAGCAAAGGGAAATCCAGCCCAAGTGACATCCATAACATGGAACACTAAGTATAGCAAGTCAAATGTAAGCTGGGCATTAGCAGAGAGCTAAGAAAGACTATGAAGAAGAATTAGCCAAAGACACACAAATTATGAGACATATTGCAAATATATTAGAAGCAGGAAGTTTGTAGATAGGACCAGTGTTCCCTCTAAGATTTTCCATCCGTGAGCAGAGTCAGTTTTTTCTTGTGCACCAATATTGATGTCATGTGCACTTGTTCGGATGTGTGCCATTGTGGCACCCACCAGTTACTAACAAAATTATATATACAATTTAAATTATGTAAAGAAAAAAGTACTAAAACAAGGGTTAATTAAAAAGGTGCATGACCCTGCACCCACCCAGCCTGAAAACCACCCAGCTTGTAACCCAGTCTCACTCCCACCCTGCCTTGCTCCCACCGTTCCTGCATCCATGGACTCCCCAACCCCTACACCCCCATCCTGTGCACTTTACCACTAACCCTGCATTGTGCCCCCTATCCCCCTAACTTCTTCACAGTGCCCCATTCAACCCTTACACTTTCCTCCCAACCCCCTAATGCATATTTTCTGGCTTCTAAGTGCTTAATGCAACTGGAGCAAGTAAAGTTTTCAAAATTTGAATTTCAAAAAAAGGGGGAAACATTGAAAATACATGAAATCTTAGCTTTGTAGACAAAATGTAAATACAATTGTAGTATTCTCTTAAACTAGCTTTTGGAAAATTGACGACTGGTAAGGTGAGCATCAATATGTTGGTCAAAAGTACATAGACCAAGTAAAAATGTGAGCACCTGAAACAAATCTTCACTTTCAAATAAGATATAGTTAACTTCTGAAGTAGTGAGTGGCAGCTTTTTTTAGACCTCTAAGGCTATGTTTACACTATGAACTTTATGTGGAAGAGGCAATGCAAATGAAGTGCTCATTAGCAACTTCGCGCACTTCATTTGCATAGACTCTTCTGATCCTTTTTGTGCATGAGATTTTTGTGCAAAAACAAGCAGTGTGGACGTGTCTGTTTTGCGCAAAATCCCCTTTTTGCTCAAGATCCTTATGCCTCAAAAAAGGAGTTATACAGATCTTGCACAAAAGGGAGTTTTTGCGCAAAACAGACAAGTCCACACTGCTTGTTTTTGTGCAAAAACGATTGGAAGAGACTATGCAAATGAAGCGCGCGAAGTTGCTGATGAACACTTCATTTGCATTGCCTCTTCCGCAAAAAGTTCATAGTGTAGACATAGCCTAAGTGTATTTCCCTTTCAGAAAGCTAAAGGAAAATATTTACATTTAACACTGATCAGCAGGGAGAGAGTTCAGATCCATTTTAGACAAGCATTCAGACAGCACGTAATGATACTTTTATTCCTTTTATATTTCCTGCCTACGAGTCCCAAGCCTTAAAATTAATTGACCTTTCTGCAACTCACCACCAGACAGCCATATACATGCTGGACTCACTTACACATGCACTGAATGACACTGCTCCTGACCTCTTATCTGACCACTGTGTGGGAAACTTGACTGTTTGCAGCGAATCATTGGTTAGGATTTTTCTATACACAATACCTCCCTCTCAGGAGTCTTGGGCAATGCAGTGTGGTCTACGCTTGAAGGAAAGTCCTTCTACAGGTGTCTGATATGTGAGGGAGCCTGGCTATGCCCTGCAACTAAACCCTCAAAGCGGGGCAGCTGCCCCTCCGCCACACAGCCCGGTCAGCTGGCCGTGGAGTTCCACCCACTGAGGCTGCCCCAGCGCCAGGCAGAGCAAAGTGGGGAAGCCGCCTGCCGCTACACAGCCTGGCCAGAACCCACCAGACCATTAGGGTTGCCAGATGGTTTAACAAAAAATACCAAACACCCCCAACCCCTGCCAAAAAAAAAAAAAAGCACCAGGAAAAAATTCTGTCGAGGAAAAAAAAAGGGGGAGACCTAAGTTGTTACGCAAGGGGAGCCAAAGTTGTTAAGCAAAAGTTGCACCATTCCCTCCAGTTTGGACCACACACTAACCACTAATGCATCCACCCCTCCCCCTGGGCCAGGCCCCCCAGTCTCCCCATCCCAATGCACTCACCACTGCCTCAGAGCCAGGCCCTCCTAGCGTCCCCCCATCCCAGTGCACTCCCCCCTCCCCCTGAGGCAAGCATCCCCAGTGTCGGGAGCCCCTGCTCCAATCAAATCTCCCCTCTCCCCCCCGCAGAGCCAGGCACAGAGGAACAATCTGACTTTTAAAGTGGCTGTTCCTGCTGCCCGGTCCGGCTGCCTCAGCTCACATTGTAGAGGGAGGGAGGAATCACGTGGCCAGCTCCTGGTCTCTGCTGGTCACGTGGGCCAGAACAGCGTGTGCTTTGCTCCCACTCCAGCCCGGTGCCCCCCTAGCATGGCGCCTGGCAACTGCCCCCTCCTGTCCCCCCTTCACTAGACTCTGCCGCGCTCCTTACTCCCCACCCCTGCCAGACGTGGCAGGGGAAAATTGTCCCCACTGGGCTGCCGTCCCAGGGAAATAGGCAATACTGGACATTGCACATGTCTGGTATTTCCTGTTTTTTTTTAACCGGATGGTGCCTGCAAATACCGGACTGTCCGGGTGAAAACCAGACACCTGGCAACCCTACAGACCGCCACCACACCCCCCCTGCCTTCTGTTCCTGCAGGAAAGTGAGTGGTGGTGAGCAGGGCCGGCCCACAACATTTTGGCACCTGAGGCGGGGAGCTCAAATGACGCCCCCATGCCCCCTCGCTTGGGCCAAAACTTTGAAAGGTCTCAATTCTGCCTTCTTCCTGTTCTACTCCTCTCATGGTACTGCAGAGAGAATACATATGCACCAGCAGCAGACACAATTTTCTACACTCTGGGTCCTAGTGGCGCCCCCCCCACAGTCTGGCACCTGAGGCAGCCGCCTCAGTTTACCTCATGGTAAGGCCAGCCTTGGTGGTGAGGGCTGTTGCATGGCTCTGCAAATGAGGTGGGCGGGCCTAAAATTTCTTGTGTGCGGCCGCGCAAGCACGCAGCTTAGAGGGAACCCTGGATGGGACAGTGGGTCAGCTGGACCATCAGGAAGTAACAGGAGCAATGAAAGAGGATAGAGATGTTGTTGAGAAGCTAAATGATTGTGTTGCATTCAACTCCACCACACAAGATGCTGGGACAATAGCTACCTTGAGCCTCTTTTTAAAACATATTAAAGAGGCAAAAATGTCAAAAAAGGAGGAGCTGGAACAAATTCCTAACAACAGCAAGTCCTAAGACTTCTGCGGGAAGATAAAGATAAAGTGGCTGAGCTGCTAACTAAAATATTCAATCTGTCTTTAAAAGCAGTTACTATGCCAGAGGGCTGGAAGGCAGCAAATGTTGCACCTCAAAAAAAAGGGGGGGTTAGGGGCGATCCTGGGAATTACAGGTCAGTGAATCTTACTTCAGTTTGGTGTTTTTCTTCAGTGGTATAGATATATTTGGACCAAGGAATTACAAAGCATATTAACCAAGGAATATTGAGACAAGATGCTATTCAGGTTGTCACCAAAAGCTTAGGTGATGCGTAGGAATACCATGGATAGACACAGACTGAACGTTCAGCCACTGTCTTACAGAGCTAGGTAAAGATTGATCTGTGGTGTGCTCAATCTGCAAGGAAGCTACTTCCTTTTGGGATCTGTCTTTCTGGTGCTGATGACAAAGGAACTAGCTTGCAGTGATAATTAAATACAGTTATTCTGCCTGAAGACAGCTGCAAGCAAGTTGGAGGCAAGCTGGAAGGTATCATGGTTATGCAGACTTGAGGCAAGGCTGCTAGAGATTTGGAGGAAGCTGTGTGGAACCACACACGTTTTACTGTACAAAGGACTCCACAATAGGAGGGCTAGCCCTGCAGACTCCCCACAGCTGCCCTACCTTCCACCACATTTTCCACTTAACCTTAAAAGCTCCGTTTTGCACTGAAGGTTCCTCGGATGCAAGAGAAGACACGTCAGCTTGTCTCTCAGCTTCCAACCTCCCAGTTCCGATGCACCCTCCAAAATCAGGGGAGAAGCCCTCCCTGCAGAAGCTAACCTTGGGTTAACAAATCACCAACCAACAAGATTACACAGCCACGTGGAGAGAAAAAGGAGGAAGGTTCTCTGCGTGTGCACTTCTGCTCCCAGTAAAGCTTTGCAGGGAGAAAAGTAACAGAACTTTGATTCAAATGATGAAAAAGAAAAGCTCTTCTCCTACCTCTCTGAGAAAGAGATATTGGCACCCAGAATGAAACAACCTCAAAAAGGAAACCAGGAAGGGAGGGATAGTTTATCTAGAGTCCAATTTCCCTGTTAGTGTCAGCTGCAATTCAGAAGCCTACGCTCACAGCTTGCATCTATTCTTCCCAAACCATAACCTCCAAAGAAACAGGAAGAGCTCAGTATGTGCGCATGTATGCCTATTTGACAAGTGCTCAGGGCAATAGGCATCTATGAGGAATGTCGCCTCTCAAAGCAGTTATGATTAAATCCATTATCATTTCTCGTCGCCCTTCCTCTTCTCTCTTTGTGCAAGGCCACTGCTAATGGCTTATGACAAGATATTCATCAGAAGCATGATTACTCTTAATTAAACTTTGCCCCATGTTCCCAGAGACACTGCTGGGAGCAGAGGCGACGGAAACCCCCTCTGGGAAAGGAAGTAGATCTGACTAACACTCAAATAATAATGCTTGAGGATTCTACAATGTGCTGTCTCAGCACAATGGTATATCTGGCTCAAAGACAGCCTACCTCTATTGGGGAACACTTTCTCACCCTGCGTAGAAAATTCCAATTCAGATGGATAGTATTTGAACCAGCAAGTGAAAATGTTTTGGGAGTACAGGACTGGGAGATGGGAAGGCATATTTAGGGCATAATTTTCAATTCACTTACGCATGAGAGGTAACAATTCAGTCACCTCAACTACTACTATTCAACAGAAAAAGTATCTGGGTACATCTACACTGCACGGCTATTTCGAAAGAATCTATTCCAGAAAAAGCTTATTTCGAAATAGCAGGTCTACACTGCGGGGAAGCCTCGGAATTAATCCGAGGCAGGCTTCCCTAATGTAGACGTGCTATCTCGATTTAGAGCCCCAGGAGGTACTGGGAAGGAATAACTTAGAATGGCCCTGGTGAGGGGCTATTTTGAAACAGCAGCAGTGGAGTGTCTACACACGCCTTATGTCGAAATACCTATTTCGGAATAGGCATTATTCCTCATAGAATGAGGTTTACAGATTTCGGAATAAGCCGTCCATTATTTTGAAATTATCTCGAAATAACAGTGCAGCATAGATGCACCTTCTATGACATAGGGGAGCCCTGTCCCTGTGTTGCAAAACCACTTTTCCAAGTCAAAAATCAATGAGTCACTGTAGGAACACAGGAGGGGACACACACACACACACAAAACGTATGTGATAGTGATATACACGTGATTAAATAGATAAATTACAGAGGCATGTGATAAACTACATTCCAAACTCCCTGCAGCTTCAAGCAGGTCAGATTGTTAAAAATCAGCCTGCCAGGTAAGTGTTTTATGGTTTCCTCCATATATGAGCTTTCTTGGAAAAACTGCACAGATTTGAGGCCCAAAACATGAGTCTTAGAGCAGTGACAGATTTAAGGTTCAATATTTCATCAAACAGCAGGACAGGGAGAGTCCACGCATTTCAATGGGATAGGCAGCACGTGCTTCTAGCCCTGAAGGTCAAGAAATACTAGACCTAAAAACACAACATCACTATGTATAGAAATGTTATTTTCAGGTCCTTTACTTAAAATGTTATCGATATATATTTTTGATTTCCTTTGAGTCATGTATAGTGAGTTGATCGCACTTAGGGAATGCAGCTTTTAGCTACAAGGCTGTGTCGACACAGTGCTAAAAGTCGATATGTTTGAATCCTGTTTGTTGGTATGTTTGCCAATTAAACACTTCCTCCGATAAAGCCCCACTCACACTTGCATGTGCTGCAGCAAAACTTTTGTCATTCAGAAAGTGGGGGGCTTAAACACCCGTGAAGGACAAACATTTTCTCAATCAAGTGCAAGTGTATCCACAGCTTTAGACTATGAGCTCTTTGAAGCTGGGAATGTCTTTTTATTCTGTGTTTGTACAGCATGCAGCATAGTGTGGTCTGGCCTATGTGGCTTCCCAATGCAAATAATAAGTAACTATAGTACTACAGCTGCACTACAGTGGTATAGGAGTACTTGGCTACATAGACAAAGGGATTCAGTGTGTAAGCCCAATAAACATATTTGAAAATTGTTCTAAAATATTTAAAATACACAATAATAAGCTGTGTGGTGTAGTTATTGGAGTGGAACTTATTTGGCATGGCCAGTGTAACTAAAATGTGGTCAGCTGCATTTCAGACTGATTAAACTTTTCTAATTCACCACAATCTCTCCTTCACATATGTATCTCTGAGTATCATGTATATGTACATGTATGCCTAAATCTATGGTACTTGCCAGTTTTCCCCTGTGCTCTTTTTCATTGAAATCTGATGAACACACTGACACATCCATATATAAGAAAAGTAAAGCTAGTCAACATTTTTCAAATTTCTTTTTTTTTGAAAAACTTTTTCACCAAAATGTTGAATTTCAAAATTAATAAAAAAGAGAGAGAAAATTAGACTGCCATTTTGTGGATTTTTCTCCAATTGTTTTGAGATATTTCTAGTTTTAAAACTGTCACAAAAATATTCCTTGACATTTTTGAAACATGGAGAAAATTGACATTTTCATGAACACACTCCAATTTTGTGGCCAGCTCTTTAGCAAAGTTTAAGTTTCCAATTTTTCAGACTTCTTTTGTTTTTTGTATTACCTGCTTTTAACATTTACGGCAGGTTTCCTGATGTTCAGGAGGAGATGACTGCTGTCATTTACTTGAAAGATCCTGATCCTACAAAGACTTAAATGCATACTAATCTGAACATGTGTGGCCAATCTATTGACTTCACTAGGAATACCTGCCTGTGTAAAACTAAGTCTACAGAAAATTGGGACCTAAAGGACAAGATACTGAGCAGAAAAAAATACCTTGTCTAACTGATTAACTACCCCTCTTTCTGTGCTTATATTTCAGATGGTGGAGAGGGTCTAAACTCTAGACTGTGTTCTGAATTCTTAGTTAGTGAAAGCTCCTTCACACCACACTAGCAGTATGAAGTAAATACAAAGGCCTGTTACACTGCCAGAGAGGTGTGTAGCTGAGAGTCAGATCTTTTACATTTAGGTCCACGGCAGAGCTGGCATCCTCAGGTTGTTGGAGCCTCACAGAACCTCAGTACTATCATAGCTCATGTCAGTCGAAGGGGGGCGGGGGGGGAAATGCCAACAAAAGGAAATAGGGACAGACTGAAATGGTGATGGGGATCATGTTTGATGTACCTATTTCATTCCGAGGGGGCAGGTCCTCATCCTCATGGCTGGGATACCTCTCTTTCCGATCAAGGAGAAGAAAATAAATCATTTTTTCTTGGTTTTCTCTGAAAAAAAAATGAAGGAAGAAGCCTTCTAATTTGCTGCAGATGACAGAAAAAATAGTGCAGATGACTCTTCCCCATCAAACACAAAGAGTTACAAATGTTCCAAATAACCCAAATCTAATTATCTCTTTTCTTATCTGGCCCCTGGCACCACAGTATCTGAGTGCCTTGACAACATCAATAGATTTGATCCCCCCCAAGGGCCCTTTTAGGAAAGGAGGTGTACCACCATTTTACAGATAAGGAACTGAAGCTCAGGCTGAATACAAATGAATGGCCCACAGTCATGCAGGAAGCTTGTGTCAGGAACTGAAGCTACAACACTTGACTCCTAGTCTGGTGCCCATTAGATCAGCGGTTCCCAAACTTTTTGGCATCACGCCCCCTTTCTGATTTTTGAGAAACCCTCCCCCCCCACAAATAGCAGTAAAACTTGTTGAGCAAAAAAAAAAAAGTTGCCCTTTTAAGAGCAGAGCAGGCATTGCCCTTTTAAGGTGGCCATTTTGAGGTCTACCTGGGATGCTCCATCCTCCCCCTGCCCCAGCCAGCCCGAGCTCCGCATGTTCCAGTGGACTCCCGAAACAGGAAAAACAGAAAATACTGGACATTTCACATGATATTTTCTGAATTTTTTTACCAGATGGACCAGGCTCTTTCTTGGGGGGTGAAGGGATTGACGGGGGGGAAGGGGGGAGGGGAGACTGGGTCGCCTTGTGCCCCCCCTGGAATTTCTTCACGCCCCCCAGTTTGGGAACCTATGCACTAGACAATTCCTCACAACGCTTAGGAAAGCCGTTATAAGTATTTTATTTACCAACAGATGTGGGAACAGCACAGGCAGCGACTGTGCAAATTCCCAACTTGGTGCGTATAAACGCTCACCTGCAGATATCAACTCTGGAGGTTGAGAGAGGCAATTCTACCCTCAGTGGGCTGCTCAGACCCTGATCTCTGTAACCAGGATGCCAGTTGCAGTGGTCATTTATATGATGGGGGCATCAATGCTTTCAGAAATGCGCTGAGATTTCCCTCACTCTCCCACCTCATTAACACTGAACAGCCAGGAAAGGGGAAATGATACGCCCAATCCGGGCCATGGTTGCATCTGAGCTCTAGAAGTGAAAGGCTCCATATCCCATTGCTGAGCCTCTGAGCACTATAACCATCTGACACGAAACCAATGTTACGAATGAGGGAATGCGTACTCTTCCGACAACAGATCCTGTAAGAGTTTATTTCGATCGCGGAAGCAGCCTAACGAGTGCATGCTGTCTAACACATCTGGATCAATGTCCTCCAGGGAAGGGAGAGAACGAATCTGCACCTTTCGAGGAATGGGTTGCTCTGGTTCTGGTTCATTCTTACCACCTCTGCAATCAAGAAAGAGAGAGAGAGAGAGAGAAAGAGAAAGAGGTGAACAAGTGAAACACTTGCTCTGAGACAGAGCCTAAAACAACAAAGGGAAAAAGTGTCAAAATTCCAATGAGAAGTCTGACCTCACAAAGCAGACAGAAATTCCCTACAGAACAATTTCACTAGGAGTTGAGAGTGATCAGCACCTTTCAGGATTGGACCCTTAATGAGAAACTTCCCTGTCAGGGCAGAAAGGCAGCATGACTCCTCATTGTAACATGTGCCAAATAAACTAGCAGCTGTTCAGTGCCCTGAGACTCTACAGTGATGAATCACTCCACTCAGAGGTGCTGCACGAGGGGCAGATCAGACCTTGGGCTTCGCAAAGTTGGACAATTTTCTCCCAAGTTTCTCCCAAGTTGACATCATTCACCTCTAGTTACAACAGAGACGAGCTTCAGAGAAGTATCCATATAGGGGTTCAAATTTCCTAACGTGATTTAGGGTACCTCAATTTTCTGGTGCCCATCCTGAGAAATCTTAAATAGGCCTGATTTTTAGAGGAAGGTGGTAGGCACATTCTAAAAACCCACATATGTTCTTAGGGTCTGTTTACAGTACACTGCAATAAGACACCCTCAGCTGGCCCATGTCAGTTGACTTGGACTTGCAGGGCTTGGCTTGCAGGGCTATAAAGTTGCACTGTACGTGTTTGGGCTCCCTTTCATGGGATCCCAGTCTCCAGCCTCAGCCTGCATGTCTAACTGTGTATCTATTTGGGCAGTGCTTTATGGTCTATACTAACCACTCACCCCTGCTGTGGTCATGTCCATTGAAAACCACAGAGATGGAGTCTAACCCTCCATAATTATAGCCCACAGCCTGAGCCCTGTGAGACTGAGTCAGCTGACATGGGCCAACCGCTAATGTTTTACTGCAATGTAGACGTAACTCCGGCTACCTGTATTTAGACACCTATATTTGAAAACTGAAGCCCTAAAATGACCTGGCCAAGGTCAGACAACGGGTCAATGGCAGAGCTGGGAATACAAAAGCAATCAGTAGCAGAAGTACAATGGTTTGTAGAAGGTGACAAAAAACAAGCTGACTGTACAACTATCTCCTTTCATTCACAGGAAGCAGGAAATATTGATTATTCACTGCAAAATAAATAAATAAATAAAGCTCTGGATGTATATATAACATGCCAAGGTTTCGTTCCAGATACAGTAAACTGAATAATATGACTTGCAAACACATTGAACATCCTTTGAGTTCATTCACAGTGCATCAACTCAGACAGATAGACTCAGGGCTGTGTGGTTCTTCCATGAGCAAGGCAAGGTCCTGTACCTTCTCATGAGGCTCTATGGATGCCATAGAATCATAGAATACTAGAACTGGAAGGGACCTCGAGAGATCATCGAGTCCAGTCCCCTGCCCTCATGGCAGGACCAAATACTGTCTAGACCATCCCTGACAGACATTTATCTAACCTACTCTTAAATATCTCCAGAGATGGGGATTCCACAACTTCCCTGGGCAATTTATTCTAGTGTTTGACTACCCTGACAGTTAGGAACTTTTTCCTAATGTCCAACCTAAACCTCCCTTGCTGCAGTTTAAGCCCATTGCTTCTTGTTCTATCCTCAGAGGCCAAGATGAACAAGTTTTCTCCCTCCTCCTGATGACACCCTTTTAGATACCATGATAGCCACAGGACTGCAGTAGCCTTTTGACATGGTGGTCTCCCTTCCTTTGCAGTGGGGTAAGGGTACATGGGCAGTGCATTCACCTGTGGTACAGACCCCCGACTATGGGCTACAAGAACCTGCAGCAAATGTCCCTCTGTGCCGTTTGGGGCATGCAGAGTTGGGGGACAGAATTTCCCCTTTGATGCTGGAGAAAATCATCCAAATACATTCCACAAATAGTCACACAATTTAAACCATTCTGGGGTCATGCTAGTCCATGCATTCACACAGCAGAAGGATGGGGTATGGGTGTATGCTTAGTCCCTCAATGGGCTACCTGCATTGCTGGTCACAATGCACAGGAGATAGCAGGCACCGCAGGGCCACACAAGCAAGTGGAGACATGCTTTGCCCCACAAGGAACAGCCAGTGCAGTAGAGCAAAGTGCTGAGTGAGGAGCAAGCTGTGCTAGGGAAAGGCTCAGTACAGCTTATTCCTCCTCTATTTCCCCCTCCCCTCCCAGCCTCCCAGGGAGCAAGGGCAAAGCAGACACTGAACTGAGTCGCAAAGCCACAGTGAAGCCTCTGTATTGTGCTGGGGCAGTACAAATGGTAGGGTGCCAATCTAGCCCATTATAAATTACTTCTGAGGCTGCTAAAATTCACTTCAAAGATGTATCCTCTGCAATGGTTCACAGATTGGGTGCGTTACCATAGATCACTGAATGCACCTGCTGCCTAGAGACTGTTATTTTCTCCCATCTCAGTGTAGCCATTTTTAGCTCTGGAAAAAGAGTACTCAACAGATGCAGCACAGCAGCCACAAGTAAAGCCAGCTTACACAAAACTCACGCAGGGCCTAATCCTAAACATATGGCCAGGCTGTGAATCCTTTACTCACTGAGTGAGCTGTTACTCATACAAATAATTCCACTGAAGTCATGGGGTACTCCGTGAGTGAATTAAGTCAAACAGATGTGAGAGACAACAAGTAGTGTGGGTAAGGGCGGCACCATCTGGCCTGTCATACTAACTACCATCAGTAGTTTCACTGGGTCAGATAATACTATTAATTACACTGATATGAATCCAGAGTTATGCTAATTCAGGACTTGTCTACACTTACCGAGAGATTGACACTACAGAGATCCATCTCTTGGGGACCGATTTAGAGGGTCTAGTAAAGACCAACTCAATTGAATGCTGATCACGCGCCCATTGACTCTTGTACTCCATCAGGTCGTGAGGAATAAAGGAATTGACAGGTAAGTTGAACTAAGGTCAATAAGGTACATTGACTCCAACTATATTATTCATGTAGCTGGAGTTGAGTAGTTTAGTTCAACTTTGTCCCCTAGTGTAGACCTGGCCTCAGCATGCATCAGATTCTATCTCCTTTACTCTGAGTAGTCCCTTTTATTTCAGTGGGTCTAGCTATGGAAGAAGGGACTACTTAACATCAGTAAAGGAAACAGAACCTTGCCCTCTGGATTTTCACAGGTGTAAACAGGATCAGACTTTATGGGCACTACTCATCCAGGGTCAGATTCTGACTCCATTCCTCATGCTGAAGAGAGTCTTATTACACCAGTAATCCTATGTAAGGAAATGGGAGTATCTGGAGTGAGGTTCTCCTCAGCATGAGTAAGGGCACTAGAATTCTGATCTTAAGGGTCAGATTCTGATACACCTGCTCATGTTGAGTAATGTCCCACTTCTTGAGCGGTCCCAATCCTTTCCAAAGCACTACTCCTGCAGTAAATCGTTGTGCATGGAGAGGCAGGTTTATCAGAAATCTAGCCCTAGGGCTGTAGTGAGCAAGCCAATGTCTCTGAACCCTCAATCATTAAAGTCAATGAAAGCTTTCTCATTAACTTCAGTGAGACCTATAGGATTAAGTCCTATGCCCAGCAGTAGGAGCCCACAGTATTTAGTTCTTAGGCAACTGTGGCTTTTGTTTCATCTGCCTGAAGTTCCCAACTGTCAGGTGCTGGCTCAGTTAAACATTAAACATAAACATATGCTACAAGAAGATTTCCTCAGTGTAATTAACAGGGATGATAGAGAAATTAATATTTTTCAAAATCACCTGAGAATTTGCAGTCGCAACTGGGATCCCTAACTTGATGTAGCTCCCTACATGAAGCTTCATTTACATTAGTCAATGTCAGCCAATAAGCCACACCCACAGAGCATTGGTGGCTACCCTTTGTGCACTGTGGAATGCCCTCTCCTTGTGAGTTGAACCTATCATGGTCACACAAAGTCAGAGTGTATATGTATGGACAAACTTTCAGACATCTTCATCAAGTACGTGAAAAATCAGTGGCAAAACTGCACATCACCTGCAAGGCAGTCACAGCATCAGAAATAGAAAATCACCAGCTCTGTGCTATGATTGGCATTATTGGATTGTCTGTTCTCATCCTCATCTGGAGTAAGGATGTTAAGGACTAGTTGTCTAGTCGCTTCCCCCCCCTTGCTGCCTCCTCGAGCAAATGTTGACTAGTTGCAATTGTTGACTAAGCAAATGTTGACTAGTCACTTCCCCCTCCTTGCTGCCTCTTCAAAGCGGCAGTGCTGCACAGAGCCCAGGTTATGGGCTCCGTGCAGCGCTGCTGCTTTGAAATGTCGTGGCGGTGTCTTAAAGGGGCAGTGCCACACAGCTGATCCTGGGCTCCATGCAGTGCTGCCCCTTTGAAATCCAACCGCGGACTCCCTAGCTGACCCTGGGCTCCGTGCGGCATTTCCGCGGAACCCGAAGTCAGCTGGGGAATCCCCTGCGGACCCCGGGTTCTGCGCAGCATTTCAAAGCGCGCAGAGAATCAGCTGGGGAAATTCCATCGACTACTTGACTAGTAAATTAATCAATATTTAACATCCTTAGTCTGGAGCAAATGACATATTCACTGCACTCCAGCCCATGTGCATGCCAAACCATGTTATAGGATGGCTACTATAAATTGCACATATATTTTTTTTAAAGACTAGCTGAATGTAATACTGCTTTACAAATACTTCCTCCCTTGTGAGGGATGGTATGTGCAAAAGACGTGATTCCAACTCATGGTGGGCTTTTTAAACCTCCCCACAAAATTTTAATCTGTATCTCCTAATAAGCCTGATTCAGATCTCACTTACTCATTTGCAAACTCAGTGGAATTATGCAGGTGCTAATCAAATCAGAATCAGTATCATTATTCCCCCCCCCCTTTTTTTTTTCAGTTGTTGAGCATTCTGTACCTTTGGTGCCATGATAGCTCATCTCATTCATCCACTTGGTTTACTGGCAAAGGTGAAGAGAATTAACGATCATCTGCTGTTTTTTGGCAAGCTATGTTCTGGGTCAAAAACTCTCTTTCACAAAATCTAGCTGCATTTTGGAAAACTTATCTCAGTTAAAAAAAATTCTCCAAAACGTACACTCGAGTCAGTGGACTATCACATTAGCAGGGGGCGAGTTGGACCAATACGTGACAGTTTGGTGACTGGGCACTTTCTTTTGAAGGAGCTTGTGTTCAGGAACTTTCAGGGCCTGTAAGGGTGCGTCTACATAGCACTTTTACCTCGAAATAAGCTATGCAATCTACGCTATACAAATGTCGAGGTTATTTCGAAATAGCTTATTTTGAAATTTGGTGCTATCTACACAGCACCAAATTGCAAAATAAAGTGTTATTCTGACAAGTCCCTTAACCCTCGTGGAACAGGCCGGTATAGCAAGCCCATTATTTCAAAATATATTTCAAAATAACGGGCACGTTTAAAGAGGCGGAATTGCTATTTTGGGAGACTTCCAGTATCCCGAAATAGTGCTGCTATCTAAATGTAGCCTAAATGTGTGTGTGCATGTGCATGATTACTCTGAACTACAGCTAAATGTTTTGCATTGATTTAACATGACTATGAGTATCCATTTCAAGAATTAAGTGAAACCACTGATCGAATGCTGAGTACAAGTTTAAAGTCACTCATCTGCCATCTTAAACTATCTGTGGCCATGAATAAAGGTTTTATAATGGATTGTAATGTGCATTAAATCTAATAGATAGAAGCCTAAAGTGCTTGTGGTCTACACATAATCCCATCTACAGCCACTCTCTTCTTGTTAGCATTGATAGACCATGCAAAGTGCGTGCAAAAAGGACATGAAACACTGCCCAGTCAGAGTGGTAAGAGGTTTATGCTCTATTTTCTCAGGTGAAAATGACTCCGTTAGGTGCAAGTTAATGGACTGGGCACTCATTGCTAACTTTTATGGTTATAAAATAACATCTTGAGACTGCGACCCTTCTTTAAAGGGAAGCAGTGTAATCTTTCTGGGTCCACAGATGACCTGAACAATTTACATCTCAATGGGGCATTAACACTTACGCTTAGTACAAAAATATAAAATGATCATAAAAATTTAATTTGAACTTCTAACCATTTCATTTCAGATCATGCAAGAAAGAAGGAAAAGGAACATCATTCAGCTAATGGCGTTCCATACCGAGCATGCGAGAAACAAGTGGGATGATCCTATTATGAACATCTGTACAATCTATCATGAGCAGCATTTTAGTTTGGAATCTCAGAGGGTGGGATTTGGTTTGGGGGCACAGCGTGGGAGAATCCCACTACATTCTGTTTTTTCAATTTGACCCATGATCATCAGTGAGGGTTTGAAACAAACAAAAACCTTCTGTTAAAAAACCCCAAATCTTCCCTGATGTTAAAAAGCATCATGTCAACTGACGACTCCACAGAGCTTGAAAAAGCTGTGGGCACAGCATTATATCATTTCAGGCAAGCTAGCAACAAAGCATGTGATTCTGCAAACTGCTGAACATCTTCAACTCCCATGCAGATCAACTGAGCCTAGTGCAGAAATTATACCCGTATAATAAAATCATAGGAAAAATCACTAAGGCTATGTCTACACTGCAGGGTTTTTGACAAGAAGTCTTTTGCGGAAGAGTTCTTGCACAAAAACTTCTTCTGCAAAAGCATGTCCACTCCTCAAAGTGCATTGCTTTTGTGATGTGCTTTTGCACAAGAGAGCGTCCACACTGCATGGATGCTCTTGCACAAGAAAGCTCTGATGGCCATTCGCTGAATGGCCATCAGAGCACCTGTGCTTTTTCGGACAGGCTCTATTTGTGCAAGAAACCACTGTGGAGCGTCCACACATGCCTTGTTGCGCAACAGCTTTAGTGCAAGAGGGAGTTATGCCTCATAAAAGGAGGTTTACCTACACCAGGAAAAGCCCTCTGTTCTGCCGTTTTACTGCCAATTTACTTGCGCAAAAGCGCATTTGAGGTGTGGACACTCTGCAGGTTTTTGCAGAAAACCGACGGTTTTTGCCCAAAAACCTTGCAGTGTCGATGTAGCCTAAGAGGCTGTTTGTCTCCCAGTGAAAGGCTTAAAAAATAACATGACTCACAGGAACAACTAACAGCATCCTCCAAAACATCTCGTACACTGTGGTGGCAAGGCTATTGAGACCTGGCTTTCTATAGCATAGACCCAGGGAACATACAGATGTGCTGACCCTCCAGAAATATGTAACAAAGCACCACCCCCTCATTTATCACTTACAAAGGATTATTTTTAGTCTCACTGGGATATCATCAGTATGAAGCAAAAGTCTTATTTATCAATGTTTCATGAAGGACTATTAGAGAGATACAAAAATTCAAGGCCACTTTAAGAAGCCAGTAGGCTTCCATGTGCTCAAATAATCAGAAGCAAATGCTCTTTTCTATAGATTTCTTTCTTGTGCCACGGCATGAGGCTGCTGCTGTCAGTCAAGCCATGGAGCTATAACTCATCAGCAAGTTATGAGATCATGAGCTGGCGTCTTAATTGATGGTGAAGAAGGGAAAGAAGAAGGCCTATGAAGTACAAGGTGATTGTTTACAAAAGCACCTTTTTTAGTAATGTCTCCTATTATTTCTCCCTATTTGGAGAAATGCCACACATGCCAGAGAGAAACCCTGGAAAGTCTGTCTGTCAAGAGGGTTTTACTAAGGATTTTGCTAGGGATTCTCTGCAGTTATTTGGGAATCCAAGGAAGTGTGTCTTCAAGTCTTTTGGGGTATATCTAAACTACATCTCTTTTTCGATAAAGGGATGTAAATTAGACATATCAAAATTGTAAATGAAACTGGGATTTGAATTTCCTGTGCTTCATTTACATAATGGAAGCTGTCAAGACGGGGATCTTTCGACAGAAATGCCCTGTTTTGAAAGATCCTGTAAACCTCATTTTTTTGAGGGTTACAGGATCTTTCAAAATGGAGAATTTCTTTTGAAAGATCTCCATCTTGACAAAGCGGCTTTTCGAAAAAAAGCTGCGTCCGCCATTATGTAAATGAAGTGCGGGAAATTCAAATCCAATGTATATGTTTAATTTACATCCCTTTATCGAAAAAGGGATGTAGTTTAGACATACCTTTGCTGTTCACCCAGGAATTACCCTGGGTGAACAGCAAGAGACTAGAAGACACACTCAGACACAATACTTTCAGAAAAAAACAAGCAATTTGTTGGTGTGGGAAGTGGCACATAGTTAACCAGGGCCTATTTCAAACTATTGCCACACATTCTTCTCTATGGCCTGGTCTATAGTAGACCAGGAAGGTCAGCTTAAGGTACACAACTCCAAATACATAGCTGGAGTCGGCTTAACTTAAGATAAGCCTTGGACTTACCTTAAGACAAGCTGAAGTTGGCTTACTTTAAGACAAGCCTTGGGAGGTCAATGGGGGCAAACACTCCTGTCGACTTTCCTTACTCCTCGCAAAGGGAAGGGTACCAGACATTGGCGGGGCTGCCCTTAGTGTTCGATTTACGGGTCTATACTAAGCCCATTAAATTGAATGCTAGAAGAGTCACATCCAGAGCATTGATCTTGCACTAAGCATAGACGTGCTCTGTGAGGGTGCGTATACATTGCACCGCTATTTCGAGATAAAGAGTGTTATTTCGAAATAACAATATGTCTACACAGCCATTCCGTTATTTCAAAATAATTTTGAAATAACGGACGGCTTATTCTGAAATCTGTAAACCTCATTCTACGAAGAATAATTCCTATTCTGAAATAGCTATTTTGAAATAAGGCGTGTGTAGATGCTCCCCTGTCGCTATTTCGAAATAGCCCCTCACCAGGGCCATTCTACGTTATTCCTCCCCAGTGCCTCCTGGGGCTCTAAACTGAGATAGCACATCTACATTACGGAAGCCTACCTTGGACTTATTTTGCAGCTTCTCTGCAGTGTAGACGTGCTATTTAGAAATAAGCTATTTCAGAATAACTATTCTAGAATAGCTTATTTCGAAATAGCCGTGCAGTGTAGACGTACCCTGAGGGTCCCTGGCCTGAATCTATGCAGAGGAGACTGTATTCACTACATGGGCTAAAATCTCATCTTCATTGGACATTCTTCCATTCACCTCCTGGACTATGCCTGCATGGAAGCTGTTTTCAAGTCTTCCAAGTCTATCCCTTTCACAGATTTCTGGATGACCAGATCCCTGTAAGAAGAACAATACTGAGGACAGTAAATAAGATTTTTTAAAATGTTACTTACATATACCATATGTGTTTCTGAATGTGTTCTAGCTACAAAGAAAGAGAAAACAAGGAGTTAGTACAGAGGAAAAAAAGAAGCAAAAAACAAGAAAACTGCATAAAACAACCAAATATGAGGGTTGCCTGTAGCTAGGCTTAGGTCACCCGCCTTAGAGTCTGGAAGTAAGAATCTCAGTTGTGATGCTCTGGTGCAATTATCCGACTGCACCCAAATGATGAGTTTTACACAACATACAAAACATCTGCTGTCTCACCTGCCCCCTTCCAAATGGGCCTATTGCGCCGGACACCAAGAACAAAGGATCAGGAATCACCAGGCATCGGTATAAAGGGTTTTTGTTTGTTTTGTTTTAAATGGATTCAGACAGTGTGATAGTCACAGGGAGGCCATAATGTATCTCCTGAAATGTAGGAAGGCACACACGCCATAATGACCGATCAACAGGGCAGGTGTAAAATGTAGCTTCCATTTGGGTTCAGAGACACACACAGGCAAGTGCTCTGAAAAGGAAGAGCATAAATATTCCAGCTGAAGTCAGCCCAAAACCTGCTTTCGACACACGCCTGCCTACAGGATGGTGGTGCTGCTACTCCAGAACCCAGGGTATTTTCTTATAGGATTTGTTTTCCTTTGCGATAGGAGATATGATCACAAATGTTGTCAGGTGAAGGCAGTGTGAGATTTGTGCAGCTTGATTTCCACCAGAGATTGATTTCCAGGTAGGATACAAGTTCATCAAAACAGCTTTATCAAGATGCAGTGGAATGAGTGTATGGTACTAGAGTTTACAGCCCCAGCACAAGTCTTCCAGACTCCCATTTCCTCTGCTGGCCTGGCATCCTACCACCCTCTTTCCACTCTGCTCAGGGACCCTTCACTACACGCTACATAAAAGGGAATGGCTGCTATGACTGATGGTGGACAGACAATGATAAATACAGTCAAGGACTGGCCAATTACTAAAGTTTGACAGTAGACATGCCTGCCTACAGAAGTTTCAGAGGGGTAGCCGTGTTAGTCTGTAACTGGAAAAGCTTAAACAACCAATAGTCTTGCAGCACCTTAGAGACTTACAAAATGTGTAGATGGTACCATGAGCTTCTGTGGGCACATCCCACTTCTTCAGATGAATGGAGTTTAAAGGGTCCAGTTTTCAAATAAATAGCACGGAGAGCCCTCTGTGCTATTTAAAAACTGGACCCCTTACAACACTGCCTACAGAAGGCAAGCCCCAGAAACTGTTCTGTGGCGGTAACATTTTCTCATAGCTTTCTTCAAGAAAGAAGCTCCTGACAAATTCTTTTCTACAGTCAACAGAGAGAACAAGCCCTGATCAAATACACCTGTAGAGCGAATATAAACCTGTGTGTCTGCAACAGCATCCTAGCAGGAACAACCTATTTGTAGATGCCAAGTGATTGTACCACATGAGGAACCTTTGTGTGTGTGTGTGTGTGCGCGCGCGCACGCAGGCTCACGTGCTTGCAGTGTAAACTCATGGGCTTCAGCAGAGTGTCAGTGAGAGGCAGAGGAGAGCTGGAAGGAAGCTCATGTAATGTCTGTAAGATGAAATCAGAGGGCCATTAAACTGGTCAGAAAGAACGGAGACAGCTGTCCTGCCCTTATTACTTTCCACTTCATTTCCAGGCTAATGAGAACTGGCAAGCCAAAGAGAGAGAGAGAGACAGAGAAAGAGAGAGACAGATGCTTGCAGACAGAGAGAAGGAGACTGACAGAGAAGGAGGAAACAGATTTTTGTATATTGCATAACAGTGGCTCTTCATCCTGGAAAGCCCAACAGAGCACAGGCTGACTCTGAGAGGATCTGTTAAGTGTGACAGGGGTTTTCCTAGAATCCAAGGACCAGGAAGAAATGCAGCAGATGGGAGGGTGAAAGGGTAGCTAAGAGAGACAAAGGACTTTCTTTAGAATAGAGGAAGAAAGGGTTAAGCCTACTGCTCCTAACCATATTAGCACCATCACACAAAAGGTTCCATCTGGCTCCCTCACCCTCCCTTTGGCCACCATAGAGCAGAAGCAGCAGCCATACCGGAGTGAAAGTAAGAAGAGTAGGTGTGTCTGCCCCCACTTATCACCTGGAGTTGTTCGCTCACTGGAGCTCAGGTGTTTGGGCTCAAACAGGGAGGAGAGTCATGTTTGGTTTGCCCGTTTTGTTGGGGTAGGTGAAGTAGACTTAAGAGGAGTAGCTTTACAACTTTTCCAAGCTATGGCCCCTTCACCAAAATTCCTCTCCCATTCAGCCTTTAGTCAGGGCAGGGTGATGACCCCCCTGATTCCTATTTGTGAGCTGCCTCCCTGAATTAATTCATTCACGCACACCACCATGTTCTAGGACACGGGTTCTCAGCCAGGGGAACCCATGCTCTAGACAGGGCTGAGCAAACTACAGCCTGTGGGAAGCATCTGTCCTGTTGGACCTTTTCAGTTGGTCCCCAAGCTCCCGCTAGGGAGTGAGGTCAGAGGCTTGTTCCGCTCCGCTTGCCACTCCAGCAGGAAGCATGGTCGGGGGGCTTGCCTCGCTCTGACCTTGCATCCCAGAGGGAACATCAGTGTGGAAAGCTGGGAATGGTTTGGGGACACGTTTCCAGGCTCCCCAATTGGCTGGGGCACCTGGGTACACCCCTTTGGCCCAGTGGCTAATCCACCACTGGGAGGACGCCGGGCCAACGAGCATGTATGGACTACCATACAATTTGCCTACTCAGATGTGTCCTCAGGCCTAAAGGTTTGCCTGCCCCTGCTCTAGAAGATAGCAGTCTGTATTAATTAATTTGTATTATTAGCATTACAGTAGCGCCTAGACGCCCTAGATCTGAGCCAGGGCCCCTCTAGGCTAGAGCTGTACAAACACAGACAGAAAAGCCAGTTTGGCTTGCACACGTCTGTTTCTTGTTTCCCTCCTAGAGCTCAGCAGCAGGGATTTCACGTGGCCAATCACCACGCATACTTACATAAAGCCCTGTTAAAGGGCTATTGTAAAGGTCCCCTTTACTTTGTTGAAACAGCTGCCCCAGCATGTGATATACACCTGAGGGAAGTGGTAGCTATTAATGATTTCGGCCGGAGGGAGAGTGGATGATGTGGCCAAGATATGTTCAAGTCTCTTTCATGCCTGTTTCTTTTACAGTCCTTCTTTCTGTTTCTCTGGGTCAGGCTGTCCTTGTGAGGCTGTGCTGGGCAGAAGTGTCTGTATGGCTCAGGCAGTGGCAATTCAGTTTCCCAGACAAAGTGGGTCACAAGTTCATGTCCCAAGAACAGGCCCTTCAGATAAAATGGTACCCAGAGGTCGGCCCTGCTGCTGGCCATTCCAATTTAAAAGGTAACAATCGCTTAGTATTTGCCATAAAACCAGATCCAAGGCTGTGCGAGAGCTCTTTCTGAGTGCACAACGGCTTCTGTTTGCCCACACTACTGCAGTGCTGCCCATCCTGAAACAGTGATTGTGTGGTACGTTGGATACCCCAAGTATGAACCGTGCTTTACAGACACAATCGCTATTCTGATTTGCATTGAATTGTTATGATGATACCGTACTGGTGTGCGTGCTGAGGCCAATATCTTCACTGCTTCTTTTTTTTTAAAGGTAATTAATGAATGCTTTGTTGCTTTTCATCTGCATTAAAACGACAGGAGGGGTTATGGGAGGGCGATTGGCTTTGACAAGAAGGGTGTAGGCTTTTTAGGATGCAGTGCAGGAAAGGGTGAGCCACAGTGGGAGTTCATCTCACTCTGTCTGCCATCCTCTAAACACAATGTTGAAATGCATTTAAGTGACAAAGGCATTTAGCAGCTCTCCCAACAGGGAACTTATCACTGTTCTCACAGGGATTTCCCCGAATGTAATGCCATTTTATGAAGGCTGTAAAAACGCTCTGTCCCCAGACCTCCTATCTATTGCAGGCACTTGCCACAAGAAGCCACCTTTAAAACAAAACACCCACTACTTATACCGAGCCTATGGAGGCTTCCTCATGCTTGAATGGTAGCCCCAGGAAATGAGGGGGTGGGGATTTCCAGAAAAATGCACCATCCTAATTATTATGCTTATTTGTACTGCAGTAGCACCTAGAAGCCCCAGTCAAAGGTCAGGACCCCAATATGCTAGGCACTACACAAACAGAACAAAAACATGGTCCTGCCCTGTGATGGGGTGAGCATACACTGCACTAGAATGTGAGGGGTGAAAACCCTGTGGGCAGAGGAAGTCCCGCCCCTTCAACCAGACTGGGCATGCTCCAAGTGCTGAGGAAGTATAAAAGGCCAGAGAGCAGCTCAGTCTGGGCAGGCCAGCGAAGGGGAAAGTTCTCTAGACAGAGCTCCAGTGCTGCTGCAGCCCGTGTCCCAGACTGAGGGAGCTGAAGTTCTAGGAGGCTGCCACAACTCAGCCCCTAAGGAGACCCAGGGAGAAACCACCACTGGGGAGCTGGGAGAACCAACGGCTATGTGGGATGACGCCCTGGTAGGAAGTGACCCAGGGAGGGTGCAAGAGCCGCCTCTCCCACCCAGGTATTCTCAGTGTGTTTTGGTAGGATTCCCTGCCGATAGGGAGCGGTAGGCAGCCCCACCGCTCATAGGGCCCTGGTTTGGGACCCGGTGGAGCAGGGTGGGCCTGGGTCCCCCTTCCAGGGGCTAACCCCAGTCATATGGACTCTGGCTGTTAGACCCTACTGCCCTGAAGCCAGTAGGGCTTATTGACTCTGGCTATTAGGCCCTACTGCCCTGGCACAAGGATGCTCAGTAACTCTGGCTATTAGGCCCTACTGCCTTGAAGCCCAGAAGGCTTATTGACTTCAGCCAATAGACCATTTTGACTGGCGAGTAGGACTACTCACAGACTTAGAGTTGTGTAGGGTACAAGAGGTTTATGGACTAGTGAGACAGCCATTGGTCCTACGGGCCAGTCAAGTGGCAACCACACCACAGAATCGCCCTATTCTGGGGACCAAGTGGGAATATGCTGCCACATACCCCAACAGCTCACAACCTAGGCACACGACAAGAGACAACAGAAGGAACCAATGAGACAATATTGGGAGCATGAAAGGCAGTGCCCCAGCAAATCAACTTCTTGAGTGTCAGTGACAGACCAGAGCTGCAAAGTTCTGATCCAAACCAGAACTTCCCCAAAGACTGTGGATCTTTGGGTGAGGGCTGCTGGTTTGGCCCGTTTCTAATTTGTGTTAATGCAAGAGTTCCCAATCTGTACAAAAACACACAGTCAGTCCCTGCCCTGAAAAAATAAACAAGATAGACAAAGGGAACATCATTATTCTGCTTTACAGATGGGGACCTGAGGCAAAGAGATATTAAAGTAACATTGCCGGTGTCTTAACTGTGAGACCATATATAAAAGTGAGGAAGGAGCCAAAGGATGTGTTCTCCTTTGTTAAATCTTCACCATTCAAACTCCAGGGTCCCAGGAGTTGTGCAAGCAGCAGCACTACATAAATTATCCTCATAAAGAAAAGAGACATGAGAGGGAGGGGGTGTAGGAAGATTGAGGGTTCTGGTCATTCAGGTTGGATGGTTTTCAGCAGGAATTCTTTCCTCAGACATTTGTCTACATGGGGAAACTCACCAGAATAGTTATTTTAAAATAACTGTTCTGGAATGCCCTTTTGTGGACCTGCTCTTTTGTAATAAAAGTGGCTTTTATTCCAGAATAGAGTATTCACATTGGAGAGAAGTTAATAATATGTACCAGCTATTCTGCTCAATATCCATATGTAGACAAGAACTCAGTAGGAGTCATCAGTCAAGAAAGGAAGCAAGAACAAACAGCTCCCTCCCGCTTCTACTTTTTTCTCTGTATCCCCTCCATCCCCCCCAAAAAGTAGAATATCAACTAGACTCAATAGTGAGACCCCAAATGATTTCCTCCAAGAAGTAGGAATGGCCGGTGGTGGCAGCCGTGAATAATTTTTTTGGTGGTGCCCAGAACAGTCCCAAACTCCTCAGCCTGATACCCGTAACCGACAGCAGTAGGAGAGAGAAAGCAGCCGAACTGCAGGGCAGCCACCCATTGCCCAGTGGGCAGGAAGGATGCTCCAAGTAGACAGCTGGTGGGGCCGGGGGAGAGACCCAGTCCCCAGCATTGGTGGAGCCAGGCCCCAGGTCCAGAATATTCCTGGAGCCAGCGCACCACAAGCTCATAGAACTTGCCACCCCTGGGAACTGCCTGTAGTAGAAAGACAGAGCCTGCGACATAAGGCCTGGTAAAAGGTGCCCAGTGTGAGGCATAACTTACGAGGAGAGGCTGAGGGATTTGGGCTTATTTAGTCAGCAGAAGAGCAGAGTGAGGGGGGATTTGATAGCAGCCTTCGACTTCCTGAAGGGAGGTTCCAAAGAGGATGGAGAGAGGCTGTTCTCAGTAGTGACAGATGGCAGAACAAGGATCAATAGTCTCAAGTTGCAGTGGGGGAGGTCTAGGTTGGATATTAGGAAAAATTATTTCACTAGGAGGGTGGTGAAGCACTGGAGTGGGTTACCTAGAGAAGTTGGTGGAATCTCCATCCCTAGAGGTTTTTAAGTTCTGGCTTGACAAAGCCCTGGCTGGGATGATTTAGTTTGGGTTGGTCCTGCTTTGGGCAGGGAGCTGGACTCGATGACCTCCTGAGGTCTCTTCCAGCCCTGGGATTCTATGATTAAGCCCTGAACTAAAGTCAAGCCCTGCTGAGATAAAGCAAAATTAGCAAGAGTCAAGCTTGGAGCAAATGTCAGGCCCTGTCACAAAGTAAGGATGTTAAATTGCAGTTAATTGACTAGTCAAGTAGTCGATGGATTTTCCATCGACTACTCGATAGGCACTTCCTCATTCCTCCACTGAAATGTACAAGAGCCCGCCACTGGGGCTCTTGTACATTTCAAAAGAGGAATGTGGAACTCTGTCTGCAGCCCGGGGCCAGCGGGAAGTCCTGCTGACTCCAGGCTGCACGTGGTGTGCCAGCTTTGAAATGTATAAGAGTCCCCGGCAGCGGCTCTTGTGCACTTCAAAGCCACAGCACCCTCATGGAGCCTGGGCTCAACTGGCACTCAGTCCCCCGCTGACCTCAGGCTTCATGTTGTGCGGCATGCTGCGCAGAGCCCGGGGTCACCTGGGGACTCCCCAGCTGACCCTGGGTTCCGTGCATCATTTCCCCAGAACCTGGGGTCAGCTGGGAACTTCCCAGCTGACCCTGGACTCCATGGTGCTGCCAACTTTGAAATGCCGAGGTGGCGTTTTAAAAGGGCAGTGCTGCACAGCTGAGCTGGGGATCAGCTATGCGGCGGCTGCCCCTTTGAAATGCCGTTTTGGGGTTTCAAAGCGGCAGCGCCGCACAGCTGATCCCTGGCTCAGCTGTGCGGCACTGCTCCTTCGAAGTACCCTTTCTTCCCCCTTTGCTGCCTCTATCTAATAGAGGCAGCAAGGGGTAGGGGGATCGACTAGTCCTTAACATCCTTATTACAAAGCAGATACCTGCTTGCAGTTCCCTGTCCAATACCAATACATGAATTCAGCAACAACAAGGTTTGCGGGGCAAAAACACAACCATTTCTGGGCACTAAATAGACATTCCAGAGGACTGGCACCACAACACCCTGATACAAGGTTATGATATAAACACACTCCTGGAAGATGACAGAAGAACACACTGACCCCTCTTAAAGATAAGGTCAGGATGCCGTGTGATGAATGGAGAAGTATTGATCAAACCAACACACACAAGATAAAGGGTGATAACGAACCACACCAGAATGGCAATACATATCTTGTTTGTATCAGTGTATAAAAGAGAAGTCACAGAGTGGGTGTCTTTGTCTGGCTGGGGGAGAATGAAAAGTCCCGCTGTTCACCGAACTGGCCCATTGTTATGGACACACATGTATTAAATGTACTTCCAGCACTAATTCTGTGTTTTGTCTGCTGTAAATCTGGCTGAGCACCTTCACCACTGAATGGAGACTTATGGCTTTTTTGGGCAGTTCAATCAGAGCTTACTGTACAGGCTATCAGGCCAGAGCCAGTGAAGCATGCAGAGAGAAAACATACGCACAGATAATAGATAATCTTACACAAAAAATCAGATCTCTTCTGCAGGAACAGCCAATCACTAGTGCAACAAAAGTCTGTTTCCCATAGCTCCCAGAGACTTTAGTGCAATGAATACACGCATCCTTCTTCATGGACAGTCAAGCGTGTCTCCTAGTGCAGAAGTGTCAGACAATGGGTACACCTGACATATTTTGCAGGCTGCATAACACAACATATGCAGATTCTGCAAAATATAAGCCCTCATACTATTTTTTCCCTGACTCATGGTTTTCAAAAATGAATGGTGTGTGAACAGAGGCACTGATTTCTCCTTAAATCTCAAAGGTGCGAACTGCCCCACTCCTCATTCATCTTAATGGGGTGTTGACACTAACACCCAATAATAACAGCTTACAGAACATTAAATCCTTTGTTGTTGACCATTTTAGAGGTGGAATGGGGAAGGGAGTGCGTGGAAAGCCCTGCAAGAAACACTTGATGACTGCATGCAGCCATGGTGGCTACATTTGAGAAACAGCTTAACCTGACTGTATAACTCAGGCCATAGAACTTCATCCAAACAGTTCCCAGACTATCACTTTCAGAAAGACATCCAATCTTGATTTTAAAATGGTCAGTGATGGGCAATTCACCATGACCCTGGGGAAGCAGTTCCAATGGCTAATTACCCTCACTGGTGAAAACATACCCCTTCTTTCCACTCAGAACTTGTCTAGCTTTGCCTTGCAGCCACTGGGTTGTGTTACATATTTCTTGCTAGGTTGAAAGAGCCCATTATCAAATATTTCCTTTGTACGGAACAGGTAAACCTTCGAATTGCTCATCTTTGTGGTGGACTCCAACACAAGCTAGTAATCTCTGTGTGCAAACGACACTCTAGAGTGGGGCTCTCACACGTCCTTGCCTCGCGATCCCCGTCTGACAACAAAAATTACGGCACCACCCCAGGAGTGGGGCCTGAAGCCTGAGCCCACCCGAGCTCTGCCATCTGCAGTGGGAGTGTGGGCAAAGCTGAAGCCCAAGGGCTTTGGCTCCAGGTATGGGACCTATAACGTGAGTCCTGCTGCCCAGGGCTAAAGCCCTTCTGGCTTTGGCATCAGTCCTGTGTGGTGGGGCTCAGGATTTGGCCCCACGCACCCAAAAGTCTAAGCTAGTCCTGGTGACCCCATTAAAATGCACTGGATAGATCAATCCCTAAATGAACAGCATAGCCTGTACCTCAGGTACTTACATGGCCTCAGTTACCTTAGCATCTGAGCACCTTATCTTTAATGTCAGTGGTTTTTTTGTGACGGTACTGCCCAGTACGCAGTACTGGCACCTCCAGTCAGAGCTTACCGGGAAAGAATGGAGCGTACCTGCACCTCTGTATGCAAATGTCCGACAGTTGGCTGGGCCGCGTGTCTTAAAGGGGCCATATCTCTTAAAAGGGCAATGCCCAGCCCCACCTAGGGTTTTTTTTTTTTTTTGCTTTTCCCCTGGAGTACCAGCATTTTTTTTTTTAACAAAAAAAGCACTGTTTAGTGTATTGATCCTCAGAAAGAACACCCCAGTGCGGTAAGGAAGTGTTGTTACCCTCATTTGAGATAGTCTCTGTGCTTTAGTTTCCTAAGTGACTTGCACAAGGCAACAGAGGTCTTTAGAAGGGCAGGGAATTGAACTTATGTCACCTAAGTAAGTCCCCAACTAGTGCTGTAACCACTGAGCCATCTTTCATCTCAATGGCAAAGTTCCCATTGATTTTAATGGCACAGGATCAGGCCTTCTGGAGCTGCAAAATGCAAACCTCCATTTCCAAAATGCTTTTGTTTGAATGTATTAACCAACCCATAAAAAACTCCCATTTTACCCCCTTCCTCCCCGACTTTTACTGAAAACCAAATTTTCAGCAATGTTATATTTACCATTTTGATGATGTTTTCCATTAAAATATAGAAAAAAAGCATGAACTTCACACACAGAATAAAAAATGTTGACGATTTGTTACTTTTTTTTAAAAAGAAAAATGGTCTCTTTTCAACCAATGAACATTTTTGTTTGAAAAATGTTGACTTGCTTTACTCATTCGGGGCGGGGGGGGGGGAGGGGGAAGATAGCTCGGGATATCAATGAGAATTTGCAAAGCCTTTCACTTCCAGCTCACTGAATGGAACATGACCTGGTTTGGTGAGGAGTGAAATTCAAAGCCCACAGTGTATCTGTCAGGTAGTATTATAAAGTGAGTGTGGAGGTAGCAGGGGTTCAGTTACTTCCTCACAGACAGGTGTCTACTTTCCAAAGCCATCATCACAGCTGGTGAAGACCGATTCTGCTGTTAGCAGTCTCTGCAGAGGCACCAAGCACTGATCGGAGAGTTTATTTATAAATATTTTAACAGAATGAAGAAGCAGGAGGAGTTTTAAATTTGCATTTCTTTATACATCCTCCCACTCAGAATCTGCAAGCTTAGTAAATCTGTATAAAACCCATCACTGGGGGACTGACAATGTGATTTATGAAGGCCAAAATACCCACAGAGCCAGAAACCTCCACTGAACAGCAGGCAATCTTCCTCTTCAAAATTATTTTTATTGCTAGAATTTAAAAATGCTCCAAAACATTAACATGCTTTCAGTTATGGACATGATCATTCCAATACATTCAGACCATGTCTACACTACGCGGCAGATCAGTACTGCTGTGGTTGATCGATTTAGCGGGTCTAATGAAGACCCAATAAATCAAACTCAGAGGGTGCCCTCATCAGTGCTAGTTCTCTTGCTACTCATGAGGAGTAAGGGAAGCCAATGGGAGTGCTGTGTGGACGGTGCAGAAATGTGACTTAAGATACGTCGACTCTAGCTACGTAATTAACGTAGCTGGAGTTGTGTATCTTAAGTTGACCTTCCACTATAGTGTAGATCCAGCCTCAGAGTGCAAGGTCTCCAAGAGAGTGGTAGAGCCCACTTTGGGTACTCAATCTCAGAGGGTTCAACATGATAGGCTATGGTACCCTGGGCATTCTACATAAAGCATAAGGACTCTAGAAGATATGGTTCCAAGGACCAGTATGCAGGCTTCCAGGGGTTGCTATAAAGCACCCAGGACACAATACAGTGCACCCTGAAAGTCAGGAGTCCACAATGCACAACCACTGCTTTACCGAGAAATGCGAGAGATGCTGACCCCACACCAGAAAGGGGTGAAAGGGCAGTCCTGGCCCTTAACTAGCACATTGCATCTATGACAAGCCCACAGTCAGCCATGCTGAGGAGCCAGAATACCAAGGCTGATTCCAAAATACACCAACAGAGTGGCAGTGCCATCATGCCATCAGCAGGGGAGTTTCATTGCAAAAGCAGATGCATTTCAATACAAAGGAAAATCAAAGCAGAGTAACAACACAAATCTAAAGTGCCCTCATCATTTGTAAGCGAAGGAAGTCTGTGTCTTTCCTAAACCCTAATTCACTCCTTTCCTCCATGGTTCAAGGAGAGGAGCCTTTGGGCAGCTGCAATGTGGAGAATTACTTTAATTGTGCAATAATATACATAATAGGGAGAGAATGTGAGGGGTGGTGGTGGTGGGGAAGAGGGAATCCCTCACGCAGCAGCACAGATTAAAAGTCCTGAAAGCATACTGCTCACATGATTTGCAGTGAATATTCTCTTACCGTGAGACGTTTCGAGGCATCCACTTCAATCATCCCCCGCAAGAGGTTCTGACAGTCTGGAGGGATGAAATGTGGCATGTGGAAAACACCCCGTTTCACCTTCTCTAACAGCTGCCGCAAGTTGTCGTCGTCAAATGGCAGGGCACCCTGCAGAGACATGATGTCGCAATTGTGGGTGGGAGAGAGGGGAAAAGAGGGAGGGCAAAAAGTGAAAAGTTGAGGAATTTGAAGAAAAGAAAAGAAAAGAAAAGAAAAGAAAAGGGTAACATCATCTGGAAGGTCACTATACTATTATAAAAAGTGAAGCCCACCTTCTTTATCTGTTAATAATTTTTTAGCATTGCTTTACTTTCTATTCCAACATGAAAACAGAATCGTGGACAAAGCTCTTTATAGCAAACTTTTTAAAACTGGAAAATGAACAAGAGAATAAAACATCATGCAACATATGGTGTTGCCTTCTTGGGCAAAGTCTTAAAAGACACAGGGATCCACTTAAATTCAACTTAATATTTATTAGCAGAGAAGGGGTCATCAACATTCAAGTAACCACATCCATATTAGTGAGAAGTGCTTGATGTAAGTCTGAAATGCCCCCCGCAAACAATCGAAAGTGGTTCCTAGGTTGTAGCTGGTGACCACAGTCACACTGTGCATTGTCTTTCATTGTCTAGAGATGTAAGAGAGAACACCTGACATGTGATTTTCTGAAATGATTCAATGCAGACTATTGTTTCTAAGGTAGGTTAAAAGCTGTACTTTTCTGGGGTCATCAACCAGGAGTTTGTTGGGACATTAGCAATATTCCAGAATTCCTTCTAGTATGCCTTAGGATAGCAGTAGGATGCTTTAAGAGCTTGAAGGATTTGGTGGTCCACTGGATGAAAACATATTATAGTATCACCAGAAAATCTCCCTTCCCAAAAATTATTGGCATGATCTTAATAGATGTGCTGTGTCCTTGATTCCCATTAAAATCCATGCAAGTTGTGTGTTCTCAGCAACACTTATAGCCAGGCTCTGAATTTCAGTATTTACACACTGTGTTTACTTTGATGCATGTAATGCTGGTGTAGAGTAATGCTATGTGTGTCTCAGACTGAGACCAACATATCTATTTACAGGAGCCACCAAAAGCCCATTTGATGCTAACAACCATTGGCCATTACTAATCTATGTTTTTTTTCATACAGTGGACTAAGAAGCAAAATGCCTAATACACATTACCTAACCCTCCAGTTACCTAGTTCCTCATAACTGTTCAGGAAATAAAGTGAAATCAATATTGAAAGTTAGGTACTTTGGTGAATGTAACATAATTTATGATAAAATGCAGCATTTCCTGGAGGTAGCAACTAAAGGCTGCTAATTGCTAGCAATTGCTTTTATGGCCTAAGACTTTTTGTGGGTGTTTCTCTTGATGTAATTAACTTGTTGCTTGGCTCTGAGCATCAGTGATGGGCATGTTTTGATCACTCTACAGGGTCAGGTTTACACACAGAAATAACTAAAGACATTTTTCAGAGACCGTGGGGTACAAAATCTCAACGGGAAGCCTCTTGAGAATGGAATATGCACTCTGACAACTCCCGGGCAGCTTTCCTGGGTCTCTTTTTCCTGTAGTTTGCAAAGGTCAAATCATGAGCTCCAGACTCAGCTATTCCTCACTCTCTTTACTCAGACAAATTCCCATTGGATTTCAATAGACGTTTGCCTGAGAAGGAACTGAATAATAACTGTGCAAGGACAACAGAATATGTCTCAAGGAGTTTTATTGTTTGTAACTATAGATGGTCATTTGACATATTACACAAAAAGAAAAATAATTTCATACACATTAAATTTATCCTACTTGCCACTTATGCTTACGTGAGTGTCATCCAGATTTTGTGTATAAAGCCAAATGGAGGTAAAACTCATTTGATTTCAAGTTCTGTTAAAATTTTTGTCTGGATTTGGGGTTCATAACACCTCTGTAACTCAGGACCAGTTCTCAGAAACCTTTTACTGAGCCAGGGACAAAATCTGAAACAGCATATTTTGGATGCCAGGAAAGAAATTCTTACTTGTGTGGAAACCAGCTGAAAGATGGTACTTTTGGCTCAATTCTACATTCTCAACTGTACTAAATGCATTTTATGGAGGCTCAAAATTGGCATGAGCCACAGCTGTTACACTTCACTCGGATCTTTACAAAAGCATTTGAATCAAGATGCATGTAAGTGTAATTAAAAAATATGCCAATCCAAACCACTTTCCTGATCCTGTGAAGTCAGCTGAGGATCTTCTGTCCCCTGAAGTTGCAATCCTGACTATTCTACCCCTCTAGTGCCAAATTACGCTAGTGACTATTTAAAGAGTTGCCCCACAATAAAAGAGTATACAGGGAAACAATTGTCCCACAATCCCTTTTGCTCTGCTATCCAGGGTGGCAGCCCTTCAAAGGAGAAGTAAAACATTTATCAGGCATTTCCCTTTGGGACTGATGTCGAGAAATAGAAGACGCAGCTAAGAGATACAGGAAGAGAGACGGAACTCAGGAGAGACTTACATGATGTCAGTAGACTTATGAAATACAACCTCAACGGGAGGGGGGAGGGGGGGTAAAGGGGGTTTCTGTTTAAAGGAGGTAGCAAGGATGATGACTCACCACTAACAACGCAAATAAAATGACTCCACAGCTCCAGACGTCTGCTTTCCTCCCATCGTATTTTTCTCCCTGTGCAACAGAGATAGGAGTTTAGCTTATTAGTAAGAGAATTAGCCACCCTTGAATAATGGGGGAGAGAAGCGTGGGAGAGCTGAAGTTTTGATGCAAACTGCTTTCCCGGAGACCTATGTAAGTATTAGCTTTGGTGGGGCCCAGGGGTTCTTGGGAAACTCAGTGTTACAATCCTTGTTCGGAGGATGTGAGAAAGCAAAACCTGCGATATGGGAGGGAATGGCCACAGAGCAGTAAAAGCACTGAGGAGTCAGTACTTAATCAGAAATGTCAGAGATGCCTTGAGGACAGCAAGAAGCTGCTTCTCTCCTGGTTAGCTCTTTATGGAGCTTGGAATGGGTCATATTATTTGCCAGCGTGTAATGTTTTCTGGCAATTCTCTCCTATTGATTTTCTGAGCCACTTGGCTTCATATTAGTGCGGAGCATCAGCAGGTGGGAAGCCTGGCCTTTGGTGTTCTGGGCCACCAGAGCCTAGTCAGCCAGCCTTCAGGGGGGAAAGGAAGAGTAGGAGAAGGGTGTAGCACCTATTACTCAACAGCAAGCCAGTGACAGTCCAGTCCAGCTTTCCTCAGCTTGAGGGGATATTTAGGAGCTCTACAGGGGACATGGAGGCCCACGGAACACAAAACCATTGTACTTTTGGCTCATCATGCAACTGAAGTAGATGGGTCACCTGTGCCCTCTGAGAATGACATATGTTCATGACCTTTACGCTACTGGTGAAACTCACATTTGGGCCTTGTCACATGAATGGAAATGATGGTCCTATTAAGCATTTGCAGTGCTGACGGCCTTGGGATCACTCGTAGAGTGCCTGCTTGCATTCATATAATGAGTGACATGCTTTTATTTACAGATGCTGAGAGTTCAAGCTAACTTACCCGGATCACTTCAGGGCAGGCATAATGAGGTGACCTGTAAAGCAAAACAAAATCAAATGAGCATCTAAACCTACACGTACTAGACACATGTGTAATCTGCCCATCACAGTGGTATCTGGATGCCTTCTGCATAATTTAGGAGACACAGAACAACATTCCCTTCCCTGACCTTAGCTTAAACCCCTTTGAAAGACAGTATCAGACCCAAGAAGTAGCCCCCCAGAAGAATAATCCTAACACATAATTAGGTGAAAATCTTTGGTAACAGATGCAACTTCAGTTCGGACTCTGATACATATCTCCCAGGAACAGATTTCTGAGTCCCGATCACACTTCAGCAAAGCCCATGGAGGCCAATGAAAAGATACTGATTTCAGTGGTCTTTAGAGGCCCATTGCGACCAGGGGTTTGCCATGAAGAAACTCATGTTCTTGGGGACTCATTTGGAACCTAGAAGGTTTAGTTCATATTGTTGGAGACACAGTTATATGTAGTGTCAGCGATTAGGGGAAGTCCACATTTCCATCCAACTCTCACACAGCAATACACCGAAAAATGCATGAGCCTGTATTAGCCCACAATGCCCCAGCCTGGTGATTTACATATCAGCACAGCACTTTTCTGCAGTGAGGATGGAACCACCAAAGATCACATATTCCTCTGGTCTACATAGACTAGGATAGAGGCCACTGGGATGGACCCTTACGGGATTCAAATGCATCATGGCTCACAAGTGAAACTATTTTGGCGAGTGACAGAAACCCTTACAGGAATTTCTACCCATTCTAAAACAACTTCAGAGTGGCCAGTCTCGGCTTAGGGGAGATTCAGGTCCGGGATGAAGACCAGTAACAGGCTTTGGGCTGGAGTCCAGGGCTGGACTAGCATAGCAATTTGCAGATTGGAACTGAGGTGCTTAGTCAGAGCAGTGTGCGGGTCCGAGGAGAGAGGTGAGTCAGTGCATGTGAGGACCAAAAACAGCCATTACAACTTACAGCAGACAGGGCATAAAAACCAGGGCCATACGCAGGAATTTGTGTGTGTGGGTGGGGGTGGGGGGGATGTGTGCTTTTTTTGTAAATGTGGACTGCAAGGGTGTGAATGTGCCCACCTTGGTCCCCCAAGGAAGTGGGGAAATCAGTCCCAGCCTTCCCCCGGGTGGCCAGAGCATGGGGGAGAGAGGCTCAGGCAACACGGTGCTCCCGCCTTCCCCTGGCTGGCCAGAGCACGCTTACTTGGGAGACCATGGGGGTGCTCTCACACTCTTTGCATCCTCCCGCGTATGGGCCTAAAAACAGTTTACATTTGATGTTTGACATTTGGTTCCTCCAGCCATTCAGCTAAGTCAGACAGGGCTGGCCTCTACCACAGATTAAGTCAATGTAACTTATGTTGCTTGGGGGCTGTGTGAACGACCTCTCCTGAGCAATATAAATTACATTGACTGAAAGCTCTTTCCACAGTGTGCTATGTTGGCGGGAGATGTTCTCTTGCTGACAGAGCTGCCACCTCTCATGGCTGTGGAGTAACTCTACCGAGGGGAGACTGCTCTCCAGTTAGCATAGCACGTCTTTACCCAACATGCTGTGGCACTGCAGCTGCTTTGGTGCAGCTGTGCTGAAGGAGGGTGGCAGTGTAGACTTGTTTGGAGTGAAGGAAATACTAGAGTCACAGTGGCTTTCTAAGCAATGTCCACCTGAAAAAGTGCATTAGAATATAGGGCACTGTCAAGACACTTAAATGGACCCCATCACCATCATAACTGAATTTCTCACGATCTTGAATGGACTTTAACCTCCCAACATCCTTGTGAGGTAGGGAAGTACCATCCCTGCCCTACAGATGGGGAACTGAGGCACAGGGTAAATAAAATGACCTGTTCATAGTTACATAAGAAGCCAGCCACCCTGCTAGGAATAGAATGCAGGTCTGTTCAGCCCCAGTTCTGTGCCCTGTGTGCTACACCACCCTTTTTACTCTGTAGGAGCAGACTATTTCCCCAATCACATTCATATGATAACACTCATCCCTTCAAAAGAGAGAGGCCTCAGTACTGCAAAATCTCCATGTAACCTGCCTCACGGTCCTCTTATCGTCACCAGATTGGAAGGGAATCTTACAGGATTCTTAAAGGATCCTCTTTGGTGGAATCTATTTGAGCTCTGACAGAAGCTGGGAGAAGAGGATGGGAAAATGACACAAAAATCCCTTGGAACTCTAATCTAATCAGATGCAGGGAAGCACTTGCTAACCTTGTGCAAGGTGTAAAAAAAATTCCAATTAACTGTGGAACAAACTGGCTCACTAAATAAATGATGCCTGTGGAACTGGGGCATTCTGGGGGGTAGGATAGGTGGATAAAGCTGGGGGAGAGGAAGCTGGGTTAACCTGAGCATTCAACAGCTGCATGGCAATTGCCAAGAGAATATAGGCTTCTGGTATCACCACTCTGAATTCATGTCAGGGCAGCTGTATATCTCTGGCCTTATCTTGGCTACATGCGATCCATGGGCCAGCCAGAATAGGTAGAAAAATTCATTTCCATGCTGCCAATCAAAGAGCAACGTCAACTGTTTTTGAGAGAAAAACTCAAATGTAATCAAAAACCTATTTCTCTTTCCACAGAGTCATGAATATTTCCTCGGCTCTTATCACTAATTATTCAATGTGTGTATGTCTAAGCAACTTTCTCTGCTTCTTCTCCCAGGCCATTCTCCTCATCTTTCGTCTGCATCTCTATGCGGTGAAGCCACACTCTGCCTTTGATAACAAATAATAATATCACTCAGCAAGGTCAAGCAGCAGCTTTTGCCAGCGGGCTCTGCTGTGAAGACGTACCCGTGCATTGCTTGGCAGGCCATGCTGACTTCCTGGGCCTTGCTCTGCCCAGTGTATCAATGGGTCACTGAATGGTCATTCTATCAGCCATGGCCTCTGGAGGACACAGTAGTTCTCGGTGTGACCATTCTTCAGGCCCCAACAGCTGGAAGGAGTGTGTTCTCAGGAATGCACTCACTCGGTCTCTGCTGGCCTTATGCCCCGAGTTTCCCAGTTAAAGAGGGCAAGTGTGGTTGCGTTTTGCTCCTCCTGCAACTGGCTGGTGTTTCTGCTACTGCTGGGGCTACCACAGGCTGCCTCTCTTTCTCCCCTGCTGCTCTTTACTAGTTCCCACTTGGCTTTCAGAAAGTCTGATAGCAGCTCTCATGGCTGCCCATACCTTCTCCAACAGGCGGAGTGCTAAGGACTGAGAGAAAGGGGAGCCCCACAGGGAATGGAGCAAGAGGAAGGGAGAATTCTGCCACAGGAAACTGTAGATGGGGGAATCCCACTGCAGGCAGGCAGGGGAGACAAAGTGGCAGAGATGGACTGGAAAGGAGGACACCACAGTGAGGGTCTGGAAAGGTTTATGCGCAGGGCATTGGGCTATACTATGCTGGTGCTGGTCAGAGCCGGTCTTAGGGGTGCGCGAGCCAGGTGGTTGCCCGGGGCCGACATTTTCAAGGAGCTGCCGACAGAGCCGGTCTTAGGAGCGGGCCATGACTGCATTTCGGCCTGACATCTTGAATCCTTCCTCCAGGTTTCCCTGGTTACTCCCCCACCCTTTTTTTGCTTGACAAATTTTCCCTGGCTTTTTTTTTTAAACCATCTGGCAACCGTACGGGCGAGCCGGGCGGTCGCCTGGGGCCACCAATTGGTTAGGACTGGCTCTGGTAACAACTCTACAGGTAAGACTGAGTTCTGTTTTTCATATAAATCAAAGGCTCAACCTGTTTGCTTTGTCTGAAAAAGACAACATACCCTCCCCGACTGCATCACTTCAGCATGAATGAGTTTGTGGAGAACTGCCAAGGAAATTCATTCATTAGTTTATGCATTAAAAGACATTGAGAATGGGGTCTTTTAAGAAATCCAGCATTGGTGTCAGTCTTTACGTTGTCCCAAATGATCTTGATGAGAGAATAACAAAGACACTTCCACACAACGATCCATAGAGTTAAAAGGAATGGAAATCGTGTATGTAAGAAAGTAAGTTGGGCTTCGTGGTGATGGGGGTGGGGGTGTGGAGTCCTGCCTACAGAGGTGTGAAATATAAGTGTGGGGGTATTGGACAGTGAGCCCACCTTGCACTCACCTGCAGCAATGGCTCCTTTGACATGGGCTAGGCCTGGTCCCTGCTCTAGCCCCTTGGCTCTCACCACAGTGCCATGTGACGTACGCATTTGTGCACAAGTGTGGCCCTTTCTTCCGATTCCCTGTTCCCTTTTTGGTCCCTGGTGGCACCAGATTCCCTGTCCTGAGCTGGGCTGTGGTGAACCAATAAAATGATCGGGTGGGCCAGATGAGGTCCATAGTGCCCCAGCTGCCCAATGTTGCTTTACACTAACAAATCAGTGGGTTTGTCTTCACTGCAGTGTTAACCTGGTTGATCATTACCTGGGTCTGAGCAATTGGGTTAGCCCAGCCTGAGCATGAGAAGCTCAGACTAGGCTATAATGCCACACTTGAATTATTTGGCCCACTCAGCTGAGTATGCCACTTGGTTCTTAGCGGTGCAGTAAGCTGAGCCATTCTATGACTCTCTTCCAATGAATCGCAGGAGAACTTGCCTGTCTTTCTGGGCACATGGTGGGAAGTGTGGGAAGGCCTTGGAGGACTATCAACACTTGTGTGGTATAACCTGCATCCCTACTGCAAAGTGGGTGAGATTTTAGTTCAAGTGCACTTGAGTTTTAGACTATACATCAGGATAGACCCAGCTAGTCCAGGTGCAAAGCACCATTTCACTCACACCAGAAGACTGTGTATGTCAACAGGAGCTGGGCTGGGGCAACATCTGAGTTAACTTTGCTTAGAAAACCTGCCCAACTGCCATATAAAGGCCATATTCACCTGTGCATATTTGCTACTTTGTGCTTTTCTGGTGTACTCGGCTATCTGTCTTAAGTTAAAATTGAAAAAATAAAAATGTATAAGGTCGATACCATATAACTTCAAATAATTAGAAATATCACATGGTAGAATTTTATTTGGGTTTCTCATGTATCAACTTCTTAATAAACCAAGAAAACTGCCAGGCAAAAAATCTGTATAAAGATGAAGTAGATGTTCAGAGACCATATTAGTAACTCCAGGTAAAAAAACCTTACAGAAACATTGCAATTATCCCCTAACCAAGTATTGTAAACCTAGGAAATTCAGAGTTAAAGGTACTTACATTTTTTTAAATGCAGAAAATTACTACCAATGTCCCTGCCCCCCAAAAACAACACACATACTGCACAAAAAGGACAATATAGCTGCAAAGTAGGTTTGTTAATTAATCATAGCTAACTCATACATTTTACTAAAAAAAAATCACAAAATTAAAAAATTTATCATGATCAATCATACTGTAAAACAACAATACTAACTGAAATGTATTGTATGTTTTTGGATGTTTCTCTATATTTGCAAATATATTGATTTCTAATAACAACACTGAGCACAAAATGCACAGTACTCACTTTATATTATTTTTATTACAAATATTTGCACTATAACATGATAAATGAAATAGTATTTTTCAATTTACCTCATAAGTTCTATACTGCAATTTCTTTATCGTGAAAGGGAAACTTACTAATGTAGGATTTTTTTGTTACATAACTGTACTCAAAACCAAAACAATGTAAAACTTTAAAGTCTACAAAAGTACATTTAGTCCTACTTCTTGTTCAGTCAATTGCTAAGACAAATAAGTTTGTTTACATTTATGGGAGATAATGCTTCATGATTCTTATTTACAATGTCACCTGAAAATGAGAACAGGCGTTCATATGGCACTTTTGTAGCTGGTGTTGCAAGGTATTTATATGCCAGATACACTAAACATTTGTATGTCCCTTCATGCTTCAGCTGCCATTCCAGAGGACATGCTTCCATGATGATGATACTCCCTAAAAAAAATAATGTGTTGATTAAATTTGTTACTTAACTCATTGGGGGAGAACTGTATGTTTCCTCTTCTGTTTTATCTGTGTTCCGCCATGTATTTCATGTTATAGCAGTCTTGGGTGATGGCCCAGCACATTTATTTTAAGAACTCTTTCACATCGGATTTGACAAAACACAAGGAAGGTACCAATGTGAGATTTCTAAAAAAAGTTACAAGTGCTGGATCCAGTTGTACAAAATCTGAGAGTGACGGGATGTGGAACATGATGTCAGAAGTCTTAAAAAAGCAACAGTCTGATGGGGAAGCTACAGAACCTGAACCACCAAAAAAGAAAATCAACCACATTGAATGGACACTATCTTGCATTTAAGCTGTGATTACTGTGGATGGAGTGGCCACCAGGGCACCTGTGCTTTTTCCTCTTTCCTCTTCTTTCAAAAAAACTCCCTCTTCCCCATCCACACACGCCTTTTTCCAAAAGAGCTCTTTCGGAAAAAGCCTTCTTCCTCGTAGAAAGAGGTTTACCAATGTCAGATTTTTTTTTCCAGAAGAACGCAATTGCAGTGTGGATGTAAGTGAAGTTTTTCCGGAAAAACAGTAGTTTTTCCGAAAAAACTCTGTAGTGTAGACATAGCCCCAGATGATGAAAATAAACAAGCATTGGTCTGTTCAGCTTTGGATATTTATCGAGCAGAACCCATTATCAGCATGGATGCGTATTCTCTGGACTGGTGGCTGAAGCATGAGAGGACATACATCTAGCACATAAATATCTTGTATCACTGGTCACAACAGTGCCATATGAATGCCTATTCTCACTTTCAGTTGACATTGTAAACAAGAAGCGGGCAGCATGATCTCCTAAAAATTGTAACCAAGTTTGTTTATCTAAACCAGAAGTAGGACTGTGTGGACTTTAGGCTCTAAAGTTTTAAATTGTTTTATTTTTAATGCAGTTATCTTTTGTACATATACATAATTAAACAGTTGTAAGTTCAGCTTTCATGACAAAGAATTGCACTACGGTACTTGTAATAGGTGAATTGAAAAATACTTTTTCTTTTGTTTTTTACAGTGCAAATATGTGTAGTAAAAATAAACAAAGTGACACTGTACACTTTGCATTCTGTGTTGTAATTAAAATCAATAGATTTGAAAATGTAGAAGACATACAAAATATTTAATTAAATGGTATTTATTATTGTTTAACAGTGTAATTAATTGCTTGATTCATCACAATTAATTTTTTAAATAACTTGACAACCCTACTGCAAAGTTAAGCCTTCAAAAGAAAGGAATTGCTGGAATTAAGACTGCACAGCACACACTGTGCTATTAGGTTGTTCAGTGGATGAAGTTACTGTTTGTAGTACTTCTGCCTCACTTGTTGTGGAAGTTGGAAGGCGTGTTATGAATGTGGGAACTGCAGAAAGAGAAAAGATACATTTCTGGTTAAGGCAGCTGGCTGCCACACAGGGGAAAAGAATTCTATCCCTGCCTGTATCACAGAGTTGTTATATAAAGCTGGGCAACTTACTTAAACCACATTTAAACATGTGGACACTGTGGGTATGTCTAGACTACATGGCTCCATCGACGGAGCCATGCAGATGAGTTTACTAGACATAGGAAAATGAAGCGACGATTTAAATAATCGCCGCTTCATTTACATCAAAATGGCCGCCGCGCTGTGCCGATCAGCTGTTTGGTGGCACAGCGGGGCAGTCTGGACGCGCCGTGGTCGACAAGGGAAGCCTTTGTCAACCGTTCCAGTAAACCTCATTTCATGAGGCATACCGGAGCCATCGACAAAGTCTTCCCTTGTCGATCGTGGTGCGTCCAGACTGCCCCACTGTGCCGCCAAACAGCTGATCGGCACAGCGCGGCAGCCATTTTGATGTAAATGAAGTGGCGATTATTTAAATCGCTGCTTCATTTTCCTATGTCTAGTAAACTCATCTACATGGCTCTGTCGACGGAGCCATGTAGTCTAGACATACCCTGTGTGCTTCTCATTTTCTGAGTACCCAACTTGAGACACCTACATACTTAGAAATGCTAACCACTCACAACAGTAACCAAGATCAATGTGAATTCTGCTTGGCATATACAGAATGTTATAAAGTACTAACTACTATGAAAAACCAGGCACTAAGTGTCTCAAATTAGAAACTCAAAATTACTTGACAATTTTGGCTTTAATCTCTGTGTCTCAGTTTCCTATGTATAAAATGGGGATAATAATAGCATCCACTCACAGAAATGTTGTGAAGATGAAATTATTAATATTCATAAAGAACTAATATATTATGGTGACAGCATCATCGAAAAGCCCAGCAATTGGAGCCAGGTCTGAAAAATGTGCAGTAAATAAGGCTAGAGGCCAGACACTGAATAATGAGGATAAAACAAAATATTGAATAGCTGCTCAATCAGTGATCATCGTCCAAACAAGCACTGAATAAGGCAGGGGGATCTGGCAGTACAAATAGTATTTGGTCACTTAATTAAAGACTGCATCATAATGCAGACACACAAGGGGGCTGAATTAAGGTTGCACAGGCAATCTTTAAAAAGGGCATTTCCTAATTTTTTCAGTGCTTGATTTTACAATCTTGAAAATGTTCTTCACAGTTTCATAGGATGTATTATAGGCAGGACTATTGCCAGATACTTCTGATTATAAAATCCGTTTGTCAAATGCTTGTCACTCTGTAAAACACACACTGTTGGTGTTTGCTTTGTGCTGAACGTTTTGGGAAAATTTCAGCCCCCAAAGTTAAGCTGTTTCCAAGAATGAGGGGTGTGAAAAATACATCGTTTTGCCCAAGTTAAAAATTTCTGACAACCTTTTCTATGACAAGCTCCAGCATACCTATGTTTTGGAACAGGCATTGGAAATTTGGCTAGGGCATGGACTTTACATCATGGATGTGCCTTTTGCTTTCCCTGGAAAAATCTGTCCAAATATGGCAAAGTTTTAAGCTTTCAAAAAACTGCTCTTTGCATATGGCTCAATAGAGTTCCCATGTCATGCTGGGCAAATCATTTAAACAAAACTTTCCACAGATGGTCACATAGGGTACGTCTACAGAGCAGGGCTAAAGTTGAATTAAGCAACGCAACTTCAGCTATGTCAATTGCGTAGCTTAAGTCAAAATAGCTTAATTTGACTTTTGGCGTTGTCTACACAGGAGGAAGTTGAAGAAAGAACACTCTTCCTCTGACTTCCGTTACTTCTCATGAAATAAGGGTTACAGGAATTGGAGTAAGAAGTCCTTCAGCTTGACATTATGTTGAAATAAAGGTTGTAGTGTATATCAGTAACGGAATAATGTCGAAATAATGCTGCTGTGTGGACGTACCCTAATTGTGGACATCTCATTTTCTGGGTGCCTAACTTGAGATCTTGTGGCCTGATTTGCAAAAATTGCTAAGTTAAAACTGGAGTTCTGGGAATTCAGCTTTGAACAGAAGTGCTATATAACGCTAACTTCTCTGAAAAATAAGGTCCTCAGTGCACCAGATTGGGCATCAGAAGACAGCAGGTACTTTTGACCTTAATATATCCGTGCTTCAATTTCCCATCTGTAAACGGGAAAAAGAATATCACCTAATCCCACCAGGATGCTGTGAAAACAAATTAAATAGGTGTGTGAAGAGCCCAGATATTATAGTGATGAATGCTGTAATAAAGACCATGAAAAAATTAATAATTCCGTCTTTAGAGATAGGTCTGAATAGTGAGTAGTAAAAATGGCATGCGACCATACATTGAACAAGGAGAAGGAAAAAAAAGGAAGTAGTTACTTATCAATTGAATAAGATCCTTTCTGTGCACTGAATTAGGCAGGGGCCCAGTTGGAAAAAAACAGTAGTAATTAAGAACTGGATCAACATGCATAACAAAAAGGGGCTGAGTTAAGGCTTCACGGAAAACCTTAACCCCATTTCCTACCATCTAAATGCTTGAATCTGAAATCTTATATATGTAATTTTAAGAAAGCGCGTGTGTGTGTGTATGTGTCTATATTTTATATAGACATTTATAAATAAAATGTATATATATTTTAGAGGATGTGTGCACCTGTCTGTCTGTCTGTGTCCATAAATCCACCTGTGAGTCCATTTGTTCAAGAACTTCTTCTAATCTGTAAGAGCTAGAATCACCAAATTTGGTATGCAGCTTCCTCTTATCATAACTTAAATCAAGGTCAGGGTTTGCTTGTTCCAGGAAAATGGAATGTGCCAGGAATGGGACTGTTTCACAGCTAACTGAAAAGGAGGGGTGTGATAGAAGAGACAGTTATACTGCAGAATGACCACAGGGGGGGCAGCAAGCATGGGCCCAGTTATACCCATGAATGACCACAGTGGGGCAACAAGCACCCCAGCCCTGGGGAGCAACTGCTGACTAGAAGCATGGCCCCCACCATGCTGGCCTGCCCCTGGGAGCAGCTGCCGGATGCCTGTGGTCTCTGGGCCACTGTGCTGCCCCCCAGGCCACAGTGCTTGTGTAGTCCCCCCTGTCCTGGGCTGCCCCTGGGGAATCATGAATCTCTGCTGTGGCTTCGTTCAATTGAGTACCATGTTGCTTGCTGCAGATAAGAGAACACACCCTGTGTCTAAACTCATCTGATAATCATCCCTATTGAGCAGTGTGATGGGGTCGACCAGGCCCTGAGGCCTCTTGCTTGAGGTGTGTGGCCTCACAACACCCCTTCCCAGAATAGGACCATAAAGAAGACCTCCAACAAGCTAGAGTGTCTGCAGGAGGAACCAGCCAATCAGAGGTGAGGAAGGCCTATAAAAAGGAGTTGCAGAACCAGAGCTCAGTGTCTCTGAAGCCCTGAAGGAGTGAAGGCCATGGCTGGTTGGCTGGCTGAGGGAGCAGCAGTACCAGGGAGAGCTCCATATGGGGAGCTATTGGACTATGGTAGAACTATGAAATATAAGCCCTGAGACAAGGGCGAGGAAGCTGTGTCCAGGAGGGGAAGCCCTGGAGGCACCACTCTCTCTGAGTGGGGAACGGACTTAAAGACACTGTGGAGAACAGACTATAAAGGGACACTAGCAGCAGGCACCAAGATGGGCCCCTGTTAAATGTGTACCCCCAGAAGGGGTTTGTGATCTGCACACATCCCTGTTGAGCAGCCATACTTATTTGATAGATCCAGTGAATCTGTGGGTCTGTAAGGAGTACTGGGAAATATCTAGTGAGAGAGCTGTGGGCAGCAGGCATTGGCTGAGCTGGGATTAGAAGTAGCTGCTCTTTCTTCCTCCATTCTAAACTTTACTGGCACAAGACTTCCCTTCTCATTCTAAATAAACTTAAAGTTAGAGATAATAATCATCCTTCTTCCCATGGCCAGGGATTTCCCGTGGTGACAGTGATGTAAGGGGACTGCTGCATAGAGCCAGTTAATTGCGGAGCTGTCAATTGGAGCATAAGTTTCTGTACTGACTGCCTCTTGAGGGCTTAGAGCGAGATGTTTATGTGTCTGCTTTACGTTAGCTACTGTTTCTTTTGGATACAAGGACTTGGAGCCAGTCATCACAAAAGCTAACACTGCTGCTGGACTGTCATTCACCCAGCTGCCTGCAGCAATCACCTTCCATCAGGGACTCAATTTTTCTAACCTGGGAGAAGAACTGGGAAGAGAAGGGGAATTGATTTTCAGGCTTCCAAAACAGCACAAGAAACAACATGAAATCAGGAAAGATGATTACAAACTCCAAACAACCATAACTTAATGTTTCCTTTTATTCCCTCCACTTTTCTGACTGCCCCTCTCAGACCTTCAGATGGTGTAGGGTCCCAGCAAGTCCCCCAACCTCTTCTTACCCTTTTCTGAGATGTCTGTAGAGATTATTATAACGTATACTATGGTAGCACTACGAGACCTCCAACCAAACCTGGGACATCAATGTTCAAGGCACAATACAAACCCACAGCAAGGGACGTGAGTGCCCAACAGAACTCACAAACTAAGTAGATAAGACAAAGCATGGGAGATCAGCATTATCACCTCCCTCCCTTTTACAGATGGGGAACCAAAGTATAGAGAGATTAAGAGACTTGTCCAAGGACATATAGGAAGCCTGTGATGGAGCAGGGAATTGAACCCTAAGTCCCCCTACAGTGCTTTAACCAGAAGCCAATTGTCCCTAGGAACAGACAAATGTGCATTACATTTACCATTCTACAATATTACAACACAGCACAAGAGGAGAAATGGCTGAGGCTGGGATGAGGAAGCTCCTCAGTATTTAATTGCCTGGGGTTTTTTTGCCTGGAAAGCTAAAGATCAGGAAGAGATGAATACACCAGAACTAATAAAAGCTTGCATCCTGCAAGTCCCCAGCTCCAGCTGCCATCTGCAGGGTCTCATAGGGCTCCTCAGCTCTTGGAGAAATGCAAAGATTTGCTGTGCTACTCCTGCACTTGAGGGACTGCTTTTCCAGAAGAAAACTTGCTTTGTTGGACAGTTTCTGTTGCAAGTTGTGTTACCAGCCTCACAGTCATCCCTGCAAACCCTAAGCACTGTTCCACCTTGTCTCAGGGGTCTAGGGATGCCTGTCGGTTATTCCTCTTCATGGTGTATAATGAGGATTTGAGAGATACAGGTTTCTGGTAATGGGGATTTATTGCAACCATGGTCTGACATACAGTCAGTTAGTGACAAATTATGTCAATGTAACAGCAAGTCTACCTCCCCCCTCCTCTTCCATGTCCTCCGACATGGATAAACACAATGCAATTGTACTTTTATCATTTCCTTCAGGGACATTTTTATCCATCGCCATCAGTGCTCCAGAAAACAATCTGTGATGATCTAATGAGTAATTCCCATCAAACAGAAAAACTGAGGCATGGAATATTAAATTTCAGCAGCTACATGAAGGTAACATTCAGAGCCGTGTAACATCGTCTCTGATGCCAATTGAAGCTTGCTGACCTGTAATGCATCCAAATTATACACCGCAGTAGGAAGCTCAACCAGCATCGAAAAAAGGTCTGTGACTACGTACTCAAATGCTTATGCCGCACAGTTACAAAGTAAGCTTCACCATCTCAGTGAATGCCATCTGATTCTCATGTGTGCATTGACTGAAGTACCTGGAGACTCTGTATGGCTAGCAATGAAATTTCACAATTTCACAGTATTATCCATGTTTACAGCGCACATAAAAAGCCCTCTGCAAATCAACGTGGGGATGCCTGAAGAAGCTGCTCGTTACAACTCAGTGAGTCAGCCACAATTCAGCCATTGTTTTGTATTTTAGAGATGGCTGAAAACACCAGCCATACACTGTGTGGAGCAAGTAAAGGTAAAACTGTTGCCTTGAAAAGCTCTCATGTTGGTTGCTGAAATCTACAAGGGAAGGGCAGCCAGAATTCTACTGCTTTTCTTTGTGAATATGTGGTGTGCCATTATATATTCCTTCCCCTCTCCCTCCTTTCATCCCTAAACCAAACACATCGCAAGGCACCAGTATCAGTCATGCTGGGCCACATGCCAGGAGAATTAATGAAGTGGTGTAATAGCTCATATGGAGGCCCAATGGTTGCCGCCGTGCTTAAAATGCATCTGCAAGGCAGGGGATCACAGCATTGCGGTGTTCTGTTTATTACAGGCATGTCTCTTCCATTCCACTGATTTCTTTATTAGTGCGTTTTAGGGCAGCAACATAGGGGTTCACTCTGCTTGAGGCACTAAGGTTTGAATTCCAGCACTGCTGATGGAAGGGAGGTCTCCCTTCATGGCGAGGATGCGCTGACAGTGCCATCCACTAACAATCACAGGATCCTTACTGAGGGGTTCCCTAGGAATCTGAAAAATCTGGAAGGCAGTGTAAGATTGTTTGGCTGGGGTGGGCGGGGTGGAGAAAGAAAGAGAGAGAAAGAGAGAGAGTTTTTCAGAAGTATGTAGCCGTGTTAAAATAACTGAAGTGAGAATTCCATTTTTTCGCCGGAGAAAGTAAGTTTAAGAACAGCAACTAGCAGTGAAATAGAGCCTCACAGTTAGAAGTGGGGCACAAGTGTAAAGGAACAGGTGGATCTCAATCAACAGGTATTTGTCCACATCACAAACATCACCAATTATTCATTCACGCCTGGCATCCTTTGCCAAGGAGAGGTTCAGGACTGGAGAAATCAGAGTGGAATGGGCCAGCATGGAAATGTAATGGAAGCCTTGTGAAGGGACCCAAGACTGAAATGGCCGAATGTCCTGATGGAGACGCACAGACATAGTTGCGAGGGAACTGCACACGGGAATAGCTGTGGCTACTGCACATCCAGACTAGCATAGCTGTGAGGGGAGGTTCGATTGGAAGAACAGGGACTATTGCAGGTCAGGACTGGTGTTACGCCATGCGGGACCCTCAGTACTGCATCTGCAGACGTGCTGAAGGCGAGGAGTGAACCGAGCTGCGTGGGAAGAAGCGTAGGAACCAGCCTGCACTGCGCATTGCTCGAAACACTGAGCTCATTGTGGTGAGAACCAAATTCATACCAGAATAGGGAATGAGTGTTGAGTGAAAACCCCCTATCTGGGCAATGCAGCTGTTTTTCAATCTACCACTTGTTTGATGACAAATCTCCAATTCAGAGTGGAAGCTCTTAAGTGACCTTTCACTGGACAGCAACCGTGGTCAGGAAATCAATTCCACATGATGACCAGTAGGTGGTGTCAGTGTACAGCAGGTTCCACAAGTGGTGAGTTTAAGTCAGTTGGGGTAATCTACAGCTGAGTCACAGCCAGCACTGCCACCACTGGGAGGGCCCTGAATAATGGGGGGGATCTCATTCTTATGTCTATTTGTGATTTTTGAAGAACATTTAGGGATCCCAGTATCCAGTTTTTATTTAAAATATTTTTTAGTGTTTATTTTTGGCTGCTTTATTGTCATGGAATTTCCCAGAAAGACTGTGATTTCTAATGGGTTTAAATATGGATGGTAATGGGTTTAAATATGGATGGTAAACATGATCAGAAATCAGCTCCTCCACTGACAAATCAATGCAAGAGATTTTTTAAAATCTTCCATCTCATCTTATTGTTTGTAATCTACCTTCCCACCCTCTGTGTAACCACAGGCCCGTATGCAGGAATTTCTGTGCGCATGTATAGGGGGTGCGTGCTATTTTTGTAAATGTGGACCGCAATATAAAAGAGTTCAAAATAGTCATGCAACAAGTGTGCAAAAGAGAGGCTAATGAAAAATGTGAGTGGAAACAGTGATTGGTAAAATAATTTTGTTGTAACATACTAAAAATGTATTCAGTAATAAAGGCTTTATAGAAATTACCTTCTGGGATCTTGCTGTAATATTGTAAGTGAAAAACAATATTCCAAAATATTCCAGTCTTTGTTGCAGTGAAATTATGACTTGTCACGATTATATGCATGGTTAACTATTTTGTCTTGGTGACATTAGTTGCCAATTTAGGATAATGTGGCTTGTGTCTCCATGACAGTGTTTATAGCTGCTTGGAACTCTGGAGTGGGATAATCAGTGTGGAAGTTCCGTAAGCTCCTTGCTAATCATTTCTTTTGTTTGCCAACAGCCAGCTGGAAACTACTAACCCACTTCATCTGTTTCCTCCAAACTGGGACCCATCGGCACTGCCTGACATAGGGTACAAGGTAGGGATGTTAAATTTAGATTAATTGGCTAATAGAAGAGTCAATGCAATTTGCATCGACTATTCAATTAGTCAATAAGGGCATCTCTGCCCCAGGGCTGTTGCTACATTTCAAAGGCAAAAGCACTGCGGGGAGCATGGGGCCAGTGGGGGACTCAAACAGTTCCCTGCTGGCCCCATGCTCCCTGCAGTGTTTCAAAGCAGCAGCGCCGCATGGAGCCCAGGGTCAGTGGAGGAGTCCCCAGCTGACCCTGGGCTCCATGTGGCACTGCTGCTTTGAAATGCTGCGTGCAGCCCAGGGCCACCTGGGGACTCCGCAGCTGGCCCTGGGCTGCACATGGCATTTCAAAGCGGCAGAGCTTCATGGAGCCCAGGGTCTGGCCCTTGGGCTCCACGCTGCACTGCTGCTTTGAACAACCCCCTCCTCATCCCCTCCTTGCTGCCTCTTTCTGACAGAGACCGCAAGGTGGAGGGGAAGGTGACTAGTTGTTCACGTGCCTAGTACAAGGTACTCTTTGACCTATTAGCGCTATTCAGGAAGAGAACTTTCCTATACTTGTTTCTTGTGAAAGGCAGACCACTTAAAATACAACCCTCAGACTCATGAGAGGAGGTTCATGTGGTGCTTCCAGTGATGTGTGCAAGATGGAAATATACAGTTGGCATGTTTGATGTAGACATGTCCACTGGGAAGTGAATTGAGACCACCATCTCATCCCACAAGAGTGCATGACTGAACAATCATCAGATCATAATGACTTTTTGGCCATTTGATCTTGACTCCAGCTATGGAATTAGTCCATGAAACTCCATAGCTTAATGCTGGTTTTATCCCCATCAGTATTTTTAAATGAATATTCTGCAGCATTTCATAGTGAGAGGAATTCTGAAGATCATCAAGACATGTAAAAAATATTAGGGAGAATCTTATAGCTTTCCTCATTAAAACATCTGCCACTCTGGTTGCAAAGCTATTTTTAAATAATTTGCTACAATAAAGTTAGCATTACTTTTCAAGTGTGAAAAGACTTCTACTAAGTAAGGGTGGGCCCTGGAAAAGTTTGGAGTGTAGCAGAGTTTTTCTTTATTGAAATTTGACCAAATTAAAATACACACTTGCATGCCCAGGGTGAAACATACCCAAAATGACTAAAAGAAAATGAAAAACTTAAAGAAAATTCATTTTGGTTTAGTCAAACATTTTGATTCAAATTTGAAAAAAAAATCTCATAAATTTCTTAGGTTCACATCAATCTCCCCTCCCCCTTCAGGTGTGGGGGCCAAACAGGTTTGGGCTGCAAGGGGGAGCCAGGAGCTGGCAGGCAGCTCATGTGGGCTGGTGAGGGGGCAGGGAGCTGGTGCACAGCTCAGCTGAGCTGTGAGGGGAGGGGCAGGAAGCCAGCGCAAGGCTCAGCTGAGCTGCGGGGGAAAGAGGAATGGGAGCTGGCACATGTCTCATCTGGGCTCGGGGGGGAGACAGGGAGCTGGTGCATGGCTCAGCTGGGTTGGGGAGGGTCTGGGAACTGGCACATGGTTCAGCTGGGCCAACTTGGGGAACTGCGAGGAGGGGGGGTTCGTTTGCACCCTTTGCACCCCCCCGAGTACAGGCCTGAACCATGCAAAACCCAACTTCCTTCCACTCTGGTGCTTTTTGCACCCGAGCAGTGAAACTGTGGGGAGAATGAGCATAAAGTGAGACCAGAGATGTACAGTTGAGAGTCTGAGTAGCACAAAATTCCCTTACAAATCACTTATATTTTTTTCTCCCCATGTATTTTTTTAAATCTACTTTTGAAAAATGATCATGACTGTGTATTTTCAGTTCCCCAAGAATATTATATGGACAATGAGAGACATGCCAACATTTTCAGTAGTGGATTTTGGGTGTCTCAGTTTTCATGTCTACCTCACATAGCTTAACAGGGCCTGGCATTCACAAAATATTGAGCACTCACCTGCTTAAAAACCAGGCCTCTTTAATCTCTCTTATGGATTTACTGTTGTACTGGGGAAAGCCAAGCTTGAGGTAAGTGACCACAACTGAAATCACTGGACCATCTGACATATACATTGGTAATCTCCCCCATACACACACACACATGCATGTGCGTTTGCCCTTTATCCCACAAAGAAAGTGTTAGCCCAAAGCTAGATGTGTCCAAATGCATCTCTACTTGGAGAGGGAGGAGCTGTTCCAAGACGTCTCTTCCAGTCTCTGATCTCTGTTACACAGTCTGAGCCACTCACCCACAGCTGGTTTCTAACAAGCTGTCCCCGACCTGCAGTGACGCCATTCCAAAGTCTGCTATCCGGATGTTGTTCTTTTCATCTAGCAGCAGGTTTTCTGGTTTTAAATCCCTGTGGCTGTGGAGAAAGGATTGGAACATGGGTTAGAAGAATTCAGGGCAGCTCTCCTTCCCCAGCATCTGTTTATTTTATTTCAGACAAGTTCACTTTTCTCCTACTGGGGCAGAGGAACACACTGCAACCAGCAGCTAACCATTACTGACCCTCTGAGGGCCTGAACCTGCCAGGCGCTAAGATGTGCTGAACATCTTCAGCTCCCTTTTTTCGTTTTTTTGAAAACGAAAGACATGCATGGTACTCAGTTAGGAGTGGGATCTCAGAAGGCAGTCAGGGCTGGGATATCATAAACCAGCCCATGAAAGCAGGAAACAGCAGTATCAACATGGTCTGTGAATAGCAGAAAAGTCAGTGACTGATTTTCAGGTAAAGAAAGTCTGCAATATGCCATGCTCCTCTCCCTGCCCAATAGAGCCTCTTTTTAGGAGTTGCTTGCCTAGGCATGGGGCCATAGGTAATTAGTTGGCATGAGACATTCCCAACTGGGGATGGGCAAGGTGGTGCTGACCCTTGGATACTGGGTCATGATCCCCAGGTGGGGAACTCCCACCATGGATAAAAGGTATAAATATCTGTCCCCGATCATGGCGGGGAAAAACTCCCCCCCCAAAAATGGGGGACCAAACTTGTTGAGTCACTGCGTCTTTAAATCCCATGCTCCCCTTTACACTCCACCCCCCGCCAAACGTGGCAGGGGAAGAATGTCCCTGCCAGCCTTCCATCTGAGAAAAACAGAAAATATTGGACATTTTATATGTCCGGTATTTTCTGTTTTTTTTACTCGACAGGGGCAACAAATACCGGACTATCTGGGAGAAAACCAGGCACCAGGCAACCCTCCTTGTCCCCCCTCTTCATTTCCTCTCTTACCCATGTCTGGGGCAGTTGTGGAGCCACCATCTCATTTCCACGTTAGTTCTCATAAGTGCTTGTAACTAGCTCTTATCTAGCCTAGTAGTTAATTTTTAAAAATTTGGACAAAAATTTGGTCAAAATTTGTGAGGTTTTTGTCAATTTTTTAAAATTGTGTTTGAGTCACCAAGATGACAGGGGCATCTTAACAACAAGGACGGGTTTTATGAGGGAATTCCTGTTGCCCATCCATGGTCTCTGCTTCGGTTAGGCTGAACATGTGCCTTTTGGGCCTGGGTGAGAAAAGGGCCAACTCTGAGACTAACTCTTTCTGCAGATAAGAGGGGCTCTTTCAATACCCAATCAGAAAATAAACCTACTGGAATATGTTAGGGGGTGAAATTACTCAGCAGGAAACCAAAAAAACAGTCGCTGTCAGCAAAGGTGAGTTTTTATGACAAGAACTACAACCAGAAACCAAACAATAAATACCTCAGCTTGAAGGTCAAACCAGTCCTGTGACACTTAGGTCAGGTCTATCCTACAGGAAAAAGTCGACCTAAGATACGCAACTCCAGCTACGAAAATAGTGTAGCTATAGTCAACGTACTTTATGTCAAATTTCTGCAGCATCCCCACTGTGGGAGGTCAATAGGAGAAACTCTCCCGTCGATTTCCCTTAACTCCTCGCAAGCTGGTGGAGTGCCGCAGTTGAAGGGGGCGCCATCAGTGGTTGATTTAGCATACCTTTACTAGACCCATTAAATTGAATTCCATGAGATTGATCTCTGGAGCGTCAATCTCGGGGTAAGTGAAGACAAACCCTAAGTGCTGAATTCAGCCTTCTCAAAGGCATTATCTCCCCTTTCCTCCCTTTATCCGATACTCATATAGTCTGCTCATGGGAACAAGCACACGGCGAGAGAGAAGTTCGGCATTTCCCCTAGACCCTGTTGCAGAAACATAAAGAATATTATAATATTTTGGAAATTACCCTCTTTGTGTTCCAGGCCAGGAGTCTAGAGACACCAATTAGAAAGGCAGCCCCCAAACAATTCAGTTCAGGTTTCATGTAAAATGCAGTGTGTGCTGCAGTAGGTCACATTGGGAGCACTAGGAAGCTCTACTCAGACCTCCAGCAAAGTGGGAAACATTCAATAAAATTGCTAGTTCTTTACCTTAAAAATCAGGACTTAACCCCTAATTTTTAAAAAAGTTTTTGTACATGTAATTACTATGCTGCTATTCACATGCCTTATTGATGGGGGCAAAGAGGTAATGAGATGACTGAGTGATAGCATTTGTATCTGTAAATAATGGTGTCTGACAAACTGGAGGGCACTTTGTAAATCAAGCCCTTTGTGTATTACAGTCTCCTGGTAACCTGGGACACCACAAGAATCAGACATGAAATGAATACCAGGATGCACTTAACCTTTGGTCTGATACCTTCAGCACATTCTAAAGCTTGTGAATGTGCAGTGAAAGCCCAGGAAAGGACCTATGGGCATGTCTACACTAGGAAATTATTTCAAAAAAACTTATTTTGAAATAATAACTACTGAAATAACGATTTTGAAATATCATGTCCACACTACAGGGAAGCCTCAACATTAATCCGAGGCAGGCTCCTATAGGGTATGTCTACATTATGGGACAAAGTCGAATTATGATACTCAACTTCAGCTACGTTTATTGCATAGCTGGAATCGAAGTAGCTTATCTCGGCTTTTGGCGCTGTCTACACTGCAGGAAATCAAAGGAAGAACATTCTTCCTTTGTCTTCCCTTACTCCTCATGAAAGCAGGGTTATCGGCATCAACAGGCGCACCCCTCTCCATTTGAATTAGCTGTCTTAACTAGACTGCTAATTTGAACACTGGAAGATCGACAGTGGCAGCTTTGATCTTCCTCTGCAGTGTAGCTGTACCCATAATATGGACACACTACCTCGACTTAGAGCCCCAGGAAGCACTGGGGAGTAATTACTTTGAATGACTCTGGGGAGTAGTTATTTTGAAATAGCAGCAGTGGAGCATCCACACTAATGCTATTTTGAAATAAGTGTTATTCCTCATGGAAAGCAGGAGTTATTATTCCAAAATAATCAGCCCCTTATTGCCAAATAATGGGCTTGGTAGTGTGGACACTCCACTTGTTATTTCGAAATAAGGGGAGTTACTTTCAAAATAATTCCTTAGCGTAGACCAGGGCTATCAATGCTGCCATCCAGGACAATGGTCTCTGATAGATACAAGCTGCTCATACATGGGTCAGATCTGTACTGACCCAATATGGAGAGGTTCCTGCCCTGACAGTTCATCATAATGAAGGACACAGAGGAGAAGAAGCCAGGGTCCTGAAGTGGGCTATGGCACTTGGATAATAACGAGATGACAATGCATTATTTAATTACTGTTCTCTAACTGGAATCCAGGATCGAGCTCATCTTGCAACTGAGTGCTGGGAAGGTTTCATCTAATGGAGAGCTGGATTAAAGGTTTCCTGTCTCAGCATTAGGCTATGGTGATGAATGACAACAGTGCTTGCAAAGTAAGTGTTGTTGATATAATGAAAGGTAACTGGAAACCTCTCAAAACACCAGGCAGACTGCATGTCCTTCTGTCTTTTGCAGTGGTTGTCCTTGTACCAGTCTCAGAGGCTTTTATTCAGGGCTAGTGTAGGCTTGACAGAACTCTGGTGGGTTTTTTTTGTTTACTTATGACAGATAATATCTATGTTTATTTTAGAGGTTTTTTTAGATTTGTATTTAAATTTACACAATTGTGGGAAATTATGAGAAGGTCAGTCAGGTATGTAATGGCAATAGATGTTGAGAGTCAAAAAGTAAAAATGTTGTGAACCACTACAACACAAATTGTCAATATAACGCCAAAGTATTGAAAGTATGTATCCTTAAATCAACAAAAAAACCCTCTTTCACTATTCATTCCTTAGTTCAGGGTTCTCAACCTTTCTAAATTACTATACCCCTTTGAGAAGTCTGATTTATCCTATGTAACCCAAGTTACACCTAGAGCTGGCCTGAGCCATTCTTGTGCCCCGGGCATGCAGTGCCACCCCCGGGAGCGTGGCGCATGCATGGCCCCGTCCCCAGGTGCGCGGCTCATTCTTGCGTCCTGGGCCCTGCCCCTGCCCGGCCCGGCAGCACTGTGCGGCGCCCCTTACAATCAGGCGCCCTGGGCTATCGCTCAGTCAGCCCGTAGCTTGGACCAGCTCTGATTACACCTCACTTAAAAGATACTTGCTTACAAAATCAGAGGTAAAAATAAAAAGTGTCATAGCACAAAATTGCTGACTCTCTCATTTTTCCATATATTTATAAAATAAATAAATTGGAATATAAATATTGTACTTACATTTCAGTGTATAGTATACAGAGCAATATCAACCAGTCATTGTCTGCATGAAATTTTAGTTTGTTCTGACTTTGCTAGTGCTCTTTTTGTTGTTGTAAAATGAGACAAATATCTAGATGAGTTGATGGACTCCCTGGAAGACCTCTGCCCATTCACAGAGGTATAGGTACCTCTGATTGAGAACCACTGCCCTGACTCCCTTTGTGACAAGCCTAATTCAAAAGTCTGCATTGTTGGATTTTCACTCTAATAGGTTTTCAAGCAGCATTTTCTCACTTTGCCTATCCGCAAATTTCTGTTATCATTGATGGAATTTTTTTTGGTTGATTTGTGGAAGGTGAAATCGATGTTTACTGACATTTGCTGATAAAAATCTAATCCGTCCAAGCCTATTTATATGCCACAGAGGTTGGGGATGCCGCTTTTTGTTAAATTCAGTCTATTAGATGACTCATAAAGATGAAAGGCTAATAGCACTGGTAAGAACTGTGCCCCCTGTTCCCAAACTCTTATAATATACCATACCATAAAACTGGAAGGGACCTTGAGAGGTCATTGAGTCCAGTCCCCTGCCCTCACAGCAGGACCAAGTACCATCCCCTGACAGATTTGCCCCAGATACTTAAATGGCCCCCCCTCAAGGATTGACCTCATAACGCTGGGGTTAGCAAGCCCATGCTCAAACCACTGAGCTATCCTTTGCCCCCAAACTGCTAACTCCCAAACTCCTAGAACCTCTCCCTCGTAACTCCGACCAAATTCATGGCCATGAAAAACTGGTCACAGAACATGAAGTCTGGTCTCCCTCTGTGAAACCTGGTCTTTGTTGTGTGCTTTTACCCTACGTGATAGAGATTTCATGGGGGAGACCAGAGTTTCTCAGATTGGGGGTCCTAACCCAAAAGGGAATTGCAAGGGGTGTCAAGGTTATTTGAGGGAGAGATGGCAGTACTTCCATGCTTACTTCTGATGCTTTAAGAGCCGGTGACATGAGAGCAGTGGCTGTGGGCTGAGTGTCCAGCTCAGAAGTCAGTGCCTTGCCAACAGCAGTGCAGAAGTAGGGATGGCATGCTGTGCTATTGCCACCCGCACTTCTGTGCTGCTGCCTTTAGAGCTGGATGGCCAGAGAGTGGCACCTGCTGATGGAGTGCAGGCAGCAGCACAGAAGGAAGGGTGGAAATAGCACAACATGTCATACTCACTGCTGCTCGCCAGCTGCCCAGCTTTGGAGGTAGTGCTGGAACAAGCAGCAGCACGGAAGTAAGGAGAGCAGTGCCGCGATCCCCCTACAATAGCCTTTCGACCTCCCACACCTCCTTTGTGGGTCAGGACTCCTGTAATTACAACACCATGAAATTCAGATTTAAATAGCTGAAATTATGACATTCATGATTTTTAAAATCTTTGCCATGAAACTGACTAAAATGGACCATGAATCTGGTAGAGCCCCACTCATGACTATTCATCAGCGAGGTCAATATTTTTCATTCCTGACCTGCATTCGACTCTACTATTCCAATCCTATCTCTCCCTCTTCAGGGGATACTATGCAGAAAGCATAAGGATGTTTCACATATCTGATAGGTTTTAATATGTGAGTGGAATGATACGTAAAAGAGCGCCACCTCCTGTTAGTTCATATAAGAGCCATATATGCCCAACATGTGCTGCATATATATACTTTACATATGTAAATGAATGAATATAGTGCTGGTGAACAACTTGCAGACTGAAATCCTGTGTTAAGCCTTTATTTTTTTCCCGAGAAAACTATTTGCAAAAGGCTTTCAAATATTTTTCCTGATTTTTAAAAAATTTGTAAAATTTAAATTAAATTTAGAAATTTAAGTTTTGCCAGCTCTATAGTTAATCAAACATGGGGAAAATGAAGTGAAATTTTTTCCCAATTTTTCTCCTTTACTCAAATTTTTAAATGTTGAACTTCAGAATTTCATCAACATTTCAAATTAAAAAAAAAAAATTGACCAGCTCGGCTTCATTCACAGATGACATAGACAATAGGCAGCATTCGGTCTTCTTGTACAACACCCCCTCAGGACACCCGAATCTGAACAGCAAGGTTCACTATCTAAAGGGCATAGTTAATCCATTATTATTTGCCTGCTCGGCTCTTGGCCTTTGCGAGGATGCCAGTGACTAACAAATATGATGGTACAACAAATGGTCTGGTAGCACTTTATAGACTAACAAAACATGTATTTGGTATCATGATTTCTCTAGGAAGTGAACTGGTATCATTACCACATTACTTTACATTAGCCACTGGAGAGCCTTCATGTAGTTACAACTGTGGGTATGAATGATGTAGGCCAAATATGAGCCCAAAACAGAAGGCTCAGGACTATTTCTTAAGCTTGGACTCATCCCCATTATGAATGGTCCCATGATAAACAAACTCTCCCCTCTCCCCATGCCTCATATCTCTACCAGCCTTTCCAGTTCTATAATTTTTCACAATAGGAAGGAAACATAATATGAACTCTGAAGTAAGACTTATCCCCAGTCTCCTGATAGTGAGGTCTCTCCACAAAACCCTTCATAACAGGGGAAAGTGAGGGGTGCTCTCTATGAAAGAGGGTAACCATGGCTCACTAGTGTCAGATATACCATCTCACCCCACTCCCACAGCTATTATTTCCTGGCTAGTGGGGTTGTGGGAACTGTAGCACTTTCATCCACAACCTGGACTTCATTATTTAAATTAGACTAATTAGAAAAATTAGATGCCCCTGAAATAGCAATACATAAATAAATGTGCCACTCATTTTCATTAGGGATGTGCAGGAGGCTGGGATAGAAAGCAAGTTACCATGCTCTGCCCCTTCCTACTCAGACATATGGCGGCTTTAGTGTTTTTGGCTTGCAGTAGTACTCAACGCATTGTAATGGAGAATTCAGTCCCTTCTGTTGCAGCTGCCTTGGTAAAGAGGGATGGCCCACACCACAGCTGGCGCTTTGGATGCCATTGTTGGGGACCTCTGGGGATGGGGTAGCATGGGCATGAAAGGAGCCCCTGACTAACAACAAGATTGCCTCAAACAATTGCTTTGCCCCAGACACCAGGCAAAATAACATCAAGGGAAATGATTGGCCCTGATTCTCTCCTGTGCCAACATATACTTAGCAGTGGAGAGAGGGAGGGGCTGTCAGGGACTCATAAATTCAAATGTCCCAGCCCTGGCCCTGACTTAACCCTATTGGGAATTATAGTTGGAGAGTTTTGTTTCCCCCAGTTCCTTCCTCATCCTGTTACTTTTCCCTCAATATGCCCAAATGACAGTGCAAATTGCGTATCTTATTTCGCTGCTATTTTGAAATAGCTTATTTCATCATTTGGCATTGTCTACACTAGGGATGTTAAATATTGGTTAATTGAATAGTTGATTAACCTCATGAATTCTTATCGGTTAGTTGACTATTCTATAGTCCCAAGGCAGCCACTGTCCGGGGAGGGGTTGGGGGGGGGGGACAGAGGGTCTGTGCTCCCAGACCCGGCACGAGCTGGAACTGAGCCGGGCTACCTGCCCGCCTGGCTCCTTATACACTTTAAATGCAGAGCTGCAGCAGAGGTAGGTCCAGAGCCCAGTGCAAGCCGGGACTGAGCTGGACTGCTGGCCAGACTGCTAAAAAATTTACTGGCTAAGGGTGGGGAGAATACGTGTAGTCTATAGCATTAACCTATAAGATTTTGCTTATTGTTTAATCCGTTAATCGACTATACTATTACATCCCTAGTCTACACAGTGCCAAATTTCGAAAGAAAGTGCTATTCTGAAACGTCCCTTGCTCCTCGTAGAATGAGGTTTACAGGGACGTTGGAATAGTGAGCCTGAAATTCTTGCTATGTAAACACAGGATAGCTATTTTGGGACGTTCGGGTATCCTGAAATAGTGTTGCAGTGTAGACGTACCCTCAAGGATCAGCTGCTACTGGGCTGAGCACGGTACACACATATAACAACTAGACAAACCTTGCCCCAAGTGACAAAGTTCTTAGTTATCCCTGTGATGTCCCTTTGTACTGCTCAGGCAGTGTTAAGGGGATAGAATTGAGGCTGAAAATCTGGACCACAAGGATAGGAACAGGATTGTTGCCACTGGAGACGGGACCCCTGCTCTGCATTTGCATTCCCCATCCTTGCTCTCATCAGCTCCTCCAAATGCCCAGGTTAGAAACGAGAAGGCATGTGAAACAGGGGGATGTCTGCTATAATTTGCTAAGAATCCAGCAGCCTGGATGGCCTAACACATTAATATTCAGAAAGAACTCTCCTGTGCCAAAATGAAACAAATCGAAATAAAACCTCACCACATGTGATAATTACTTGGCATTTAATGGAACATTGCCGAATAAATGAACTTAATTTGGTCCTCTTCCAGCTGATCTCTCTGACTCCATGTCTTACATGACCTGTGTCACCTCTTTGCTCTGCAGGTGAATTGAGGACTCGTTACCCCTTCATTGTTCTAGAGGTTGAAATGCCCAAGGGCTTTCTCCACATTGGCTGCAAAGAAGGATTAAAGAAAGCAGCCTCTTTGGTGAACAAGCAGGGAAAATTCCCCTACAGCGAGCTACATACGCTGAGAAGGAACATGAAAGAGAGGGATGCCGCACGGCATGAAAGAAAGCTTGGTATAGTCCTATCTAGGCTAGTAGTATAATGCCCTGAGCCCCTTCACCAAGACAACGGAGCAAGCAGCCAGCTACTAGAGCCTGAAAAAGGCAAGACTTCTGGAAGGTGTGTGTGAAAGAGAATGTCACAAACCACGCAATCCCAGGAGGGTACACATTGTCTGACAGTCTGCAAGGGACTGCTGTAATACACACACACAGACCCACAGACGGAGAAACATGCATAGACACATGGTACCAAAAGGATGCTAAAAAAATTCATGCGAAGTGAAAGAGGGGTGGTGTGAGCATCCCAGGATTCCTAGGAGGCTTAGGGGGTGTAGTGTGCAATTCTGCAGAATGCAGGAGGGAGAAGAGCAGAGGACCTGCATTTGCATACATGCTTCATTGCTCCCCAACCACTGACTGTTCACACTTGCTCCCCAGTCATGCTCACTGACGCTCTCCAGGTGGCTGTCAATCTCCCCCTCACTCTATTTGTGAGGGATCTGCTCTCCTACTCTCCAAAACACCAGCTCATCTGTATGGCAGGCAGCAGCAGCATATGGGTGACGCTGGGTTTAATTTACACCTTTTACTGTCATCCAGGGCAGACAGCAGATCTTGGAGGTAAAGACAGATTTGGAATATTGAGCCCAGTGGAGCTATGCCAATTTACACCAGCTGATGAACCAGCCAATTATTTTAAAGTGATTTCAGAGCTGAAACATTCATATCGGTTTCTATGACAACTCTTTTTAGTTCACAGATTTCTAACCCAAGATACCCTTTAATTGGAGATATTGCCGGTCATTTCTAATACACGAAACCTTAGCCTCTTTGCAAATGTTTTCCTCACTGACCCCCAAGCACCCAATAAAGTTAGATCACAGAATAACTGTCCAACAATATGCCTTTAAAAAGTGCCTCCCATACTGCTGAGTCTGCGTGAATAATTTATTATTAATAATTAATAATAATGAGAAACATCATTTTTTATTTACATGAGCACCAATAATCTTTTTCATCTCATTTTCTATTGCTCCTGGAAACTTTATAATGGCTCCACAGCTGCTGTGAAATTGAGATTTGTATGTGTACCAGTTTCCATATAAAGAAAAATCTATGGTATATCTGAATTGATATTGCTCTGTTCTACTTTCTAACAATTTCATCAAGCTCTGTAAAATTAGTAGATACAGTTAAGGTCAGGGAGGAAAAGGGATAACTTTTAGCATATATTCATAGATTTTAAGGCCAGATGGGACCATTAGACCATCTTGTCTGACCTCACCCAGTTATGCCTGTATTAAGTACATCTTTCCTTCATTTGGGGAAATTTGTTTGAGAAGGAAACATGTTAAAAGTTGTTCTCTTTTCTTCAAAGAAGTAAAAGAAAGTATCTCTTCAAAGTTTTAATTATGCCTACATTTAACATGGCTCCTCCTTGTACTTATGTTAGGACTGCAGTATCAGAGGCAGCAAGGGGGGTGGAAACAGGAGCTGGCTTAAAAGCTGGCTCCCCCCAGCACTGTCTCCGCAGTGCCATATGCACTCCCCTGCCACCGCCTCTATCAGAGGCAGTGGGGGTGGGGAGGCTGCTGGGAAGCAGCCGCTGTCCATGGTGGCCCGGGCCAGTGTGAACATGGGCTGCTGGACCCAGTGCGCGGCAGACCAAACAGTCCTGGCTCACACCAGTCCACGACCATTGCGCCTGTGCATTTTAAATGTAGTAAGAGCCACCGGGTTTTTACTACATTTAAAATGCAGAGGTGCAGTGGTCCTGGTGCCGGCTGTGGGTGGCTGGGCTCCTGGTATGGGTTGGTGGCCTCCCAGTGTGGGGGACTGGAGCAGAGTGGGCACCCGTGTCAGCCTACTTGGGGGCGCTATGAGCCACAGCGGGGTGGGGAGGCCGCTGAGAGTGCCAGGAGAATTCCAGTCCCTTCCTAATCTCAGCCATCCTGCTGCCCTGTCCCATGCTGGGGAAGGAGAGCAAGAGGCGTGATTGGCGCCGCATTCATGTGCATGGGCATAGTGGCTGTTGTGCTGGGCTGCAAGAGGGATAGAAGACACCCAGGTATCACTTGCTGTGGGGAAAGGCACAGTCCTCACTTTGCACCTTGCCTGAGGCAGGTGGGATGCACCCCAGCTCAGGCTAGGAGCACCATGCATGCTGGAGGGTCTTGTGCCTTCCCAGGGAAGCACTGTTATATTTCTTTTTTTCACTTTTTTACCAAAACTACGAAGGCCAGCTGTAGGCAGGGGTGAGGGGAAAGGGACACTGAAGATACTGTGCACAGGGACACATAAGGTGTAAATCCGGCCCTGCTTGCATGTTGATAAAGAGTTGCGCAAGAAAGGCACTAATAGGTAAGAGCTGATCCATTTTATATTGATATCACAGGCCACTCGAGAAACAGAAGTGTGGTTGCTGACCCTGTCCGTATTTGCTTGCTTCTCAGTCTCTAAACAAAGTTTTTCATGTGAATTTCCCTAGTTTATAAAGCCACTGCAAATTGGAGCCAAAACATAAAACACTGTTAAGAAAGGGTCTTACAAAGAAAGATGAGAATGTGGTGAACACAAAGACCGTGGTGCGAGTTTAACTACGGAAAAATGTCAATATTAGATTACTTGTGGCCACTGCAACCGAGCAAATCTGTAGTCATGTGTAAAACACACAGGACACTACCTAGCAAAGAACATCACTAGTAGTTGACACAGTATTTTCTAATTGCCAATGCTGAAGTCAATGTTAATATTGAAGTAAAGAAGGCCACTGGAATCTGACAGATTTGCTGGCATGAATACGCATAGGCTGCTGGCCAGTAAATTACATCATCATAATGTTAATGCAGCACTTAGTGAATCAGCTGCCATGGACAAAGATTGCTGCTGAGTAAACAATGCGGCCTTGCTATTTCATTCCCACTACACTTTCAAACTGGCACAGTTCAAATCAATTATGAAATAAAACTATTTTTTCTGAGACATTCCAACATGGAAAAAATATCTGTTTGGTATTTGTGTAAAGTACAACTATCCACACCCAAAGTCTAGTGTATAATCTCCATGTGCACTGTTTGCAAAGGGGTTCTAGAAAAGAGTGAGGCATTAGGGACTCTATTTAAAAGTCCATCTGTTTTTATTTCCAAAATATATTTAAATACATTTGAATACATTTAAATATATTTAAATATGCGAGTCCTGCTTTGGGCAGAGGGCTGGACTCGATGACCTCCTGAGGTCTCTTCCAGCCCTATGATTCTATGACTCCTCTATAAGTCACAAAGTATACAGAAAATTAAAAGCTTCCCTACAGTCTCTTCTTTAGGTGTCTTTCTCTGAAGTAAATCACATAGCAGATATTCCCATTCTTTCACCGATTAAACACAATTCTCTGATGCAACATTGACAATGGCTTAGCTGTCACATCACTATAAAATAGAACAGGGGTCTCAAAATCACGGCGCGGGGGCTATCGACGGGCTGGAGCATATTCACAATCTGGCCAGTGAGTCCCAGTGGCCAGGGGAACATGTCTGTACCTGTTCTCTAAGCCCCACCTCTTCCACCTGAGGCTTCACCTCTTCCAGGAGCACAGAGGTGCTCCACCCACCTTGCCCAGGGGCTCGGCAATTCTGTCAGCGCCCCTTTTGGTGAGGCAGTCACAACGCGAAACTGAAAAGAGGGCTAACCCTAACCCCAACTCATAGGGCTTTCTTGTGGCATTTGTCACTCCCCCAGCATGAGGGGCAGTGTGGAGTGACACCAGAGAGTGCTCCTGGCAATGCTAGCAAGCACAGTCTCCCTGTGCATGGACTGCGTACATTTTGTGCCAGCCATGAAACTGGCCCAGGCTGTGTGCCAGTCCGACTCCATGGGTTAGTGAAGAAGTGGGGCAGGGCTATGATTCTGCCCACTTGCTACTAGGGATGTTAGGTAGTGTGTAATTGAATAGTTGTGTAACTGCACCAAAAAATTAGCAGTTATATGACTATTCGATAGTCCCCGGGGGTGAGGCTGGCAGAAAGTGCACTCCCGGACCTAGCCCCTGGGGAATCCTCTGCTAACCCGCGCTGTTGCCTCTGTATCACAGGCAGCAGTGCGGGGTGGCAGGTACGCACTGGTATGCAAGGGAAGCCTGTTTAAAAACCAGCTCCCCACTCAGACTAGCTCACGCCCTGCTACCCCCTGCTGCTGCCTCTGATATGGAGGCAGCAGCATGGGGTGGCAGCAGCCCTGTCTGTGGGGGGTCTGAGCTCCCCATGGACAGGGGCTGTTGCTGAGGAGCAGCCTCTGTTCACAGCAGGCCCAGGCTCACCTTGGACAGAGGCTACTCTGTGGGATGCAGAGCAGCCTCCATCCATGGTGGGCCAGGCTAGTTGCGGAGAGAGGCTGCTCTGCAGCAGCCTCCCCTTTCCCCCCACATGCTGTTGCCTCTTATAGAAGCAGTTGCGTGCGGGAGGGAGGTGCGGGGGGAGGCAAGTGGCTCCGTGGACTCAGGGTTTGCTGGCTTTTAAGCCAGATCCTGCCAACCACTGGCTCCTGCCTGCCCCCTATAGGAGGCAGCAAAGGGAGGCAGGTGGTCTGTGGAGTCAGCATGTGCGGAGAGCTGGCTTAAAAGCCGGCTCCCCGCACGTATTGGCTCCTGCCTGCTCCCCTCACCCTCCACATGGCTTCCTCTCTATTAGAGGCAGCAACGCGGAGGTGTGCAGGCAGGCAACTCCACGGGATCTAGTGCTCATGGGGGGCCGGCTCAAAGCTGACTCCCCATGGGCACTGCCTCCTGTCTCTGACATAATGGCAGCAAGGGGGGGGGGGGAGCGGAAATGCATGTAGTCGACATCCCTACTTTCTACCTCTTCTACAGAGCTTTAGTGAAGATGCAACTACGTGCTTCTCCCGTCAGTGTGGTTACTCCACCTCACCAAGAGGCAGCAGCTACACTGATGGGAGAAGCTCTCCTGTCAACGTGGCACTCTCTGGCTCGGGAGTTAGAGCAGTATAACTACGTCACACAGGGGTATGGATCAGTTTGTAAATGAGGCCACAGTCACCTCTGCTTCTTAAGGACACCCCTGATTTCTTGCTAAGCCTTCCCTCCCCTTTAACAAACATACACTGCAATATTCTACAACAGTTCTAGCTCTCAGTGCTGTCACAAGTGCCACTGCTGTGACTCCCCAAGTACTGCTTGTATAATGACCCTTTCCCCACCCCATTAGTGGGAAGGATACAAAACTAAGTAAATCAAAGCTCCTATGCATTGCCATAGCTCTCCTATGTCACACACATGCTCATACACTTTGGCATGAGTCCCCTCTGTACACAGCAGCAGACAGCCTCAGGCAGTGAAAGACGAGGCTCTAGTAATTGTCATTTATCAATATTCATACCGACCCTCAAACCTTGAAAAAAAGCCAAGCCAAAATCAAAATAAAAATAAAATGAAATAATAATCCTGCTGCTTGCTACCAGAGGGAATTTCCTCTCAATGTTACCACTGTGCTGTGCAGTAATTGGCATTATCAGTTATCTCTGAAGCTTAATAAGGTTTGCCATGGGCCCTTTTCCGTAATCATATTTTTATTTGTCAGCTCGCAAGATACAGACACCAAATAGGAGTCTGACCAAAAACAAAACAAAACAAAACAAAACAAAAACAAACAACCCCAAATAAAAAAAAAATAAAATAAAACAAAACACAAAACAACAAACAAACACACACAAAAACAAAAAACCCCAAACCACTCCAACACATATAACACACACAAAACACAACTAAAACCAATCACAACATTGGTTGGTGATGTCACATACAGCCAATCAGGAATCTTTTAGCTGTTCTCTCCTATTTCGTTTCAGATTCTGTTCTCTCTGCAGTCTTTGCTTTTTTTTCTGAATAGAAGGATACTCCTCCCGGGAAAGCTTCCCCACGGCATAGCTCCTAGATCATTTCCTCCTGGAACTGGACTGGAGTAGCTCTCAGGTCCCACAAAGCCAGTGGCTAAGATGTTCACTACAGATTTTAGAGGTCCTACTTTGAGGCCCCCTACAGGACTCTGGTTTTCAGAGAGTGATGTCTCAGCACCTGCTGAACACAAGCTCCCTTTAAAGTGTACCAAGGTGGGCAGCCAACATCCTAAGTCACCTTTGAAAAATGTGGTCACTGATGCTAGGACATTTCCCTGACTCCTGTCCTGAGACAAAAGTAGCTGTGAGTGCCCATACACCAGTGGTCCTATGCCATTGCCTGCACTCCTGAGAGAATCTATAACTGGGGTTGCTGTCAATTTTGCCACAGCCAACCTTACTACGACATCCTGTACAGTGACTGTGACTGACTGGGAGAAGCTCCACGCTCCTGTTACACTCTCTGTTTGAAAAAAAAATTGGAACAGAAAGCTCATTGTGATTTACAATAACATTCCAACAAACACAAGCACATTGCAAATCCATTTTGTGCATTGCTGGGGCTGCTGACCTGAAAAACCTTCCTCACACAAAGGCAATTTCTAAACTGTGGTTGAAGGCAGACCCCCCTGATCAATGGCCACTGTGGGGAAACCCTTTCAGATTCTCTCATCCAGCAATCCCGAGCCATTAATAAATTCAAAGCGCTGAAAGAACTTACCAGGATGCTGAAGACACTGTAAACCTTAGAAATTTCTCTGTGCTCAGTTGCTCCCTCCTGGGGGTGGTGGAAGAAGACGAGGCATGATATTGGGTGGAGGGGCACAGAGCTATCAATCTATTCTGCTAGCGTGCTAGAGGCACTCACATCCAGTCATTAGCCAAAGGAGAAGCCTTCATTACTCAGCGCGGTCATAACTGGATAACCTGGTTGATGAGATGATTTATCATCTCGCTGCCCCGCGACAGGGCAAGGTCAGGCTTTGTTGCTTAGGAAATCACATTAAATAGTTATATATTTAGAATCCTGATTTTTTAAAAACCTTTAGTGGTGACTGTTCAGACTCTCCCACCTAAGGAGCCCTACGGTTCTTATAGTGACCATGGAAGAGGAGCACCAACAGAAGTAGAGTAGGGGTTGAGGAGGAGACCAGAGAAACAGACTCAGTTCTTCACAAGAAGAATAATGCCTCAACACCCAAATGTGTTTATGTTGGGGATCCTTAAAAGAGGCAGTCACCATGTCTTGAAAATTCGCTAGAAACCCTCCATTCTCCAGAATTACTTACTCTTTCTACAGCCTCAGCAACCTCCTCAGCCACGTTTATTAATGGCAGAGACACCAGAAGGCATCTGTCCATCTATCTACTTGTACCACACTTGTCACAGCAGTATCTAATTGCCAGGAGATGCATGTACAGTCCCACATGAGTCAGGCAAATGCCACAAACATCTGTCTGTAAATATTACTCTGAATTATTAAATGAATTACTATGAGCTGTGTTGGCACCTTTTTTGTGTGTGCTTCCTGCGAATATTGGAGTGAATGAATTTACCAGCAGCAATATTTGTGCAGACTGTCAATTATAAGAGAATAATGGAGAGTATTTGCAGAGTATGAATTCTGAATTTGTAAATGAGACTGTTGACACCTGAAACTTGATTCTGGGCAGATGACTAAGGAAAACATCCCTAATACAGGAAGGTGTTTAGGCACATACTTAACTGGTTTCCTGAATCAGGGCTTCTAAGAGTTATGCTCTGCTGATCAGGAACAGAGACAACCTATGTGCCCAATCAAAACTAATTGCGGTCACACTAGCCAGCAAACAGCTCCTGTACTATCTACAATGAATTATTCTCAGGAATGTATTGCGAAAATCATGATTCTCCCACAAATGATTTACAAAGAGAAAAAGAAGTGGAATTCACAGAACAAATTATTTGTCAAGAATTATCTGCCAACAGAGAAAACTTTCAGGGTCTGAGCTAATGTTCATTGAAGTCAGTGGGGGAAGAGGGAACAGGCCATAAATTACAGTGGCGTTTCAATTGGACCCTCATGTTACTATTGCTCACAGTTGGCTCACTCCAGCTCTATTGACAATCACAAACCCGTCCATGCTGACTGTGTACTATCCTTAGAACTCTGCAATATGGTCAGCTCAACCTCTGAACTGCTCCCCACCTTACCACCATTCCTAATATTGCCCTACAGCTCCTTTTGCCCTTTGAGAAAGGCTTATAGCCCTTTTCCCATTCATTAGTAATACATTCCCTTAGAAATGTCTACTTATTTAGACAATGAGGGGATCAGATGAGTCACTTTCAGTGGCCATTTTCGCAATGGGCATATCTGCAGGCCATTCTGAGGACAGTAGTTAGTCAAACCAGAGGAATGTGGATAATCATTACACGATTACTGGGAAATAACTGTACAGTCTTTGTGCAAATCCCTGTGCTCTTATTGTCTAACAATGGCCCTCAGCCTATCAGAGGGGAGGAACGTGCACACTGTACATAGTTATTCAGAAACAACTGTGCAGTCATTATGTAAATCATAGTACCTTAGCCAATCAAAGTGCATGGAATTGCATTACAGAGAAATAAGCGTTCAGTTACAGGTCAGTAACTGTAGAGAAACACCGCGATTTGATTGGCTTGAAACAACTCAATTTCAGTATAATTTAAATTACCTGAACTTGTTAAAGCTGAAGTGGAAACTGGTTCAATTTAAAATGCCATCTGAAAGTTACAGGTTAAACCCTCACCACACTCAATGGTTAAATCATTCAGCTGAGTTAATATGTAACAATAACAGACTGATAAAGAAAATTACTCCCTACTGGAAAGGAAATTAAAGGCAACAGTGACTCAAATGCCCAGAAGGGGCCCAGCCAGGGCTGCCAATTGCCAGCAGGTTTCCCTGTAACTAAAGGAGGCCATAAAATGACTTTGTTGTATTGATAATTGTCCTGAGCTTCTTCAGGGACTAGTCTTGATAAGGCACATATTATTCTCAGTTATTGGCAAGTGCCCCCAAGACTCATGGAAATGAAGTACTGGTCCCACAGGAATTTGATGTTCTTATTTAAAGCACTCACTATAAACGAACGTGACAGCAGCTGCCCCCTCCCCTCATGCTCACCATGGAACAGCAGGCTTGCTTTCCAGTGGAAATCAGAAATGAGACTGTCTACATGCATCATAAACAGACCCAAAAGAAAATCACGGGCAATCTGCATGAACAATGTTGGGTGTGACTGACGTGCACTCACAGAAACAGCCAAGAAGTCAAAGCAGCGGCATTTAGGTAGCACTGTTGGACCCCAACAGCTTTATAACCGTAACTAATTAATAGCAAATAAAAATACAAGGAGCCCCAGCCCCAGTGGCTGCTTTGTAATGAGTTTTCATGCCATAGCCACCACTCATTATAAACTCGCGGTACTCACCATATTGAATGACTATGGCAGAAGTCTAAAGCAGAGATGATTTGTCGGAAGAACTTCCTGGCTTCTTTTGGCGTTAATCTTCCCTTTTTTACAAGATAGTCGAAGAGTTCCCCACCTGACACATGTTCTAGCACCAAATACCTAAAATAAATAAGTAAGTAAGTAAATAAATAAATAAATAAAAGTCAAGCCTCTGGTAGCGCATGCTCACATGGCTCTCACTCTCATGCTCTCTCACAAGGAATTACACTTTTGTGAAATACTGTGAAACAAGAGAATTAGAAAATTAGCAGCTGTGAACATTTTTAACAGAGGTGGAGTCAAGCACTGGATGGATTCCAGGCATTTCAGTGATTCAAAACAATGGAGCAAATTCAGTTTTCAGCATCCTCTGTGGAGGGATGATATCTGAAAAGCAATAATTCCCCAAAATACCAAGAGAGAAAGTGGGCAGCAAATTATATATGAGCTTCCAGTATAATATGGCAGCTGCAAAAACTAATGTAGAGTGAGGCTGCATATGCAGAGACAGCAGGTCATTAACCAAGGTGGATGGTGATAGTTCCTTTTTGAAATGGCTTTGGAGGAACTACACAACTGTGCTCAGTTCTCGGCACCTCAGTATCACACAATGTCAACAAACAAGAGGGAATTTGTACAGCTGCTGAAAATAAACGGGCTGATTTATGAGAAAGTTAACTACATACGTATAGCACGAGAGCCCAGGTAAGGGCTCATTTCTGCAACCCTTACTCATGCTGAATAGGACTGCTTCACTTGATTGGTCCTGCTGTGAAGGCAAGGAACTAGACTTGATGACCTCTCAAGGTCTCTTCCAGTTCTAGTATTCTATGATTAGTACCATTGACTTCAAGGGGATTACTCTTGCAAGTAAGTGTTACATAACTTGTGTAAGAGCTGAAGAATTAGGACCCAACAGAGGGATAGGGTAACTGCACATTATCATTGAGCATTCAAGTACTTCAAAAGCGTACAAGGCAAACAAAGGAGAGGATTACCTTAGGTGGCCCAAAGGGTTATTATAAATAGGATAATGAGATGCCATCAATCAAAAGAAAACATGAGCTAAATATCTGGTAATGTTTCCTGAGGATATGTCTACACTAGCCCCCTAGTTCGATCTAGGGAGGCTAATGAGGGCGACCGAAATTGCAAATGAAGCACGGGATTTAAATATCCCGCGCTTCATTAGCATGTTCCCGGCCGGTCGCCATTTTAGAAATTGACTAGCCCGAAGTAACTGCCTGCGTCTACACGTGGCAGTGAAACGGGATTCCGAATTAAAGCCCTAAATCGAATTAGCTGTTATTCTTCCTGGAATGAGGTTTACCAGCTAATTCGATTTAGGGCTTTAATTCAGAATCCCATTTCACTGCTGCGTGTAGACGCGGGCAGTTACTTCGGGCTAGTCAATTTCTAAAATGGCGACCGGCCGGGAACATGCTAATGAAACGCGGGATATTTAAATCCCGCACTTCATTTGCAATTTCGGTCACCCTCATTAACCTCCCTAGATCGAACTAGGGGGCTAGTGTAGACATACCCTAAGAGTGGAACTCTGTTAGATCATGGAATTGTTCCTTTAGAGAAATAATGGAAGCCCCATCAATTGAGTGATTTAAAACTGGACTAGATACAATACTGGAGAGCACAGGGTAGGTAACAGACCTGCACTGGCTGGAGGATTGTCTCAATGTTTCTCAATTTTTTTTTAATGCCAGGTGTCAAGTCTGTTCCCCACTCTGGCACTTCTGGGGACTTGCAAAAGAACTTAAAATATCCTGCCACTAAAGGCTTCTGTTTAAACCCCTCCCTTGAAGGTCATAGATTCCATGATCTTGGGTGGTAAACTGCCACCACCCAAATGCAAAATCTCCTTGACAGCCCAGGAAGATGCACTTGGGAATTTCTTCCTCTGGGGTAACCCTAAGCTATTTAACCCTTCCTCAAGGGAGACCTTGAACACAAACTGTAGTCTCAGGTATGTGCACACAGAACCTTTTGCCTTCTAGGACACAGGAATCAGATCATAGTCTTTAAAAGGTGATTTTATTAACAAAATGAAGACGATATATTTGGTAAAGAATAGTTGGTTTCTAGGTGTTACAGAACAACTAAAAAAAGGAAGATTAAAAGCACAGAGAATTGCTTCCCTGGGATTCAGTTTCAGTTACAATGTACAAGTTCAGCACAGAGGAATTCACAAACCTGAAAATAAAGAAAATAACTTGATCACATCTAACTAAACTTTCCCTGTTCTATTTACATCTCTGTTGGCCTAAGGTTTTGCTCCGGTGTAAGTCACTCTGACTAGGTCTAGGCTACACTCTTTTATCAGAAAAAGCGACGCAAATTGTGCTCCACAATTTGTGTAGCTTTTTCCGATTGCTTTTCTGCCATTTGGCCCCGTCTAGATGGGGCCAAATGGTGGAAAAGCCTCCTTTTTTGGTGGAGCCCTTATTCCTCATAGAACGAGGTATACAGGACTCCCTGAAAGAGTGCGTTTGCTCTTCCGCAAAGAAAGGGGAAGAGCAAACGCATTCCCTGCATGCGGCAGAGTTTTTTCAGGATATCTGGTATCCTAGAAAAACCTTCCAGTCTAGACATACCCTTAGAGCGAAACTGAAAAGAGTTTTATAACCAGTGTTGTGCCTTTGGCTATGACAGCAGGTAAGACACCACTGAGGTTATGGAATGAAAGGTTACATCTAGTCAGACACGCCGCAATAGATCTGCAACCATACAAGAGCCTTCTCAGAGGGGCCAGCACAGACAGGTCAATGCAGTGATGACTGAACCACCTGCATATGCAAACTGGCAGACTGAGGACTAATATGATCAAATGAGGATACTCTAATGACATGAATGCATGCAAGGGTGATAAGATGCAGACCCTGGAGTACCTGCTAGTTTGCTGACTCTTTGGAGAGACGTCTATGAAGAAGGACCTCACCTCAGCGATGGAAAGAGCCATCGCTTGTGCATGGTTCTGAGGAAACATCTAGTATGTGACAAGGACACTAGAAGAAGATGGCTTAGACTGTGTCAGTAGATGATAATATTTCCCTATCTCAGGGTATGTTGTGTGCACAAACACAGTAAAAGATTGTGGGGTGTTCAGATACTACTAATGGAGGGCTGAATAGGTACCTAACCCTGACAGAGAGCTAATGGAAAAATAATGGAAAAGCTTTTTCTTTAAATCAAAATTTGAAAAATTCTGACTAAGCTCTAGTGCTTGTTGAAACTGCACAAGAAAATTCATGGACATTTTGTCATTTTTTTTCGCTAAGAGCCAAAATCAGATAAGCATTTTCACTGAAAACTCAAATTTTCAAAAACTGTGACTAGCTCTAATCCAGGCAGAGGCTGTTTAATGGGCGAAGTGACAATGAGATCATCATAAAGCTATGATAAAATGCAATTTATCATATAGGGTATGTCTAGACTACATGCCTCTGTCGCCAGAGGCATGTAAATTAGACATACCAACATAGTCAATGAAGCGGGGATTTAAATATCCCCCGCTTCATTAGAATAAAAATGGCCGCCACGTTGTGCCGGCTCAGCTGTTTGTTGGCACGAACCGGCAGCCAAAATGGGGATTGGTCGGCAAGGAAAGCCTTTGCTGACAGATCCTGTAAACCTTGTTGCACGAGGCATAAGGGATCGGTCAGCAAAGGCTTTCCTTGCTGACCGATCCCCGTCTTGACTGCCGGTTCATGCCGACAAACAGCAGACCTGGCACAACGCAGCGGCCATTTTATTCTAATGAAGCGGGGAATATTTAAATCCCTACTTCACTGACGATGTTGGTATGTCTAATTTACATGCCTCTGGCGACAGAGGCATGTAGTCTAGACATACCCATAGATATCACCACTGTCGATATAGTAGAGATGTTATTGATCTAGGACCAGGCTCTCTATCCTGCTCTATTGCTTTTGCACTGCTACATGCTGCAAAGGGAGAAAAGATGGCCTACAGCTACATAACGGGATTCCCCTGGCTTGGGGAAGACTTGAGTGGGTGTACAGCCAATGTGGGTGGTTCCTATTCCACCCCTCATGCAGCCTCTGGTATAAGGGCATGTCAGGGCGAGGGACAGGTAGTGGCATACCAGCTATATGCATCCTATGCATAGTCTCTTGGGGTATATCTACACTACAGCACTAATTCAAACTAACTTAGTTCGAATAAGCTAATTCGAATTAGTGCATCTAGACCTAAAAACTAATTCGAATTAGCGTTTTGCTAATTCGAACTAGCATGTCCACATTGAGTGGACCCTGAACCAAAGTTAAGGCTGGCCGGAACCAGTGACGGCAGGGCATCAGCTTAGGACTTAGAGCGTGGAGCTGCTGCCTCAGGCTAGCCGAGGGCTGTGCTTAAAGGGACCCAACCCCCCACCCCGGACAGACAGTTCTCAGGCTTCCCCGCTTGCTTGTCTACCTCGATGAGGGACAGCAAAGCAGTCCTGTCTTGGAGTGCCCTGAGTGCCCACACTCGGCACATCACAGCACTCGGCCATCAGCCCGGCTGCACTTGCCACAGGCTGCCATCCAGGGGTGTCAATCGGGGGGCTGTCAGGATCCAGGAGGCCTTGCAGGAGAGCTTCCACCCCGAGGAGCCCGCAGAGCCACCCCAGTCCTCCCCATTGGGGGCTCGTGCCCCATTCTTCCCTCACCTCCTTCCACTTACCCTTCCCTAGCCCCCCTTCCTGATGTAAAAAATAAAGGACACGTGTTCAAAAATAGAAACTCTCTTTATTTAACAAAACTGGGGGGGGAGGGGGGGATTAACCTCTGGGGAGACTGGGAAAAGGAGGTGGGAGAGGGGAAGAGAGAGGGTGGGAGAGGGGAGGGGGAAACCTGGGAAGAGGGAGCTGGAAGGGGGAAGCCAGGGGAAGGAGGAGGAGGGGAAGTCTAAAACTATGGTACACCATATCTTCAGTACTGTGTACAGATGTGGTCTCCTGACCTCAAAAAAGATATTTTGGCCTTGGAAAGGGTTCAGAAAAGGGCAACTACAATGATTAGGGGTTTGGAACAGGTCCCATATGAAGAGAGGCTAAAGAGATTGGGACTTTTCAGCTTAGAAAAGAGGAGACTGAGGGGGGGATGTGTTAGAGGTCTATAAAAGCATGAGTGGTGTGGAGAGGGTGAATAAAGAAAAGTTCTTCATTAGTTCCCATAATAGAAGGACTAGAGGACACCAAATGAAATGAATGGACAGCAGGTTTAAAACTAATAAGCAAAAGTTCTTCACACAGCACATAGTCAACCTGTGGAAGTCCTTGCCACAGGAGGCTGTGAAGGCTAGAACTATAACAGAGTTTAAAGAGAAGTTAGATAAATTCATGGAGGTTGGGTCCATGGAGTGCTATTAGCCAGGGGGTAGGAACGGTGTCCCTGGCCTCTGTTTGTGGAAGGCTGGAGATGGATGGCACGAGACAAATCGCTTGGCCATTGTCTTCAGTCCATCCCCTCCGGGGTACCTGGTGTTGGCCGCTGTCGGCAGACAGGCTACTGGGCTAGATGGACCTTTGGTCTGACCCAGTACGGCCGTTCTTATGTTCTTATGTTCTAAGCTCAGGGCTCAGGGTCGGGGGTCTCACTGGACCAACTTGATTTTCATGCAAACCTGCTCCTGGGTTTGCATGTGGCCTTTGGTGGCCAGGCTGGCAGCTATCCTGCCCTAGACGGCCGCATTCCTGTGCCTAGTGCGGAGGTCGTGGACGTTGGAGGCCTCCCCCCAAACCTCGATGAGGTCCACGATCTCCACACTAGACCAGGCGGGCACCCGCCTCTTGCGGCCCCGGGCAGGCTCCTGGGAGCCGCCAGCCTGGTCCTGGGAAGAGGCGGAGGGCTGGGTGGCAGCGGGTGGCTGGCTCATGCCGTGCCAGGTACAGGGTCTGCTGGCTCGGTGCTGGCAGGCTTGCAACTGGCACGAGCACTGTAGCCAGACCATGCCCCTTTAAGGGCTCCAGGGCCGGGAGGGGGGCAGAAAAGTTTCCCTGGTTTGGCCCAGAGTGGCCACCAGGGCAAGCTGGGAAGGGCTAGCCTCCAACTAGTTCGAATTAAGTGGCTACACAGCCCTTAATTCGAACTACTTAATTCGAACTAGGCGTTAGTCCTCGTAGAATGAGGTTTACCTAGTTCGAATTAAGCGCTCCGCTAGTTCGAATTAAGTTTGAACTAGCGGTTTGTATGTATAGACGCTATGAAAGTTAATTGGAACTAACAGCTGTTAGTTCGAATTAACTTTGTAGTGTAGACATACCCTTGGTGTATGTCTACACTGCAAGCTAAAGTCGAATTAAGATACGCAACTTCAGCTACCTTAATCGCGTAGCTTAAGTCTAAGTACTCTAACTTGGCTTTTGGCGCCATCTATGCTTCAGGAAGTCGAAGGAAAGAACACTTTTCCTTCGATTTCCCGTACCCCTCATGAAATGAGGGTTATAGAAGTCAGAATAAGAATCCCATTATTTTGAAATTATTTTGAAATAACATGAGTCATTTTGAAACCGCACTAAGGTGCAGACATGCCCTTGGAGACTGAATTTGGATGTATTGACCCTTTAAGGGTCAGTGGTCCTACACTACCCAAACCTTGGTAGCAAAGCATTCTGGAAAAGAGGGCCTATTATATAAATCATTCCCTTTCTTGTACCAGAAACTGACTGGTCTAGTCTCTCCTGTGGCAGACCCAATACTGGCTTTGGGATCAAGTGTAATTGGCTCCCTTGACTGCTCTTCCTTTCTGTTCTGCCCAGAGGAAGCAGGATACAACAGAGAGTCTGACTTAGAGATTTCAGACATAAAACAGATGGATTGGTTTTTTTTCCTGGGAGGTATAAAGATGTTTATATGTACAAACTTGCAGACCCCCCCCTACACATGTTTCAAATGCTCAGTTCCAGAAAATTACAAACCCAGCATTTCTGTCACCCACAGCAGGGACTGCAAAGCAATTTATTTTCATCAACTTCCTCTTATTAAAAACACCCAGCCAAAGTGCACCCAACATGCTGTATGAAAACTAAAACAAATGGAAAGACAAGGAGCATTTACAAGGGTATTTATTTTTGTTTACCACCCAGAAGCATGAGGTACAATAATGGAAACAGATGGGGGAAACATCTGAGAAAGATTTGTGTCTGAGATGAGTTGAGGGACCAGAAAAAAGCATGGAGAAAAATGTATTCTGATCTGACAGATCCCCTCACCTGACAAGAGCAAGGAGGGAGACAAACACATTCCCAAATGCTTCAGGGGTAGCCGAGTTAGTCTGTTACAGAAAAAACAACAAATGGTCTGGTAGCACTTTATAGACTAACGAAACATGTAGATGGTATCATGAGCTTTCATGGGCACAGCCAACTTCTTCAGATGACCGGAGTTATGAGTTTAAGATGTGGAGACCCAAAATAAATAGGAGAGGGGAAGGGGACGGGGGAGGGAAAAAAAGGAGGGGGGTGGGAGACAGGGAGCTAGAGGGAATCAGTAAGTATCTGAAGACTGGGTAGTTAAAACGAAGCAGATAAGAATCAAAGTGAATTGATAGTATCCTTCCGGACATAGGAGTCTACACGAGAGCTGTTTGCACCTTCAATGGCTGTTAAGTTGGTAGTGCCCCAACCAACTTTCATCATTCCCAAATGGTTCAACGTAAGAAATAAATGCTGCCAGAACCACTGTACAAGTGCAGCACAGTTAAGGTTACAGCCGGAAGTTCTTATTTCCAAATTTGCTGCTGTACCAGGAAGAGTCACCAACCAACCCCATTCCTTGCAATGCAACTGTTTATTTTTATGATTATCCCCAACGGGCAAGAAAGGTCACAGTTCAACTATCTCCTCTGTGCAAGCCAGTGTTTTGCTGTTGTTTTAAGTGCTGTGGGAGAAGTACATTGTGGTATTTTGAATCATGCTGGAGATAGGACAGGGGTGAGGAATTTTTTTTGGGTTGGGGGCCACTGACTTACCAAAAATCATTCAGGGGCTGCACACCAGGACCTAGGGGGGCCAGGACCAGTAGATTTTGTGAGCCCCCAGGCTTGGGGGGGGGAGCAAAAATGAGGGATTCAATGTGTGGGAGAGGGCTGCCATGAAGTGGGTGGAGGGTGAGGGGTCTGAGCCGGACCAGGATGCAGGAGCAAAGTAGGGGTGTGAGGTCTGGGTAAGAGGTAGGGTGCAGGAGCAAAGTGGGAGTGCAGAGTCTGGGCAGGAGATAGAATGCAGGAGGGAAGTTGGGGCTGGAAGGTCTGGGAGGGTGGCAGGGTGCAGGAATGGGCTAGGGACTGTAGGGTCTGGGCGATGCCGGTGTGGGGTACGCAATGCGGGGGGGGGGGGGGAGGGGAGAGCCCTGAGCCTTAGGGACCACATCCAGGCAAGCCGGGGGCCAGATTCGATCCCCAGGCCTCAGGTTCCCCACCCCATCCATGACTAGGGCTCTGAGGTACTATAATAAATAAATAAACAAACAAATACAATCTGAGTGTTGCAGGACAGTTGTACCACTGTAAATTATTTTTATTTGTGCACTATCACTCAGATGGTCCCATGCTGTACATATTTATCCTATCTTCAAAAGCTTACAGTCTAGACTAGAGTAGAAAGACAAAGAAACAGTATTGTCCCATTTTACAGATGGGAACTGAGGAATAGAGGCACTAAGGAGTCCACAAGACCAACCATCAACTTGCTCCACAGCTCTCACTGATTTCAGTAGAAAGCGGTGAGACTGGAACCTTGCCTGGCTGTTCGCTGGTTCAGGGAGTAGATGAACTACAGAATATATGCAGCTTGTAAATAAGAACAAGGAAAGAGGAATTTTCCTGTGATTCCCTCCCTCCCTTCTGCCTCTTCCTATGATATTAGCTCGTGTTATCATTTTGCTTCTGTAGCTCTTCTGTACTGCTTCCATTCAGTACATGGCCTGAGTTTCACATTATACAAAAGATAGCAAGCAGCATCTTTAAAGGGTATTTTTCAACCCTGCCTAGGGTAAAACGGATGGTGTCAGTGATAAGCTCTCCCCAGTGGAAACCTAGCTGTAAAAACACACCATGCATCACTCTCTGAAAAGTCACTGCAGAGAAAACAGAAGCAAGAGACAGCCCCTAGGCAGCGCACTGTAGATACACACACTGTGATAATCGCGATACACGAGCAGGGAGCCACCCTGAGGCTGAAAGACTCTGCCAGAACACTTAGCTCTTCCATCTTGAAAGCACAGTACAAATGTTAACTCATCTAATCTTCTCACTTTCCTTGCGAGAGACACTCCGTAAGGGTCATCACCCTCATTTTACAGACAGGGGAGTGAATTGCCCAAGGTTACATGGCAAGTTGGAGCTGGGATTAGAACTCAAGATTTCCTGTGCTCATGTTCACTAGACCATACTGCCCTGAACATCAATCACCCCTGTTCCCTAGCTTCCACTCCTGTGACCATGGTGACTGCAGCACTGGTCTCTCTTTTTTGGAACGTGGATTTGGACATAGACTGCAGCTGTCAGGCATTTACAACTCCAATTGGCAGAGTGCACGCACCATTAACATGATTAAACATTTCCCCTACTAGGTGAATTCTTAAATATGGGGCAGATTCACTAATAGGTGAGGCCAGGGTTGCAGAATGCCAGCACCATGCATGCCCAGAATTTCTGTATGCCTCTGTTAAGAGCCAATACATGAAATGAAAAATTTCAAGGAAAGCTTCAGAGGCGAAAGAGACAAGACCCTGGTGTTTAAAGGAAAAGAAACTGCATGCTTAATGGGAGAAATTATTTCATCCATCGGAGGGGAGCAAAGAGATCATGTACAGCAGCCAAGTGATTCTCCCCAACATGTTTTATTAATTTTATCTATCCCCTTTGCCACTTTTCCATCTGTATCCTAGACGCATCACCTCCCCAGTCAAAGCTAACAAGCTACTAACCTCAGACAGCCTTTAGGTATCACGTGAGAAGCCTGTGCAGCTTGGAAAAGAACTAAGGTTAGACTTTAAAAAACTCTTTGATAGAATCAAAGGACGGTGAGGGATCTTGAGAGGTCATCTAGTCCACTCCCCTGCACTCATGGCAGGACTAAATGTTATCTTTCAGTGTGGACTGCAAGGGTGTGAATGCACCCCCATGGTACCCCAAATAAGTGGGGAAATCAGCCCCAACCTTCCCCTGGCCAGAGCATGGGGGAGGGACGCTTGGGCAGCATGTGGCTCCTGCCTTCCGCTGGCTGGCTGGAGCATGCTTACTTGAGGGACAATGGGGGTGGGGTGCTTTCGCACCCTTTGCACACACACTGCCCCCACATATGGGCCTGTCTCTAGACCATGTTTGTCTAACGTGCTCTTAAATATCTCCAATGATGAAGATTCCACAACTTCCCTAGGCAATTTACTCCAGTGCTTAACAACCCCGACAGAAAATTTTCCTAATGTCCAACCTGAACCTCCCATGCTTTGATTTAAGCCCATTGCTTCTTGTTCTAGCCTCAGAAGATAAGAACATTCTTTCTCCCTCCTACTTGTAACAACCTTTTATGTACTTGAAAACAGTCATCATGTTTCCTCAGAGTCTTCTCTTTTCCAGACTAAACAAACCCAATTTTTTCCATCTTCCTCCATAGGTCATGTTTTCTATAACTTTAATCGTTTCTGTTGCTCTTCTCCAGACTTTCTCTATTTGTCCACATCTTTCCTCTCCAGCTGAGGCCTAATCAATGCAGAGAAGAGTGGAAGAATTACTTTGGGTGCGTCTAGACTACAAGCCTCTTTTGAGAGATCGTCTAGACAGCCACAAGGATTTCGAAAAAGTGATCTGCTTTTTTGAAAAAGAGCACGCAGGCAATCTGGACGCTCTCTTTCGAAAAAGCCCTGTTTGCGTTCAAGAATGCCTTTTTTCAAAAGAGCTTTTGAAAAAAGGTGTTCTTCTTGGTGAAAGTAGGTTTACCAATTTCTAAAAAACCGCCGCGTTCTTTCAATTTAATTTCAAACGAACACGATGGTAGTCTAGATGCAGGTGAATTTTTTTTCCAAAAAGGGCCACTTTTTTAAAAAAAACTCAGTAGTCTAGACACACCCTTCATGTATCTTGCTTACAACACTCCTGCTAATATATCCCAGAATGATGTTCACTTTTTTTGCAACAGTGTTACATGGTTGACTCATTTGGTTTGTGGTCCACTATGACCCCCATATCCCTTTCTGCAGTACTCCTTTCGAGACAGTCATTTCCCAATTTGTATGTGTGCCACTGATTGTTCCTTCCTTGTAAAGTCTGCGGATATTACCAAGCTGGGAGGTAATATTTGAAGACTTTATAAGTGTACTCTCTATGCCAAAGAACTGATCCCTGTGGGACCCCGCTTGTTATGCCCCTCCAGCATGATTGTGAACCATTGATAACTACTCTCTGGGAATGGTTATCCAGCTAGTTTTGCACCCATCTTACAGTAATGTAATCTAGGTTGCTTCTCCCTAGTTTGTTTGAGAAAGTCATGCGAGACAAAAGGTTTGCTAAAGTTAAGCTATATCACATTTACTGCTTTCCCCCCTATTCTGTTATCCTGTCAAAGAAAGCTGTGAGGTTGATTTGACATGATTTGGTCTTGACAAATCCATGCTGATTGTTACTTACACCTCATTATCTTCTAAATGTTTGCAAACTGCTTGCGTAATTATTTGCTCCATTATCTTTTGGGGTACAGAAGTTAAGTGGACTGGTCTGTAATTCTCCAGGTTGCCCGTATTTCCCTTTTTATAGAATGGTACTATATTTGCTGCTTTCCAATCTTCTGGAATCTCTTTTCAAAGAGACTAGCTAATGGCTCAGATATCTCCTTAGTCAGCTCCTTGACTATTCTAGGGTGTATTTCATCAGGCCAGATAACTTAAAGACATTTAATTTGTCTAAGTTAAAAATTACTCTTTTTCTATTTTAGCCTTTGATCCTACCTCATTTTCACTGGCATTCACTATGTTAGACATCCAATCAGCACCAACCTTCTTGGTGAAAACAGAAACAAAGAAATCATTAAACCACCCAGTCTCAGCATCATGCTGAGAACTTCACAGCTGTGGGCCAGTTCCACCACATTTGGGTTCTGAGCCACGTTTTCCTTCGTGGCTCGGCTTCATTCCTGCTGGTTGAAAAGTGACTACTAATCTGTGAGCTTGCTTTTCTTTTTCACTTGCAAACCACAGCGGCTGGGCCACACTTGGCCTGGCTTTTCCAGGTGGGCACTGTATGGGGAAGGGAGCATGGAACCTCCTCCCGCCTTGTGCGGCACAGCACATGAAAGACTCCCTGTGCTCAAAGGAAGGCTGGTGCAGCTCCCTTGCTATTGGCATCCCAAAAGGGGAGGGGAGGAGTGTCGACAGAGCCATAATACCACTTCCTACTTGCTGGCAGACTGCAGGGCAAAAGAAGTGTGTTGCACCCCAGGAATGGCTGTATGGGCTCTGCTGTACCCTGGGGAGCTCTGGGAGAATGCCTCAGGGTGCTTGCTCTGGGGCAGGGCAGCTCTCTGACGCCTCAAGGCAAGGCTGTGCTTAAATCCTACAATCTAGCCCAGAGTAGTGTAAGGAAACACAACTCTTACAGAAAGGCAGGCTGGCCCAAGAAGAATCAGATCCGCGTCTCCCCAGGTACCAAGGACACAATATCTAAGGATTTCATCCCAGTCCTGATGATTATAGAGAATGACGGGTTGTTTGCTAAGCCTTAGCAGTCCTGGCCAGTAATAACACATGCCTACCAGCGAAGTGTCCCCACAGCAGGTCAGCATTACAGCTTGGTAATAGATATGCAATTCATGTTTTCCCAGCCCTATAGATTTATAATACATCTGCCCTTATACAAATGAGATCCTGTGGGGCAGCACATAAATGTATTATTTATTATTATTAGGGTACAAAGCAAAGTGAGATCTTTCAATGAAACATTGTAACTGCAAAATAATAATTTACAATACTTAATAACAATAATTTGCACTTCTATGCCACCGTTCATCAAAGGGTCTTAATGCACCTTGCAAACATTTATAATGTGAGCCTCCCCCCTCCCATAAATTAGGGAGATTTTATTATCCTCATTTTACATATGGTGAAACTGAGGAACAGAGAGGCAGTAACTTGACCAAGGGCTTTCAGCAAGTTAGCTAATAGTTTGGAGCACCCCTGACTCGCACTCATGCTCCAATACTGTAACATCAACTTCCATCCCAAAGAATTTGAAAGCACTTTTCAGATGACTGTCCAAACTATAACGTAATATAAAGGATATTGAAGTGCCTACTGCTGTAGCAGCCAGGCATCTGATGAACAGTAAACACTGCAAAAGAATAAATTAAAGAGAACATCCCAAATGGGCAATAAACCAAAGTCATTTGGCCAGGAAAAAAAAATCAAACAGGTTCTTCTTATTCCCTATGTCACTGTCACTAAAAACACAAATCAGTTAAAAGCTAGGCCAAATGGAAATGTCTTGCACAAAGCAAGTCTTGGGCTTTGATGGACGGCTAAGGAGACTGAATGCATAAGACAGACCTTTGATGCTGCAGAGTTTAAGCTGATACCATGCCACCACAGAGTATAAGATAGGATGGTCTTTCTCTAAACTAAGCTCCAGACCATCAATGCTTTGCAGTGGTCCCCAACACGGTGCCTGTGGGTGCCATGGTGCCCGCAGGGGCATTTATGTGTGCCTGCCGAGTGACCAGGGATAGGCCAAGCCATTCTTGCGCCCTGGGCCCTGGGCGCGGCAGGGCCGGCTCAAGCCATTCCTGTGCCCCAGGCAGCTGGTGCGCAACGTATGCGCGGCTTCGCCCCCGGGTGCATGGCGCATGCACGGCCCCGCCCCCCTGGGGCGGTGCGCTGTGCACCTTATAGCTGCAATCGGGTGCGCGGCCCCTGGCCCCGGGTGTGCGGCGCCTGATGGCAGCTCCCCCATAGGTTGATGCCCCGGGCAGCTGCCCAGCTAGCCCCCCATTTAATCCGGCCCCACCCCGGATGTGCGGTGCATGCACGGCCCCACCCCCCACACGTGTGGCACGTGCGTGGCCCTGCTCCTGGATGCGTGGCGTGTGAGCAGCCCCGTCCCCGGGCGCCCGGCAGCCCCAAAAGTTTGGGGACCACTGCTTTAGAGATTATTGCCAACACCTTGACCTGCCGATGGAAGTGAACAGGAAGCCTGTGCAGGCATGAGACAGTTGTGTGATGAACTAGCCAGAGCTTCTGGAGATATTTCATAGTTAGTCCTTGCACCATAGTAATCCAGCTCAGAGGGGACAAAAGTGTAGCTGGTTATTACAGTGTCCACTTGCAAGAGGAATAGTTGCTGATTCCTGGTTCACTGGGACTATCTAGGGAAAGGATTTGTTCTGCAAATCATTTTAGCAAAGGCTAGCATTCACCTTCCATTGATGAACCACCTATACTGTCTCTCTCTAAGGCCCTCCTTTTCTCACTCCTCTAAAAACCTCTCATTGCCAAATAAGCACCACCAAACACTAGGAGTTGTAGCCAGTTCATTGTCAGGCACATCACTTGATCAAGCACTGGCAGACTAATTCTGCATGAGAATACCCTCTAGATTTGAAGAGAAGGAAATTTAAAGCTGAGTATCATTCAGCCGGGGAGCATTAATCCACTACGTAAGTGCAGCAACTTCTGTAGCAAAATGCAGCATCAACACTCTACCGCAGGTTTTAGGAAGGGAAAAGTAAGTGCTCCTGCTGAAAATACAAGAAAATGTTAACTAGATTATCCAAACAGGATAACAACAGGATTTGCACCCTTACTCTCACAAAAATTTCCTATGGGATTTTAACAATCAGAAAAGACACAGCTTCTGCGTAAGTGCCCTGCAGAAAGATGGCAGAACCATTAAGACAATATCCCCACCCCATTGGGGACCTGGTTACATAGTGAGAGGGAAGATTGCCACTTCCTGCAGTACCTGAGTTATCTCTGAAGGTCATCCAGCTTGGACTGGACCTAATGAGCATCTGAGACTTTTATTACATGAGGCTTGATTCAAATAGTAATGGCAGATAAAAGGATGAAAACCAACCGTCTAAGCACCCATCTTCCCCAAGTCCACCTCTTAAAACTTCCCAATTGTACCAGGTGCTTAGGGCACATGAATACCCACTCACGAGTCTGTGTGAAGCTGTGGGCTGCATCAGGAATATCATGCACCGGGCATATTCAGCAATGCCAGCAAAAGTCCAAGCAATCAGACAACTGCAACCCCCGCTAGTCCCCCAGCCCCAAATTCCCAGCATATTACTCATGAGAGATTAACCATTCCTCCCAACCAACTCAGCCAAGAGCTAGAAAACTCATTACAGTTCAAAGCTACTATGCACTGGTGAGGGACTAGTCCCAAATGCCAGGTCTCTAGAGGTGAGCTCCCAGCAAAATACAGGCTTAAAGATTTCATCTGTAGGCCGTCGCTCTTTCTGCAAAAAGTTCTGCTCCCTCCAGCTCAGTAGGAAGAGGGTTAAAAACTGCCCAGCTGGACTGACATATTGTAATTCTTTGATGGTTTTTTGCTGTGCCGTTTTCTATTGATTAAATAATCTCTATCAGATATTAAGCCCCTTGTTATTGGTGCAGCCAATAAATAATTCAGGAGCTATATAAATTCTTATGGCAGGCATGAATTTTTAAACCCTAATTTGGCACAGAGCCAGGAGCGCTTCTTTCCCTGCCCCTGCAACAAAATGTTTGCACTTGTGATTTTTCTGTAAAGGACCAATTTTAACCATAAGCTGCTTTTTTTGCTTTTGCTAATTATGTTTGGAATGGAGGGATGCGGGGTGGAGGGGGGAGAGTTGAGAGGTGGGTTTTACCATTGTGCTGCTTCTACCTTTGATTTATTGGGGATGAGAGGTGTTTCGCGTACTGCCGTGGCTGCTATTTACAGTGTGTAGTCGTGCATGCCAAAGTACCGCAGCAGCCTCCTACATGGGCGCATGATGTGGAACGCATCTGGCTGGAGGGATCCTCAATACAGGCTGGGCAAGGGCTGAGATGACACCCATTCGCTAGCACTCTGTCCTCTGTGGCATATCTGTCATTGCCTGATCTGGAACCCTGAAACCACCCCTAGTTCCTATTTTTAAGAGTGTGGTGCCCTTTTATTTCAAGACTTACGTCTCTCTTTGACCCTCACTCTACATCATGGAGCTTTTGTCACAAGGAGCAGGGTCCAGCTCGATTTCTGAGTTAACCCCTTGCTGATGATGCACATGGTACAGCCAGGGGTCCAGTTAGATTCTCAGATGGAAGACTGGAGCAACAGACAATGAGGCAAAAATTGTTGGGTAAGTCTAGTTCCCCTGACTGTACCTGTAACCCAGGCTGGGCTTTTTCTGTTGGCCTTTAATGTCACATGAACTGGTTTTTGGTCTCTCTTGCTGTAACCAACGCACTTGAAAATCCTCAGAATAAAAGATCAAGACACTCTTCGGGTACGTCTACACTGCAAGCTTATTTCGGAAAAAGCTATTCCGGGAGATATCTTCTGGAAAAGTTTATTTCAAAACAGAATATCCACACTACAGGGAAGCCTCAAAATTAGTCTGAGGCAGGCTCCCCTAATGTGGATGCGCTACATCAAATTAGAGCCCCAGGAGGCACGGGGGAGGAATAACTTTAGAATGGCCCCGGTGAGGAGCTATTTCGACATAGCAGCAGTGGAGCGTCCACACACACCATCCTCCGAAAGTGCTTTTTCGGAAGAGGCATTATTCCTTGTGGGATGAGGTTTACCGCCGTCGGAAAAAGCACTCTGTTATTTCAATTTTCTTTCGAAATAACGCAGTTGCTGTGTGGACTCTAGTATTGTTTTTCCAGAATAACGGACGTTATTCCGGAAAAATGGTGCAGTATAGATGCACCCAGCTCAGTGACCTACTCCAGCTTGAGACAGATACACTATTTACAACTTCATTCTGGCTTTTAAAATCCAGGCAGGGTTTTCCCATGTGTGGGTCTAATTTTAGACGCTAGGGCTGCAATGAAAAAAAGACACAAACAGTGCCACTCCCCTCCCACATCCTCTTTCACCTCAGAATCAGTTCTCAGCAGAAATACTCATGATGAAAAGAAAAACAATGTGTCGTATTCTCATCTCAGAAGTCAGAAGGTTATAGGCTTTACGCCCTGCAGTGAGATGTGGGCTCATGCCCAATAGTGACATTGCCCTGCAGGATGGAGGAATGGCTTCTGCAGTGTCTGGAGGGGGGAGTTAAAGAATAAATGGTGCTTTTCAAAGGAGTTGGGAATAACCCAAGCACTCTGTTCAATAGGCTATCTGTCAGTTAAAAGGGGTTCTTCTATGGAATGCTTGAACTGGTTATGATGCCGTTCTCAACAGGAATTGAGAACGGGAATTGAGTCTGACATGTAAAGCTTAAAAATGTATGTCCCTCTATCTTACCAGGTTTCATAGCAAATTCCTGTGAGACAACCTGATTCTTTGAGAGAGGACCAACCCTTTAAGGCTCACCCACTGCCTGTAATAACAGTTTGCAATGACATAGCATCTTTTATTTGGAGAGTGGTAAGGGCCAGGTTTCCCCATGAGCTCAGCATGTTTGGTGCTCAACAGTTCTGAAAATCTGGCCATGAATGTCCCAATTGAAGCTGATGGGGACTCCGCAGTTTTGAGAATCTGGCTCTTGCTTAGGTGCCCAATGGGACCTGAATTGGCCCCAAAAGGTGAGCCTCGGTCTAGAGATTAGGCACTTTGAAAACCTGAGCCCATGGCCTCTAACACAGCGATTGAATAATATCCTCTCCTCTCACTTCACAGAAAAGGAAACAATGCCCAAAGTCATCTGACTTGGCTGAGGTCAAGCCACGATTCAGAGTCATAGTCAAGAACAGAAAGCCAGGGCCCTGACGTAAAGACCCCGTACTCTGTGCCTGGACGCATAATGGCTTCTGAATTGTCATGCATGGTCAGTGCAAGACTGATATAGAGCTCAAGGTTTTTTGAAGCCCTTTGAGAGACACTGAGTAAGGACAGAGCGTTCTGACCACAAATTCTATTCTCCAGGACTTAGTGTCAGCATTTGTTCTGCATTAGTCACACCAGGTGAACCTCGCTACCAAGGGCTCTACAACACTTTTATCTCCTGCTGTCAAATTGTGGGGTGGCTGGGAGTGCTGTGAAAGCACACGCTTATCCTGCCCAATTGGGATTACCCCATTGAATGGTCAACTGCAGCAATCAATAGGCACCGAAGGCACAGAATCAAATCCTCAACCAAAATTATAATGCGTGGGAGGTGAGGACTTCTACCTATATTTTTACATCATACACATCACCATGACATCTGCCTCGGCTTAGGCCTGGGGTGGAGATTTGTAAATTGGCAGCTCTGGAGTGGCTATTGTCCTTAAAGTTTTGGCTAGAACACAGAGAACATTTGGGTAAGTTGAGAGAACCACGGTAGTTGTCATTATTAAGTCTACAAGAAGAGAGGGAGCTAATTAACGTATGTCCTGTAACTAGCCTTCCTGAGCTATGAGATTGTTTACAAAACCAGTCACAGGGCAGGAATGAGAGTAAAAGTAGAAGACAGAGTGTGACCAGATTTCATCATCATCCTGCCTGTCTAGAGAAGCATATTAGCATCCATGCTACTGCCTGATTAGTGAAGGAAGCATAAACATAGTTCTGACTAGACAAGTGCTAACTCAATATGCAAAATCACTGCAAAAAAGACCAAGATAGATAAAACAGTTAGACCGGTAGTCCGCCCCGCCATCCTTCCTGGAAAGGGTTCTGTTGCTAAGTTCTATCAGCCAGGTGGAGTTCCTTTGGAAATGGGACTGCACACACATTCTAGACTGTAGCGTCTCAGAGGGGTAAACGTGGTAGCCTGTAACTTAAAAAAAAACAACTAGTGGTCCTGCATATCTATCTATATCTATATGCACACACTAGGGGTGTGCCTAGACTACAGATTTTTTTTTAAAAAGTGGCCTTTTTTCAAAAGAACTTCCCCTGCATCTAGACTGCCGCTGCGTTCTTTTGAAATTAAATCGAAAGAACATGGCGTTTTTTTCGACTGCAGTAAACCTTATTTTACGAGGAAGAACGCCTTTTTTTGAAAGTGCTCTTTCGAAAAATGGCATTCTTGAATGCAAACAGGGCTTTTTCGAAAGAGAGCATCCAGACTGCCTGGGTGCTCTCTTTCGAAAAAGTGGCTCACTTTTTCGAAAGAAGTGGTCTGGACGCTCTCTTTTGAAAAAGGCTTTTTCGAAAGATGGTTTTGAAAAAGCCTCTTTCGAAAGAGGCTTGTAGTCTAGCCGTAGCCAGAGAGAGAGAATGAATCATGAGCTTTTGTGGGCACAACCCACTTCTTCAGATAAGTGGAGCAAAAGACACAGAAATCCCAAAATCTCCCCTCTTTTTTCCTTTAAATTTGGGGGTTTCTGTGTCTTTTGCTCTACGCATCTGAAGAAGTGAGCTGTGCCCACAAAAGCTCGTGATACTACATATATATACAGACTGTAAGGTGCTACAGGACCACTTGTTTTTTAAGTCTTTTTGGACTGTAGGGTGGCACTGGTTGATATGCTTAGAGCTCCTTGAATGGTAGGTTAATTGCTTTTGTAAGATTCAAAGGAAAGCCCAGATTTATTGAATTATAAGATGCAGATCAGTGACTTCAAATATGATTTTAAATGGCTCTCCAGTAAAATATGCATCAAATGCTGCCACAGGTGAAGGGCAGCATGTTTTTTGCTTTCCCTCATTTAATACACAACAGGTTTTAACAAGAAACCATTCCTCAGCGCTCAGGTGTAGTGCTATGAATGGTTTGTACACAGCTCTCTTCTATCTACAAGCTACTTACATCATCTCTCCCCAGGGCTACTTCATGTGGAACTTCTTTATATGCAGTAAGAGGGGGCAAAAATATGCCTTCAGATTTCTAAATGGGGTGTGTAAATCTTTTATATAATTGTAATCTGTGTGTACACCTAAACTAGACGGAAAATACTGAAAAAGCAAGTATGAGCTACGAAAGAAATGGACATCCGTCTGTGAATTATGAGGCTGTAATCCCACCACAGGGTTGTGACGGTGTTATAAACCATGATGATGAAATAGAAGCCGCCAGAAAACCCCAAGTAGAAATACAGTTCATATATTTCTACACAATTCACCTATTTATTTTATATGATATCTACACCTACTCTCTTGCCCCAGGTTTTGTGCCTACTTTGACTTGCCTCCACCTCTCCTCAGTGTTCTCTGCTTTGCCCCTCTACACCCCATGGAAAGCTTCGATTATTGTCCTATAAACAAGAGAACTAAGTTGTGCTTTCAGCTATACCAGTCTGAGTTGTCTATTTTGGAATTAGGTCCATGGCATTTAAAGTGACCTGCATATGGCCTGACATTTCCTCCAAGCACAAGAGGGATTAGAAGGGGCAGGGGAGGGAGGTGAGGAAGGGATGGCTACTAGCAAAGTTTGCTGGATGCTGTTTTTGGTAATGGGTTTATATAGCAAACTCTACCACCCAGGCAGTACAGGAGCTTCCAAAGGAACTGTGGCTGAGAGGGCTGTCAGTGAGTTGTGATTCTTTTCTGGAGCTTCTTTTGGAGTAGTAGGTAAGCTGCCTTCTTACCCAAGGCACAGAGGAAATGAAGCGGGGACTCTGGAGAGCTAGGTTTTGTTCTCAGCTTTGCTATAGACTTCCTGTGTGACCTTGGAGAAATCACTTAATTTATGTCTAGACTGCAAGCCTCTTTTGAAAGAGGCTTTTTAGAAAGATACTTATGAAAAAGCCTCTTTCGAAAAAGAGCGTCTAGACTACAACCAGTACTTCCAAAAAAGCAAGCCGCTTTTTCGAAAGAGAGCACCCAGGCAGTCTGCATGCTCTTTTTCAAAAAAGCACAGTTTGCATTACATAGCGCCTTTTTTTGAAAGAGCACTTTCGAAAAAAGGTGTTATTCCTCGTAAAATGAGGTTTTCCGCAGTCAAAAAAACTGCCATGTTCTTTCGATTGACTTTCGAAAGAACGCGGCAGCAGTCTAGATGCAGGGGAAGTTTTTTCGAAAAAAGGCCACTTTTACAGTTAATTTAGAACACTGCCAGGTACGTGAGTTCTTCAAGTATTTCCCTCCAATGTGCACTACTTAGCACTTATCCGCAATGAACTTGATTTGCCATTGTGTTGCCCATTCACCTTGCTTCCTTAGGTCTCTCCCAAGTCCCTCAGTCTTTTCTGGACTCAAAATGTACTCAACTTGCCGAAATAACTGTGCCATCTCCAAATTTTGCTTATTGCTCATTCTCCATTCTAGATAGTTAATAAGTATATTAAACAACACTGGATCGAGTCTAGACAAGGCCACATTTCCTCAATTCCCCATCTGTAAAACGGGGATAATACTTTTTCCTTGTTTCCCAACTTTGTCTTGTCTATTTAGATTATAAGCTCTTCAGGACAAGGACTGTCTCTAAGTAGGTGTTTGTACAGCATGGAGCACAATATGTCCAGATCTCCACTGAGAGCTCTAGGTGCGCTTGTAAAACAAGTAAGAAACAACACTACTAAAACCGTCTGTCACCAATGCTGTTGCTTTGTCCTATAACAATAGTGTTTTTATAGAGGGCACTGTACACAGTGAGACATGGTGGAGCTGTGATTTTGCCCTATGTATCTGGCATGATAGTATTCTGTCATATGGTTAAATAAGACAAATCAGCATGCTGGAAAGGAACTGAAAGCCTTATAACCAACTTTGTCTCTTGAAATATCCCAATTAAAAAAACCAAACCAGAGTAGATATGACTTTTACACTAACACAGCCATGCTGCTGAATTTTTCTTATTCTTTTTAAACTCATTTTCAGCTCTAAACAAACTGTGGAAAAAGGATTTGATTCATGGCTGCATTAGGAATCTACTCAACCAAAGCCCCTTGTCACAAATTAAATCATAAACCAAAAGTCAAACATGATTTGTGAAATTAACATTTATCGAGGAAATACTCCCCAGTGCCGCGCTGCGATTAGTCTCTGGCATCCGAAATATCAACCATAATTCATAAGCTGCCTAAGAAACCATGCCATTGCCACTGCTGTCAAGATGTCAGGGGTGATGGAAAGGCGCTGCAGCAAGCAGAGAGCAATTTGTTGCTGATGGTGAGGCTCACAATGCTTTCTTTGTGCAAATAAAGTGCAAGTCACCTCAGCACCCTTCTTCATAACCTATTGGTACATACACGCACTCCCCCCATGCATACACACATTGGAACCTTCCACTGACCCTGTCTCCCTCTGCTCAGTTTAACCCAAGGCCATGCCCAGTTCTAATTCTGACCAGTGAGATGTGGCGCAAAACCAGCAATCCACCATTTCTTTAAAATGATGACTAATAGGATTAATAATAATGAATAACCCTCTACAGTTCCACAGTTACAGACTTTCACTGGAAGGACCCAACATGTCTCTGAAGTAGGCATTATCAGTCCCATTTTAGAGAATGAGGAACTGAAACAGGGCTGGCAAACAACCTACTTGGGGTTACACAGTGAGTCAGTTGCAAAGTCAGGATTAGAATCCAGGATTTACAGCCAAGATTTTAAAACCCGTCTTAGAGATTTAAGGGTGCTTCCATTTTTGGATGCTCTAACTCAGACACCTTAAAGGGGCCTGATTTTAATATGGCAGGTGTTCAGCAGTTTCTGAAAATCACGTCTTTTTAATATGGCATAAATTGGGCACCAAAAATACTACAGGTTGGATCTACTTTGTCCAGCACCCTCAGGATCTAACTGGTCCCGAACGAGGATTTGCCAGACCAGGGGAGGTCACTCTTCTCATGGCCCATGCTGCCTTGCTGCCACCAGACTATGGCAGTCTAACTCTGCTACTGACCCAGCCCCGGGGCCTTTGAGCTGTTGCCGGCCCCGCTGCTACCAAAGCTGGAGCGGCACAGCTGGAGCTCCGCAGCCGGGGCCAGAGCTCCACAGCCGGGGCTCTGCAGTCTCAGCAGCAGTTGGGGCCAGAGCTCCACAGCTTCCGCTGTGGTCACAGCTTCCTGGCCACGGCTGAAGCTCCATGACTGCCACTGGGGTTAGAACTCCGCGCCATGCTGTGCCTCCCCCCATACTGGGCTCCCGGCTAAGTTGCCAGTCCCCCTCCCTGACCATGCTCCTGCCCCGCCGTCAGACCTCCCCTGTTCCTGGTCTCTGTGGTCTAGGAATATCCATGGTCGTGCTGGACCATGGATGTTGCCGGATCAGAGACTCCCAGTTAAGGGAGGCACAACCTGCAGTGTCTTTTGAAAATGTTGGTGAAGTTACTTGACTGGTACAGTCACAATGGTTCTTTGAGATGTGTGTTCCTTTGAGTGCTCTGTTGTGTCCCTGCACTGCTGCTGAGTGGACTTTCCTAGCAACATCTGTTAGGCCCACACATATGTGTCTATCTTCGCGCCCCCCCACAAGGCCAACACGTGGGCTAACCATTAGTTACTTCTCCACAAAGGAGTCATTGAGAAGAGTTTGGAAGAAGAGGGGAAGATGGTGGACTGTGAAGCACCCATAGAGATGCATGTTGAAGAACCATCGTTACTGCACCAGGTGAGTAACTTCTTCTCTGAGTAAAGTCCCTATAGGTGCTCCGCTGTAGGTGATTGTTAAGCGATATCCCCGCGGCGGACTGGGGCTTCAGAGCTGAGTGAGTTACAGATGACAGCACTGTGAAGCCAAAGATGGCATTGGAGGCAGAGTCCCCAGTGACTGCATAATATTCTGCGAAGGTGTGGACTGACACCCATGTCACTGCACTACAGATTTCTGAGACAGGGACATTCTTGTAGACGGTGACAGCTAAGGAAATCAACTTTGTGGAGTGTGTATGAATAGTATCCTTGCCAGAGGATGTGGTGAAGACCAGGACTTTAACAGGGTTCAAAAAAGAACTAGATCAATGCATGGAGGTTAGGTCTATCAATGGTTATTAGCCAGGATGGGTAGGAATGGTGTCCCTGGCCTCTCTTTGTCAGAGGCTGGCAATGGGCAACAGGGAAGGGATCACTTGGGGTATGCCTAGACTACATGCCTCTGCCGGCAGAGGCATGTAAATTAGACATACCGACATAGTCAATGAAGTGGGGATTTAAATATCCCCCGCTTCATTAAAATAAAAATGGCCACCGCGTTGTGTCAGCTCAGCTGATCATCGGCACAACACGGCAGTCAAGACGCGGATTGGTCGGCAAGGAAAGCCTTTGCTGACCGATCCTGTAAACATCGTTTCACGAGGCATAAGGGATCAGTCAGCAAAGGCTTTACTTGCCGACCGATCTGCGTCTTGACTGCCGCATTGTGCCGATGATCAGCTGAGCCGGCACAATACAGTGGCCATTTTTATTTTAATGAAGCTGGGGATATTTAAATCCCCGCTTCATTGACTATGTCGGTATGTCTAATTTACATGCCTCTGCTGGCAGAGGCATGTAGTCTAGACATACCCTTGATGATTACCAGTTCTGTTCACTCCCTCTGGGACACCTGGCATTGGCCTCTGTCAGAGGACAGGATACTGGGCTAGATGGCCGTTTTTATGAGGAGTCCTGTTACGTATTTGCTAACATTGTCTAATGCAGTTTGAGACCCACTTGGAGAGCCTCTGGGCTGATATTGTTGAGCCCTGGGATCTTTCTGCAAGGGAGAGGAAAAGACCATGGAACTTCCTAAAAACCTCTATCCTATCCGGATAGAAAGCTAATGCTCCCCTCACATCTAGAGTGTGTAAAATAGCCTCCCTATTGGTGAGGTTTGGAGTAGAAGGTTGGAAAGTGAATCACTTGGTGCATGTGAAATGGGAAGCTTAACTTAAGGATGAATTTTGGAGGTGGTCTGAGTGGAACCTTGTCCTGAAAGAATATCATGTAGAGGGGCTATGCCATCAGAGCTGATATTTCTCTATTCTTTTAGCTGAGGTAATTGCTATTAGGAAGGCTGTTTTCATGGAGAGGTATGTAAGCAAATAGGAAGCCATGGGTTTGAATGGAGACCTGGTCAGTCCAGGTTTAGAGTATCAGGGTTGTGGGAAAGGATTTACTATACCCCAAAGGAACCTTTCAGCAGTGGGGTGAGACAACATTGAGTATCCTCCTACTGGCTGGTAGAAGGCTGCTATAGCCGCCAGGTGGACTCAGAGAGCTGGAAGGTAGTGACGCTCTTTTTTAGGGTCAGTGCATAGACCTAACACTTCTGGAAAAGCCACAGATGTCAGGGACATTTGTTGGGAAATAGTAAAAGTAGACCCCTCTACCTCTTAGATGTTGAGGTATTGGTTCTACGGCTCCTAATAGGAGAAAACAATCTACTTTTTGCGATAGTAGACTGTCATGAGAAAGGTCCCTGAAGAGGGAGAGGGATGGGTATTTCAGAGAGGATAGGGAGGTAAAATGGATAGATCTGTGAGCCCTATTGATTCAATGTTCTATGTTCTCAAGTTCTGTGGAACATTGCCATACCGTTGCCAAATGGGTGGATAGCGGTGGCCAGCTGCAGTGGTTGGGGACAGTGGTCTATTGAAGCTTCGACCAACACATTAAAATTGGTGCTTGGAAATGGATAGCTGGGATGTGGAAAATTGCCTCGGGAACTCAGTTGTCTTCCTCTGTGGTTCATAGTAGCACTGAATTGGGTACATGGAATCCTTTTGTGTGTGAAGAGAGGAATCCATCTTCTCATCACAGTGACTCCAAAGAAAGCTCTTCAATGCCAGTTGCATCTCTTTTGGGCAGCCTGACTGATGTAGCCCCTGCTGTGGAGATGGACCTGCCTGCTGTGTCAGCTGCACTGAGGGCAGACGGTAGTGCAGGCATGGTCACTAGTTGTCCCTTTTGAATAATGGTTTAAAATTGCTCATGGTGTGACTCAGGCAACCGGTTTAATGAAACTGTCCAGCTTTGAATAGTTTATGTATTTCACCTAGAGGGCTTTGTAACTGTCAATTCAAAACTGTAACATGGCCAAGACAAAAAGGTCCAAATACTTCTAGTCCCTATCGTAGGAAATAGGCCTCATCTGATGTTGATGGCAACAAGAATGAACAGCCACTCCCACAATGGAGTGAGGTGGAAGGTGGGAGAAGAGGAATTCTGTCTCCCTTGGTAGGACAAAATATTTTTTGTCCATCTGCTTGCAAGTAGATGCCACTGATTCTGGCATATGCCATATGGTTTTTGTGGGATCCAGGAGAGTCTCATTATTAGGGAGGGCATTTTTTGAGGAGAAGGGTGAATAGAGTATGTCAAGCAGTTTTTGGTGTGTGTCCTTGATTTATTCTAGTGGTATCTGAAGCGTGTCTGCCTCTCTTTCCACTGGGTCCTGGAAGAAAAGAAAGTCATCTGCCAGAGATGGTGGTGGAGGCATAATGGCCTCATCTGGGGAGGAGGAGGATATGGTCCTGAGAGCCACCTCTTTCTCAGTGTTGCCCTCCTGACCCTTCATGATCTCATCTGGTGGTTTGGAAGCACTGGGCCTCACAGCTGGGCGGGGGGGGGGGGTGTCTCTTGGGTTCTCAGGTGGGTCTAAAAGCCAGAGAGGCATGGGGGCGATAGGCAGCCCAAGGGTTCCAGTATGGCCACTGGAGTGGTGGCATGGAGCCCAGTGGCGGTGCCCCTGGCTGACCATCCCAGACATTTGTGGTGAGCTCATCTGAGGATATGCTCAGGGACTCTGTGTGTATTGGGGCCATAAGGAGACTGGGAGGAGTCCTGCAATACCGCTTTCACAGGTTTGCTGTTCAATGTTGCACTGCCACGTGGGGGAGCATGGCAGGGCAGTGGGGCAGACTCCTGTGGCAGACGAAGACTCAGTGCAGAGGTCCTGGTGCTAAAGAAGAGGAGACTCTGGTATGTCAGATTCAGGGCAATCCCGATACTGCTGGAATTCTAGTCTTTCCAATCAACTCAGTGCCCCTGGCAGTACTGGGGTGCAAGAAGACCCTGCCCACCCTGATTTCCTGGTGCTGGATGGGGCATCACTGATGATCTCAATGGATGATACCAGCTACGTCTTCTTAGAGGAGTACTTACTCCTGTCCTTGTTCCTTGCTGCTGTTCACTTCATGCCTGTGCCCACCAGCTCTTACAGCACCTGCTGCTGTAGTTCTTTGTGAGGCTTGGGTATACGGCTGGCATTGTCTCAGTGCTGACGGTACTGAGGACACCAAGCATGCCGGAGATTGCTTATGGCTAGCTTGGGGCTCACTATGAGGACTTTTCTTCAATGACTTAGCGGGCTCAGTGGCTGGTTTCTTCAACCCACAGTCTTTGGATGCTAAGGTCTGTGAGGAAGATTCACGTCTGCCAGGTGGTTCACGGTGCAGTTCTGGAAAGGGTCGAAGTGCTGCCTCCATAAAGATGTCCTGACAAGACCAGGGCCTGAGACCACCATAGTCAGAGACCACCATACTTCCGTGGCACGTGGCCTTCCCCAACACATTAAATTTATCAGGAGTGCTTGTCTGAGACAGGGATCACCTCTTTGCAGGAGAGGTAGTTCTTGAAGCCCCCTGTACTGGGACCACCCTGTTGGAGGACGCGTGCCCCACAAAAAAATGCAGTAAAAAACAAAGTCTCTTTTTAAGTAAGTTTTTCGTGGAGAAAAAATAAGAAAGAAGAAAGCTACAATTACAACTGAGTGCTAGGAGATTAACCAGCTGTAGAAACGTAAAGCAAGAGTGATGGTTATAAAGGACTGCAAATAGCTCCAGCTCTATCTGGGGGCAGCTGAGAAGGAGCTGAGGGGGGCTAGCCTCGTGACAGGGCCTGAGGAGAGAGAGCGGTTGTGCTGGCCTCACAGACACTGCTACCAAAGTTCTCTGATCAGCAGTGCAGGGACCTACAGCGGAGCATCCATAGGGACGCTACTTGAAGAAGAACCGAGAATTCTACGCTCTAACCATTAAACAGCACCATCCTCCAGGCAGTAAAGGAATCCTCCACTGTCCAGAAGGGGGAAAATCGCAACCTACTTAGCAGTTATATGCACACATGCACAGAGACCATGTATTGACTGGTCTCATTGGTTTATTTTTCTGTATCTAAGGGTACGTCTACACTAGCCCCCTACTTCGAACTAGGGAGCTAATGAGGGTGACCGAAATTGCAAATGAAGCGCAGGATTTAAATATCCCGCGCTTCATTAGCATGTTCCTGGGCGGTCGCCATTTTGGAAACTGACTAGCCCAGAATAACTGCCCGCGTCTACATGCGGCAGTTAAACGGGAGTTCGAAGTAAACCCCTAACTCGAATTAGCTGTTACTCCTCGTGGAATGAGTTTTAACAGCTAATTGGAGTTAAGGGGTTTACTTCGAACTCCTGTTTGACTGCCATGGGTAGACGCGGGCAGTTATTCCGGGCTAGTCAGTTTCCAAAATGGCGACCGCCCGGGAACATGCTAATGAAGCGTGGGATATTTAAATCCCGCGCTTCATTTGCAATTTCGGTCGCCCTCATTAGCCTCCCTAGTTCAAAGTAGGGGGCTAGTGTAGACGTACCCTAAGAGAAGTGATGCACAATGACTGCGAATGCTGAAAATATTAAGATCCTTTAATGCCAACTTCAACCAGCACTATTCAGCGTGGCCTTTGTTTTCAGTCTCCAAAACACACACAACCTGTCAATGGACGGGTTGGAAATAGAAGGAAAAAGGGCTCACACATGAAAAAGACTCCTTTTCACTTAGCCAATAGGAAGCCTGATCCCTCCCTCCCCCCAGCACTGAAATAACATGGAGTTTTCCCATTAGCTTCAACAGGAGAAAGATTGGGTCACTGCTTACCAGTGTTTCTTTTCCCCCAATTAAATCGGAATGCATTGGCTGTAGAAATCCTATTCTTGTCTGTCATCCCACACTCCTTTTACCACCCCTTCCTTGCAAAGAAGGCTGGCTTGTTAGGAGAGTTGGGGCTATTACATACTCAGCTGGTGCAAACTGGTCTTCAGCGGAGTCATGCCCAGATATACGAGCTGAGGATATGGCCCACGGCATGTAGGTGAAGATATATGGGAGACAATCTCTACCCAGCACCTCTGGCAAGCCATCTGGCAGCCACTGTTCACCACCCAGAGCAGGCTCTGTCCCAGAGGAAGATTCAGAGTCCAAAAGAAATTACTGCCAGCTCTATTAAGCTAACCCTAGAATGCTGAGGTCTTGCTTCTTGGAATAGGAATAGGAATTCATCGCTCTCGTAACAAGTTTGGTCGTATGGTCGATGTGGGATTATTACATCCATTCAACACACATTCCTTGGTTCAGTGATTACACCCTTATACTGCTGTGACATTAAGGGGGGGTCACTGTTGGAATGTGATTGTCAAAAATAGTTTAAAACACTCTTCCCTTGCTTGTAATACCCTGTTAAAAACCTGGAAATCTCATTTAACTCCCTACTGGATTTTCCATTTTCCATTTGGAAAACATTGATTTTTTTTTTCAGTTGAGCCAAGATTAATGTGTCCTGTTTGTTTGACAACAATTTTAAATTATCTGGTACCTTGTCAAGCTAAAAAAAAAATTCTGTCTGAGGACCAATATCACTGAAAGGTGTAAACATATGGGCCTTACAAAAACCGTAGTTATCAGTATTTGAACTTATTTAAAATTAAATTTCTTGGTGAAAGAGTTGAGGTTTTAATTTAAAATATTTAGAATCTGGAGGATTTTATCTACCAGATTTTATCAGTTTTGAGGCAGGTCAAATTTGCAGTCTACAAACCTGGATTATGCCCCTTTAGATCAGCTAAAGGCTTGTTTGTGATCTTAATTATTTTTAAAGACAGTTGAAGGGAGAAAACAGAGACAAAAAGGGGGAATGAGGAAATCAAGTAAATGAAAACTATTCCCTTCTTAGTCAAGTGCAGCATATGGGCAGTAGAGTTCAGTGTGATCTCATTATGCTAGTCCATTCTACTTGCACTGTTATGCAGTCTCCAAACATTTCATTCCACCCCCCCCCACTCTTTCCCTTCCATTTCCATCCTTACTGCCCGACAAAAACCAATAATACCTACAAATATTTTTTATTTTCATAAACGTCATACAGCTTTAAAACGTGGGGGTGTTCTATCAACTTCAGGATGGCTATTTCCCTCTCCACCTGGAAGAGAAAAGAGAAACAGAAGCGAAGGTTAGAAGACATGTCTTAGGTTACATTTGAAATCATAACACATATTGTCTCCTCTTATCCATTTCCCATCCTTTTCTGAACCTCTCCTTCACGCATCAACAAGCAAATCGACAGAAACTACAATAAAAAAACCCTTAAAAAACCAACAATGATCCTGGATCACCTTAGGGCATGTCTACACAGCAGCGTTCTTTCGAAATAACTCATGTTATTTCAAAATAACAAGGTGAGCAGCCACACAGCAAGCCCGTTATTTCAAAATTATTTCAAAATAACAGGCTTCTTATTCTGGAATAATAAACCCCTCATTTCACAAAGAATAACGCCTATTAGAAATAATGCCTAATAGCTATTTCAAAATAGGGTGTGTGTGGACAATGCAACTGTGCTTATTTCAAAATAATTGGCCTCCAGGGCTTCTCACAGCTGCCCTGGTGGCCACTCTGTCCACACCCCTCAAAACCCTATAGTTTCTCTTCCCCTGCAGGGTTTAAAGCTGCAGCCACAGGGGAAATAGCTTGTGGCACAAGCTGGCCCTGACAGCCTTGTACCATACTGCAGGACCCATTTCTGCAGCAGTGGTTGACCACAGCACTCCCATCAAGCCCCTCAGGGCTGCTAGCGAGCTGGCAGGCAGCTCCCAAGCCCCTGCCCAAGGGCAGAAAAGGGCTTCTTAGTGGCCTGGTGTGGAGATCCTGGATCTCACTGAGGTCTGGGGAGAGGAGTTTAACCTCCTGGATCTCCACACCAGGTGCAGGAATGCCGATGTGTACAGCTGGATGGCCACCAGCCTGGGCGAGAAGGGCCACATGTGCACCCAGGAGCAGGTGTGCATGAAAATTAAAGAACTCAGGCAGGCCTACACAAGGGCCAAGGAACGGAGTTCCCACTCAGGGGCAACACCCCAGTCATGCTGCTACTTTGAACAGCTGCACTGCATCCTGGGGGGGGGTCAGTCCCTTCCCCCCCTTGATTATAGACTCGGGACTGGAGACACTCATTATGAGCCTCCTGGAGGAAGGGGGAGCTGTGCATGAGAAGGAAGGAGGAGGAGGTGGAGAAGGAAGACAAGGCCAGCCAGGACACGATGCCCACCAGCCAGGAGGTCATTATCTCCTTGGAGCTGGTGCCCCCCCTCCCAGAATGTCGCCCAGGGCTTCGACGAGGCTGGGGAAGGCCCATCAGGTGAGTTCCATTACTTTCTCTAGACACAAGCTGGGGGAGCCGGTGGCCTGTGAGGGGCTGCATGCTCCTTGCTCAGCCTTCTCGGTCTGGGGCTCGCGCAGCAGCCTGCGCATGTAGGTGTACATGGAGTGCCAGTCCAGAGCAGACAGACGCATGAGGCTCCCACATAGGAACCTTTCACTCCTTCTCACGAGGTTGCTGGAGAGACCTGCCTTACTCCAGACTCCGTAGTGGGACACTTTCTCACCACAAGCCACTACCAAGGAGGCTGGGGTCATGGACACACAAAGCAGTGCCACACATGCCACAGGCTCATGCCCGCACTCTCGGGGCAGCACTCGCTCCCGAGCAAGCACAGTGATGTGTAGGATACCGAGCTCCTGCATGGGAACCTGCCTGCAGGGGGAAGGAAGTGGAGGGGACCCCAGTAGCACCCTCCCTGCAAGCGGCCTCTGCTGTTTACGCACACCTCCTGCAACACCCTTCCCCCCCCCAGCAGGCAGTGATAGAAGTTTTCTCTGTGGGACACTGCCACTGCCCCACCTCCCACCTGCAAACTCTTGGCCTGGCTGGCATCTTCCCAGGCTTGCTTGTCCCCAAGATGTGGGAGTAGTGAGGCTCCCCTGGGACATCTGTGCCCTTGCAGGACAGTGCCCAGTGCCTAGGCCACAGATGGCCTTGCTCAAAGCACATCACCATCATGTGAACCGAGACCTTTCAGTGTCGGCTCACACATGAGGGATAGGCTTCTGGCAAACTGTCTCCTGGAATGACTGCCCTTCTCTCTGTTCTTCACAGCTGGAGGGCCCCGCAAATAAGGTGGTGGGACCACCCGAGGCAGGTGCAAGTCCCAGCTCCATCACTGAGCCCCTTCTCCCCACTCCTCTTCCACCCTCCCAGGTTCTTTCCCCAGTCGCTCCCCAGTTATATTTACCCCAAATAAAAAAAAAAGACAGTTGATTGTTTAAAACCAAAAAGTCTGGTTTATTGTATCTACAGAGGGGAAGAGGGGGAGGAAGGTGGGACGGGAGGGCAGGGGAAGGGAGAGGTGGAGGAGGAGAAGCACAAAGGGGCCATGCAGAGGCCTCTTGTGAGGAGGCCCATGGGAGAGTCTCACAGCTGGCATTGTCTGAAACTCTCCCTCAGGGCCTCCTGGATGCGCATAGCCCCCTGATAGATCTGCTGGATGGCAGTGGTGTGTGGCTGCTCAAAGGCCCTGGCCAGCCACTCGGCCTCTGCCCCCAGCTCTGGCAGGAACATCTCCCCCTTGTTCTTGCACAGGTTGCGTAGGACATGACAGGCCGCCGCCACTTAGGTGATGTTCCGTTCATCAAGGTCCAGGCGGGGAAAACATGCCAGTGTGCATCCTCTGGAAGAGGCTGGAGTTGTGGACTATGCGGGCGTCGTGTGCCTTCCCCAACCACCCGACGTTCATGTTGTTGAAGCGGCCTCGGTGGTCCACGAGGGCCTGCAGCACTTTTGAAAAGTACCCCTTCTTGTTGATGTAATCGGAAGCTCAGTGGTCGGGTGCCTGGATGGAGACGTGGGTGCCATCAATGGCCCCTCCCCGCAGTTGGGGAAGTCCATGGAAGCAAAGTTGGCAATGACGGGGTCCACGTTGCCCAAGGTGATGACCCTGTGCAGCAGGATGACATTGATGGCCCTCACCACCTATAGGAGGATACAAACAGAAAATCACAGGGTTGCCAGAGCCCTCAGGAGGTCCCTGAGCCCAAGCCCCTTCCCACAAGCAGGAGCAACCTCAAGTACCCCATCCCTGGCAGGGCTTTGTGAAGGCGGGACTGAAAATCTTCCAGGGAGGGAGAGTCCACCCCCATTTCAGTGGTTCACCACCCTCCTAGGACAATCGAAAGAGAGTCATACCTGCATGAGCATGGCCCCACAGTTGATCTTTCCATGCTGAACTGGTTCCCAATGGAACGGTAGCTGTCCGGCAAGCTTCCAAATAGCAATGGCGACCTGCTTCTGGAGGGGGATGGTGGGTCACATGCAGGTGTCCCCTAGCCTGAAGGCCAGGGCGAGCCACTTGCACAGATCCAGGAAGGTGTCCTTCCGCATATGGATGTTCTGGAGCCACTGCTGGTCATCCCACTGCTCCATGACAATCTGGCCCACCAGTTGTGGCCCACCAGTTGTGGTGCATGAGCAACATGAGGTGTGGGGTGAGGAGGTGCCCCAAAGTGAGCTGCTGGTCCTGGTCCTAGAGTGCCAGGTGGGGAGCCTGCATCAACTGCACCAGAAGTTGCAGCAGGAAGTCTAAGAGCTGGCAAGAGCTTTGCAGCAGATCCAGCTCCATGGCAGAAGTGCTGCAGTGTCTGCCAAAGCAGGCAGTGAGAAGATCTTGCTGTCCCTCAAGGAGGCAGGCAAAGGTGAAGAGTCTGAGACACGGCTGTAGAGGGGAGCCCCTTTAAGCAAGAGCCTCAGATAGCTTCAGCAGCTCCAGGAAGTGACTGCTGTCCTGACGCCCTGCCTGTAGTGCTTCCAGGGGATCTTAAATGCAATTCAGCCTCCAGTTAGTGTGGATGCGCTATTTTGATATAATTCTGTGCTATTTCGATGGGCATTTGTAGTGTGGACGTGCTATTTCAAAACTGTTATTTCCAGAGTTATTATTTCAAAATAGCTTATTTTGAAATACACACTCAGGGTATGTCTAGACTACATGCCTCTGCCGACAGAGGCATGTAAAATAGGCTACCCGACATAGTCAATGAAGCCGGGGATTTAAATATCCCCGGCTTCATTAAAATAAAAATGGCTGCCACGCTGTGCCGGCTCAGCTGATCGTCGGCACAGCACGCGAGTCAAGATGCGGATCGGTCAACAGGGGAAGTCTTTGTCAACTGTTCCCTTATGCCTTGTGGAACGAGGTTTACAGGAGAGGTCGACAAAGGCTTCCCCCTGTCGACCGATCCACGTCTTGACTCACGCGCTGTGCCGACGATCAGCTGAGCTGGCACAGCGCGGCGGCCATTTTTATTTTAATGAAGCCGGGGATATTTAAATCCCCGCTTCATTGACTATGTCGGGTAGCCTATTTTACATGCCTCTGTCGGCAGAGGCATGTAGTCTAGACATACCCATAGTGTAGACATACCCTTAGAGATTAACACAAATATATAAATAGTATCATGAGCTTTCATGGGCACAACCACTTCTTCAAATGACAAATATTTGTCATCTGAAAAAGTGGGTTGTGCCCACGAAAGTTAATGATACTATTTATATACTTTTGTTAGTCTCTAAGGGCATGTCTACACTGGAGAGTTATTATTTCAAAATAATAACTCTGGAAATAACTATTTTGAAATAACAAGACAAGCAGCCACCCTACCAAGCCTGCTATTTTGAAATAATGGGCTTGTTATTTCAAAATAATAACTCCTGCTTGTGAAGAGGAATAAGCTTATTTTGAAATAGTTATTTTGGGAGTTATTATTTCAAAATAACTTATTTTGAAATAACATGGTAGTGTAGACATAGCCTAACGTGCTACAGGACCATTGTTGCTGTTTATGTTTTTTTAGTTACAGATTAACACAGCGGAGTCCTAGAAACTACAATAATAATTCTTAGCATTCGAACTGCCCTTTAGAAAACATTAATTCATCCTAACCTTCCCCTCCCCTATAAAAGTTGGTAAATAATACTCTCCCTATTTCACTAAGCACTTGTCTACACTGCAAAGAAGATCAAAGACGCCACAGTTGATCTTCCAGGGTTCGAATTAGTGGGTCTAGTAAAGACACGCTAATTCAAACTGAGAAGGCAGCTCCGTTGGTGCTGGTAGTCCTGGTCCTCATGAGCAGGGCTCGCCAAGCGGTGGTGAGCCCCGCTTGCCAGCCGCGCACTACCGTGCACTGTGTATGCACTGACCGCGCTGCGCGGCCGCGCCTGGCTAAAATCTACTCGCCACAGGCGAGTAGATTACGTTAATTTTCGAGCCCTGCTCATGAGGAGTAAGGGAAGTCAACAGGAGGGTGTACTCCTGTCTACCTCCCACAGTGTGGATGGTGCCAAAACACGATTTAAAATACTTTGACTCTAGCTACATAATTAACATAGCTGCAGATGTGTATCTAAGTCAACTTTCCCCTTTAGTGTAGACCTGCCTAACAAGCAAATTGAGGCAGAGGACTAAGTGGCATGCCCAATCCAACAGAGGGTGGCAGAACTTGGCACAGAATGCAAGAGATTCCTGGCTCATAGACCTATTGTCATGCCAGGCCTGTCAAATGACAGAAGGTCTAACTCATCGGCCCAACTCCAACAGACTTCAGTCGGCCTTCTATGGGCCCCACTGTGCTAGGCCTTGCACATACATAAAGCAGGAGAGAGTCAGAGCGCAGGGAGAATACAGTCTAAACAGAGAAGACAGATAAGTGGTTGGAGAAAGGAAATACTACATTTTACAGCAGGTGAAGTGAGACACAGAAAAGGCAAGGTATTTGCCAATACTACACAAGAAGTTTCTGGCAAACCTGGGAACTGACCCCAGATTTCTGCAGACCTATTCCAGTGCCTTAATCCTAAAGCCATCCTTTCTCTCAATCCTGGATTTATCCAAAACATGTCTCCTCTGAGGACTTGTCTTGAATGCAGAGTTAACTATAGTTATAAATTGAGCTTTGCTCCCAACTTGAGTCCTAAACCTGACCCCCCACACAAACTAACTCAGTGCTTTTGAATTGGGTTGGCTGGCCCTTCCCAAGTACAAGCTGCAGCTCAAATTAGCGCAACTCATCGGCAGCTAATACATTCAGCCTGTGCTGCTAATATAATCCCTCTGTGTTGCTGGGTTGTTATACTGTAGTGTAACCTTTCTCACTCAAGACAGGCTAGCTAAAGAGGAGTTAATTAACGCAGGTGACTATGAATGGTGAGTCTAGATAACTCGAGTTAACTCTGCAGTGAAGAGATAGTTTAAGGCCAGCAATGCACGTGCAAAACCAAGCAACATGTACACAGGAGCAAGACTAGTTTCAAAAGTCCATGAGGGCAGGACAAGCCATCCTCACAATCAAAACATTAGCACACTGCAATGCTGTGGCAGAACAGCAACCCCCTAGAAACCTGACAACACCCCAGGAACTTCTTCCCACACAGACTTATTTCTTGGTGCCCCTTAATTTGCTGAGTATGTTCCTTTACAAACTCTTAAGTCTAGAACAATGTTTCTCAAACTGTGCTCCGTGGAGCCCCAGGGCTCCGCAAGACATCTCCAGGGGCTCCGCAAGGTTGACAAGCTGGAAACATCAATAGGTACAACACATACAATCAGTGGGCCACTGGGGCTCCGCATAAGTACAACACATACAATCAGTGGACCGCTGGGGCTCTGCATAAATTTTTATGCATGTAAAGGGCTCCGGAGCCCAAAAAGTTTGAGAACCGCCGGTCTAGAACTTCTCCTGACAGATGGGTGGATCTTTCTACATGGCACTTTGGGAGCTTGTGGTTCTCAGGCCTTAATGATGAGGTTATACCTCACAGCAAACTGCCCCATAAACAGTCTCTATTCTTCCAGCCTATTGAGAGAAATCAATGAAATCATCGGCCTCTCTCACATTGGAAGAAAGAGTAGATGTGCCTCGAGGCCCTTTCTTATTCCTTCAAGGGGTTTATTCTTTATAGAATCAGAGGATGCCTGACAGAGCCAATTCCACACATGTGATCTCAGGAAGTATCTACTTCATAGCTGGGTTGGGGGAGATATATTAGCAGCCTACAAGGGAATCAATGACAGTCAGAGCGAGCGAGCGAGCGAGCGAGCGAGAGTTTATGTGTAAATATTCATGTGGTACTGCAAACTCATAGAACTCCCCCATGAACCAGATTCAGTGATACACATTGCTTGATGGTGATCACTCACAGACATCATCTTCCTATTACCACCACTAAGCAGGAAACAGAAATCCACTCTATGTAGTTTTATTCTGCAGCAATTTCATACACAACCCCACCCCCCTGCAGCTATTGTACTACTGAGAAGAAGCTGGCTCACCCTGAGCTCTGCCACAAAAACCCAATGTCCTTCATCTCCCAAGGCACCTGTTGGTATTTGGAGGGCCCTCACTGGGTTCCATTTAAGGAAAAAATACCCCTAAAACGTACTCATATTCAGGAAGATTTCTCTGAAACCAGTTCCCCCTTCGGTCTTCAAGTCAGAACCTCAGAGGAAGAAGCTGCCTACATGCAGCGTGGCTTGCGCCACTGATAGTGACGTGCCATTACTGGAATGCAAAACCCCGCTAATGCTCCATGGCAGTTCAACCGCTCTGCATTCATTCCACTCGCTCTCCAAGGTCAGACCAGACCAGGGCAGGAGGCTGTGATTAGCGCTGTTATGCCACATTCGGTAACCAAACTGCCAGCCTTTCTGATGACTGCCTGATGAATCTGAACACATGTCCACCTGTCCATGGTAGAGTCTATCACTACCATCACAATTTATTCTCCATTCTATGTTTTAGCTGGGGGAGTGATTTTTACCTTATGGACACTCTTGAGTCATTATGCTATATGAAGAGCAACAACTCTAGCTAATAATATTTGCAAACATATTTCCTGCTTCTGCTATATCAGCGGGGAGGTGCCACTAAGATAAAATGTATCTATGGAGCAGCAGGGCTCTTCCATGGGGCAGTATTGTGTCCTCGTCCCTCCACAGTGCAAACATCCCCTTGCACTTTGACAGACGGACAGCTCAGAATGAGGGACTGGTGCACCCTCAGCTGAGAAGAGGAATGGAGCGATCAGAGGTTTGAGACATGCAGAGGACATACACCTGACTGGCCAGTGGGTGGACTCCATCAGGGAGAAGAAAAAAGTACTCAAATCTGCCTGCAGGCGGTTACAACATGGGACCTCTGGGCCGGGGGGCTCTTTATAGCTTGTGTTATAAAACCAGCTGGCTCTCAGCTTAGGCTGTAGCGCTCACTCAGTCTTATACTTTGCTGTAAGTGGTGTAAGTGCCACCACATGGGGGAGTGACCCACACCCCACAGTACTACAAAGTGATGGACCACGAACAGGAGGAAAAGGCAAGAGCAAAGATGCAGACATATGACATCTCAAATGAGACTAAACCATGCAGCCATTTTCAGGATGAGAACACAGCTGTACTGTAGGCTCCCAAGGTTAAACAGAGCATCCCCAGAGCTTGGCACTGGGCACACAAGCTCACCTAACTTTTCAGTGGCTCAGATGCCAGCCCTGCCTATACACAAGTACAATGACCTTTCTATATGGGTAGGATTTTCCCAGTGCCCAGCACTAGGCACAGAAAAGCTGCCCAACTTTTCAGCACACTCCCACAGCTCAGACACTGGCATTTGGCACCAGAGCAGAGAGACTGACACCACACAAACAACAAAGGCTACAAGGGGGTGATGGGAGGGACAAAGCATTTCTTGAGACGTCAGACAAGCCCCCACTTGTAACCAACATGCCTCTACTAGCTATGGAACGAAACAGGTGATCTTCTCTCTCTTTAGGGGCTCCCAATGACTGTGAAGGATGTTACACCTTGCAGATGACAAGCCCTGTGTTATCTAATCACAGCGGAGCTTCACTGCTTTCGAAAAAACCTTGCTGGTGGCAGCTCCTGCCATATATCCAGCATGAATGAGTGATGGATGGCAGCACCCACCCAAGGTACTCCTTGGTTACTATCTGAAAGCGTGAGAGGACTGGGGGGCATGAAGAAGCAGAGATTTATCGCTATGTCACTTGGAAGAAAGGAGTCAGTTATATTACTAGCTGGTCTTGAAACAGGCAAAAGTAAGACATTAAAGCGACTATTCACTTGCAATTCCACAGCCTCATGCTTGGAAGCACTCCTTTAGCTTGGTTTCTGCTGGCTTCAGTAGTTTTGGTGCAGGTCTAAGGAAGGTCCCATGCTTATTTCTGCAGGAAAATGTATAACAACCTTCTGGTATCTGAAGTCTGAGGGGGGATTTGAGTTTTTAAATCTACATTTAGACTCCAAATCTGTGGGGAATGCCAGACTCGATTCCATGATACTGTATTTCAGCACAATACAGGGTCACGCCGCTGCACTGCAGTCAGAAAGTCATTTTACAAGGATGCATTGCCCAGTGGTTGGAGCAGGGAACTACTATTTTTGGGTTCCATTCCAGAGTTTGCAACCAGCTTGCTTTGTGACAGTGGGCAAGCCACTAGGTTGCTCTGTCCTTTGTCTTCCCTATCTGCAAAATTAGAGCAATAAAACTTACTGATGAAAGGTGCTTTATGAGTGCAAAATATTATGTGTTTATTATTGTCCATGCCAGGACCCTGTGTAAAGGAAGTAGGCTCTGAAGGCTGTGTGTGCTAGGAGGGGAGAGAATGACACAATGTCTGTCCAGCAGCCTAAATATAGTTCACCCTGGGAACGGTTACAGCAGCGTCCTACCCCTCCTCCCTGGCACCACAGAGCTGCAATGGACCACTCAATTCTCAGCTTACCACTGCAGTAATGAGCAATGTGTCTCTCAGACCCCACTCTCCCATTCCCAGGGAGACACCAGTGGTTGGTAGGGGCGAGACAGAGCATGTTGCTCTGAGGAGTGGTTCTACTGACACATTCGTGAAAAGGGACTAGTAGCAATCCACACAGTCAGCAAAAAAATAGCCCAAGAGCAAATAAAGCAAAACAGAACTGGCCTTAAAGAGGACACAACTCTGCGTTCTTCTCCTCACCCTTGCCAGCTACTGGCTTCACTTTTGCAAATCTCTGCTCCAGCAAAACGCACGTGTCTCCACCCAGCTCTGAGCCACTAAGGACAGGGCTAGGGACAGCCCTGTGGGGGGTGTTTTCTGTAAAATGGATAAAAATTACCAGCGAGCAGGCCAAGCCTAGTCTGTCTAGAGAGGCTTAGGGAGTCTACAACAAATGTACAACACACAGTAACATTTACATAATAGTCTTTAAAAAATAGGACTCATCCTGCCACACACACAGAGGACCCCATGAGAAGTTCCTGGACACAGCCTAGGTGCCCCCAGCCTGCAGGAGACTATGTCTGTGCAGCACTCCAAATCCTCCACGCTGGGAGATGGGTTACAAAAGACTGTAAGGTCAATAGAGCCACATTGCTGCCTTGTGACCTGGCAGGTGCTAATCACTGGGTTTTAAGCTGATTAGCTGTCTGGGGGCTCTGGCTAATAATGGAGACCAGCCCAAAGCCAGTGTAGCCCTTGGCAGGAGTAATGTAAAACGTTTACTTGCCCCCCTCCACCTCTATTTCTTTCAGAACGTGAGTGCCTCGGGCATGGACTGTGTGTGAGGAACACGGTGTGCACAGACCCGGCTCCTGTTGCAATCTCCTGCACGACACATTCTCTGTTCTTTCTGGCACTGCCTTTGCAATACAGGAAAAAGGATCAACCAGGGACAGATTCCATTCCAGCCCTTGGAACTCTCCCAGGGATGAATTTGGCTCCTGGACATAAATACCCCTTAACTTTACTGGAAGGACAGAGATTTGGGATCTGAACTTAGATTGAAACAGAGCAGAAGAGCTGAGTCCCGACAGCTGGGGCCAGATTATTCAAAAGAACTCAGTACCTTTTGGTGCCTATTGGGTGCTGATCTCTTTTGAAAAATGTGGTCTCAGCTTGGGGTGCTGAGCATTTGAAAATCTGGCCCCACACCTATAATGGGATGAATTATATTGGAACTATCATGGGATGAACAATAAAGCCAGTACTAAGTGCTCCCAACCCCTGCTCTCACACACTTGGGGTACATCTACTCTGCACAGCTATTTCGGGATAGCTACCCCGCATCTATGCAAGCCGCTTGTTATTTTGAAATAACAGGCGCACTATTTCGACATCCCGGTAAACCTCGTTGCACGAGGGTTAAGGGATGACTCGAAATAGTGTGTTGTTTTGAAATCTGGCGTTGTGTAGACATGCCAGATTTCAGAATAAGCTATTTCGAAATAGATTTGAAATAAGATATGCAATTTGCGTAGCGCAAATTGCATATCTTATTTCGAGTTCAGGGTGCTGTGTAGATGCACCCTTGGAGACTCTCATGGGTTAAAATCCAGATCCAAGTCTGAAACACAGTCCCACCTCTGCAATCAACCCTTCTTTAAAAGTGACCTTGTAGAAGGGGGTTGGATGGCTCTGGTGATTTTCAATCAGCTTGAATAATTTCACCTCTCGGCCCCTTGTTTGAATCTAGCTAAGGGGAATAGTTGTCCAAAAGCCTGTACTATCAGCTGCTTGATGACTCACTGTAGGAGGCGTTCTGTGGTGGAGTCCAGTTCCCAGATGGGAGGTGTCCACATTCCAGAAACCCTCAGCACAATCACCACAGAGAGGCCTCCTTGCCAGCCACCACAGCACAGATGCAAGCATTTGGATACTGTGGTGACAGGCACTTCAGAAACACAAAAACTCAACAGAGGCCAATGACTGAATTGGCTTGGAAACTGAACCACCCTCTTTGCCCGTGAAGTGGTCCCTCACAGCTAAAGCATGTGGACAGGCTGATTGTGTGGGGGGAAGCCTGCACTGTTGTTGTGGATAAGTAAGGTTTTAGTATCCAGCACAATCAATCCAGCAACTTTGATCCTCACCAGATTTCATTTCGCAAACAAATAGAAATGGGCTGCTCTTGTGATTGTTCCTCAGACGCTTCCTTCCCACCGTGCCCACAGGAGAAATGGGCAGCACAAGACTATGTCACATTGGAAAGTAACTTCCCTACAGCCACATGCTGTAGCTCATGGGTGCTTGGCAAGCTAATCTCTGCTGGTTGGCAGCTCAGAACTCCCCCTTTTTGTCTATTAGAGCTCAGGGCTGTGGAACTGTATGAACTTTGAAGCTAAGGACTCCAACACCAGTTCTGGATGCAAATATTTTCTCGAAGGGTACATCTACACAGCAGCGTTATTTCGGAATAATGGACGTTATTCCAAAATAATGTATTGCGTATCTACACAGGAAGCCCGTTATTCTGAAATAAATTTGAAATAACAGGCTTCTTACTCTGACTTCTGTAAACCTTATTGTATGAGGAGTAAGGGAAGTCAGAGGAAGAGTGCTCTATTTCGAAATAAGTGCTGTGTAGAGGGTATGTCTGCACTGCAGTGCTATTTTGGGATATCGCGAAATAGCTATTCTGTGTCTTTTGAGTGCGCCCATTATTTTGAAATGTAACGGGCTTGCTATTCTGATGTCCCTGCAAACCTCATTCCACGAGGAAGGGACGTTTTGGAATAGCAATTTATTTTGAAATAAGTGCCGTGTAGACTGCACCAAATTTCAAAATAAGCTATTTCAAAATTGACTCAAAATAAACTATGCAGTTAGCATAGCTCAAATTGTGTCGCTTATTTCGAGCTACAGGTGCAGTGTAGATGCACCCTAAACATGCCCAATTTTTAAATAAGCTATTTCGACTTATGCTATGCTTATGCATAACTTATTTCGAGTTTAGCCCAGCTGTGTAGCCGTACCTTATGACGCTTGTAACAACTGCTGATCCATCCAATATTAGGGACCCAGGAAGCAGTAGCAATGCCTCAGTGCAGACTACAAGTTTCCCATGGGCTCTGACTGTGCCACAAGAGCTGCTAAACATGACACAGCAAGGGAAGGTACAGAGAGAGAAAGAGAAGCAAAATAGCGTATCGCTCCATCAGTCTCAAAGACATCTGTTCTCACCCGCTGCATCTCCCCAGGCACACTCCACAACAAAGCACATTACAACAAACCTCCTGCCCCCCTCAGTGAAGACAACATTGTCCTTTGCCTTGTGCAAGCAGCAGTAACGGCAGCAAATTAGCCCTTTGCTGCCATCACCATCCAAGATCTCTCCTGGCAGGGAGCTGAGTGATCAAAGGCAGCAATGAAGGATAATTTTGTTTCTTGGTTATTTTGACTCTGTTGTTTCTCAAGTGCACCCTTCTCCTCCTGTCTTCCCTCCCCCATTCACTACTGGAGATGCCGGTGACATGCCGCAGTCAATCCATATTAACCAAAGGTTCCGGAGGTCGGGGTATCACCATAAATAGGAGCTTCTGAAAGCGGCATTGTGGAGAGAGGCTGGTGTGTGTTTGGGAATAGAGAAAATAGCTCTGTGATGTTTAGGGCATGTCAAACAACTCCTGCTCTATCATCTTTGCCTTCTTCCTCCTCTCTTTGGAAGCAAGCTCCTGATGCCCCTGAGTATGTCCAGGTAGAAGAGTCAATGAGCTGTAGCGAGCAAAGGAGATTTTGTGGCTCCGGCCAAACTAATGCTGTCTGAAGACCTCTCCTCTCTTTCCCACTCACAGTACCACACAGACACAGACAGCTGTAAAAATGCATCTATGTGCATTCCTGATGCGTTTCCAATGAAGCAAATTTCTCCATCCTTCTTCCCTGTGACCGTCACATGAGAGACAATGCGTTCTCACATGAGTGTGCTAGTGAAACCCTACAAGGCTTGGTTGAGATAAGCTGGACGGGGCACAAGAAGACAGGGTGAGGAACAGGGGACAGATGTGAATCTCCAACCCCTCCCCTCATGTTAATGTGTCTCTCAGAGCATTCCCCCATTTTACTGTCAGTGAGCAGGAAGTACCATCACTGATACTTTCACTGAGAGGTCAGTAACAGGACATCCAGTGGCCAACTAATGACATTGGTATGTTAGTGAGTTTTGCACAAAGCACGAAAACCAGCAACACTTAACAGAAGCCCCACGCAAAGACTGTTGTCTTGCCTCTTTAAATGGAAAACGAGGCAAACACTGGTGTGCAACAGTGGCCACTAGGCACAAATGATGGAGCATGTGATATCTGAGTGTCCCCTGGGACCTGAAGGACATTCGCCAGCTCATGTGCTGGCTGTTAAACCTAAATATAAGTCTGTAGTTGTTGCTACCTATCGAAGCCTTATGAAAGAAGAAGTGAGTAGGAAGCTTGGTATGAGGGCTGTATTGACAAAGAGCCAGGAGAAAAATATCCTTTCTGCTCCAACAGAATATATATAACTAATAAGGATATAAAACCATGTATATTAGAAATGGGACAGACCTACAGAAACTTCTAGTCAGCTCCCTAGGGAAGAATGCAGGATGGTTTCCTGCCTTTCAATATATCCTCCAGGGCTTTGTCTAGTCTGGGGGAGATTTTTAAAGGCAGTCAGGGGCATTGGCCTCACTCTGCTCCTACTGAAATCAGGGGGATGGTTAGTACTGTCTTCAGTGAGAACTGAGTTAGTCCAACTCCAGATCTCCAGCGGGGCCGACAGACTCACCAGGCCACTAAACAGATCCGGGGGAAACGGCCGGCTCCATGACCCCGGAAGGGGCAGGCCCTCAGCTGGAAGAGTCAGGGCTGGGGGCTAGCATTCCTTAGCAGTCCTTCAGCATGGGGCTCTGGCAGTGATTTAAAGGGTCCAGGGCTCCAGCCGCAGCCACTGGACATAAAGGAGCCCTGGGCCCTTCTGAATTGCTGGGCCCCGGGGCAGTTGCCCCCCTACTATCAGTGGGCCTGTCTAACTCTAAATTACTGCCCTTTACTTTTAAATCTCTCAAGTGATGGGGCTTTAACCGCACTTGCTAGCTAGCAGGCAGGAGCTTCACAGAGGCTTCTGCGCATCTTTGAACATTTACGTTGCAGATCTAGTTCATGCCAGACTGACTGGGCAAGAGGCAGGTGGAGAGTAACTTACATTTCTTACAGGTGCTGTTGTATTGCAACCCCCCCCCTTAGGGTGTGGGGGTGGAGTGCAAGGGGTTCAGGGCAGAGGGTTGGGCACTGTGAGGGGGCCCAGCTCAAGAGGTGTGGGGAGGCTCCTGGTGGGGGGGGTTCAGAAGTCAGGGTTGGGGTTGTGGGAGGCTCAGAGCAGGGGGCTGGAGTGTGTGGGGGGGGTGCAGGAGTCAGAACTGAGGGGTGTGAGCAGGGGTTTAGGGCAGAGGGTTGGGAGTGTGTGGGGGAGGGATGCAGGAGTCTGGGTTGGCGGGTGCAGAAGTCAGGGCAGGTGGCTGGGGAGCTCAGGGCAGGGGTTGGTGTGTGGGGAGTGGTAGGGAGGCAGGGGGCTGAAGCACCCACCTTGAGGACCCTGCCTGGTGTTCCCCTTCCTGTCACTGTCAGGAAATGAGAGGACAGCACACAGCTTGGTCACCCACTCCTCTGCCCTCAGCAGCCAGGAGGGAGAGGAAAACAGGGATGCTGTGAGCTTCCCCCTCGCTCCCTGTCAGTGACGGGAAGGGGAACAGCCAGCCAAGCAGCGCCCTGGTAGGAATCTCAGGGGAGTGGTGCTTCAGCTCCCCACTCTGCCCACCTTAACGGACGCCTGGGGGAGGGGCTGCAGGGCTGAAACTATTTTTAGGCTGAGCTGGCTCCCCACACACACCTGTTTGTGCCCCTCACTACCCCAGGCTGGGCGTCACACCTCGGGTTGCCAACTCTCACAAACCAGACACCAATGCCACAAATGGCGTCCAGGACATCCATGCTGCCCACCTGGGGCTGGCAGAGCCGGCTGCGGGTCATCAGTAGGGCCAGCGCCTGGGCATGAGGAAGCTGGATACAAAACCTGGGGGTGCTGCAGCACCTCCTGTGCCCTTACTTGCCACACCTATGCTGGGGGGAACTTGGGGCTGCGGCAATCCTGGACAAGTGGGGAGTGCACGCCCCCAGTCAGCCCTTTACCCTGCCTGGCTGCCTGCTGCTTAGTGCGGCAGCCTGCAGGGGAGTCCCAGGAGCCCAGCTGGAAATGCACCGTACCTCCTTCTGCAACGAGCATCCCAGACAGCTGGCTCCTTCTTGTCACAGCGGCGCACCGGGGCACACTGCCTTACTTTCATCTTTGGCACGTTGTCAAATTCTCTGTCTTTCCAAGACCTTTCATAAATGGGAGACTGTTCCTGTGTCTTAGCAGAGGCCCCCTGACCTTCATCAGATCAAATTCATGATGAAAAAGAACCACAAAGAACTCATCTTCTCAAGCCCAAACACACTGGCTGCCGGTACTGAAGTATTGATAACTTTCTCTCTTCAGCTACCCATGTTGGTTGCAAAACAGGCTACTGGCACATCACAGATAGACTGCGGTAATGGAAACACCCCAACCAACATGCCTTTAATGCTCGGAGCCACAGTGTGAGGAAGGCACTAGGAATGTTTTGTCCCATTTTCTTTAGTCTTCTCTCTTCAGCCGGGAGTACTCTAGCCTCAGAATGGCATATGTATCCTACTGAGTCACTGTTTACCTGTGCTTGCCCCAGACCTCTCCTGTCTCCCCTGCACAACATACCCTATTGCAATGGCTCAGAGTCGTTTGTTCCCCTGAAGGGGGGAGGTTTTCATGTCCTGGAGAATTAGTCATTGGCAAAGTGCTTGCTACTCAGAGGTCACATGGAGATAGAGAAAGTAGCAAAGTTATAACAATAAACAAACTAGTTTTCTCCAGTCTCTGACAGCTGCAGGGCTTGAGTGGCCTCACTTGTCCCAGGTTCCCTCGGCTATTACTGAAGGGAGCTGATTCCGCATTAGTAAAGGAGAAGAAAATGAAAAAGATGCAGCTAGCTGGCACTAGCTCCCTCATCCCAAAGCAGGCCAGGATTCTTTGGCACTTGCACTGATATCCTGCTGCCATTCCACCGTGCTTCCCGCAATCCTTTGCACTCAGCAACTACTTACAAATTACATTTGCAGAATGCAGGATTGGTTTGCTAATGATCTGCTCACCAACCAGGGGGTTAGACTTGACACAAACATCACCTGCACTGGAGAGCTAGATTAACTCTGTCCCCCAGTACCTCTCAGCCCCTCCTGCCAGCATCCACATCTGTCATCTGAGGAGTGCCTTGCTCCTGGATGCTTGGAATATGTACCGCATGGGCCTGAGAGTCAGGGGAGCTTTGCACAGCAATAAAATCACATCAGGGTTTCAGCATCAAAAGGCAGGGGCTGCTGTACATGTCATCTTCTGTAGCAGCAGAAAAGAAAACTAATTATATCTCTTCATACGAGGCACAATTAGATTCTCTCGCCAATAGAGAAAGCCCTTTCCTGAATGAGAAGCTTTCACTGCCTCCCACGCAAGCAAGGAAGAGGTGAAAAATCTGCTGAGGTTTGAAACCATGCTGGGAAAATCCAGCAGCCTCCTTAGCTGGGAGGAGGCAGTGTCCATGCAGCTAGGCTTATGTGCAGAAACCTAATGCCGACATATGCATTGCAAAGGAAAGTAACACGGAGATGTTGGCTCCATTCTCTACAGTCTTCTGCATGCTTGGGCACAAACCACCCAGTGGCACACAGGAGAAGGCTGATCACTCCACCATCGTATTTACACATAATTTGAGAGTGTGATGCTACAAACAGGGTTGCCAACCCTCCAGGCTTGGCCTGGTGTCTCCCGGAATCAGCACCAATCTGCCGGCGCCGACTGAAAGCAATCCTGGAGATTTTATTATGATATTTTAAGAAAAAGACATGATGCCTTGTTGGAAAAAAATCCTGGAATAGCTTCAGTCAGAGTTGGCAACTCTAGTTTTGAGAGCAAAATATGGCTTTGCACAGGGAGCGAGGGGTGGGGTAGGGTTTAAGGAGTGCTGCCAGCCTACATATCACCTCCCCCCATAAGCTGAGAGCGACACCTCCACAGCTGTACCTCACCTTGCAATCCTGGCTCTCAGAACGAGAAGACCAAATTCTTATTTGCAAAGGCTAGTGAAGGCTCTTTGGAGCCCATAGAAGCCTGGGTGCAGGATTTGGCCTTTGTGGTTTGTTGCCAGTCTCAACTTAACAGCAAAACAGGATCCTTCCCATTGGTAGCAGCAGAGTGGCTGCAGTTTGCCAGGCTGAGGGAAACTGGCCTGTGTTTAGGATTTGTGCAAATGCTTCCTATAATGGATTTGGAAGGTTTCACAGAAGTTTGTCTTGAATCCACATTTTGTTTTGTTTTCTCCAAGAGATTCAGTGACATTGACAAGTTGCTTCCATTTCCACTGGGTCTCTAATTATTGCTGCATGCTGTTCCATTGAGGAGAAGCTGTGATGAGATTAGCAGAATCCTGCTCTTGGTATGTAGGGGTAAATTTACACAGCAGGGCAAAAGTCGGATTAAGCTACACAACTTCAGCTAAGTCAATTGAGTAGCTTAAATCAGCTTTAGGCTCTGTCTACACAGCAGGAAGTCGAAGGAAGAACGCTCTTCCTTCAATTTCCCTTACTCCTCGTGAAGTGAGGGTTACAGGAGTTGGCGTAAGAAGTCCGCCAGCTTGACAATATTTTGAAATAAAGACATGTAGTATAGACACTCACTATGCTATTTCAGAATAACATCAGTTATGCCAAAATAATGCTGCTGTGTAGACATGCCCTAGCAGTTAATGGGAGCTCAGTTGATTTCCTCCAGTTTTCTGGGTGTGTTATTCCGTCCTATGTGGAAGACTTTTCTGATTTACTTCCGAAAGAGGCTTTTCCGAAATTTGGTCCATCTACACGGGGCCAAATTTCAGAAAAAAACCCTCTTTTGGAACATCCCTTCTTCCTTGTAAAACAAGGTTTACAGGGATGCCGACAAAATGCGTTCGCTTTTCTGATATGTTTTTCAGAAAAGCGTATGCGTTCCTTGGACCTCTGGTATCCCAGAAAAGCTCTGCAGTCTAGATGTACCCTCACGCACACTTGAGGGAGTTCTTCTTCTCAGTTGCCTGCAATCCTCTTTCCTGAAGTATCTGATAGTACCTTTTTGAATGAGAATGGCATCTCCCCCTTTCCTGCCTTGGAATTCAGTATGTGATCGATTTTTCTACTCTTATCACAAAACTCCTTTTGTACCTTGCATTTTTGTGGTTCCATGTGCTCCCAAGTGCATTTCTGTGAGCATACCAATAGAACGGTGCATATATATCAAATGGTACTTTTTCCTCTTTTGACTGGATTGCTGACTCCTCTAGCATTTAGGCCTATTATGATCAGATGTTCTGTCACCAGTGTTTTTTTTGCTTTGTTTTGTTTGGGGTTTTTTTTTGCCAAGATTTTCAAAATGACGATTTTGGGGTAATCAATTTGAGACCCATTAAAGAACCTCAGAGGAGAGGTATGCAAAACTTTCAGAAAATCAGGACCTTTTAAGGTTTCTCAGATGGGATACTAAAAGACTGAGGCACACCAGTCAGTTTTGAAAATGTTGGCTTAGACAAAACATGGTTCTGTCAATTTTCCTTTGGCTGAATCAGATCTTTCTGGCCCTGTTATTAAATGGTGAAGGTATAAAGAGTACTTTGTCTTGGCTTTTGCGGGTCTGCACGTCTTGCTCAGTCTTATAGCGCTTTACAATTTTTGGTATTCTCTTTCTCTTTTGGGTCAGGGATTTTTTACTTGTATGCCTAATACAGATACTTCTGTTTTAAGGTTGGCCCTGTGTGTGAAATAACCCTGTTTTCTCGATGACCATGCAACTCTTTTTTTTTTTTTTGTCTTTCCTTCCCAACTCCTAGCAATTCCTGGTGTTTACATCAAGGCAACAAGGTAAACTACTAAACAGGCCACTACCTTGTCAGTCTCGTCATGTGTCATCATGAGAGCCGTGGGGAACCTGAAGTGTTCCTCAAAAGCACCACATGCACAGCAGCCATCCCTCTTTGTGTTGCTGACCTGTGAGAGGATGTTTTCAACGTTACAGTTGAAGCACAGAAATTTGCTATTATTAGCCAGTCTGCAGTCTAGTGTCTCTGCCATTAAGACTCCATTCTTAGTCCCTTTGAAAGTGGAATATACATGGTCCCGAAACATAGGAGAGCTGGCAGCAATTGATAGTACTTAGTAGTAACTGCCATTGCTTGGATACATTGTTCCTTTAATTTTAAAACGGAACAAAAATAAACAGAAAGCAAAAAACAAAATACAGCATTATGGGTAAATATGGGCTACATACAAAACCCTCCTGCTAGACTGAGAGAGACGTGGTGATAGGAGGAAGGAGATGGATGGGTGAGGCATGGCTGTCCACGTCTTGCTTGAAATCAAGTTCACCGTCCTCATCTCACAATAGCATTGTGATGTTCTCACCCTGGTTTGGCAGCAGTGTCAGTGTCTGCCTTCAGAAATCAAGTGGGGGTCAGATTGCTCTTCTTTTGATCCTGATGTCTCTCCACTTGTGTTGTGACAGTTCTTTTTCTACTCTTTGTGACCCCAGTCAGAATCGGAACCCAAGATTCCAGAGGCAACACGTGAATGTAAGAACCGACAGCTGCCTTGAGAGTGAGCTTGTGTCTTAGATTCTGAACTCCAGCACATTGCATGTTTGGGCTAACCTGTCAGACTCATTTATTCTGCCAAAGAGGTTTTCAAGTGATGATGTAGGGGGCTGCATGTGTGGGTGAATGTGTGCTTACCATAGGGGTCCTTCATATTTTTCCTCACTGGGGATACTTCTATCCCCCTCCAAAGGTGCCCCTGCTACAAGGCTGCTGCTCTCTGCCTCGTGGCTGTTCCCATAAAACCTTCCCTTTTCAGAGCCTACCAATAACAGCTCCAATACACTGGGTAGCTTAGCAGTCATTTTACAGCTCCAGTGCTGTCTAATTCCACTTATCACATACCTGACTGGGGACGAAATGCAACTCCAGTTCTGTTGCATACATCCGGTACCTGTCTACCAATGGCCTAATTTTGATGGCTTCAATACTTATTAGCCAGGATGGGCAGGAATGGAGTCTCTAGCTTCTGTTTGTCAGGGGCTGGAAATGGGTGACAGGGGAGGGATCACTTGCTGATTCCCTGTTCTGTTCACTCCCTCTGGGGCATATGGCATTGGCCAGACAGGATAGGATACTGGGCTAGAGCGACCTTTGATCTGACCCAGATTGGCTGCTCTTATGGTCTCTTAAAAATAAAACTGCTCGGTTTTGCAGCACTGACACAGCGACAGCAGAATGCAGCTGTCAAGGGGTTAAAACGGGATTCATATTTTATTGTTAACCAAGGTTAAGGAATTCCCCTCTCTCCTCCGCCCCCACCCTCCCCTGTGGCTCCCTGCATTTTCTTTAGCATTGCTTTTTTCATCTCCAAACCCACCCAATGCCAAAGGGTCAAGCCATGCTGCTCAACTCCTTTGTTCAGTGGAGCATCATGGGGGCGTGAGATAAGTCTTTGCAGGAGCCACCAGCACAACTATGATGATTAAGACATCAGCACCATTAAGAACTGCTGCCTTCTGTGCAGTCAGCTTCTCTATACCGCCCCCATTCCCCTGCTGTACCAGAGCAGCCTGCCTCTCCCTGGGGATCACCTCAGCTAGTTCTGCATCAGGGCTCGAGATCCCCTCCTCACCAACAGCCTGTCCGCTCATTAATCATTGGAGATGTGGTGGCTACTGCAGCCGCTGCCGCTAAACACCAAAGATGTTGTTTCGTCAAAGCTGCACAAAGCTTTTTCTGCTCTTCTCTCCCTCCCCAGATGCCTTTAAAGGCAAAGTCCTGTCTTTTGTGCTAGAGCACAGAGAGACAGATGTGCTGACCATAACCTTCTCCTTTTTAGGACACCTGTGATTCCCTCTAGATTGCAACCCTTCTAGACGCTAGGCTGCAGGCTCAGTTACACTGAGAGATCCTTTTAAACTTCTTAGTCTTTGGCAGCATTAAGAGGCTTTAAAACATCTTGAAATGCCCCTTTAAAAAGGTCTTCTATATAAAAGGCCTCCCTGATTGGTGCAGAGCTGGTGCAGGGTCTCCGTGTTGACCCTGGGTCCAACTCCCAGCACAGGATATTGGCCAAGAACATGGCAGGGACATGCTGGGGACTATGGGTAGGGTATATAGCATTATAGCTATTCTCTTTCTCCCTCAGAGTATGAGCAGAGAAGATAGGTTAGAGGAGCCATGAGGCTGCTCTATCTTACACTGGAGTCCAGGCAGCCCCTACATGGCCCCAGAACGTTCAGAGGGTCTTAAAGCTTAAGCCACATTTTCCCATCGCCTGCACTGGAAGAACGTAACTAAGAATAATTTCTTGCTACATTTAAGATTCTACATACAGCAAATGTAAATCCTTTGCAATCTACGGGATACAATACCAATGGAGATTCTGTGCTCAGCAATGAATTAGAATATGCTTTCCTGAGGAAGGGGTCCAGCAAGCAAGAGGTGGCTGCTACCCATCCCACATTACAAGGTTTATTTCCAATTTTTGCCTAGTCTATCGGACAATTACGGAGCCCTACATTTATCTTTGGGTGTCACTGAATAGCACCCACACACTGGTTTTTGCTAGATACTGAGCTACCTATACTAGAGAGCCAAGCATGAACCAGTCCTTTTAAAGTTCCCCCCTGTTTGGTTTCTTTTCTTCATCCCTTTCCTACCCCCTTTCTTCTCATTCAGGAACAGTCACTTCAGAGCAGTGGTATTATCATGAGGCCATACAGCCGAGGCCCAGATCAGAACAAATGAGTAGGTAGCATGTTTTGGAAAGCACTATCATTAAACTTCTCCCAATCGGGGATTGCTCTCAATCACTGTAAAGCAACCTGTCTATGCTGGTATAATTCAGAACTGGCCTTTGAAATGCATATCCTTTCTGTAGAAAATGTTTTTTGAACTGGAATAGTTGAGACTTTCATGCTTTATAAGCTGAACTCTGAATCAAAGCAAAAGAACTGGTAGCCAAAATTTCTCCATAAAGGGAAAATATTTGTTAAAATCTCAATTGCAGAATTAAGCAATTTTACCTTTGAAAAACACCTAAATGCTTTCAGTAATGTGCTCCATTTTAATCGGCGTTTTTACCTATCTCCACCATTTGAAGATATCCCATTGGGAAGTCTCTGGAGATGCTGAGAACTCTCCACATGGATTCCCCTGAGATGTGATATTTGCCTTTCAAAAGATGTCCTGTGGGTGGCAGCAGAAGTTAAGGCCTCTGTTTGCAGAAATGCTGACTATTTTTGGGTGCCCAACTTGAAACATAGTAGGGCCAGAATTTCAAGTGCTCTGCATAGGGTTGCCAACTTTCTAATAGCACAAAACACGAACACCCTAGCCCTGCCCCTACCCCATCACTTTCCAAGGCCTCACCCTCAGCTCCCTCTCTTGATGGCTTGCTCTCCCCCCACATCAGGCACTTTCACTGGCCTGGGACAAGGGTTCTGATGAGGGAGGGAGGGCTCTAACTGGGTGTGCAGAGTCTGGGATGGGGCCAGAAATGAGGAGTTCAGGGTGTGGGCTCAGTAAAGGGTTTGAGGTGCAGGGGAATAAGTTGGAAGTGTGGGAGCAGGGGTAGGGACGGGGATGAGTGGTTTGGAGTGCAGGAGGGGGTGTCAGGTTTGGAAGGGACCAGGGCTGGGGCAGGAGGTTGGGGCCTGGGCTTACCTTGTGCAGCTCCCACTCAGTGATGCAGTGAGGCTAAGGCAGGCTCCCTGCATGTCCTGGCTCCGTGCTGAGCCCCAGAACCAGCCAGCAGGCCCGGTGCCTGGGCTGGGGTGCGTGTTAGGATGCTCTGCATGCTGCTCTCACCCAGAGGCATCACCTCACCTGCTCCATTAGGCCACTTGCGGAGCCAGTGCTTGGGGGCAGGGACAGGGTGTGGAGCCCTGTGACCCCCTGCACAGGAGACAGACCTGCTGGCTGCTTCCTGGTCACAGCGTGGTGCTAAGATAGGAGGGGACTTTAGTGGCCCAGTCACTGGTTGAAAACCAGACACCTGGTCACCCTAGCTCCACACCCGCCCCGGAGGTCAGATGTTCAGAAGAGCACAGCAGTCAGTGAACACCAAATGTACTGAACTCTTAAAAGTCTGGCCCCTGCTGTGGGTACTGATACCTGAAATCTCTGGCCCAGTGACTGCCAGAGAACACCTCAGGCACTAGGTGTCTCTGGAGAACACTCAGGATAAATGGACACAGGTGAATTTTTCAGTGCAAACAGGTAAATATAGATTGACTCCTTAAAATTAGATAAATGTGCCAAAAAGCGCTTCTTATATCTGGAGCCTTTTGAACTAGAGTTGTAGGCATGTACATTTCTCTCTCTAGCTCTAACTCCACTGTTATGTTTTTGGTTCTGGGTCAGTTTCAAAACTGGAAAAGGGCTTGTTTCCAGTTCTGGTCCATATGTAGCTGCAATCTTACAATACCACCCTGTGAGATTTCAGTGTTATCAAATCCCAAACCTAAGTCTCATCTCTGCCTCCAACTTGAACCCAGTCAAGATCCACACCCAAACATGACCTCCTTGGCCCATCTTTAGTTAAAATCAGAGCTGTGCAAAACTTGCATTTTGTTTGCAGAGTTAAGTGTGAATTTCTTGTCTCATTGTGAACAAACCCAACAACTCAAAGTGAAACTTTCTTCACATGATCAAGTTTTGCCAAGATTTAGGTAGAAACCATGGAAGCCAAATGCATTGTGTGTGGTCTCCAGCTGAAACCATAAATCTATTGAGGTTGTGTCAAAACTTGGTACAGGGTCACAATCCCTAGCAAAGCTTTTGGGAAGCCTTTCCTGAGTTTTTGGCTTTCTTCATAAGAGGTGTAACCAGTTCTAGCTAAAATAACATAAGCACAAAGGAAAGTTTTGTAATTATAAGGTGTTGAACTAAGACTTGGTGTTAGATTAGGATTCGGTTGAGATTTTGGCACTGCCATGGGTTGGGTGGGTTTTTTTATTACCTTGCGCAAATCACTTAATTTTTCTTGGTCTTAGTTCCCTATTTGTAAAATGGAGAAAAATGATACATCCTTTCTTCCACCCATTATCTATACTGTCTAGTTAGACTGTAAGCTCTCACGGGCAGATACAATGCATTACATTGTATATGTAGAGTACCTAGCAGAAAGGGGCATTGAGGCCATGGTACCGTATATACTCAATCATAAGCCCGTTCATTCAAAAGCTGACCCACCAAATTAAAAAAAAAAAGGTGTAAAAATCACAATGACCTGTTTATAGAGTTGGCTTATGTCGGCGGTCTGCAAACTTCCAGTCCTAGATCGTCAGCGTAAGCCGCTGGCTTGTTGGGATGTTTTGTTTACCTGGAGTGTCTTCAGGCACAGAGCTTCTCTGCTCCCATTGGCTGCTGTTTGCTGTTCCCAGCCAATGAGAGCTGCGGGAAGCAGCATGGGCCAAGGGACTTGCTTGCCGCCAATTCCCACCACCCCGGTTGACCTGGAATGGCGAACCGCAGCCACTGGAAGCTGAAGGGATCCATGCCTACAGACACTGCAGGCGCATAAAACATCCTGGCGCGCCAGCAGTTTGCCCTCTGGGCTGGGAACTGCAGTTTGCGGACGCTTTCCCCCCAAGTTAAAAAAAATTTGGTAAAACGCAATGACCCATTCATAAGCCAACCTCCGCTTTTTACTGCATCATTTTTTACCCCCCAAAATCAGCTTTTGATCAAGTATATACATGGTACATTACAAGCACTAACAATCTTCAGTCCACAGCTCAGAGAGAATGGAGGCTTAAGGCAGCATGTTCAAAGGATGCTATCCAGGCTGGGGAGTTTGACCAGACTCTGTTGTGATGGATTTTCCTTGTCACTGGTTTCCTGTTCTACACTCATGGGCAGGCAGGGGAGAAGAGTCCCCAGGAGTCATCAAAAGCTGCCCACCCATAAGAGGGAAGTAGGCAGTAAGGGATGGTGCAACATCAGTGCCATCCCAGGGAAAGACAGTACAGAGGGCTTGGGGGATGATCACAGGTCACAGAGAATGTGGGCTCCTTATACAAGTGAAAGCCTCATTCTGACAAGCAGGGAGCTTTTTCCTGACCACAGAGGAAGTTTAAACTATTCAAGAGACATGGAAATTTATAGGAAGGCAACATTCTGTTTCACCATCTCTCAGCAGCAACATGGCGTAGGAGTAATAAATGAGGCTTTATTTTTAACAGTATCTAAAACAAGACCTTGGTTTGTTTGTCACTTTTTATTCCCTACAACGCCCTGGATAGAGACGGCTTCCCTTTACTTGGTATTTTGGATTGCTCTTGAAGTGGGAACGGCAAGTGTCGAGCTAAGTACATTGAAAGGTTTGCTTAGTTTTCAGGTGCAGTTTCCCCAAGTGCCTACTGGAGCAGGCTCCTTGGGGAACTGCCACAGTTATTCTTCTATCTCCAGTCACAACAGCGCTCAGAGACAGGGGGAAGGATGAGTGGCACATACAGCAGAGTTGTGCTAACCAAGGTCTTCGGACCGCTGCACACCAGGCCCAACCTTGCACCTAAACCATAACCCTTAACTAGCCGCTCGTTGTCATTCAGTGCCACGTGTCCATCAGGCTGCATGATACAGCTGGCTGTGCACTCACCAGCCACCTTGGAACTGCCACGGAATGTGTTCTAACATAGGTGTAGCAGTGGGTTGAGAGCAGCTACCATCCAGTGGTCTGAGGAGAAATATCTGCCAGTACATGCAGCTTCGTGAATTGTGTGTCGGGAAGTGGGAGAGTATAATTAGGCAGCAGAAAGGAGGCCAACTGGGGAACAACACAGTGCAAGTGCTGAGCACTGTAATCTGCAATAAGAGCGAGTCAGACTGAATATTTATGCTTCCGTCTTGGTGAAAGTAGGAGGTAATTCAATGGGTCAGCTAAATCGTGGTTTTTAGATGTTAATATCAATAAGCATATTTAGGATCTTGGACCTTTTCAGAGGTGAGGACTTTTTAACCCAGTTTAGAGAGAAGGGACAACTGAGAACCAGATCAAGGTTTGGATTCCATACACCCCCAAAGTTTGGGATGGGGGAGGGACTAGTTCAGATTTGAGTGTAATTATAACAAAGCTCTCTGTATTCAGAGTATTTTTTATAGAGCCCTTTTTGTAGTATCTAAGCACTGAATGGGGACGGGATGAGAGGGCTGATGGGACTGATAATGGGACAGAGAGTTTTACATCTCTGAGTTACCAGCTCAAAGACAGGCCAGATTGGTAGTGACCAAAAGTTGTTACTATTTGAAAACATGACCTATGAGGGAAGACTGAAAGAACTGGGCTTGTTTAGTTTAGAAAAGAGAAGACTGAGAGGGGACATGACAGCAGTTTTCAAGTATCTAAAAGGGTGTTATAAGGAGGAGGGAGAAAAATTGTTCTCCTTGGCCTCTGAGGATAGGACAAGAAGCAATGGGTTTAAACTGCAGCAAGGTAGGTTTAGGTTGGACATCAGGAAAATCTTCCTGCCTGTCAGGGTGGTTAAACACTGGAATAAATTGCCTACGGGGGTTGTGGAATCTCCATCACTAGAGATATTTAAGAGCAGGTTAGACAGACACCTGTCAGAGATGATCTAGACAGTGTTTGGTCCTGCTGTGAGGGCAGGGGACTGGACTTGATGACCTCTTGAGGTCCCTTCCAGTTCTAGTGTTCTATGAGTCTATGATTTTCTGGCTTTTTGTGGCCCATGGGGAATGAACACACATGCATGTGTGTGCGTGTGCGTGCACACACACACACACACACACACACACACACACTTGTTGGCAACCTCAGCATATGTGGAAATGCACCTACCCAAAGAGATGGTCCCTGAAGCTCTGTGTTGTGGCACATTATTAAGGTAGCTTGCCCTGCCCTGCCATGCCCGTTCTGTAGCTGAACAGGGATGGACGTGTGGAGGTGCATCAACCAGGCAGCTTTCGCCAACTTCAAACGTGTATGGAATAATTTGAAAATGGTGACGGGGAGGAATCTCCCATTTGAGCAATGCCATGGAGAGACAATATTCCATATGTCCTGCTTTTTAAACATCACAAAGGATTTGGGGATTCCATTCCAGACCAAGGGCTTGACCAAAAGTCCTTTGAAGTCAACTGGGAAAAATGCCCATTGGCTTGAGTAGGCTTTGGATCAGACCTTAACAGACCCAGGGTTACTCTCACTGCCGCATCTGCACCAGAGGCCGTTTCTGCAGCCATCATGCATCTGGAATGAGACCTCGGACAGCAGTTTGGCTGCTGATGTGAGGGGCCGAGCAGAACCAGCATCTCCCTTCTGTAGCTCTTGACCCTGCAGTACAGAAAGGAACAACAGCTTATTTCTGTCAGCAAACTGAGCAGGTCTGACTTGGGAGATGTGTCAGGGCAGACACAGGCTGGACAAGGGTGCTATTTTCAGTTATTCTTTTTTCTGATTAGAATCACACTTCTGGGAGTGGACCCATCTCGCTGTGAAGTCTGGTGGGAAGAGAGGGGATGGGATTGTCAGCTCAGACCAGATAGGCTGGCTGCTCTCTGTGCTGCACTGCTCTTTGTTGCTATCTTTTTGCAAAGCTGCAGCCTCCACTCCCTCCTCCCTTTCCCAAAAATAAAGCTCCGTGATGTAAAACATTCCTTCAGGGCTGGAGGTGGAAAAAACTAGGACACCGTCATTTGGAAAACGCTCAGCACTGCATGAAATATTCACTATCGACTAACGGGGGTTTATCCGGAGGAGGTGGGGATCATTTTCACTATCCTATGGATTGTTCTTCTGGATTCTTTTGATCAAAATAAGCGAAGCACCTTTGTAAGCGTCTGTCTGACCCAGTTCTTATTCGCTTGCCTTTCAGTCCCCATCTCCCTCCTGGTTTATGAGCAAACTAACACTTGTCCTAAGAGTATCCTTGCACAGCCCTAAATACTGCCTCTCTTCGTAATGGGACTAGAAAAAAAAACAACCAACAATAATGCAGCAGAGAGAACATGCCACCAGGGCGATCCATCATATGTGCACCAGGGGGATGGGAAAGCATTGCAAATAGCTCACCAGTCCCTTAAAGGACCTTCCAGTTCTCTTGGCAGAAAAGGAAGGAACAAAATAAAGGGCATCAGAAGGACTTGCCTCACCCAGCCCCCTCTCTTCAATTCCTCATACTGAGTATACTGCATCTTGGGATTTCAAAGTGTATTGAAACTCTGATGCTTTTTTTCAATAGGGGAAAGAAAGTTTGCAGAAATGCGGATCACAGGGAGAGGCCCAGAAGACATGGAGAGGGGGAGGCAAGACACTGGCGGCACATTGTTTTGATACTTCAGTTCAGCCTTCTACTGCTGGGATTGCAGCTCCAACTGTACATGAAATGAGTTTGGTGGCCTCATCTCTGGACCCAGTTTGAGATTTATCCACATCACAATAACACACGTACCAGGTGTCGTTTGTCAGCACACTAGGCAGTCTCCCTCCTTAGTAACAGGAGGACTACTCGGGTAAAGAGGATGCTGCAGTTCAGAATCAAGGAGCACTGACAGTGCGGGGGGGGGGGGGAGGTGGAAATCAGCCTAGAACAACAGTGCTGCATTAGCAGAGCTATATGGGAGACCCCCCCAGAGCAGGGCAGCAAGGAGTACTGCAAAACTGAAGTACACTGAAAGAGCTGTAAGGGGGAATCATGCAGAATGCCTCTGCATATACCCCCCAGTGCAACCAGACTATAACTCTCATCTCAATTCAAATATGAACTAGTATTTGATGCACAAAACAAAAACCTACAGGGAAACCAGCAAAGTCCTCTAACGAAAAGCCTTTTTTATGGAACAAACTCCCAAACCACTGAAAAGTAAAAATTAGAATAGACAGATAATCTGCAATGAATCCATTTTCCACCCAACCAAACCCCAAACACATTTAATCAAACAAAGGAGTCCTCCAAATGATCACCGGCTCCAAAGAGCATTTTCTAGTGGCAGTGAGCTTGTGTTGCTGGTTCCTGTGCAGAGGAAGGAGCCATATCCTCCCCTCAAAAGAACAACAGGGAAGCAGTGATCATCTCATCTAGCACATCAAGCCTTCTCCTGCCATCAAAGGCAGCTGTTTTATTGCTCTCCTGGGCCACATTCTGAACAGCTGTCAGTTTCCCCATGCTCAGCAGGGAGGGGATATTTTATGGATTGATCTCTGGGTCATTTAGCGTCCATAAAGAGGCACGGATGGGCAGCATGCACCCCAAGTAATGGGCTGATCAGTGGTGCTACTTCATCTAATTGAACTCAAAGGCTGAAAGCCAAAGGTCACTACTAAAGTCTGCCTCTCTATAATGACAGTAGCATCTACGGATAGAGCCCTGCACGGATGCAACATTTGTATCCGTATCTGCACCCATAGCCACAAAAATGAGCAGAGGATATTCATATACACATCTACAGATGTGGATACCCGCAGATATAAAGCAGATAAACCTGCACATTTGCAGGGTTCTAGATAGAAAATTTGTATTCACATCCACATCTGTATAGGCAAAATGAGCTGTAGATATCTGTATCCACCCCCCATGGATGTAAATACCTGTGGATATCTACAGAGTTGCAGGATTCTATCTATTGAGTCCTCTTTCAGTGGGAGGCTCGAAGTTTAATTAGAGGTGGGGTTATTCAAAGACTGTACTGCCCAGGTGAAGTTTTTGAGACAGTTGCCTCATAATGTTGTTATCTGTGGCATCCAAGGGCTCCAGCTGAGATAGGGCCCTATCACATCAAGTACCTAGAGCCAGAGAGAGTTCCTGCCCTGAAGAGCTTACAACTGAAATAAACAAAAGTGTGGAAAGGGACAGAGAAAAGCAAAGTGACAGGTTCAAAGCCACTGGCACAGCCAGTTCTAGCCAGGTTTTCTGAGTCATCTCATACCCTAGATCCGGTAGCATGCTCTCTCTCTAAAGACCTCCCTGGTCTGGCACTCTTGGTACCTGACCAGTCCCGAATGAGGGGATTTGCCAGACCAGCGGAGATCCCCTGCTACTGGCTTCTCAGCCCACCTCTCCATGTGACCCAAGCTGCCCCGCTGCCCCTGGGCTAGGGCTCCAGCCCCCCTGCCTCCTTAGCTGCTGCCGGCCCTGGACTGCTGCCAGAGCTCCATGGCTGGGGCCAAGGCCGGAGCTCCACAGCTGCTGCCAGCCCCTCTACCGCCAGACTGGAGATCCCCACCATGCCGCCCACCCCTCTGACATGGGGCTCCCAGCTGAGTCACCGGCTCCCCCTGCCATGCTCCCAGCACGCCGCCAGCCCTCCCTGTTCCTGGGCTCTGTGGTTCAGAAACATCCTTGCTCCAGCCAGAGAGTCCCAGTTTAGGGACGTGCAACCTGTACTGGTTTCAGGAGTGAAGTCACTTCTTCCAAGCTGCCTCTCCAGTCACATGTATGGCGCGAAAGAGAGAGAGAAGCCCCTGGCAATACTTAGGACTGACATCCTTCAGATCCCTAGTGTTTATGGTCTTGAGGAACCACACATGTTCACTGTGCAGGCCACTGTCTCGCTGCACAACAGGGGTGGGGAACCTTTTTTGGGTCAGGGGCCACTGACCCCTAGAAAAATCAATCGGGGGCTGCACACAGGTGAGAAGCCAACCCCCCCCCCCAAACACACTCACCCCGATGTGGCCCTCCCAATTGAGAAAGACACTCCCCACATTCTCCTCACACCGCAAAGCCATGGGGGGCCCAGGCTAGTAGATTGTGTGTGCTCCAGCTCCACGGGGGTCTGGAGCACAACTGTGGGCTCCCCAATACTGGGGGGGGGGCAGCCCCAAGCTTTGGGGGCTGGATCCAGGCAAGTTGGGGGCTGCATCTGGCCCCCGGGCCTGAGGTTCCCCACCCCTGCTGTACAACATTCAGAAGATGAGGAAACCCACTCCTCAATTCCTGTATACTTACTGAAAACCTCCTCCCACCTCAAAAAAAAAAAAGTCCTGGTATACGATAACAAGACTGAGGAGCTGATCCGAGGCAGTGCACAGCTGCATCCTGTGTTAATCAGGGGATCCAGTTCATGGCAACACACTCTGACTCAGCCAAAACGGCCAGCGGAGAGCACCTCTCCGCTTGCAGCCTGCTGTCACTTAGTTGGCAGCCGAATGCTCCCTAGCGAATAGGAGCCTCTGGAACAGGGACAGCAGCTAGTAGACACCTGAAACAGCTCCCAGCGGATGTCAGGTGTTTATGTAACATTCCTCCGAGCTGAGTAACATGTATTTTCTCCGAAAATAAAATCAGTGCATGCTTGGAAGGGCTCCTGCTAGTGACGGAAGCGCCTCCACTTCTCCCATCTGCAGGCAGCGTGTGGGGAGACCTGGTAACCATGACTCTGCTATCCTGGCATGTCTTGTCTGGGGGAGGCTCCACAAGAAGGACTCTGCTGCCCCACCAACATGATTCTTCAAGGAGGGTCTGTAGTTCGATCTTCCCCCAGCAACAGCAGGCAACAGTGCCAGGCTGCCCATTTTGAACAGAATGCCTTCTGCACTGCCCCCAGCAAGGGGGTCTCAGAGCACTCACAGAACCTGCAGCACAAGGAGGTCGGGTGTCTCTGGCCTTCAGCGTGACGGGGGGAACCACAGGGAGGACCTACACAAGGAGCTGTCGTATGGGGTCAACCAAAACCGTCCGGAACTTCAAGAAAAATGGAAGTTCAGGCTTAATTTTACACTGGTCCAGAAATTCCTAGTCATGTGTGTGTGTTTGTGTGTTCATTCCGGACATGCTCTTTAGTGAAAAGTAAGTTTCAACACAGGTGGGGCGGGGGGAGGGGAAGAACACACAAAATCATTGGGTTTCCACAGAGTGCTGTGCACATGGGTTGAAATGGTCCAAGATGCATGGGACTGAGCTTAGCAGTCTGTCCTCTACCGGCTCCCTCCATACGAAAATGGGTGTCAGTGGCATTGTCATCATCAAACATTTAAATAATATTGAGAGGGAGGAAAGCTCTAGGACTCAGGAGAGTTGGGTTCACCTTCTGCTTGACTTTGGGCTAGATACATCTCTATGCCTCCGTTTCCTCATATGTAAAATGGGAACAATGCTACTTACCTGCCTGATAGGAGCGAGGTGAATGTTTGTAAAGCACATTGGAATCCTCTAGAGAAAGGCACTGTGGTCTAGTGGATAGGGTGCTGGACTGGGCGTCAGTCCTGGGAGTCAGTCCTATGTTATTCTACTCTCCTGACCTGCTCTATGATAGTACAGCATGTAATGTCACCTCTCTGAAACTCTGTTTCCCTTCCTACCCTTTATCTGTCTCGGCTATTTAGCCTGTAAACTCTTCTGGAGCACAGACTCTCTCGCTCTATATTTTTACAGCACCAAGCACAATGGAGGTTTCAAATTTGGTTAGGTCCTCAGGCAATAGAAATAAGTATGATAAATGAACATATATAAGAAACAAAGTAATGGTCCCTCTTTAGCCTCTTCCCCCCCACCACATGAGTTCTGGAGATAAGTAACTCTCCTCTTTCTAACTTGCACAAGGTGTCCTATGTGATTACTAATGCCGGCTGCAAACTCAGCTTCCTGGGGGTGACTTCTCTGGGGGTCACTAATGCTCACAAAGCTTTTCATATGCAGAAGGTGTTAGCGGTGCCAAGTTACAAGCAACACCTCTGATGCCAGTATTCCCTTGGGGATTTCTGCAGTTGGCTCTTGGTGATGTAATGTATTAGTTTCTCTACCCCTCCTTGCACTGAGGTGCCCTGTAACCCTCTTTCCTCTCTTCCAGGCAGACAAGCAAGGAGCACCCACAAACAGGGGTTCCTAATCCAAACAGAATGTACAGAGCACCTGGGACAGGTGCAGAGTTCAGGGCAAGAAATAGCCCAGCCTGGAGTGAAATGCATCAGCCCTGGATTAGACAATGTGGCACTTTGCCACAGAGCATTATCTGGGGAGATAAAATTCCTGCCTCTGAATTCAGCAATGTCAGAAGTGCACACAGTTCAAAAGGGGAGGAAATTTGGAAACACGCAAGGGTACCAAGCTTGATGGACCTTAAAAAAATGGTACCTGTTCAGCATACCAATGCTTACTGAACTTTCACACACATACAGATCTGCTCTTAACATGAGTCCTTCTGGAGTGAAACCCAGAAGAATGCCATTCAGGCCACATGGAGGATTTCAGGGAGTGTAATGAATCTTTACTGCCAGTTAAATTGTTTTATCATTGGCTGAAGAGTAAGCATGAATACCATGCTAAACCCCATCTCTTGATTGGCTGGCATACCTACTGCAGTGGTAGTAAATCCCATATCCAAGTAAGTCAGAGAAGAATGAAGGGGAGAAGGAAGAAAAGGAAACCCAGCAGCACTGATACACCAAGACTTTAAATAGGTTATGCTGCTGTTCAACACCATCTCCATTGTAAGTGAGGGCTCTGCCTGCCCCATGTGCAAAATGCAATCGGCCCCTGGCACTCTCTCTATATTCACATTATCGCTATGTACCACACCCTGTATGTACATGGGCACCGACTAGTGACGCTGGCTGGCACACTCCGTCACCCAAATCCTCTTGTGACACAAAATCCCAGAGCACTCAATAATCACCTTCTTGCCATTTATCTTTCCCAAGGACAACTCCGCTCACACACAGCAATGAAGTTTCTGCTTTTTACCCAATTTTTCCAGCTGAGTGAGCTGAGGCACATAGAGGTTAAGTGACTTGCCCAAGGCCACACAGTCAGTGGCTCAGCCAGCATTGGTTGGAGGCAGCATTAGGTGGCTACTGTCTAGAGTGCCTATGCTCTATCCATTGGACTGCAAGGCTTCCTGGTGAATTCTAACACGACATGAATAACACCCAAAAGATAAAGAGATCCTTCTTTTTGCACATCGGCTGTAACATGTGCAAGGCAAGAGGGAGTGCAGAGATGCAACCGTAATGAGGGCAGGTGTGGGAATTTTCATTTAGGAGACAAACAGCTGCAGTTGATGACAGACGGTGCTAGGAAGTGATCAGCATTAATGAAAATGGCTTTTAAGTACACACCAGAGTCTTGGACAGGCAGCACCAGACAATTCCCTGAAAACATACTTTACACAAGCCAAAGAAGAGACCGCCAAGTGGAAACCAGACAGACTACAAAAGTGACTTTTCAAACAGCCAAGCTGACCTTGGCTTGTAGGAAAATCAGCTCCCACAGAGAAGAGAGACAGAGAGTCTACAGCACATGTGTTTTATTAATGACAGAGATGTAGGTAGGGAAAGCTTCACAGAACACACCCCGAGAACGTGTCTGCCTCCTGGGAGCAGCCCAGCTAAATGCAGTCTTTTATTTTTAAATACAAAGAGCAAAATATGCCAAAGAAACATGAAGAAGGGTAGCAACAAGAAGGCAAAGCCTATATTAGTTTTTAGCACCACGCCCTCCTTGCCCCCTTCTAACACTTTGTCTACACAGGCAAATTATTCCTGAATAAGGTAGGATTTGAATTTAAAGCATATTAACTGTTCTGGAATAGCTTCCTTCATGCACACTCTCATTCCAAAACAAGGATGTTCACTTAGGCCTGGTCTACACTAGACCAGGCAGGTTGGCTTAAGGTATGCAATACAGCTATACAAAATGTGTAGCTGGATTTGGCTTACTGTAAGCCAAGCCACCCGGGTGTTTACACTGAGGGAGGCCAATGGGAGCATACTCTCCCATTGGCTTCCTGTATTCCTCACAGAGGGTGTGTCTATACAGCACTGTACCTCGAAATTGAGCTACACAAACTGTGTATCTTATTTCAATGCTATTTCAAAATAGCTTATTTTGTTATTTGGCGCTGTCTACAAAGTGCCAGATTTTGAAATAAAGCTCTATTCCAAATGTCCCTTATTCCTCATAGAGTGAGGTTTACAGGGATGTTGTAAGAACAAGCCCAAAATAATGGGCTTGCTGTGAAGATGCAGGATAGCTATTTCAGGATACTCTAGTATCCTGAAAGAGTGCTGCAGTGTAGACATACCCAGAATGAGGAGTACACAACATCGGCAAGAGTTGCCCTCAGCATTCAACTTGGGAGTCTACACTAGACCTGCTAAATTGAATGCTAGAAGATCAACCTCCAGAGGGTCGATCTTCTCCATAGTGCACACAAGCCAATGGGGAGCTACTGAGGAATAGTTATTGTGGACTAGCTTATCAGGTCCGTACGCAGGAATTTCTGTGAGGGGGTGCAAGCTGTGGGAGGGGCTGGTGGCTGTCCTGCCCCTGTGGCCCAGCCCTGCCCTTGGCCTTGCTCCTGTGTGGGAGGGGAATTCAGCCCCAGCCTTCTCCAGCTGGCCAGAGCACAGGGGAAGGAGGCTGAGGCAACACACCGCCCCAGCCTCACACTTATTTGGAGGACCATGGAGTGGGGGGGTGTTTGCCCCCTTTGCACCCCTCCCCGCATACGGGCCTGCTTATTCTACGGCAGGTATTCTGGTTAATTTCCCTGCGTAGACAAACCCCAAAAGGAAGCTCCCAGGATCTCAAGCAGTCAGTGACTTGGAGAACATGATCCTCCTTTTCCTTCAGAAAGAGATGGGGAGAGTTATATAGACATCACTCCAGCAGCTGTGCAAAGCCACCCACGATGACCAGCATGTACATCCAGAGGACGTACAGACCTAAGCTTCCGGATATCTCAATTCTACGGCCATTTCGTGGCCTTGAGTAAAATCAGCTTGTCCCTCTCTGTTTCTGCACCTGTAAAATGGGGAATATTAACGGTATGGAGAAAAATAAGTGTCACAGAGTGCACAGTTTGAAATAAAAAGTGCCAGGGCTGCAGCAGGTATTTTGGTTTTTTTACTTTCATAACTGATGCAGTGAGCCTGGAGGTGCCAGGCTATTTAACTGCCAGGCCCAGAGGTGCCAGGGCTCAGCCTGGGAAAGTCTTGGCACAAGTTAAACACCAGCCACGTAGTATTATTATTTCATGTGAAAGGAGCCAAATGGGGCAGGGTGATCTAGGCAGGGTGTAGGTATTCATTAGTGTGGGAGGCTCTGAAAAACAAACCCGTTGTGTCTTACTCACATTTAGTGGGGGCAGCGGGGAGCGAGAGACTGTGTTCATACTACTGTCTGGCAAGTTATATGACGAGCAGAATTCAGAAACCAATTATCCTCTCACGCTCAGCCTATCTTTCTCTCTTGAGTAAAATAGCATAAAAAATGAGTTGACTAAGCAGATTATAACCCTACAGTGAGACAGAGGCACTGAGAGATGCAGAAGTTTTGAGGGCTTTGTGCGAAACGCAAGTGCTGGCGGGAAGTGTTGTGTAAGTCAGGCTGGAGCAGAAAATTCTCTGTCCCTTCCAACTGCAATGGCCAGGACCTAGAAGGGAAATCTCCCTGCCCTCTCTTCTCACCTCCTCTCCCTCCCATTCACATCATTCTGCTATTTCTGCATCTGCAGTTCTTCCTGTTAATCAACACAGGCTGCTAAACAGTCTACAAATATGTCAGGCAATTAAAATGCCTGAATCACAGCCGGTAGGCTTAGACTAGTAAGTGGGATTGCTGGGGTTTGGCACTGGCCTCTATTGGCTGCAGGTCCTAGTTGTGCTGCACCATCGCCAACCAACCACTTACACATGCCCAATTCCATTTTCTGCAACGCGTGTAATTTCTATTAAATCATGCTAAAGGTGGAATCAGACACTTAGTGGACACAGAGGTCAGGGACAGTGTCATTATGAAAGAAAGGACATGACCTCTGGCTTTGTGTGTACACGGTGCATCCACACATTTCTAATGGTTGCTTTGCTTTTGCCTGGTGACAAGACAGCTGTGAATTTCTTTCTGGGCCAGCCAAAGCCAGACTCACTCTGCTATTCTGTCCTTGTGCGAAAGACACCCAGCTCATTAGGGGTAACAGTTGGTCAAATACTGCAAAAACAGAGCTTGTGTGGAGTGGACTCTAATGGCTCTTCAATTCAGCCACGTTCATGCCTTCTTTTGCTGACTTTTGCAAACATGAATGCATAGGAAAGTCTGTTTGCCCAATTGCTTGGGGAAGGGCTATTTCCTGTGGGTACTTCTACACTGTACGCTTATTTCGAAATAAGCTATTCCAGAAGAAATACTCCAAAATAGCTTATTTTGAAATAGCACGTCCACATTCGGGGAGCCTACCTCGGACTAATTTTGAAGCTTCCCTGTAGTGTAGATGGGCTATCTCGATTTAGAGCCCCAGGAGGCACTGGGGAGTAATTATTCTGAATGTCCTTGTGGAGGAGTTATTTTGAAATAGCAACAGTAGAGTGTTTACACTACTGCTATTCCGAAATAGTTATTTCGGAGTAGGCGTTATTCCTCGTGGAATGAGGTTTACAGAAGTCGGAATAAGCCGTCCATTATTTTGAATTTATTTCAAAATAACGGAATTGCAGTGTAGACGCTCGCATTGCTATTTTGGAATAACAGCCGTTATTCCGAAATAACGCTGCTGTGTAGACGCACCTCAAGTGAATAATACCACTCATGTGAGAACAAGGGCGTCTGCTATTTGTTATTCATCATTCCCAAGTCTTTACTCTCCTGTTTAAAAAATTGTAGTCAGCCAGTCAGAGAGCTGAAACAATGCCCATGTGACTGAGGAAACCATGCCCCCGCCATGCAACAATAAATAGCAAACAGCAAAGTCCTAATGCAAAGTGTTTGCAAATAATCTATTTTGGGAAAATTGCCAGGACATACTTGTGAATTCCTCAGATAATTTATTTTCAATGAATAACTCAAGCAGCTTTGCTGGACAGTATTCTATAGGGAACAATCCCGCATTCAGGTCAGTGGGATGGACAAGAGGAGATAAGAGGTCTATCACAGCTGTCACTTTTCTGATCCAGTGAATAGAGCACACCTGAAAACTTGAGATGAACCCAGAGTGAATCCTCCCCACATCACCATTCAGGTAGGATACGGCATGGCAGAGAGAACTAAGTATCACTGAGTTGTATATGACATCACTGATAGCCAGCCAAGGAGGTGCTCCTATTGCATAGTGAGATCCAAAGCCAGCTAGTAAATTGCAGGAACTAAGGATGCGTCTACACAGCAGGGCTTAACTCGAAATAAGCTACCCAAATTGAGCTACGTCAATTGTGTCGCTTACTTCAAAATAGCTTGTTTCGAAATAGGGAGCATCTACACAGCACTTATTTCGAAATAGAGCACTCTTCCTCCGACTTCCTTATTCCTCGTACAGTGAGGGTTACAGGAGACAGAGTAAGAAGTCCGCTAGCTTGACATTATTTTGACCCTATTTCAAAATAACTGCCTGCTGTGTAGATGCGGACTAAGTTATTTCGGAATAGCACTAGTTATTTCAAAATAGTGTTGTGGTGTAGACGTACCCTAACAAGGGAAAACCTCATAGACGGGGAGGAGAGAGAAATTTATTTTGCTGCATAACTGCAAGCTGGCCAAGCACAGGAATAACCCCTGGTAGCACACTGAGAATTCACACAGTAACTCAGAGCAAGTAAGCAGCTATAGTGATCTGTAGGCTGGCACAGGAGTGGGTGCAGATTACAGCTGTGCTGATAGAGGCAGAATTAACTCCTGGAAATGAAATGCCTGCCAGCATCTCAGGGAAGCCTGCCAGCATCTCAGCCCCAGAGCCCTCAGATTGGGAATTCCACCTTCTTCCACCATGCATATGATGGTTTGGTGCCCCTTAACGATCTTCTCTGCTGCTTTCATGGCTTCCCTGATATACCACCCACCCGTTATTACCAATATAAAAAAAGCAAATCATTATTAAAGAAATACAACTCTCTATTTATCCTTGGAGGCAGGCCACTGAACCTTTCCTGCCTTTTGGTTATAAAGTCAAGAGAGGGAAGGCTGCAAGAAATATACAACAGAGCAAGAAATACTACTGCACCTGTCAAAGTCACCAGGAACCCTCCTAGCACTGAAAATTAGCTGCTTCTCACTCAAAATGTCTAATGCTTCTTCTTGCAACAGAGTTTCTGTTCAACAGTCTGGTCCACACATTTGCCTTTCTTTCAAGAGCAGCATTTCAGGACTGCTATTTAAGATGCAGATCCTGCTTCAGCTCTGAGGGCTGGGGAGGGACCTCTGGTAATCAAACAAGTGTAGTTTCCATGCAACCCTGCTCCAGATAAGTTCCTTACAAAGTAGAGTGTAGGGAGTGGGGAAAAAGCCAGGGAAAATGGAGGCAGAGCGATTAAAGCCCAGATCCTCAAGAGTCTAGTAATCGTGAGTAAAGAAATTTTCAGGCACCCAACTTTGAGACAACTTGGTATCTCAGCTTGGGCACTAAAAATCAGTCAGCACTTGAAAATGCAGACTTATGTGATTTACCCCAGGGGGCCACAGACTGTGGGTCACAGCAAGGATTACTGTTCAGGGACAAACATTTTCAAACATGACTCGTGTTTTCAGATGCCCAGCGTGAGGCCCACCTTCAAAGGCTTGGTTGTTAGATTGGCTACCCAAAAATGAGATACCCCACATCATCCCTAGTCACGTGTGAAAATTTACAGCTAAGACTCCAGGCTCTCATGGGCCATTTCATCAACTGCGCTGAGCTTGATTCATAGATCGAAACGGAAGTGCGAAGGAGGCTTTGCACTTCTTCCATACTGGGGTCTGCACAGGATAAGCCAGTCTAGGAGCTGCATTAACTTGCACCTACATGTCGGGCGCTGAAGTAGCAAGGAACTGTGGAAGCACAGGAACACTGTAGCTACACAGATCCGCCACTCCCAACACGTCTCTTGGAGGTTCCCTATAAGGGCTGACAGAGATTATTACACTTGTCAAGGACTCCCTCAATGCCAAGTGAATTCTCTGGGGAAGGGGGCTGCTAGCAGCCAGTATATGCTGGCTCCTTTGATAGAAAGGGGTGGCAACGCAATGACAGAATTTGGTCTTCCGTCTGATGCTCAGTTTACCCTCTAGTATGGCTCTGAACAGAGATATCCGTATAGTAAAGATGTTCGTTAAAGAGAGATTCACTTTCTTGTATCCACTGCAGTGTAAAAACATAGTTATCACAAAGTTTCTCTCTATTCCGATACCAACAGGAACTGAGCTTAAGGGCAAACTGTTTTCATTCCCACTCATGTCAATGCAAACAACACACTTGCATCCCAGAGCAGAAATTCACTCAAAGTGCCAACCTGAAAAGAAATGACAAGTGAACTCTGAAAAGAAGAAGAAGGGATGCAAAGAAAAACAAATGAAATACAAGAGATCTCAAGGTGATACTAAGGTGATGGACATGTCAAAACTTCAGAGACAGAGAGAGTAAGAAGAATGCTTTTTTATATTTATAACATTGTTTCTAGAGAGCCAGAGTTAAAAAATAAATGAAAACCACTAACTAACCCAGCAATCCCCGTGTGTTAGCCAGGCATAATCAGATTAAAGAAGGCAGAAAAAAAATCATTTAAAAATAATACATAAAAATGAATAATATAAATTAAAAAGCACCACAGAAGTTATGTAAATTGCATGCCACAAGGTTTTGTTTTTTGTTTATGAAGAATGTTTTCAATTTGATGGAGAGGCATCATTACGGAGGGAATTCGAGGCATTTTAAACAGCACTGGCATTCATTAAGAATTCATTTTCAACAGGAAGGCTGGAAAAAAATTAAAATTAATGAGCAGGATGAGGGAGAGGGGAAGGAAACTTTGAAGACGACAGCTTCTTGCTAATAAAAGACATACTTGATGTTAATCAGAGGTGGTTTATGGCCAAGCACTACCCTCTAACTCATGGTCAGCATCTCCAGGCCCAAGTCAATGTTCCCGTACAGTCCCTCTGCACCAGCCAAGTTTGCCCAGGCAGTAACATACTTAATACCCTGTTTTACAGCCAGATACTTCTGCACCAGCAGGTTGTTATAGGACAGAAATATGCTGGGGCCATGGGCATTCTTGTAATCTGGTGACTCTCCACTGCTGCAGTGGCTACTATGTGGGCTATTGTGAGAGGCACAAATAAAGCCCATGCCAACAGGCTAAACTAGTCCCAGCAACATCTCACCAGGGAAGGTTCAGCACTCTACCATGCTTTCTATTTTGTTGGGGAAAAGTCAACATAGTTTCTGTAAAGGGAAATCATGCCTCACCAATCTACTAGAGTTCTTCGAGAGGGTCCACATGCATGTGGACAAGGGGATACAGTGCATATAGTGTACTTTGATTTCCAGAATGCCTTTGACAAATTCCCTCTCCAAAGGCTCTTATGTAAACTAAATTGTTATGGGATAAGAGGGACTAGCATGGATTAATAACTGGATAAAAGATGAGAAACAAAAGTTAGGAATAAATGGTCAATTTTCAGAATTGAGAGAGGTAACCAGTGGTGTCCCGCAGGAGTCTGTACTGGAACCAATCCTATTCAACATATTCATAACTAATGTGGAGAAAGGGGTAAATAGTGAGATGGCAAAAATTGCCAATAATACTAAACTGCTCAAGATATTTAATTCCAAAGCACAGTGGGAAGAGCTTCAAAAGGATCTCACAAAAGTAGATGACTGGGCAACAAAATGGCAGATGAATTTTAATGTTGATAAATGCAAATTAATGCATATTGGAAAACACAGTCCCAACTATACGTATAAAATGATGGGGAGTAAATTAGCTGTTAGTACTCAAGGAGTACTTGGAGTCACTGTGGATATTTTTCTCAAAATATCCACTCAATGTGCAGCAACAGTCAAAAAAGCAAACAACGTTAGGAATCATTTAAAAAAGGGATAAAGAATATTTTATTGTCTCTGTATAAATCCATGGTAAGCCCACATCTTGAAGATTGCATACAGATATGGTTGCCCCATCTCAAAAACATATCTTGGCATCAGAAAAACTTCAGAAAAGGGAAACAAAAATGATTAGGGGTATGGAACAGTTGCCATATGAGGAGAGATTAATAAAACTGGGACTTTTCATCTTCAAAAAGAGAAGACTAAGGGTATGTCTACACTTGCTTGCTCTTTCAAGAGAGGGATGCAAACGCAGCTGAGCAAAATTGCAAATGAAGCGCAGATTTGAATTTCCCGCACTTCATTTGCATAATCGCTGACCAGCACTATTTCGAAATACCCGATTTCGAAATCACAAATGCTGTGTAGACGCGGTTATTTCGGGAGAAAACCCTTCTTCCGAAATAACCCTTATTCCTCATACAATGAGGTTTACCAGTTATTTCGGAAGAAGGGTTTTCTTCCAAAATAACCACATCTACACAGCGTTTGTTATTTCGAAATAGGGTATTTCGAAATAGTGGCAGTCCGCGATTAGGCAAATGAAGCACGGGAAATTCAAATCCGCGCTTCATTTGCAATTTTGCTCAGCTGCATTTGCATCCTTCTCTCCAAAGAGGGTGCAAGTATAGACATACCATAAGGGGGAATATGATAGAGGTCTATACAATCATGACTGGTGTGGAGAAAGTAAATAAGGAAATTTTATTTGCTTGCTCCCCTAATACAAGAACCAGGGGTCACCAAATGCAATTAATAGGCAGCAGATTTAAAACAAACAACAGGAAGTATTTCTTCACACAATTCAGAGTCAATCTGTGGAACTCCTTGACAGAGGATGTTGTGAAAGCCAGGACTTTAATAGGGTTCAAAAAAGAGCTAGATAAATTCATGGAGGATAGGTCCATCTATGGCCAGGATGGGCAGGAATGGTGTCCCTAGCCTCTGTTTGTCAGAAGCTGGGAATGGGCAACAGGGTATGGATCACTTGATGATTACCTATTCTGGTGACTCCCCCTGGGGGACCTGGTATTAGCCACTGTAATAAGACAGGATACTGGGCTAGATGAGGTTTACAGGATCAGTCGAAAAAGGCTTTATTTTCAACAGATCTGTGTCTAGACCGCCATTTTTTTTGAAAAAACTCCGTTTCGAAATAAAAGCAGCGGCCATGTTTATGCTAATGAGGCATGGGATATTTAAATCCCTGCTTCATTAGCAATTTCGATGTGCCTAATCTACATCTCTCTGTCAACAGAGAGGTGTAGTCTAGACACACCCATTAAGTCCAGTTTCTCCTTATGGAAAGTGCCAAGTGCCTAGACATCACAGTTTAAATGAGACAGTCTCTTGCTATGTCTACACTATGGACCTTACAGTGGGGCAGCCTTACCACTACAGCTGTGATGCAATATGCTCTCCCATATTATTGCTTTTTGTTGACCCAAGAGAGCTCTCTTACTGGCATAATTAAACCACCCCCAAAGACTGGCATTAGCTGTACTGGCAGGTGAACCTCTCCTGCCGACAGCAGTGTCCGCACCAGCATTTTTACTGATCAAAGTTTTTTCACACCCCCGACTGAAAATGTTTACAGACAAAAGTGGTAGTCCAGACAAAGGCCCAGGGTTTTGTATGATACAACAGTGTAGCAAGAATTTCTTTAGGGAAGCAGAGAGGTGCTGGTTTTTCGTTTAATCAGTGCAAACATTCCTTTTTTTTAAATCAACACAAAAGATTTGTTCTGATCATATGGTTGTAGTTATACACAAAAACAGGGCCATTCTGTTAGGCCAAAGCTTGTCAGACACAATGTTGTAATAGGAGCCCAAATCCATCCTGTGGTCCCATGTGAGGAGCAAACAGATGGGTAGTCTCTGGTAGTTTCACTGTCCCTTGCTTCCTGCTTTGCTATGGTGAAGTGAGGGACACCATGGCAATGGGGGAAAAATGCAGAGATTAGGTCTAAATCAGGCATGTCAAACTCAAAGCCTACTGAGGGCCACACAAACGAAAACTGATAGCTTTCAGGGCCACCTATGGTTCCCAGATGGTTTGTCAAGGGGAAAAAAAAAGCATTTTAGGTGCCAGGAAGAAAGCACCAATACAGAATACCGGGCCACCAAAGAAAATGCACTTTGTTGGAAAGTCGTAGTTATTTATTATTATAGATTATGTTTTAAGTATATTTTATATTACAATAATTTGATGTGTAAAATTTTTATTTGCTCATATTAAATAATTTTTAAATTAATTTTACATCATTTGTAATTTAAATATAAATTTAAGGTACTTTTAAATTTTGTATATGATACATAACTTGTTTTGTTGAAATAAAAATAAGTTTAGACCATGGTTAATCAAATAGAACAGGCTTCTGTGAAAATTTCAGATACTTTGTAAGTTTGAGATTTTGCATAAAGATATAATTATTCATTCAATTGCAAAAAACTGACATTTATTGATATAAAATTAATATATATTATGTGATTTTATTTGGGAATAAATAAATAAAAACCAAAATATTAACAAAATAAACTCTTCCTCTCCCCCAGAGCCAGGCACTCCCATACCCCCATTCTAACCCAATCCCCCTCGACTCCCCCAGTGCCAGGCCCCCCCAACCTAATGCCTCCCTCCTCCCCCAGAGCCAGCCCCCCAACCTAATGCCTCCCCCTTTCCCCAAAGCCAGCCACTCCCAGCCCCCCCAACCTAATGCCTTTCCCCTGCCCCAGAGCCAGGCACTCCCAGTCTCCCCCAATCGAAGAACGGCTCTTGCGCAAGAGGGTTTTTTGCGCAAAAAGGAGATCTCTACACAGCTCCTTTTTGTGCAAAAGCCTCTTGCTCAAAAGCGGCTGCTAATTAATTATGCTAATGAAGTGTGGTGATATTCCACACCGTGCTTCATTTGCATAAGCTTTTCCGGAAGAAGGCTACAGTGTAGATATAGCCAGAGGGTGGGTGGGAGCTCCCTTTCAACTTCCAGGCCTTCCAGTGGAACTGTTACATGATAAAAACCTTTATTGCACTCTATCCAGTCCTCCCCCTACATTGAAAGTTTCAGTGCCATCAGTGACAAGTTCATGCCTTAATAGCCATACACAATACCATGAAAAGAGGCATTTTACAATGCCATGTATGGACATAGCTCTGAAAAGAACTTTGGGGCCTGACTTGAAGCCCACAGACATCAAGGGAATGACTGTCATTGACTTCAGTGAGTAGAGGATCAGGACCTTTAGTGAACATTCATCAACATACCAGTGGCTAAGTTAAGTTACTTTGAAATAATAGGTCACAGCAGCAGAACAGACAGGTTTACAATTATATTATTACTTCTTATTAATATTTGCACAGCTTCCTTTGTAGTTTGACATCTTCCACAATAACATATGAAAATGGGTTGAAAAAATTGCATGAAAATTTCCCTTAAGGACTCAGTTGACCCAAATAGCTACTTCTCCTGTTCTTTGCTCCCCTATATGGTGCAGAGAGAGAAACTGCTGTTTCTTCTCCTTTTCAGTCCTGCAGTGCTACAGTGTGGAATTAAAGCCTGGTTATCATGCAGTATTTTCTTTTGATAATGCTGGTCCCCAAACTAAAATAACTCCAGAACTTTCAAAAAGATCTGGCTCTTTTTTTTTTTTTGAGGGGTGGGGGATGTTAGTACCTGCCTGCAGTAGGTGTGCTTAAAGAAGAGGTTGGGTGGTAGAGTGGTTAGAAAAATGACTACATAAAAATGGTACTTTCTTAACCAACTCCTCTTGCTTGTTGGATATTCAGACTTAGTTCTGCTTAGCCAAGGGAAAATATCATTTTTAAATACTTCAGTTAGCCCCACAGAAGTAGCACAAGCATGACAGAAGGAGCTGGTTTCTGTTCTGGCTCACGCACCCTCAATAAAACAAATTAATCATCAGTTGCAGATGAGATATACAAAGATGCACCCTTGAGCTGCTACTTAACTACACCTACAGTACAGTACATATGAGTTGGGTTAAGAATCCTGGTGGTAACGGATAAGCCAAGAAGAACCAAACTTGACTTTCAGAACCCAGGTTGGATAAGTTTGAGAGACAGGAAATGAGGAAAGCCACAGTTTTTCTATTAAACTTGAGTTGAATTCATCTGGCAGTCCTTGAGACATGATAAACAGAGAAATTCATAATGCCATTCATTTTTATGGAGTCCCTTTTTAGAACTTTGCTGACCGTGGTTCAGATTCTTCCCTATATCCCAATTTCATTCAATGTAGGGGAGAATCTAGCCCATGGGCAATAAAAGCTCTTATTTATATACCTTGCTATCAGAGCTCAGTCTTCTGATATAGATATTTCCCATTCATCCCATTTGGGATAGTCCTAGCCCTACTTCCAGAATTCAGCAGGAGACTGTAGTTAAAAATACGTTTGGTAGCAGTTTTGCAGAGGAGTCTTAAGAAATGATATAGGTCCACCTTATAAGCTAATATAAATCAGAGCAGATCCACTGACTTCAATGGAGGGGATTTACACCAGCTGACAAGCTGGCCAATGACAACCCAGACATTAGCTATTCAGGGCGGGGCACTCTGGTAGAGAGGATGATGAAAGAGTCAAGGAAACCAGTGTAAGGTCAGCACATAAGGGTGTGGGGGAGCACAAGGATAATATACTACAATGGAAAGGAACACTGATGGCAAATGGAACTACAAATAAGAACACAGGACTTAAGGGCAATGCTTGATCTGTGACCCTTGCTGTTGGCCATTATGTTCTGGAGGTCTCAGCTGAGATGGGAACAAAAGTTACAACCCATGTGTGTAGAAAGCCTACATGGAGCTCACTTCATCAGTCACACTATGCCTCTCTGAGGTCAGCAGATGTGTTAATGAAGTTGCTTTAATTCCTGCCCCGCATACCCATTTGGCCCAGTGCAGTATCCTGAAAGTTCAACAAGAAAGGAAGCATTTTTTTCATCCCTTTTCAAAACCAAATCACACCCCATATCAGACTTTCACTGGGCATCTAGTTTAACATTTCGCAAAAGACACACACTTTCTGACACTGTGGCTTGAAATCCCAAACATAGGTAGCAGACTGGTTCCTGTCATTCACTCACACTGACTTATCAAGTCAAAGAACAATACAAGAACACAAATAATACATTACACCTCCAGAATAATAGGAATTTTAAGCAGAGGGGTGAGGAGATGCAAAAGGATGAGAAGACTGAGACTCACAAAGAGCAGGGAAGGATCAGAGGCTACATTGCTTTGTGAAGAAGAAAGTTTAGCTTAGCTTAGGTTATAATTGAGTGAATGACTGCACAGCCAGGAAGTGTCAAGAGCTGTTAATTGGGGACAAGAGGGAATCAGAGGGCAAACTGCGAAACGAATTGTAGGTGAGAGGAGAAAAGCAGCTGTCAAAAAGCCTATTTTCCCCTTGGATTTTTATTTACCATTTAAGGATGAATATTTATATTATGATCCTGTGTTGCAGAGCTAAATCCCTGGAATTGTTGGGAATTCACCACTGCCACTCCATGTAATGCCTGTGTAACTCTACTGATATCATGCATGTTACATCTGTATAAAAGCGGAATACCACACTGGTGAATCAGGCTTTATAAACATAAATGTATTGGTTCTTCTTTGGCAAGCACAGCCTGCATTCCAAAGTCACCACCAGACTTCAAAGGTCTTTGGAGCAAGCAGGCAGAATTTAGAGATTGAGTCGAATCCCATTCCAAGAGGGAAAGAAGTTTGCTTTTGAGGCTTTCCCACTGTGGACACAAAGAAGGAGAACGTCCTATTTTATTCAGGATATTTATTTTATTAAATATCATTCCTGAGGGGTATTCTCAGCCCAGGCAGCTGCCTTCTTTCTCCTTTTATTCAGGCAGAGGGGAATTTTTAGAGTAATTTTCAGATGAGTAAGAACCTCAAGATTTAAACCATTGTTATTTGTAAAGCATCAAGTGTGGTGCACTGTGCATATGTTACACTGCAGTGTATTTTAGCAGCCATAGCTTTGATCACATTCCCTTTCTAAACTTCATTTCCAAGAGCATTTACAACTCATGTAATTTTACACTGAATTTACAAGTTCCTAGAAGGTTACATTACATGAGAATTCATCCTTTTTTTTGTCCTTTTTGGTAGTATAAACATATCACAAGGCTCATGTGGAACACTGGACTCTGTGGAGAAAGAAAGGCTAAGTTTATAAACTATCATTTACTATTGCAGTCAATGCCCTGTGGTGCTTTGGGTGGGATGTCGAGATGCCACAGAACTCTCTGCATTCTTCTTGCATCACTGTGGCATGGACTGAAAAGGAGGTGCCCAGAAGCATAGCTGCATTTACCATCCTGAGTCAAATTGGCTTCAAGCAGCTTAAACCAGTCACTTGACATTACCATAATAAAGTTTCAGCTTCTAAGGTTAACAGTCTTTGTATATGCACAAAGATTCCCCCTGGAAATCACTTAAAAATAAAAGCAACAAAAATCAACTAATCTCATTGGGAAGATGGATATTATGTCTGAAAAAATATATATAATGGGTGGAGCAAAACTGCCTGGGAGTGAGTAAAGATCATCTCTTACAGCAACAGGATCAGATAATCTACGGGATTTATTTCACTTAAGGGATGTCATAGGGGTGGGCACTTTTGGGCCAAATGTAGTCCTGGTGCAAGTAGCTGAAATTCCATTAGACAAGTGGGAGCTGCATCTGCTTATGCTAAATCTGACTTTGTCGTAATATCTTCCATTGTAGTTTTAACCCATGGGATTGCTGTATTAAAATGAATTAAAGACATCTGTGTGATAATTAGCAAAGTAACCTCACTTTTTACATCTTTGCCAGCTAACACATTTTAACCTGCCTGGGCACTCAGTTGTGGATTTAAAAGTAGCTATTCTTCTACAAAGAAATTTCACAAGCCAATTACAGAGAGAGCAAGCAGAACTGGTATTCATCTACAAATTTGACACTGTTTCCCTGGGCTTGAACAAAGACATCAACTGGATGTCCCATTATAAAACCAGTCTTCCCTGCCTTTAATAACTGCATTTTTACATCAAAAGCTAAGAATGGGACACTTCCAGCCCATTTAATTAGCCTCATTAGCACACAATTGACAGATCCTACAATTAGCACACAACAGACAGATCTTGCAACTGATGGGTACTTTTTTGGGTTGTTATATATTTCTTGCTTTCTGTTATTTCCACTCCAGCTCATCTGATGAAGTGGTTTTACCCACGAAAGCTCATGAAACTGTATATTTTTGTTAGTCTCTAATATGCCACAGGATTAATCATTGTTTTTAAAGTTACAGACTAATATTGCTACTCCTTTCAGACTAGCTAACACAAAGTTATTCCTAATTTCCTGGCTATGAAAAATCAAGGTAATTGTCTCATTCTACTCAACAGTGGTGAAGCATTAGCAAGAATACTTGGTCCACACACTTTAGGATAGATGTGAGCAAGTTGGAAAGAGTCTAGAACAGAGCAACAAAAAATATTAAAGGTTTAGAAGACCTGACTTATGAGGAAAGATTTTAAAAACTGGGCATGTTTAGTCCCGAGAAAGGAAGACTGAGAGGGACCTGTCAATATGGTAAAAGCTACTCTAACAAGGACAATGATCAATTGTTCTCCATGCCTACTGAAAGTAGGGCAAGAAGTAATGGGCTTAATCTGCAGCAAAAGAGATTGAGGTGTATAAGGAAAATTGTGCAATCCCCATTATCACAAGTTCTTAAGAACAGTTCAGACAAACAGTTTTCAGGGACAATCCCAATTGTACCTACAAAATGATGGGGACTAAATTATCTGTTACTACTCAAGAGAGAGATCTTGGAGTCATTGTGGATAGTTCTCTGAAAACATCCACTCAGTGTGCAGTGGCAGTCAAAAAAAACAAAACAAAAACCAAAACAAACAGAATGTTAGGAATCATTAAAAAAGGGATAGAGAATGAGAGAGAATATCTTACTGCTTCTGTATAAATCCATGGAATGACCATATCTTAAATACTGCATACAGATGTACTCGCCTCAGCTCAAAAAAAGATATTTTAGCTTCAGAAAAAATTTAAAAAATGGCAAAAAAACCAATTAGAGGTTTGGAAAGGTTGCCATATGAAGAGCGATTAAAAAGACTGGGATCTTCAACTTAGAAAGAGGAGACTAAAAGGGGTTATGATAGATGTCTATAAAATCATGACTGGTATGGAGAAAGTGAATAATGATAAAGTTATTTACTTTTTCTCATAACATAAGAACCAGGGGTCACCAAATGCAATTAATAGGTAGCAGATTTAACAAACAAAAAGAAGTATTTCTTCATGCAGCACGCAGTCAACCTGTGGAACTCCTTGCCAGAGAATGTTGGTAAAGACTAGTGCTTTAACAGGGTTCAAAAAAGAGCTAGATAAATTCAGGATAGGTAGAAATGATGTCCCTAGCCTCTGTTTGTCAGTGGCTGGGACTGGGTGACAGGGGAGGGATCACTTGATGATTACCTGGTCTGTTCATTCCCTCTGGGGTATCGGACATTGGCCACTGTTGGAAGACCGGACTGGATGGACCTTTGGTCTGACCCAGTATGTCCGTTCTTATGTTATGTTCATATGTGTGTTCTAGGTTTACTTGATCCTGCTTCAGTATAGGGGGCTGGCCATGATGATTTTGAGTTACCTCCCAACCTAATATTTCTATGATACTAAAACATCAACATCAAATTCAGTTTTGGTGCATCTTGAAACTTCCAGTTACCCTGGTTCTTAAGTTTCTGAATCAGCAGGACACCAATTCAGCACAATATATTTAATTTAATGTTCAAACCCATCCCTTTTCAACAAAGTACTTAAACCTATGCTTAAGAACCATAAGACTTAAGTATATGCTTAAATGCTTCACTGAATAGGGATAAACTTAAGCACGTGCACAATCAGGACCTGTATTCCTCCATTTCCTGCATCCTCCCAGTCTGTTCAAATCCAAATCCTGGATTTCTCTACAATGGACTCAGTTAAAAAGGCTTTTTAACCTTTTTTCCAGGTAGGTAAGAACTACTTACCAATACTTATCATACAAAATATTACCAAAAACTTCAATATCTTGCCTGTTTGTTTAAAAAATGTAATTTTTTACTGCATCTTTATATTTACCAGGTATATTATTTTGATTGGCTGTTAAATTATTTTCTTTCAAGTCCTCTACTCTGTTCATGCTGGAAGAAATTCTTTCAGTAATACTGAAATCAATTGAATTACTCTGAATTCATCCCAGAATAAATGAGAGTAGAATTTGTTATATGATGTTATATGGTTCTCAAATGGCACAGAAAATGCACTCTAGTTCTGCCTAAATTACATAAGCTCTTAGAGAGATAATAAAAACACGGGCATTTAACCTGCATATATATGGTAAAAATCACAACAAAAATTGTTACATTTTCCCTAAACAAAGGCATCTAGTGAGGTTAAGAGCAATGGCATCAGAGGAGCTGCTCCAGAAGGAGCAAATGTGGGATATTAGAAGGAAAGAAGTTGTATATTCAAGGCCAGAAAGTACTGGGCATGCAACATTTCAGAGAGTTAGGCAGTATAGTCTGGTGGAATGAGCACATGGTAAGGAGTCAAGGAGTTATGGTCCTGGCTTTGCCACTAAACTTTCTGAGTGGGCTGGGGCAAGTCAGGTCGCCTTTATGGCTCAATTTCTGTAAAAGGGGGATAACAACTATTTGCTCCCCTTCTTCACAGGGGAGTTCTAAGGATTAGTTATCCCTGTATAGTGCTTTGATCATGTAATGGGTAATATGAATACTAAGTATTGTTACTCTTATTACCACTTATTCTACTGGAGTGAAAAATGTATTGAAAAATCATCCGATTAAGCAACCTGCTCTCTTAAGAGATCACCTTAAAGTATCCCAAGCATACGGAATATATAGGGGAGTCTTTCCACTGACTTAATGGATTTAGGATTATGCCTATATTGACTGTAACTCTGTTGTATCTTTATGAGAAGATCATGAAGCAACTGATTTTTGGAGGTTCTTTGTTAACTTTGCCAGTTTCACTGTATATTGAATATTTATAACAGATACAGAAAGCATGCAGTACAGGATTTTCCCCTTTGCCTAAATAATCCTGTACTAACCTACATCAGAATACTGAATAAAGAAATTCTGAATAATAAATGGAATACTAATCATACAAGATTTAGGCAGGAAGAGAGAAATTAGGAAATACTACACTGTTATTCGTAAAGTCATGATTCACCCACACACAAGTTCAGATTCTCATCTAGTATAACGTGGCAGAGCCCAAAGGAAATCAATGCAGCTTCACCAATTTTCACCAGTTACACATAAAGATGTGGCCCACTTGCTTTACAAGCCAGCTCACTCTGAAAATTAACCCACCTACTCACACAGTCAAACCTATATATGAGAGGCACCCTCTTTTCTAATGGCCAATCACCACATTCCATAAACACACACACATTCTAATATGATTGTATCTACCCTTCTTGTTAATATAGCATCCCACTCTCTCACTGTTGCTAAGGGCCCTGGTCCATTATATAAGCTTATTAAATAGCAGTCTATTCCACATTCAAATAGCACCCTGTCCACATTGGATTTTTTTTCTGAATAAGTGGGAGGAATTCTGCTGCTTATGACAGGACTGACTGCTCTAGAAATTGAAGTTCCCTAATTAGCCACAGAATAGGAACACGGGGTAGCTGCAGTGAAAGTCTGCCCAAACTAGCATATTTCAAGTAGATCTGGTTAAAAATGTTGTGACAAAAAAAGGAGTATCTTAACTGGAAAATAGGTTTTCACAGAAATGGAAATTTTTCAAAGAGAAAAAACAATTTTGATGAAATGTATAGATTTTCCTGGGTATGTGTTCATTTGGTTTTTTTTCCCGTTTGGGATTTGTCACTTTTCCCCTCTTTGGCTATGTCTAAACTACATCCCTTTTCTTGAAAAAGGGATGTAAATTAGACACTTCAAAATTGTAAATGAAGCCAGGATTTAAATTTCCCATACTTCATTTGCATAATGGTGGACGCATTTTTTTTCCGAAAAGGGGCTTTTTGAAAGAAAAATCGCTATTTAGACGGGGATCTTTCAAAAACAAAACCCTTTTAAAAAAATGAGTACAGGATCTTTTGAAAAAGGGTTCCATTTTTGAAAGATCCCTGTCTAAACAGCGGTTTTTCTTTCGAAAAGCCCCTTTTTGAAAAAAAAACCCCCACGGCCGCCATTATGCAAACAAATCACGGGAAATTTAAATCCTGGCTTCATTTACAATTTCTAAGTGTCTAATTTACATCCCTTTTTCGAGAAAAGGGATGTAATTCAGACATAGCCTTTGTAACTATCTTCTAACTGGCAAAAGTGGGAAGACAATTAGGAAGTGAGGAAAAGTAAGGTGTGAACAATGGAGTTTCCCCACTTATCAAATCTTGAAAATTCTCACTCCCTTTTCCCAGTGAAAAAAGGGAGGGAGTAAAAAGGCAATAGAAGGAACATTCTGAAAATTAAAAAAAAAAAAAAGATTTTTTTTGGTTCACAAAACCCAACCAAAATGACATTTGAAGTTGAGGTTTAATATATTTCAGTCCATTTCATTTCAAAATTTCCCATAGGAAAATGGAATGCTTTGACTGAATAATTTCAACATGGAATTTTATTCTCAGGAAAAATTCAGTGGGAAAATAAAACCTATCTTATTTTACAAGTTTTAATCTCAAACCTGAACCAAAGATGCTGCCTCTAAAGGCACATCTATATTCACAAATGGACCAATTCACAAACAGATCTGTCAATAATGGGTCTTCTTACACCAACACTTACAATTCTATGAGGGCTTGTCTACACTACAAGAAGATCGAAGCTGCTGCAGTCGATCTTCTGGGGTTTAAATGATCGGGTCTAGTGAAGACACACTAATTCAAACTGAGAGGGTGCTCCCGTCAACACCGGTTGTCCTGCTCCTATGAGGAATAAGGGAACTCAATAGGAGCGTGTGCTCCTGTAGACCTCCTGCTGTGTGGATGGTGCCAAAATGCGATTTAAGATACTTGGAGTCCAGCTACATAATTAACATAGCTGGATTTGCATATCTTAAGTCGACTCTCTCCTTTAGTGTAGACTAGGCCTTAAAGAAAGTACGGCTGAAACTTGATTTAATCAAGTCTGTTCGGATGCTATTTCTGACAAGAGATATATCTACAGTCTACACTGTGCTTAAAGCAACAACTTTTACTGAAAATTCAGAAGAAACCATTACTGACAACAACAGGCAACAATGAGTCAATTTCCTTTTATACACAGAGCTAATAGGTTTCAGCTTTCCATAATGATGCTGAAACTGCCCGTTCTTTCTATACTAGCAATTAAACCATTTGCAGCACTAGCTGAAAGGGGACTGGAAAGATCCATTATTATAAAAACAACAAGCAGTCCTGTGGCACCTTAGAGACTAACAAAAATATATATAGTATTGTGAACTTCCGTGGGAAAAACCCACTTCCTCAGATGATGAGCTCAGGATGAAGTAGGGTTTGCCCATGAGAGTTCATGATACTCTCTCTCTCTCTGTACAGGAAATCCCTGAGTTGCAGCCCCCCCGCACTTACAACCATTTTTTAAGTGCCGAAAACCCCCGACTTACATCGTTGGCCCACATTTATGACTGCGCACAACTCCTATCATAAATGAAGGTTCGAGTTTCAACGCCCCCGACTTGCGACGCTTCCCCAGGAACCAATTGTGTTGCAAGTCGGGGGGTCGCCTGTATATACAGGACTACTTGCTGTTTTTAAAGTGACTAAGACGGCCACCTCTCTGAGACCATTACTATAAGTTTGTAATAAACATGTACGCAAGTGACAGAAGCACAAGTAAGTTACTCAAGTGGCAAGAAAAAACTTATGCTGGTGTGTAGGATACTGGACTGGTACTTGGGCGATATGGGTTCAATTCCTGGCTCACCTAGTGGTTTTCTGGAGGTCTGCGGTGAGTTCCTCCCCATGCCTCTGCCTCAATTTTCCCCATGTGCAAAACTGAGATAATGATACTGACCCCCTTTGGAAAATTATTTTGCACCTGTGGATGAAAAGGGCTAAAAAAGAGCTAGGAATTTTTATTATTACTATACACTCACATTTGGTTTATGTCGTGTTTGCAATTCCTCTCCTTGGGGAGCCCTAATTCCCAACAGTGGTACAGCCCCTTTATTTACCCTCCCGACAATGGGTGACTCACAGACCAGTGGGTTCTATGTTCTTAGCACTCAGTACAGGGGAGACCTCCTAGTCTCAGCTAAGCTTTCAGTTCTCACACTTCCAAAAGCATCTTGGGGCTTGGTTTGTCTCTTGTGAAGCAGAGCACTCAACGTCACTCACGGGCTCTCTCTTAGGGAGAGTCAAATATCTCCCTTTGATAGCAGGGAGAAGCTCTAATCTCCGCCACCTCCCCACCAGCCTGATTCATGGTGCCCAGCTCTCTCTCCTTGATTCCATAGTCCCTGCCAGGTTCCCATATCCCAACCTTGTACAGACTTTCCAGGCCTGCCCTTGGTCACTCAGGCATACAAATCAGGTGCCAGGTCAAGCACCAAGGGCAGTGGAAATGCTACACTGAATGACTGTGCAGTACACATGTAGATTTTCCTTCCTTGACGAATGTCCCCTCCTGTTAACTTTCAAGCAAGACCACTTCTGAAAGGGACAAGACAGTACGGGCAAAGGCTGCTAGCGGCTGGATTTAAAAACGAAAGGGGCTACTTTAAAGATAGGGATGGGGATAAAATCAATATGTAATAAACAGAGAGGATAACATTCACTTTATTCACTCACTCACTTTCGTCTGTTTTGAAAGTGGTGCCCAGGGCAGTGAGGGACAACAGGAGGTTAATGAAGGACAGAAGGGATTGAAGGAAGGCAATTCAGGGACAGCTGAGAGAGTAGGAGGGTAGAGAGAAAATTCATCAAAGAAAAGAGATAAGAACATTAAAATGAGGGGATTTATTTCAGGGGTATTAGGAAGGAAATCTGAGAAGGAAAAAAAAAAACTTTAAAAGTAGCTTTAGCACAAAATATTTGAGAGATGGGTGACATGGTACTGACTTCCTCGATAGTAAGTAATTTATGCTAGACATCCTCCCCTACACACACACTTCATTTCTGCCTACTGATCAACACTATACAGCAGCCTCTTATATAGAAGTCATTGCAACAATCTCCTCTTGGATTGCCCCGTGGTACCGCCGAATCATTGTAGGATCTGACCCGGGAGTGAATTCTTCCAGGGAAGCCATAAACAGTTCCACATCAGAGTGACATCCCTCCTTTTTTGACTTGCTCGCCCTGGTTAATCAGTTACACAGAACTTCAGTCTGTTCAGCAGCAAGCAACAGACAGCCACCAAAAACTGGTGAGAAAAGCTAAAAAGCAACAACCCCAGAGGTTTCCTGGCTGACAGGCATCAATTGAAATAGGGCACTGTTGTCTGTTGATTAATTTTGCCACTGCTGAAGCCTACTGATGTCCTTTTTGGCAACTGGGCCTGTCCTCTTCTCTGCTGAGAGCCAGCAGATGACTGTTCTGAGCATGCTTCTGCCTGTGGAAGCAGTCGGAAAGCTGGAGTCAGGAAAAATTCAGGACTGACATGCTGGCCTGTTAGCTGAATGCACGGAAGAGGCGTCATGTGGGAAGTGTATCTTTAGCACTTCAGGTGTTTTAAGAGAAGCTCCTGCAAGTGGCACCTTCTAGAAATAGAAGGAGGAGACCTAACCCAGGTCTTTCTTATTAAGACTTTCCCATTTTAAAGGTGCCCTAACTTACTAGGAAGGTGGAAACCTCCATAGGCATTTCAATGGAAAACCATTGGGTGACCTTAATTTAGCCTGACATATTTGCCCTAAATTTTCAAAAGTGACTAGGGAATTTGGGTGCCCAACTTAAAACACTTCAAAAGAGGCCGATTTTTCAAGCTATGCATCTCTCCAGATCTCAAGTCACTTTTGAAAATCTGCATCGATGGTCACCCATTGGAAACTCATGCAGATGCTATGGAACAAAAATGACACGGTAAGATACTAGTGCAAATGGCAAAGTTTAATTTTAAACTCCTTTGCATTTTCCTAGTGGTCTCTGTGAACATAGACATCTCCTCCCCCCTCCCCTGTATTTCTGCCTACTGATCAACACTCTGGACGACTCTTGAATATGACTTTCACTGATGTATGCTGATGCTACCATTAACCCTCAGCATGGAGCCATTTCATAGTCAACGCAAAGGCACGGATTACCATAATGTATTAAATACCCAACAGGCGAGGAAAGCAAGGTGTCCTAATATACAGACGATCAGTTATGTTTACACTGCTTTCTAAGAAGGCGGAAAATGGGAAGTCTATAGTTATGTCACTGTCTAGCACCTGGCCTAAAAAGAGAATAGGTGATCCCTTTTAGCTCTAATAAATAAAAAATGGTCTCCTACAGTGCAAAAGGCAGATGCCAGTGATTTTGAAACTGAAGGTTATGAGTTCTAGGCCCCACTGCAATGCAGTAGGGGCAGTGTAGCTGAGGATAATAGTATCTGCCTAAAGAATGCCTCTGGACATAGGTCACTGACATGTGAGCATGCTTTATTGTATCCACAGTGAAGTTAGTTTCTCCAATATGCCAGGAGGCTGGAGAACATGTTCAGACCTGTTTGGTGGTTCCTAGAAGCAAAGAGGAAGCCTACAAATCTGCCATTAGACAGATGAGCAAGCCCAAACAGCTGCAAAGCAAAATGATAGCTCCGTCTGATTGTTCTGGGCCTAACTGTTAACTGGATCAGGAGTCAGCCCTTACAGCTTTTTCCTCATATTCTTCCCAAGTCTTTATGGCCATGTGCAGAGTGAGGTCTGGGCTATGCTGAAAAGCCTTGCTGGCGTAGCTTTGTCAGTTAGCCGTCAGCCCATGCTGGCAGAAAAGTTCTTTTAGTGGCATGGCTTACACCCAAACCAAAGGCACTGTGAGGTTTGTAGCACAGACAAAACTAAAATAAAGTCTTTGCTTCAATGGCTTGTGTCTGATAAGCAGGAGGTGCATTATAGTTCTTAGTGGGGCCTCGAAACATTGTGATGCTTGTGTCAGGACTCTATAGGTATGTCTACACAGCAAGCTGTTATTTGGAAATAATGTCAAGCTGGAAGACTTCCTACTCTGACTCTGTAACCCCCATTTCACGAGGAATAAGGGAATTCAAAGGAAGAGTGTTTTTCCTTTGACTTCCTGCTGTGTAGACAGTGCCAAAAGCTGAAGTGAGCTATTTTGACTTCACCTACGCAATTGACATAGCTGAAGTTATGTATCTTAATCTGACTTTTGCCCTGGCCTCCAGTGTAGATGTGCCCTATGTGATCAGGAGAGCTTCAAAACTCAGTCATGGATCTGTGCTCAGTCCATCAAGGTAAGGAAGTCTGTTTAAAGACCAATGCAGCATTGTACTGAGAGGCAACCCTTGCTATTCTAGTCCCATCTGTCCCCCAAACAAAGGCTGCCAGTAAGGATTTGGGGCTGTGCAATATGGATTAACATGAACTGAGACCACCAAAGTAATCTCATTTGCAACATAGTGAAAGATTTTGAAGTGGAGGAGAAAAAAAAATGGCATTCACCTGTTGCTCTTGCTTCCTATTGAAATCTGCTTCTGAAGCATGCATGCAGGGGCATCACCCCTCTCCTGTAACTGCTTACAACTGTGCTGGGAACAGATACCAGCATTATGATTCCAGGCATGGCAAGACATGAAAGCAGAGAAGAGCTGCCTTTGATATATAAATTACATCTAGCCAAAATGGAGACTTTTTTGTCCCAGCACCGAGAGGAATGCCAAACGGGAGCTCTGGTGCATCCAGGGCTAGCATTCCGATTCTTTGGTCAGCACAGTGCTCAGCTTACTAACTGCATGTGAAACCCATTCTGGACTTTGTTTTCATGGAAGCTGGGTACAAGAATTGAGAACAAGGAAAGGATGTGACAAACCACTCTGTCTTTCTGGTGAGATGCAAACTGAGATCCTGGCCCCTTGTGGTTATTACAGACCTTACGGGGCTTTCCATAAGAATCTGGGCTCCCTAAAATTTCCCACTGCAGAGTCAGGGATTTAATTGAAAATGAGCTGTCTGGAGCAGAGCTCTGGTAAATATTTTCAAACCTGTGATGCAGAAGCCCTGAGCTCCAGTAGCCCCATGCCATGGCACCCCTCCCTCCTCTCCCCAGTCTCCAGGAAATACTCTATGAAAATCTAAGCCCTATGGAGACTATCTTCTGAACCTTCCCACTTCAAAATTTAAAATCCTGGTGTTATTACAGAACGGCCGACATTTCTTCTAAATCCCACTGGCATGGGAATGATTCATATACACAATCTATAAAGCATTTCCATCAGGGAGAGATGGATCACAGTCACATAAGGTGCCTGTACAGATGATCAATGCTGAAAAGATGGTGTAGTACTAGGACTCTACCACAATCCAGTCCCTTGTCACATACTCCTTTATCCAGTATGTGCAGGCATGGAGCAGGCCAGTTCCTGGCCTTATTCTGTAGTCTCAGTGGAGATTAAAGAAACCAGTCTGAATCCTTGCTCCCTGAGACAGAAGTTTGGTGGGGATGTGATGGAGACTGTCAAAAGGAATGGGTAAAAAGGTGGCTTTTACAACACTCTTGCTGGGGCAGGGTGTTAGTGTGGGAAGACACAGATGATAGAAAAGAGAAAGCCAGGCTTAGCTAAAGATACCCAGACTGTGAGAACCTTGAATTCTGAGACCCAGTTATATGGGGAGGTTCTATTTGACTACCGAGGCATCATAAGCCTGATCCAAAGACCATTGAAATGAATGAAAAAGCTCCTATTGACTTCAATAAGTTGCAGATCAGGGCCTTGCAGCACAGGTAATTGTAGGACTCAGAGTAATGCCTGATGGTAGTAAGCAGATTGTATGTGTGTTTGCAATTGGTACCATAGTTGTTTGAGCAGACTGTTGTTATGTCAATTTGTGGAACTAAAAGCCGGAGAAAAAAATAGGTCCAATTATTGATATAACTTGCCCGAATGCGTCAATGGATCACTCTAAATTTAGAGAGCGAAAGGCACCCTGTATTGTTGACAGGTTTGTTCTTCTGACAGGTACAGCATGTGCTCCTGATTCTTGTTTAATTCTCCTACTAAAGAATAACTCAAACTGTGCTGAGTTGTGGGTGTGGTGGAAAGAGGAGGAGGAGAGCGATTCTTCTCTGCAGGAAGACACAATTATCCAACTTCTTTAACTGCTCAAACAGATGACAAGTGAGTGAGCTTTCAGTGCCACTCGCCAGCTCCAGATTAAAACAAAACACTCTCCATTATACATTCAGTAACAAATCCCTAGTCCTAAACTCCCTGTAGCAGGAGGGAGCCAGGGAAAATAACCCTTTTATTTCCCCATGTTTTCCATACACCAAGGTGCTTTTTTGTTTCTTTGAACTTAGAAGACAGAATCCCACTTACAAAGTTGTGCTGTGCTAAATGGGTTGTTGCTGGAATACAAACTAGGGTCGCAGAGGGGGGCTATCTGTGTGTTTGTGCACTTGAGCTCTTTGATGAGTGCCAATCATTCCTACAGTTTGTTCACCACCTACGCGCTGTCAAACACACACACAGGCATGCACACGCTTCTAATCCGCTCTCCTCCAGAGGTACAAGATGACAAGCAAATTGTAATTCTCTAAGCTAAAGATAAGCCAGAAAGATTGTTTGTGTGCGATGGGGTGTATGCACACAAGTGCAGTCAGCAACCAGCAAAATGCCACCTGTATCAATGTGAGCTCGAGTTTGTGTGTATGTGCATTGTAACAGGGTCCACCCATCATGCAAGCGCACCTTGGGGGCTGAGGGGAATCTTACAGTCTCTACTCGCCAGTCTGCGGGTAAAGCAGCATCCAGTAAGTGGCCAGAGATCAGGCCTCTTCTTTTACCGCCCCCCCCCCCCCCGCCCTGGGTGCAGTTTGCAGGTGGGTTGGGGGAGACCCAGACCCGCTCACGCCTCTGTGTCCCGGCCCAGGGACCCAACAAGTAGCAGTTACCTGCTAAGTTTCAAATAATTAGTTGCTGTCACATCCCTGGGCCACTTTCCTGGGATGCTATTCCATCCAGACCTTCTCTAGGGCCTTGTGGTTGAGTTGAATTCCCCTTGTCTGGAGCTCTGCAGGGTTGTCTTTGGCTTCTTGGCTAGCCTTCAGCCGCAGGACCTGGCTCCGACCAGGCACGATGCCCAGCTCCCACTTGGAGCTGTCCAGAGTGCTGGTGTTCCCCAGTCAGCCCTGAGGTCTGCCTGGGTCAAGCTCCAGGAAGCAACTGACAGGCCCTGGTCTAGCAGCTCTTTTTATAGAAGCCTGCTGCACCCTGATTGGCTGCAGCAGAGGCTGCCACTCTGTTCTGCTCAGAGGACCTCTCTACCCCTCCTGTTGCTGGCCAGGGTGCTGAAAGGCCTCCAGCAGGGATGTCGGGCTTTGTCCACTCAGCAACATGTAACTGATTTTCATATAAATCTGAGTGTGTTAGCGTGAACATGAACACTAAACAGCATGAAAGAGATTGCCTGAAAACCTTGTTGTGATGGTGATTCCAAACTCGACCCCACAGCGATGGAAGGGGAAAGGCTGGGTCAGTGTTCAGCCAGGAAAGCTCTGTGCCTCAGGTACTATGGACCATGCTCATGGGGAAAGAAGCAGTAGAAAGAGAGCTTCAGTCCAGCAGTGCAGGCAAGGGGGAGGAGAGAAGTCATTTCCTGAAGGAACACTGCACTGCAACAGTAGGAGAAGTTGCCTTTACTGAGGAGGTCTGGTTATGAGTCTTTCCCCCCATCTTTTTAGGCATCATCCGAGAGGTAGGAAGAACCCAATAAGGGGCACTTCCGTCAGCCCTGAGACTCTGGGGTAGAGCCCCGCAGAGGGACAGGTATCCCACAACAGATCCCACAGGATCTATTTCTGTAATAGTGGGAACGGGTAAAATGTACTTTGTTGTGGGCAGAATTGGGTTGCTAAGAACCTCTCTCTCCCCACCCCACCAGACTGCAGTAATTTACAAGAAAATAAAATAAAGTTTAGCTATACCTGCTGTCTAAGCTGACTTTATTATTATTTACTTACTTTGAGCCTCTTTTTAAAATCTATTTCTATCAAAAACCTAGCACTGTGAGCAGTTTTTCTGTTAAAGGTTTTTCAAAAAGCAGTAATAATCCTGACATATAAATAACTTGTACAATATGTTTCAAAGTTCTAAAAACAGTGCTTTAAGTGGTTTAAAAATCCAGGTTTTTTAAACAGCTTACTTTTTATAATCATTTAAAAAACGGCACTTTTTAAGCAAAATTGTGGTGCGATTTGTTTTGACATGCCATGCAATATACACATGAGAGCAGCATGTCATAAATAGATTTTAGCAATGTTAAGCAAGTTTTTCTTTTTTCTTAAGTAATAGGTATAATATTTAAATTTAAGTTAGGAATAGAAAGATTTGATGCCTATTATAACAGGAGTAAAAAGTTTTTACATGGTTTTAGCAAGATTTAGGATTTTTTAGTAGTAAAAATTATGTCTGAATTATTTATCTCTATCTCTATTAATTACCTTTTTCCATTTTAGTAGCATGAGGGAATCTGTCTCTCTTGCAGGAATTGCAGGATCTAAAGATTTTTTGCAGGCAGGAGTGGGATAAAAATGCAAGAAATAATGAGGGACCTTGTGGAAGTGGGTACTACAGGCTGGACTGGGAGCAGGATTAAAAAAATAATCTCACACAAGGACTCTAATATGGGGTTTGAAGCAAAGGACTATAACTAAACAGTAGCCATGCCCCAAACCAAGACATTGGTGTAGTACAGGTTGGACCTCCCTGGTCCAGAACCTTTGGGATTTGCCGGACCCGGGAGGTCCCTCCCCTCCTGGCCCATGCTAAAATGCTGCCCCCCCCCCAGGGCTCTAGCCTGCCCCGCTGCTGCCTGGCCAGCTGTCACTCACTGGGCCAGAGCTCTTCGGCTCCCACTGGCCCCACTGCTGCCAGGGTTGGGGCTGTGTGACTGGGACTGGAGCTCCACAGCCGGGGTTGCAGCTCCCTGGCTGCCACTGGGACAGAGATGCATCGCTACTGCCTACCCCCCCTGCTACTGCCCAGCTGCTGGGGCCAGATCTCCTCACTGCACCACCTGCCCCCGACACGGGGCTCCCAGCTGAGACGCCAGCCCCCGTTGCTGCACTCCTGCCCCTCGGCCTGACCTCCTTATACCTAGTCTCTGTGGTCTAGGAACTTCTGTGGTCCTGCCAGATAATGGATGTTGCCAGACCAGAGAGTCCCGGTGAAGGGAGGTACAACCTGTAGGACATGATTTTGAGGAAGGTGAGCAGGAGGTGCCCTGAACATAGGCCCACCCTACTGTTTCACACTTTCACTTTCAGTAGGAGAGCCCACATCCCCAGGCTGGCACCCAGTGGAGCAGGAGGCCCCAGATCTCCCTACCCATGCTGGATTCCTGGGATGGGCAGGACTAGGGGGTAATTGACAAGGAAGCGCACCTAGCTGAACTCCATTCAAGGGGCTCAAGACACACTGATCTAAAAGAGACACTGAAGCAGCAGGCCCTGACCACAAGACTTGCTTACCGTACCACTAATCCACCTACACTTAAAATCAAGCTCTCCATCATGAGAATAGTAACTCATACAAGCAGGCCAGTACAGTTTTTCTTAATCAGAAACTCTGACAGGTTTGTGGGCGGGTTTTTTTTTAACTTTTTCCTTGAGGCTTTTTAAGATATATGGAAATACTATTTTCCCTGTTATTTATTATTTTTAGTACATAAATGTCCCAGGTCTCCTGTGTCCTAGATTCACCTGAACACAATACATTGGTGAAATAAACTGATTTTCTGTTTCTCTGATCCTCTGTACCTAGAGGGAAAGATTTTCAGAGGTACCCTAACATTCTTCCCACTTCAGTCATACAGAGAGACTAAAGCCCTGCATCCAAATATATTCTGGCAAGTGACTCATACCCACATGCTGCAGAGGAGCGTGAAAAAGGTCACTGCCCCTCTTACCTGTGAGAAAATTCCTTCCCCACTCCTCATTTGGTGATCAGTTAGACCAGGGGTGGGCAATAACATGGTGACAGTTTGCCAGGGTTAGCCCCTGGTGGGCCGCCACCTCCATATTTACCTGCATGGCTGCAGTTACCAGCAATCGCAGCTCCCACTGGCCGCAGGTCACTGTTCCCAGCCAATGGGAGTGGCAGAAAGCAGTGCGGACCAGGACACTACATCCCACAGTTCCCATTGGCCAGGAATGATGATCCACACCGAATAGGAGCTGCGATTGCCAGTACCTTCAGCCATGAAAGTAAATATGCAGGGTAAGGGGGCTGCCAGGACCTAACCCTGGTGGACTGGAACCAGACTGGGGGCTGGTATTTGCCTGTCCCTGAGACACACCCAAAGCACGTGAACAGGAACCAGCCAGCCACACCCCTGAGAGAATGCTTGGAGCCACCTCAGAGTCCTGGCTCTCCTTATAAATGGTAAAACTCCAGTTGACTGCAACCGAGCAAAGTTATGCTAATGGTGGGACCATCTGAAACCCACTCCACTGGGTCTAATTCAACTCTGGTATAAGAGAATGTGACTCCACTGAACACTGAACCTTCTTACAATGGGGCTGAATTTGGCCCTGATGGGATCTCCAGACATGTCTACACTCTCTTGCAGTTCAGATTACAGGGGATTGTATAGACATGTCCTAAAACAGAGAGAGAAAGAGAAAGAGATTAGCTTCTGTGTACCTTTGAGATCAAATCCTTCTCTGTATTCTCATACCCTGATCCAAAGCCCATCAAAGTCAATCAGGAGACTTCCACAGATTGCCTTCAATGGGCTTTGGATCATACCCTAACTTAGTCATGGTGGTCTGCTAGTACAGCTGCGCTGATAGTCCAGAAATTAACACATGTGGAAGCTAGGCATTCCAAAAGAAAACTAGGGTTCCAGAATTTCTTTCCCCTCCTCGGATTAACAGGACTGGCCTTTAGGGCATGTTGCAAGGGCAATTTATTTATTCAATCTTCCTGAAGGAAGGTTTTCTGTAGGGGTTGGGGAACTAAAGGTTTTTTCGGGTAGAAGGTCTTTATCATTATTAGTTTAAACTTTGTCACTTATTTAGAGCAAGTATGCCTAATTTTATACTTTTTTGTGCCTGTGCCTAGAAAGGACCACTGTGTTTATTTAGCCTCAGCTTCCACATAACACAGGCTATAGGACTTTGCTAAATGTATAGTTGCCGTAAGCCAATAGCTGTGGTGGAATTGGAGCATACCTGGTAGAAAAATATGTTCGGTCTTGATTTAAAATTTGGTAAATTGTTCCAATGGCTAATTACCCTCAATGGTAAAAATTTATGCCTTATGTCTAATCTGAATGTGTCTAGGTTCAATTTCCAGACACTGAAGGCACACTTTTTTGTCTACTAGATTATACAGCTATCTAATATCAACTTTCGGTTTCCCATGTAGGGACTTAGAGGCTGTGATCAAGTCACCCCTTAACCTTTTCTTTGATAAGCAAAATGAATTGAAATCATTAAGTCTTTCAACATAAAGCCTGTTTTCCAACCCTTTCATCATTTGGCTTTCTTGTCTCTAAAACCTCTCCAGTTTTTCAAAATCCTTGTTGAAATATGGATAGTAGAACTGGACATAATATACCATTAACAGTGGCAATAGTACCAAAGACAGAGGTACTATAACCTCTCTACCACTACAGGTTGGACTTCCCTGATCCAGCACCCTCGGCACCTGACTGGTCCCCAACAAGGGATTTGGCCAGACCAGAGGAGGTCGATTCCAGAACCTCGGCTGCTGGCTTCCAGACTCTCCTGGAGGGCAGCCAGCTTCCCAGCTGGGCTCCTCTTCTGGCTGCTGACCCCAGCTCACAGGTTCCCCTCATGACCCTGCTACCAGTGCCTTAGCCCCAGCTGGGCTCCTTGCCCCCCAGGCTCCATTCCAGGTTGTGGCTGGGATCCAAGCCACCAGACCAACTCTGCTCCTAGCTCCAGCCAGCCTCATGGCTGCCAAACCAGCTCCACTCCCAGCCCCGGACAGGTTCCTGGCTGCTGGCCCTCCTGTCACTGGCCCCCAGTCCCAGCTCCACCCCGGCCACTGGCCCCCCAGGTGCTGGACCGGCTCTGCTCCCAGCCCTGGCTGGCCCCTCTGCACTGGACTCCCAGCCAGCCCCCCCTCGCAGCCAGATGGGGTTCTCAAGGTCCAGGGGTCCTCTGGTCCAGCCACATCCATGGTCCTACTGGACCAGGGAGTCCCAGACCAGAGAGGTTCAACCTGTACTTGAGTTTCCCTGCTTTATAAATTCAGGGATTGCATTAGTCCTTTTGGTCACAGCATCACACTGGGAATTCAAGTTCAGCTGATTATCCACCAGGACCCCTGAGGCTTGTACAGAAGTCATTGCTTCCCAGGATAGTGCTCCCCATCCTGTAAGCATGGCCACGCTCTTTGCTCCTAGATGTGTGACCTTACATCTTACAGGGACAATGATGAAGAGGGTCCACTCTTCCAACCCCCTTGAGATCGCAGCCTCCATTGAACGCCAACACACAAGGCAATATTTAAACTAAATATAGGACACATGCACACAAAGAAAGGCAAGTGGAGGTCAAAATCTCTGTTGTCAAGCCTTTTCCCACCTCTGACTCTCAGGAACCCTGTGTTTCCAGGCAACTAATCAAAGGCCAGCTGTCTCTTTCCCGCTCACCTCTTACCTTCCCCTTGGTGCAACAACTGCAGCCTTTCCAGGAAAAAAAAAAACAGCTAGGCATATTCTGACTGTCAGGTGACTTTCCTAATACAACTCAGTCACATCAGAGACTGCCCCTCCCACACCGCCCTAACCCACAGGTGTTGATCACCACTGCTTAAACCCAGAAGGGCACCTTCTTCTGCAATTTGGGGAGCTATCCTAATCAGGATGCATACCTTACTTCTTGTTCTGAGAGTCTCCTTGTGGGAATGGGTAATACTACCATTGGTAAGCTGTTGCTCCAACTGCTGAAATCCAATACCTGTGCCCTAGGTTTAGTATTGGTGGTCTGGGCTACAATTCAAAATGATGATCATTGAACAAAGAAGCACGATTTCCTTTTAAGTTTCATTACCTCTGGATAAGTACCCAATCCTGAATTCTCCATTGTACTAAGTAGGGTTGCCAGATGGTTTCACAAAAAATACCAACCTCCCCCCCCCAAAAAAATGCCAGGAAAAAATTCTGTTGAGCAAAGAAAAAAAAGCTCGCTTTAATTCCCTCCCTCCTTCCGCCCCAATTTCCAGCTCCTTTAGACTGCCTTTCCATTGCCACGGTAGTGAAAAGAGGCTGTAACGTAAGTGTAAATCATGTCCTGTGAGTCTTTCCTATATTTCTGTAACACTGCTCTTTCTCTGGAGAGATATATAATGTTTCAGCTTAAGGATAATACTGCTGACAGGATGCATTCACCAGCCTGTGGCAGTAACTTAAAGCTGCAAGTTAGCCAATCAGCTAGACGGCCAATGCTTTATAATAATACTAGTACCCCTTGCTGCATTTATTCAGGGTCCCATGGGCTCCATGATTCCACTGCTGCAGAACTTGCTGTAGAGTCCACCCCTTGAGGAGAAATTGTGCTCCAGAATCTAAACTTCCATTAAAAAAAACCCATAACTATGTTTCTAGCCCTTATAGTCATGTACACAATCTTGGATTCATGAACAAAGTACAACCCCATGACTGAGTCTGCAGATAGGCTGAAACAGTAGCTCTGAGCAGGGCCGTTCTTTGGATTTTTGGCACGCTATGTGCTACTAGTAAACTGGTGCCTATATGCCTGTCTTGCTCTTAGCAAAACAAGCATTAAGTTTACAGTACTAGAAAACTTGCCACCTGCACTTTATTAAAACCAGTTTAAGCAAATTAAGTACACTACAACGTTAATGGACTAAGCGCTCTATTTAGCACTAACAGGGTTTTAGGAAAGCCCATCAACATTTTTTGTTTCCCTCATGAAAACTGGCCCACTTCTTTCCCCAAACCATACTTGTCACAAATAACTGTCATCTGAATTTTCTATTTTTGGCTAAGGCATTGATTTTTTTTTTAAATATTGAAATTGGATTCAGGATTGTTAGCAAGCATCTCTGGCAACCAAATTGTTAGATGACAATCTCACATGATTTTGATAAAGGGATTTAAAATGTCACCAAGACGCTGGCAAAAAACAAAACAAAACAAAAACAAGAGAACCGGTCCATTCTGAACCCTGTGCAAAACATATGGTTGAAAAAAAAATTGTAAAGAGACAATAATCCACAATGAAAAACAGCTCTGACCTGACAATAAAGTTCTATTGCTAACAACATGTTTATGCTCAAAGCTGATCAATGGCAAAATGGTAAACTGCTTCCCTGCGTGGCTCACCCCCCAGCCAGCTGGTCCAATAGCTGCAGTGGTGGAGATAGGTGGACAAATCCACCTCTTGGGGTGCAGAATTCCAAGAGCAGCAGCAAACCCTCAGGTCAGATCTCACCACTGAGCCCCAAATCCTGGCACCTTGGGGATGGGGGAATTGTGGGGATGGGGCTGCTACTCCTGCCCCAGGCAGTGAGTGGGGAACAGGGGAGTGAGGGGGATGAGGGGAACAGGAACAGTGAGGAGGTTGGGGGGCGGGGGTGGCAGGGGAACAGGAGGAGGACAGTGGGGGAGAGAAAGGCAGCAAGGGGGCACGCAGGACAGCCAGGAGGCAGTGAGGGAGGCAGGGGAACCAAGGGAATGATGGGGAGAGGAGAGACAGGAAGTGGAGGATGGAAGAGGGGCAAAGAGGGGAGGAGGAAGTAGCTGCATGGTGCCCTCAAATGTCCTGGGGCCCCACGCACCTGCGTGGTTTGCATATTGGTAGGGACGGCCCTGGCTCTGAGAGTGGTGAAATGGCCACAGTCATCTCAAAGGGGGTATTAACTCTGAAACCAAAAAATAATAATAACCTGTCACTACTGTTAGCAAAACTCATTTTTATCAGAAACATCCTACTTGTCTGTTTCTCTCACAGCTGCCACATTCTTTCCACTTCTCTGTAGGGGCTCAAAGCCACAATTGTTCCCAATCTACCTGCTAAAAGCTCCAGCATCACCTCTGACAACTGATATGATGCAGGGAGGCACTAACAGTAGACAAGTCCATACACAACTTCCAATCTGCAGCAACACATGGACCACTGGAGAATGCTTGCGATGGAGTTCACAAGGTCTTTTGTAGATTAAAGTACCAGGTTGCCACGAACACCATGTCCCAGCAGTGTTTGGAGGACAATAAAATTAACAACTCATAAAGTAACCCAGATCTAGAGGCTATAAATTTAACATGCAACAGACAGGCTGAGATGTTCAGAACTGACCAGGCGATTTAATCACACAACTCCTGTTAATTTCAATGGGGGTCGTGTGGCTCAAATCCCTGGTTGACATTGAAAATCAAAACCACAAGTTCCAAATGTGTATGTTCATTAGAGGCTACTGATTCATGGATACTGGACTCTCTGGGCCAAGTTCTCCTCTTGCTTACACATAAGAAGTAACTCCACTGAAGTTAATGAACCAGGTCCCTATTTGGAGTGAACTGCCATAACACCATTGACTTCAACAGAGTTACTACCAATTTGCACAAATGTAAGTGAGATAAAAATCTGGCCCACTGTGTCCACAAATCAATGGATGTTCTGATTAATGCTCCCCCCCCCCCCAGTGCTTTAGAAAATGGACTTGTGGACACAGATATGCCTAACTTAAAGGTGCTTGGGACAAATTATCTCATGTAATCCAACAAACTTCATGTCATAATTCGCTGAGTCTGTATATCTTATTTTGGTGCATGTATCATTCTTGGGTGTGAAGTTAGAGATATGGAGTATGGAATACGTTATGGTTTTAAATGTGCAAAGGAAGGCCATCAGGGGTGTTTCCAATGCTGGGCCACCTCAATGTCTGGGCTATCATGTGAAAGAACCCTCTTTTGTCCTTTAAGTCTTAGCAGTGATTGGTCTTAGGAGGTCACATGACCTCCTTAACTGGTAGGGACTGGCCAGGTAACTTCCCCATGTAAAAGGGGATCCATAAAACAATTGGAAGCTTAGCAGGGTCTTTGTCTTTGGCTGGCTGACATAGCATACCCAAAAGAATGAACCAAAGACCCCAGGAAGAGGGAAAGTCCCTGGTTGGAAGGCTTAGCTGGAAAAGAAACAGTTTTAGGGTGAGTTTGTAATAAGTTTGTACTGAGGTTTTAGTGTTAGAGTTATCTTAGCCTTTACTGTTATTTTAAATTTGTAATCTACTTTGCTCTGCCCATTCACACTTATTACCACTTAAATCCTGTTGCTTGTGCTTAATAAAATCACTTGTATTTACTATCAAGCCCAGTGTAAATAATTGTTACTTGGGAGAGCAACCAGAGTGTACATTCCCCCTTTCATTGTTAAAGGGGGCTTACCTACCTAATTCATTTGGGGTTCTGATCCCATTTGGGGAGTGGTAGCCCAGGAAGCTGGGCCCAAAACTGCATTCTCCTTGGACCTAAAGGGTTTCAGTGTCTGTACTACTTCTCGGGGGGGGGCAGATCTCAGCTCTGGGCCTTGGCTGGGGGAGACCAGGGAGCTGGTCCAGCAGGATAGAGAAGTGAGATGCCCCAGAGAGCAGGAAGGCGAGTGGCAGTGGCCTTGTCAGCAACCTGGGAAGTACCCCCAAGGGGTCCTCTGTGACCTCACCCCATCACGGATGTTACCAAGATGGACGATCCAGCTCAAATCAGTTACACCAGTGCAAACGTGGAGTGAAGTCAAAATCAGGGCCTCTGTCTTTTGAACGGCTCTAAGACATACTTGGTACTTCCACCTAAAAACAGTGTTGCAAACATGATAGATATAGACCTGTGCAAGGAACACAGCTCTCGGATTTATCCACCACATGGAAGCATAACACCACCAAGTGCACACTCTACAGACAACCCGACTTCGCAGTCTGCTGACAACCCAGTCCCTTTGATGAGGCGATGCATGCTCACACTGCACATTTATGGCAGCTTCATGCTGCACCATGCCCGCTCATGTGTCATCTCCACAGCGGCAGTTCTGTTAATTGAGACCAGCTGCTTCAATTCTGAATTATTCTCTCCAGAAATATTGATAGTATTACGTTATGATTAGAAAGCACTTTACCAAATGCCTCTCAATTCTGCAAAGCTCAGATGAGGAGCAGCTGTGGAGAGAAGGGACAGTTCCCTGAACATACAAAACAAACAAACAAACAAACAAAAAGCGCTAGCTGAAAAAATACTGGAGAGAGAAAGGCTCTAAGAAGCAGATCCAGGCAGAATGACAATGGCAGCTCTCTGTAGGAAGGAGCAGCTTGCTGGGTGAGCTTATTTTAGTTTCTGAAGGGCAGATTTCTTCCTAAAGGGCCACAGTTCTGCTCCCTTAATAGTGCAGGTGGAAGTGTCTGTTACATCCATTACAGAAGTAGATTCCATGGATCTGGGCCCTGATTTGGGAGAATGCCTCTGGGCCTGCCACATTTAGATACATTGACTGAGGTGAGTGGCCTCTTGGCAGAGAGCCAAGGTCTGTTGTGGGGACTGAGAGGCCAGAGGAAGCTGTTGCAAGGTGGGACTGCCAGCTCTGTCCTGTAGGCTTTCAGCCAGCTGGTTGGCTGGCTGCAGCTGCATTGTCATGCTGTAGTTTGAATTAGGAACAACTGAATCCTCTCCCCTCAGTTAGTCCCCTGAAGAACGGAGGATTAAAATAGCGAATAAGTCTTCTTCAGCTGAAGAGAAGCAAAGTTTTGTCTCTAATTTCAGACAATCGCCAATCCTGAAAAGACATTTGGTTACTACACTTATGTAACAGATACCCACTCCACTTCCTTATGCTATCGCAGCCTCTTTGAGTATATAGCGGGGAACCCTAGGAAGAGAAAGCTCTGTGGGCAGTGGCGTGAAAGGTTCAGCAGGAAATCACAAGACAATAAGTGGTGTCCTACAGAGAAGAATTTTGTAGAATCATACAGGGAACATGGCATTCTTCAGCACTCACCCCTAGAAACAAGGTCCTGTTGCACCAATGCATCATTCTAGTTTTACACTAGACCCGTAGGAACAGAACAGTGAATCAGCTCAAGGTAAAGGGACCATTCTGCAATGCTGTACGTTCTGCTTCGTCCCTCGCCATGAAATATCAGTGAGCTAAACAGTATCTTTGATTCCAGTCACAGCACATTAAAAGGGTCTCACAGGTAACATAAAATTTACATTAAATAAATTCCTTAGCGATGTTACTAATTAATCAAAATATTAAAGGTCTAGTTTAATGTTGCAGTCCTTGTGTGCAGTTAGTTCATTTTTTCATTTTCCCCCTCTTAGACAATGAAAATAGACTGTATAGTTGCCTTTTAAGTTTTAGTTTTGTTGCCAATATATTTCAGTTCCTGGATTTTGTGGACTAGCACCCATCTGTTTACGTTTGCAATGGTTGTAGGCAATATATCCTACAATGCTGCAGGTGGTTGTAGGAAATACATCACTGAAATTCCAAAAATTAAAGGCTGAAAATATATCTATTCATGTTACCCTCTTTTTTTTTCTAAACCTAAAGCTTGGACCTGAAATTAACAATATGTTCCTTCAATGCCCATTTTCCTTCCACTTCCAGAGAGGTTGTTGTACCCACCAAGTACTGGAAAATACCTGCCACACATAAGCACACATACAACAAAACTCCTACAGTGATAACGTGTGAAGATGTATGTGTCCTTCCATTAGTGTCCAATGTGCCATATATGCTTAGCAATGGATCCATAAACTGCACACCCATTGGCCAAATTCACTGCTGGCTTAAACTAGTGCAATTCTATTGAATCCAATGGAGTTGCACTCACTCATCTCAGGGCTGGATTTGGGGGGATTTCAGATAAATAAAACAGCAGGTTTCTTTTCTTTTGAGTATCTAAGATTGCTTAATGATGTTAGTTTAAGCAGCTGGCTGGTATTAGCTTGGGTACAATTTGTTAAGTAAGTTCTCCTAGGAATGAAACTCACTGGGCTATCCTTACATGGTTTAAAATGTCCTGGCTCCATTGACATGAATGTACCAATTTAGACGAGACGAGGATCTGGTGCAGAGAACAGAAGGAACCATTCAACAGAACAGCAATAAGAACACTCACCTAACAGACTAGATGTCCTCACCTAAATGCCCTCATGCTGGAATGCACATGTCCAATCTCTGAGAGTAATGGGCGTCACACATCCTCTGGTGGAACTTAGAACCTCAACACATGCATCTGCCATAGCACAGCAGTAACAGCAGCACCAAGGTTGGCTGTTAATTTTGCTCTTAATTAAAGCACATGCATACGCCTTCTCTTTAATTGCAGCCTCCTCCACCCCTGAATTATTATTATTATGCACCGCGCAGTTCTAGAACTGACAGGGAATGTTTGTTAAATATAATTAAAGATATAAATTTTGCATGGAACAGAAGTCACAGAGCCAAGAACTTTAGTCCCCCTCCCGCAAATCTCCCCTTAGAAAATTACCTTCATTAGCACTGACTCGCTGAGCTTCTCTCTGTTGACAATTTTTATCGCGACCTTTTGACATGTTACACAGTGAACCCCCAACTTCACAAGCCCTGTCAGAGAAACAAGGAAAAAGAGAAAGAAAAAGGAACGGTTAGAGACATCCTCCATTAAGCTCTTTGCCGTTAGCATCTTATATGGCAGTTTGGCTACTTATAAGCTAATGTTTTTCCATTAGTCCTTCTTCCTCCCAGACCCCTCGCCCTGAAGAGTGAATAAGCTGTAGAAGATCCTGCAGCACTAGGAGTTAACCCATGTCTACACTAGAAACGACAGTGTATAGCTATATCCATATACGACATTGGCAAAGCACTTCTAATGCAGACATCGCTCATACCAGTAGAACTGAGCTTTTGCCAGTGTGGCTTATTCCAGCCCCCACTGAGAGAAAGAGCTATCTGTCTCAGCTTTACCCCTATAACTGTGTCTACACAGGGAGCTTTTGCCAGAACAGCTATATATGCATCGGGGATCATACTCTTAACTCCACTGATTAACGGAGCTGTGCTGGCAAAACTCCCTAGTGTAGACAGACCTGGCCTAAGGTCACTTCCACTGCTGCCACAATTCATAGGGGCTGTCACCTTTCTATTTCAGTCTCTCCTGCTGCACAAAATGGACATTGTGATGCAATGTCATCACAGCATGCAAAAGCATCAACGTGTTCTGGGGCAATATTGCAACCCCTTGATGGTTTCCTGGCCCAAAATAATTTGCAGGGCCATTGTATTGCTATACCTGCAACAAAAGGTGGGAATACCTCTCCTGCCATTTATCTAAATGACACCACAAAAAAATAAAAATAAAACCAACTAGGCATATCAATAGCTATTACAATCTATAGGTCAAATTCTTCTTTCATTTACAACAGTGTAAATCTGGAGTGAGTCCAATGAGATCACCCAATTTATACTAGAGTCAGACTAGCATTTTTTCCTTTACCTCTAAACTTTCCTTCCATAAATTATAGTTCTGCTCTGAAAAATAGCAGCAGAAAAACACCACCTTCTTACTCAACAAATCTACTTCCTGCATGTATTCAGTCATATCTACTTGCCTGAATGACTAAAATAAGTTTTTCCTGCTTTTTACTCCCATCAGCAGTGACAAGTCAAAAGCTGCAGGAAAGTATGTCGGATTTTATTATTTCGTGAGCATCATCTACTGAACTGTCTAGTAAATGCAAATCAGTGCAACCAGAGCCAGTTTGGCCTATAAAGCCTTTATTATTGCTGGTGTTGCGTAAGATGGAAAGAATCCTGCTTAATTCTCAGAGCCCAGACTGGGATTACAGTTAGGAGGAAAAATCCATATTTTTTACTTATAAGCGGAATATAGTGGATTTGGAGCCATTAGAGACAATGAACAGGGGGACCCACAAGGTCTTTTCACACAGTAAGTATTCAGGGCAAAACCATACTTCCAGATGAACCCATATATATATTAGCCTGTGTCTCGCAAAGATCTGGCTCAAATGGAGTGAATGGGATTTCTACCACTAATTCTAATGGTTTGTCCTCAGATGTATGCCTACTTTTTATGTGACCATAAGCCACAATTTGTGAACTGTGAAACAAAGCTTATGGGGAAAATACCCTTATTTGAGCCCAGGAAATGAACCCCACCCACCTTTTTAGTTCCCTCTCTCTTCTGCCATCTCCTCAAGTTTGTTGCGACTTTCTCTGTACACACCACACAGCCCATGTTCAAAACTCAGCTGAACAAGAGCCGACACTGCACAAAGCAGCTTTATTTTTCAGACGTAACATAAACGAGTCACAGAAACGAAGATTTCGGCAATGACAAACCCCTTTGAAAAGAAGTACAGCAACAGCCTGCCCACTGCTTTGGGCAATTCCCAGCACTTAGCTATGCGAGTATGCTGGGCTGATAGGCCAGATCGCACTCCCACATCTAAATTCAGTCTGCTAAATTAGTACCATTTCTGGTGTCTCTCATGGCAGCTATAATGAGACTGCTGCTACTCCTCTTTGGCTCCACTCCTTTGACTGGACAGCAACTTCTGGACACTACTCAGCTGTGGCTATACAGAGGTTTACTCTGTGTCCCTTAATCTCCCCTTGCCGCCAATGTGAGACAGAGCTTTGGATGGCTTTTGAAGAAAATGTGCATAAACTATTGGCATCATCCTTAACTCTCTTCCTATACTAAATTATTCTGGCTTATCTTCCCGTTGAGTCCTTTGTAGCTGGATTCCCAGCATTCCACTGTTGCCACGGCACCACGCTGCATTGTTGCACCACACAGAACATTGCCCAGGAGAGGAAAGTTAAAGTGACAAAAGCCTAACCGGAAGCTACAGTCCACTCCCCTACGGTTCTGTACTGAATTGCTAGTACCCTCAGTTGCAGGATTTAACTTTAAATGTGTCACTGGAGTTACGTGAGATGGGAGTTTCCCATCTGTATCCCACACATGGATCAATGCGTGCCATACAGCCAAGTCCGGAGGCTCTTAAGGCATGTCTACACTAGGAAATTATTTCAAAATTACTAAATTTGAAATAATAACTCCCAAAATAAGAAAATTGAAAAAGCATCTCCCCGCTACGGGGAGCCTCCAAATCAGTCCGAGTCAGGCTCTCTTATTGTGGGTGCGCTACCTCAACTTAGAGCCCCAGGAAGCACTGGGGAGTAATTACATCGGATTACTCTGGGGAGTAGTTATTTTGAAATAGCAGCAGAGGAGCGTCCACACTACAGCTATTTCAAAATAAGAGTTATTCCCCAAGGAAAGCAGGAATATAGATTTTGAAACAACCAGCCCATTATTAATATCTCCCTCTCTAGTTTAGACCAAGGCTGAGTGTATTCCACTTGTGGATGATTGACAAGCAGTATACAAACTAGAGGGGGAGGGCAAGGTTTCAGTCAATAAAGATGCTTGAAGAACTGCAGTCCCTACAGCCGCATCTGCAGAGGAGACCTGAACTAGCACATAAATACATAAATAATATTTTGTGAATGGAACTCCAGGTAGCTGTCCAGTATCGGTACCTTCTGTGGAGGCAGCTTGTGCTCTTGTGGAGGGAACCCTTACTCCTTTTTGGGGAGGGATATGTGCTGCTGGGTAGCACATAATGATGCAACCAGAAATCCATTTAGAGATTCTCTGAGAAAATATTTTTCCTTGTGGCCTTTCTGCTATAGTGATAAATAATCTTGGTGATATTCTGATTAGTTTGACCCTTTGCAGGTAGAATGCCAGTCCTGTCTGACATCCAGAGAATACAGTCTTTTCTCATCAACAGATGCATGGGGTTTTTGGAAGAAAACCAGTAAATGGATAGATTGGTTGACATGGAATTCAGAAATTACTTCAGGGGGTAACTAAGGATAATGGTGAAGAGAGTCTTTCTTTCTCCCTGTGAAAAATGAAAAAAGGTCAGCAACTTGCTCACCATTCTGGCCAAAGTAAAGTGACTAAAAATGTGACCTTCATGGAAAGGTGGGACAGAAAGCATGTGGCCAAAAGTTCAAATGGCGGTATTGTAATTACTGGCAAGACAAAACTCAGGTTGGCTTTACAACTGGCAGCTAGGGCTTGAGTAAATCTTTATGGCCATGTCTACACTAGAAAATTATTTTGAAATTACTAAATTCAACTTTTTAGACGTGGCCTACCTCATATTTACTCCATTAATAAATGTTAAACACTGAGAAACACTACACATCTTGTACAAACCACAACAATGGGCCGGATTGTACTTTCACACTGGTTTCACATTGGGTTTCACATTAACTCAAATTACTTCAAGGAATTTCTCAAAATTTACACTGGAGTAAGAGAACAGAATTAGGCCTTATATATTTGAGAGCATTGGAATTACTCTCTCTCCCTCCAAGCGAAATTTAAAAATACTAGGGGGCTGCACTCCCTGCTCATTATGTTTGCCAATCCGCTAGCTCTTCCCCCTCCTCCCCCGGCCACTGAGGAGGGCTGGGCCAAGTCTGTGGCAGTCCTGGATCTCCCCCCTGGCCACCAGGGAAGGCCAAGGCCATGGCGTGGCAGCCCCGGCTCTCCCCTTGGAGCACCAGGGACAGGAGAGGGAGAGGCCATATGGCACCCGCCCCCCCCTCCCCCCCCCCGCAAGCACCGGGGAGGGGGGAGGGAGGGAGGGAAGAGGCTGCGCGGCTGAGGGTGGAGGCAGGTGGTAGGATGCAGACTGATGTGATGATGTCACTCTGTTGTCCCACAGGAATTTTTTGTATATATAGAGAGAAAGACAAATAAAGGAAGGTTGCTCTAGTGCTTTTTGTGCTGTGCTGGATCTGCAGCTGTAAAGAGGAAAACTTTCTCAAGAGCAGGGATGTAAGTGAGTAGTTTGACTAACCAATAAGCCTAAACTTATTGATTAGTCATGTCGACTACTCACATTCCCCCTCCTCTTGCTGCCTCTGTATCTGCACCATTTCTGCGATGCTGCCTCCCTCCGCTCCCCGCGCTGCTGCCTTATCAGCTATCAGTGTTTGTGGCCAGCCTGGCTCCTACTACATTTAAACTGCAGAGTCGCAGCGAGAGGTAGCTCCCGGACCCAGCACAACCCAGGACTGAGACTCCCTCCCTTATCGACTAATCATGTAGTCGGTAGAAATTCTATCGACTATACAATTAGCTAATTATTGGCTTCCTAACATCCCTACTCAAGAGCTGCCAATCCAGCACTTTTTCCAGCTGCAAATTCACAGAATGATCTATATTTGAAAAAGAAATATTAAACCTTTCCTTCTGATTTTTGCTTGCCAATGTAACACAATGGATGAGTGCAAGAGACAGAGTGCGTATATGTGGCCTGCTAGTGGCTAGTGCATATAAAATATAAAAACCTACTACTAGTAGTAGTTAAGTGAGTTGCTCTTTCAGTTCAAGCAGTAAAGGCTCATACTTTGGAGCTGAAAAGTCCCGGCTGCTATTCTTCCTGATAACCTGTAGTGGGGAGTTGTTCAGCATGGGTGGCTGGCAAGGGGATTTGGAGCAGAGAATCCAGGGTTCTATCCATCCTAGCAGGCCATGGCAGAGGTGTTGTTATAAAATCCCTGGATTGGTTCCTGTTCAGCTCCTATTCTACAGTAAAACTGTCCAGTTATTAGGACTCAGAGTTAAAGGAGTTCATTAATTCAAAGTGTGTTTGTACCACTTTGGAGTTGCAAAGTGATTCATAGATTCTGGCCAGCCACTGGTGCAGCTGCAGCAATGCAATCCATAGAGTAGACAGTATGCTGTAATTTGCACTGGCACAGCTTCTCTGGGATTTAAACAGGGGCAGGGTGCAGCTGTGCAAACCATACCATTGCCAGTCTATCTTTAGGGCTTGAGCTGGTGCAGCTATACCAGGAAGAAAGCTCCTGTATAGCCAAGTAATCAGTATTTTATCACAGAGCCCATGCAGAGACAGTGACATTGTGGGAATCAAGTAAATACAAAGTTCACAAAACAATTCATCTAAACATTTCCCTCTCCCATACTTTGCTCCCTCCTTTCTCTCCCCTAAAGGGATTTCCACATTCTATTTAGGGTTGCCAGATGGTTTAACCAAAAATACCGAACACCCCCCGCCCAAAGGAAAAAAAAACCCACCGGGGAAAAAACTCTGTTGAGAAAAAAAAAGGGGGAGACCAAAGTTGTTGAGCAAAAAAAAAAAAAAACCCCCGAGAGTTATTAAGCAAAACAAACAAACAAACAAACAGCATGGCCCCTTGAGGCTTTTTGGCCCTAAGAGGCTGCTGGCGGCCATCTGCCATCTTGTCTTCCTGCTCCGGGCCAGACAGCTCCCCTGCAGAACCAGGTAAGCACCCAGGATTTTCACCTCCTGGCTGGGAAAAAAAAAATCAGAAGATACTGGACATTTTAGGTGTCTGGTATTTTCTGAATTCTTTTACTAGACAGGAGGCAAAAATACCAGACTGTCCGGGTCAATACGAGACACCTGGCAACCCTAGTTCTATTCCTGGATACTCAGGAACTCTGATGTACCAACATTCAGGTTCTACAAAATGGGCTGCTACAGATGATTATACGATATGCAGACATTTGGCCTCAGCTTCAGCAGGGAAGTATTCCTCTAATTTCAGCTCGAGGAAGTGAGTGAGAGGCTACTTTTATAATTAAAAGTCATACACTGAAAATTCATAAGAGCACATTGCTTTTTTCCACCAAACAGAAACACCCCCCCCCCCAGCCCTGTATGATACAAGGGAAAGGCTGACAGAAGAACGAGTGAGGAGAAATATCTATGCACGTCACATCCTAATGCTACAGTGTCCTACTAACAAGCCTTTCGTTAAATCTTAGAGAGAGAGCCTAAGGGTGAACTTGTGCTGCTAAACAGAGTTAAAAGCTAAAACGCTAAGTCTTCTCTGCTATTCTAACCTGAGTTAGCTAACCCAAATTAAGAACACACTTTCTTTTTCAGTGTACACAACTCATCTATATGGGATTTAGTGCACTTGGCTGCCCCCGCATGACTGTTCAATCCAGAGTAGGACTCAAGGGCACCTTAGACCTGATTGGCCACTTCTTTACACCTTGCATAGTCATTTATATATCAGTAGAAAGTCAGTATAAAACCAAACCAGTACAGACTGGTGATTCTTGCACAGGCATAAATGACAACATAAGGTACAAGGCAGTGGAAAATAAAGTCCCCTGTGTAATGTGGTTATGTAGGAACGAGTGAACCAGAGAAAAGCATAGATTCTTTCTCTGTCCATCAGTCCCACCACTGTCTACTGTGGGAGACATGCCAGAAATAATAGGGCAGTTATTTTTTCAGTTCTATCAAAATCTTTGCCTCTCCTAGGATGCCAATAGGAGGCAAATTATCTTTTTTGGAAAAGGTCAAGTAAAGATCATGAATCAAGAAATAAAACTGTTCTTTAAATATTGTATTTATAGTACATTCTGTGGAAATACACACGAGTCCTCCTGTTCTTCCAGTGTAATGCGAAACTTCATGTGTGTTTCATGATTCTGATTTTAAAAAAAAACCAATTATGTAAATGATTGCATTATAAACATAAATAGCAATTTAGTTAAATTATGCCCCACTAATTAGGGGAGATGTGTTCAGATCTCTGGAAACAGAAAATGAATCAATGTGGTATTTGTAAATAGTGATAATTGCATGTATTAGAAAAACTTGAATTGCTGAAAAGATTTTAAATAATTTGATTCAAAAAATATTGACTATAAAATGAGCACTGCACATGGTCCTTTTCTTGGAATTTAAATTTATGTGAGCATGGAGCACTGAAGAGCAATCCCTTATAAGAGCCAGTTGTGGGAGCTGTTTTAGAAGCCCTCTTGGTGACCTGTCTGCCCAATTTGTTTTAATGTTTTTTTCTAATTGTTGGGAAGTGCCTTAGCATATCCAGGGCATTATTGCACCTTTTAAATCTTTGGTCAAAATAAACAGCTAATTGAAATGAACATAGCTTCACTGAAGTCAATAAAGATGCTCCCATTTATATTAGCAAAGTTTCCATATGTGTATATATGTTTTTAATATCACTTAATTTTTTTCCGAGCTTCTGGACAGCTTTGGTTTTTTAGATCAGCGCCATTACAGGCAGTACCAAGTTAGTGGAGAAGGGACACTTTAAATTATGTCCAGATAGCACCTTAAGTACAAGCATTGTTAAAATTAACAAGTGTGTTATTAACTGCTAGTCCCCAGTGGCAACTAAGTGGATAAAAATGCTTTTTTTGTGCTAGATAATTTCTGGCACATGAATCAGCACAAATGCTGTATAGCATATTCAAAGAAGCAATACATAAGCAACTCTGAAGTTCTTGAAAATTCTAAATGAAATGCTGAAGCCCAAGAGCTACATATGGCCACAGGGTCGAGTACTTCATGGCTATTAGAACCCATCAAATCCCATCCCCACCCAAAGTAATGACAAAACTTAGAAATAATTGACCGACCCTAGCATGTCAATATTCAGTTCAGTCAGGAAAAATTCTGACTGATTTCAATGGGAGTTTTGTCTGAGCAATATCAGTAAGGACCTTCACTTCGTAGTAGTGTTGCCAGAAAGGGACAATAGAAATAAAAAGTGCTGGTCACTATTAGATGCTCTGGCAGCTGTTTCAGGAAGGGTTGTTTGGAATGTTGAGCTGGTTCATGCAATTCTATGTCCAGAAACAGCAGTGGTCTTGCTCAAATCCATATGGGACATCTATGAATACATCAACACTCACAAAACCTTGCCCAGCTACCAGGCTCTGGAGAAACCCAAAGACTGGAATTGCAGGGACAGAATGATTGCTGTAGATAATGAAAATCAGAAAATGCTGATTTGCCAGAACAGTGGGGCTGCTCACTGCCTTACTTAGGCTATGTCTACACTGGGAAGGTTTGGTGACAAAAGTGCTGTCGACATGCAAAAATTGCCAAAAGTGAAAACTGGTCAAACGAGTTATTCTGCTTCCCAATGTCAACATTTCATGGTCACATTGCTAGCACCCTGTCGAAAGACAGAGCAAAGCAATGTGGGTAAGCATTCCACAGTGCAGTGTTGTAGGAAAGCAAAGCGGATCCCTGTGCTTAGCTCTGTGAGCTCTCCATGCTAACGAATGTCAAAGCAGCACAGCAGTCTCTCCAGCCCTCCTCCCCCCCTCTGCAGCAGCAGTCTGCCTGCTGCTGTTTTTCTAGTGCAGAGCAGAACAGGAGCATTCCAATTATTTGTTCTTTGTTTATTCGCCAAACGGAGCAGCTCCCTCAGAGGTCAGCTACTTTGTGGAGCTTTGAAGGGGGGGGGGGCATATGTGTGCAAGGCAGCAGAGATCACAAAACACTGAGCACAGCCATCAGGGCCGGCATTGTGGGATACTGGCGGAAGCCAGTTCTCTCAACAAAACAAACAGCAGAGTTCACACTGGCTCTTTGTCTACAATAAAGGGAGGAAAAATGACAAAAGTCTCTCGCAGGGGTGGAAGATTTTGTCGCCAAAACTGGTTGTTTTTCCCAACAAAAGTAGCATTGCAGTGTAAACACTGTCATTGTTCTGTTATCAAAGGACAGCTTTTGGCAACAAAATGTGCCAATGTAGACAAGCCCTTAGTCAACACAGGCAGCAGGCAGACAGGCTCTGCCTTGTATCTTATGCCCAGCTTATCCATCCTGTGCATGCAGGATGAGAATGAGGGAAAAAGTATCAAGAATTATATCAGACCTTGTAGTTAGGGGCACTGGCTACATTCCAGATAACTGTATCCTGCTCAGTTGAATTAGTACTTAGGAGTCTGTCCAGACTAAAGATATTGCTTTTGTTTTAATTTTAGTAAACTAATTGTTAATGCTGATCTACATACTCCAGTACACAAATGTTTGTGGTTTACCTCAGGGCTTAGCCTAACACTGGCAATGAATTAGTCTGACGTAAAACTAGAGCAAAAACTATATTAGGCATGCCCCAAGTAGTTGTATTTTCATAGGGGCTCAGTATGGCTCTGATAGTTTGCATGTATGAATGTGTGTAATCACCTGTATGTGTACTTTTCAAGCACTAAAAGCTGTGCATATAAATTTACACACACAAACTGGGGTTGGCTTTTGTATATCTTATCAGGTATTCCTGCCTGAAAAGTACATGCACAGGTATTTATACAGATGTGCATCCCCCAAAACAGACCACTTCAGAAAATCAAGGCCTATAGCAAACCAAACTATTCAAACACACTTGAAAAGGTTTATAAATGGTGAGATTTCTACCCCTTTCAACCAATATCTTCAGATACATTCGTTGGCTTCTTTGGGGTTAAATCAACTCAGTTACACCAGATGGCAATGCAGACTTCAATGAAGTCACTTAGGATTTACACTGATGTAACAGGGATTAGAATTTGGCCCACAGCAACTCAATTTCCACATCTGTAAAATAAGGATAATACTTACTTACCTACCTTGCAGGGATTCTAGGGGGATTAATTGATTAATCCTTATAAAGAACTTAGAAAAAAAACCTAAAACCCTATGTAAATTCTAAGTATTATTACTAGTAAAATTGCGTCTCAATACAATTCTGAAAAGAAACATCTATTTCATTTCTTGTTACCAGCTCCTGTTTTATTCACCACATTTTTCTGGACCATGGCTCTCCATACTATGTTTCCTACTTAAATAGCTGCATTTGCAATAAGTTTTGTCAGAGTGTCTTGCTTATGGAAACCAATAATTGTCCTTAATTACTCTCTCCTCTCATTGAGCAGATGTTTATTTTTCTATAGCAATTGTTATCTCTAATTATTGTCTTTAAAATAAACACAGTTTTATATCAAGTGATGTACAAATTATATGGTGTCAGTTAATAATTGGAAGCGAGGGTGTGGTGGGGTGGTTTAAACTATAAATCTAAACAGATGCGGATGGAGGTACTTTGCTCTGTAATGAAGTAATTTGGCCACGAGCTGTTCTACAAAGATTTCAGTCCTAGAAAGCTGTTCTAAGAAGCCTGTGCAATAAATGCTTCTAAACTGAATAAACTGTAATTATAGTAGGAGTAATGCCAGAGTTCAAATTTTCAGCAAGAGCGCGGAGGGAACTGCTCACCGGCGCTCATTCACACCTCCTGGCTCAGAATACAATAGGAGGCATATATCAAATCACTGCAGCCTGGATTCCTTCTCTTGGGGCTCAGAGCGGGAGGAGAACATACCCCAGCTCACCAATGTTAGGTTTGTGCCTTGAAGCAGCAATGCAGGATCAAAACGCACTGAACTGAAATCAGCTCTAGTGATTTTTATCTTGCTCTCTTACGTACAATATTTTGGATATCAGTACTTCTTGCAAAGCCTTTATACCAGCTGCACAGAGCAAACAATGCAACGAAGGAGTTCCTTTGACATTGTGCCTTCCTCAACTTACTACACGCATGCACAGATCCAAAGTGTTCCCCTGGGAAACCAGGGCAGAAACCTCAATGAAAACATTGCTGCCACCATTATTAAAACATGTTTGTTTCACCAGATGGAGAAAGAAAAAAAAGCTAACCTAAACAAGTCTGATGTTCCTTGGAATTTTTGATGGGTCGTGACTTCCTGTGATTTGGGCTCTCATTTCTGATCAGCTCTTCATTTCCTCACAGAATGCTTGAGGAACCAGGCTTTGCTGCCACTGAAGAGGCACAGGTGACAACTTCAAAGGACGTGTGAAAACACCTAGCCAAAGCTCCTCATGGAGTAGAGGAGAGGACAGTGGCTTGATTTTTTAATTAAACAGATATAACACTACAAAGATCTTCATGACTGCAACAGTGAAAACTGCCTTTTTGACAGCTCTCACCCCCATTGGCCAGGCCTAGAAGCTGAGAGAGGAAAACCCATACCTATAGCTGCCAGATGTATGCACCTCCTTGAGATCAAAGTCCACCTTCAGTTCTCATTAATCCATTACCAGTAGGTACCTAATGGCAGCTATTCTCAAGTACAAAGGGAAGTAGTTTGTAGTACAGCCCTGACTGTCTATGCCTCACACAATAGCTTTTAAAAAACAAATCAGTGTAATTAGGCAGCATCTGGGTAATGAGCCAGGTGTCCAACCTTGGTCTAGTGATCCTTTGAGAGGAGGATTGATGCTCTAACATGAAGGGAACATCATGGGACAGGAGGGAGGATGATGGGGAGAGCACAGAGATTGTTCTTCATATGTTTATTGAACTGATGTTTTAAGTCTTTGCTTTCTTTGTTCATTTCTCATGTTCCCTGCTCCCTGCTCCCTTCATTATCATTGCTTCCATCCGGCATGGGTGTGGCTCCCTTATTGGAAAGGGTCTCCCCTGTCTTTCAGGGACTTGCCTTGTATTTTCTTTGTTCTATCTGCCCTCTATGAATCTAATGATGCAGTCCCAGGCCTTGTTACATTAGCCTGGCCCTTCTCAAAATGGCCAGAATGTTCTTCATCTTGCAAGTCCTGGCAGCGAGCACAACAGAGTTGTGCAACTCTTGGCCTTGGGCACAACACGGCAGGGGCAGTTTTTTATGCTCCAGTGCAAATGTGAGTGCAGGGCACACTTGACACGTCAGGGTCAGCACTCGAGGCCTGACCCTACACAGCAGAAGTAAGGAACCCTGTGAGTATAAGCATCAAAAGTAAGGAACAGAATGGGGAGCACAGGAGATCCAGATCCTAAATCTAGTCCTGATCCAGCACTCACTCATGTCAATGGAAAGCCCTGTACTGCTTTCAGTGGGCTTTGGCTGAAACACCTGTTAAGAACATCACAGTGTGGTCCCCCAGTTACTGGCAGGAGATATGGCCCAAGAGGAGAGAATACAGCTATTTCCCTTATTTGTATGATTATGATCAATGCACCTTTTCAGACTCAACTATCTTCACCCACATTGTGTTCCTTTTTAGTCTGGGCTCTTGAGCATAAGGGAGTAGGTGTGTCAAGGAGATTGAGACTTACTGTTGGTCCATGTGGATGACTACCTCTAGTGCTTACTGTGACTCAGTAGTGCCCATAATATTAGCTGCAGCTCAGTTGGATGGATGATTAGAAGCCAAAGCTTGGGGCAAATGGGTGGGATGCCCTAGGTTTATCTGGAAGGACAAGTTGGGAACACTTCAGCATCCTAGGAGCCTGTAATACATGCAGGAGTTTTAGTCCATTAGCATATATTCCTTTCCAAAGATTTCCGTCAGAAGTGGAATCTGTGTAATCAGTGCAGGGAACTTTTACAGGTAATTATCGAACAAGTTCATCTCATTGTCGATTTCATCAGCCTGTCAGGTTCAGTTGAGGGAAAGCCTGGCATTTAGGGTGGGATGAATTTTAAAAAATGAGAAAAATACTTGACCATTCTTCATTTTTCACCTTCAATCTCAGGATCCCAAATTCTCAGAGAATAAAAAGCTACCAGGAATGGATGTGCCCAGGTACACTACAAACAAGGTCTGAAGATTACCTACTCTTCATCTCAAATTTTCATAGGCCCTCATCTTTCCAGCGCCAACCAGATGGCCATTTTAAAAGCCTAATATTTATTCTACACATCACAGCACAGGGATCAAACCTTATGATTCAATAGCATCACACAGAGATGTAGTGTTACATTATTTCAGGGTCACAGGACAAAGAGGTTGCAATCTGAAAGGGAATCCTTTCCAAGTTTTTAGGCTGAGATTTTTTTTAAAAAGAGGCCTAAAGTTAGGCCAAAGCCCATATTTATACCATATTTAGTCAGTCATCAGGTACTGCTGCATCCCCTCTCAAAACCCACTGCTTTAAAAAGAGACTTATAGGGTTCAGTTGCTTTCACACTAAAGAAATATATACAATAAATAAAAATGAAAGTGTACCCTACATGCAGAAATGAGAGCCACGCGACATACTGAGGATTCACATTATATATTTCAGAGCCATGTGATACATTTAGTTACCACGAACCTTTGATCAATCCACATCTCCTTCCACCGTTCATTTGACTCCATTTGGATTTAGCATTCTGCAGCCACAAGCAACTTCTAACAGCTGAATTTCTTCCCCAAAATGATCCTTGCCTGAGGCCTAGAACTGCTAAGATTCAGTCCTTGGGTTTTGTTTTTAATATTTAAAAATGTCATCACTGTAATGGCTGATAGCTTGTGGCTCTCTACAGAGCTAGAAAAAAGAACTTTATCCTATTTGGAAGAGACAACTGCCGGCTTCCCAAAGGGGTCTAATATATCTTCTTGCCTAGATATGGCCAGAGATACCTGCCTTTACATTTGTGACACTTCTGAGATACAGAAAAGCTACTTTAGGAGATTTTTAGACCTTTGTACAGTTTCATCTGAGTCCTGTACAGCTGAACTCACAGTAACTGAGGCATCAGAATTTATGGGTGGAAGGCTAAGAGAAATAATTCCAATGCTATTTATAAGCCTCTCTAAAATCTTCCTAAAATAACATATGTGGCATATACATAATACATGAAGGCATAGGGTGATCATCATTCGAAATAGTGGGAATAATTCAGTTGTGGCTCGACCACTCATGAGCAATGTACCCATCTCAAACTCAAGCCAATAAAACCTTTATAGCACACTAAGCCTAGGTGTTATGGCAATACAAATAAAGAATAATGATAACCTCCCCCCGCCCGACTATAAATTAAATTCAACAGTGTAAAGAAAATCTTCACTATCACAGCTCTCTAGACACAAGTTTCCTCTGTGACTGCATCATTATATTGTCTTTTCTTCATTCTTCCCATCTGTGACTGCTCCCTGTGTTGTTTTCACCTCCTGTTCTTGATTTGTCTTAGGTTGAAAGCTCTGTGGGAGATGAGATGCTGCCTTTATTTGCTTTCTGGGGCACCGTGTAATCATATGTCTGTGTAATAATAATACCCTGTAATATAAAATAGCTGACTTTGCGTCTGACTCAGTGTGAGACCTTGAGAAAGTCATTTAATTTTTCTGTGCCTTAGTTTCCCACCTGTAAATAGCTATATTTGCCTATCACAGAATGTTGAGAGACATAATTAGGATCTGACTCCTATTCTCATTGAAGATGGCAAAAGACAGAGCATTTGCTTCAATAGTATCAAGAATGGGGCTTCATGTTTGTAAAGTTTACAATGCTGTACCAGTGCACAGTATTGTTACATAACATATTTATGAGATGCACAGTCAATATAGCCCCAATTGAGTAAGATACTTAACTGACTTCAGTTGGAGTACTCACATGCTTAAAGTTAGACATATGCTTAGGTAACTTGGGGTACGTCTACACTACACGCTTATTTTGAAATAAGATGTTCCAGAATAGATATTCCGAAATAGCTTATTTCGAAATAGCACATCTACACCGCAGGAAAGCCTCAAAATTAGTCCAACGCAGGATACCCTAATGTAGATGTGCGATCTCAATTTAGAGCCCCAGGAGGCACTGGGGAGGAATAACTTAGAATGTCCCTGGTGAAAGCCTATTTCGAAATAGCAGCAGTGGCGCATCTACACATGCCTTATTTCGAAATAACTATTTAGGAATAGGCGTTATTCCTCATAGAATGAGGTTTACAGATTTCAGAATAAACCATCTGTTATTTTGAAATTATTCTGAAATAATGGAATGGCTTTGTAGGTGCTCACAATGTTATTTTGAAATAACACTAGTTATCTCAAAATAACGGTGCAGTGTAGATGCACCCTTGATGAATCAATGTCTAAATCAAGAAGGGAGTAGGGAAAAATTGTTAATAAAACCCCCCTGGGGTTAAAAAAGTATTGGCTGTTTAATGTCAAGATCTGCTTTTTCTTTAAATACAGCTCAGATACAACTTAGTGTTAGTTTAAACCCAGAACAATCAAGCTTACCATTCATGGTATAGTCACAAAACCAATGAGATCTTCCATGCCCTTTCAACCCTTCAGCAAGTGAAGATTTTTAAACTCCAATTTAATTAATATCACAACAAGTCTGATATCCCCCAATATGGGAAACCTCTTGTGGTAGGTACTGGAGGTAGGAGTTTGGTATTGACAACCTCTATAAAAAAGCCAGAGGAGTCATTCGCCACAAAATGAGGCCAGCAACTTAACACTTCACCCAATGGGCTGGCGCTGCTATAGCCTGCTGTGCCCTTCTGACTTTTCTTAATCCTCCACTGATAGATCCCTAACAGGATTTGCACTGACTGAAGAGATGCTGCTCTTCAATAATGCAAGAGAAAATGTGGCTAAACTGCTCCTGCATCTAGGTTATGAACGAAATGCCAAGGACTATAAGCTCGCTCAGTGCTCCCAACTTCACTGGGTTTCTGAATGAATACCAGGCTGACAATGAGGGGTAGGGTTTGACTCCAAAACCTAACTCACTCAGCTGAGGAGGCCCCACCCCCACTCTGCTGGGCATGCGCCAGATGGAGGCCAGCTCTAAAGGCCTGTGGAGGTGCTCAGTCTGGGCTGACCGCTGCTGGGGAAGGGGGTGCTGCTGGAGCTCCAGAAGAGGAAACATAAGCAGACAAGCCACAAAAGCCCATCAACGGGAGGTGGCAGCCAAGGCCCCAGTCCGGAGGGGAGAGATGGAAAGGATTACCCAGAGGACATTGGTAGGAAGTAGCGAGGGTGGGGAATTGAACCCTGGAAGCTTGGCGTGCTGAGGTGGGATTCCCAAGTGGGAGTCCATTCTACCACTGACAGTGCCCTAGGCTGGGACCCAATGAAGCAGGTGGGGTCTGGGTCCCCCTACCTCCTCCTCCTCAACCCCAAGAGGGGACACACCCTTGTTGTTACAGAGTTTGGCTATTAGACCACACTGCCCTGAGAAAGGGGTGTTGTTAGAGACTCTGACTGCTAAGCCATGCTTCCCTGTGAGAGAAGGGTACTACTATAGAGTCCTATAAACTTTGGCTGCCAGACCGCACCACCCTGAGAAAGGAGGACATTGTTATAGACTCTGGCTGTTAGGCCACACTACCCTGCAGGCGAGGGACATTACTGTAGCAAGGAAGAGGGTGGGTTAGAAGCTTGCCCAACAACCCCAAGGGTTGGCAAAGACTGCAGGTGACATGAAAGCACGTGGTGTGGATGCTATTTGAGGGGCCACTGAGGCCTGCCACCCTTCCCCCTCGGGAGTAGGCAAGGTGCCCCGCGACAGTGCCCAATCCATCTTCCACAGAATTCAATGGAAAGAATCCCATTAACTTTGAATGGGAGTTGGATCGGGCCCTTTATCAGTACTAGTTAGGCGCCTGTGCCCCTCTCTCAGGGCAAGAAGGTTACAAAGTAGAGAACAGCTTCGATCAAAGCCCTGGATGCAAAGAATCATAGAATCATGGAGTTGGAAGAGACCTCAGGAGGTCATTGAGTCCAGCCCCCTGCCCAAAGCAGGATGAACCCCAACTCAATCATCCCAGCCAGGGCTTTGTCAAGATGGGACTTAAAAACCTCTCTGGATGGAGATTTCACCACCTCCCCAGATAACCCATTCCAGAGTTTCACCACTCTCCTTGTGAAACAGTTTTTCCTAATATCCAACCTAGACCTCCCCCACTGTAACTTGAGAACATTGCTCTCCTATCTGCCATCTGTCACTACTGAGAACAGCCTCTCTCCATCCTCTTTGGAACCTCCCTTCAGGTAGTTAAAGGCTGCTACCAAATCCCCCCTCACTCTTCTCTTCTGTAGGCTAAACAAGCACAAATCCCTCAGTCTCTCCTCACAGGTCATGTGCTCCAGTCCCCTAAGCATTTTGGTTGCCCTCCGCTGGACCCTCTCCAATGTGTCCACATCCTTTTTATAGTGGGGGGCCCAGAACTGGACGCAATACTCCAGATGTGGCCTCACCAGCGCCGAATAAAGGGGAATAATCACTTCTCTAGATCTGCTCCTCCTAATGCACCCTAATATGCCATTCACCTTCTTCGCTAAAAGGGCACACTGTTGACTCATATCCAGCTTCTCATCCACTGTAATCCCCAGGTCCTTTTCTGCAGAACTGCTATTTAGCCAGTCAGCTCCCAGACTGACTGTAACAGTGCTTGGGATTCATACATCCGAGGTGCAGGACACTTGTCAAAATAAGGGGAGTTAGAAATAACTCCCTAGTGTAGACCATGGCTGACAGACTGAATTAATTATACTGAACCAGGTTGTGAGGCCAGAGCCATCATGATACAATTGTAAAAGACAGTTTTTCTCATCCCATGGGACTCTCCTCCATACAAAGAGCAGGAAAGCCAAAAAATTCTGATCACACAAGTAGATCACAAACCAAATAATAATAATAATAATAATAAATAATGCAATGGCTCTGTGACTTAGGGGAAAGAGAGAGCTGATACCCAAAATCCAGTTTACAAAAGGAAAGTTACTGGAAAAGGATTAAAGGTCCAAACAAACTCTTCTCATTTGAATGAACAGCAAAAACAGGCATATCACCCACCTCCACAACCTCCAAATGCACTACTTTGAATTTGGGAGTAATGGTTTGGGTCATAATTTGGAAGTCACCCGTCGTTATCAAGGCTGGAAAGAGCAAAAACTGCTAGCTCATGGTACAAACTGCACAGCTCCCGGCTCACTCTGTTCCTTATACAGAGAGCAGGGCATCAGAATCAATACACCTGGAAAGTAGAAAAGACCCCCAACTCCTCATTATTTTACGGTAGTGCTTATGAAATACAATATATTATCACCTCCAGAGCCAGATCAGCTGTGCCTGCAAAATTAGAGAAAGAATTTCAATTTCCTTTCAGAGGAAACATGATTGAGCAAACACCAATACACACACGCACACGCACACACAGAGCGCTTCTGATGCTTAGACACAAAACTAGGAATTCCTTCCCACAAAGTACAAGACAAAGGATACCAGGTACACAGAATCCACTTCAGCTAACGAATGTGAAGTCACAACAGAGACCACTGGTTTTTAAACCACAGCACAGCAGTGTGAAACAATGCTTCTTGGTAGCGTATCCCTGTCCCAATTTTTCTCCCCAGGAATGCCTTACTGCAGGGCTACTCAACTTTGGAAGCCCCAGGGGCTACAATGATACTCACAGCACATGCCAAGGGCTGCAACTTAAGTGTGATTGCATATACATGCAAATATAAATGCAAATATATGCAGATCACACTGACGGGGATGAATACAAAGCACTTCCCACAATGCCCCGGTGCTCCCTGCACCTCCTCTCTGGGGGCTAGAAACACTGACCCTGTACCTGTCTGTTCCAGCCAGCCCATCCGCTTGCATCTTTCAATGATCACCCTGCCTGGGAGACATCTCACCATCCAGGTGGAGGCCATGTTCAAAGGATCCCACCTGCGAGCCATGTTGAGCCCCGTGTAAACCCAAACTGCACAGCAGGCCACAAACAAATTGGCTGCAGGCTGGCCGCGTGTGGAGTAGCCCTGCCTTACTGGAAGGAAACTTTCAGGGGGTAGCCAAGTTAGTCTGTACAGGATAAACATCTGAAGAAGTGGGCTGTGCCCACGAAAGCTCATGATACCATCGACATGTTTTGTTAGTCTATAAAGTGCTACCTGACTATTTGTTGTTTTTAAGTTTTTACTGGAAGGAGTGCAGGCTGGAGGAGATCTCACAGCTAGCTTAGTCTCCACCTCTCCCAGCAGAGCTCATGGGAAAGGTTGGTATAGGAGAGATCTCAGGGCCTGATCCAAAGCCCAATAAAGTCAATGGAAAGCTTCTCATTAATGTCAGTACATTGTGGATCAGATTCTCTGTCAAGAACTCACAGCTACCCAGACCCTGCACGCCCTAAGAGATGCTACTATAGGGAATGAGACAGAAGTGTTGATTGCAGAGGCACTCAGCTATGCCAGTCCCAGCTGTTCCCAAGAGTGGTCAATGCAGATAACCCTCAGTAAGCGTTAACTACTGGCACAGGGAAGAAGTCTGCATTTTTAGTCTAATCTATAGGGCAATTAAGTTAAAATATGCAGCAAGCCCTGACAGGGAGGGGATTCTGCTCCCCTCTGATCTCTGTATAACATTCTGACCCAGGCAATGCATTGGGCTGCCCTAAACCACTCTACGTCAACCTCTTTGCAAATGCTAGTACAGGGTTGAGGGGTATTACTAAGGACCAATGTTCTGGGATGACCCAGAGGATCTTCTTTTTCTGGATCCTTGGCTGGTATGCTTTGGGGAAGGAATACTTCCCCAGGTTAGACTGGCAAGGACCTTGTAGGGTTGATGTCTTTTCCTGCAGCCTGCAGTGTCAATTGCATACGGAGGTCATCTGGACAGAGCCACCTAGTCAACTCCCTGCAGTTGCAGGGGCTCAGGCATTAGTGCATCTCAGTCCCGCCTGTTTTCTGCAGTGGTACACGAGAGCTGACACTTCTGAGGATTGAAATGGCTTTGTCCAACTGACGTCATAGGGGTATCTCTGAGAAATGTAATGTCCTGTGATGTACCAGAGGTCAGACCAGATGGTATAATAATGATCCTTTCTGGCCCTGAGAAAGGATGAAGTAGGTCAGCAGCAGAGCCAGACAGAATTTAGGTGTCCTGTATCCCAGTCCAGAGTTCCACCCACTAGACCATGTTGCCTCTCAATTACATGGAGAGGGCTGCACAAGTGACTTGTTTGTGCCTTGAGCTCCTTAACAACAGCATGGCTTCTCGCTGATCTCCAGCAGAGATTCCAGCTGTAGAAGGGCCTGTGCCAGGTTTTATGGGGACCCTTTTTATCTGGGGATCTACACTTTTGTGTATTTATGACCTCAACAGCACCCACAGCTGGTCTGTGACATCTCACAGACAGTAGCTTTTCTTCCCTCTCCTTCACCGCTCTGCAAGCCTCTGCAGGCGCTGGGAGGCAGTCAGGGGAGGGCAGAAGGAAGGGAGAGAGAAACACAAGGAAACTCAATTTATTTCTCAGATTAGGTTTGTCTAAATTGAGGCTGGCCACAGCTGCAGCCAAAAGGGAAGGACAGAGATAGAGGTCACTGGGGGTCCCTTCTCGTCAGATTACAAGGAATTAAGATATGACCACTGACAGGCATGACTGCGATGTACTAAATGGAAGGTGAAAATTGGGAGCCAACATGAGGCCCTATGCATTCCATAACCGCTATTTAAGGCTGGAATTTTTAAAGGAGCCCAAGAGAGTTAGGCAATTATATCCCATTTGGGCACCTAAATCTTTTGGCTCCTTTTGAAAATCCCTCCCTAAATCCCCTACTCAGATTACCTGCTTTGGGGTGCATTTCACTCATAATTCACAGGTGGGGCATTGTGGAAATGGTACTGTGTGTACACCAACGGTACTGTGTGTACTCCAACATTAAGACACCAAACTGGGAAGAGAAGGTCCTTTCAGGGGGCAGAATGGCAAATAAGGAGGCACTTTCTAGAACAGGAAGTCCAGGAGGGGATGATGGCTGTGTACTGGGAAGGGGTGGGAGAAAAACCAGTGCAGCAGCTGATCACTTATTTAGCAATGGGACTAGGGCAACATTTCTAAACAAAAACACCAAATAAAATGCAGCGTGATGTTCATTATCACCCGTGGCAAGAGGAAGGAATGAGGGAAGCATTCCTACTTGGCAGCAAGACATGGTCAACTGGTAAAACTTCAGGGGATTAGCTCTGTTGAGTTCAGTAGTGCTACAGTGGTTTACAACAGCTGAGGATGCAACCCTCAGAGTTGAATTGATCAGTGTACTGTCTGATGTGGGCTGAACTGACTGGTGCAAGTGATCCAGGATCTACCCTTGGGGAACAAGTCTACAGTCCACTACGGACTACAGCCTATCTGCTTTACTTTGTCTGTCTTCCAAATCGGCACTAGCTTGAACACAATTTATTACAGTGGGGAAGGCACAAGGAAGGAAGATGGATCATTTAGTTCCCACCCCAGCTGAAGTCAGACAGGATAATAGATGGAGAATCAAGAATGGCATTCTCCACAGGTATTATATGGGATGTATGGAAGGACAGGACCCTGAGCAACTACACAGTCCTTGCGTTACCCCAGTTAGGGAAATATCTTATCACATGCACTCCATTCTCATTTTAACCATCTTCTCCATTAGATGCAACGGGTCATGCACTGAAAATTCATGGAGCATTCGCTTGTCTTTGACAAATGCTTAACTCCATAAAGGAAGAAGCAAGTGAATCAAAACATCAAATGCAACTCTGACACCGCCTTAAAACCTTAAAGCCACCCTTCTCACCAGCAGTCCCCAAACTACCAGTCTGCTGGACTGTCTTCAGATTTGGATGCAGCTGCAGACCAGTGCATTTTTTTTTGCCAGAGTGTATCATGTTTGGTCTGTTCTCAGACTATTCTAATTTAAAAGAACAAAAGAACCACCCAGTGAGTTAGTTAAGCTACCTGCAACATACTCTGTTAATTAACCCTTTGGTCACTGGATTACCATATTTATACACAGCACAAGGCCAGCATGAGATAGTGCTTCAATACCAGCTGCAGAAGTTTACAAGACAAACCCTCTTTTCAAGGTGCATTCCCCAAGAGGGCACTGAGCTATTTCTCTGCCTAGGGTTTTTCATGGCCTTTGGCACTGCAAAAGATCAGTTAAGTCAAAGAACCACTACTTACCCTTCTCCCACGCTCATGAAATTTCACTGCTCCCCATCAACCCATTTTCTAAATTACTGGAAGGAGTAACACAGTTAGCCCAGGAGGAGGATTAGCAGCCCAAGAGGTTGAAGCTGGGATTTTCACTTCTGAAGTACTAAGTTCCAATTCTGGCTTAGGTCAGAAGTTAAATGAGTTTGATGGCCTGATCCTTGTTTCAAGCAGAGACATGTACTCATGACAAACCCAAGCACAATTCAGTCTGATAGCAGCAAGTCCAGAAATGGAAGCTCAGGACTGAAACAGAACAGCACACAGAAACCTGCACAATGTCTGCTCAGTGCAGTTGTTGCTTGTCTTATTTCATTTAAGTGCTAAATCGGCACTCCCTCTCTCCTGACCATGCTTGAGCCATTAGCCAAAGGAGGAGTTGGTGACCAGGTTGGTCTTGGAGAAACTGAAGTCAGTGATGCATTCACTGAATGTGCATCACAGCAGGAAAGGATGCCTTCAGAAAAGCAATTGCTTCACTGCTTGTCTCAAGGCTGAAAAAGATAACGCAACTCTTCAGGGGAAATGTCTTTAAAGAGAAAAACTTTTAATAGGTTAGAAAACAGCACTGGACATATCAGTGCTGTATCAACCTATTATTACTATTAATTGTATATTATTAATTGTAATCAGTAGCAGTTAGACACACCAACTGGGGTTAGGGCACCATTCCATGAAACACGGTATACAGACACATTGGATGACAGTCTCTATGCCAGAGTTTTATCACCTAAATAGATCAGACCATCAAAGGATAAGAGAAAGGGAATATTATTATCCCCGTTTGAAAGATAGGGAATTGAGGAACAAAGTGATTAAGTGTCTTGCCAAAGTCGGTGGCAGAGCTGGGAATCCATTCTATGCTATAACCTTGTGCCAGGCTGGCTATGGGTTTAGGTTATCACTTTAAGCAGGGGTCAGGGATAGATCAACAGAAGAGAATGAAGGGAAACTCTGGATTCTAAGGGTCATACAAATGTCAAACAGCAGCATTTAGAGTCTCTCATAGAAAAACAATAAAGGCAAATGGACCCAGTAATAGTGTATTTTCAATTACAAAAGTTAGAGACATAGGAGAAATACTTGGGTAATGGACCATCATTTCTATCACATCGTGGGCCAGATTCCACTCTGTTACATGGATGTAAAGAGACAGTAACTCCATTCCAGTCATTAGTCTTCCTCCAGACTTACACCAGCGTAGCTGAGAGCAGATTTTGACCAGCTCTTTCTGTACAGATGTGTGTTAATATATAAACTTGGCGAATGGCTTTACAGTTTATGTCCCATTAAAAAAATGAAATGGTAAATTGTGACAATAACCTTCAGGCAGGGGAAGAAATGTTGGTTTGTGGAAGCAACAGTGGAAAAACAGTAAAAGCCATAAAGGAAAATCTCCGTCCTTTTCACTTTCGCTCCTCCAGCCCCATCCTAGCAATAGGGCAGATTGGCAGCAAATTGACAGACAATATAGTTAAATGTACCTATTAGAACGGAGAAAGTTAAAGTGCTCCAACCACTGAAGCAGGGAGAGGGAATAATAATGCTCTCCACATATGTTTCTACAGACAGTCACAGGGTGACTGCTGGGGCGAGCTTTATGTTGGTTTAGATTGCATGAATATCGCCTCACCTCCAGTGCACTGGTAGGGCAGGTTTATTGTGCTGCATGTGCTCTGGGACAGAAAGGCTGCTATAGAGCAGCAGGGATACTGACTGGCATTGAGGGGAAGTACATTACAGTAATCTCCATCTGCACAACACAGCTTTTGAGTCACTTCCTTTACAGCTCAATGGGCGCATCTGCTGCCCCTTTGCTAATCCTCAACATTGTTTAAAAATGCAGATGGGTGCCTGATTATGCCTCTTCTCTCACAGCATGGACCCGGGCACAATAAAGTGGCTTGAAAGCACATGGACAGTCTTCCCTGACAGTCTGCTCCTCGCTCTTCCCAACTGGCTTTGTGTAAAACCAGAATCTTTGTTTGTTAAGCATTAACCAGCAAGAGAAGATTATTTCGCAACAAAAGTCAGAGCAAGCAGTGGGAGAAATGGCTGTGACATTTGCAATGGCAATTTTCCACTGGTAGAAGCAAATAAACAGGAGACATTCAAGTCACTGGAACCCCCTGAGAAAATACAGCCACAAAACCCAAATGCTTTTTTTTTTTAATATGGACTGCAAAAACAAACAACAAAAACCTAAATCCCATGTTAATGGGCCATGCATGGCAACCTTTTTTTAAAATCAGGAAATACGAGAGCTAAAGGGCTGCTAAATTCTGCCCTCTCGTTACACAGATGTAAAGCCAAATTTCATTGACTTGGCGTTACTACAGGTTTCTAGCTAATAAGCAAGACCAAAAGTTGCTGCAAGTGTCCTACAATAGTGAATTTGGCCATTTTGCATATAAAGGAAGCCACACTCAGCATTCAGATGTGCCAGATCCCTCTCCAGTTGAAGTCAATGGGAGTCTGGGCAAGTCTGGAGAGGAGAACTCAGCCCATTGTATTTACTATTTCCTTTTTTATTGTTAAATTGATTGAATGACTTTCAGTCACATTCAGCAATCAATACTAACAAGTTACAGATTACTTTATTGATAGGGGTCAGTGTGTCTCCCACAAATTCTCAATGTACAGTATTTGTAGTACAGGTGATGGCAAGAGAGACAACTGTGCTGAAGCAGCACAACCATGGATCAGAAGATGTCTCTGGAAAGGAGGTGAAGCATCAAGTTCTGGGTCTCACAGTACCATGATACTGGCACAGCGCCATCATAATACCTACATTCTGCTCCTGTGGGAAGCCATGTAAGTGACAGGCTACCCATTGATGCTCGTTAGGAGGCAGAGCACACAGCAGGCACACTCTGGCCTAGTTTAACACCCAAACACAACTTGTTGGAAGAGGCCTCCTTCCCCTGCAGTGTCCTCCTTTATTTGAGCCCACGAGAGACCATACCACTGACTCTGTGTAGTCCAGATTTGCTGATCAAGGGCAGCCCAGCACGTGGTCGTCTCCTGCCAATTGCTTTCAGGGCAATTAAAGGGAAAAAGACTATGGGGCGAGACATTTCATCAGTGCACAGACACATACATTATTTGTCTCATTATGCAGATACAATGTGATTTTCAATTAGCTGTCTAACAGTTTGATTGAACACAAGATACTTTAATTATGTATTTCATGGACATGCTTCAAAGGTGCTGTTTCTATCTCAAAATAATTAGCCACATACACAGATAACTTGGAGAATTCCAGAGGGCCTGCAGTTACTTTCCATTCTTAAAGACACAGAGTGTTATTCAAGCTTCTGAAAGAACATGCACCAACTGGGGACTGAGGCTGGTTTATTTACTGCACCTAGGATGGTTGGCAAGGATGTCACAGGGGAAATGTGTGCATGTGTTTGGCTGTACTTTCCTCCCTGCCTTGAGAAACTGGGGGGAGACAAGTCACCTTGATTTGATAAATGAGGAATTCAGAGTGCTTCTTCACTCTTGATTTTTTGATGTTCTGGGGGAATCAATCATGCAACTACAAAATTTTAAGGGCTAAATGTGCACACACACAAGGGAGTATAAAGGAGTAAGAATCTCTCCTGCCTAGACTGTAAGCTTCTATCGCTATGGACAAATATATTAATTATTATTACTATTATTTTATGTATTAACAAATAATTAATACTACATGTTTCCTTGGAGCCAAGGTCCATTAGTGCAGGAGTAAGCAGGACTCCCCAAAGCAGGTGAATGGGGTAGGGGATGGAATGAGGCAAAGTAGGGGAAAGCCAACGCCTACCTCTTTCATCAGAGTAGTGATGCTAAAGCAGGGGTATAACAATCTGCTGTTCGTATGGGCCAGCAGGAAATTATCCTGGGGCTATGTCCACACTACACATCTCTGTAGTGCATGTGTAGCTACACCCTACACTGAAAATCACCCCACTGCCACATTGCAGCGCTTAGCAGCTCCCTCCTGCCAGAACCTTTCCTCTCTGTCTCTCCCCTCCTCCGACCAGAGTCTTTCCTTGCGGTGTGAAAAAGCCCAGGGAAGCGTCAGGATGCTGCACTGCTAAAAATAACCATGCAGACGGGGAAGAATGACATAGGCAAGTAGAGAGCCATACAGGGAATGCACTGAATAAATACCCACAGCTTTCAGGCATACCCTGCCGAAGCTGTGCCACACTGTCTATGCTGCTAATTTTATCTGCGCGAACGAACTGCATGTGTATGTACATTAGGGATGTTAAAAAGCGGGTGTCAGAGCCAGCAGCGTGGGGCAGCAGCCAGCTCCCCAGGAGCAGGGCAGGAGCCTGCGTGTAACTGTGAATATTAACCGATCAGCCCAGGCTTAACGGTTAACTGATAACACGGTTATACGTTCACATCTCTAATGTACATGACACAACACTGAAAGAAGGGTGCAATCTAGATACATCCTGGGAGTAAGGAGGAATCAGGGAACAAACTGTGACCCACAGGTGAACTATGATGCACAATGTCTCCCAGCGTTACTTAAATGCAGGAGCAGCCTGAGGCCAGCTGTGACAGCGGGCGCCCTAGGCGGAAGGCGCAATTGGCGCCCCCGCCTGCACGGCCGTCAATGGCCGTGACATAATCACAGGGCGCCCCGGTGCCCCATGACGTCATCATCGGGCGCCCGGGCCGGAGGCACCCTAGGCAACTGCCTAGTTTGCCTAGGTTCACGGGCCGCCCCTGCTTAAATGGCTGTTTCTAAAGTCACACTCTAGTCCTCTACGTAGCTAAAATAAAGTAGCATAAACTCTGGAAAGTCAAGTATAAAAGTAAAATCAGGCAGACTCAAAATAATTTGAAGAGCAGCTAGCAAAAGACACAAAAAACTAACAGCAATATTTTTTTAAAAAATACATCAGAAGCAGGAAACCTGCCAAACAATCAGTGGGGCCACTGGCTGACCAAGGTGCTAAAGGAGCCCTCAAAGACGATACGGTCACTGTGGAGAAGATAAATTAATGTGTTACACTGATCACTGAAAATGTCAGGAGGATTCCTGCACCTGAGCCATTCTTTTTAGGTGACAAATATGAGGAAATGTCCCAGATGAAGAGGTCAGTAAGGAAGTTTTGGAACCAGAAATGTGAACAGGTAACAGGTTACCCAGTAAGCATCACCCTTAATGGGTTACCAGATACTGGGCTGGAAGCCGGCAGTCTCCTCCCCCCCCGCCATTGGAAGTAACTGGGCTGGAGCAACCTCTGCCTGCAGTGTGGCATCCGCTCCAGCCTGCCTGCCCCCATTTAACCAATTAACCTATTAAATTTAACTGGTTAACTAATTAAATGGGATTTTACATCCCTATTTGGAACAAAAATGATAATATAAACAGTAATAACAGGAGCAGTGGCATGCACCCCAAAGTTTCACAGTTACTAATTGTGGTTTGTAACCTATCACTTAAATCAGTCCCTGCACCAGATGACTGAAGGGTGGCTAATATAATCCTGATTTTTAAAAAGGCTCCAGAGGCGATCCTAACAATTACAACCCAGTAAGCCTAACTTTAGTACCAAGCAAATTGGTTGAAACTGTAATACAGAACAAAATGATCAGACACATTGACAGACATAATATGCTGGAAAAGAATCAACATGCCTCCTCTAAAGGAAAGTCATGCCCCCCTATCTTTAGAATTCCTTGAGAATGTCAACTAGCATATGGACGAGGATGATCCAGTAGTAATGGTGTACTTGGACTTTCAGATAGCCTTTGACAAGGTTCTTTACAAAAGGCTCTTCAGCAAAGTGAGCAGTCATGGGATAAGAAGGAAAGTTTTGTCATGAATCAATAATTAGTTAAAAGGTAGGGGAAAAGGATTAAATGAAATGATCAGTTGTCGCAATGAGGAGCAGTGAGAACCTCCAAAGGTAGGGCTGCCGGGCATACAGTTTTCGACTAGAACACCTGGTTGACTGGCAGCACAGTGGGGTCCAGTGCTAAGACAAGCTCCCTCAAGCCCTGGCTCTGCACAATTCCCAGAAGCTGCCACCAGACCCTTTTGGTCCTTACGGTTAGGGAGGCCAAGAGACTCCACACGCTGCCCTTGCCCCTGCAGGCACTGCCCCTGCAGCTCCTATTGGCTGGGAATTGCAACCAATGGGAGCGGTGGGGACAGCACCTGTGGACATGAGGGCAATGCACAGAGCCTCCCTGCCCACCCATTGTGTACCTAGGGCTGCAGGGATTTGGTGTCTACTTCCAGGAGCTGTGGTAAGTGCCACTGGAATCCTGCACCCTTAGTCCTCTCCCACACTCCAACCCCGCACCCCATCCCGGATTCCCCTCCTGCACCCACGGTCCCTCCTGGAGCCCGCACCCTGCAGCCAACCCACACCCTAACCCTCTACCCCAGCCCTGAGCCCCCTCCGATACCCCAAACCCCTCATCCCTGGCCTCACCCTGGAGCTCACGCTTCCAGCCAGAACCTTCACTGCTCCTACACCCCAACCTCCTACCCCAGCCCAGAGCCCTCTCCCATCCCCCAAAACCCTCATCCATGGCTCCACCCCAGAACCTGAATCCCCAGCCAGAGCTCTCAACCCCCTCCCACAACCTAAGACAGTGAAAATGAGTCAGGGTGAGGGAGAGCAAGCAATGGAGGGGGGGGGGATGGAGGGAACTGGGGGCAGAGCAGAAGGGTTTGTTATGGCAATTACAGATCTGCCAACCCTATCCCCCAAAGGGTTGCTGAATCTGAGGCAAACAGAATTAGGCGCATTCATGGGGGATGAGGGAGCCACAACAAGTGTAAATGCTGCCAGGGGGATCATTAATTTCACTATAGTCTGAACACTGTGTGACATCTCTTTTACGAAACAGCCAACTTTTACACTAACTCCTCGGCAACTCAGCTATCTGTGTCAGTGTCAAGGCTCCGCTCTTCCCTTTCCCATCTGCCCTGGTACATAGTCATCTCGCTCTGCATCACACCAGCATGGCCAGCCCCAGGAATGAGCTCCCTTTATGGGAAAGCAAGGCTCAATTTTGAAGGCATAGTGGCATCTACTGCAATTAAGGATTTCAGTCATTCTTGCAGAAGGATTTTTTTTAATGCTTTTTTCCCCCTAATGTGGAACCACTAAGCTTCAGGGAATCATTTCAGAATTTGTTACTGCTTCAAATTAGAGGGGCTCTTTGACACTGAGGAATGTTCTATGGACTATCATGCTGGAAAAGAGAGGTACAGTTTATCATTTTAGTGCATCTATCAAGTCCCCATGCAAAGAAGAAGATAGAAAACTCTTCCACAGACAGCCAACCATCCCTGCATTTGCTAAATGGGATGGAGGGATTAGCAGGTGATCCTCCAAGAAATATGAATAAGCCTCATTTATCCATCTTGTCTTTACAACTCTTTGACAGGGGCTCTCTCTCACTATAATATGAACAGAAACTACTACAGTGGAGCCCCAATCTTCACTGGTGTCTGTAGGCCAGGCCTGGGCAACCTAAGTGCTGAGTGGTCTGCATGGGTGACCCTCCTTCATCTCAACAGGCCGCAAGGTTGTCGTAACCAAGACAGTCTCCCAGGATAGGGTAGTTTTGCTAACTGCACTTGTGTACCTAGAATCTGTGGCGTATGCCGACTGAGCCATAGCAGCACTCTGATTGGATGCTGCGGGAGCGCACGGGTCTCGCAGTCAATGTTGTGTGCACTCAGCGCTCACCTCAATTCACGTGTCCTTGCGATCCCGGAAGGAAAAAAAGTGACACGGATGGAAGCCTGCAGAGTCTGGCAATCCTGTGTGTGAATAATGGTAAACAAAGTATCTCTCAGGCCACGCACAGAACCCCAAGGGGCTGCATGTGGCCCTCAGGCTGCTGCCCACCACTAGTCTAGGCATTCCTGTAATGCACATAATAGTTAAGAGGATGAATCAAGAGAATCTTTTTCTTCAAGTCTGTGAATCTATGCGATCCCATTACTCTGGGAGATGGCTGAGAGGAGCCATATCCTATATGTTTGTTCTGGGCTACAAAGAAGAGAAGGTATTTCCTTTAGACCAGCGACAGGCAACCAAGGATAGTGAGTGGGCTGCATGAGTGGTCCTCCTTCATCTCAGTGGGCCGCAGCAGCCTGTAGCCCACTGGGGTTTCACCTGAAGACCTCTGTCTGCCCACCTCCCCCACACGCCTCTTGCACTGGAGCCGCAGTTTCTACTCCTCCCCCTCCCTTCCAGCACTTTCGGAGCACCACGAATCACTCCTCCCTCTCCCTCCCAGAGCCTGAACAGTTGCAAACAGATTCATGCATTCCAGCTCTGGGAGGAGCAGGGACGGAGTGAGACTCAACAAGAGGCGTGTGGGGAAGGGTGAGGGGGGCAGACAGGAGGTCTGCAGGCTGCAGGTGGAGCCCCAGTTGGCCAGGCGCGGCCCACCAACCGCAGGTTGCCCACCACTGCTTTAGACTACAGCTGGGGAAAGAGAGGAGGAAAGATGGTTTTAGACACAGGATTGGAACTCATGAGGCCCATGCGGAAAAGACCCTAGATACCAAATCTGACAGCCTGGACTCAGGCTTGCAGTGCTCAGGTGGTGAGGCTAAAAATAGCAGAGTAGAGGTTTGGACTGAGTCTGGAGCCTGGGCTCCGAGACCCTCCCTCACCTCAGGGCCTCAAAGCCAAGGCTCCTGCTGAGCCCAAATGACTTCACACTGCAATTTGACAGCCCCATAGCTCAGCCCCATGAGATGTGTGCGTGGGTAGGTCTACACAGCAAGAAGACAACTGTGGCTGGGCCATGCCAGGCAACTCAGGCGTGTGGGGCTGTATCGTATAGATTGCCAGGCTCAGATTTAAACCAGGGCTCTAGGATCCTGAATGGGGGAGCGTCCCTGAATCTGGAAGGCTACCCAGCAATGAAACAGCCCTGCAGCCCAAACACCTCATACCTTCTGTGAGACGTGGCTTTTCCTTTACCTTCAGATATTGCCTAGTATTGACTAACTATAAACCACATCCCTTGACATGCCTCTTTATGACTGAGGAAGTTCCTCTTCTGAACTTGTTTATCTTCTAACTCTACATTCTGTTCTTCCTGTAGGAAAATGAGCAAACAAACCTTTTTCCAAATGGCACATTATCCATCAAAGTAGAGGATGGTGTACAAGCCTGCACAGAATATGGTTTGCCCCACAATGGATACATTATATGTGTGGTGCTGATACCAGTAAAATAAATGAGTCTGTAAACAAAGCAGATATGGTTCTGCAAGACACATTTTGCTAAAATCTCGTCTTGGTTACAATGACAAAAATCAGGTATAAGTTAACTATAATCAGTGGAGTTAATCACAATTTAAATCAGGGTAAATGAGAAGGACTTTTGCTTAATGGGAGTACGTCCAGCCTCTGACAAGGAAGCTGTAATTTCACAGTCACTTTTTTGACCATGACTGTACTCTGAACAATGACAGTGCCAACACTGCTTTTTAGAGTGATAACCCAACTCCTGAGCGGATAAAACTATTCACAGCATAGATCCTAATAAAAGAACCAGGGGCTAAAGCTGGATGCACTCAATTCACTTACAGCAGGGAAATCTGCTTTTAGGACCTAAGCTTAGTGCACTGACTAATATGAAGTTTATTTTGAAATAAACAAACAAACCTTTGAAAAATGTTTCAGTCTATGGTGCAAACAGGAATTGCCAGCTGATAACTGGGACCCTTTTATTGGAGACAGTCAAGTTTTCATGCTTTTTTGTGAAAGATACGGAACACGCGCGCACGGGTGGGCACACACACACACAAGATTATGCAAATCAAACAAAAGAAAAGATTATCCAAATGACTACTCCGTTGCACACAAACTCATGCTAGTGAGGAAGACTGCTCTCTTTCTGTGACAGCTAAAGATCGGGCTAAGCCATGTTCTTGCCAATTTAAAAAATAGAATTCAGGCTCCCAATTTCAGAATCACTCAGGGAGAAGCTGTGAATGCGGACTTGGTACATCTCAGCCAAGATGCCAACTCAGCACTAAAAAGAGTCCAAAGAAAACATTTACCCCTGAACTGCAGAGCTTAATTCTCCCCATAGCCACAATCAGAAATGCTGCTAGAGGGTCAAATTCTGTTCTCGGTTATACCAGTGTTAGTCCAGAGTAACTCCTCAGATATCAGTTTACATCAGGTTTATATTAGTGTGATTAACACTGAAATTGGGCCTACTAAAATGACTACGTATTTGAATATTGTAGGATTCCCTATTTATTCCCTCTGTGATTTCTATATTATTTTTGCTGAGTTTACAAACCAAACAATGATTTCCCCAGCTAGCTATTTTCTATGCTTTTATCGTTATTAATAATCATCCTTTTGGGGGGATATCTTCACCAAGCTTGTAGCAAGGAAATTCTGGTATAGAGGTCTCTGATTTCCTAGCACCCTATCCATTTGGTTTTAAGTCTGTTTATAGTACAGAGACTATGCTTGTTGCATCAATTGAAAACTTTTTCTGGTAATGGGTAAAGTTCTAAAGTGTCTATACCAAATTTCTCAGATCTATGAGATGCCATGAGGCACTGTTGACACACCTGTACATTCTAACAGAGGCAGATGAAGTTGTTCCTGAGTGATTTGCTAAAGAGGTTCAAGAAGATAGTATTGGGACAATTCTCATCTGCCCAAAGGTTCTTCCATAGAGGGTTCTGTTACCTCACTTCTCCAATGATCAAAAGCCAGATAGAATTAATGGGAGACTTTCCATTGCTTCAATGGCATTTGGATTAGACACCATTAGAGCACAGAGGCACTGGGGGCATGGTGTCTTCAGTATGCAAGTGACATACAACTCTGTGGCCCGACTGTACTGGGTAAAAGCCCACAATAGCTGGTTCTGGGCTCAATAGTGGCTTTGTGCACCTTAGATTAACACACTTTGCAAGTACCTAAATTAAACTGCCTGAAGACACTTTTAGAGCATGTCTACACTAGGAAATTATTTTGAAATAAAATAATAACTCCCGAAATAACTATTTAGAAATAAGCGTATTCCCCAAGGCTATGTCTAGACAGCGGGGCTATTTTGGGATACTGGAAGCATCCCAAAATAACAATTCCACATTTTTAAACATGCCCGTTATTTTGAGATATATTTAGAAATAATGGGTATGCTAGTCCAGCATCCCTGTAACCTTTATTCCATGAGGATTAAGGGACTTGTCAAAATAGTGCTTTATTTCGAAATTATCTCAAAATAAGCTACGCAATTTGCATAGTGCAAATTGCGCAGCATATTTCAAGATAAGGGTGCTGTGTAGACGCATCCCAAGAAAAGCAGAAGTTATCATTTTGAAATAACTAGCCTCTTATTTTGAAATAACAGGCTTGGTAATGTGGACGCTCTGCTTGTTATTTCAAAATAAGGGGAGTTATTTCGAAATAACTCCCTAGGGTAATCCAGGGCTGAGTGTGCAGTAAGAGCATCCACACAGGGAGCTAGCCCAGAGTAGCTAGTTCACTTTATATTCACACCTGAGCTTGAATTTACACCCCGTGTAGACAAAATCCCTATGCCTTCATTACATCCGGTCCAGATACTGCTGTTGAGAAACTTACCAAATATGTGGCGGAGGCTGGGGCTTGGGTAAGAGCTTGTTGGCTGCGACTAAACAAGATAACAGGAGGTAGACTAGGAAGGATATAGAGCCAAAGGACAGGATGGAATACTGCAAACAACTTTAGTATATCAGTAAATATTACCAGAGAAGACGTAGCATTGTCCCTTCAGAATCTTTCTCTGCGTTCCCTAAATTATTAGAGGTTTCCTCTCAACAGGAGATATTGAGGAAAGGCAGTTTGAATTACCCATGCTGTCTAGCACTCAAAGCAAACCCACTGATTGAGATTTCTTTCAAATCCACTGTCACACTAGCACTTCCTCAGTTTGCTGGGCATTTCCTTATGCTCCATCCATACTTTGTGTGACTGATGCGTCACTCCTGCTTCACAAAATATTCAGGTCAAACGAAAATACTGATGACGGCAACTCACTCAACAAACCACAGAGATGGCATGAGCCAGGACAACTGGCAGACGTAGACTGAATTCAACAAGAAGGCATAACAGATAGTTGGAATGGTTCTCTTTCCCTTCCCTAAACTTCTCTCTCGTCAGCTGAAGGTAAATGGGAAGAGGGGATATTAACATACTACTATCAGCGCCTGTGAGAGAACTTCCCTCTCAGACAAAAGTTGCTCAAATGATCGCATATTACTATATGACAGCAGCAGCGAGCAGCTACATTTGGTGAAACAACCTGGCAAGCTCAAGCTTTGCGGACAAAGGTCTAAAAAAAAAAGAAAAGCCAGTGAGTAGTCAGCAGAGATAGCCACCAAACTGGTCTCTACCATGAGATCCTCCACCAGCCACCAACTCCACTTCCGTTTGTTCTGCTCAGGAAAAGGCGAAATATGAAATAGTTCAGTTCTCCCCAAACCTTCTTTCTCTCACCTGCCACAACTGCTGATTTATAATAATTTTTTCACCTTCCATCCCGCTACTCCCTCCTATCCCCTAGCACATGCTCTTTCCCCCAAAACCACAACAGCTTCGTAGTAGTTTAAAGCTCCTTTCAAGAAAACAAAACAATAATACTTCCTGTTAGATCCTGTCTATAGATGGAAGCAGTACTGTACACCCCAAGAAAACAAGAAACAGCACCACTTGCTTCAAACTCAAATCCTCTTAGATCAACTTGGAAAAGGATTTTCCTCTGACAAGCAAGTAGGGCTTCAATTCCACAATCTTTCATACAACGGTGCTCAAATCCATCTATCCTCAAATCCCTGCATATACATAGGATCCCAAACTAGCCCAAACAACAACTCATCTGGTAAGCACAGGATGAATCAGAGAAGCAACAGAATTCAGTTTCCTAGGCAGCCGAATCGCCAATTTAGCACATGGTTGGGCAAAAAATAATCAGTGGGGGGGAAATAATTGCAGTTTCCCAACATACCACACCTCACCTCTGAGTAGCAGTTGAGTCCTATGAGATTTTTACTTCTCCAAAAAAAAGCAGCTCCAAGGCCTGAAAACCAAGTCAGCAGAAATTGATCAAAGAGACATCTTAAAACCTCTTATGAAGAAAAGTGAGTTATTTTTGTATGACGAGCGGAAGATCTCATTCTCATTGCCTCCCAGCCTCCTTCAACCAAATGTGCTGACAAAGAAATACGATTTTTGGGAATTTTGCTATCAGAGACTGCCTGTGAGGACTTGGGATTTCAGGAAAAACTATTTCACTAGGAGGGTGGTGAAGCACTGGGCTGGGTTACCTAGGGAGGTGGTGGAATCTCCATCCCTCGAGGTTTTTAAGTCCCAGCTTAAAAGAGCCCTGGCTGGGATGATTTACTTAGGGTTGGTCCTGCTTTGGGCAGGGAGCTGGACTCAATGACCTCCTGAGGTCTCTTCCAGCCCTAGGATTCTATGATTTGTAAGGCCAAGGGCTTGTATCCAGGTCCCATTTTATCTGAACCAAATATTAGGTTAAAAGGCCCTTATTTCAATCCTATTAAGCATTAGCACTATACTGTTTCGTGCCTGCCATCCACCATCATATAAGTGCATGACTTTAGTATATAACTGTAAAGCAACAGTTCTCAATCTTTTGCATAACATGAGCCCATATTACAACAAATAATAGTTTGGTGACTCCCTCCCATCCAGCCATTAAGTCCTCAGCTAAGCAAAGCACTTAAGCACATGTTGAAATTCCATTCAAGTTCACGTGATTTAAAACAAAGCATGGCTTTGTTGAAGAAGGTTGATTTGTTGAACCAGGGCCAAAGAAAGGGAGGGAAGCCATGACTGCCACCCCCCACCTCAGATGAGAACCCATGCTATAAAACACTTAGGGATTCATTTAAAGCAGGGGTTTTCAATCTCTGGGTTGTGGCTTGTAAGGGGGATGCGAGATGCTTTGTTTACCTGCACCTCCGCAGTTACGGGTGATCGCAGCTCCTGTTGGCAGTGGACTGCGATTCCCAGCCAATGGGAGCTGCAGGAAGCAGTGGGGACTGGGTTAGGCACAGGTAAACAAAGTGTCTCGTGGACAGCTAGTGGCTTGCCCTTACAAGATGCAACCCAGAGTTTGAAAGCCCCTGATTTAAAGAAAGGCACTAGTGGACAGAGAATAAATATATGATCATATATGCTTTTGCTGTGTGGTAGTTTAACCTCTTGAGATTTTTCACTTACCTAACACCATAAGTATGTTTTCCCTTTCCATGGAAGTACATTTACAGAATGCTGATATTAGGGTATATGTTGAAAAACCTGACTGGCAGTGGGACGTAGAAATCCATTCTGTTTTATTTATGCTTTTTCAGTGTCTTTTTTCCCTACACATGAACTAGCTTCCATCTGCCAAAGCATCTCAGGATTATCAAACAGCTGAATTTCTTATGCCATTAGCTCTTCGGGGAACAGATTATGAGTACCGCAATATTTGTAGCACAATAGGGCCTGATACTGACAAATTCTAAAAACAGACATTCAATGAATTGCACCCTTGATGGTGCATTAAATACCCAATAGACTGTATACTGTAGTAAGATGAGGGCCTGAAACATAAACCCAGGTATCACAAGCCTAATATAAGGCCTGAGGATTGAGCCACAATGGTCAAGACTTGGCTAATATAAACAAAGTTAAGCTGTGAACAAGAGATAGGCCCTGCTCACAGAACTTGGCAAGAACAAGGCTGATATTATAGAAATATCCATACCTAAGAGGTGTTAGGCACAGGCCGTAAGCACACTCCGGAGGTTCAGGATAGGGTCTAAACTGACAGCATGATAGATAGTGATCAAACCCCCATGTACAAGGTAATGTCAGAGGGAGGTAACCTGATACATCAGCAGTGATGTGTAACTTGTTTGTACAGGTTGAACCTCTGTGGTTTGGGACTCCCTGGCCCAACAACATCCATGACCCAGCAGGACCACCGAATTGCTGGACTAGAGAGCTCCAGTGGTAGAGGCTGACAGCGGCTGGGAGAAGAGCCAGCAAGTGGGGCCAATGGGCAATGGAGCCCACAGAGCACTAGAGCCTGACACCGGAGGGGCACAGAAACTGGAGCCTGTGGGGCCATATAGCTCACAGCCAGTGGGACTGTGGGGCCAGCAGGGCTGCTGGAGCTCCTAGGGCAGCAAAATTGGCGGGGCCGCGGGAGCTCACGCGGTCCCGGAGCCCACAGGACTGCCGCAGCCATGGGGCAGGAGGCAGCAGTGCCAGCCAGGTATCTGGGGAAAGGAGCCCAGTGGGGAGGCTGCCCCCTCCACCAGACCTTCCTTGGGTCCAACCAGTACCTGTATATAAAAGTGTACCCCAAAGAGTTGTCTTTGTTCAGCCGAGGGGGCAGTGTCTCATTCCTGGCATTGACTGAGCTGGGTCCATTGTCAGGGGGTACATAAGCATTGAGGTTCAGTACAGTCTACCGACTACTATTATTGTACTTCGTTTGACAATAAACCTGGCCCGGTGTCTTCGATCCTTACCTCATTTTGTGGTCTTTGAGGACCCTCTTGGGGTCTGCCATGTTGGCTATTTGCACAAGCCAAGATGACACACAGAGGAGGCAGCCGAACGGTTATCATCACTGACGGAGCAGGAGACCTGTTGCAACACCCCACCGGTGACACCTGACTACTACATAAACATCTCAGATATAGGGTCTTTTCCCCTAAAACAAACTGCAGCACTAACATTCCCTTATGCAAAGGCTCTTCTACTTTTTGGTCACAGAAGGTGCATCTACACAGCACCCTCAACTCGAAATAAGATACGGAATTTGTGCTATGCAAATTGCGTATCTTATTTTGATTGTATTTTGAAATAGCTTATTTTGAAATTTGGTGCGTCTACACAGCACCAAATTTTGAAATAATGCACTATTTCGAAACATCCCTTAACCCTCATGGAATTAGGTTACAGGGATGCTGAAACAACACACTCGTTATTTCAAAAAATATTTCAAAATAACAGGCAGCTTGTTAAGATGCGGGGTAGCTATTTTGGGGTACCTCAGGTATCTTGAAATAGCTGCGCTGTGTAGACGTACCCAGGGTCATTTGATACTAATGTCAGCTTAAAAAACATACCCTCAAACTCTTGACCGATTTAGAACATGGTAGTGCAAAATGTTCAGGTCATACAACCCTACCTTTATCAGTTAGAACATGCTTACAATTCGAAGGACAGAAATTTGTTATAGAGACAGACTATAAACGAATAGCCACACATGGTAATAAAAAATATGCAGATTTGTTCTGACTGCCCACACTCTATGTGTATGACTACTTGACCTAGAAATCACTGATATCATCACATAGTCAGTGGGTCAGGAAAGCTGAGAGAATCATTTATAATGAATAATGTGCTCAATGAATTCAACCTGTCATTCTCCTTGCATAATGTCTAGTAGCAGATCATAGTTTCCTCTCATTATATGTTACTTGCAAAAGCCCATGATGTAATATTCTTACCCATACTAACTAGCAGCCCTACTGAAGTTAATGAGACCTCTTCTGGAGTAAGATTCTCCTCAATATGAATATGGATATCACAGTCTGGCCGTGGGTTATTTATTAGGGGGTTTTAATTACTCTACAGACAGATTACAAACATTTTGATGTAAGTACTTGACTGAGTTTTTCAAATTCAGACTACGTTGAGTATTTGTGAAACATTATGTAAATCATAAGGAATCAGTCTGTTCTCAAACTGGATAAGCAGAACTCATAACAGTAGAAGCATGTCTTTAAGACATCGCTGAGGCTTGGCCTCTCTTAGGGAGAGAGAGAGAGTGGTTTACAGAAAAATAGCAGATAATCACAGCAGGGATTTTTACAGTATTTCAATCTTTTGCCTTTTTGAGACACTCAGACCTTGCCCAAGGTATCAGTTCTAGAAAAATTCAAATTTGTTAGTTGAATGTTGAGTATCAACGTATTTTTCTCTTGTAACTTTCACACAAAGTAACTGCATGTGTGTGGGCAGTCCTGTATGGAAAGGTTCATTCAATGGTAGAATTGTTTAATCAATCTATGTGCCCACAGGTTTCCAGCAAGGGCTCATGGAACCCTCACCCACACACTATGTCAAGCAGTGTTTCCTCATGTGTAAAATACCCCAACTGGATTATTGATCTGTAATTCTCCACAAAGTAATTCATTGTGCATGACCTTTGCCTCGCTCATATAATTACTTCTGCTCCAGGGTTCTCCAAAGGGCTTGAGGAATTCCTGTCCCCCTGTTGTGTTATGTCCCATAAAAAAGCAACTACTTGGTGAAGAAATGTCTAAATATTTACGTGTGATGGCTGCCATTTTGACCAGCACCCACAAACTGAGCCAAAGACCTCCAAAGCTAATGGGCCAGTCTGTGGATCAACACAGAGGTGGACCTGTAAAATGCAAGCATGTGTTACATACTTCTTCAGCTCAAAGGAAGCTAGGCACACAAGCATCTGAGGTTCACAGCAGTTTGAATCTCAGACACATCCCCTATTTCAGGACATCTGAGATATAGGCCAACACACCATGGGCCTTCAGAACTAAAAGCTTGAGCTGTGGGAGCTCAAGCTAAGGAACCACTGTGCTGGAGCTGGGGGCTGTGACAATTCATCTCCTGTGCTGACTGGCTCAGATGGGGCCTGTAACACGCCCTCACCAGTGGTTACTCGAGACACACAATTAAAACTCTGGTGTTCAAATGTTCACAGAAAGTAAGGCCAAGATGGAAACAAACATGCTTAAAACAAGTTAATTTTAAAATGTGAGCCAATACTGCCGGAAATTTCTGAAGGAGGTGTTGTTATGGTTTCAGATTCATTGTACTCATAAAAATAAAAAAAAGTAGAAAAGGCAATGGAAGACGAATAGTCCCATATCTGCTAAAACTGAGTTATTTTCAGGAGCAGAGAGGGAGACAGAAGGGAGAGGTAAATCTTCATACACTTAACCAGAAAAGAGGGAAAGGTAAAGATGAGAAGAGACAGAAAAAGAAAAGTGTGACTTTTCATACACTAAGAATAACAGACCAAGTCAGCTCAGCTCAGCCATTATTATAAATCTAGCCTTACAAAGCTCTTATTAATGAGCCTGTTGTACAATACAACGATAGTACTGAAAAATATGCCCATTTCCTCCCTAAGATAAATAGATGTAGTTACCTTTAGTGTATACAGTACTTAGCTATGCCTGCTCTAAGAAATTCCCTTAATACAACAAATACCAGGGTTTGTTGAATTCAAATCTTATTTAGTTATCTAAGTCAGTTGGCAGTTCTATGCCATATGTTTCAAGGAGCTCAGGGAATCCCACACATCTTCAGCAACTGGGTGTTTGTGTCTTTCAGCAAAATGTGCAAGTTTTCAGAGAAGTCACAAATTCCTACAGTTACAGCCCCACTGGAATTCTGTTTGAGTCCATAAGCTAACAAATTCCCTGGTATTTTTCCCCCTACGATGCCCTGGTGATTACATAAGTCCAATTAAACTTGGGTAGTAACCCATATCAACAAAGAGGGAATACAGAACATTTCCGGTGCCGAAGTGAGAACAGATGAGCCAGGACTCATTTATCTAACAGGGGCACTATGTTTACTGTAGCAATTACCCAGCTCTGCTTAGAAGCAACATGCCTGGCAAAGTCCTTCGAATGATGCCATTAGGTACAACAGGTCCCTGCAGCTTTCAGCTAACTTGAATTCGGACTATCACCTTACAAAACGCCTCTGAGAAAGGGCCAGGAGCATAACTACACCAGCTTGGGAGCAGATTTAGACAGTCACAATGTCTCCCTTTATACCACTTGTTTGGAAGAGGGAAATCTGAAATGTAAAGATATAAAATACATTGATCTAGTCACATATTTTTTAAAAAAACCTTTAGATTATAAGCTAAGTCTAACTTCAGTACCGGGCAAATTAGTCGAAACAATAGTAAAGAATAAAATTGTGAAGCATGTAGAAGAACATAATTTGTTGGACAAAAGTCAACATGGTTTCTGTAAAGGGAAATCCTGTCTTACTAATCTATTAGAGTTCTTTGAAGGGGTTAACAAACATGCGGACAAGGGGGATCCAGTAGATATAGTATACTTAGATTTTCAGAAAGCCTTCGACAAGGTCCCTCACCAAAGGCTCTTGTGTAAATTACATGGCCATGGGATAAGAGGGAAGGTCCTTTCTTGGATTGAGAACTGGTTAAAAGACAGGAAACAAAGGGTAGGAATAAGTGGTAAATTTTCAGAATGGAGAGGGGTAACTAGTGGTGTCCCCCAAGGGTCAGTCCTAGGACCAATCCTGTTCAACTTATTCATAAATGATCTGGTGAAAGGGGTAAGCAGTGAGGTGGTAAAGTTTGCAGATGATACCAAACTGTTTAGGATAGTCAAGACAGAAGCAGACTATGAGGGACTCCAAGAAGATCTCACCAAACTGAGCGATTGGGCAACAAAATGGCAAATGAAATTTAATGTGGATAAGTGTAAAGTAATGCACATCGGGAAAAATAACCCCAACTATACGTACAGTATGATGGGAGCTAATTTGGCTACGACAAATCAGGAAAGAGATCTTGGAGTTATCGTGGACAGTTCTCTGAAAACTTCCACACAGTGTGCAGCAGCGGTCAAAAAGGCAAATAGGATGCTCGGAATTATTAAGAAAGGGATAGAAAATAAGACCCAGAATATCTTACTGCCCCTGTATAAAACTATGGTACACCCACATCTTGAATACTGTGTACAGATGTGGTCTCCTCACCTCAAAAAAGATATTTTGGCCTTGGAAAGGGTTCAGAAAAGGGCAACTAAAATGATTAGGGGTTTGGAACAGGTCCCATATGAGGAGAGGTTAAAGCGACTGGGACTTTTCAGTTTAGAAAAGAGGAGACTGAGGGGGGATATGATAGAGGTATATAAAATCATGAGTGGTGTGGAGAGGGCCGATAAAGAAAAGTTATTTATTAGTTCCCTAAATAGAAGAACTAGAGGACATCAAATGAAATTAATGGGTAGCAGGTTTAAAACTAATAAAAGAAAGTTCTTCTTCACACAGCGTGTAGTCAGCCTGTGGAACTCCTTGCCAGAGGAGGCTGTGAAGGCTAGGACTATAATAGAGTTTAAAGAGAAGCTAGATAATTTCATGGAGGTTAGGTCCATAAAAGGCTATTAGCCAGGGGATAAAATGGTGTCCTTGGCCTCTGTTTGTCAGAGGCTGGAGAGGGATGGCAGGAGACAAATCGCTTGATCATTGTCTTCGGACCAACCTCTCTGGGGTACCTGGTGCTGGCCACTGTCGGCAGACAGGATACTGGGCTAGATGGACCTTTGGTCTGACCCAGTACGGCCATTCTTATGTTCTTATGTTCTAAGCTCTTTGGGGCAAGGACTATATTTTTGTTCTGTAACTGTCAGCACCAGGTCCCATGACAGGGGAAGGAGGGAAAAGGGCAATTGCACTGGGTCCCAGTGATTCAAAAGGGCTGGGGGCTCCCGGCCACAGCCATTAATAACAGCAGAAATGACAGCCAGAGCTCTGGGCCCTTTAAATAACCACTGAAGCACAGCACAGCACAATCCAGGAGACACTGAGGGCTGGCGGAGAGAGGCCCGGCACGGTCCAGGTGCCACTAAGAGCTGGTTTCTCACATCCCACCTCTTCTGACCAAGGCCCTGCCGCTTCTTGGAATGCAGAGCCCCACCCACCTATTCTGTTGGCTACCCTGGTTAGCGCCTCGCACAATGGGACCTTGGTCCATGGTTGGGGATCCTGGGAGTTGCAAAAATGATAAATAATAAATATTGCATATGTGTCAAAGAAGAAATGTATAGCCTGAGAGTTTCAAATCTCAGTTTACCTTGCACACATACACACATGCTGCAACATATATAAATAAAAAATAGCCTCATTTCTCCACACTGGTGTATGCAAAGTTCCAACTGCCACACTGATTCAGATTTAGTTTGGATTTAAACTAAAAAAATCAAATAAAAATTAAACGAAGGACAAAATATGCACACAGGACAGCCTGTAAAATTCAAAGGGATCCTTCAAAATGTAATTTTCTGTCGCTTTCTTAATTTTAATTAAAAATAAAATAAATGCCAATTTTGTTTTTCTTTACAGTAATTAGCACACGAGAGGCTTAAGGGCTTTTATTAATGCTGAGAGAATTTGTGTTTGTGGTAGCAGTGTTGTTCTTATTCCCTTAAAAAGATATTTATAAATCAGAGGGAAAACTTTTTGAAGTGTACAGTAGGGACTTCTTCTGCCCCATTCCTTATGCATAACTTTACCAACGTGGTTTGACCAAAATGTAATTTTCCCCTCTAGCCTTCTGTAGCATGAATCTTATATCAGTCAGAACCACTGGACCTCTCAGCCCAGTGCTTTACAGTTTCACTGGAGGAAGGGATGAGAAAAGAATTCAGACTCTGCGGATTGTTTTGGTATTCTGATCACCTTAGCACTCCCTGTACATTCCAGACGACTGGAGTTCAGTTCATGATGTAATTCAAGCATGAGGTGCCAAGCACTCTTCTCTGATGCGATCTGCATAGACATGAACAAAATTGGTGGTGGGAAGGGACATGAGGGGATTTTGCAGAATGCTCCAGTTAATTTTTGGTTATTAAAAGCTTGCATCAAAGTCAGGAAAAATTTAGACCTAGGTCCCATTTGACCAGAACCACTGAATTTGAAAAAAGGTAGAAGAGGGATTTAGATAAACGATTTGCAAATGCAGACAGGAATTTGGTTTTTAGGGGGAAAAAAAGCCACATTCCATGTCCACATCTGAAAAGTTCAAGGGTGGGGGCCACCACATCCTGGCCCTCCTGATGTCAGTGAAGGATTTGGGCTCCCATTCCAGCAAAGCTCTTCAGCACTTAAGTTTCTAAGTTCATCCCTATTCAACAAAGTCCTAAAGGTAAGTGCTTAAATTTAAGCAAGTGCTTCAGTTTCATTGATGTAAGTCAGCATTTAACGTGAGTGTTTAAAGTTAATCAAGAGCTTAAGTCTAACCAAGCCTGAGACGATTCTGTTAATGACATTGACAAGGAAATACAGTGTCTGCAAAACAAAGAGCTGAGCTGCAAAGATGAGGTCAAGGAACAAATACAAATGGCAGGGAAGAATCTATCTGTTTATGACCTCCCTGATATAAACCCCATAGAATATGAGCCTCATTATACACTGGTGCAAATCTGGCTAGCAAAGTAACTCATCAACAAAAAGTCCAGTGTAGGCCCAGCAAGTCATGTCTCTTTTCAGGGATAGAATAGTTTACCAGAGATAGAATAGTTAACAAAAACAGTTAACAAAAACGTATTTAATAAAGAATGTTCCCAGCATGGGGATTCAAACTCATCTCTACAGTCCTGAGTTCAGAGCCCAGAAACTCAGAGACTGCTCGGAGTCAGTCTCTTCCTACTGTTCCTGTAGTAGCTGCTTACATGGTCAGTCCTTCCTAGAGCACCTGCAAAAACCTGAGTTGTTTGACAGGCACAAGATAATGCTCTGCACTTGTCACACTGAATATCACTATTGCAAGCAATAGAATCATCCAGATTAACACAAGTGCAACTGCAAACAGAGCTAGGACCAATGCTCATGATAATTAATATTAATGCATAAGTTGTTCCACAAGAGATATCAAGCTTTGATAGTACTCTGCAACAGAAAGTCCCATGGTGCCCGAAAGGTTCCACAAAGAGTATCATCACGTTTGCAATTCTGGATCAGGCTATGGGACTGCACCTCACAGATGAGTGGTTCTACCTTTGGATGAACTATGACAGTCTCTAATTAAAAACAGAGACACAGAATATATGCTATAAAACACTGACTATACAATAAATAATAACATGGAACAATGAAGTAGAGTTCGTTTTATTAAGATCCAAAATGTTTTCTCCCGCAGTGCAACTCTGCAGTTGAACAACACATCAGAATAATTTAGGGCTAACTACGCTACGGAGAATATACCTGCATAGCTATGCCAGCATAGTCCCTTCATGCAACCTACACCAGTGGAAGGAGTCATTCTGTTGGTGTAGGAACATTACCTCCCCAAACAAAGCTAGTTACTGTGATGGAAGCACTTTTCCATTGACATGTTTATGTCTAGACTGGGGTTGTGTCAGCAGAACTATGTTGGGCAAGGTGTAGTTTTCTCACACCCCTGACCAGAGGTAGGTTGATATAACGTTCAAGAGTTGACCAAGCCTAAGAGAAGAAGAAGCTAGGAAGATGCACTTACCTTCCATGCAAAACTACACGAAAGGAAACATTCACCCCGCCCAGAGTTCAATGAGCTGGTTCCCTATTGCTTTAGAGTATATCAAATATGTATCTCAAAGCATTGCAATAAGCTTTTCAGACCACATAGCTTATTGTATGCCCCAAATATTTCCCTGGGAAATATTTAAGAAAAAGCAATGATAATGACTTTAGAGCTGAACAAATTAGATGTGGGAAGAACTTACCCTAAATGAGTACCAGGAAGGACTGTTTTTTCTCCAGCAGGATCAGTACTGAGAAAGTCCCCTCCCCTTCAATAGCACATCCTCTCTAGCGACCACAGGGCATTCTCCATGTTCCAGGGAACTACAAATGTTTAGCTGTAGGGCCATTGTCAGATTGGCAGCTGGGCTAGCAGGGGCACATATGGGCTCTCTTGACAATCTGTGGGCCACTCAGAAATGAATGCAACCTTAAGTTATGCTATCTTTAACACAGGGCCTCTTCCATTCTCCTCTTCAGAAGGATTCAAGGGGCCAAGGACCCCCTGGGAACGATAGCGCCAATGAAGCTTCACAACTAGAAGGCTGGAAGTGGCATGGGGAGCTCAGAGCTGGTTAAAGGCAGGTCTCTTTGGTCTAGGAACCCCACACTGCATCCTTTTTGCAAGGGGAAAAATTCCCAGGTGCTTCTCCCCAAGCCTCCTAAAGAAATGATTGAGGGGGGGAGCCTGTCTCTCAGACTCCCTTCTCTGTGGGCTTTTTCATAGGAGCAGCATTTGAAGAGAAGCTGCTTCACATTTGTAATCAAGTCCAACAGAGCTATACAGAAGATTAGTGGTGGGAACTCACAGGTTCCAGGCCAGTAACTTAACCAAAAGACCATCCTTTCTCCCTGAAAGTCTTATTAACACCTTATAAAACAGGAGCTGAAAGGTATGTGGAAGAGGGAAGAAAAACAAAGTGGTCCTATTGAGTTGTTTAGTTCTTTCAGCCCCTGTAGGATCAAACCTCAGATCTCCTAAAGGGAGGTCTCTCTTGCTTTCTTTTATCCTGAACACTAACCATCACCCAGAATCTGAAACTGCTTTCCCCACCCACCCCCCAGCCATCTGGCTATTGGCAATGGTGCACAAAGCAAGAGGACAACAGCTCAGTTCTCACGAGCCAGGTTAGTGCTTCGGGCAGAGGGTAGCAGAAACTGGTTTTGACAAGTTAACCATGCAAATATGACATGCAAGTCATTGAGCAAGTATCTATATGCAACTCTACAGAAACATTTTCACAAAGACTGATTTGGTGTGACACCTTTCATACTCATAGTTAAACCAGTCTCATTTCAGTAACACTTCAGAACAAAACAAAAATACTGTTATCCTACTCTGCTTACATTTCACAGCAGCAAAATATCATGACAGGCAGGGTTGCCAACTTCCTAATAGCACAAAACCCCGGACACCTTAACCCAGCCCTTTCTCTGAGGCCTTGCCCCTCCCTCCACCCTTTCCCTGAGGCTGTACCCCTCGCTCACTACACTCCCAGTCCATTGGTGGCTTGCTTTCCCCCACCCTTACTCACTTAGGCTACATCAAGACAGCGGCGCTATTTCGGGATACTTCCAGTATCCCGAAATAGCATTTTCCGTGTCTTGAAAGTGCACCCATTATTTTGAAATATCTGAAATAACGGCCGCATTATTCCGATATGCCTGTAAACCTCACTCCATGAGGATTAAGGGACATTTCAGAATAGCGCTCTATTTCAAAATGTGGCGCTAAATTTCAAAATAAGCTATTTAGAAATGAACTCAAAAGAAGCGATGCAATTTGCATAGCTCAAATTGCATAGGGTATTTTGAGCTAAAGGTGCAGTGTAGGTGCACCCTTTCACTGGGCTGGGGTGGGAATTGGGGTGCAAGAAGGGGGTGACGTCTGACTGGGGGTGTAGACTCTGGGGGTGAAGAGTTTGGGGGTATAAGAGGGGGCTCCAGTATGGGGCCAAAGAATTTAGAAAGTGGGAGGGCTCTAAGTGAGGCTGGCAATGAGGGGTTCAGGCACGGGGGTTCTAGGTTGGTCCAGGCGTTGGAGTGCAAGGGATTCAGGCTCTGGCTTGGGGGTTCAGGCTCTGGGGTGGGGCTTAGAGAAAAAAATAAGACACCAGGCACAGGATTTAGAAACAATGGTTCAAATATATCTATGAAGAGCAAAGGGCATCACTGCCACTTTGTTTTCCATAGAGGTCTTTTTTGCGGGGGGGCGGGGGGCGGGGTTGAAGTTGTTAAAGGACACAAATCATTTCCCATATATTTCAGCACTCCTCCCTCTGCGAATTGTGTTTATGTTTATGCACAGAAATCATAGCCATATTCCACACAGCCTTAAAACAGAGATGCACCGCACTTTAAAGCCATCTAAGGCAAGCACTCATTATGTTTCTGGTGGAAGTCCAGTGACACATCTCAGCAGGATGCCTCTAATTCCCTCCCCTTCACACTTCACATTGAAAGCCACTGTCACAGTCTCAGTCTGTAATCGAGGGCAGATAATCTGCCACAGCAGGAAGTCCAATAGGCTTCTTTTCTGTGCCTCCTTAGTGATGGACGCTCAATTGCATTTCACTGGAAATGGGAAAGAACTTGATCCTGTGACCTTCTGTTTGGGATGGCAGGGTGCTGCTTACAGTATTGCCAACATTTTCAACTGAGAGGTTTCCCTGACATTTTCCTTCAAATTCAAGGCAACCACGGCCACGGAAGGAAGGAAGGAAATTCCCAGGGGATATATGATTTTTCATGTTTATTTTCATGCTTTATTTCCTTTGTAGTCTTTGCTATTGGAAAAAGAGAAATGTTCAACTTGTAAAGTATAAAAATACTATTGGGAGAGAGGTAAGGATCAAAATAAAAGTGGGGAGGTTTGAACCTGCTACAAAAGGCAAATCAGAAGACAAAAACTCCTACCAAACCAAACTGGCATCCAGGTATAAGCTTTATAATTATTACAGATATTCTGGAGGGGCAGGCAAAGCCATTCCACACGGTGAAACTCCACTTAAATTCACTGTCCATAGTGAAATTTTGCAAAGACCATGGCAGCAAGGCAGGGTTTTTTTTACTGTTTAAGGAAACACAAGATGGATCTTGGCTAAATGCCTATAATATCGTATCGGTAAACAAGAAAAAGCTTCTGCATCACCATTAAATTATTTCTATGCAGAAGTTTACTTGTTTGGTAGGGTAGGAACTGAGAGGAGAGTGGGAGGAGAAGAGAAAAAAGCATAGAAAATTTGGGTTTGGAAAGGAAGGAAGAGGGCTATAGACCAACTGAATGAAATTTTCAGTTATATTAACTCCTTTCTGCTTCAAGAATCTTAATTTTGAAATGTTAGAACACTCCACTCAGAATTCTATTACATTCTCCTTGTGTCATTGCACCTGAAACAGGAGGTTTCAGTAACGTGTAAGTTTTCATGATTCCGTCCTTCTTATTGGATGCCTAACTGTTTCGAGGATTTAACAACGGTATCATTTTACAGTTATTACAGTTATTTGCATTCAGTATATTGCAAATCAATTCGAAGTATGTGATGGGTGCAAACATCAGGAAGTAGTGGCAAGGGAGAAGAATTATTTAGTGAGGTTTGGGGTTATAACTCAGTTTAATGAGATAAAATCCAGCAAAATAAAATTTAGATGGAATATTGAGAACTATTTCCTATAAGCAATGTCTACTAAGCTGAACAACAATCTCCCAAGGGAAGTGGTGGAATCCCTCTTGCGGAAGGATTTAAAGTTCTGGTGAATATACTGTCGGAAACAATCTTGCATTAACTTCTGGAGACGGGGAAGGTGATGTAATAGAGTTTTTCATCCTCCATTTCCAGCATTCTGTAATGATGCACCATGTTCAACTTGAAGCGAGGAAACCTCCTATAACACATATCACACCTCAACATTATTAATTATGTGGAAGACTGATGTAACCAAGTCACCATGAAATATACAAGGGTAATACATCTCTTGCTGAAGCCAATAGCAAAACGGCCATTGATATAAATTAAAACAGAAACAGAACATAACTCAGCTGCCATAAATATCAAAGGTTCTGAACCACTCTTAGCATTTTACTTTATTCTCCTTCCTTACACTCCAGTTCAGGAAAGTACACCATTTCAGGACAGCATGCTCTTAAATCCTCCTGAAGTCACTGTGGTCCTCAACAGAAAGCACTTGCCTTATTCCCTAAAAGTCATTAATCAATACCCAACCTCTGAAATGAATGTAGCATCTGACAAAAGAACCAGGGGCCATCATTCCTGAAGGGACACAATCGAGTTGGGAGGGGGGACTGAAGTGGGTATTAAAACAGAACACTAAATCCTAGCTACAGTTTAAAGGGTTTAAAGAGAGAGAGAGAGAGAAACCTGCATGTATTTTCTCTTTGACCGTTATAAAACATGGGATTATTTTCCATTATATAACAGCCATTCTGTATAATTCCTGTGCAGCCATGGAACTGGGGGAGTGGGGCTAGAGAAGGAATCCTTCAAGGGCTCTATTAACCGTGGCTTGTGTGACCCTCTCTTACATTTTGTTCCACGTGGATCACAAACCAGCTCAAAAGCTCAAGCTGAAAGAGACAGACAGAGTTAGCAACTTTCGCCTGCTTTGGGGTCAAAGTCACATGGAACTGCTGAGAGAGTTGCTTTCGTCAGGTGTTGCATCACAGCTACAACACTCCAGGTTTGGTTACCTCTTTCCCAGGGTTAAACTTATTACTCATTGAGGGTAAGCACAGAAGCCTGGGATATAAACAGAAGTAAGCGGTCTTTGCTTGTGTAATACCACTGTAATTTGTTTGCCAGCATTTCCTTACCTCAGGATACTAAAGTACAGAGCTTGAATAAGTGGTAAGAAATATGTAAACTTGCAAGTTTTTTTTCTTTGTCTCCAGCAAATAGCTCGGAGAACCTCAAACTGTTTGATGTTGTAGTATTGCAATATATCCTCTGGCATGAGCTGGATTTAGGGAACTGGCTACAGTTCTACTCAATACCCAAGGTAACTAAGCTTAAATAACTTCATGCTGTAATGATGGCACAGTTGATAGCATTAGTAGATGGCCAGAGGTGAGTTCCTCAAACTGCTGATCCAGGGATAAAAGCAGACCTGTAGTCAGCTACTGGAAATGCTCACAGGGCCTACAATATATCACCTTCTCAGAATTGCGTAGGGTCAGGTGCCACAGCTCAGTCGGCACAATAGGAACCAACTGCCCTTTGCTTACATGTCTGCTCATACATTTCACTAGTCCTCAGACTGGCCTTCTGTTTTGTTTTGCTGGAAGCACCTGGAACCTGATTTTCACTGCCTTGCAGCTCGTGCAGTCACTCACAGCCCCTGTGCAGCAGCGTAAATGACAACACAAGGTGTGAAGCAAGGAAAAGTCACCCCCCTGAAGTCAAAGCTTGCATTAATGTATACACTTTGCCTTAAGGTCATAGCTTCCTCAACAATCTGGTCCTTCTCAGGTTCCCATGTGCCTCAGCCCCTCTGTCGCTTGCACAGTAGCCTATTCTAGTAATTACACTGGCCCCTTTCCTTCTATCAGAAAAGGCAAGGCAGTTCGATTCCCCTGATACCTGTGTTTGTGAACCCCAGACTGAGAACCCATGTCTAGGTGATATATACAGCACCTGCAACCATGAATTCTACCATGAATTCCCTCAGTAGCCACAGTGCAGTGACATATTTGGCAATAGCACAAGAGGGAAGGGGGGTTACATAACTGACCCTCATGATGAAAGTGCACAGTGAAATAAAAGGCCTCTTTATTCCAAGATCATGTTCTTACACAGTGGCAAATTCAAGGGTTGTTTTTTTTAACCTCTTCACAGCAGACTGGCTAGCCACAAGATACAGAATTGCCACCTTGCATTAAGAACTCTTATCTTAGCATCAAAACTGTTGCCACAGTCCTTGCTTTCAGTAACAGCACATAATGCACATAAAGCAGTGATTGGCTTTTCAGCCTCTGGGGATCTCATCATTTCAGGGGGGAAAAAACCACATTACCAACACTTCCTTCTGGACTAATCCTCATTTAAACTAGGCATTTTCTTTCCCCCCTTTCTCTCTGTATCAGGAATACAAAAGACCCGCTGGCCAAAAATTAATATTTTTCTTTTAATTACTGGTATAAAGCTTCATAAACTACCATGAGTGTTTTCTCTCTCTCTCTCTGTTTCTCTCTCTCTTTGAAAGTGTTTGCTTATTAATTTGATTGGCAGCCAAGATGATGATGTGCTGCCAGCTTCTGTTGTTGATTTAGTTGCCTCAGCTAATTGAATCCTGCGGATCAGGGTTGTATCATAAAATCCTTTGCTTTACCAGTGTAGGATGGGCTGAAGCTCAGTTATGACATTAGGGTTTTCCCTCCAATATTATTTTTATTGCACTTTCAACCCACACAATGCATTTAGCTATAAAACACTCATTAAAAGCAAAGGGCGGGGGAGGGGGGAGCACACAGGCCTCTCCTGCCAGCGCTCCCTGGGCCAAGCCCAGGGGAAGGGGGTCATGCAGGCCTCCCCGCACTGGAGCTCCCCAGGCTCAACCTAGGTGTAGGGGAGCCTTCGCCGGCTCTCCCCAGGGCCAGGGAGTGGAGGGGAATTGGAGGCCACAGAGGGGTCCCCCATCAGCACTCCCTGGTCCAGGTGTGAGGGCACAAAGGGGGGACCACACAAACCGGGTCTTGTGGGGGGTGGCTGGGGTTAGGTTGGCTGGTCCCGGTGGTGCTCCTGAGGGGAGGGCCATGGTGATAGGGCAGAGGTGGGGAGGAGGGGTTTGAGACAAGGAGGCCACTTACCAGTTGCAGGCCAGATAGCAGAGCCCCATCCTCAACTGGCTACTCCGTTGGGGGGCGTCTACACAGAAGCGCTAGCTTGAAATAAGCTACGCAGTTTGAGCGACACATTGTGTAGCTTATTTCAAGCTTATTTTGAGATAGTCTATTTTGAAATTTGGCACTGTTTGCACAGTGCCAAATTTCGAAATAGATCACTATTCCGACAAGTCCCTCAATCTTCGTGGAACGAGGTTTACCGGGACATCAGAATAGCAAGCCCGTTATTTCAATTGCATTTTGAAATAATGGGCGTGCTGTTAAGATGCCGAAAATGCTATTTCAGGATACCGGACATATCCCGAAATAGTGTCGCTGTCTAGAGATACCCTCGGTGGTGTGGCTGCCCCTAGGGGTCACCCTACAGGATAGCTCTCCTCTGTGTTCACTGCCCCCATTGGTCACTATGAGGATAGTGTCCCTCCTGTGTCTCCCCCTCCCTTTCCATATAATGAAAAACAATCGAATTCAAGGCACATCCCATTTTCCTGGCACAATTCAACTCTGATCTTGCTTTAAGTTAGGATAAGAGGAAGCTGCATATCAAATTTGGTGGTCCTAGGTCTTACTGTTTAGGAGGAGTTCTTGAACAAATGGACACACAGACAGACGCACAAACCTCCAATATATATATAGATATAAGAAGAGAACAGAATTGTGAATGGGTGATTCTATCAGTGGTATAACTAGCAGGTTACATGAAGTATATGAGGGAGAAAGATTAAATTCAATGACTATGAAAATGGGTCATTGAGATTTTAATACAATTAACATCAAGACTGATACTTTCACTCCTTCCCTTCACAACTCTCTTTGACACACACACACACAGGATATTTTTATTTAAATAATCTCAGGGTCTTTTATTAAATAATCAGATAACACTGGGCAATGTGACTTTAGTCAGCAATATGGCTCTGATTCAGCAAAGGCATGTGCTTAATTTACAGCAAATGAGTAATCCCATCCCAATTCAGCAAAGCCCTCAAACATTAACTAACTCCCAGTGACTTCAATGGGCATTAAGTATAAGCTTAAATGCTTTGCAGAATCAGGGCCCATCAGAGGCACTGCACTTGTTGATATTGCTCTTGAAGGAAAACTTTGTAAATAGGTTAAAATAAGGGCTTGATGATTTATATTTTAACTTCATCTTTGATTTGTATAACCTTAGATGTTCACAATGCTGTATGCAATATTGTTGTCGCCATGTTGGTTCCATGATATTAGAGAGACAAGGTAGGAGAGGCAGGTCTTGGAAGAGTATTCTGAGTGCCACAGCTAAATCAAACAAATAGTCTAGCATAAGTAGTTAGCACATATTCTAATACCCTTCCTAGATCTGAAGAAGAGCTCAATGTAGCTTGAGAGTCTGTCTCTCTCACCAACAGAAGCTGGTTCGATAAAAGATATTACTTCCCCCCCACCCATCACTCTATGTTTACCAAGTACCATGCTATATTACTCAATATATGATAGGTGAATGAAAAATGTTATAAAATAAAATTTAAGGCTTGGTCTATGCTTAAGTCTTTTTCCTCATTCCTGACCAACCAAGTCTGACAGCCAAAGCCCTAGTGTAGACACAGGTATAACAAGAAAAAAGTAAATTTGCTGGTATAATTTTTGAATTTGGAGAAACCAGTAGAAGCTACATCTCCGCGAGGAGAATTTGCATGTATAGCTACAGCTATACTAGAGTCCGCAAGTCTGAGGAAGCAAAGCGGAGGCTACCGTGAGAACTTAAAATCTGAATTTCAATCCTTTTCTACAATTCAAATCTCATTCTTAATGCTTCACTACTATAGTTTTTAGCAATTAGTTGTGCGTGTTTGTTTAAACTACCAACACTAAAAAGTGAAAAAATACATTACTTTTATCATGGTAATGCTTAGAAGCCCACATCATGTCAAGTGCTAAGGAAGCATAGTAAAAGACAGCCCTGTACCACCAACAATTACATATGCATTTATTTGAAGGTCTCAGCCTCCAAAATAGATAAACTCTCCTTAAACTTTCCATAAATAAATAAAAGATAGATAGATAACAGAAATTCATCTCTGTGCTGAGATTAAGCATGAAACACCCCCAACAAAAGATATTTGTTTTGTAATGTTAAAAGGCCACTGAAATAGAAGTCTGGAATGAAAATGCCATCTCAAGCATAACTATAATAAAAACACTCATGAATAAGTGCATTCCGCTATGAAATAAAAATGGCAAAGTCAGATGTAGACAAAGAAGAATTCTGAAAGGGAACCAAGACAGTAAACATTAAATGAAGGATTATTTTTATTTGACAAGAATCCATTCCAGGAAGAAATTGAACCATGGACCTACGACTCCAAAAGCGGTAAAGCAGCCTACTAAAATGAAGGTAAATCTGCTTTCTCTGCTAATAGTCCTATTCAAGACCTGTAAATTAGAAGAGAGGGAACAAAAGATACATGTACAACAAAGACTTTTTTTAACCTTACAGGTCTTCCATTTGAGTACTGTCCACAACTCCTCCTAATTATCTTTTGAAACTAATACAAATCAGACACATTCAGACCACTATTCGTGCACTGTCAATTATTCTGCTTCTGCCTCTTCACTTGCAATCCACTGTAGCTTTCACATAATATCCATGCCTCTGCTGTGGAATCAGAATGTTACAACACTACCTTTAAATGTACAAGTCACACTTCAGGTGACAACTTAAAGAAGGTTGCTGTTGCAGGAGAAGAATCAAGAAATGCTAAAGCTCTGTAAGTATATAAACTGGTAGGATAAACAGTGAGATTTCTTGGCCTGAAACTTTACTAGGTCCTAAGTCTCCTCTCCCTCCTTCCCTGTAGTCAGTGAAATACATCTGTACAAAGATGAAGATTATCATGCTTTAATACACCCTTAGGCTCCAATTCAGCAAAGCACGTAAGCACATGCTTAAGAGATTTACTGAATTAAATCCATAAAGTTACAGAAATTAACTTTCTTAGGACTAGACTGGGTCTTTAAGATGCAGCCCTGAGTAAAGGATGGTATGTAGAGACCACCCATCCAAGGGCACACCAGGGGAGCATTCTGTTAGTGTATGGAGGGTGGGTCCATAAATCATAGAAATAGAGGGCTGGAAGGGACCCTGAGACGTCACCTAATCCAGCCCCCTGTGCTGAAGAAGGACCAAGTAAACCTAGACTAGACCATCCCTGACAGTTTTTTGTCCAACCTCTTTTTAAAAACCTCCAATGACTGGGGTTCTACAACCTCCTTTGGAAGCCTATTCCAATGATTAATTATCTTTGTTGTCAGCAAGTTTCTCCTAACCTCTAACTCAAATATCCCTTGCTACAGATTAAGCCCATTACTTCTTGTCTGACCTGCAGTGAACATGGAGAACAACAGATCACAGTCATCTTTATAACAACCCTTAACATATTTGAAGACTGTTCCCCCACTCTTTCGTCTCAGTACTGCACATGCCCAGGTCTGTTTAACCTTCCCACAGAGGTCAGTTTTTCTAAAAGTTTACCCATATTTGTTGCTCTCCTCTGGATGGTCTCCAATTTATTTTTTCAAAGTGTGGTGCCCCAAACTGGACATTGCACTTCTGCTAAGGCCTCACAATGCCAAGTAGAACAAGACAGTTAACTCCCAAGTCTTACATACGTCACTCCTGTTAATACACCTCAGAATGATATTCCCCTTTTTCCCAGCTGTATCACACTGATGGCTCATATGGCTCCTATTTAATTTCTGATCCACTATACACCACTTTATAGCATACTACTGCCAGACAGTTAAGTCCCACTTCATAGCTGTGCATTTGGTATTTCCCTCCTAAGTGTAATACTTTGCAATTGTATTTACTGCTTCACCTTGCTTATTTCAGACCAAGCCTCCAATTTGTCAAGGTCATTTTGAATTCTAACCCAACCACATATCCTTTTACTCTCTGGCCTTCATGGTCCAATTCCTCCCAGGAAAAAGCACATCTGGTTCAAGCCCTAATCACCCCCCAACTACCCAGCGCCATGACATAAAAAACCCTAATGCAACTAGTACAAGGGGACTGAGGAGGAAGGCCTTACTCCTTCCCAAGCCTTTGAATGGCCATGTAGACCCAAGACATGACATGTCTCCCAGTGAGCAATTATCAATCAATTTATTTAAAACAAGGCAAAGGCATTCATTCTCTTTCTGGATGTAATAACATGCCAACTAAGATGGCTGTGACTATTGTGGATAGTTCCCTGAAAACATCCACTCAGTGTGCAGCAGTAGTCAAAGAAGCAAACAAAATGTTAGGAATCATTTAAAAAGGGATAGAGAATAAGACAGAGAATATCTTATTGCCTCTATATAAATCCCGGCCTCTATGAATACTTGACTCTTGAATACTGTGTATAGATGTGGTCACCTCATCTCAAAAAAGATATATTGGTATTGGAAAAGGTTCAGAAAGGGCAACAAAAATGATTAGGGGCTTGGAACGGTTGCCATATGAAGAGAGATTAAAAAGACTAGTACTTTTCAGCTTAGAAAATAGGAGACTAAGGGGGGATATGATGGAGGTCTATAAAGTCATGACAGTTATGGAAAAAGTTAAGAAGGAAAATGTATTTACTTGATCCCATAACGTAAGCACTAGGGGTCACCAAATGAAATTAATAGGTAGCAGGTTTAAAACAAACAAAAGAAAGTTTTTCTTTATGGCGCACACAGTCAACCTGTGGAACTCCTTGCCAGAGGATGTTGTGAAGAGCAGAACTTTAATAGGGTTCGAAAAAGAACTAGATGAATTAATGGAGTCCATCAATGGCTATTAGCGAGGATGATAGCAATGGTCTCCCTAGCCTCTGTTTGTCAAGGGTTGGAAATGGATGACAGGAGAGGGATTACCCTATATGGCCATTCTTATGTTCTTATATTCTTATCCTGCCACCTTCAATGCAACATCAATTAAAAAATTTTACTGAAGGGGGGGGAGGGAAGCACCTTACCTATGCACACATTTATTTTTTGGCAGAGAGCAAGAATGGGGAATTTCTTCCTGAGAGGTATTTTTTGGAGAATGGTATAAGCCTTTCTTCTCAGATGCTTAAGAAGGAAAGTGCCATCTTGACATTAACCATAGCATTGCTACTGCAAGGCTATAATGAAATGTTAAAGTGGCTGTGAACAAAAAGGGAGATGGAGGACTGAGCCGACACAGGTGAACAGGCACTACTTTGCTATTCAAGAGTAAAAAAAATATATTTTTCCATGTGACAGAATTGTGTCTCTAGGTTATAAATCTCAGTAGGTAAGTGTCAATACCAGGTCTATTAATTCATCCTCCAGATGACATTTAAAAAGAATAGTATTAAGTGCTCATACAGAAGGCTTGTGAGATTAGGCACTGTGGATATAAAAAGCCCATCTATTTACTTGTAGGCTAGATACAACACAATAATGATACTCGCCATCTTGGATTCCAGAATCTTCTGCCTGCCAATACTAATATGGTATAACATGGCAGGACACAGACACTTGTCACAAGTGCGATCAGACATGCTACATGCACTAATAAGGAAGTGTAATCTTCTCCAACAATACTGTTTAATTCATTTTACAACTCTGAGACAACACTTCTAACTTGGGTCTAATTTTTTTATTTCCTCATGGGTAAAAATAAAACCATTCACACTAATTTTAGTGTTTTAGGGTTTGTTGGTTTGGTTTTTTTAATTACCTTTGTTATACCTTCAGGCTGGGATGTATCCAACAAAGAACCATAAAGGAAACAGGAAGTGATTAGACAATAATTAAACACAGGGCTGTAATGGGAACAGGAAGTGGTGATTGCTACTAATACAGGACCTCCATGGGCCAATAAAACACTTCCAGATGGCATGTGGGAAAGTTTTTTCCTGCTGTCATCACTTACAAGAGGAAATGAAAGACTTGGATGATAATATCAAAGAGCTTTTTTTTAATGTTGATAGAGGCTTACAGTGGCAGAACCCCCCTACAATTTAATGCTAGCAGAGACACACTTTTAGCCTGCTCCTGAGAAAAGTGGAGCATCTCTTGACTCAAGCGGCTGTCAAGGGTGCTCAGCATCAGCACCGATAAAAATCTAGACTTTTTCTTATAAATGTTATGGATTGACACTGAAAGCAATCCAAGTGGACAATTATCTGTACTTGTGCACAATGGGGAGCCTGAACAAGTGGTGTGAGCCCCCCATTTGTGAAGCAGCCCCTCTCTCTTAGGGTGGAGAGGGCTTGCACATTGCTGTGTGGGGGAGCCTGGTGGATCTGGCACCAAAGAGCTCAGGAGTTGTGGATCCTCAGGTCTATAAGTAGCAGCTGCAGAGTGACTCCAGTGCATGGGGACAAAAAATTTTCTCCTGTCCCCGTGGGGGGCTCAGGCAAGTCTGCTGCTCACTGTAAGCGGAACAAAGGATGGAGAAACAATCTGAACTACTGCATAGCCCAAGAGACTATTTCTGGAACCCAGCTGCTACCCTTCCATTAGATCAGAGGGTGCATGGCCACTTCTGATAATAGTTGGAAAGGAGGGTAACTGGTGTCATGCAGCTGGCTTACTTGTCACAAAGGTACGTGGGTCTGAGTCATGGATGCCTCCCTATATGGTCCTGGCTAGGATCTGTATCTGTTGCAACCACATACTTATGATCTTCTAGACTGTCTGAAATTAACCTGAAGTAAAAACTCTGTCTGGTAAAGCTGTCTTTAGTTGCTTCTCTATCTGGAAATCATGCTTTTGTGTGTGATCGCCTACTGCCTTTCTGGTGGGCTTGCCAAATACCCAGAAATAGCCAGATGACAAGTTACGTCTACGTCCGTTTTTCTGACAAAACCAGAGTAATGTCCGTACTGCAATCGCGTTCTTTCAAAAGTAAATTGAAAGAACAGAGGGATTTTTCCGGTGTTATTAATCTTCTTTCTACGAGGAAGAAGCCTTTTTCCGAAAGAGTTGTTTCGGAAAAAGGCATGTGTGGATGGGGAAGAGGGAGTTCTTTCACAAGAAGAGGAAAGAGGAAAAAAGCACTGGTGCCCTGGTGGCCACTCCATCCATAGTAATCACAGCTTACATGCAAGAGAGCGTCCATTCAGTGTGGACGCTATCTGTCAAAAACGCAGATCGCTTTTTCGATGTGCTTTCACAATGTGGATGCTCTTTCGGAAGAAGTTTTTTCAGACGATCTCTTCCGGAAAAGTTTCTTCCAAAAGAAGCCTGTAGTCTAGACTTAGCCTCAAGGATTTGCTGTGGGAGTCTCTTCACTACTGGTGAAGTCCCGGTGCCCTCTAGCCACAAGAAAGAAAAAGGATTTCACTGATAACTTTACAGCTTCCAAGGAAGTATCAGCAATAAAAGAAGCAGCCAAAGATACTTTCGCTTAAGCAAAAGCGGTAGAAGAAACAAACATTTCAAGAAGGCCTTAACATTTCCTCCTTGGGTGACATCTCAATCTTTCTGTCTTTATGACCCTGGAAGACAAGTCTTCCTCCCAGAGAATTTCAGTGTCTTTAGATGTTGAAGATTTCACCGAATTTTGTAAAATTGAATAGACTGCCTGTTATAACAGCAACCATCCTAAGGTGTTCTCTATCTGCTAAAATAATTCCTCCTGCTGTGGAAAGATGGCTCAGACTTAGAGGAGGAAAAGAGACTTTGGGCATGTCTACACAGCAGTGCTAAACTTGAAATAAGCTACGCAACTTGAGCTACACTAATTGCATAGCTTAAGTCAAAATAGCTTATTTTGACTTTTGGCGCTGTCTACACAGCGCTTATTTTGAAATAGAGCACTCTTCCCCCGACTTCCCTTATTCCTCAATGAGGTTTATAGAAGTCGGAGTAAGAAGCCCGTTATTTTGCATTTGAAATAATGGGCTTGCTGTGTAGACACACACTGACATTATTCCAAAATAACACTGCTGTGTAGATATGCCCTTGGGTTGTGGTTCGCTCTTCCTGAAGCTACAGACACAGTATTGATTAGCTTATCGTTCACAGGAGATCAGTGGGGTGTATTTATAGGGAGAAAGGGGTTGAGCGCCAGAGCAGACTAAAAGTGGATCACTGGATTGTAAGAGAATGACCAACTTGCCTTTTCTAAGTCAAAGTCTTTCTGCTTGACAGTAATTAACTCTATCCTTTCCATCAGGAATGGTGAATGACTGAAGTGTTAAGAGAAATACCTATCTTTGTTGTCATTGGCAGCTCCCTTCACTGTGTAGAGATCTCCCACCATGGAGAATTTTCTCTATATGGTGACCTGGGGGAAAAAAGGGAAACCCAACTAGAAGGAGTAAGAGAAATTTGTTGGGTAGGGAATTCCTGCTGCTTTCCACACTGCAAGAGAAACCTACTTTAAAACCTCTAAGAGAATCCCAGTAGTATCCACAATTGAGGGCTGACTCTCCAAGTGCCTGACAGACACTAGGGACAGAATTTCACCTGGTTTCTAATGAGTCACAGAGAGATGCATTTCCTTATATTGGTCCTTTTTCTGCTCTGCTACCTCAGACATAGCACAAAATAGCAGGTGTGTTCTGGTGGTGGATGAAGAGACATAGACTTCTGCACAGGCAGTGTATCAGCAGACGATGTCCACTTCTGTCAAGATTCTAAGGTGTTTGAAAAAAATTTTGTCATGGAGAAGTATTGTCTGGACAGCTGGTGTGGTAATTAGACTAGCAGAGAGCCTTGGTTTGGTAGGCTTTTCTACCATTTTGGATGCCACAACTGAGGGTAATTACAGTATGTAGAGGTAGGCCTCTCCTCTTGCAAGTAAAATTTTTTGAAGGTATCTCAGAACCTGCTATAATTAACATTAACTCAATGGCTTCTGGTTACTTCCAAGGAAACATTATTGAAAAATCAAATGCTGTTGAGAATGTCCGAAATTGCAGAGTGGACTCTCTCAGCCAGCATGTTCCCTGAACAGCCACAGGACGTGGGTCAAAATGAGGTGAAGGGCAGAATCAAATCAGATGTGATTGCGGCCTCATCAGTTCTGCAAACTGCTGCCTTACCTTGTAGGAGTGTAAAGCTGGGTGACAAAATATGGCCCATGGGCCAGATCCGACCTGCCACCGTCCGATGGCCCCATGGAATGCTTTGCCGTGCCCCCGCATGTCACTCAAAGTGGCCAGGTGCAGGGGCCATGGGCTCTCTGAATGCCCTTTAGGAGGAGCCTTCATGCACTGTGGTTTCTGGCCAATGGGTTGTGAGATTGTGCCGGGAGCAGGGTCAGCATGCAAAGTGTGTGGTGTGCAAAGAGCACATGGCCCCCACAGCCAGCCGCTTTGAGCAGCTTGCAGGGGTGCAGCAGGCAGGGATCCTGGCTGAAGGTCCAGCTGGGCCAGAGGCTGCACCTGGCATGCCACCTTCTCCAGCACCCCAACCCTCTGCCCCCTCAAACACATCTACACCAGGTCACAACCCAAACCCTCTGCACCTCCCACTCCCAGACCCTGCACCCCCATCTGCTGCCCTAGGTCACAACCCAACCCCTGCATGCCATCCTGCAACCCTGCCCCAGGTCACAACCCCCTCCCACACGGTGCATCCCCTCCTACACCCCTCCTCCAGGTCAAAATCCTCTCTTGCCCCCAAACCTCCTCCTGGACCCTATTGCCTGACCCAGGTCATAACCTCCTCCTGTTCTAGGTCACAACCCAAACCCCTACACCCTCTCCTGCACCCATACGCCCTGCCACACCCTGCACTTCAATTACCTGCTCCAGGCTATAACTCCCTCATTCACCCAAACTCCCTCCCAGACCCTACACCCCAACCTGCACCCCAATCCACTCCCCCAAGCTCCCTTCTGCACCCAATCCTCCATCCGAGATCCTGCACAACCTCATTAATATCATGGGGAAATGTGGCCCTTGACCACTTACCAAATTCTTGGAGTGGCCCCCCTCCATCAAAAATTATTGCCCACCCCTGGTGTAAAGGTTAAGCCAACTATGAGAATTTCTGGCCACGATCTCATTGGAGAATGCAGTAATTGATGGCAGTGTTATTAAAATTCACTGGTCTAAATTACAATGCCATTGAGAACAACAGAAGACCTTGGATCCATCACTTCTCAGGACTATTTTATTGAACTTGCGTGACATCTAAAACTTTTAAAAAAATGGTGAAGGTGAGAATATGCAGAAGGATATAGGAGTTATTTTTATTTGTATTTTCTGGAATTATAGCACATTTCTCTTTCTTTGTGTTTCTCCTTGAGAAGAAAGGAAATAAAAAATAACAGAAAAAACTCTTATCCAAAAACCTCCAAAGCTGTAAAGTCCAGCTGTACAAATGCTGCAGAGAAGGGCCAAAACTGGAATCTCATTTTTGAATGTCATAAATCAACAATAATTAAAATAGATGAATGATCAAGACTCCGGTGTTTCCTTAATGGTTTCAGAGAAGGCGGGGTTTCCCATATTTAGCTAGGCTGGGTATGAAAAATCTATCTGACCTTGTTTCAAGATACAGCACTTGTTTAACCAATTGAAAACATTGCTAATTGGCCCTGTGCACATACATGGTCACTAATGGGAGTGGAAAGCCATTTGGTGCTGGAAGAAATAAGAAGGTCAAGGACTGAAACATTCTAAGCCAACTGTGATGTGAACACACAGAACAAAGTACATAATTATCTCAGGGCATGATTCGACCACCCGTACGTTGCCTGCGAAGTAAGTACATTAAGCAGTCCCATTGAAATCACAGAGCTAGGCACTATTTTATTAATGAAGGTGGCAGGATCTAGGCTTCGGTGCTGCTAGACTTCTTGAGCTAAATATATCCCAGCTGTCAGTTCATTTATTTCTAGAGTGTATGCGAGGGATGAATTTGGCACACTATGTAGCAAAATACAGAGGTGTCTGGCATTAGTTGCTTCTCTGGTATCAGTATGTGACCCTTGAGTAATACATCCTATGCCTTACTTGGAATAGGTACTTCGTACTATTTATTTGGTCTTGTGGATAATTCAATGGCAATATGGGGGTGGGGGTGGTTTGTGTTTAATTATGTAACACAATTTTGATTATTTTCCAACAACTAACATGATGAAGGGCTTGAATGATACTTTCTGTTGTTATGTGCCACTTAGTAGGATACAGCAATGACTGAGACCGTGAAACTGGGTTACTGTTCTTCAGATGAGGAAAAAACATATCTGGAAAATGAAAATCACACCAATGAACAACCACCACATTCTTCTGTTTGCAAAACCCAAAGGAGTCTGACATGCCATGCAGTGACTGCTAACGTTAGTGAACTCACCTTCTGAGATGACTGCAAGAAAGCCCCATATCTTAAAGCATTTTCTCAAAGTGGGCATGGGCCCTCTTTGGGAAAGCTACTAGTGGGCCCGCACTGCTTTGTTTACCTAAACAGTCCATAGCCATGGAGTCTCACGGTCCCCTCTAGCTCCAGTTCACCGTTTGCAGCCAACAGGAGACGCAAGAAATGGTGGCCTAGGCCATGCTGTTTTCCTTGGCTCCCCTTCGTTGGAAATGGTGAACCAGAACCAATGGGAGTTATGAAGCTCTGTGGCTATGGACCTTTTAGGTAAACAAAGTGATGTGGGCCTGCTAGAAGCTTCCCCAAAGCGGGACTGTGACCCTATTTGAGAAACACCATGTAAGGAATCAGCCTCGCCTCTATTGTTCCTCCATATATGCTTTTATTGTGCACCCTCTCCCCACCCGGATCCTGAGTAGTCTCTACGGGGTGCCTTGTCCCAAAATCTGTTCCGATCACTTTGCCTCGGCGGATCATGCCTGGAGCACTGGGCGTGGGGTAGGAGGACTCGGGCCCGCCCACTCTCCCAAGTCCCGACCCAGGGCCCGAAGGCAGGGAGCTCACTCCCTGCTCAGCGGGTGGGGTAGTAACCCCTAAACTCACCCGCTCTCGGGTTACGCGGCCCCACCCTGGACCACTTCCTACCCCGCCCCCTTCTGTCCTCTTTCCAACAGCGTCAGGTCCCGGTTACCTCACTCGGTGAGGTCCCTCTCCTCCGACTGACCTCCGTCGCCCCTCCTCTGCCTCGGTGCTGTCTCCATTTTTAAAGTCCCTGCCGTCTCGGCGGGTGACGTCATCGCCCAGCGTCCTCCGGCTCCCGTGTTCGGCCCTGATGTCTTCAGCCGGCGTCCCGGGTTCAGGGCGTCCGGCCGTGACGTCAGCCCTCTGCGCCGACTGGTTCTCCTGGCCAGCGTTCTCAGTGGCGGGGGCTGGCTGGGGTAGGTCTATGGCCATCCGCAGCTCCCGCACGGTGTCCCCGACCGCTTCCCCGCCGGTCTCCCTGACCCCGTTTCCCCCTCCTGAGGTCCCCTCAGACTCTCCTGAGTGCGGGGTTGCGGCACCCCATCGCACACCGCCTTAAGGAATCAGGAGCTCAATGTTCCAGAACTATTAGCTGACTTTGTATTCCACTAGTAAGTATATTTATAGCAGAGGATGTTTATGGGACAAGGACTGAGCTGAATTCACAAATTAAAACTAGAGTTCCGCTTGGTAAAGCGTTTCTTCAGACCTGACAGCATTATTTTGAAAGCCTGAGATTTTGCTATTGCATTAAATCCAAGATAGCCCTATCCCAGGTAAATCACCACCTCTTCTTTATTTTTTCTTAGAAGTAAAAATGAAATGAACTCTACTTGTCTCAGCCTGCAGATTTTAAAATGGAACAAGATAGGCTACAATTAAAAACAGAGATCCAACACCCTTGAGTTTTGTATAGTCAATGAAGCATAGGTGCCAGCCTTTAGTGTTCACAATAAGCAACTCTCAAGGTGATGTGTGATCAACTCACCCACCCCAAAGGACTGGCTTTTTGGGGTAGGAACTGTTTCTTTCCCGCTGTACAGAACCTAGCACAATGAAGTCATGAGATCTCTAAACAGTACTGCAATATAAATCAAGAGTAATACTAATCGATTTGAAATGCCACATGAATACCAGAAAAGCAAGATGGCTTACTATGTAAAAAAGTAAGTGTTGCTATTTTATATTAGGAGCTGCCTGCACCACTGAGTGAGGGTTGAATGAGTGAGTCCGACAAATTACCTTCTGAGCAATGGTCTGAAAGACAGCACCTGGCGGGCTCAGTCATGGTGATAGACTCAAGTGGAAAGATGAAGAGGAGTAGTGTTAGGCACGTATTAGCGCTATAGTGGGCTGCAAATGGTTGATATGGATGAAAAACTCCTTCCTAGAATTCTTCATAGATCATACTGTAACACCTGTGCATGGAACGACGCCTGTGGAATAGTCAGCATTAGCTATTTCTACCCCAGATCAAATATCTGATCTCTCTGGTGCTCTCTAACAAGCCAGGGCTGTGCAATGGTACAGCTCTTGATTGGCTTGATTTAAACAGGACACAGGAATAGACTTTAAAAACAAAACCAACGGCTTACACATTTGGGCAATTCTCAGGCCTTAGCCCACAGCACCGAGAACTCTGCATTATTTAGTTAAAAGTCTATTTTAGTTTTCCTACAGCTTAAAAATTGAGGATTTGGCTTTGAATAAATATCAGGCACAGGATCCCATTGCATGAGGTGTATAACAGGTCAGAACTGGTCCCCCAAGGACCTGATCCTTCAGCTTCCATTGGATCAAAGGTAAAACTTCTACTGACTACATCAGCACAGAATCAAGCCTTAATGGGCCAATTCTGCAAGTTACTGGTGCCATCTGAGAGATGTTGAGGCCCCTATTACTTTAGTGAGAGCTGAAAGCACTTGCAGGACTGGGTCTGATATTACTGGGATCAGCTCTTTCAGTTACCAGGAAACGTGTCACGGAGCTTTGGTCCAGAGACAGGCTACAACATTTAATGAATTGGTAAAAATATCTTAGAGCCTGTCTCACTACAACAGTTTCCTTATGGGTCTAAAGGCTATCCATACATATTCAATATGATTTGGAATATTTATCTGCACTATGCTTCCGACTGTTGAAAGGTGTTTTTGCTTCATGATCCATAATGTATCATGCTACAGATGTTCTGGCATGCTGCATAGTGAAAATAAAGTAGAATACAAACAGCTCAACGTTGTTTGTTAAGTGGCACTCCCCTCCTGGCTGGCAGTTTGGGAGGGAAAAGAGCAGGCGTTAATTAAAAACTGCTAATAAAATCATTAAAATAAAAAGAAACAGTATGTGGTAAAGATCACAGCACAACTTCAAATGCAATATTTAGGGGGAGGAGCAGGAGAGAGATCTAAAGGAAAGGGAAGTATGAATAAATAAAACAGCAACAGTTTTATCCACTTCCCCCCTCTTGCAATGTGGGAATTTGGAAAGGACGTTGCTATATTACATTCCTGTCCTAAACAGCCTGAATAATGAGTACTTTGAAATAGTGTGATGGGTGTTCCAATATCAACTATTCATCTTGGGGAGCAAACTAGGAGATACTGTTAGAAAAAAAAATTAGGGGGAAGCTCCGCAAAAGAAAAGGAATAAGCAACAGTGTTTGAATTTATTTGTCACTGATTCAGCATGTTGGCTGAAGTCAGCCTTGTTGCATGTAAGTCTAACAGTAAAGGCTAGTCTCTCCCATTACCACTTTTATGGTGTCAGACAGCCAGAAGAAAAACGTTTGACTAGGGGTAATAAAAGCACTTGATTTCAGCACCATGGACAGGGGAAACCTTTTTGATCAGCCTGGAAATCAGAGGCAGAGCCTCTGAAGTAAGCAAAGCATTTAGCCCTGAATATCTCTGCCCTAAACATTAAAGGAATATGGTGAACCAGGGCTCACTCATCAATGCCACCTGGCAGATATTGATTCGGCAGATATTAGTACACAGCAAGACAATTGGTGACTGAGTAGAAGCTACCGAGCCAAAACATTTCTTGTTAATTCATGCATGTTCTTTTATTCTCTTCTTCTAAATGTCAACAGCTTCCAAATGGACCCGAAATCCGGGGCTTCTCAGTCTTTGTCATACTCTGAGCAGTAGAAGCACCACCAACCATCACACAGAACAGTATTTACCAGTTACTATTATGCATGTGAGAACTAAGATTCCTGGCTTCAATAAGTACAGTAGGTTTCTCAAAGCTGAGCTTCTGTGTTGAGCCGCATGCACCACAACTGTTCTTCATGCCTTAAAAGGCTAATGCTCTAAATTAACGTGGATTTAGGTTTGCTCTTCACTCTGGTTTCACAATCACGAGAGTTTGAACAACTCTAAGATTAACAGAAGTTTAGAGAACGCACAATTAAATGTGAGGTTGAGGTGATACACTACAGCTGCTTTGCATCACTCAGTGAATCCACTAAGGTCTTAAACTGATAAATTAAAACCATTGCCCATAAAGGTTAGTAAACTCTCACGAATCCATGTAAGCTTTCCTACCAGATTTTCTGAATGAATACAGTCCCCTTCTGCAGTCCGAATATGCGCTTCCTATGAAGAAAAATAGACTCACAAAACTAAAACTCACCTAAGTCAGTTTTCACCTATTTAATATTTTGCATTTTACAGCACCTTTCATGTCAAGATGACAGAGTGTTTTAGAAATATCAACAAAATATATCTCACAACACTACTGTGTGATTAGTTAAGTATCATGCCCATTTTGCTGAGGGGAAGCCTGAGGCACACAGAGGTTTCGTGATTTATCTGATGTCACAGAGAAAGATTTTGGCAGAATCAGGAACAGAATCTAGATCTCCGGGCTCCCAGCTGTGTGTCCTCACCATAGAACAATCATTTTTTGTTATATATCACTTATTCTTCACCCAGCAGAATACTGTCACATTTTTCTCAATAAAAGCAAGTAAGAGCTCCCTGAAGCCTTCTTGATGGCAGTCTCTCTCTATTCTGAGCAGCTGATTTAGAAAACAACATTACTCAGCTTAGATGAAACACCTTCCAAACATGAAGTATTTTTCCATCATTTTATTCAAAAAAATATTGAATGAAATTTCAGGGGATTATAAAAAAATGCGAGCAGCAGTTTTCTAGGGAAAAACCCCCACCATAGTTCTAAGCCATAAAACAAACATTCAAGAGGAAGATTGTCAGTACCGTAAGAATATTTCAAGTTCTCACATATCTTTGTTGGAGAAGATGGAATTCAACCCTTCAGAGGCAAATCTCAGAAAAAAGAAGTTGTGTTCATAAACAAAATCCAGGAGACTAAGTTCCAACCTGGACCAGATTCAGTGGACATAAAATTATTACCCTCTTTTTTTCTTATTCAAGGCCATTTGCACTATTAAAGTAATCATGAATATCTATTTATGTATATATATTAGACACACACACACACAGAAAATCTGATAAATACATAGAAATGAGCAAATTATTTGAAACAAGCCCTCCCTTTGATGTATTGTCCCTTTCTTCATCTTTTCTCGAACAAACTGTCAAATTAGAGAGTTTATTTCCTAAACAAAATGATGCATGAATTTTTTTAGCAATTACTTCTTGATGTGCAGATTGGTAGAGCTGCAGCTATTACAAGAAAATACATAATCTGTGCTAAAAAAACAACAAAAGGTCCGGGTAGCACTTTATAGACTAACAAAACATGTAGATGGTACCATGGGCTTTCGTGGGCGCAGCCCACTTCTTCAGATGTCCAGAGTTATCTGTGCTGTAACTTACATAACTTGCTTAACCAATCAAACACCAGGAGAGCTGACAGCCTCCATGGGACCCTGGGCAAGGAGGGGGGGGGGCAAGGGCTGGCTCCATGCCCCTGGAAGGCATGGGGCCTCAGGCAGAAGGGGCAGGGCTGGGGCAGCCAGCCTCCAACACCACCCAGAGCATGGCATGTCCCCCCCCATCCCTCAGAGCCACTTGGAGCACACTATGCCGGGCTCTGATGGTGATTTAAAGGGCCACGGCTACCACAGTAGCAGTGTCAGTGGCTGGGAGCCCCATACCCCTTTGAATTGCCAGGCCCTGAGGCAATTGTCCTTTTTGCCCCCGTCGGCAGGCCTGCCAAACACAAAGGAAGCAGTGTCACATAGCACATAACTAATCAACACAACAAACTGTGCCTCTAAATTTGCTTTTGGAAAACATTCAAACTAACACTGCACTTTTCATGAGAGTTCATGGCTAGCGAAGCTCAAGCACCTGAAAGTTGCCAGAAAGCACACACAAAAGCACCTTTCACACTACCAAACTGAAAGTCTGTTTGTTGGTTTGAGTCAATCTTTGCAAAAGAGTTTGTTTTCACTCTCTGCTCATCTTTAGCAAGAACCCTGAAATCTGAAGGCTTTTACAGTATTGAAAAGAACTCAACAACTTAGGTGCTTGATTCTTTTCCTATGACATTTCAAAGAAGGGATGTAATGATGATAGATGGAACATTTCAACTTATAGATCATATTAATAGTTAAATAACTGGCACACTACTAATTCTTTCTCTATGCCCCCTCCTACATGTTCTTTAATCTTCTAACTGTGGGGAGATAACATTTTTTGTGGATTCCTAAAGGCAATAAAATGTAATCCTACTTCTCTTTTGTAGTCATTCCTGTTTTCCTACCTCCCAGAAAGACAGACCCACCTTCCCCTTTCACTCTTGCTACACATATCTCAATGCAGGTAATCTTAGCTCTGGAGTCCAAAAGGAAATAACAGGCAAAACCAAATGATGAAGATATAAAACCAGAAATCAAGCCAAGAAAGCCTCATAGCTGTGTCCCAGTAGGAGTATAGCAAGCAGCTGTCATTTGGCAGGTGATAGTAACCATTCAAAGGAGATGAAAAGAGGTACAGATTATCATTCACTATTTGCTTTAATACTATTGATGCCCATTTCTCTGCAAGCAAGTTACTGACTTAATTAGACTTCCACAATCATCTAAGAAAGGGGACAGCACCCCTTTTTCCTCCTCTGTAGACTGTGCAGTAGAAGCACAAAGCACTTTCCATGATCCTGACAAGGAAGGTGTTTTTCTTTGATAGGCTTACAACACAGCAAGAAGCCATCTGCAGCCGAGGAAGACACAGGGCAGAGCCTGATTAGTAATTCTGTGCAGGTTTCTTATCTTCCATCACCAGCCTCCCCTCCCCCTTATTCCCTAGGAAGATGAGCTCCATATTCAAAGCAGCCTGGGGTCTCCAGGCAGAGAAATGTGCATGATTTTGACATGGCATTAAAGCTGGAATAGAACTCCCAAATTACAGCAGCTGCTTACGCCCCTTGAGATGGTCAGCACCACCAGGGATGCAGAGGGTCTCATAATTCATTTCACCAGCAGCAGCAGAAGCAGGGGAGGTTAAATGTGTCACTCCATCACAGCAAGGCACTGGGATGGGGGAAGCCATCATTCATTCTGTCAGCTGCCCACCTCCCTTCACCTAGCATCAGCAGGAGAAAATGGGGAAGATTTCCTATAACCATATGAACAACACAGTGGGGTACTGGAGGAGCTTATGTGTTTCCTTTCTAATTCATGCATTAATTGTCTGCAACTGCCCTGCTTGGTTCCACCAGCTCTCTTCAGACTGCTTCAGCTTTCTCCAAACTCTACATGCCTGGTCCTGCAACTGTTACTAATATGTGTAATCTTGATGGCCTCAGTGAGATTACCTGTGTAAAGGACTCTTTGTATGATTAAGGACTGTAGAACAGGATCCTATCTGAATACAAGCAATTATAATTAATGTGGCATTTGTTCCAGCGTTTTTAAACCCTTCTCCCTTGACTTCCATGATGGACAAGGAAGGATTTTTACTGAATCATTTTTTTATTCAAATCAGTTTGGGTATGTCTACACAGCAGGGCTAAATCTGAAATAAGCTATGAAATTCAATTATGTCAATTGCGCAGTTTAAGTTGAAATAGCTTAATTCAGCTTTTGGCGCTGTCTACACAGCAGGAAGTCTGAGGTAGAGAACTGTTCCGCTGACCTCCCTTACTCCTTGTAAAATGAGGGTTACAGGAATCAGAGTAAGAAGTCCTCCAGCTCACCATTATTTCGACATTATGTTGAAATAACTGCTTGTAGTGTAGACACGGACTAAGTTATTTTGAAATAACATCAGTTACTCCGAAATAACACTACTGTATAAACGTACCCTTTAGGACTTACTCCCTTATTCAGAAGCCTTTTTAAATGGATTGCCTCCCGATCGTGTCTCCACACATTCCTATGCCTACACTATTGTCCTGTGCATTTCTTTATTTGCCTGAGTTCAAATGAGATTTTCAGAATAGGGAGCTTGTTCTTTTAAAAAATTGTAAAGGTTTAGGGACATGTATAGTGCTATATAACTGCATTTAGAAGGATTAGATTTTTATCAGTAAATATTGGTAAATGTCAATTTCACCACACACACACACACACACAAGATATTTCCATCAATAATAACTGACATTTGTGGTTAGGTAAAGTGAGAAAAATTATGCTTGGGAACTTATTAGAGTTTGATTTAAGGATATTTACTTTGTATCTTTTGACACATAATAGTCACAATTTGTGTTTTAATGGTTACAAAGCTTTAACTTATTGAATTTCAATACCTGCAGTCATAAAATAATTATTGTCTGCCCTCCCAGAATTTCTTCTGTGAACATTTAAATCCATACAAAATGATTAAAATAGATAATTTTGCACAACTGTGAAAATTTAAATTGATAAAAATGAAAAAATGCTTAAAAATAAACCTTGATATTATTCATCACAATTATATATAAAAAAAAATCAAATGATTCCAAGCCTAAGTATAATAAATAATAATAGCATGACAACAGCACAGACTTTGGAAATGCACTAGCCTAACCTCAGGATTTTCACCCAACATTCTGGTTTTGGAGGATTTCTCAGGACTACTACCCATGGGTCACAAATGCTGCAAATGCAAAACGACAACGAATAAAAAAGAAGGAAATTGGGAATTCTGAAAAGATTGCATGTCTTGAGCCCTGCCATGATCCAGATACACTTGAAATAGGAATAAAATAAATCCCTTCTTTTGTTAATAAATTTAATTTTGTTTTATTAGTTTTCCCCTAAATGTTAGAAATGATGGATTGTCAGATGAGATGAAAACTCAGGCATTTCAATTTGCCAGTGCAAGCAGATACACAAGGAAGCAGCCAATTTCTAGGAAACTTCAGAAGCTAAATAGGATATTTTCGTTTTGTTACATAATTGCAAAAATACACACAGAGAGAGCCACTAAAACACAGAGACAGCAAATGAAATCTCTCTCCAAACCGTGCACATTTGCCTTTCTTTTTCCTCCTATCCCAAACACAGGCAACTCTATAAATAAACCGAAATATTAACCGATGCGCTAATGCAGGTTCTGTTCCTCTACTTTAACTCTTCACATATTCATCAAGAGCTAATTTGCGATATTCCGGAGACAGGAATCTTAGGGTATGTCTCAGCTATTTCGGGATACCACAGGTATCCTGAAATAGCTACCCCGCGTCTACACAAGTTGCCCATTATTTCAAAATATTTTTCATGAGGGATATGGGTTGGCTCGAAATAGCTCGTTACTTTGAAATTTGGCGCTGTGTAGATGCGTCAATTTTCAAAATAACCTATTTCAAAATAGTTTTGAAATAAGATATGCAATTTATTTCGAGTTTAGGGTGCTGTGAAGATGCAACCTTAAGGAAAGAGTTAGTCCACTAACTTATTGAGGAAGCAGTCCTAACACAAAAGATTTTTTTCCTTGACAAAGATAACACTGAAATCTCATTTGTAACTATTTAATAACTATTTTTTTCAAAAATAAATGTTTCATGAGTTATGGCTAGATCAGATTTGCACTGTATTTTTTCCTACGGCTTGAGCAGCACTGAATTCAGTAACCTTCGGCCTCTGATGATATATGCCACATACTCTTCCACAAAGTATGGGCAGACACTATGGACAATTTAAGGAAGGAAGAAGAGTTACATGAGCAAATGCATCACTATGTGTGCCAGTTAGCCACCAATCAGGTTCACACAATTGTAAAAATTTTTTGACACAGATAAGTCCAGAATCCAAAGCATCTTTTCTTCCAGGTAGAATTTAACAATAGGGTTACAGCTAGGAATGTTAACAATTTTTTTTTGTAAATCTGTAACCTCCAAAATTTTCAGGGGTTACATATTTACATGCGGGAGAAGGGGGTGGCTCCATGGAAGTCGGTGCTCGCAGGAAGTGACGACTTGAGTTACTACTCAGCTATGTGGTAAGCATTATGCTTATCAGGTAGTCGACTAGTTGCTTACATCCCTACTCCCTGCATGTACCAGCTCCCACCTGCCACCCACCGCGTTGTTGGGGGAGCAGGCAGCAGGTGCTCTTTGGGAGCCTGCTTAAAAGCCTCCATCTTATGAGCACCAGCACCCACCTGCTTACCCTCCCCGCCCCCGCACTACTGCCTCTGATACAGAGGCAGCAGCTTGAGGGGGTATTGTGTGTAACCATGAAGGTTAACTGATGAGCCCAGGCTCATCGGTTAACTGCTTAAACGTGTATCCTAACACAATTCTAGTTACAGCACCAAATGCAATATGAGCTGGTTTTCAACAGGATAATCTAAATCAGAGACTCAGAGGTGGGCAGAGCAGGATGTGCGAGAAGAGAGTTTCCAGCCCCCTCTTCCTCCAGAATATTTGAACTTTTGTGAATGGGAGCCTGAGCAGATTAGTGACACAAATCAGACTCTTTCCATTGACTTCAGTTGGCTTTCATAGGGAGATGGCTTCAAATCTGTTTCATGACAAGTGTGAAATGAGTTTAGAGGATAATAATAACGTGAAAAGGTGGGAATATTCAATAAATATTTCTGTTCTGTGTTTGGGGAAAATAGATGCTATAAACATATAGTATGATAAAGACCTCTTTCATTTCTGCTAGTATCTCAGGAGGATGTTAAACAGCAGCTACTAAAGTTAGACATTTATAAACTAAAGACAGACATTTTTAAAGCAACTCTTGCATCCAAGAGTTTTAATAGAGCTGACTGAGGATTCTGATGGACCATCAATGTCGACTTTCAATACATCTTGGAACACCAGGAGTATTCCAGAAAACTGGAAAAAAGCTAAATGAATATTTGAAACAGGCAGCTATGCCATCATTGCAAGGGATGTTGATGCCTAGCGAGATGACATCATTCCACATATTTACAAGAAAATGGTAATGGTATTCACCCTGAACTCATTGCCAAACTCATCCATTTCATCCACACCCATAACAAGTTTACATTCAACAATAAGCACTTTATCCAAAAATAGGCACATCCAGGGGATCGCCAGTATGCCAACAGACAACTTAAACTCCCTCTTCGATTTCCACAACCTCAACCACCACCTTCAGGCCATTATATTCTCTCTGGAATATGCCTACACAGCATCAACTTCCCAGATACCACAATGAGCTTCAACAACGGTACCTTACAGTTAGCGATACAAGAAATGCACAAGTTACTACACCTACCTTCAAAAATGAAGTAACCACCCCCAAAACACCAAGATAACTGTTATCTACAGCCAGGTACTCAGATACCACAGAATATGCTCCAGTATATACACCCTTGCTCACTGAAAACTACCTTCACCAATCAAAGACACTTCTCCAGAGAAGTAGATCACAGCATAGAATAGGATAGTCAAAACCCCCAAGAGAACCTGCTTCAATACAGAGATAAAAACCCTTCTGACTTCATATCCTCAAGTCTCACTTACAACCCCTTATTGAACCCTACAGAGGTAACACCAAAATATACAACTCATACTTGAGGGATCACATCTAGGGATGTAACAGTGTAATCGACTAACCAATAAGCAAAAGCTTATCGGTTAATGCTATAGACTACACGTATTCCCCCCACCCCTGCCAGTAAATTTTTTATCAGGCTGGCCAGTAGCACGGCTTAGTCCTTGCTTGTGCCGGGTCCAGCACCTAGCCCCGCTGCAGCTCTGCATTTAAAGTGTATTAGAAGCCAAACAGCCAGACAACCCGGCTCAGTTCCGGCTTGCGCCAGAACTGTATCAGAGGCAGCAGCGCGGGGTGACAGGCAGCCAATCCGTGAAGGGAGCTGTTTTTTAAACTGGCTCCCCTCATGGACCAGCTCCCGCGTGGTATCCCATGTTGCTGCCTCTGACACAGAGGCAGCAGTGTAGAGTGGCAGGGGGCGCCTTGAGCGTGGGGCTGGAGTGCACTGGCTGCCACCCCCACTCCCAGGGACTACAGACTAGTTGAGTAACCAATAAGAATTCATGAGGTTACTTGACTATTCAATTAACTGATATTTAACATCCCAAATCACATTCAGAAAAAAAATCTTTTCCTGAAACCCCCTCTTCTGTCCTTCAATCACTGTGCTCTCAGATGGACTCACACAGGAAAATGATAAAAGACAAAAACACCACATCGCCTGTGGGTGAACCCTGCTCACAAAGCAATCACTCCATATCTGACATCTCAGTCTGCATCCTCAAAGGAAACCTGCACAGCCCTTTCAACAGATGAGCCTGGGAGCCTAAATTCATAACTTTGCGAGACACTAAAAATCATGGACTGAATAGAGACACTGGGTTGCCTCTTATTACAACAATCTGTAATCCACTTTCAGCTACCCTCGCCAGCTGCTTCCCCTCTTCCCCCACCTTCTTTTACTTCCTTGGACTAGAGAGGTGCTAACAGGCCTCTTTGTCTTGAACTGTCTCTTGAAATATGTGTTAACTGCTCATGCTAAACAATCTGTTCCACCTTGTGTTTAGCAATGACACTAGGAGTTAGGCTTTCTCCACACTCCACAGTTGTGTGGCTAAAAGTCAAGCAGTGTCAGGGGAGCCAAAAGCCTGCAGGAGCCCCTGGGCAAGGTGGAGGGCTGGCTCTGCACTCCCAGAAGGGGCAGGGCCACAGGCCAAAGGGGAGAGGCCAGGGGAAGCCAGCCCTCCATGCCACCCAAACTGTGGCGCCCCCCGCCTCCGTAGCCCTCAGAGCTGCACAGTGTGTACAGTGTGGTGTTCTGACAGTGATTTAAAGGGTCTGGGGCTCTGGCCGCTGCCACAGTAGTGACAGTGGCAGCCGGGCACCCTGGACCTCTTTGAATCACTGGTCCCCAGGACAAATGCCCCCTTTGCATCCTTCCCCCCCCACCACCACTAGCGGTCAGGGCAGTGTAGCCACTGTTTGTCAGTTCCTTTTCTGACAAAATACTTCCATCCCCAATGAGCACTGTTCACGCTGTCAGCAGGAGAGCAGTCCTGCCAACAGTGTGCTGTTCACATTGGCACTTCTGGAGGCAAAACTTTTGTCTTTTGAGGGGGGGATTTACCACCTCTGAAGAACAAAAATTTTGCCAGTGTAGACAGTGTAGCCTCAGTTTTCTAGACCTGAAGAAAAGCACCATGTAAGCTCCAAAGTTCACCTCTCTCATCAATAGAAGTTGATTCAATAAAAGATATTACCTCACCCATCTTGTCTCTGATATCCTGGGACCAACATGGCTACATAAATGCACAGACTTCTGTAAGGCATTTGATTTGGTACTGCAGGATATTGTGATTAAAAAGCTAGACCCATATAAAATAAACATGGCATGAGTCATATGATTAACTGGCCTGCCTCAAAATGTAACTGTAATGAAGGAATCATCATCAAATGAGTGTTTCTCTAGTGGAGTACCACAAGAATCAATTCTTGGCCCTATGCAAGTTAACACAGTTTATTAACAACTAACTCATCACTGTTTGTGGATGAGACAAAAATTGTGTGAGTGGTCAATAATGAAGAGGACAGGTTTCTGATACAAAGTGATCTGGACTGCTTGGTAAGTTGGATACATGCAAATGATATGTGTTTTAATATGGTAAAATATAAATGTATACATCTAGGAACAAAAAATGTAGGCCATATTTACCAGAAGGAGGACTCTATCCTTGGAAGCAGTGACTCTCTGAAAAAGATTTGGAGGTCATGGTGAACAATCAGTTTAACATGAGCTCCTAGTGTAACATGGCAGCCAAAAGGGCTAGTGCAATCCTTGGATGCTAAACACAGAGAAATCTTGAGTAGGAGTAGAGAGATTATTTTACATCTGTATTTGGGACTGGGGCCACTGCATCCAGTTCTGGTGCCCACAACTCAAGAAGGATGTTGATAAACTGTAAAGGGTTCAGAAAAGAGCCATGAGAATAATTAAAGGATCAGAAAACCTGCCTTTCCTAGATAGACTCGAGGGACTCAGTCTATTTAGCTTTAAAAAAGAGGTTTATGGGGTGATTTGAATACAGTTTACAAGTACCTGTATGGGGAACAAATATTTAGTAATGGACTTTTCCATCTAGCAGAGACAGATAACTGATCCAATGGTTAGAAGCTGAAGCTAGATAAATTCAGACTGGACATTTTTAGTAGAGATAATAATTAACCTTTGGAATAGCTTACCAAAGACTGAGTGGAGGTGGATTCTTCATCACTGACAATTTTTAAATAAAAGTTTTTCTAAAAGATACACTTTCAGAATTAATGTAGGAAAGTTCTGTGACTTCTGTTATACTTGTAGCCAGTGGATCATTTTCCATCCATTTATCACTGTGTTGAGTTTTATGGTCAATTCACATGGTATTTCATATGTAATAAATGTATGAGAAATAGATTTGTAGGATTATAGAAGTATAAGAGAGACAAGTATTCAGGAGTGATGAGTGTATACTAGGTATATAAGTAAAGCATGGCTGTAATTCAAGGCCTACAGGCTTTTAGCTTAGCCATACGAGGCCACAGAGTTTAGAACAGTGTTTCTCAACCTTTTTTTATAAAGTACCCCTTTTTCCAAAACAAAAAAAATTTATAAGTACCCCCAGTACCTACAGTTTTCAGACACACAAAATTTTTGTCGACCGTTGCAACACATTTGTTTAAACAACTTAATGGTAGCCGGGCGGGTGATGAAATTTTTGGGTGTAAAAAGTACAAAAACAATAAAACGCTGTAAAACTTAAAACAAAAATTCAGTTTTCTCCAAATTTCAGTTGTGTTGACATACCCCCCAGACTTCTCTCGAGTACCCCTAAGGCTACGTCTACACTGCAGGCTTCTTGCGCAAAAGTTCTTGCGCAAGAGCACATCCACACTGCCATGTGCTTTTGCGCAAGAGATGTGCTTTTGCACAGGAGCACCCATGGCAGTGTGGACCCTCTCTTGCGCAACAAAGTTCTGATGGCCATTTTAGCCATACGGATTTCTTGCGCAAGAAACCCGTTGCCCATCCACACTGCCTTCTTGCGCAAGAGCTCTTGCACAAGAGGGCTTATTCCTCATGAGGATAGGAATAACTCCTGTGCAAGAAGCCCTCTCTTCTGATGCTTTACTGTAAATTTACTTGCGCAAGAACACATGTGCAGTGTAGATGCTCCACAAGTTTTTGCGCAAGAAGCCTTCAGTGTAGACATAGCCCATGGGTACTCGTACCACTGGTTGAAAAACACTAGTTTAGAACACTTGACATGAGAAGGTGACCTAGGAATACCCTTCTGCCAGTAAGGATATATGATTATTGGAAAGAATGTACCAATGGGTAAAGTTCCAGGCTATGTCTAGATTACAGAGTTTTTTTCAGAAAAACAGCCATTTTTCCGAAAAAACTTCACTTATGTCCACACTGCAATCGTATTCTTTTGAAAAAAAAATCAAAAGAACAGAGGGGTTTTTCCCACATTGGTAAACATCTTTCTACGAGGAAGAAGCCTTTTTCCGAAAGCGCTCTTTCAGAAAAAGGCATGTGTGGATGGAGAAGAGGGAGTTCTTTCGCAAGAAGAGGAAAGAGGAAAAAGCACAGGTGCCCTGGTGGCCATTCCATCCATTCAGTGTGGACGCTATCTGTTGAAAAAGTAGATCACTGTTTCGATGCACTCTGGCAGCGTGGAAGCTCTCTTTCGGAAGAAGTTTTTTTGGAAGATCTCTTCCGGAAAAGCTTCTTCCGAAAGAAGCCTGCAGTCTAGACATGGCCTCAGAAAAATATATTGCAATATTCTGTCCAAGAGCACATGACACCTGATCGTAACATCACAGTGTGTCCTACTTTGACTGCAGACTACCATAGACACAACAAATATAATGAAAATAAGGGGAACTAAAAAACAGCAGTGAAAAATGGGGCATCCCAATATTAATGTGGAATGGAAGTACAGATAAGGAAAAGTGCTGAAACCCTCATCCATACATGTAAGACATTAGGTATAGTCAGAACAACAATACAAAAGAGGTTCCCTGGCTGGGTAAAAGTGGGACAGAAGATCCCAGCATGAACCACCCTTCTATCAATGATCATTGCTGGACAGATCCATCAGTCCCTAGAAATCTTTGGGGCTGTGAGTATGGCGATAGTATTAGCCACTGAATAGGTTTTTGAAGAATTTATACATGCAAGGGTAATAATTGTAACTTTATTTGCTGCTTTAATAAAAGCTGTAGATCAGATAAAACTTTGTACTGCTGATTGTATCTATGTTCATTATCCTCGGTCTTCATACATTCCTGGAGTCTCCAAACTTGAGAAAAGCCCCAGAGATGATTTTCACTCTGGTGAGCTTGAAACTGTCGCAACAGGAGCTGAACCCATTGTGAATTAATACAGAATCATTTGATTCAATTCAAATAAAGAAAAGGCTACATATGAACAGTCAGACTAGATGATTATCATCAGCCTTTCTGCCCTTGGAATCTGCAGAAGTAGCATTGCATGAGTGTCAGTCCACTTCACAGAACTGATGAATAATTTGGGACAATTACAAGCCTCTGATCTGGACAAGGACTGAACTATAGAAGTGTGTGGCACCCCAGGACTTGACTACATTACCAGGACTATATAGAGACCCATTGTATAGGATAACAGCATATACTGCAGGTCAGCAATGAGATGCACTAGGACAGTACATGGTGGCACTTTGAGTTCCTCACTTTATGAGCACTGACATGTACACCACTTAAAAAAAACCAAGCCTGTAACTCCTGAAACTCGAATAAAAAAGGCAGGCTGTATCCAACCAGAAGGGTCCATGTCTGCCAAGGAATCAAGCCTTCCCTGCCACCATATGGCAGGAGTGTTGAACCATGGCGTGGCCTGGAGCACTCCATGTATTAGCAGTGTTGCACCTACCGGCTCAGCTTGCCTGAAAGGACTGACATTATTTCTCGTGCACTGAAGCTTAAGAGCTATCTCTCATTTGGTCCTCCACCAGAGACTCTCTTGCCTCTGTTTTCATTACTGTTACAAGAACCACGCTAACACAGTTCCAAAGGAAAAATACCACAGACACACTCCATTAAATATGATGACCAAAACTGGGGTTATCAAAGGGTTTACAAGAGGTCTTCTAAGGCTCCTTTGAAAACCTCATCCTAAAATTGTTGTTAGTGGGAAGGTTCCAGTCAGGACTGGGGCCTCGCTGTGGGATACAAACACTTAGGTAGATAGGGCCACTGCTCTGAAAAGCTTAGAACCTATTCTGAAACAACGTGCAACAAGTGAGGGGAAAAGACAATAGGATGAAAGCTGGAAGAGAAGACCATACAGTTATATAGATGGGCTATCCAGCATCATTGGAATATTTAATCTTACCCAAAACACATGAATAAATAAATGTCATCAACTACCCTGCCTGCCATTCTCCCCCAGCCATACTTAGCTGGCAGAGAACTGGTCAGTGCCAAGTAGAAATGGCTGCTGAGGAGAGTTTTGAAGACGGAAGCAGCCTTATGAATCAATTCATGGATAGTGATCCAGGCATAAAGGGTATGGTGGCAAGACTGGTGGGAGAAGCTGACAAACAAGCACAGCAGTGATGCAACAAAGGAGGCAGAGTGTGTGATGCAGCGAGAGGAAGAAGTGGTGATGGCTTTGAAGGTGAGGAATGGGCTAGTTATTACATAATCTTATGTAGGACTGGGCTAGATGTCCAGGGGTGGACTGGATCCCTTTCAGCCTCACACTTCTCTGATTCGGTAAGAAGCTTGAATCTGACATGTTGAAAAATTGGGAAAATGGAAGGATTGAAAGAAGTGATGGTGTCAGAGGAGCAGACGCTGCTTAGGCTGGAGTGGGGTGATGCAGGTCTCTGGGAGGTCAGATAGGGGAGGACATTGCAGTAATCAGTTTGAAAAATGAAGAAGGATATAACAAGGAAGTCTATACTATGTTTAAAACATTTAGGCAGTAGAAGGAGGAGTTAAGATTCTAGGCAAGGAGATTGAATGAAGCCATTCCACAAAGTTTCTCTCTCTGGCTTAGGCTCAAGTAGACCAACCATTTATGAAGGGCTCCCACAAGAAATCCTACATTAGTGGTACAGACCCGGGACAAGAGTAGTCTATTTTATGGGCCATTTTCCTTAGATAGTTTTATTCCCCCGTCTGGACACGATGAAACATGGACTCCATTAGTAATCCCTGGCTCAGATGTGAACATCTACTTATAGGAAGTGTGGTGGGGAGTGAAATGGTCTTTTACACAGCTTCCTTCTTTCCAACATATGGTCTTCTAGCATTACCCATTTTCAAACGCTGAGAGAGGGAAATCCAAACAAAGGCTAGAATAAAGATTGATAAGTGCTGGCCAGTGTTTACATGAGATTTCTCCCTAGTAATAAAAACATGCCAGGTATAAGCTTCCACCAGAACCATTTTCCACTAATGAGTAATTATCTCTTCAAGTACTCCACAGGCACAAATACTAATCGTTATGTGATGTTTACAGAAATAGCCAGGTGCCAGGGATACCAAGTCACAACTCAGTGCTAAGTCACTGGAGGGCACTGTGGTGACCTTAGTGAGCTCTAAACAGAAGCTATAAAACAAGAGAGAATACTCACAGAAACAGGCCCTCTCTCCAAAATTTTATCCTTCATATTGATTTATGAGGTGAGGGTGCACTTTTAACACTTCTGCATTTCTTTGAAGTGAAGATTGTGGGGTTTTCTTCTGCTTGTTTGTTTTTAATTGTGGTCTGTTTTTTGTAAAAGTTAACCATCCGCTGAGTGTGGTAAAGCTCATAGAGGACAATTATCTTGGCTAGAACCTAAAATATATAAAGAATAGCCATATGATGTGCAGGGTGTCATTTTGGTCTGTGCTGTGCACGCTAAGATTCCCAGAGTACCAACCACTGGCTATCAAACAGTGGACTAGTCAGTCTATTAGCTTTGTTAAGTTGTCTTTGAACAGGGTAGGTTCCCAATAGCCAAAAGTCAATAGTGTTTTCAGTGGAGAGCCATGAGGGAAGTCATTGGAAGTTGTAATCTCTTTCTTCTCTGAGGTTCTACGACTGCTGCCCTTGAAAAACAAAGTACGGCTAAGAGCTTAGTGGCTTTTAATTGTATTGTCTGGACTTGTGTCCAGGACTGCTGGACAGCATCTCTTATTTATTTTTTTCAGAAGCCCTCTAATTTCTTTTGCCTGAAATTCATCTCTGAATGTCATGTTCACAGTCATCTGCGTCTCCAACTGTGGATCTTCAGAGCTGAGTGTTTGTTCAGCCTCCCCTTAGCACTGTTGATGGGTTGGCATTTACACAAAAGACCCAAAAAAGACACCAGAATGTGTGAGTGGAACCATGTTCCCTGTGAGCTGAACGCTTGGTCGGCCAGCCAGAAGAGATTCAAATGCCGCCCAGCTGATTAGCAAAGCACCCACAGTGTCCACGGCCAGCAGTGTGTGTTTCCACTGTAGTGCACCTCCACACAAGAGGCTGCTGGATGCATGAGACACAGGAGGTATCTCTGAGAACAGTGTTCACCATGCCAAGGGAGGGAAAAGGGGCACCAATGAGAGAGGATTTGGGTAGAACGTGGATGCAGGTGAATTGAGATCTGAGATGTAGCTGGGGAGCACAGCTGTGCAGAGCCTTGGAAGTGAGCATGAGGAACTTGGACTTTATACAGAAAAAGAAAGGAGTCATAGGGAATCAGTCAGAGCCGTAATGTGGAAGATGAGTTTAGCAGGGGCATCTGTGACGGGGGTGGAAAGATCAGAAGTGAAAAGAAGGGCTTGAAGCAAAGGATGTGGAAGTGGAGGCAAGAGCTGACCAAAACAGGGGCTAAAGGTTTAGTTGTAGTGATAGCCTGGAAGGGGCATGTTCTAGAGATACTACAGAGGAAGAGACATCAGACTTGACAAGAGACAGAGGTCTTGAGAACATCAAGATTGCTAGCCTGGGAGAAAGGAAAGATAATGGACTTACCAACTTGAGAAAGAAGGGCAAGAACAGGGAAGGTTTAGTAGGGAAAATCATTTAATTATCAATCAGGAAATTATAAACAGGGACAAAATGCAAAAATCTGGTCTATACAACAAAGGTAAAAAGTCATGCAGAGAGAAGTAAAAAAAGCTTTCTAATAGGCAAGGCAACCCTTCTAAGGGTGCCTACTGCCAACCACAGATTTTGTAAAGCATGCGAGTTTGCAGTGTTTTCCTTTCATCTACGTATCAATAAATTGGAAAATGTTGATGTATTTAATTTTCTGCCCATGTCATGTCACCCTTAGGCCTCTATATAGTGCCAATACCCCGAGTTAGATTGTGACTTTTAGACATACCCATGAGAATGGAGCATATCTCCTTAGGAGTGGATACACTACAATCCAGAGCTATAGTTTCTTCTTTGGTTACTCTCTTATTAGAAGAAGGAAGTAAACTGTTACTGATCTATACCAGTCCCCACTTTGCATTGGCTTAGCTGTGTTAGCCAAAAAGAAAGACAAGGCTTTACCCATCTATTCAGGAGAGCTAGTAAGCAGAGGTTAATCCCATTTACACTTAGTAAGCCTAGACCCAATGTTTTAGTAATCTGGGAAGAAGGGTAAGAGGTTGCATCCTTACTCACTTGTGGAAGCACATAGTCCATGTCACAAACAAGCCCTTAAGAATTCCAGAGCATACAAATAAAACATATTTCAGAACCAGCTACTAGATGGGAAAGACACTAATAGAATCCATTTAAGACTGAGAACAAACAATAGAAGACAAACTGTGTTAATTCACTATTAAAAACAAAACAGCTACCCATTCACAAAATACAAATATAAGAGAATCTAGAAATGCCTGACCAAAATATCTGCTCTCTCTCTTGTAAAGCAAACAATGCTCACAATTTGTTCCTGAACAATGTTCCTCTTAACAATAGCTACTGGATGTTGCTAGAAATACAGGCTATCATGAAAAGTTCTAAAGCTGACATGAAGTCCCCTGTAAACAGATAGAATGTCTGACAGGCTGATAACATTTCAACCAGATGCCAGAAAATATACTGTAGCAAATAACCTTGCATCGGCAGGAGATTTGAGTAGAACAATTCATATAAGTATATTTTATCTCTAACTCCCATCACTCAGTGCTGGGTGCTGGAGTTTCACTATTATCCTTAGGAGTGGAAGGAGTCAGAAATGGTTTGGTGCCGACATTTTGAAATGCCTGGTCTCTGGCATTCTTGGGCCGCTAAGAACTTTACTGGCACTGGCAAGGCAAAGCATGTAAAAAGATTTTAAATTATGGACTAAGACAAGTTCCTGGGCTGTTGCCAGATTTGGCTTTGTGGTCAAAGTTAAAGACTTTAAGGGTCTGATCTAAAGCTCACTGAAGTCAGTTGAAAGGCTCCCATCACCTTCAAAAGGAGCTAGGTCTGGCCTTATCTTCTAGTGAGATTGTTGACTCTAGTTTAGTTCTCTGGCCCTTCTCTAGTACTAAGTATGTGCTCCTTGGGTCCTCTACATGAGTGATTAATTTCATCCTTTCTTCTGTTTATGCAGTGCCTGCTATCATTTCCACTTCAGGCAGGAGCCTTATTTTCTCATAGCACTCTCATGTCTCCCAACCAATTTAAATGATCCTCCAGTTAGGAAACTGCGCTGTTATCAAGACAGACATTTGTCAGTAGAGGATGGGATGGGCATTGAGGTTTGTAATTAAACATAAGCATTAACTGTCATCACCATGCACCAGACAGTGATACAACCTCTAGATTTGTTAGGTCAACATCTCTAGTGGGGAGGTTACTGTGGGGCTGTATGTTTCTTCTTGTTTGCTTCCTTTTGTCTCTCTTCCTCTCTTGCCCCTTTCTGGTTGTTTGGAACAATATTGGTTTTAATATGTATTTTTATTTATTTATTACATTCACTTAGGGTGCGTCTACACAGCACAGTTATTTCGAAAAATCAATGCCAGTGTCTTCACAGTAATTCTGTTATTTCGAAATAAATTTGAAATAATGTATGGCTTATTCCAACTTCTGTAAACCTCATTCCACGAGGAATAATGCCTATTCTGAGATAGCTATTTCAAAATAGCTGCAGTGTGGGCACTCCACTGCTGCTGTTTTGAAATAGCTCCTCCCCTGTGCTTCCTGGGGTACTAAATCTAGGTAGCATGTCCACATTAGGGAAGCCTGCCTCAGACTAATTTTGAGGCTTCCCTGTAGAGTAGATGTGCTATTTTGAAATAAGTTATTTTGGAGTATTTCTTCTGGAACAGCTTATTTTGAAATAAGCGTGCAGTGCAGATGTACCCCTAAATTATAGAGTAACCAACAGTCATCTGTTACACCCATTGAGAGAATGACCTTTATAGTGGGCACAAAGAACTTTGTGAACAGAATGTACTTTATATTATTTTCCTTTTTGCATAAAAAGGACATGAAAAGGCAAAATAAAAGGCTTAATTCTGACCCTTTTCCTCAGGCAAAGCTCTCCTAGTGCAGGATTGGGTCTATAGCTATTCAAAGACCAACAGAGAGCAAACCATAAGCATTATTGGGAATCTGCTCTTTGTTTCTTGTGTTTCAGGCCAATGAAGGGTTTTGCAACGTACTACAAAATTAAAAGAAACCTTACATATTCCTGATGGCAGAATCTGCACGTCTGCATTCCAACTACTTTACAAACCCTAGACAAGACACATGATTTCTTTTTGCATAAATGACACAGGACCAGATTACAAAATCAGTCCTTCTCCGTTGGGACTCTTGCACCAGAATGACTGCAGGAGTTAAGATCTGATCATTCTGACAGGCTGTTTGAAATGAAAGGGTCAGTTACTGTTCTGGTCTGGGCAAGGGAGAAGTGTGGAAGCTGTCACGAAATGACCTGAAACGGTCCCTGGTGGTATGTCTGGATGTGTGTCCCCCACAGACACACATCATCTCAGGGGCACCAGAGAAAAGCACTGCAAATAGTTCCAGCACCTGCTGGAGTGAATGGAAAGTGGTTTGCCGCACTTTGCCAATTATCCAAACTGCAGTGCTGAACAGTATTTGAACTCCATTCATGACTACATCAAAACTCTTGGTTGTTCCTCTCCCCGAGTCCCTGAAACCACAAAGTTAAGCTTAATGAAATATCCATACTCACTAAACCAAACTGAAAATGTTCTTTTTGTCTGAGGTTTGGAGGCTGATGAACCAGGGCCATCTCTTTGATGTTTTGAAAAACATCAAAAGAACAGACTTCTTACCAACATCATTAGTGAGGCGCGAAGATGTTGTTTAGCGCACAGAAAATGCAGCATAGTATCCCCCAATGGACCTTGCCTTGTTTTTATTCCTCTTAAAATTTTTATGTGTAAATCTGTTTTGCAATTCTCATTTCCTGCCCCCTCTCCCCAAATCCCTCATTAAATCACTAGCAGAATTTTAGAGTGGTGACCAACTCTTCTTCCATCCTCAGGGGGTTTCATAAACTGTGCCATCTCCTCCACCACATGGAATGGTCACCAATCCTGCTGCACGCTCTTGATGTCCTAGATTATGTGTCGTTATATATGCATACACACCCAGACCAGTTAGCTACAGTAGTTTGATCGAAGGTAAATATACTGGCATGGGCAGTGGCTATTATAGGTGGGGGAAGGCATTGCCTTCCCACACCGCCAGCCTGGCCCCACCCATACTCCGCCCCCAGAATGCCTACTGTAGGCATACCGGGGGCGGAGTGTTGCTGTCCCCAAGCACCCGCCTTCCCTGTGCTCCAGAGCTGGGGCCACGTGCCACCCCACCTCCCTTTGGTGCTGAGGGGGGTGGCTTGGCTCCTGTGGAGAGCGGGGCATGGGCAGAAGGGGCGGGTCTGGGGGTGGGGCAGGAGGCTTGCCTCCTCCAGCACTATCTTTACCCACCGTCCATATATACTGGCCATTGGATGAATAGTTTTCGGTTCCCTCAGTGACCAGGGCAGAGGCTACTACAGAGCAATTGGGAAGATCCTTGAGCCAATTAACAGCTTGCCAGGAGCAAGAGAGAAACAGGCTAATCAGAACACTTGCAGCCCATTCAGGACCTGTAGGACTAGTTTAAAAGGCTTCCTTTCAGGGAGGGCCAGGACCCAAGGTCTCGGAGTGAAGAAGTGAGCAGTGGAAGAGTGGCCAGGATGTGGGGAAGAGGCAGGAGGAAGGTACCGGGAAGGATTGGCTGGGGAAGTGACTCAGGGAAGGGCTGCAGCTCTGTCAGAAGAGGCAACACTACCTGTTGTTTCTGCTGTTGTTGCTTGGTCCAGAACCTGTAGAAGAGCGTGTGCCTGGGTTCCCCCCAACCCTCCCCACACCACACCAGAGACTACCCCTGAAAAGGGAGGTTGGGACTAAGGGGGGGTTTCACCCCAAACCCCTTTGGCTTGCTGCTGATGAAAGTGGCTCAGTTGTCTGTGACCCCTGGTCTCCAGCAGAGGGAGAAAGGCCACACTGAGGGTCGCAGCGAGCCTCTGAGGCAAGCATTAAATGCCTAGGAGTGCAGGGTGCCTCAGGCAAAGCCGGAGCAGTGGCACAACACACGTACCTACATAGCTCACAGCTCTCCATTTATTTCCTGAAACACTTCTCAGGAGAGACAGATCGCACGGAAAAGTCAAAAGAAGCCGGTGGAGCTTTTAAAAAACCCATTATAAAGCCAAAAAAGGCCCAATTCATCAATCTGAAAATGAATGACACTAATTGAAGGAACAGGGTAAAGCTCAGAATCCTCCAAACAAGCAAAAAAGAGTCTGGGGTGGTCAATCTACGGGCGTATAAACCTGTAGCTCTGGAAAATGTGTCTCCTTTCAGGATTTTAATTGTAAATATCAATTTAAAATTACCAAAAGATGAATATATGAATGAAATACATTGGGCAACTCAACACAGGTATCTGATATTAAATATTCCAATGATAGATAGATCTCAGCTTCTGATCAGACACACACTGTAAAAGATTCTATCTCTTGTCAAGGAATTTAAGAAGTGCCTCAGCTATGGAAGAAACACCACATCAACTTTCTTGAGTGGTACTGGCCTAGGTTTCAAAGAGTCCAGAGGAGAAAGTTGCCAATGGTGCCCTCAAAAAAACACTGGTGAATCAATAGGACTCAGTAGGTGAAAGGCTTTGGAACAGGATAAAGGAGCAGCTCCATAGGATACTAAAAACATTCCGAGAACCTCGTAGAAGACTCTCTGAGGGCCCTCCAAGGGGGTCCAGTACTGCTAAAATAATTCAGCTGGAGCTTGAAAAAAGATGGGTGAAACCTCTGGTTATCTGGTGGGAAACACAACATTCATTCCTGCACATAAGCTCCATCATTATAGACTGCAGCTTTCCCTATCTACATATGATAAGGCATTGATGCAGTTACATGAACAGCTGAAATTGGGGTACAATACAAGGGTAGACTGAAACTGTTCAGTGCCATCCTTTTCCTCATCCAGGCTCTAACATCTATGCAGCTTAATTTGATTCTTTCTTCTCACTGTACTACTGAAGTCCCCAACTCTTTTCACAAGAACAAGCACAGTTACAGCCTAAGGAAGATAAATACATGCAGCTACTTTTATCTCAGCAAAGTTATTATCAGGCAACCATGTAGAGTAGTCAAACAAACCCTAATGCAAAGGTGCAGATACAGCTTCCCAGACAAAAATGAGAAGTCCCTATTTGCTCAGAAAGTAATAGGCCAGCAGTCTCTATTTGTTCTGTACCACTAGACATTTCTGATGTATGCTATAGGATGATTAGCTGCTGAAGGAAAGGAAAAAATCTACCGCACTGTTATCTAGCACTTCTAGCTTCAGCCCATGAAAAAGACTTTCCATTCTCACGTGGGAGAAACTGCTCCTAGAAATTATTCACCCAGACTAACCTGCAGAGATAGTGTACATGCCAGATCCCACCCAGGTCTCCTGCAGGGCATAGTGCAATCACCGGACAGTGAAGCTACATCACAAGGCACTTTCACAGCATACACACTCATCGCGTAAGAAGCAGACATATGAGACAAACTCACTGCATGAATGGCCTGTAGCCAGATTTCAACTTGGGCCACCTTCAGGAATTACTGCACTCAGTTCACTTTGGCTGTCTTAGGGCTTCCTGCTTAAGCACTTGGTCATTAAGAATGTAATGGGACGTGCTCAGATGCGAGGGTGAACGCAACAATACTGATCCAATCCACACTTCACCGACCTTTGGTTCAGTGGTTTTTGGACTGCAATTCCCATGCTGGTCCTGAACAGCTCTACTGCTGCCATTTTTAAATCCTGGTTTACAGAAGAGAAAACTGAGGTATAAAGGAGAATTGAAGTGATTTAGATGCAGTAGTTTTAACATATTGACTTTTCCCCTCTAGAGATGTGGATTCAAATTTGCTTTAGGCAACAAATGAAATGCATCCAGACAGTCTTGGTACAGTACCAAAGAAATATATGCCTGCCCCTCAAAACTACATGAATGCCGGTCCTTGTCACAGACTGGATTATTGGGGAGTGGGGTAGTGCAGAATAGGAAGAAGTGTATGCATTTGACAAAGCATATGGGAGAAGTTTGCACAATAGTGGCATGCAGTACTGCATGCCTGGCCCTAAAAGTTACCACTCACTCAGGCATCAAAAATCAAATAAAATGTTTAAAACAACAAAGACATAAAGGAGAGAGCCTCTATTTAAAGATAAGAGCAAGCTATTGCCACAGTGTTCATCTCTGTCACACATTTGATAAGAAAGTAGCCATGATTGGTATGTTTCAGAAGTACTCTATGGTTATAACAATATAGCTCTTCAATATAAATAGATCACTTTATAAAGTGTCTACTCTGTTCTTAAGAGCTGTGTTCTTCCTATCCAATACACTCAGTTTAATAGCACATTGTCCAGAACTGCTGAACTGGGGATGGCTGTCATCCTTCACACCCTGAACATACCCTTTTGACTGACAGAGCAAGTGGCAATGCTGTACTTCTGTTAAAGAGGAAGGGCCTGGCATATGTGCACCTATATCTTGACCTCAGCATAGTCAGTCAAGTACACTGGGGCTACACCCAGACTGCTGCTTTTTTTCCAGAATTTGCATACCTTTTTCCGATTGTTTTTTCGGAAGAGGCTTTTCTGAAATTTGGCCTGTCTCTGAAATATACCTCCCCCAGGCACCTGGGGCAGAGAGCCACAGGGAGCAGCCAGATGCTTAAAGTGGCATAAGGCTGTGCTGAAACAGTTGGCTGCTTTGTGTCTGAGGGTCCTGGTGCGGCAACCCATGGGCTAGATTGGGCAGCCTTCAGGCTGGATCCAGCAGCTTGGCAAGCGAAAGTGGCTGCAAGCCGTATCTTGTCCGCCCCCTGCTTAAGGGTGCCTGCTGGTGATTGGGACGCATGAAGAAGACGAAGACACAAAGTGGTTCTAGCACTCACTTAGATGCAATGAAAGACCCTCTAGATGCAATAACCATCACAAAATGGCTGAGGATGAGGTGGAGCCATGAGCTTTCCTACTGTATGAATTGGTAGCCATTGGAAAGCATGCCACACTCCCTTGTGGGCTTATATGCTCCCTATGAGGCAGTGTAGAGTGAGCTTAAACATCAAGCATGCAACACAGACCAGAAGGCCAGCTGACAGGCCAAGATTTCCAAAATCAGCCTAGTGATTTCCATGTGCCTCAGCTTCTAGGTGTCCTATTTGAGACACCTTTAAAGAGACCAACATTTTCAGAGGTTGAGTGCTCATCACTAAGAAAATCAGGCTCCTTTAAGGTGTTTCAAGTTGGGCACGCAAAAATAGAAATACCCAAAATCGCTAGGCACTTCATACAATCTAGTCTTAATTGTTTAAATTCCATAAGCCGGATTCCTCTATCTCCACTCACTGAGCTCAGTCAAAGCATCTCTCAGGGCAAACACTTGTGCTCCAAGACGACACCTCTTATGTTAATTAAAAATGTGAAATGTTTCACATGATAGCTACACAGAAGGTCAGATTCCTTCCTCTATGCCCCTGGAATCTCAGAGAGTTTATTTTTATACATCTAGATCCCCCAAATATGCCTATACAGCGATACAAAGGAGAGTAGGATGCGCTGTTGCTATGTCAACAGTTACTACCCAGAAGGGAGAGGCAGGTACCGTAAAGGGGCAGGGGCAGGAGGCGGGGAAAAGAAAAAAAAGGAGTCTTAATTAGCAACTTCCTCTTTTAAGCACAACTACAATGGAAATGTTCTGAGATGTGGAAATAAAACAAACCTTTCATTAGCATTCACAGTTAGTGGAGGTCTCCTTGGCACTGACCAGCTGCATCTGCACCAGGAACAAAACACATCGTGCTCACGCACCCCACCCTCCCAACACCCACATAAAAGAGAGAGAAATGTCAGAGAAGCTCTTTCTTCAGGAGCCTGGAGGGGGGGGGCAATAGAAGGCAGGAGCATGGCTTCTATTTGAGACAGTTGCAAAGACTGATTCAAAGAGCAGCCAAACTGCATGTTCCAAACCCCAAAACCAAATCTCGGGGGGGGGGGGGGACAGGATGGGATTCCTGTCTCTAAACAAGATCCAGCCTGTTAAGATGTGCAAATACTGTTAATGGGCAGGAAGCACCAAAATAAACCAAAAGAATGGAATGGAAATTACCTTGGGGAATCTTTACAGAAAATAGGCAAAATATACTACTCAAGCAAAGAGTGACAACTTCACTGACTTCAGCCAGCTTACATTGGCCATTAACTCATCCCAGTGTGTGAACAATATACAAAATTGAATTAGAACAGGTGAACACAGCAAGTGAACAGAATTTTTATCTGGGGGAGGCTGAGCATCAGCTAGAAAGGGGAATATTTTAGATATTGTTTTTAGGCTATAATTTTTAACTTTTAACCAAAGTCAAGGGAACATCTCAGTCACTATAACCGTGACTAAGTAATTAACAATGCTGCACTTCACTTTCCACGTCTATGTGTGTGTGGGGCAGATCTTCGAGATCTAAAGGAACAGGAGTCATCGTATTAAGAATTATCATTAGTTATTAGTATTGAGGAAATATTAAAAATTCTTCTGGGTATCACTTGCAAGCACAGCACAGACCTTGCTCTTAACCAGAGGTGGGCAATAATTTTCACAGGGGGGCCACTTTGTGAATTTTGGTATGTAGTCATGAGCCGGCTCTCAGCCCCCCAGAATAGGCAGGACTTCAGGCAGAAGGGGTGGGCTGGGAGCTACAGAGAAAGGGAGAGAGAGAGAAAGAGAGAATGTGAAAGAGAGATACTCTGTGCACGGGTGAGACGAGACAGACTTTGTGATACAGATTGAGTGTGTATGGCACAGGGACTGGGAGAGGGTGTGTGGCAGTGTATGTGTGACAGTGACTCTGTGTATGTGTGTGTGGGGCACAGAAACAGTGTGGCACACACTGGATGTATGTGACAGTGACAGAGCGTGTGTGTGTGCTGACTGCTAAGGGGCAAGTTTCTGAGGGAAGCTATGCTTTGTCTCTTTAAGACAGGGAAAGCTGTCCTACTCTGTTGTCTCCTCCCTCCCCAGCCCTGCAGAAATGGGGTATGGTGGGAGAGTGTGCATGTGAGAGAGAGAACGAGAGAGAAAGAGAGAGAGAGAGCACAAACACTGAAATCTTAGAAACAGTGCACTGCCTCTTAAGACAGATACTCCTCTAAGTCATTTACCATTCATGCTTCAGATTGGAGCAGCTCCACTGTGTCGTCCCTCCTTGACCCTGCTCTGCAGAGATGAGTTACAGTGCAGGGGGACACCCTGACTTCAGCACTACCTCTCCCCTCCAGTCTCCCTCCTCCCCCCACAACTCTGCACAGCAAGCAGGAGAATCCTGGGAGCAGCTCGGCTGCAGTATGGAGCAAGGTGGGGGGAGGGGCAGCTGTACACATGCTGCAGGCTGTAAGTATGCACTCTCTGCTAATCAGCTGGGCCAGCCTGAGAGAAATGATTGGCAGGCTGGATCTGGCCCCGGTGCCTGATTTTCCCCACCCCTGCTCTTGACTCTAGTTGGACATTTGAGTACAAATAGGTGTCTTCCGCTATACATGACAAAGTATGTAATGAAACGTTATAGTCTAAAAATCCTGCTTCCTGGCCATTCAGACGTAAGAAACAATAGATGCGTTGGAATCTCCTACAAGGAGTAACAACAGTTTCTTGCATTTACAGAGTAACTTATCACCCTGATGTGATCTCAAAATGCTTTGCTAATCTGATCTTGAGCCCCTGCTACAATATTTCACTCATGCACCAGGGTCACACCATTAAAATCAATACCTTATCAATACCTTTGTAAACTGGAGTTATACATTGATGACTCAGGCCCTGCATGTACAGTTCTCTCATTAGTAATATGCAGCCTCTTTTGGAAAGAAATGTGGAAAATGTTTAAAAGCGCACAGTAACACTGCTGCACAACTTATGGCAGGAAGATAAAGAATACCACCTCCAGAAAACTCCACAGGAGGAATTTTAGACAGGCAGGACATATTTACCATCCTAAGGACTGGGTCAAATATGCCTACTCTTGAGAAACGTGCCATGAGATCTGTATGCCCCTGAGTAGTCAGAGGGTCAATTTAGTGCATCATCTGAAAAGTGGCATCTCATGAAGCAGTGTCCCCAGCATCATACTGGCTCCTATTAATCTGATATTCGTTCCCTGTGGAAAGTGCTCTCTTCTGAATCGTTTGACCCCTCTTTCAACAGCACCTGGGCTTTGGTGTAACCCCATGCCAGTGGTAACCAGGAGTGATCCTGTTTAACGTGCAAGATTCAAGAGTGGTTTATGCTTGCCTGTTCACATGGGTAACAATAAAGCTTAAACTGTAAAACAGCTACCTGAGCTCCATGTGGCGGCCCAGAAATAAATTCATTCCACTATAAGCCTGATTCAAAACCCACTGCAATGGAAGTCTTTCCATTGACCTCACTGGGCTTAGAATCCGGCACTAAGTGGGCAAAGTGAGATTGATGGTGAACGCAGGATCCCATATCCTGTGCTGGCAGGAGCTGGAAGTAGAACAATAGCTTTCACAACAACACCCCTACGAGCAGCTCACCGAGCAACAATGAGCTATTGATACATTCGCGGATTTGTTCTGTGAAGTGAAGAAACACTGAGCCTGCAGCTCTCTGCAGAGGACAGAGCACCAGATTTGGGACTGGAGAAGAGTGTGGTTTATTGAGAACAGTGTTGAAACGGCAAGCTATCATTTTAAGATTGGAAAGGCTTCTTAGTTCTGTTTGCAACCTAGGGGACTCCTCAGGGAAGCATCTGGGATCAACAGTCAATTGGCAGCCAGCAAGCCAGCCGTAAGTTGGGGCACGCTATGCCTCTCTGCTTTTAGAGCATGGGTTCCCCCCCATCAATTCCCCCTCCCTCCCAAGTTGTGCTGCTATTTTTGTTCTTTGGCCCCAGTAAGTTACTTTTTTTTTTGCTCAACAAGTTTTGCTGCTATTGGGGGGGGGGCATGATGGTTTCTCAAAAATCAAAAAGGGGGAGTGATGCCGAAAAATTTGGGAACCACTGTTTTAGAGAGAAGCCTGGTTTGTCTCTCTGTTTTGGGTTTTTGGGCGTTACCATTCTGAATTCTAAGAACTATCAGTGTTGCATTGCAATCTTCCGGCAAGAGTATTGACAGTTTTTAATCTATCTCCTCTGTCTCCGTGCTGTCAACACAACAAAAAGGAGTAAAGGAAGACATCGGACGGAGGACTGTGAGAAGAGGGTAAAAGAAAGCGCAAGATACGGCATTTGGTAACAACTGGAGAAATTGAGGGCACCAGATAAACACCAGGGCAAAGGCAACCAGGAAAGAGAAAGGGAATTAGACCTGGGATAAGGAGAGACAAAATAAATGAAGGCGAGAGGAAGAATATGACGCTGCCAACTTAAGAGAATGCAGCTGAAAAGTATAGGTGGAATGGAGCTAATATTGTGACTCTGCCTTGCAACATTTAATATCTGAGTAGCGAAGGAGATCCATGGTCATCTCCTGGGGCTCATATCTTACCCATCCTCCTGCCTCCATAAGTGAAATGCAGGTAACAATGATATCTTTATGGCTTAAATTATTCCTTCTAGAACAGGATAAAGAATGATATTTATTGAGTCCCAGTGACCTCTGCTTATTGATTCGGTAGGCTGAACAAATATTCCAGCAAGAAAGACCCACAAATCAGTTGTTTGATTTCTCATTCACTACAGCAAATGCTTTCCTCAGATGGGTAGCTGAGGTATTGATAACTAGAGCTGTGAGAATAACCAATTTTCCAGTTCAGTCATTAAAACAATAAATAAATAAATAAACTATTTCAGATCAACATGAGTTTTTTTTTAATCAAAAGAGATAAAAAAAATCTTGTCAGGTTGAATTATATATACTATTCAATGCAAAACAAAACATTTTATTTTGTTTAAATTTGGGAGTTTTGCTTTAATTTTGCCAAAAAATAAAATTAAAGTAAAATTCAAAACAAATTAATTTCAAATAAAAAAGTCAAAACTTCACTTTGAAAATATCAAAACAACTTTTTGAAATTTTTTGGTTTGGTGTTTTTGGTTTTTGACTGAAACAAATAAGTTTGACAAGAATTTGTGAATTTCTTTGGTTGACCTAAATCTGTAATTTATAGCAAAAAAAGTTTTGTCTAAAAAATTTTACCAAGAAACAACCAACTAATAGGAGCGGAGAAATTGGCTTGTGGGATGGGAGGCAACACAAGCCTCTCCCCCCTCCCAGAGCTGAGAGTCACATGGAGGGAGCATCCTGTGGTTTCAACTGGTCTGGGGCTGCAGCAGGCAGGGAGCCCAGCCTGCCTTGGGGGTGCTGCAGGGCTGCTGGCTTAGGCCTCCCAGCCAGAGCCTGCCTCTGGCAACCCTGCCGCTCCCATACCCCAACTTCTTCCCCCAGGTCACCATCCAAATCCTCTGCCTGAGGTCACAACTCCCTCCCAGATCCTGTACCCTCTCCAACACCCCTCCCCCAGGCCAGAATCCTCTCCTGCACTAATCCCCCCTCCCTGACCCTACACCCCAATCCCCTAATCCAGTTCACAACCCCCTCCTTCACCCAAACTCCCTCTCAGACCTCACACCATCTCTGCCACCCTAGTCCCTTACCCCGTGTGTGCTTCTGTGCCCAACCTCTATGCTACACCCCACACCCCCTCCACAGAAAAATGCAGCCCTTGACCACTTTCCAAAATCTTGGAGTGACCCCCCCACCAAAAATTATTGCCCATCCCTGGTCTAGATAATACTTAATCTTGCCATGAGTGCAAGGGACTAGACTAAAATTACCCCTCGAGGTCCCTTCAGTCCTACAATTCTATGATTCTATAATATATTTCCTTTCGTTTCTTTTAAATCTGCTGTCTATTAATTTCATTGGGTGAACCCCAGTTCTTGTGTTACTTGAAAAAGTAAATAATACTTCTTTGTTCACTTTCTCCATACCAGTCATGATTTTATAGATCTCTATCATATCCTCCCCTTAGTGGTCTCTTTTCTAATATGTACAGTCCCAATATTTTTAATCTCTCCTCATATGGAAGCTGTTCCAAACCCCTAATGATGTCTGTTGTTCTTCTCTGTACCTTTTCCAATTCTAATATAACTTTCTGAGATAGGGTGACCAGAACTGCACACACTATTCAATGTGTGGGAATACCCTGAATCTATATAGTGGCATTATGATATTTTTCATCTTATTTATTCCTTTCCAATGATTCCTAACATTCCATTTGCTTTTCTGACTTGCCACCTGCCAGTTTACAGGAGTAATCCTGTTTACTTCATTGAGTTCTGGAGAAAACCCTTAACCTAAACCCTCTCTTTCAAAAATGTGAAGTAATTTCACAACCCCTTTATGGAATTGTTTGTAACCATTTGGGGAAAAAACCACCATTAAGCAAACAAGCAAACCTGAAAGTAGCCTGCTTACGATGAAAACATAAAATGAATGAGGTATAGTATCTGTGTGAATGTTCTTTGAAACACTCAATAAGTGTCTTCAGACTTTGAAACAATGGTGTTCTGCTAAGTGCTAATCCTCCAAATGAAGAGGAAGGAGGCTAAGGGGGAGACTGTTTAAATTATTAATATGACCCCATGCTTGTCTGTCTGGTTTGAACAAGGAGATGAATTATGTTGAGGGCAATGTTATTTTAAATTACTCTCAGCTAGGTTCCGCAAGTTGTGGAGCTTTTATTCATTTCCCAGGGGCTTATATCTACATGTGTTCACAATTCCTTCCCTTCCCACATAGGTATTTATCCAATTCAAAAACATTTCACATATTAAAAAAAGCATCAAATAGTGAAATAGCTGCCTGACCCAAAGATGAGAGGTCTAGAGCAGTGGTTCCCAACCTGTGGTCTGCAGATCCCTGGTGGTATGTGACAGTACTGCAGGAGATCCATGGAAGTTTAAAAATGACAGCGGGCCCAATCCTTTCTTTACTTTTCTTTTTGTTTTTCTTTTTTTTGTCCCCCAGGGAGGGGGGGGTCTGTAAAATTTTAATAGATTGGACAGGGGTCCATATGCTCAAAAAGGTTGGGAACCACTGATCTAGAGAAACAGCCATGTTAAAAAAGGGCAAGAGCTCACGAGCTTTTAAGGCACAGCCCCAGTAGGGTAAGGTGGGGGTGGGGCTTGCTCCATGCTCCCAGTAGAGGCAGGGCCTCAGGCAGAAGGGGGCAGGGTGAGGACAGCCGGCCCTCATTACTGCCTGGACTGCAGTGTGCTGGACTTGCCCGCCAGCCCTCTCTGGCAGCCATTTAAAAGGCCTGGGGCTCTGGCCACTGTCACAGTAGCAGCGGTGGCAGCGAGGAACTTCGGGCCCATTTGTATCACTGGGCTACGGGGCAGTTGCCTCTTTTGCTTCCCCCTGTTGGCGGGCCTGCCCAGTCCTGTATGACAGGTGGCAATATGTGGGCAGAAAGCATAATGTATTGGATAGTCTACTAGACTAGGATTCAGGAGACCTGGAGTTTCGACCCAGCTCAGCTGATAATTTCCTATGTGACCTGGAGGAACAAGACACTTCATCTCACATGTCCTCCAGTTTCCCATTTGTAAAACAGGGATATTATTTCCCTACCTCACACAGGTGCTATAAGCATAACAACTGTGAGGTTCTCAGATACTATGGCTGCTACTAATTACTGTGGACTTTGCTATGCCAAAGAAGCTAGTACATGATGAATTATTATTCCAGAAAAGCTGCTATGGCTGTATGATGTTTGTCAGCTAGAATCTCTGCTAGCAAGTCTTTCCATTCGTCTGCATTTCCTCCACAATAAACACCTCTCAACTCTTTTAAAAAAACAATACCATTTACATTGCAATTAGCTACTGGGTCAGATACAGTTTATAAAGGACTGTTGGTGGTGAAGATAAAAGCAAAACAAACTATTGGGCTGTTTTTTCCAAACACAGCCTATGCATGCACTTCAAAGGAGCTATAAAGATATGAGAGAAGGCTCAAGATTGGGAGACAGAAAACCTCTCTACTTCCCCAACCCAACAACTAAAGCTATCAATCAGTCCCAAACTGGTTGGGATATTTTAAAATATTTGTTCAAACAGGGATCTACTGTTCTATTTTGATTCCACAATTAAAAGAATTTGGAAACACCAACTTATCGTCATGGACTTGGGGGAACCATGAGATTGATGATTGCTGCCCTTGCTGTTGTGGCTACATTGCTATTTATACTAGCACAAGCTTGCTCAGAACTAGTCCTAATAAACTGTACATGAGCAAGGGAATCACACCCTGACATTGCTACACCCTGGCTTGTAGTGTAGATCATAGAATCACAGAATACTAGAACTGAAAGAGATCATGAGATGTCATCAGGTCCAATCCACTGCACTCAGAGCAGGACTAAGCACCATCTGGATCATCCCTGACAGATGTTTATCTAACCTGCTCTTAAATACCTCCTGTAATGGAGATTCCATAACCTCCCTAGGCAACTTATTCCAGTGCTTAACCACCCTGACGGTTAGGAAGTTTTTCCAAATGTCAAACCTAATCCTCCCTTGCTGCAATTTAAGTCCATTGCTTCTTGTCCTATCCCCAGAGGCTAAGGAGAATATTTTTTCTCCCTCCTCCTTAAAAAACACCCTTTTAGGTACTTGAGCATCTCCTCTCAGCCTACTCTTTTACAAATTAAACAAACTAAACAAACCCAATTCTTTCAGTTTTCCCTCACAGGTCATGTTTTATAGACCTTTAATTATTTGTGGTGTTCTTCTCTAGACCTTCTCCAATTTCTTCACCTCTTTCCTGATGCAGCCTAAGGGTCCAATTTGATCTTAAAATGGCTCGAAAGCAATGTATAACCATTGACAAGGTGGTTATCAGATGTCCACTGATCTAGGTGAGAAGAGACTCAAGTCCTCAGTTCTTTGGATCCTGACTTTTTACATATTCAGAAGAGAACTGTTCCTATTTACAGCATTAACTAAACAAACAATTTGGTAACTGTAACTATTGTTACAAGAGGTGCACAATATACCAGGTACTGAGATGAAACTTAAATAAGAATTTATTTTTCCTTCCAATTGCCAATTCAGCAGCTGTATATTTTAGAGCAATGTAAATTGCACTTGCACTAAGATCTTGGTTCCATTCTTGCTCTCCCACTGGCCTTCTGGGTAACTATACACAAGTTACTTCCCCTCACTGTGCCTCGATTAATACCTCTGTAAAATAGGGATAAAGATACTAACCTCCTTAATAAGGGTGGTATTATTATAATGTAGGCCTCTCCCTGAACCTATATAGACACTTCACCTAGTAACACACTGACTCCCATTTTTTATCCTATAATTGCAGAGGTGTTAACTAGCCATTTCACTGTGAATGGTCTCTTGAAATATGTGTTAACTAGTTATGCTAAACAATCTGTGCCACCTTGTACTAGCAGTAAAAACTCTGAGTGCTTTTCTCAGACCTGAAAAAGAGCTCTGTGTAGCTCAAATAGTTTGCCTCTCATCAACAGAAGTTGGTCCAATAAAATATATTATCTCACCCACTTTATCTGATAGATAATCTATGGACTTATTTTTTCCAAACATAGCCTTCATCTATGCGTGCAGAATTTAGCATATGCAAGCATTTGCATCCACATTTTTTGTGCACCATCAAGTATGAAAAAAATTTACACACTGATGCTTGTCACATTTTGAAAATTTGACCTTCTCTCTCTCAATCTCTCTCACTTTTAAACAGATAGCTATGGATAAGTGTGAATCATCAAACCTTTGTGCCTAAAGTCAGGCTCCTAAATCCATATGGTCTGTCACTGAAACCAACTTTGTTCTCTAAAATATGGTATCCTCCTGAGATGAAGGCCCTGCCACACCTCCATTGCTGTGTTATTGCTGCTTGATGTACTCTATTCAACTTAAATTTCCTCCATCTTCAGCCTGCATGCAGCACAGTTCAAAATCAGCAATCCTTTGGGGAGGAGTACACATTTAACAGTGGTAGGAAGCCAATTTGATTGGGAGACTTGCTTGCTTACCACAACTCATAAATGTATATCTCTTTATTTTATGGTTTTATACAGCATTCGTTATTATAGTATGAAGCTCTGATGTCTGTTTTCTTCATAGAGCATCTCGGTATGAAGTTGAGCATACCTGTTTGTGAATATTCTTGTTTTGTGTCCAATTACATGATATGGTTCTTATACATGGAAAAAGACCACTGCTAACTTAGGGTACGTCTACACAGCATGCTTATTTCAAAATAGCATGTCTAAACTACAGGGAAGCCTCAAAATTAGTCCAAGGCAGGCTTCCCTAATGTGGACATGCTACCTTGATTTAGAGCCCCAGGAGGCACTGGGGAGTAATCACGTAGAACTCCCTGTGGAGGAGCTATTTCAAAATAGCAGCAGTGGAGCGTCCATACTACTGCTATTCCAAAATAGCTGTTTTGGAATAGGTGTTATTCCTCATGGAATGAGGTTTACAGATTTTGAAATAAGCTGTCTGTTATTTCAAAATTTTTTTGAAATAACGGAATTGCTGTGTAGACGCTCAGATTGTTATTTCAGAATAACGGCCATTATTCCGAAATAATGCTGCTGTGTAGACGCATACTTACTGTCCACATTCTGTGCAATGAAACATAACATTCCAAGCATATTCCTCATGCAAGTTAAATTATCACTAAAACTCTGTAATAGGCCTCCATCCCATTCTTCATCTTCTGCACTTTTCTCTATACTCCATCAGAGAGAAAAAGAACCTCTCTCTTCATCTCAATCTAGAGAACAAAAATCTCAGAGATGGTCACTGTTCCACTGTTCATGAGTTTCCAAGTTTGGATGTCTAAGAAAGCCATTGCAATGCAGAATAATGAATCAAATGCATGAAAATAATATAAGCAATGTGCATTAGAAATTTCTCAGAAAACCCCCCCACCCCAAACCCTTTCAAGTTGCTGCCTTCACCCTGTTTTAACGTCAAACCTTTGACATTCCAAGCGCAAAATACAATATGGTCTCATAGTGTGTCACATTACTGAATTCAAGGTATGTGTCAACTCCTCAGAGCAACTGGTCAGCTAATGTCAACAGCAGATGCCTATGCTTGTTTCTATCAAAGCCCATGTTGCTTGAGGAAAAAACAAAGAAAAAAAATAAATATATTTTACATTGTTTTAAGTTTTTATTTGTTTTCACTTATCTCACAAATACATTTAAAATTGCTATTAAATTAAATAAGACTCCTCTACCAAAGAGGGCATTCCATAACATGAGCAACCGAGTCAACCATTTCAGCTGCTGCCAACTTTGTAGTTAAAAAACCCTGTTCAACACAGTTCACTGTGCTGAATCTTGAAAGGAATGATTCCTGACTGCAGAGTTCAGACCTAAATGTGCAGGCTTCCCGCACACCACTGATCCAAAACCATGGCAGCTATGCATCTGTGCTCTCTAATCAAATCTCAGTTCAGGAAAAAGTATTCCGCCCGTCTGCCTCCTTCCCAGCTCCCTAAACAATACTTTGTGAGAGGGATGGAAAGCAAGAACAGACTCTCCACACAGTATCTGCTCAAGAAAACAGTTTCTTGGTCCTCTGCCATAATACACTCATTCTAAAGAATGCTAGTGTCTGCAACCATACCACTCAGGGCTGTGATCTACTCAGCTTTTATAAACAATATAGTGACAAGACCTGGTCAGCACTTGGATGGGAGATTTCTAAGGAAGTCTCAGGGAGACAGAAATGATAGCATACTCTTCTTTCCTACAATAGGGAGACAGCCAGGGATATCAGTGGTATAGACAGGACCTACTCCCAAGTTCAGGGCTTGCCAATCGGCTCAGAACCCTCCCACATGCATTGGTGCAATGCAGCATCCCACTGCCCTTGTGTTTTCTCTCATACAACTTAAAACCTTTTAATTGTTAATCTCTACCAGGGGGCTGTGCCCCCTGCACGCTGCACACACCAGCCCCCTCTCTCTGGGGGCAGGTGTCTGGCCAGGGGGCAGGAGTGAGCTGGGAGGTCAGGGGTCTCGGCAGAAGGAGTGAAGGGGTGGAGGAGAGGGGGTTGGGTTCAGATGGCAGAAGGGATGTGGGACGGCTCGGGGGGAGGGTGTTCAGACGGCAGAGAGGACCCAGTGCAGCCCGGGGGGAGGGGTCAGGCTCAGATGGCAGAGGTGACCTGATGTGGCCCCAGGGGAGGGGTCGGGCTCAGGTGGCGGTGGGGACCCAGCGCAGCCCGGGGGGGAGGGGTCAGGATCAGGTGGCGGAGTGGACTTGGCGCAGTCCAGGGGGCATCAGGTTTGGATGGCAGAGGGGAACCACCACAGACTGGGGGAGGACGGTAGAGGGTGGGCTCAGATGGCAGAGGGGGTCGGGCTTGGATGGTGGAGGGGACCTGGTGTGTTCCTGGGGTGAGGGAGTTGGCTCAGATGTCAGAGAGGGGACCCGGCGCGGCTTGGAGAGGTGGTTGGGGTCAGATGGCAGAGGGAACCAAGCCCCATCAGCTGCTCCCCGTTAGCACAGCACCCCCGGGTGTGAAGTGGGAGCTGGAGCTGGAGTAGCCGGCACCGAGGCTGGCCACAGCAGGCAGCTGAGGATGGAAGCGGAGGCAGGTGGCAGTGGCAGTGGCAGCATGAGAATGCAGATGATGTGATGACATCATTCTCTCATCTGGCAGGAAAAATGTTTCTAGTGAGAGAGAGAGAGAGAGAGAGAGAGACTATATATTTTAGTGAGTGAGAGTGTGTCTGTATGTCCATCCGTCTGAGAGTCCATTTATTCAAGAACTCCTCCTAAATGGAAAGAGCTAGGACCACCAAATTTGGTAGGCAGCTTCCTCTTATCCTAACTTAAAGTAAGATCAGGGTTTGGTTGTGCCAGGACCACAGGATGCGTGTAGAATGTTATTGTTTCCCATCAAATGGAAAGGGAGCGGTGTGAAAGCAGGGACAATTTTACTCACGAATGACCGGGAGGGTAGGAGGGGGTAACAAGTGCACCAACTCTGGCCCCTACTACACCAGCCTGGCCGGAGAAGCAGCTGCCAGCCACTGCGTGGCTTCTGTAGCATTTGGCCCCCACCGCCCCATGCTGTCCATGGAGAGCAGCTGCCAACCAGTCTGCACAGCCCCTTCCGCCCCAGGGAAAAGCCAGTGGGCAGCCTGCGTGGCCCCTGCTGCCCTGGGTCAGCCCCAGGAAAAAGCTGGCAGGCAGCCTGTGCAGACCCTCCACCATCACATGGAGAAGCTGGCAGGTGGTTTATCTGGCTCCCCAGTTCCTTGGGCTGGATCTAGGGAGAAGTCAGCCAGGAGGCTGCGCAGACATATACCCCCCGCCCGGCCCCAGACCCAGGCAACACCAGGTAAGTCTTTTAGTAAAATATAAAGCAGGAGTCCTTACAGATTTTGCTCTTTGAAGATCCTTGTGCTCTCTTCCTCACAGCAGAGATGCAAAACCAGGTGCAAAACGTGGCAAATACATTCTGCCTATGTTCGTTCCTGTTCCTGTCTTTTCCCAAACCCTTATGTAAAGGTAATGGGAGCTGCCACAGATCACTCCAGAACTGAGAGAACTTCAGAGATGAGTAACTTGATTCCTGTATGTACTTTGGCATGTTTTAAATTTAAAGCATGGTATAACTATACTGAAAATACCTCCCAACCACACGCTGCTTTCACATACACTAATGCAATCATCATGTGCTTCAACAGGATTTGCCCCATGATGATGGGGGGGCAGAATTTGGTCCATTGTCCTTGCCCTCACAAATAAAGATGGGAAAAATAAGTCCCAATACAATAGTGATTTTCTCTATAAAGCTTATTAGGGAAGAGATCAAGGCTTTTTTTCCATTCCTTTTAATAAATAACCTCATTATAAGGCTCTTACACTAAGCTTCTTTCACTCTCCAGCAACCAGACCTGGCTCTCAGTCACAGTAGACTTCTGCTTATCTAAAATCATCGGAGCTTGAAGAGAATTCTGATCTGAGAAATTTTGGGTTGAAACAAAACGCTAGCTACAGTTTACTGGATTTCTTGCTTGACTGAGAACACAGCGGCCAGGAAGCACAGAAGTGCACAGTAAGCAGACTCCGGGCTCTCTCAAATAACCCATTTCAAATATGAGAGCATCCATCTGATGCCTAAGTCCCTGACCACATCTGCATAATGCAACCAGCTGAAGTCAAGAAGGAGGGATGGAAGAAGAGAAATGAATAAGCAATGCATGCAGGGTGGTACTGTCATTTTCCACGTTCTCAGGTGTGACAATGTAAATGAAAATGATCAGTGCTGCTGATCCGGTATCCAAATATATGAGCCAATCAAACTTGGTATGTTTTTAGCTGGCTCGTCAACTTCCACTCTCATCACTGCATCACACACAGTGATACTCAACTGAATCTCCTTCTTCCTCCCCATTGTACCCTTTACTCCTCAGCTACCTCTCCCCAAAAGGCACGGGCTGGGTGGAATGGAAATTGAATACACCCATAAAAACACTTTTTTATAACAACCCAGCCGTGAAATTCATTTTGCTTCACTACCACTGGTAAGTCAGAAACTCCACGCAGCCTTTAATAAACTTCTCCAAGTGAGTGTGCTGATAACCAAATAATGAGACATTTCCGATAGCGAGAAAGCAGAAAAACAGAAACTATTACATTAAAAAAATGAAAAGGGGGGGGGAGAAGCTGAAGAGCTCTCCTGCTGCAAAGTGATTCCTGAATGTTATGAACCAGCATTCCCAGGGGAGACAGGTCTCCTTGGCCCAGAGGTGGCCAGGTGTCAAGATTCCAGTTCCACCACGTGATGACCTCATCCTGACATTACAAGAAGAGAATGGAGTGGTAACCAGGTGAGGTCCCAAAAGGTGTCAGAGCTGAAGGATGTTCCTTGGCTTCACTCAGCCATTCCTGCATGTTGTCAAATGGAAGGGACATCTCAATTATCACCAACCATCCTAAAAAAAATGTCTTGCCTTAAAAAAAAATCATTTTAATAGAAGCTGCTGAGTTATCAAGACTTTTGAAAATCAGGTTGCTAATCTTTAAATTAGTAAACATGGCACGAAAAATTCATGTAAATAGGTGAAAATAATTAATTTATCTTGATTCAAAATTCATTGACCAATTTTAATTTTTCAAAACCATTTTTGTTCATGCTGAAAAAGGGGCTTTTTAAAAATTTGAATTCTTTGCAAAAATTCATTTTTGACCCAAGAATGGTCAGATGAGGGGAGACCAAAGGTCCAGCTAGACCAGTGTCCTGTCTTCCGACAATGGCCAACACCAGGTGCTTCAGAGGGAACGAACAAAGTGATCCTTCCCCTGTCACCCATCACTAACCACGTTGGCTAACAGCCATTGATCAATCTATACTCCATGAATTTAACCAGTTCTTTTTTTAACCATGTTATAATGTTGGCCCTCATAACATCCTCTGGAAATTTGCTATTTTTCAATAAAATTGGAAAATGAAAAACAAACTTTTTTTGTTTTTTTTTTTCTTTTTTCCTTATCTGCTCCTCCTTTCTTCCATCTTTCCATTTTTCAGCAACAAAAATAGAAAGAGAAAAAATTGAGAGAGGCAAAAGAAAAAGATGAAGGAGTGGAAGATAGGAAATACCCCAAAATACCCCAAACCAGAACCTCCCCAAATTAAAACACAATTTTTAAATTAAAAGATTAAAATATTTTGCATAAAAATTGTTCACTTTTGAAACTGGAGTAGCAAAACTTACTTAGAAATTTTCAAACATTTTTCATAGTGGTTTTTTTCTTTTTTTTTTTTTAATCAGCTCTACTCTTGAGCTGAAGTCTTAACTGGAGCTATGCCAATTTACATTAGCTCAAGGTAAGGCCCATCATCTTAATTATTTGCAGCATGAATATCTTTTTAAGTTAAGTAATAAGGACTTTTATGCAACTATAGACAGCTTGTGGCATCAGGATTTCAGCTTCCTGATTAGTCCAAACACACAAGAAAGAGGTCCAAAGTCGAGTTGTAAATTTAGATAATTTGTAACATTTGTTTTTATATTATGAACTAGCAGATTTAATTTTTTTTATTATGGAAAATAAAAGGAAAATGAACTTGTTTTATTTAAATTATTGTATTTTTCAAAAAATGCAGTGTTATTTTCCTGAAGTTAATTTTTATTTCAGATTTCTTAAAAATGACTGTTAATTTTTTTCTGGGTTTTTTTAGTAAATTTTTTAAAATGGGAATTCCATCAAGTGTATTTTTTCACTCCTATAATCTCTTATCATTTGCTATGTTTTAACAAAAAAGTGCTACAGTGAATGTGATTTCCAATACCATTTTCTTTTAGTTTTCAAACCTTAAGCATTGATTTAGCTGTGACAAAACAGAGCACTGTTTTATCTCTTTTCTGTAAGGTTTATTAAGAAGCAATACTTTTCCAGGTTCATCCTATTTTTCTAACTCATCTTGGTTCAGTCTCTTTCAACATTTTTGAGGACTGTATTTTACTTGATGATTCTGTGGCTAGGTCTATACTACAGGCTTCTTTCGGAAGAAGCTTTTTTCGGAAGAAATCTTCTGAAAAAACTTCCTCTGAAAGAAAGCGTCCACACTGCAAAAGTGCATCAAAAAGCAATCTGCTTTTTTGAAAGAGAGTGTCCTGACTGAATGGACACTCTTTCGCATGTAAGCTGTGATTGCTGCGGATGGAATGGCCACCAGGGCACCGGTGCTTTTTTCTTTTTCCTCTTTTTCCGAAAGAACTCCCTCTTCCCCATCCACACACACCTTTTTTGCAAAAGAGCTCTTTCGCAAAAAGGCTTCTTCCTCATAGAATGAGGATCATCAATGCTGAAAAAACCCCTCTGTTCTTCAGTTTTCTTGTGGAAGAACACAATTGGCCGTGTGAACATTACTCAAGTGTTGTCGGAAAAACAGCTGTTTTTCTGACAAAACTCTTTAGTGTAGACATGCCCTGTCTCTCTTCTGTTTGGTTTTATTAAAAGTAATCCCATTCCAGGCACATCCCATTATCCTGGCACAACCAAATACTTACATTGCTTTAAGTCATGATAAGAGGAAGCTGTATACCAAATTTATTGGTTCTAGCTCTTATCATTTAGGAGGAGTTCTTGATCAAACAGAAAGACAGACAAGCTCTCATATATATATATATATTCGTAATTTCAGTGTATTCAACTAGTTAAGTTCAATGATTAGTTCATTCAAAGTTGAGGAACAGATTGGGAGTTGAAAAAAGCAGGAAAGCTTCTAATCTCTGGGAGTTTAAAAAGCAGGAAAGCTTCTAACCTCTGAATAAAAATTAGATTTGTGAGGATGAGATCTATTCTAAAATCTTCAAGGATATGGTGGCCAGAAATAATCAGTTCAATTTACGAACTACACAAAATACTTCCCGTATGTAATAAATCAGTTAATTTTAAATGCAAAAAATATTTGATAAAACTTTCTTTTGTGTAACTAATACAAAAATTAAAATGTTGGCTTTGCACCTTTGTAACTGAATTCCTGTTTTCATACAAATCTAGCTTGACACCAATCACAAGAAAAAAATGAATCAACAAGTTTGAAGCAACAGAAAGGGTTAACATTTGATTGATATTCTCCATTAGTTTGGAAAACAATTTGAAAGGATAATTAAAATATAACATTTTAAAAATTGTGGCAGGGTGAGGGAAAGTAGATCTAAAGCCCATCAAAGTCTATGGGAGTCTTTCCATTAAGCAGATCTTAAATCAAGTCTTTTATGAAGTTCATGGAGTTTTTAGAGCTTTTTTTTCACCTGATTGTTATTTTATCTTCCTTTGCTGCAAAATCCTGCTCTTGCCCCTTCTTGTTATATCCCAGAAGTGCTGAGACACAACACTTTAGTCCATAAGCATTCTCAACCAAGGAAATTATTATATGACTGATAAAGGAAATAGGTTAAAACTGGAAAGAAGACAAAGCAATTTTTTGGCTCATCATCATCATCATAATCAAAAAGTGACCAGAATGGAAAAAAAATTTAAAAGAAACTATTTTTACTTGGCAAAGGAAAAATCCATGGCTGAAGGCAAGTTAACAAATATTTCTACTTCAGTTCATGCTGGTGGCAATTTATTTTCCCAGCATGGCCTCTCAGCTTTAATAACCTGATGTCTCAAAAGCTTTTATTTCTCCACTCCATGTGTCACTTGCAAACTCTGGCAAACTGCTTGACCACAGGAAGCTTGTAAAACAACATCAGGACATTCAAAAGCCCGAAGAAAGGAGAGGGAAGTAACTTTTCCAAGCTCACTCTAGGAGTAAAAATTATAAGAATAAAAATGGATAATGCATTCACAACATCACAGGCAGAGGTTGGATTAAAAAGAAAAGAACTAAAGGTGACTCAAAACTAGAATCTTTTGTGTGAATCCCCCTGAACTTTTGAGGCTCAGATGATTGATTTTAAGGCTTCAAGGGATCATTATGATAATCTAGTTTGACCTACTGCAAAACACAGGCCATAGGATTTTACCAAGCAATTCCATATAAGCCTGCAACTTCTGGTTAAGTTGCAGAAAAAAAAAATCCAACCTTGATTTAAAGACTTCAGATGGTGGAGACTCCACTTCTTCCCTAGCTAAGTTATACCAATAGTTAATTGCTTTAACCCCAGAAATTGCAATTTCTAAACTAAATTTGTCTAGCTTCAGCTTCCAGCTACTGGATCTTGTTTTATCTTTATTCCTAAATTAAAGAACTCTCTACTAAAACAGAACATTAATCAAAGCAAGGCTTAGTATCATTTTGCTAATTGAAAATCTGGATGACAAGGTTTTCCAAGACCAAAACCACTGCAACTGGCTCATTATAAAGATGAGGCAAAAGCAAAACCTTTCACTCAAACTCCTCTAAACTTTGCTGGTTAGGATAAAATGGGACGTGGATTCAAACCACATCTGGTTTCGCAAACTGAAACCCCAAACAACAAAATTTTGCCAAACCAAATGTAAAACAGAACAAGACTGGGAATTACTAAAGAAAAACAGGAATGAGAAAAGTGACAGGATGGCACTAATAAAAGGGCACATCTATTTAATAAAGGGAGGGGGATTAATTCTAACATTGTAGCCCACACATTCTGAGAACTTTAGTGATATTCATGGATTATTTGGTAGAAAGCTACTGCCAGCAACCACTAGCAACTGTGTGGCAATAATAACCTCTTTCCTTTCAGCACATAGGAGGGGGCAAACTTTATCTAGACATTAGATAATCACTTTAGAACATCCATCTACTAAATAAATAAAAAACCAAACAAACAAAAAACCCCACAGCAACTCAAATTGTTCAGCAACACCTGACCACATCTTGATCTGTGGCTGTCCACTCACAGCAAAGCTTTTTATAGAGAGACATATTTAGGACTGATTTTCAAGATGTGGCTTCTCTACATGTGATACAAGCAATAGGGTTCTACAGAAATAAATTCAAAATATCTACAGAACCTCATAGACAATTATATCCCTGTTGTATAATTTTACAGATTGGTTTAAAGATTCCATAGGTTATCATTTTCTAATCAGTTCAATAGGATTTTTCTATGAGGTTCATTTGCATATGGAAATAATTGCTCACAGTGCGGAAAAATAGAGGTCAGGATGGTCCCATTTCAAAATCTGGCCTATGGCATGCAATTATATATCTCACATGCAAGCTAAATCATGCTGTTCAGCCACCCACTAGGGATTTCAGAACAGGACATTCAGAGCTAAGCCCCAAAGCAGAATAACAGAACAATATTTGCCCTTATGTACTCTTGGTAACCCCAACAGTTTTTTGATGTACCTGTTTGATACAAGACTGCCACATTTTTTACACAGCCTGGCAAAGTGGTGTTGCAAAAGACTACAGGCAAAGAATAACTCTGGCAGGATATGTTAACTTCTGTGATGAGGCTGCATATATCTCCATAAAGCAAAATGCGTGGGGCCAGGAATGAAATGAGACGAAAAAAGAAAAGAAATATACAAGCCATAGCATGAAGACAGAAGCAGAGAAAGGTTCAGGCACAATTTGAAGGAAAAAAGGCTAATCCAAAGGAAGAAACGTTTTATATTGTGGCTAGAGCAGGGGATTAAGAGCAAGGACTCTTGGGGTACGTCTGCACAGCAGCGTTATTTTGGAATAAATGATGTTATTCCAAAATAACATAGTCCACGTCTATGCTACAAGCAGTTATGGCGATATAATGTTGAAATAATGTCCAGCCGGAGAACTTCTTACTCAGACTCCTATAACCCTCATTTTACAAGGATTAGGGGAAGTCAGAGGAAGAGCACTCTACAGCCACTCCCTGAGTTACGAACAAGTTACGGACCAACAGTTGGTCCGTAACTCGAAGTGTTCGTAACTCGGAACCCATAGAGTTACATGGTGACCGCGCTGTTCGTAAGCGTGGATCGCCGTTCATAACTCGGATCTGCATTTACAACCACTTTGGTCGTAAGTGCGGATGGTCGTAAGTGGAGGTGGTTGTAATTTGGGGAGCGGCTGTATTTTGAAATAAGTGCTGTGTAGACACGCCCAAATTAGAAATGATATTTCGACTTAAGCTACGCAATTTGCATAGCTCCTCAAGTTGCTTAGCTTATTTCTAGTTTAGCCCTGCTGTGTAGACGTACCCTTGGGTACCAGCTTTGTCACTGATGCTCTGTAATCCTGGGCAAGTCACTTGCAGCAGCATCCTATGGCCCGTCTTCAATCAACAGGACCACTCCTGTGAGTGAATGCTACAGGATTAGGCCCATTACCCTATGTATCTCAGCTGCAATGTTGATTTTAGGGTCTTATTTTCTAATGTGCTGAGCACCCTCAACTTTATGTTAAAGCAATGAAGCGGCATGTATTCTAATGCTTCCTGCCTCACTGCAATGTTGTGAGTGTTAATTAACTCAGGCCTGTAAAACGTTTAGCTTTTCTCAGATAAAACAAAGTGGATGTGTAGAATAACATTTTTAATGGCTTGCCTTGCAGTGCAACCACTGTGTTTCATCTTGGGGAAGGAGAGAAAAGTGGGTCTTCCAAACCGAATGAAACAATACATGTGAAATGCCACGGAGTTACGGTTCTGTTTCGGATGAAAAAGAAGCTGCTCTATAAAGCTAAAGAACTGACAGGGAAGAAGAGGGGCTGGCCTGTTTGAAATGGGTAACGCATTTTCTTCCGGCTTCTACAGTGGAAATTAGAGGAATAAACCTTCTGCAGGAGAGGTGGTGTGAAAGCAGCCCTAAGAGCATGACAAAAACAGGACCTGAAAAGATGATAGCAGCACCAGCTGCCCACCGTCTCTACCCCCCTTCAATTGGGAGCGTGCGCGCGCGCACACGCACACACACACAGATTGACATCTTTCACCTGATTAATCCTCTCCCAGGACAGATTAACGCTTATCTGCTCAATATCCATCTGCTTTGTGATTCCAGGAGATTGTAACCAATCCCAGGGCCTTATCAGTGCCACTTCCCCCCATAGGCAGATGGGAAAAGATGGAAATCTTCATGGTCTCTTTGTGATGGCTATGATGACACACTATCACAGCTGCCTCTTCTCAATTGAGGCTACAGAGCACAGATATGTTTGTGCATGGTAGCACGGTGAAAGCCTTCTTATACCTTTCTTTTTGGTTGCTGTTTCTCAGAATTAGTGAATTTAATGAGGAAGACAACTGCTGAACATCCTATTTCCAAATTAGGTTAATCCAGAAGGACCAGCATCTCTGCCATCACAAAGAGTTTGAATGAATTAACTAGGGCTGGAAACAAAAATGAAAACCCTGAACTATTAAAATACATCCTTGCCCACACCTTTGGAATTTCATTATAGAACTACCAGAACAACTACCATTTTCTACAGCAGACTGTTATGCTATGACCTGCCCCCTTCTTAAACTGATGTAAAGCAGGGATCTAAAGGTGTCCCTGACCTACGTAAGCACCTGCTTCCCCTTGCCTGCTCTTCTCATGATAGCCTGAGTTGAATACCAACATTTTATTTTAAACATTGAGAGGAGGATGTGTTACTTGTTTGCAGAGGAGTCCTAGTACATACCTCAGAGAGTCAAGCAAATGTCTTAGAAATTTCATACAAATGAAAAAACTTATTTCTCTTCCTTCCCATTCATCACCCTTCTGTGTTCCCTCTCTAGAAATAGTCTAGTAAATTACTTTACTGGCAAGAGTGTGCAGGGAAACAGCAAATTTTAAAGGGACACTATCAATTTAATAACAAAAAAATCACATTTCTGTCTGAAAATCTCTTCCATACTATTGTTATAAGCAATATCCCAGACTGCTATATTTGAAAGATATTGTAACGGAGAGGGGAAATATGTTTAAGTTTGTTTATTTAGGCCAATTCTGGGCAAAGTTTCTTTCTTTCCACCTGCACAGTCCTATAGTTTCATAGTTTGTGTGGCTCTTTCACAGATTTTTAAACCTATATGGACATATTCTCAGTCAATGAACAAAGCCCTCAAATGCACTAGTGTGTCAGCCTGAAATCATATCTGGCATCTCTTGTCAGAACTGAGACAAGCTTGCTTCTTTGAAGGTAGATCTGGCTAAACAAACCATCCACTGAAACACATCAACATATATTTATTTGGTACTCTCATCTCTGAGGATCTCAAAGCACTTTTCAAAGTAGAAGTACAGGAATCACTTCATCCACCACTGAAACTCTGAGGTAAAATACAATGGCAGTTTAGCAACACAGGGCAACATTATAACACAATTTAAGGCAGAGAGTGAAGAACACTATATTCAAATGAAATTGCAGGGGGAATTAATACACATTGAACATACTTTGCCAAAATTGAAATTTTGCCAGGACACTGGGTCTAACAACTCTTTTTATGTTACATGCTCCAGTGGTCACTAGACACTCACACAGCACAGTGAGAAATGTGATAGTCTCAAAGAAAGAATACACAATTTAACTAGAGATACTGTATGTGGACCATTGTACAGTATATAATACCTGAAGGGAGTGGGAGGGGGGGAGAGAATGAGAGCTTATGATGATACTTTCTAAAATGGCAACTAGTAGCTCTTTTCCATCGGACTTCCTGCATTTCTTCACCCATGTGATAAAGCTAATAGATTAGAGGGAGCATTATATTTTCAATTATGCTGCACACTGCAGTATACCATACCATTAGTCCATTAACTCCCCGATGACGATATATTGCTTCAATAGTTTGTGGACTGTAGCAGCTCATATATTGTAATGGGATATTCAATCTATATTATATGTCATTTATATTCCCCCTTCAAGTATCACTGGGATATCTGAGTGCCTGACAATTCTTAGTGTATTTATCCTTGCAACAGCCCTGTGAGGTGGGGAAGTGGTATTATACCCATTTTACAGATGGGGGACTGGGGCACAGAGAAATTTAGTGGCTTTTCAGAGGCCACACGGGCAGTCTGTGGCAGAGGAGGGAACTGTACCCTGGTTTCCATATCCCAAGCTAGGAAGCAAATCACTGGAACATCCTTCATCTGCTTCCTACTGAGCAGCATTTAAGACAGAGGCTTTGTCTACAGTTTAAAGCGCTGCCATGACATTGCTATAATGCAGTACAGTACTCATGGCAGAAGCACTGGGAGAGGAGGATGTATTACTTATATGCAGAGAAGATGAGTCCTGGTACATATGTCAGGCTTCATCTACACACATGCCTCAAAAAAGGAGGTATACAGGATCTTGTGCAAAAGTTTTTTTGTGCAAAACGGCCCCATCTACACTACTTGTTTTTGCGCAAAAACCTCTTCTGCAAAAAGCATCGGCAGAGAATATACAAATGACAGCATGACAAATGCTAATGAGTGCTTCATTTGCATTGTCTCTGCCGACAAATGGCTGCAGTGTAGACGTAGCCTCAGTCAAGCAAGGATATTAGACATTTCACACATGAAAAAAATTATTTATCTTCCTCTCCATTCATCACCCTTGTGTGTTCCTCCTCTCCCAGCGCTCTATGTAAACCACCTCCGTGAGGGGAGTAGCTAACGGTGTTGGAAACATAGCTCTCCGCACTATATCACTCACTGTCCACACTGGCACTTTCCAGCGCTGTAACTTGCTCTGCTCAGGGAGGGGTGTTTTCCACACCCCTGAGCAAGACAGTTACATTGCTTATAAAGTGCCAGTGTAGACAAGACCTAAGAGAGAAGTGACCAAGGATTTTCTGTAATTACAAATTCAAGGGGCAAAAGATCAACCGCTGAGAGAAAATTGTTCCTTGGGAGGCTGTTTGCTATCTAAGAACTCAGGCAGTTAACAATGGCTAGGACTGGATCAATGACCTGTGATTGGCACAAGGCTTTCCTTTCTCTCTTGGGGCTTTTCTACACTACAGAGAAAAGATTGAAGCTGCTGAGGTTTGAATTAGCGGGTCTAATGAAGACATGCTCATTTGAACTGAGAGGGCACTCCCATTGGCGCGGGTAGTCCTGCTCCTCAGGAGGAGTGAGGGAAGTCGATAGGATCATGTTGCTCCCATCAACCTCCCACTGTGTGGACGGTGCCAAAACACAATTAAAAATACTTCAATTCCAGATACATAATTAACATAGCTGGAATTGCGTATCTTAAGTCGACTTTCCCCTTTAGTGTAGACATGGCCTCAGAGAGTTGAGAGAATCCTGGAATACGTGGTCCCAGGCTGCTGTGGTTAATAGTCCTTCCCAGTGAGCATGCTGGGAAAGGAGGCAGGATAAAAACTACCTCATAAATGAAGGAGACTTTGTAGAGTGCTGGTAGTTTTTCCCAGGACTAGAAAAAAATTAAATCTTCCCTCATTTGCACTTGTTGCTGCCAGCTTCTGTGGGAGAATATGGATTCCAAGCATGACTTTAAAAAATAACTGCTTGAAAGCTTTATTGGCTTTTAAAGAACACTTGGGCATGGCCTCTTTGTGGCTCCACACCTGTTACATACTGCCTCTGGTATGTTTTTTCTCCCCTCACTTTCAGTACAGGGCCATCAACTTCTGCACTGAGATCAATATGCCCTGTACCTAAAGTGTCAGCCTGGAAAATAAAATACAGTTTTAATGGAAGCCTGCAGATTATCAATTCCTCCCTCTACCAGAGTGTTGCAAGGTAGGCACACTCTATCAATAAAGCAGCCCTTCCTGCTGGGGCAGTGTGGCCTGATGGCCAGAGTCAATAACAAAGTCCTTTAAAGGCAGGGCTGCATGGCTGAAGGGCTGGAGTCAATAACAGCACACACTTCTGGGGTGACGAGTGGCCTATATTGACTTACTGGGGTTGGGGTGCACCACCTAGGGGTGTGTAGAACTCAGGGTAGGGGGTCTTGGACCCTCCCTCCTCCTCCAAGTCCCAGCCCAGGGCTATGGCAGTGGTGGGGTTGCTCACCACAGAGCCAGCAGAGTTCCTCCTGAAACACTCTGACTGGTTCCCTGGTTCACTCACTGGAGAAAAGTCTAAGTCCCCAGGGCTGCTTCCTATCCTTTCTCTCTTGGCAATGCTCCAGGTCCCCGAGTCCCCCCAGGTCTCTGGGGTCCTCAAGCAACATACCTCCTGCTGGCATGGTCTTTACTCTGGGCTCATTAGGCAGCCTGGAGTCTATCTGGGGCTTTGAATACCATGGCTCTGTCGTCAGGGCCTTTGGCAGCTCCCTGGAAACAGCTTGCAGTCTGTGTCCTCCCGCTTCAGCAGCTTCCCCACACTGAGGCTAGGTCTACACTACAGAGTTTTTGCGCAAAAATGGCCGTTTTTGCCAAAAAGCTTACAGAGTGTTCACACCTCAAGCGTGTTTTTGCACAAGTAAAAGGAAAGAACAGAAGGGTTTTTCCGATGTAGGTAATCCTCATTCTACGAGGAATAACTCCTTTTTGCGAAAGAGTTCTTGTGCGAAAAGGTGTGTGTGGACGAGCAAGAGGGGGGTTTTGCACAAGAAGAGGGAAGAGGAAAAAGCACCTTGTACCCTGGTGGCCATTCTGTCTATAGCAATCACTGCTTACTTGCGAGAGAACATCCAAGCAGTCTGGATGCTCTCTTGTGCAAAAGCACATAGCTTTTTCAATGCACTTTTGCAGTGTGGAAGATCTCTTCTGCAAAAAGCTTCTTGTGAAAGAAGCCTGTAGTCCAGACATAGCCTGAGTTGGGCAGCTTCCTGTTATACTTTATATGTCCAGCAGAATTGGAAGCTGCCTCAGCCTGCAAAGTACACTTCACTCTTTCAGGGCTGGTGCAGGGTAGGTATACCATGTGACACAGAAAGAGAGAATATAGTCCCATTATAAGGCACTGATGCTCTCAGAACTACAGAGATATCTGCTGGGGTTAACTGAGCTCAGCTTTAAGGAGTAACAAAATGGTATTTCAGCACAAAAAGCTGTAAGCAGCGGAGCCATTAAGTAACTTGCCCAGCTGTATATTAAAGCTCGCAGTTCCCCTCTTCAAAGCTGGTGAAACTGCAATAATTTATTTACTCGATATTTAAACTACTTATCCAAAGCACTATATCAATGTAAACAAATCTAGTAAAGACTGATTAACCCATTAACGCCTGCCGACTATTTTTAAAATGATGTTAAAGAAAACCAGTAGAAAAACATGGAAGGCAGTTTTCCAACAGTTGCAATGTGAGTTACCAGCCAGCATCTCTCATACTCTTATTACCTTTAGGAAACTTCCCATCGTTTCCTTAATTAAAAAGTTAGTTCTGCTTGGTAGCTTTTGAAATGCTCATTGTCTGCATCTTGCAACTTGTGATCCAGTACAACCTCATGTCCTCACTATTTACAGGCTAGCTGGCAAACTGAAACCCTATACCTTATTTGCTGCCTGGCAGTTGAGTCTTGGCTACGGAGGCCAATCAGTTTCATAGGTTCACTCAGGTGGACAAAGGGAAAACATTTAGCACCACCCGCTTGTTTTGTTCATTAAGTTGAATTTTCTGGAAAAGAGAATAGTTTCAAGGCCTTGCCAATGGCTTGCTTCCTTGAATGCCCCATGGTTTAAGTCATGTTTATTTCCATCACTACCCTGATTACTTGATCATTTTGTACAAACAGACTCGCTAGCCCCATGCACATACCTCCTCACCGACCCTGGGGAGGCAGACAGCAATGGAGGCTGCAGCATGGTTATCCTTCTCCTGTGGATTTGTTCGTATTTCACATTGCTGGTGAGCTCTTTCAATCTACTCCTCCCATGCAATGTCTTTGTGCTGTCAATTGACCTAAGAAACACAGTGCTCATACAGCTCATATGCCCTGCAGTTCTTATTGGTAACTTCTGGTACTTGTCTGGTCAATTCTCAAGGAGTACTTTTTGGATTCTCAGTGCACTGCCGTCTCTGCAGAGAACTGAGCAAGTGAGGCTGTAAGTACTGCACGGCAGCAGTGTCACAAGTTATAACAGCATTTGCCCTCCAGGGAGTGTCCTCTTTCTTTTTCACTGTTCTAGCCATGTCTTCACCCTTCCTGAATCCCTGCTCTTGTGTCTTCTATTCTCCAATATAACATTCAAGCTCCAAAACACTTATTATTCCACAACCAGCTGCTTCTCTGATCTCTCCCCCTACAGCTTCTCTAATCCCCCTGGTCCACTCAAGCCTCTGCCTTGTCTACACTTTTGCCTCCTTCACTTTCTCATCCCTTTGGGCCTTCTTTAACAACATCCTGCGTGGCTTAAACAGTTTTCAAAATCATGTACATCCACACACCTTCCTTCCTCTCTGCTCTCAGAGGGTGCGTCTACACTGCACCGTAACTCGAAATAAATATATGCAATTTGAGCTACGCAAATAGTGTATCTTATTTCAATGCTATTGCAAAATAAAGTGTTATTCCAAAACGTCCCTTACTCCTTGTAGAATGAGGTTTACCGGGACGTCGGAATAGCGAGCCTGAAAAAATGGGCTTGCTGTGAAGATGAGGGATAGCTATTTCGGAATACTCCAGTATCCCAAAGTAACGTTGCAGTATAGACATACCCTAAGAAACTTCTGTAAATCCAATTGTTTTGCCATGAATTCCAACTACAACGACTACATCACATTGTATCTGCCTACATAGAAGTTATTTGTATTGTACCCTCTTGTCTCTTTAGTGTGTCCCTTCATCCAACAAATTGACTTGTTGTAAAGCTGTGTGCACACCTAATGGCACCACACACATGCAACAGCACAGTATACTTAGTTCTCAGGTTTCCAAGATTCACCTGAACACAGAGGTCTTGCAGACAGATATGTTAGTTACCTTGCTAAATGTCTGGGCTTGTCCACTCGGTACTGCAAAGCATGACAGAAGAGCTTGCTGTGATTTGTAAAATGCTCTGACGTGCCATGTTCTAATTGCACCCTGTAGACAACTGCTAGCGCACGCGTGCTAAGTGGTACCTAGTTTGTGTTAACACAGGCCCTGCTGGCATACTCTGTGAGGACTATCCAAGGCAGTTAGAGCACAGCAAGTTACAGCATTTTACAAAGCATATACCTCCAGTGTACTTTGCCAATGCCGAGTAGTCAAACCCTTTCTTTTTGGACACCTGTTAAATTTCGACGACTGTCAAATTTTATTTCCACTTGCTCTTTAAAAATATTTTAAAAACATCAAGGTCTCATGCAGCTCAATTCTACACAAATATATTATTTTTTCAAGATATTTTAGGTCTTCTGTTGCCAGATACTATATGGAGCATTATTTTGTGGCACTGCCTACAAGGCTCTCCATCACTGCTTATCTCACAACAGTTTGTTTGGCAAGAGAATCAAGCTGTAGGCAACATTCCATATTTCCTGCTCTCTCTGAGAACGGTTTGTGCTTTCCCATCTGTTCGTCTGACTGGATAGATGTCGAGGAAGAGTAATGGCTCTCTCCCCTACTCCCACTTCCTACATTTATTAAGGTTTCACTGGGGAGGGATTGTGGCATTTTTGCACTATTTATGTCCTGGGGACCTGTGGCAGGAACATGGGCTGAATGGCAGAGGAGCATCTGAGGAGCATCTCTTTGAGAGCTTGGTTGTATACTTTCCTCTGTATCTTTACAAAACACTGAATGCAAATTCTTTTCTTCTATGGAGGAGGGTGCTAATGGCCTCATGGTGGGCGACACCATCTGTGTCTGTTCACTGAATGTGTTCCTGTTCGGGTGATTTGAACAGAGGCTGCACACACACACTGGCAAGATGCACAATGAGTTCTGGGCGCCCAGTTCACATTCCCCATTGGGCATTTATCACACGTGGACTGGCAGTGCATTTCTGGCATTCAAAGGCTTCTCTTGAGGCAGTGTTAGCATTTTAAAGACCATATGCCTGATTCTGTTCCACTGAAATCAACAGAGTGATGCAGATTTACACCAGCTGAGACCAGACTCAATGGTTTCTAAAGAGAAGAACTGGGCCTTGCCTGGCAAATCATATTGCATCCTCTTCTTGAAGAATCCCATTTCTAATGCAGTTAACGGCACAAAAATTTTGACTTTTCGCCAGGGCAGCTATTATATCTTATCTCTAAGCTAGTACCACTAACTGTGAAGTTAATTGATTTTCTTATGCACCTCTGGCTACAGCACTTATTGTTTCACTCTGTCGGGATCTCTGGTGTACAGTATTACAGGAAAGGAGAAATAGGCAAGGTCCAGCATTAATGGAATCAATCATTTATGAGTTTTACTGTTTCCTACACTTGATCATGGCGTTCTTCTGTTATTGTCTGATACAGTGCACAGTGTGTCACCCTTAGGAGTCTTTGATTAAGACAGGGGGAGAAAAATGGACTTTCAGTTTCCATGGAAGGACAGATAAGGGAGACACAAGTCTGATCTGAGCTGTCCAAGAGGGGAAAATCATGATGAATTATTTTAAAAATAAAAACACAAAGCTCTATTGTAGCCACAGAACAGGGCCATACTGAGATATACTGACTCTTTCCAGAAGAAAAACAGAATCTCTATCAATAATCCATCATCTTCCAGGCTTCTTGCTTGTCTTACACCTTTACAATTATGTCATTCTGTACTCATTATTGCATCCTTTCCTGGCTCTGTACATACACACTGCATGTGTGAGTCTCACACAAAAACACTTTTGTTAGGCTGAAGTTGAGGTTGCAGGCACATGTCAGTGGTTTGAATGCATATTACCTTATAAATGCAGAGTGTCATCACACCAACTGTTATTCTTTTCAAATAAGTCCGGTGCTAATGACACTAGAATAATCATGGTGTACAGTTGTAGCAGAATGAACCCCTATTTTCACACCCTACACATCACTGAAATAATATTTGTATAAAATATGCCTTCTTAAGGTATCATTTGGAAACTAATAATTCATTAGTCATTAATATCATATAAAATGCATGTAGCAACATTATATGTAAAGTTATGATTTCCACCTGAATGATGCTGATGGCACATGTTCAAACCCATGTAGCTCTGATTAAGAAGAATTTAGTCAAGTAGGCCTATCTTAAACAAAGGGATGTGTGTTCACCTCAGTTTACATATTAGTAGGAAACAGGGACCTCAGACAGCAAGAGAAGAAAAACAAAGGCAAGAAAAATCTGCATTTCAGCAAACACAAATAAGAAGAAACACCTCACAGCCTTTCACCACCAGACACCATTGGCATGTCTACACTGGGAAATTATTTCAAAATAACTAAATTCGAAATAATAACTCCGGAATTAACAAAATCGAAATAGTGTGTCCCCACTCTGGGGAAGCTTTGAAATTGCTCAGAAATATTTTGACATAGTGTGTCCACACTGATTGGAGCCTGCCTCAGATTTAGAACCCCTGAAGGAGGGCCCCAGGAGGGCGGATACTTCCTGTGGCTACTTGATCAGGCAACCTGCGACATGTGCTTTCAGGGGCTCCTCTCTACAGCTGCTTCTCACACACCACTCCTCCACGGCCTCCCCCATTGTGGGGCACCACATGGATGCAGTGTGCTCTGCTTGCCCTTGCGGACACCACAGCACTCACAATATGGAACTGGAGCTGCTGCAAAGCAGTGCCAGGCTCACAGGCCTCATGCTGCGCATCATTGAGCAGTCTGTCCACACTGCTTGCATGCTGCTCCAGCAGGACAACGACCAGCCCCAGCTGAAGGACCCCTTCACTCAGGTCCTGGTGCTCCTGCTGCTGCAAATGCCCCTCAATTCCCTGGACACCGTCGAACGCTGCTTCTGGCAGTGGGGAGACTAGTTCAGATTGGTGAGACCACGTCATCCTGCAGTGATGGGATGACCAGCAGTGGCTGCAGAACTTCTGCATGTGGAAGGCCACCTTCTTCAAGCTCTGCAAGTGGCTCCCCCCGACCCTCAGGTGACAGGATACCCGACTGGGACCCACCATCCCCCTGCAGAAGCACGTCGCCATCGCCCTGTGGAAGCTCGCCACACCGGACAGCTACCGCTCCATTAGGAACCAGGTCGACGTGGGGAAATCCACAGTCGGGGCCGTGCTTCTACAGGTAATCAAGGCCATAAACCATGTGCTGCTATGGAGGGTTGTCACTCTGGGAAATGTGGACACCACCATTGATGGCTTTGCCGCCATGGCCTTTCCCAACTGCGGGGGAGAGGGCCTAGATACGGCACTCACATCCCCATCCTGGCCCCCAACCACTGTGCCTCGGACTACATAAACAGGAAGGGGTACTTCTCCATGGCGCTGCAGGCCCTTGTGGATCACAAGGGATGCTTCGCTGACATCAATGTGGACTGGTCATGGAAGGCACCCGACGCCTGCATCTTCCGGAACTCCTGCCTGCTCTGAAAGATGCACGCCAGCACTTTTTTCCCCTGAACGCACCATCAGGTCAGAGAGGTGGACACGCCCCACATCATCCTGGGTGACGCAGCCCATCCCTTGCTCCCCTGATTCATGAAGTCCTACACAGGAAGCCTGAACCCCACCAAGCAGCACTTCAACACCAGGCTGAGCAGGTGCTACATGGTGGTGGAGTGTGTGTTTAATTGTTTAAAGGAGAGGTTCAGGAGTCTCCTCACCCACCTGGACCTCAGCGAGCACAACATCCCCTTTGTGGTGGTGGCCTGTGGTGTATTCCACAATCTCTGTGAGATCAAGAGGGAGACTTTTGTGCCAGGGTTGGGGGGAGAAGCTGAACAGCTGGCCAGGGCTTACGAGCAGCTGGACACCTGTGCCATTCGACAAGCACATCAAAGGGCTGTGCTCATCAGGGAGACTTTGAGGGAAAGTTTCAGCCAAGGCCAGCTGTGAGACTCTCCCCTGTGCCTCTCCACAAGGGGCCCTGGCATTCCCACTGTTTGCCTTTTCTCCCCCACCTCTCCCTTCCCCAACCCTCCCTTCCCACCTTTCCCCCACCCCTCCAGAGCAAATAAAAAAGCCTTTTTTTGTTTGAAAAAACAAGTCTGTTTATTTGTGGGACACAGAAGAGGGGAGGGACTGGGGAAGGAACCTGAATTGGGCGGGGTAGAGGAAAGGAGGGCTCAGGGATGGGGATGGGACTGGGGTTCTCTTCCTCCAGGGGATCCCACGGAGTTGGGAGGATGGTGTGGGAGTTGGTGGATACACCACGCTCGCAGCTGGCCCAACTGTGAAGAAAAGTTACAAGGGCAGGCATCCCAGGAGACACCGTGTATGAAGCCTAGCCCTTATCTCTGAGTCCACACCAAAGGTCTCGGTTCAGATGATGGTGATGTGCTTCAAGAAGGCCATCTGTTGCCTAGACAGTGGGCACTTTCCTGCAGAGGCACAAATGTCCCAGGAGAAAATGTCTCCACCCACAATTCAGGGACAAGCAGGCATGGGAAACTGCTGGCCAGGCCAGGAGCTTCGGGTGGGGGTGCGGGGGTAGTGGGGGGGGGGCAGGGAGCTCGGCTTCTTTCTGTGTCCTGCACATTCTGGGCCCGGCCCTGGTGGCATCCCGCAGAGAGTGAGCTTCTATCCCTGCCCATTAGAGGGGGTGGGTGTTGGGGGAAGTGTGTAAGAGCAGCAGACACTGCTTGCCGGAGACAGTGCTACTGGGGTCCTCTCCTGTTCCTCTCCCCAGCAGAATGAGTCTCTTCTGCATCACTGCACCTGACCGGGAGCAGATGCTGCCCGAGAGTGGACATGACCCTGTGGCATGTGCGGCACTGCTGTGTGTTTCCATGGCCCCAGCCTCCTTAGTGGTGGTTCGTTGTGGGAAGGTGTCCCACCATAGAGGCCGGAGTAAGGCAGGCCTGTCCAGGAACCTCGTGAGAGCATCATGGAGCTGAGTGCTGCGGACTGGCACTGCATGTGCACACATATGCACAGGCTGTTGTGCAACCCCCAGGCCAAGTAAACTGAGCAAGGAGCATGCTGCCCCTCACAGCCCGTCGCCTGCCCCTGCTTGTGTATAGGGTAAGTCATAGAACTCACCTGAAGTGCCTTCCCTGGGTTTGTCCTATGCCTGGGAGAAATCCTGGGGGAGGAGGGGTCCTGGCTGTTGGGCATGGTTGCCTGGCTGGCCTATGGCTGGCCTACCTCTCCTCTTCTTCCTCCTCCTCCACAACCCTGAGATTGTGGAGGCCAATGCCGGGCGTGTCCTGGCTGGACTCGATGATGACAGGGGTGGGGGGGGAAGGTGACCGGCCCCCCTCACAGGATTGCATTGAGTGGCTCGTAGTAGCGGCACAGGTGAGGTGCCGACCCAGAACATCTGCTCTGTTCCCTGGCCTTGTTGTAGGCCTGCTGGAGCACCCTGACATTCATCCGGACCTGGTCAAGGGTCTGGGTGTGGCCTTTGTCAGCCAGGCTTGCAGTCATCTGGCTGTAGATGTCACTGTTGTGCTTTCTGGTGCAGAGATCCTGGAATATGGCCTCCTTGCCCCAGACCTCGATGAGGTCCAGGATCTCTGCACCAGTCCAGGCCAATGCTCTCCTGTGTCCCTGGCCAGTGACAACCAAAGATGTTATGGGAGCGCTGTCAGCCATGGGGGGCTCAGAAGGAGCAGTGGGGTCTGCCAGGGCTCCGTCGACTGAAGCTGTATGGCACAGGGTTGGCAAAGCTCTCCACATGCCCCAACCTCTTTTCCCGCAGCCTGCTGCGTTAAGCTCTGTAGGAGAAGGGGAACAGTGGAGCTGGCAGGTGTGGCCAGAGCAGCTACAAGTGCAGCTGTGAGAGGCCTCTGGAGGCCAATTATTTCAAATTAGCAGCACTGGATCATCCACACTAACGCTATTTTGAAATAACCATTATTCCCTGAGGAAAGCAGAAGTTACTATTTCAAATTAACCAGCTCGTCATTTCAAAACAACGGGTGTGGTAGTATGGACACTCTGCTTGTTATTTTGAAATAAGGGGGGGTTATTCCAAAATAACTCTCTAATGTAGACCAGGGCCAAGTTGCCTATTTTAACTAGGGGCAACTCTCAGGCAAATGCATTTCAAAGGGTGACAGAACTATAAAAGTGAGGTGAAAATACCCCGAAGAATCTCTCCCTAGGCAACTCTCTGTTTTTCACCTAAGATGACAAAAGAATCAGCCTATGCTCTTTGAGAGCAGATTGTGACCTGAAACTTCGTACCAATATTACTGGGAACCTCTGGCAAGAATGTCACCTTGATCCAAGTCTAGTTTGGAAAGCATTTTATCTTTATTTTTCCTGTGACCACTCCTGACTTTATTACCTTATACTTATACTCACCTAAAACGTATCTCCTTGCAGTTAAATAAATTTGTTTTATTTCTTTAAGTAATATTAATCAAGTGTGGCAAACTGTATGGGTAACTCCATTTGGGGTAGAAGATTCTTGTATGTTCATCCCCTGAGAGTGACAATGGACCTAATGTATCCAAACTATCCATGGGAGGGTTGGACAGTGCAGCACACATTTCTGAAGGAAAATCCAGGTCTGGAAGTGTGTGGGGGTCACCCTGTAGGTAAAAAACAAGGTTGCTGGAAGCCAGAGCATGGCTGATTTTTGCTGACAGATTGCAGGGGTCAGAGCCCTGGCTATATACAGACACGCAGTGTGTGACCTGCATGCTATTTGTAGCAGCCCAGGTGGGAACTACAGTAGCAAAGCATCGTGAGGCACCCCATGTTGCAGGACAGGTAGTGACAAAGCCCCTCACTAGGCTGAATTGCACCTGGGAATGTTGTAACCATTCTATAAAATTATGAACAGTTCTATAAGATAGTTAGTGCTTTGAGAAAGAGGTGGGACTGAGCCTCCATTGCAGATCAAGTAAAGATCCCCTCTATTCATATTCACAAGCATTAAAGAGCAATTTACAATAATTCTGTTGGTTTTTAAATCCTTCTTGTGACTGCACACAAAAATAAAGCAAACAGAGATGGTCTGTGTGGGAAAGTGGAAAGGTGTGGTACATTTCTCAAAAACACTTGCAAACTAAACCACAAGTAAGATCATACCAACCTGGACTGTTCCTTTAAGAAAAAAAACATTGTCTCCAATTGCATCATATTTTCCATGAGAGTCTCTTTGGCATTAACTCAGACATATTGTCTGACTGTTAACTCACTGAAAACCTCATGTCACCAGAGTCCCTACTAGTCACTAGAAAGGCAAGCAGTGATAGAGCACCCCATTATTTATTATTTTATAGTAGCAACATCCAGCCGTCAAACCAGTTCAGCAGAAATGAACTTCGCTGATTCCAGTTATGACTCAGAGCAAGGAAAGTTCAAACTCCCTCCTTCTGGGATCCATGCTGCATTCTCTGCCTGAATGAAACTGCAGCCAGAGCTGGATACTGTGGCCCCATGGGAAGCTAAGTGCCACTGTGTAAAATTGCTTTGCAGTGCACGTGTCCTGCACAAAGCTGCCTCTGCTCCCTGCACCTTGAGTATCAGAAGGGATTTAATTTTCCTGCAAGAGCCCGTGAGAAATGAACAATACAATGTGCACAGTGGGCATAATCCTTGACTCTTGTTGACGCCACACAGAAATCCATTCTATCTTCTTATAATCCTAGCACACAGCCAAAGCTTGCATGATGAAGCTGAAAGGACAGGAGCTATTTATAGCCTTTAATTTCACCCTGCATCAGTGGATTTTCAGGCACAGGAAACAGAGCTTTTAGCGTGTTTCCTTTTTTAACCTGTTCAGTTCTCACAGCTTGGGGAAGACAAAACAGATTTATTTCAAAGTGGGTTTTTAGCAGGAACAAAAATAAACACAAACAAATAGAATGCTGAAGGTGCGAACCCACTTTTTATTTACAGAACAGGAGGAAAGTGGCGTTTCCCAGTGCTGCCCCTAGAGCTCTACAGATGTAACATGAACCAGGAAATGGAAAAGTAATAAAGATGATCACAGCTTCGGCCACTAAGGAGATTACGGATGAGTCTTTATTTCTCCCCCTCCCTTTTGCTATCCTATTTCTGTTCTCTCATTGTACTGTTAAGGCTGTTCCATTCTTCCTCCTGCCCCTCAACAAATCTTTCAAATGTGGTTGCACCACTGCAGAGAAAGTGTGGTTGCACCACCTGCAGCTGCGTAAAGCAGGCAGTGAGCTGCCTGCAGAAGATAACAGACCTCCAGAGAGATTGGTGTTTCTTGAAACCACTCATTCACAATGCACACAGCACCAATCCCTTGCTAACAAAGCAGACAGAAGAATTCAGAATGGTTAAGATAGTGAATTTCATGCTTCTGACTGCAAACAAAATGGTCTGGGCAAACATATTTTTTATTCAATGGTATTTTTCACTATTTTTGTTTTCACAATGGTTTGCTATTTCAGATCCAAAATGCAAGCTGTATTGTTTAGTTAGGACTGGTTGAATCAGACACATGCTATTGTATCTGTTCCCCTCATGGGAGGACCACAAATTTTACAATCCAATTTCTGGTGAAAACTGTTGTGGAAAATTAATTTCATATTTATTGGCTATGGACATCCATGACAATAAAACGAGACAGAGACAGATGTGTGTGTGTGTGTGTGTGTGTGTGAGTCGGAGAAAATACATAGAATATATTTTACAATATTCACCTAGCTCTAACTGCTAAGTACGTGGAGTTCAGCTGAGAGCATATGCATCAGAAGGGAAATGGGCATAAAACTGACCAAGCTTCTTACTTGGGCCACAAAACAAAAAAAAGGCCATCATTGTTAGCTTGATTGGATGCAGCCAAGATCAGAAAAGTGCTACCAACACCTTCATAGAGCCTCAGGATACTCTATACAGCTTCATGTTCTTTTTAGTCAAACAACATTGCCCGCTTCATCCTGTTTGGAGAGATCATTCTGACCAGTTGCAGCCTATCAGGCGGGAAGTAGGAGGTAAATACCTTTCCTTCCCTTGGTTATCCACTTAACTGTCTCAGAGGCTGTACCTACATTAGACTTCTATTTCAGAGCAAGGTTAGGTAACACAACACTGATCTACACACAGCCCTGGTCTACACTAGGGAGTTATTTCAAAATAACCCCCCTTATTTCAAAATAATAAGCAGAGCATCCATGCTACCAAGCCCGTTATTTTGAAATAACAGGTTGGTTATTTTAAAATCTCTACTCCTGCTTTCCTTGGGGAATAAGCTTATTTTAAATTTGTCATTTTGGGAGTTATTTCAAATTTAGGTATTTTGAAATAATTACCTAGTGTACGCATGCCCTAAAATTCCTGCTCCTGCTACCTCCTGTGGGGCCGGTCCAGTGACAGCAACCACGGAAAATGTTAACAAAACCATCTAAGCATAGACAAAGCATAGGTCATCAGGCAATGTAACATCTGATATAAAGTTGAAAAACTAGATAATTTCTTAGCAAATATCAAATTTTAAAAAATGCAGCTTAACCTGCAGCCTCACAGGGACTTTCAAAGGAAATACACCACTGATAACCTTTCCTAGATAACTTTGCTCTCTTTTGCACTTGCAGCTTTCACTATTGAGACAAAATTTGAGGTGAAAGTTGGAAAGAGATGAGAGCCTTGACAGTCAACCACATTTTCAGTCACAGTTACAGAGACATTTATTTTCTGTTATATCCCAAATTTGGGTCCCATGTTGTTATTGCAGCAATGTTAAAAATCCCAGGTGAAGGTAGGGAACAAATTGTGCTAGGTTTTGTACAGACAGGAAGATATGATCTGAAAAACATACAATCTAATGTTTTAAAAAACTCAACTAGCAAATGTAACAAATAGTAAGGAAGAAAACGGGACGAGGAGAAGTGTGATGAAAAGACAATTTATATAACCATTTGATCATCATTTGATCTATGTGCAGATTGTGATGATCTTAGAATCATTATAAAGGTTTTTTGTTTTTGTTTTCTTTTATAAATTGTGCTAGCTGCTATCCTTGATCGCTACTTAACCCAGCCATCTATAGTTGGCTTATTTCCTGTAGGTGTCTCAGCAGACATAAGTCTTGAGGAAGGATTAGAATGAGAGGGTAGTGATTTTATAAGTTAGCTCAAGGAGTGTGGTTCCAGTGTGTGAAAACACATTGACATTTGGTAACCAAGTGCACTAGCTCTGAATTCTGATGCAGCCAGTTGGAATGCAAAACACAACAACATTCTTCTTGCACTTAACCACCAATGGAAAATCACTATAAAGTGAAATTAACTAGCCTAGCTTCCTCAGCTAAGCTGAGTGATGTGCAATGACGTAATGCCATCAGTGATGAAAACAAAATGAGAATTTAAAAAATAAAAGTGGTTCCGCATAAAAGTGCTAGAAACAGAGTTGCAAAACCTTAATTCAAATACACAGTAACATCTATCCTTTTATAGCAGCTACGTATTTTACACTGTGTGTGTGTGTGTGTGTGTGTGTGTGTGTGTGTGTGCCAGATCATTTTGCCTCTTACTTTATCATGTGAGGTCAGCTACCAACCAGACACATCTGATGTGGTACCCCCCCATGCAATCAAAAATGACAGCTTCTTCCAACACATATGTAGAAAATAATTGATTATGGATCTATCTGTGTTGCCAAGAAGAAATGAAAATGGGTCATAACAGGTAATTGCTATCAATGTATTGCTGAGAATCAGGGCTACAATTACCAAATTTGCTATGGTTTACATGAAACTTGTGAGAGGGCTGCTTTACTACAGCGTTTCTTGGTTCTGACTCTGAGATACCTTTGTGGAGGGTACTATCAGTTACTGTGAAGACTGATACACTCTGTAATGATAACACAAACTTAGATCCACTAAAGATTCAGTATCTGCCTCTTGAGCTGTCACGAATGGAGGGATCCGCTAGTGTGGTTTGCATTTCACACACAGAGATGTGCCTGAGTCCATGTTGGTAGCCAGATACAAACTTCCCGAAGCAAAGCGGTGTTTAGATCAGGTGTTTTGTTTGGGACTATCCCTAGTTTTCAGCTGTCAGGTATTATAGAGGCGCAGATGTAACTCAACTAATTGGTAAGCATTTCACAGTGAAGTACTGTAAAGATACAAACCTCACATTTGAAAATTACAAGGAGGTATTGGAGAAATGCTGCTTTGTAAATTCATCATCAAGGATTCAGAGGGGAAAAAAGAGGAAGTTTCAATGTACTAAGAGGGTTATACATCTCATGCCTTATTATTATTTACAATAGCATCTTGAGGCCCCAAATGATATGGAGGCTCACAGTGTTAAGCACTGTACAAACATATAATAAGAGACAGTCCTTGTCCCAGAAAGCTGAAATAGACAAGACGGACAAAAGATAAGAGGAAACACAGAGAGGTGAAGTGACATGCCTGAAGTCTTACAGCACTTCAGTGGCAAAACCTGGGAAATAGGACACAGGCCTTTTGCATCCTAGTGCAGTTGCTCTATCCACTGGGACATGTCTTGCTAAGGCACTTTCACTGAAGTACACCGCATAGATATGGCATGATTTGAGGAATATGAATTTCTTTAGTGTTATTAAAGCCAGTGGCTGAGTAGATCCACCCTGCACTTCCATACTGATAGGTACTGAGAAGTAACACTGGATTCCTGTTGGTCATAGGTGCAGGTGCAATGAACAATAATTCAGTATTATTCTCCAAACCAATGTCGTAAAGTATGCAATGCAGGATGATGCAACCATGCCACTCAACTTACCTTCAAAACAATAAAGAACCAGAAACATTCAAATCATTTAAAAAACAACAAATAGTCCCTGCAGCACTTTAGAGACTAACAAAAATGTAGATGGTATCATGAGCTTTGAGGGCACAGCCCACTTCTTCAGATGAAAGGAGTTAAGGGGTCCAGGTTGTAAAATAAATAGAGAAAGAGAAGGTATGGGGAAGGAAAGAGAAGAGGAAAAAATAGGAAAAAATGTCAATTAGAGTGTCTATGCTAAATGAAGCTGATAGAGTGGGTACTAAGTAGTCTTAAGTACCCAGTGCTTGGCTATTTATATCATTAGGATGTGGAATGTAACAGATAATCCAGTTAAGGTCTTTGTTTAAACCTCTATTGCAGGTATCAAATTTGTAAATGAAATTAAGTTCTGTAGCTTCCCTTTCAAACATTCAGTTATTTCTACTTCTTATCCATTATATTTGGCACTTCCATGGCACCATCCATCAAAGTATCTCAAGATGCTTTACAAACATTATGGACTAGATTCCCTAGCCCCTTTCTGTAGTGCAAAGTGAGGGAAAAGCAGCCAGATCCTCCTGGCATGGTGTAGCCAGACAGGAACACCCCCCCCCCCGTAACATCTTGCTTGCCCCTCTCTGAGATGCCTGGAGCACACAGGGCACACAGAGCAGTAACATCAGCATAGTCTTTGAAGCATAGACAGAAGGCGTGGATATGCTGGCTGCTGTGACCCTGGATGGCTGTAAACAGAGATACGCCAATTGCTGACCTCGAGGCTGCGAGAACTGCCTTGACTGAAACCCATACTGATACGAACACACACTCGTCCGGGGGGGGGGGGAGGAATCTCCCGCCCAGTAAAGAATGTCCAGTACTCACAATTTAGTTATCTCTCTTGCAAGTGTAAATTAAGTTGAAACTCCCTTGTAAGAACTGGTCACAAAGACAGACCAACACAATTTGGCATCTTAGATAAGAAAGAGGATATGAGCCCCTATGGGTATAAAGATGGGTCCAGCAGCACACTTACTCTGAGTGTCAATCTACCATCTGCCTGCTGGTCGGGTTAGGTAATTGCCTCCCGAGGTTCCATGGGGACGCCCACCTCGTATTCGTCTTTCCTAGGAATTGAGGGACTGGCCCTGGCTTGACCCGCTGGAGTCGAGAGGCACAGAAGGGGGTAAATATTGTACCTGGATGTGTCCTTTGTCTTAAGTGTACACATAGACTTAGAGCTCTTTAAAGATTAAGCTGTCACTTGGTACTATTATTTCTATTTTCTATCTTTATTTTCTTTGTAACCATTTTTAAGATCTATATTTGTCAATAATTAAGAAATAGAGCAATAGCCATTGTAACCACATGCTTTATAAGTCTCCTTAATAAACCTGTAACTGTTTAAGCTCTAACCTGATATCTTCAGTTGCTGTAACAGAACCAAGCACAATTTAAAAGAACTTCAGCCGGTCATAAGGGACAGATATAGGGAGAAGCTTGAGCGTTTGGATCGTGTCGCTTCCAGAGGACAGATCCGTGGGGCATCTCTCAGTCTTCCCTAGACTGCCCACTGCGAAGGGATCCTGTATCCTAGCAGTTGAAATCTGAGATGTAATAAGCTCTCCCTGTAAAACTCCTCAGGACGCCCTTCAGCCTTTCCTAGGCTGCCCGCTGCCACAGGACCTTGTGTCCCAGCAGAAAAGACTTGGGTGTATCATATACACACACACTGCCCTGACCGTTGGCTGACACATGGGTAGTCTCCAGTGAGTGCAGAGGTAGATGGGATAGATGGTTCCCTGGGTTCTGGAACTTCTGCTCTAAGCTACACTGGAGCTACAGACAGTGTAGAACTGAGTCTATGAGCAGAGAGGGGTAAGGGACTCACTTGTGGCACATCCCTCTGGCTGCATTTAAGAATCTGATCCATTAATCCTCATAACAACTGTGAGGTAAATTTTATGACTCTCACAGTAAAGAGAGGGAAGACAGCACAGGGAAGGTAAGTGTCTTGCCAGAAGCCACAAAAGCAGTTTTGTGGCAGAGCAGGGAATAAAAAGTCAGATCTCTTCCTTCTTACTGCTCTGTTTTAGACACAAGCTCATCTATTACCTATAGAATCTTCCACTATCCACACACAGAAAGTGGATAGTATCGTATGTGAATTCACATTCTGCATTGGAAAGAATTTTCAAAGGCTTTTTCAAAAATGGTTGTTATTGCAATTTGGTGCACCTGTCATCTGATATTTTTATGTTTTTCATTTAGATTTTTCAAGCCAAAGGAGTGGGAGGCAATTCTAATATCTGAAAAGTAAAACTAAACCCCTTATTCTTCCCCTTACCCCATGCCTTCTTTATAATTTCCAAGAGTCTGATTTTAGGAGGCACAATCCCAATTTATAAAATAAATTTACTGGGCCAGATTCTCCATTAGAGTAAATTGATACATCACAACTGGCACTAATGAAGCTTTGATGAGAGCTGGGCACCCTACTCTCTCAGGAACTTTTGAAAATTCCACTCATGGCCAAATTCTTTTAATTACACTGCTATAAATCCAGATTTGCTCAGCAGAGTTACTCGAAATTTACAACAGAACTTGATTGGTGCAGTGAGTTCAGAATTAATTGCAACAGAGGGATATGTGCAGTATGCCTTTCCTGACCTAGAACATTTCAGGACGTATTGATCAGATTAAATCAGTGGACTGGAAAGAAGATAGGATTTTGGAGCAGAACATATAAGAAGCCATATGAAAAGCTTGTTGATTTCATATTCACAATCACTAGTTATGTGAGATAACATGGTTATATACTTGAAGTGCCATGCCTTACCTTCCCAATAGATTTTACCACATCTCAGTCTGGCTATTTAGATGTCCAGTTAATTTGAAATACGCAATCTACACCAAGCAATTTATTGACTTTCCCTCACTCCCCTAAATGTGCTCTCGCTAATTGCAGTTCAGACAAACTTGCCAGCTCCTGGCCTTAGTGAAGGGAATGTGGTTATACACAGCAAAAACAAATCAAGGCATTCCGTATGGATCCCCAACAGAGAACCTGCTGTAACATAGAAAGAAGCCCGCAGGGATGGCCTTGCTTTGAACAACAACAACAACAACAACAACAAAAATCAATGAATACACAAATGGAAATTGCATGACCACACTTGGAAAAATATTTTGTTAAAAAGCACCAGCAAGTCAATTCTGTGTGCACCTTGTTATCTGAGTTTGATAACCAGCAAACTTTACATAAAAGCTTGTGTTTTAATGAAGAAGTTTCTCGCCTCCTTTCCCCAGTCCAGCCCTTTTTCTCTTGCTGGTTCAGCTAAGAGGTCACAATCTGCTAGTTGTAACATCAGTGTCTATTGCTGGGCGGGGGTGGGGGGGAGGAGGATGGTTGGCAACATCACAAAGAAAGGATTATGGTCAGCATGTGTATGATGCTGAAGCCAGCACAGAGATGCAGGGGAAGGCTTTGAAGTATGCACCAAGCTTTCACAAATAAATAAACCTAGAATATTTGGGAGCAAGGATTACAATAGATTGGTGGAATGATTCTGCATAAGCAGGGTTCTCTCTTGCAGGGGAAGCCATACAATTTGTGGGGGCCCAAATATTCCACAGGCCAACTGTGCAGGGCATTTAGGCTTTGAATAATTTCACCCCCCTAAGAAGGAGAAAGGGCTGGCTACAACTTATTGTTAGAGACAAGTAATACAGAGTGACATACACATCCCCCTTTGCCACCTTATCCTCGCTTCTCCCATTTCCAGTTTGCCTAAGACTGGTCAGTTTGTAAGAAACCCTGCGCTCCCTACCTATTCATGAGGCTTTCTGGCCTGCGATGTCTGCCCACAGGTGGATCAAAACACCAGCAGAAATAGGAGCAATACAATTTTCCAAGCAGGAAGGGCAGCTAGGATATTTCATCTGCGAACATGAAGTTTTGCACTTTCAGCACAAAACCAGGTGAAACTCAGCAGATTCTACTGAGTTTGTTCACCCCCACAGCAATTAGTGAAACTCAGGCATTTTAATAAGAACATAGCATCACCACGTGAGAGCATTCAACATAATCTACACACAAAATGGAAACTACTCCAACACTTAGCAGTCCCACAAAGTAAACACGTATATGTGACAAGTCTTCATTGCTTGGTGTCTCCCTGCATGTACAGTGAACACATTTGAGAAGTGCATTTGGGTTTTAGTGGCATTATTGATTCAAAAGACAATCCTCACACAGGTTGGACTTTCCCAGACTGGCACTCTCAGAATCTAACTGGTCCTGAATGAGAGAGTTTGCTCGTCCAGGGGAGGTCATTTCTGGCCCCTCTGCCTCCCAACCTGGCTCTGCTCCTGTTCTGGCCACCAGCCTGCTAGCTGGCTCCCCCCTATGCCACTGGCCCAGCTGAGCTCACGGCCACAGCAGGGCAGCCACACTGCACTCCCGGTCGCTGGCTCTGCAGGAGCCCACTGCCACACCAGCCTGCCAAGCTCCCAGATGCCAGCCCCACCAGGCTCCCTGCCGTCGGCTCCGCTGTCCTTCTGGCTGCAGTGGAGCCCCGCAGCTGTGCTGGCCCCCTGGCTGCTGGCCCAGCCGGACTCCCATGGCTAGCTCCCCTACCGTCAGCCTGTCTGGGCTCCCAGCCCACACAGAGCTCCCAGCTGCTGGCCCTCCACTGGGACTCTCTGGTCCAGGAACATCCATGGTCCGTTGCCAGACCAGAAAGTCCCGGTTTAAAGAGGTTCAAGCTGTACCAAAAATGGAGAAAACCCCTGCCACTTGTAACAGCTCTAAAAGTGGGATATCCTTTTTGTGTGTGCCTGCTGTACAATCTCAAACAGACCTGCTTGTTGTCATACTCCTTTCTCCATTTCACACTGAGTAATTTACCGAGTAATTTTTATTTGGGGACACTGTCATAAAGAATACAAGAAATCATCCCACAGGAGTTTTATGCAGCTAGATTTATTCCCTTTAACAGGTTTTCATTTCAAGATACTTATATGGTGACACACAGAAACTATGCACAGGTAACACAGAGATCATATTTATGACTCTTTTTAACAAGATCTCCACCAAGTGTCCCAATAAGGAGTAAATTCCTTTTACAAGTTAGTTTACAAGGGTTCCATGTTCTACTGCCCTGGATGCAGTCTTATTTCTGCTAGGGTATGTCTAGACTACATGGCTCCGTCGACGGAGCTATGTAGTCTAGACATACCCCTACTGTAAACACTTTAAACATTGTGAATAATTAAATATGTTAAATTAAATGAGTATTATTCATATGAATGAAAATAAGCCAGGATTCCTCCCCACCCCCATATTTTTTTCTGTCTGGATCCTCTCTCTTTTCCTGACTCTTAAAGCCTCTTATCTCACTTTTCAGAGACAGCACATCTCTTTGAGACATGCTGGAACAAGTGAGTATGACTGCCTAGACCAGGGCTACTCAATTTTGGAAGCCCCGGGGGCCACAATGATACTCGCAGCACGTGCTGAGGGCCGGAACTTAAGTGTGGTTGCATAGACATAGCTTTTTTCACACTGACGAGCATGAATACAGCCTCACTCCGAGTTATGAACGAGTTACGGACCAAACACTTGGCCGTAACTCGATCTGTTCGTAACTTGGACCCCATTGAGTTACATAGCGACCGCGCTGTTCGTAAGCGCGGGTCACGTTCGTAACTCGGGGACCGCCTTTACAACCGCTCCATGGGAGCTTTGGTCGTAAATGCAAACGGTCATAACTCGACCATTCGCAACTTTGGGACTGGCTGTACAAAGCACTTCCCATAATGCCCCAGCACTCCCGGCACCTCCACCCTGTACCCCTCTGTTCCAGTCAGCCTGCTGGCTTTCATCTTTCAATGCTCACACCCGTGGGAGACACCTTACCGCTGTGGAGCATGTTCCCAGTGGAGGCCATCTTCAAAGGGTCCCACCTGAAGGCCACATGATGAGTCCCACATAAACCCAAACTGCACCACAGGCCGCAAACAAACAGGCCACGGGCCACATGCGGCCCGCGGGCCACTTGTTGAGTAGCCCTGGCCTAGACTGAACATGAATCAGTACCGGTGCTAGAACTGAGGAAACAGGGTGGAGATGAGGGTAGCGTGAATATTCTCACTGTCAGCCCAAGAACAGCAAATACCTCATGCAAAATCTGTGTAGAAATATAGCTTCTATTTCCTATAACAACTAAACCCTGGCTGAAGAGATGTTTCTCACAATTCCCAGACTAATTTCTTCTTTAGCACAGCTCAAGAAAGGGAAAGTTCAATTCCAAGTCAAAGGGTTCAGAAACTTTTCCGTATGCACAAACAGGGGATTATAACCAAAACTTGTTTTGCAACATAGAGGAGTAAAACCTTTCAAGAACCCCTTGCTCTGTATTCCACTCTACAGCCTGTCAAGACCATGATTACAGGCAAAGAAGGGGAAGCTCATCTACTTGCCTCAGGGGCGGCCCGTGCATAGAGGCCGACTCGGCCGTCACCTCGGGCGCCGCGTTCCAGGGGACGCCCAATGATGACATCACAGCATGGAGGGCCGCGCAAGTGGGGGCGCCGATCACGCGTTCCGCCTGGGGAGCCACCTGCCGGCAGCCTGCCTCCAGCTGCCCCTGACTTGCCTGCTTGCTCCCTTCTCAGACCAGGTGGGCAAGAATGGTTGGTTAAAAAAATGTCTGTATAGCGTTAATAGACAAGGTACCAGCAGATGGCACTCAAGAATATGCAACCTACTTCCTGGGCTTTGTAGGACCAATAAAACTTCTTCTAGTAGCACACTGAAAATGGCTTCCTCTCTGCAGCTCTTTGTTACCTCTATTAGGGCAAGGAATGGACAGGCTTGGCTTTGCTACCTTGCTTGCTGGCAGATTGGCCTGAAGGCAGCTAATGGTGACCTGCAAAACATACACACATGTTTAACTTTATGCATTGCAGAAGATGCATACAAAGTTAAGCACATGCTAAGTTTGTGCAAGATCAGAGTCTTAATGTTGGTATAAGCCAGAAGTATATTGCTAGCACCTGGGTACAAGGAGGAAGAACTGTAACTCAGAACTGTATGTCTGAATCACAATTTCTTCCATGACTGTACCTGCTGCGGTCCAGCTTGCCTGGCATCCTTGCACAGGATTGTGCCTAAAGATACAGTCTAGTCCATAATCAATTTATATTATAATAAACTGTGATCTTATTGAAAGAATTGTAGTGTCAAAACGGAGAACAAGCTGAATTTATATAAAATTGCATTCAATATTGCATGAAAACTGGTCTGGGGAAATGGACCATCTTTGCCAGGAAAAACAGATCTGTTGACAGGTTTCTAATCTATACTGGCCTTACCCTGTGGGCCTTTTTGCCTCCACTTTATCACAACTCAGCCTACAAAATATATCAGGAAAAGCACTGTAAATCCAGTTTAGAGTCCTGCTGGTGCAGAGCCAGCATGCTCCCTATCTGGCTCCATGTGATTCCCTGGAAGCAGCAACATAACCCTGCTGCTCCTAAACAAAGGAACAGCCATGGGAGCTCTGTGTACTGCCCCCGCCCCATGCCGCGTGCTGGCTCCACAATTCCCATTGACTGGGAAGTGTGGCCAATAGGAGCTGCTAGGGTGGCGATTGTGGGTGAAGGCAGCACTAGGGATGTTAAATATCTGTTAACTGAATAGTCAAGTAACCTCATGAATTCTTATCAGTTAGTCGATTATTCTATCACCCCTGTGGGTTGGGCTGGCAGCCAGTGTGCTCTGGCCTCTCTCCTGAGGAGCCCCCTGCCACTCCACACTACTGCCTCTGTATCAGAGGCAGCCGCATGGGGTGCCAGGCGAGAGCTGGTCCGTGAGGGGTGCCAGTTTGAAAAGCAGCTCCCCTCGTGGACCAGATGCCTGTCGCCCCGCACTGCTGCCTCTGATAAAGAGGCAGCAGCGCAGGGTGGCAGCAGCCTCTGTCTGGGGGGGGGGGGGGGGGGGAGGTCTGAGCTCCCAGACCCAGCGCGAGATGGAACTGAGCCAGGCTGCCTGCCCGCCCAGCTCCTAATACACTTTAAATGCAGAGCCGCAGGAGGGGTAGGTCCTGGACCCATCGCAAGCCAGGACTGAGCTGGGCTGCTGGTCAGCCTGCTACAAAATGTATTGGGGGGGGGGGGGAAGAGAGGGAAATGCATGTAGTCTATAGCATTAACCTATGCGGGTTTTTTTCTTATTGGTTAATCGACTACACCATCACATCCCTAGGCAGCGCTCAGAGCTGCCTAGCTGCACCTCCACCTATAAGCAGGAGGGAGATGTTGTCACTTGCAAGGAGCTGCCCAAGGTGAGCGCCGCCCAGATCCAGCACCCCAAACCCATCTTGCACCCATACTCCCTCACAGCGCCCACATCCTGCAGCCCCACATGCTCCATCCCCTATTCCTGAACTCCTTTCTGCACCCCAAACCCCTCCATCCCCAGCCTCACCCCAGAGCGGACATTGCCAGCCAGAGCCCTTACTCCTCCTATACCTGATCCCCAGCCTTAGCCAGGAGCCCCCTTCTGCACCCTGAACCCCTCATTTCTGGTCTTACTCTGAAGCCCAGAGCCCATACCCCCATCCACCTATTTCAGCCTAGAATCCCCTCCCACACTCCAAACACCTTTGCCCTAGCCCAGAGCTTCTGCTCACACCCCAAACCCCTCATTCCAAACCTAGCCCAACCCCCTGCTTCAGCACAGAACCCCCTCTGGTAAGTCTAATTCTTAGTTAACCAGAATATTTGACTAACCACAACACCTTATTCCCCCCAATGTGCCAGATGACAAAGCTTTTACTATACTGTAAAGGAAAAGTTAGAGGCATTGGCTCCTGCAGCACCAAAATTCACATTCCAATCATATCTAAATAGCTACCTGATCTTCAGAGGTTCTGCGTGCTCCACATAAGCCAACTTCAGACACTAAGCTTTGAAAATGTTGGTCTTGAATCTGAGATATTATCAAGTATCCTCACTATAAAATCTCTGCAAATGTTTTCAAAACTTACTCTTGTCAATATATCTGATTGAAAAATTCCAGAAGCTTCCCAGATCAAATCATTTTTACTTTCCTGCCAGGGATACTATCAGCCTGTACATTTGTTAAGTTGTATTCTATAGATGCATCTATACCAGCATCTCTGCTCAGAATATTGCTGCTTCATCAGCATTTTCAGCTTGGTGTGAGCCATTCTTTAGTCAAGACATACATTTGTCCTATGTTAGGTCCCTTACTTATTCATCGAAGAAAATAGTGCAGTGATTAAATGAAAGGAGAAAAATGCTTTTACACTGTCCCAGTCTAAAGTAGGAGTAGGGATGGAAGGCAATTTTCAAAACAACAAAAGAAGAATTGTTTGTATTTAGAACCACCAGGACCATGTTTAATTGAAATCAATGTAAGCATGAGTCTGAGAGAATTATTCAATTAATCAATAAGCTAACAAATGGAGCAATCCTCTCAACGAAACATTCAAAGCCTCCAGCCCAACAACAGAGCATCCAGAATTTTCAGATTACAAAAAAAAAAAAAAAAAAGTGGGACAGACATAGTACGAAAGTTCATAGCTGAAGTTGAGAGGGGCAGCAAAGGGATTTATTTCTGGTCATTACAACAAACGGAAAGCTCTAACCTGACTTCCACTGTCTGTTGGTATATGGGTAATGTTTTTAGGATATTAAAGAATAGCTAAGTGTATCACTTGACACTCTAAACTGAAACTATCAAATTGCATTAAAATTCCAGTGCAGTTTTTCTAAAATTCAATTGATAATCCAGCCTAAATCAGGCACAGGAACCCTCCCAAAGCAAAACCACACACTTTCACAGATCTCAGCTAATAATAGCAGAAGCTCTTTCTCAGCTACCAGAGGTGATTTTACTCAGAATATAGTATACACATTACAATATCTGCAGATACAGAAGGATGCAGATGATGTCTGTGTACACACGCACACATGAACAAATCTGCTTTTATGCAAGCAGTCACAACTCTTGAGTTCAGAAGAAAAATGCACCCACCTGAGCTGATTTTTGTCCCCCAGTGCCCTCACACTTTCTGGGCCAGATTATCAACTGGTGTAAATCAGCCTAACTCTACTGCATTTAATGGAGGTATGTTTGTTTACAACACTATTGATCACACCCAATATTATTGTTCTGTCTCCATTTGTTTAAGGGGCTGTGGGAGTTTGGGATGTGAGGAAAATTCCTTTTTCTTCAGCTAATTGAAATTACCGTCAGTTACCATGGTTACTCTGAAGGTATTTGAAGCCTGCCTGCATGATGCAATCGGTGAAATGACTAGGCACAAAAACTGATGTTCCCCTGAAAGAGGCAGTTTTTCCAGTACTGTACTGAAAAGCAAAGGGTTGTAAAAAGCTGACAGTGAGATTGTAATATTTAGCCCAGTGCCTCCACCTCAAAGGTTTGCAGTGCTACCGCATTAGCATTTCCACTGTAGTTCACTTGGTGACACAGGGCACAAGTGCCTTTGTTTCAACAAAGCCTGGCGTGTTCACTCCAATGAGGCTTTAAGACAATGGAGAAATGCCATTCAAAGAGCAGGAAACAATGAGCTATTATCTATCCCATTCATCTAACCTATCAGACAGAGAGCAAAAATGCTTTATTTCTTTAACATATTATGTTATAATGTGCATAAGAGGCTGTGGAAACTCCCTGCCATGCTGCTCCCTGCAGACTCTTAAAGGGACAGGATGCAGATACAGATTCTTTTCTTCCCACCCCTCCACAGTAGAATCATCAACCAAGACTGCAACAAAAGCACTGTTAAGCTGTATTGAGTAGAATATATTAGTACACAAACAGCTCTCCATCTCTCCATAGCATGGCTATTTTTATACAAACACCAGGGTGGGTAAGTTCGACTCAATAAATCCCGTTATTTTAACAACCATCTAGAAAGTGCTGGAGTAACATTTTTTTCTCACACATTTTAATTCACTAACCTGCCCCAGGCTGATTATGCAATAACTTTACCATTCCCTCCTCCTCATCCTTTACCCTGGTACCATCTGTGATACCAAAACAAATAGGCAGAACAAGGAAGCATTTGTAAATAAAAGCCTACTGGATGGGTTTAGCTATATGATTTTCATTAATTAAGAGGGTTTTTTTGTAAAAGCTGTTCTAAAGTTACAGCATTGACTAAAATAAATTAAAAAACAATAGCTGTTGTTTCTTCCTTTGTTCACCAGAAAACGCTTGGATTCAAAATACCATGTGTCACCCTGCAGTAGACGAAGATATAGTGACAACCCTGGCAGCAGGACAGAAAATTGCTGTTTTAGGCCCCAATCCCGCATGATTGAAGCAATTGCGTCAATTGCGTAGCTGAAGTTGAAATAGCTTAATCTGGCTTTTGGCGCTGTCTGCACAGCAGGAAGTCGAAGGAAGTACACTCTCTTTTCGACTTCCCTTACTCCTTGTAAAACGAGGCTTACAGGAGTTGGAGTAAGACATCCTCCATCTTGAAATTATTTTGGAATAATGGCTTGCTGTGTAGATGCGCACTTTGTTATTTCGAAATAACATCAGCTATTCCAAAATAATGCTGCTGTGCAGACATAGCCTATGGTGCCACAGGACTGCTCATTGTTTTTAAAGAAGCCTTGCAGTTCACCATTAAAAGCTGAGTCCTGGAAGTCTCTAATACTTCCACTTTTGACACCTCCACTCTCAAGCTGTGGCATCGTTTAGTGCTTGGAAATAAATTAGGTGACAACAAGGCACCCATTCTATATCCTCTTTGTGTTCATCTCTGTAGGAAAATTGAGCATTAGATGAAATTTTAGAGTCAAGCCAAAGGGCTCTGAATGGATTTTGCAAGCACGATCACCCACAGAACTTAAAGGGTCACATTTTCAAAAGTAACCTCTGTCACTGTGCTCAACAATTTTCACACTCAAGTTTTTGCATGTACCTCTGATTTGCATGGGCATATACTTCAATGCACGTGTTTTTTGCATGAATCAAAGCTTGGTCACAAAAAGTGTGGAAGTGCCATTCGAGAGGTGAGGATGAGCTCCCTTTGAAAACATGGCCCTGAACATTCAAAAGTAGGGATTTATCTTTTGAGGGCAGAAGGAAGAAAAAATCTCCACAGAAGAAAAGAGTCCCCAAATATTAAGTCGTACATCTAGAAGAGAAGGTAAAAGACCTGAATGGTATCTTTTTGGCCATTGAGCTACATATAAAAGAAGCACCTCCTCCTTCTCAAGATCTCAAAGCTGCAAACCAAGTGAAAATAGGTGAGCCCTTCTGACTGCCTAATTATTTCCTTTCAGAAACAATAGACATGATTTCAGCCCATCAAACAGATACTTCTGTTTACATCTGTCTTCTTTTAATCTCTGCTGACCATCTCCTCCTTCTCCTTCCAGTTCTATCAACTTTTTGTCACAGATGTCCTCAAGACTGGCCAGCAAAGGCTGCTTCCATTGTAGCGGAGGAAGAAAGTACAGCTAAATAGAAGCTAATATTCCTATTTGACAGCACAGTGACTGAAGACGGCAGCAGTGCCAAGGGTTCAGGCACAAAATCGCTTCACATTATCAGCCTCCACAGGGCAGAGGTGTGTTAACATGATTTGGTTTGCTTTCCCGAGCTATGTACTGCCGCAGATGAGGGAAAGCACATGCACTCAAGAGTACCCCTTGGGTCCCTCTTCTGTGGCACACAGGTTTTCTGAACAAGTTGCAAGGCATCAGCCAGGTACTTACACAAATTTCCTAGGGTTGATAAAGCCCAAACCCTTCAGCAAGCTTCATACAGGGATCTTTATATGTACATATGCAATTCCTGCAGGGGGGCAGGGGTGAAGAAGGGGAATTTGAACATGTCCTCAACATTTGCATAACATGCTCTATTATTGAGCAGCAGCAGGAGTGTGAATGCCCTGGCTGTCCAGCATCTGTTCTTGTTTCAGCAGACAGAAGATGGTTGGCTAGGCTGCAGAATAAGCAGTAGGAGATCCCTGCCTCACCAAGCCATTCATACCTTACAGAAAAGGAGAGGAGCAGGGACTACATTCATTTTCTGTGCCCTCCCAGTCATTGTGACATGGAGACTGCATTCAGCACTTATTCCTGCTCTGAATGATTATCTGGAGGGCTGCTCACCAAAGGATGAAGTCCAAAGATCGTAAGAGGAACAGAGAATTGTTGAGAAAAAAATCCTCTTATAATGAAGCCTTGTTTCGAATACAAAATAATATATTAAATGTCTCGTGAAGCCATTTCTCTGTGCTAAGGACCTTAAGGTGGGCCTCTCAAGTTATGCTTGTAACAACCTCATGGAGGCACCAGGCAGTGCATAAAGCAGATCTGATACGTGCCCACTTCTGGCTCTTAATGCTTGTGTATATGGAAGGAGGGACTGCTTTTAATAAACCTAAACTTCTCTTTTGCCATTTCCACCTGAGATGAGAAACTTGTCCATGCTCTTTTTAACGTATTATCTTATCATAGAATCATAGAATACTAGGACTGGAAGGGACCTCGAGAGGTCATCGAGTCCAGTCCCCTGCCCTCATGGCAGGACCAAGTACTGACTAGACCATCCCCGATAGACATTTATCTAACCTACTCTTAAATATCTCCAGAGATGGAGATTCCACAACCTCCCTGGGCAATTTATTCCAGTGTTTGACCACCCTGACAGTGAGGAACTTTTTCCTAATGTCCAACCTCAACCTCCCTTGCTGCAGTTTAAGTCCATTGCTTCTTGTTCTATCCTCAGAGGCCAAGATGAACAAGTTTTCTCCCTCCTCCTCATGACACCCTTTTAGATACCTGAAAACTGCTATCGTGTCCCCCCTCAATCTTCTCTTTTCTAAACTAAACAAACCCAATTCTTTCAGCCTTCCTTCATAGGTCATGTTCTCTAGACCTTTAATCATTCTTCTTGCTCTTCTCTGGACCCTCTCCCATTTCTCCACATCTTTCTTGAAATGCGGTGCCCAGAACTGGACACAGTACTCCAACTGAGGCCTAACCAGCGCAGAGTAGAGCGGAAGAATGACTTCTCGTGTCTTGCTCAAAACACACCTGTTAATGCATCCTAGAATCATGTTTGCTTTTTTTGCAACAGCATCACACTGTTGACTCATATTTAGCTTGTGGTCCACTATAACCCCTAGATCCCTTTCTGCTGTACTCCTTCCTAGACAGTCGCTTCCCATTCTGTATGTGTGAAATTGATTGTTCCTTCCTAAGTGGAGCACTTTGCATTTGTCTTTATTAAACTTCATCCTGTTTACCTCAGACCATTTCTCCAATTTGTCCAGATCATTTTGAATTATGACCCTATCCTCCAAAGCAGTCGCAACCCCTCCCAGCTTGGTATCATCTGCAGACTTAATAAGTGTACTCTCTATGCCGATATCTAAATCGTTGATGAAGATATTGAACAGAGCCGGTCCCAAAACAGACCCCTGCAGAACCCTACTTGTTGTACCTTTCTAGCAGGATTGAGAACCATTAATAACTACTCTCTGAGTACAGTTGTCCAGCCGGTTATGCACCTACCTTATAGTAGTCCCATCTAAGTTGTATTTGCCTAGTTTATTGATAAGAATATCATGCGAGACTGTATCAAATGCCTTCCTAAAGTGTAGGTATACCGCATCCACCGCTTCTCCCTTATCCACAAGACTTGTTATCCTATCAAAGAAAGCTATCAGATTGGTTTGACATGATTTGTTCCTTACAAATCCATGCTGGCTGTTCCCTATCACCTTAGTACCTTCCAAGTGTTTTCAGATGATTTCCTTAATTACTTGCTCCATTATCTTCCCTGGCACAGAAGTTATACTAACTGGTCTGTAGTTTCCTGGGTTGTTCTTGTTTCCCTCTTATAGATGGGCACTATATTTGCCCTTTTCCAGTCTTCTGGAATCTCTCCTGTCTCCCATGATTTTCCAAAGATGATAGCTAGAGGCTCAGATACCTCCTCTATCAGCTCTTGACTGCAAATATAACACATTTCCTTGTTAAACAAACATATAGGCTTTGTCTACACTGCAGGGTTTTTGCACAAGAAGCTTTTTGCGGAAGAGATCTTCTGCAAAAACTTCTTGCACAAAAGCATGTCCACGCTAGAAAAGTGCATCACAAAAGCAATGTGCTTTTGCGCAAGAGAATGTCCACACTGCATGTAAGCTCTTGGGCAAGAAAGCTCTGATGGCCATTCACAGAATGGCCATCAGAGCACCTGTGGGTTTTCGAATAGGCTCTTTTTGCACAAGAAACCCCTGTTGAGCGTCCACACACACCTTTTTGCACAAGAACTCTTGTGCAAAAAGGAGTTATTCCTCGTAGAAGGAGGTTTACCTACACCACAAAAAGCCCTCTCTTCTGCCGTTCTACTGTAAATTTTCTTGCGCAAAAATGTGCTTGAGGTGTGGTCACTCCATGGGTTTTTGCGCAAAAACGTCTCTTTTTGCACAAAAACCCTGTAGTGTAGACATAGCCATACTGGAATTGGAAATGTGAAAAGCTCATTGGTTATTCACTTCTCAGGGGTTTCATACAATGATTCTTTCTAATTGTAATGTCTGTGGTACCTGCATCCTCCTATTTTCCTAGATTTTGTTTAGGGACCACCCCCAAGCAGGAGATCTTGAAACATCTCAACATTGTAATTTTCCTCAAGGCGATTTAAAAGAGCCCAGGGCTCCAGGCTGCCACCACTTCTACCATGGCAGCAGGAGCAGCAGCAGCCAGAGCCCCGGGCCCTTTAAATCACCACAGGAACCTCACGTGGCGCAGTCTGGGCAATGGCGCAGTCTGGACAATGCTGAGAGTTGGGTGGGGGAGGCTGCCCAAGTTCTGCTCCTTCTGCCGGAGGCCCCACTGACTTCCCCTACCTTGCCCCCGGCCCAGCGAGGTCTGTCACCAGTCCTGATCTGACTAGACTGCAAGATGATTCGGGTAAGGGCCATCTTTTAATCATGGGTGCATTCGGAGCCTCGCAACAATGAAGACCAGACCCTTGACAGGGGGCCTTCCAGTATCATCCCAATTCGAATTAATAACAAAAATAATTTCTTGTGAGAATCAGAATAACTCAAAGTGAAACTCAGCCAAAATTAACAAAAATAGCTGGTTTGATGTCAAAACTGAAGGAAACTACAATACTTCTCACTGTCTCCCCCAGACAATGTTCAGCTTACATTCACCAAAAGGTCTGCAAAACCTGGCCTAGATTTTAGCTTTGTGACAAAGCCCCAAAGAGACTACTGTCCCATCCATCACAGGATCAGCACTGCATGGGATTTAAAAAAAACTATATTGATCAAGAAAATAATTATGCAATTTCATTTTCTAGTTTCATTAAGTGATGAAGAAAGATAAAGAAGGTAACTAAGCAACTGAGGAAAGGAAGGAAAGAATAAAAAAGGGGAATGATGAAAAAGGAGTTCATTCAGAGGCCTGATAAAACTAATGCTCAGCATGCTGTTTTGCCATATGCCTCGTTATCTGTTGCTCTCATTCTCAGATATGCACATCATTACATCCACCTTCTCTCTACCTACTTCCAGCTTCATAAAAAGGGAGGAAAGAACCATCAAACAGAGAGGGAAATAGCCTTATTTTCCATAATACTTATGAGAGAACTGAGTATAACAGGGTGAGATTACCATGTCATCACGTAATATTAAAAGAACTATGTGTAAGCTCAAAAGCTCCTCTTTTTCACCAACAAAAGGTGGTTTAACCATCTTGTCTCTCTAATACTCCATTTGGGAGGCAAAAATACCCAGACAACATTTTTAAAGAGTTTTCAGAAGCATCCAACTTTATCCTAACCCTGATGACACTGAACTCAATCTTAATACTCAGAGGGAACAGAGGTAGACAAACACAAAGCACTTGTGAAAATTCATCTCTTAGTCTTTTGCACAATTCTGTAGACAGAAGGGACAATTCCTCTCCAACTGGATAATCTAATCTTTATTTATTATGCTCAAAATCTGGTTATTCCCAATGCGTCACACCTACAAATGAATGCATCATGAGCACATGTGGCAACAGCCACTGTACTTCACACCTTCTCTTTTCTGCTACTTACTTCACAAAATCCAGTGAACCACATCTCCTCCTGTTTACAGAGATCAATATGTGTAAAATTTGTAGCTGACTCTGGATTGTGGAATTTAAATAGAACAGAAAACTCATCTCCACTAGTGAGGTGTAGCTTTTCAAAATTGTGACATCCATACCTCAATGTGGGCGAATCCAGGAGAAATGAAAGATTTCTCCTTAAAAATTTTAATCAGAAAGCCAATTCATTTATTGTTAAGAGATGACAGTAGGTGAGTTGATTTGGGGGAGAAATTTCTGAAGGAATAGTCTAAGTCTGCAGCTGTCCGGGGGAATGATCAGCTATTTGCGAGCTAAAGATGCTACTTTCACAACTCAAGTCAGCAGAACCTCTATTATACTTTAGCCTCCATGATTTCTTCACAAGAGTTATGATTATGACTTCAGGGTTTGTTAAGCAGAGAGCAATAATAGAAGAAATGAAACCAATACAATGACACTTCAGACAGGTTGATCCCCAAGAACCTAAATACTTATCATGGACAAGCAGTACATAGGTAATTTCTGTCTGTCTGTACATGACTCTGTAGCTGAAAGAACAGCTGAAGAACAGTTGAAGATGGAATAACTCTTCATTCCATGTGTTGTTTTCTTTGCTCTTATTTCTAAGATTAACCAATATTTTCAGTTTGCATGCCCTGAGTTTCTATTCACATTTTGCTTTTTCTCTTTCTCAGGCAAACTTCCTATTTATGACAACAATATATTTACCTGGTTGGGACTAAGTGAAAACTGAGCAGGGAATACAGAATTTGGCTTCATGTTAGCAAAAAGGTCTCACTGGTTTTATTGGAAAACTATGGGCCAAATTTTATGTTGATGAACACCACTCTGTTCAAAGAAGTGACACCAGCAAAAAACACTGTAATACCTTTGAGAGAAGAAAACAAAGGAAACTGACTACAAAAAGGCAAGTCCATGAAGAAAACGTAAGGAGACTGGCAAACCCACACAAGCAAGGAAATTCAAAAGACAGACAATAATTACATTCTTAACACACCTCATTGTGTGCAGGGACAGCAACCCAAATATTATTATTATTATTTATGTATATTGCAGCAGTATCTACAAAGCCCAGCCAATAAAAGTGCCTATTTATGCCAGGCTCTTACATGGGCTAAGAAACAGTCCCTAAAAAGATTACAAGGTGTGTATTATTGTGAAATTCCTACAACAACGGGACATGAAGTAATGCAAGGACACAGAATAAGCTTCCACTATACAGTCCCTCAGAGTAATCCGGTTAAGATAGAAGCTTGATATTATTTGAACTTTGGGTATTTTATTACAGTACCTCAGGCAAGATAGTTGAGTGAAGGTTCTTGTCAGCATTTCCATTAGAAACACCGGCTTTTGGTTAAAAAAAAATTCCCTCTGGAGTAAGAGAGATATAATAGATATACACCCAAATATCTATACATATACATACTGCCAGATATTCCATCAGAGGCAGTGAAGAAATGGCCTCACTATGCACACGACTCCACAGATTTCATGAAGGGGCATTTTTCATTAGAGAAAACAGAAAATGTTTAGTGCTTTTCATCTTCCTTCTTCCTTTCCAAAATGAACAGAACTAATCTCTCCACCACCACACTTTCTCCTTCCCTGTCAATAATAGGGAGATGTGACTCAGGGAGGGTTCTTTGGTGCCCTGACAGCTCTGACAGCCCTCATGGTTACAGCTCATTAAAAACAGTACAGAGCGTGACACCAGTGCTTTAGAAATCCCTCCCCTATGCCACCCTTTTCACATGCATCTCCCAACCCTGGCTGGCTGCTCACTTTTTCCTCTTGGGATTGGGTGCCTGTCACTCACAGAAACAACATCACCACCAGTGAGTTAAAAATCATATCAAGTTAAAACTCTGCTTTCTTTTATCACACATTAATTCAAAGGAGAAGAGGGAGACAAAGTAAAATATGCACTAAAGGTTAAATCGAAAGTCCACTCAAGTTAGTGGAAATCTTTCCATTAAATTCAACTGGTCTTGGATCAGGCCCAGGAACATATCCACAATAGGGAATACCTTGTCTTAAGTGACCACTTTAAAGAATCACTAAGATTCCAGTATTAATTTGAATGACGCTCCTCTAAGAGCAGCTTTACTGTCTGATTAATCTTTACTGGCCCTTACACGGTCATTTATGACAGGTCTCACAGTGTATGCCATAGAACTCTAATGCTATGGCAATAAATACTATAGAAAAACCAGAGATAGAGAGATTAGAGTTTGGGAAGGCTGGAGAACCAGTAGCACTAGAAACTTTACTTTGCTTTTATAGTCTTCCACACTTACCCAGTGTGCTGATATTGGCAAGGGAAACTTCGAAAAAGCACCCAGAAAATTTGCTCTATTATATTCTACATAGAATCACATATTGCACTAAATGCAATGGCATCTGAGCCTTTACGGATAGGATTCAAACTCACTGATTTAGTTCAGGTTCAATGATAACTTTAGGAGGTAACCTAATATTCAGTGTGCACATTCCTAAAAAAAATCATTGATTCTTCTGTTTAAGGCCTTGCAATAAAGAGTTGGTCGCTAACTCAAACAGAGAAGGGGGGGAGGGGAATCAAGACTCATGGGCTAAACTCCCATTCCCGTTCCACTGCTAGACTGAGACTTTTAATGCTGCTGAAAGAAAAAGAATGTGGGTGCCCACTTTTCATTAAAATCTCAATCCCAGGTTATAGGATAAACTATAACTGCCAGGTATTTTGTTCCATCAGACCTTATAATGCCCTCAGTGTTTTTAAATCACTAACTTCAAACTGCATCTTGGTGGCTGACCTCCCAGCCCTGGTTATCCAAAAAGCACATGCATAATTTGTTTGGACTCATTTTATAAGCGTGAGAAGGATACAAAGGGGCTGGTAGGGACTCTGAAAAATTACACTGAGGCTTATCCTATTAAACACTCTGCTCTTGAGGGGCCTTATTCTACCACTTATTTTTAAGCATATCTCCCCCACTGTGTTAATCAGGAGTTCTCCTGTATATCAAAGGCATGGTAATGGCCCCTCATTTTCCCATCCTGTTTAACTTTCCTTTCCCTCTCTCAAAAATCTTTTAAGATTTGTCCCCTTTTACAGCCTAGACATTGCATTCCATGTGCTAAATTCTAACATAAGCCATGAAACTCAAATGTCCTCAAGGAAGTTATACCCACTTACACCAAGCCTGAATATCCTCTTAGAATGATGGTCCTTTTATCCACGCCCTATGTGCAGAAAGAAAATGGAAACTCTACACAAATATCAAAGATATTTTCTCACTGGTGAGTAATGATTCTATATTCCTCCCTCCTTTTCTTTTCTCTATCCACCTCTGAGAGTTTGGGAGGAAGATTAAGAATTCTGTTTTTTCTCTAGACACCTACCCATATCACAGCACAAAACTAGGGTTCCAGTGCACTCAACACACACTTTTCCTCCATCGAATACAGTCAGATACAATACCACAGTTTAAGGGTATACAAAAGTAGTATTAGTTCCCTCCATAAGCATCTGTATACTGTAATGTGCCAGATTGACCATCTAAATCCACAACTTCATTCCAGATATTATACCTTCATCTTATACTCTTTCTATACTGCTTCTTTTCATACCTTGTTCTGCCTTGCACACAACTGCTTAATGAAATGACTAAAGTACTAATAAGAACCCTTGATCAGCCACTCAACTGGTCACAGGAATAAGGATATTTGTTATAGTTGTACTCATTTGATATTACTTGTTCCTTACTAACGTTAGAGATGGAACTAAACCAAAATCTCTAAGGAAAATACTCCAGACCTTAGGGTATTTGAACACTTGATGAGAATCCAAATTATGGACCACATGGCCATCTTTAGTGAAATTGAATAAATAATATTTAATCCCATAACCTGATTAAACCTGAACCAGCTAACATCTGCCTTTTTCTCTCTCAGGCAGGCCAGACGTCTGTGAGCCAGAGACAAAATTCACTGCCTGTATCACGCCACAGGCCTTTTTCATGAAAACATCTGTGGTTGTTATTTATCACACACAGAGCTGGCTACCAACTCTTTAGCCCAAGGCCTTAAAAAGAAGAATCACTGACTATTTAAGAATGTGCAAACTGAATACTAGGTTAACACCTGAAGTTACCAGACCAGTGCTGTAATTTCATGCGATTACTGGTTGGAAATGAGAACACAGCTATTATACCAGAAAAGGGGGGTGGAGGGGTAGGGGGTAGGGGAGGAACTGATGATAACAGGTTCAGTAAGAGGCTGAGGGGAAAGTGAGCAGGCGCTATGGTGATAATGTCCCTGATGCCATTACCTCCATAACAGAATGATAATCGCATTCAATAAATGGATAAGAGGAGGCACTGACAAGGCAGACATTTTATACGCAGGCATTTTTCAACTTCTTTGTTTTGTGTGTGGAATTGTTTAAAAATGCTCCACAAAACAACTCCTTCCACTCCTCCAAAAGAAAGCAGGTTTTTTGTTTTGTTTTCTTCCTTTCAGGCCAGCTAATTATTTGAACAATGAAAACTATTTCTTATCACACCTTCCTAGAAACCTCAACTTACAAATACTCTTCATGGTGGTTGACTGGTGCCACAATTTTGACAAGCAACACACAACTCTGGTAGAGACTCATTTCCTCAGATGAATGCAAACAAAAGTCACTTCACTTTATTTGGTACCAATGTAGTCCCCTTACTAAAGGTGCCTCTGCTTATTTTCTAGAAAGACCCTGTGTGCTGCAATCCAGGCTCACAGACTACAATTCCCATGAGCCCTTGGGAAAAACAGAAAGGAAGTTACTGGTGTGGGGGAGATCAAGTCTGTCCATGTGCATGAGAGGAGAGGCCTAGCAGTGGGGGACTCTGCCCTTGGAATTTGGAAGAGAAGGGGAGCCAGGCTAATGTGGAGGAGTTTGATCCAGTCCAGGGGCTGTTAGAGGGCAGCTACAGACTGGGACTAGATGCCTATGGAACTGGGATCTAGCAGGCTGCTTCTGATAGGCACAGCATGAGGCTGTAAGTAATTGGGCCTTTTTGGGAAAGTGCTGCCTGGGACAGAGCTGCTTCCTAGCTTGGACCCTCATACACACTGCCTGCAGAGAACCTCCACTACAGCTGCAGTTCTTCAAGCGTGCCCACGCAAGCAAGAGTCTGGGACTCTGAGTCCAAGGGTGCACACTCTGGGGTGGGATCAATATTGGTAGCGTAACTGCTAGATATATAAGTTCCAATTATTGTTGTGCACTTTGTTAATGCTAGTCATTGTTAATCTGTTAAACCCTGTTTATTTAAGTTAAGTACAGATTGTTTATTTTAATGTAATCTATTAGAAGTATATGATTTATAGTGTTGTTCTGGAATTAGATCCAGATTATAGCTGGAATGAGTATATTCCTGGAGGCTCTCAAGGCACACCAGTAAGTGCGTACAAGGCCAGCCAGGTTGAGGCACCGCCATTATACATTCATTACGAGCAAGGGACTGCAGCAAAGGGGTGGATAGGGCTTTCCCCAACTAAACACCATCACCACTGGGGTGCTCAGGATCTCCTTTTGGGTTAAAACCATCAGGCGCCGAGGCACACCTGTGAGTGTGACCTGCTCCCGAGTAACCCGGGGAGGAAAAAGGGGGTTACACCAATTTAGATGGCAAAAATTCAGCACATGAAATTACCTTGGAAGTACTTAAGGGAAATAAAAGCCCTTAAAAGGTTTAACAGGAATCTACTGGATAAGAGAGTGCTCATGGATGATCTAAAAGTGAAAGAGTCTCTGTGTCATGGTGGAAGAGATAGGGAGATTTTCTAAATTACAATAATGTTGATAAGCTTCAGGGGGTAGCCGAGTTAGTCTGTTACAGAAAAAAAACAACAAATGGTCTGGTAGCACTTTTATAGACTAACAAAACACATAGACCCTATCATGAGCTTTCATGGGCACAGCCCACTTCTTCAGATGACCCTATCATGAGCTTTCATGGGCTCAGCCCACTTCTTCAGATGACCGGAGTTATGAGTTTAGGATAACTCTGGTCATGTGAAGAAGTGGGCTGTGCCCACGAAAGCTCATGATACTATCTACATGTTTTGTTAGTCTATAAAGTGCTACCAGACCAAATGTTGTTTTAATAATGTTGATTAGAGTTTGGAAAACAGTTGGTCAAGTGGATTCTAGGCACAGTGATTTCCATGAGTTGTTCATCTGCATACCATGAAGGAGATAGTCATTAGGCAAACTGTTTAGATCAAGTAGCAATCAAAAAGAGGTGTGGTCTAGTAGTCTGAAAACAGTACCCAGAGCTGCTGAATTTTAATCCCAATGTGGCCTTGGCAGTAAATCCCTTTGTTTACATATCTCAGTTTTCCCGTCCCTGTCAAAAATGTAGCTAATACTTCTCTCCTTCACAGGGCTGTTCTGTGGATTAAAAAATTAGTGGGCTAATTTAAATAGTTAATAGACAAATTTCATAACTTGTCTAACTCCCTCAAAGTCAAAAAAGGTTACACCAGGGCTGAATAAATCACACTGATTGAAACACACTTTGATAATGAAACAGGTTGTGCAACTGCTAAATATTACTGATTGCTTGCTGACTCCTCCTTGAATCCCAGAAATAAAACAATATACTGTATGAAGAAAGAGAAGCCAGAGCAAACTGGTTCAGAAGAGAAATAAGATTGTCTCCTCTTTACCTAGAACACCAGTTTTTAGCGCTTTAGTCAGGGTCAGCTTCTCACCAGAAAATGGTAGCACATACTTGGCTCAGTCCAAAGCTATATTTGAGCAAAGTAATCCTTACAGCATTTTTATGCCTTCCTCTCTCAGTTCTGATGCTAGTCAAGACAGCAGTGCAACACAGAGGCAGAGCCATATTAAGAAAGGGCCTTTGGGGGCTTCAGGGCAGGGCCCTGGCCTAAGGGAGAGCCCCACAAAAAGATCACCAAGCTGCCAAAAGTGCAGATCTTTTTGCAGGGCCCTCTTAGCCCAGGGCTCTGGGCTGCAGCCACTGAAGCCCCTGTGTTCTGGTCCTGCACAGTGGGGGAAGAAGTGGAGCACACAGCTCCTTGTGCTGCTGTCCCACCACTCAGGGAATGGAGCAGCAAGCTCTGGGAAGTTCAGTCCACGCACGTCCCTCACCTGCAGGCTCTCCCCCCAGGGATTACCATCCAATGGAAGCTGTGGGTGGAGGAGGAATGCCTGAAGATGAGTGCAGGGTAGAAGGCAGAGCCACCTGCCTTCTCCATGGGGCCTGTACCACCCAAGAGGAGTTATTCCAGGTAAGCGCCTGCACCCCAACCCCTCTCCTGTACACCCCACATCCTACCCCGAGCCCTCTCTTGCACTCCAAACCCCTTAGGCCCAGCCTGGAGCCCCCTCCTGCACCCAAAACACCTCATCCCCAGACCCAGCCCAGAACTTGCATCCCCGGTTGGAACCCAACTCCTTATCTCACCCCGCACCCCCTGCCCATGCTCTGAACCCCTCATTTTGGCTCCACCCCAGAGGCTAAGGGGGGGCCACAAAATCTAATAGCCCCCCAGGCCTCCGGAAGAATTAATCTGGCCCTGCACAGAGCATCTTAAAGCAACTGTTAGTTGAACTTGTTCCTAACAGCTGTCAAGTTGTTCCACCAACCAGGCATTTTTAAAGAGATGCACGGCTCCAAATATACACTAGTCAACTGATCGTTTCCCATTCATCTAACTTGTCAACAACTCGTTGGATGTTGGGTTTCTGAAGACAAACTTAGATGAAGTTTTTTATTTTCTTTTTTTTCCTTAAAAATGTCTCCTTCAGAAATGAGAGAGACCTATTTTGTCTCCACAGCAGGAGATGCCAGTTGGTGCTCTCGACGGCATTTGAAAGAGACTCAGAGAACACTGAAGATATATTTTGAAGGTCCCTGAGACTTGGTTATAAACTTTGTCTGCTGCAGGGCCTTGCGAATCCCTCACTGATTTTCTGTCTAGCAAGATGTTACTTTGCCTGCATCTGATATTCCTGCTGCTGGTTTTGTTTCCCTGCTTATCTCTTTATATTTATTCAGGAATAAGCATATGTGGCTTTAATTATGACTTCTGATTATGTAGAATGGCATAGTGAAGTAGCCATGGAAATATATAGATATAGAAACAAAACATTCAGTGAGGGACCTTATTTATAGCCCTGCAAATCTGCACATATCCACTGTGGGTATGTCTAGACTACAAGCCTCTTTCGAAAGAGGCTTTTTTGAAAGAATCTTTCGAAAAAGCCTCTTTTGAAAGAGAGCGTCTACACTGCAATCACTTCTTTCAAAAAAGTGAGACGCTTTTTCGAAAGAGAACACCCAGGCAGTCTGGATACTCTCGTTTGAAAAAGCACTGTTTGCATTCAATAACACCTTTTTTCGAAACAGCACTTTTGAAAAAAGGCGTTCTTCCTCGTAAAATGAGGTTTACCGCGGTCGAAAAAACTGCTGCATGCTATCGATTTAATTTCGAAAAAAATGCGGAGGCAGTCTAGATGCAGGGGAAGGTTTTTGGTTTTGTTTTTTTGAAAAAAGGCCATTTTTTTTCCCGAAAATACCCTGTAGTCTACACACACCCTGTATGGCTGAGGACCATTTTTGCAGATCACAGATTGGATGCAGATACACAGCCTTGCCAACAGGGGAGGGGCAATGCCACGGGGCCCGGTGACTCAAAGGGGCCCGGGTCTCCCAGTCACCACCACTGCTACTGCGCCAGTTGCTGCAGCCAAAGCCCTGGGCTCTTTAAATCACTGCCGGAGCACCACTCCATGCAGCTCTAGGGGCTGGGGAAGGGGGTAATGCCCCATTCTAGACAGTACTGAGGGCTGGCTGCCCTTAGCCCACCTCTGCTGCCTGAGGCTCCACCCTCCCCACCTTGCCCGGGACCTCACGGAACTGTCAGTCCCCCTGAAGATACACATTTTGTATGGACACAGGGCTCTACCTTAGTGACAAGTCCCAGGATTCAGTGTGCCTCCCTTCTCCAGCCCCCACATATCCAAATTCCTGAGCCATGCCAGAGGGTAGCGGGGAGGGGTCAGAGGCATGAGAAAATAGGGAAAATATGCAGAATTAAGGTATGTGGTTGTGAAGAGGATTAGAGGAATAGTGCTTGGAGGTTTATGTGCTACCGTAACACAAAATAAATAATATTCCTATTAAAGTTGAGGAAGGGCATCTGTCAGGTATTCCAGCCAGAGACAAGGTAAAGAAGTAACACATAGTCGGCATCATGATTCGTCAGGGGACTCAAGTTATCATTATTACAGAGCTCACAGCACATACCCCATACCGTGGAGCCAGTACTGGAACATGATCACAGCAGCATTATAACGTGGTGAGGTGAGGGTGTGGAAATTTGGGAGCCGTAGGGCTGGCAATGTAGCAGCCCTGACTTTGCCATCCCCACTGTCCCGTTTCACTGAATGGCCCACATATCTTACTGAATTATCTCCCTCCTACTTTCAGATGTATTAATATTGTGTGTTTCTGATGATCTACTTGGAATTAGGGTTTTCATTTGGAAGCCATTTTCCAAGTTGCAGGGTGCCCTTAACTCCATTCATCGGAAGAAGTGGGTTGAGCCCATGAAAGCTCATGATACCATCTACATTTTCTGTTAGTTTCTAAGGTGTTGCAGGACCTTAAGGGTACGTCTAGACTACAGGCTTTTGTCAACAGAAGTTTTGTCAACAGATGCTGTCAACAAAGCGCGTCTAGACTACATCCAGTTCTGTCAACAAAGCAAGCTACTTTGTCGACATGACAGTGTAGACGCAAAGGACAGTGTAGATGCAATAACGCCTTCTGTTGACAGAACTCTGTCGACAAAAGGCATTATTCCTTGTAGAATGAGGTTTACAGCTGTCGACAAAACTGCTGAGTTCTGTCGACATTATGTCGACAGAACTCAGCAGCAGTGTAGACGCAGGTATAGTTTTGTCGACAAAAGTCCACTTTTGTCGACAAAACCCTGTAGTCTAGACACACCCCAACTGTTTTTTAAGTTGTTAACCTCCAGAGTAACCACAAACCATGTATGCCACCATGAGCCCTCTCTCTCACTCATCCACCCACCCCTTCCAAACCCAAAGCATAAAACCTCCAAGCAGACAAAATTCCTGGATTGCTACATTATTGGAGGTATTCTGGGGTCATGCTCCCAGTTTAGATTGTGCCTGATGATTTTATTAGGTTGTTATTAACTGGTTTTTTTCAGTTCAGTATTTTTAAATTAGCCCAATTCACTAACAATTTTGTAATTCAATACCGCAAGTTGTTTTTAGCCAGGGTGCTAATTTACTATGCCACACAATTTTGTACTGTATATTTTGTTTATTGTGATCTAATAAACATGGAATAAATAGAGAATTTGCAGTGGGAACTCAGTGATTTGGTGAGTTTAAAAGGCGCATTAAAAAGATATCTTAAAATGAGTCTGAGGGTTTGGATCACAAATTAGTTCACAAGTGAAATAAATTTGGCTATCTTAGTCTGGTACTGATGGACATTTGCCTGCCTCACATAAAATTCCCACGCAGATGGGAACAGTTTTCAACCTTTGCTTATGAGACATGGGACTGTACTATAGGTCACTTTAGGCCAAGGTACATCAGCAGGGCTGTATGAGTTTCCAGCAATGAAACAATGTCAGGTTGAAATTAAGATGCATCAGCTCAGCAGGGTAGGAGAACCTTACATACCAGCTGCCCACATTATGCCTAGTTCCACTAAGTGCCATCGGTCTTGCATGTTCGTGAATGCTATGTGTTCCCAAAATATTATTCCAAAGAGAAAATATAGGATAAAGAATATCTGTTCTTAGCCCCAGATACAGGGCTAAAATCAGGAGTGGTTCACTCCAACTTCTGCAGACAACCCCTGGCACAATGAGAAGGATGGTCTCTTAAGACACTGATACGAGCATTCAAGAAATTTCATTGACACCTACCTGTGCCACAGACTTCTTGTATGGCCCTGAGCAAATCACTTAATATATTTGTGCCTCAGTTCCCCATTTGTACAACAGGGAAGTTAAACATTCCTTTCTCTGTCTTGTCTGTTTAGACTAAACTTTAGGGGCAGAGATAATGCGAGTGCCATGTCTAGCACAATAGTGTCCCAACCTCAGTAGCCTTTATGTGCTACTGTAACACAAAATAAAAAATATTGACAGAGGCCCTGACACGGGAAAGTCGGCTAGAGAAGACAGTTGTATTAACAAAAAACTGCTGCAAGTGTGTTACCAGGTAGTCAGCACAGCAAAAGAAGTGGGACGTGGTCACTGGGAAAAGGTTATATCAAGGATTGTTGGGACTTTTATTAATTCAGCTCACCTCCTCAACAATTTCAACCAGTGAGTCAGAGGAAGGCTGCAATTCAGAGCGATGGGGGCCTGCATTCGTAAATCTGGCCCCATTATTTAAAATTATACTAAGTGCTAAACTGTAAGAGTTGCAAATCTGCAATCCATTACCTCAAATTGAAGTAATAAAGCAACAAGAAAAAGTTCCAAGGTGTTGTGGGGGGGAAAGAAGAGGTTTGCTCATTCCCTCCAATCCCCTTAAAAAAGAGGAGCTCTATTCCTCGTCAGTATATTATTATATATATTCCTCATCAGTATATTACAATAGAAGAATATAGCAAGAGAAGATAGAGTGATGCTCTAAACACTGTATAAACACCATAAACAACGGAAGCCATTTAGATTTATGATTCTACATAAGCATGGTCACAATGCCAGGAATAATATGAATTCTTTAATATCCACACAGACATGACACAGATTTCCACTGGGATAGCTCCCTTTTGGGGACAGCAAGTAAATGAGAGTCTGTCCACTGCCAAAATATCATACAGTAATTGTAAGGTGACACACAGTTGTCTACAAGTAATAACAACAGCATCTCAGCCCAGTAGCCTTAACATCTAGAGTCATGAAAGACAACTCAGTAAATTGTGGCTATATGCAAAATACAATGGAAGGGTGAAATAAGGAAGCAGAGACAAGAAGAAAGAGTATTCTATCTAGGCACCGATTTTGTGTTCTCTTTTGCTTGCTGCTCTCTTTCCTTTGTTCTCCATCCGTGTCTCCTCTTTCACCCACCGTGAAATAAGTCTGTTAATTGTTCTGTAACCAAAGTTGTCTTTCCCTTGGATTGACTGAGAAGGCAAAACTACTGTCTAGAAATTACAGAGCCTTTGGTGACATTTTAAATTCTGGTCAGAGAGAAGAAGTCAATAAATTGTTCTTGCAGAAGTTGTTAGTGACCCTCAGTAAGCCCTGGGAGAAAAGAAGCAATCTCCATCCATTGGTATGTGGGTCTATATGTTTGTATGTATAAATATATACATATCTCTCCCCAGTTCCAAAGCAAGCAAACAAAAGCAAATCAGGCAACTAACGATTCAGAGGAAGAGGAGGTACAGAACATGTGCAATCTCCATCAGTATGACTAAAGGGGAGGAGAACCGTGTTTGATAAACTCGGTGGCTTTGGCACAGATCTAACCAAAGCAAATACCAAACAATGTAGCTTGACAACAGAGCTTGTCTACCAATTGTGGTAACTGGAATAAGATGACAAGATGTCTCTGGGTGCCTGTGACATGCAACCAATCCCATGCATGAGTGTTTCTTGCAAATTCTGGTTTACCGCAAAGCTTACTGGAGACACAGTCCCTGTTGGTCAGAAGCCAGAATGACTCAGTAGTCCTTCCTCAAGGTTTATGGGGGTGGGTTATTTTGTTTTTTAAAATATGTTTTTTAAATATCTCAGAGAGCAAGATCTTCCGTTTGTGTATCAGATTGTTGTACCAGTGACTTTAATGCAGCCATGCCAATTTACACCAGCTGAGCCTCTGGCCTCCCTCCCCCCAGCATATACATACATGTTTGTCAGACGACAAGATTTATTCTTTTCACCGTGTAACAGTGGATGTTTCATCTCCTGGTCCACATTCTCCTCTCTGACACATCAGTGTGACTCCACTGATCTCCCTGGGATTGCCCCCATGTTGGTGACAAGAGAATTTTACACTCTAATTTTATTTTCCAATTTAAATGGGGTTTTAAAGTGTTATGTTTTCATCCAAGGGCTATATCATTCATAAAACTCTCTAATATTAGAAAAGAGGAAATGCAAAGTTAAAACTTGCACTTCCTAAACAAGGCATTGAAACTACCTTAATTTTGCTCCTTTGAAGAGGTCTTCCCTCCTTGCATGCAGATTGGTGGACACATGAATCACAGAATGTAGGTTTTATCATTTGTTTCATACATACCTATCTTATATACTAAATGTCCTAATGTGTCACCTTGCTAACCTTTTCTCTTCTCGTGTAAGCACTCTAATGCCAGGCTCTGGACACATAAAGCTTGTTCTGTGGAGCTGTGTCAGCTTTGAGGCAAAATCTCTGACCTTCTTCATTTCCTTTGAGCCATTCAGTACAGTACAAAGGGTGCAGAAAAAGGCTTCAGTTCCCTACTGGAGATTCCTCCTTGATTGGAGAGTCCCTAGCTTACAGATGGCATAGTCTGCTCCTACACCACCCACTTCTCCTTCTGCAGCTCTTAGAGATAAGAGGGAAGACAGGGTCAGGACACAATAATCTCCAGTATTCCAAGATGGCAGATAGTCCATTGACAACTGGTGCGTGTACTGCTAACCTTACAATGTGCCCTCTCTTTGATGGCCACACCTCAATCCCACTGTTGCACCAAATGCAGCAGCTCATCTGATCTTTATTTTCTAATGACACTTTGAGATTTGGCCACCACATGGAATCACTGAGCCAGATCCTGCACTGCCTGTAAATACTGAGTACTCTGGACCACTTGCTGAGCAGTGAGGGATGATTGCTTTCAATGTGATATTTGTCTCCTCGGGAGCACGTCATGTTCTTCTTGCATGCGTGCTATGCATAAAGTCAGTCAGGGAACACTAATTACTGTGCAACTAAGGGTACGTCTACACTGCAACGCTATTTTGAAATAAGTAGCGCTATTCCGAAACAACTTAGTCTGCATCTACACTGCAGGCAGTTATTTCGAAATAGGGTCAAAATACTGTCAAGCTGGAGGATTTCTTACCCTGACTCCTGTAACCCTCATTGTACGAGGAATAAGGGAAGTTGGCGGAAGAGTGTTCTATTTTGAAAGAAGTGCTGTGTAGATGCTCCCTATTTCGAAATAAGATACACAATTGATGTAGCTCAATTTGCTTAGCTTATTTCAAGTTAAGCCCTAAGAAGGAGGCATTCTAGTTTTTGTAGAACTGATCAAATAAAATTCATATTGACAAATAAGGCTATCTGAGATTGTGACTTCATGTAAGGACTATCAATGATATTATCAGCTTGATATGATGGCAATGGAACCTCTAAAACTGCCATGGATAGATATGATAACTATTGATACACAGGTAAACACTGTGGTGTAGAAAATAGCATAATTTTATAGAATCCACCGCGCTGTATCAATTCTAGGTGTCAGATTCCCAAGTCGATGGGAATTTTTAGACTAATGTCAATGGAGCAGGACTGAGGGCTTTAAGAACAGAACCAAAAAACATCTTTGTATATAGTAAGATGACAGAAGGAACAAAGAGAATGAAAAGAAAAAACACACATGACCCTTAAAAACAAAAGAGGAAGCAAGCAGCTAAACCTAGTTACTTGTGTAATTCTAAATTGTTTCCTCTGGGGAAAAATATTTTTCTATTGTACCGGGCACATCTTAAAAAAAAATTACAATTCTGTGTCCAAGTCACAGTAGAGTTTAAAAAAAAAAACCCACCATCCAGCACATACACAGTTTGTTATTGCTTCACTTCATCATTGACTGTAACGTGAAAAAAAAATCAATAAGAAGCTCATACAAACACATCCACCCTAATAAAAGTTATGGCTTACATATATCAAAGCCTAACAAGTATGCTTGCATGCTCAGTGGAGAAAATCGCCACATAAAACAATCCCCAGAGAAAACTCCAAAAAGGTGCCTGAGGAAAGGACGAAACTGAGCGATGCCTCCATCAAAGTGTAGAGAGATAATAACTGGAACTTGCTATTACTATGCTGGACCTGATAGGCCCATGGTCTGATCTGCTATTCAAAACCTATTTCACAAATGCCCCCAAACCTCCAGATGGAACTAAAAAGGAGCCCGGTCTGTAGTGGTAAGCCAAAGACCTGGGGTAAAAATTCTGTATCCCATTACCAAAGCTCTGAGCCATCAGTTTCTTAGAGGAATGGCTAAGTTTAACAAAAAAAAGCAAAGCAGCTACCCTACCACTTAAATGACCTTTAGCAAGAGTTAGGGACAGTAACAGTCTCTGTTCTCAGGGCAACAAAAGAAGCTATGGAACAGTGAGCAGAAAATGTATGAGTATCAGTTTTTTCTGCAGATTCTGTTCTTTTAAAAGGGAAGTACATGGTTGAGAAGAGCCCCCCATCTGTGCATAAATATTACACTGCCTTTGAACTGTTAAAGGGAGATCCCAGTGCAATCTAACAGATATTCCAATGACTATATTTAATTAGAAAAAGAGTAAATTACTCAAGAATAGCATGTCTCAGCTAAAAAAAAATTTCAATCAGCTAGTAAGCTGTAATATCAACTGCTCGATCATGCAGATCAAGAAGAAGAGAATTTAGCTTCCATGAGAAATCAGAGACTTTGAAAGCTGATTTAAGGTAAGTTCTATATAGTTTTTGAAACATTGGTTATTTAACAAGTGGTTTAAGCACCAATTAAATCACAAAGGACTAGGCCATCTCCTATGCAAGAAATACCCACGGGTTGAGATAGGAAAACTTCATGAGGTTCCCTGACAATGTCCCCTTGGTATCAGGTAGGTTTGCTCCTCAGAACAAGCAAGAGATATGGCCTCCAAACTCAGTGGATCTTCTAAAATTCATGGGAAGTGAGGGGTAGAGCAATCTGCATGAAGGCCCTGCTTTTCTGCACTGGCCATCCTTCAGCTCCCCGGCCAGCTCCAGGAAACATCTCTGGTTTCTCAGATTTTCAAACAAGAGCTGAACTCTCTCTGTTCTATTCTGCATAAGAGTTGGGGAGCATCATACAGGTGAGTAAATGGATGAATGTCCTTCCCCTCCTTAGATGGCCTACCCTGGCACCACGGACCTGTTACTTTGCAGTATGAGCACAGGGGTGCGGTGTGGAGAGAGACAGGGATTTCGTTCCAACCCTCCCAATGTGCTGAGACAGGAGAAGGTTACATTACATGGTTAATGAATTTTTCCATTATTCCAAAGGTAACTTTTCACAGTATTTTGCCATGTTCAAATAGGATAATCAGAACCTCAATTATCTCTCTTGCTGGTTCCCTATAAGCCATTGCAGACCTAGCCTCTACTGAATGATCTGTGATATTTAAAAGAACAGCATCAACTTGAAGATTACTTGGCTATCTGAAAAACTTGCATCTACTACTGTTACAAGTAACCCTAAAATTGCTATAATTGAAAGATCTTAGAGAAGATTTTTTTGTTTGGAGTTGGTTTGCTTTGATTTGGGTTGGGGAGGGGGATTGTTTTTCCCACTCTTATTTTTCAGTCTGTTCGTTGTGCATTTGTGATAGCACTTTATGTTTTCACTGCTTCATTGCTGGAACATACCCTGCAAAAGTTTTACTACTAACCGTAGCAACATAGCTGAAACTGAAGAGGAATGCAGATATGTACTGAGAGAAAGCAGAGAGGAAAAGCAGTGGTCATGAGCACATCAGGTGTGTGCTGCTTACAGACCTGCCCAAAATGCACTTCTAAAAAGTGAAGCAAAAATCTTTTATCATGGTGGGTATTTTTAATGTCAGGCTTAATGCTTGATGTACATACCACCAAAATGTTTTTAAATTAGATTGCTAAAAAATAACTTATTGTTCAGAGTGCCCCTTGAATGTTGTTCTTCCTTGGCATTGGGTACTACCTATTATTCCTGGTTGCTTTCCTCATATCTTATTAATAAATTGAGCTTTCTTTGCACTATTTTCCCAAAAGGTCAAAGATGTTTTTCAAATCAATTCTTTGTGCATCAGAATCAATTTCTGAATCTCGCATATCAGGGCAGGAACCTTCCTCCCATTGAAGCTAGTCATATGCGTGTCTACTGCATGTTATGTGATTTTAAAAAAAAAATTCTGTAAGTGCCAGTGTTTAATCCTAGTACAAACAGGAGGCGTAACATTCTTTTGTAAAACCAGAAGCGAGAGGGATGGTACTGCATTACAGACTCTGTAGTGTACACCCTAAACAACAGTCCATCAGCACTGACAAAGGGAGAATGGGATGGACCTAACTTCTCATCAGAATTGGGCATCAATACTAAAAAACCCACAAACTTGTGTACCATCTGGTTTCTATATTGGCTAACAGTGCCTTGAGTTGCTTCTAGATGCAGCGACCCTAATCTGCTATCATTGAAGCCAAGAGCTTCCCATAGAGGTCTGTGGCACAGGACACAGCTCTGAGTCAATTTCCAGGAGAAAAACTTATAGGCATGTGGGGAAGAGGAGGAAGGTTTTCTGGTTGGTGTTGTTTGAGAGATACTATTGGAGGCTTGGGTGTTTTGCAGAAAGCTGAATGATATATGGCTTATATACTAACAAAAGCCCAGAGCTGCAGCATATCTAAGCTCCACTGGAAGATTTTCAGAGATCTTTATAGTGCTTCTATCCTATTCTAAACCTTTATTTCCCAGGGAGCAATCAGGTAAAGACACAGTCCAGACTGGTGGAGTTTCTAATCTTGTCCATGTGAAAAATCCAGGTATAAGAGATGATTTGCCCTAAAAGTTTCCACTCCAAAATGATACCATTGCCTCAGGGTATGTCTACACTTGCAGCCTATTTCGGAATAGGGCTGCAAATGTAGGCATTCGGAATTGCAAATCAAGCCCGGGATTTAAATATCCCACGCTTGATTTGCATCTTCCCAGCCGGGCGCCATTTTTTTTTTTTTTTTTTTTTTTTGAAATTTACAAGCCCGGAATAACTGCCCGTGTCTACATGCGTCAGTGAAACGGGCGTTCGAAATAAAGCCCTATTTCGAACTACCTGTTATTCCTCCTGCAATGAGGTTTAACAGGTAGTTTGAAATAGGGCTTTATTTCGAATGCCTGTTTCACTGCCACGTGTAGACGCGGGCAGTTAGTCCGGGCTTGTAAATTTCAAAAAATGGCGCCCAGCCGGGAAGATGTAAATCAAGCGCGGGATATTTAAATCCCGGGCTTGATTTGCTATTCCGAATGCCTACATTTGCAGCCCTATTCCGAAATAGGCTGCAAGTGTAGACATACCCTCAGTGCTTAACAGAATATTTATTTATGACTAGCAGATTTCCCCAGCATTGCTTGGGAGTGTAACTGAGGAAATGGTTGACTAGGTTTTGTTGGGAAGCAAAAGGAGGAGCAGCGGGGGGAGTGGGTCAAGGGGAGCACAGTCTAACCTCGTGAGGAGCTACGCGGGAACGAGGGGAGGTGGAAGGGAACCCCCAGGTCCCAAGAGGAGTGGTTCAAGGGGAGGGCATCCCCAGACCCCAAGAGGAGACAAACCAGGGTGCGGGGAAGGGAACACCCAGGACCCAGGTGAATCAGTGTGGGGGTTGAGAGGAGGAAGGAATCCCCAGGTCCCATAAGTAGGCGCGAGGCAGGGCGAAAGGAATCTTCGTACTCCGGGGGGGGGGAGGGAGGAGTGAGACAGGGGAAATCACTAGGCCCCATAGGAGCCTCACAGCAAGGGGGAAATCTCCACATGCCCGTGTGGAGCAGTGGGAAGGGAGGCATATGTAGGCCCCTGTAGGCAGAGGTGGGGGGTAATCCCCAGTACCTGTAGCAGAGTGGTTGGGTGATGCCCAGGCCTTGTAGCTGCAAGGGGCGGAATCCTTACCGGTAGAAGTTGGCCTGGCTGGCTACATGCAGAGCTCGTTCCCAGTGTATTCTCACATGTTCTCAGTGACAGACAGCCTGAGGGACACTTCTCCTTTTATAATAGTGTAGATTAGATTAGATTTTCCACTACTTTCAGTAGAAATGCTAATTTTCACAATATGCAAAATAACACTGTCCCAGGCCAGCAAACATACCAATTATCTCCAGTCACTTAATTGTTTCACTCTATCAGACAGACCTTCCCCACATTACCCTGGCACATTTACTACCTCCCAAAAATGCCATTCCGACTTAAAAATGAGAAACAAGGAAGAAGAAATTGCTGTGAACCATGACACGGAATCTTTAATACTACAGCAGCTTTAAAACATGCTTGCACTATGAAGACATACCTAGTGTTGATGAGTTTCAGTAATAATTGAATGTTACCACAGGAAGCATTTTTATACTGAAGCACATATCAATGACAAAATCTAGTTACAACACATGTCTAGGGTATGTTGACCCAATGGATTACTGCACTTTTTGCATTTGTGGTCAAATCCTGTTTTCTAACTGATAGTGTCTGTTTCAGAGAAAACTCAGGATCAGGCCAGCAGGAAAGATACAAATCAGGACTGCACGTGAACTAGGTGAAATATAGTGGAAGTTTGCATTCACATTATACTGTATTTGGCTCAAGCTAATGTGAATTCTTCAGTACTTCATTTTCAAAATCACTAAATTCCCCCACAAATTAAAAGAATTACAGTGACTGCTATTTTATAAACTTTTACGTTGCTATTTAGATTAAGGTCCAATATGTACAGTGTATGCATGTATATAAATACATACCTAGATACATAAAGACATCTTGCTTTTTACATTTTCCAGCATCAGTCTCTTAAATACTATAACTATGGAAACTGGGTTTGTGAAAAAGAGTGGAGCGAAATCTCCACTGGGAAAATACATACATTGTCATAATGTTGCCTATCACAGTATAACAGAGTGGTAAAAGGCAAAGAGAAGAATTTCCAGTGATGTCAAAGTGATAGCAGAGAAGGCTTTGAGAGGGTTTTAATTCAGTGAAGATTTATACCTGCCCTTGAAGAAAGCCAGTTTGAGACCTAAAATAATCACAGCCTTTGTTTGTGTGTTTTTTAAATTGTGAAGGGCTAATTAAAATGTTCAGTATCACAGACTGAAAAGAAAAAATCCCCTCTTCTATGGCTTTTTCAATACTTTATCTGAAGTCACATGGCTTTGGTTTGTGATCTCATTAGCTCACATAAATGAAAGAGGCTTGAGCCAGGACAATACTTAGGTGAGCCCTCCAGGGAAAACTCACATGCTGCAGGATGTGATACTGGTAATATTTTTCAGTATTAGTACTGAACTAAAATCCAAATATGGTGATAAGGGACATTGCTCAATGGGAGGGGCACAATTTCAAAAGCAACAAAAATTAAAATCCACCTGTACTTATCAAAGATTACAAAGCAGCATGTGCTTACAGTTCCCTTGCAGTTTTGATTGAATTCCATATCTATTACTTTCTATTTGATACTTCCTTCCTACTTAGCTGTTGCATTACATTATTGTGCATTGTTAAACAATCACCACGTCTCAGTTCAAAGATGGCTGCACTTCTTCTGCACGGTGCCATGATTTATAGTCTGCTGTAAATGTTCTGGGTCGGTAGGTTTGTTTGTTTTCTAAATGAAAGGGGCTGTATAAATATAAGATCATTATCACTAGCTAAGCACAGTTCTCTCTCTGTTACAGAGCTCAGTTGATACTCTGTAGATTTATTCACTTAGAACAGGTTTATATGCATTGAGAGCAGTTAAGGACTATGATCATCTCCACCCAAGAGAACAGTTATTTCTTTATCAGACAGCTACCTAGTACCATCTCCTAAGTAACAACAGTGTTGGGATCAATCGCTACTCCATAAATATATTCCTTTAAAAATAGATTACTTCTCTGTTTAGGGCTGGTTTAGTTGCCGTCTTTCTCTGGTTAATAAAAGCCCCTTGCTGGCAAGCTCAAACCACAAGCACAGATGAAGGTGGGTAGTGGCAGTGAAGGATGGAGGAAAAAGGAGGGCAACATATTGGAGATGAGAGAGTTTGACAGCCCATAAAGACAAGGAAAGAATTTAAGAGGGCATTTCTGGCCAGAAGTGACTGATTCAATGAAGAGCAAAAACATCTGTTTCCTCCTCCTTTCACTTAACAAGCAAATATTCAGCTAACCAGACAGCTGCATTAGATTCTTCTTATTTTTGTCAGCAATATAAGCCTCTGGAGGAGCCTCGAGTACAACCCACTCTGGTTTATCTCAAATATTTTATTACTAGGAGGATTTTTTTTTCAAATTCGGCTGACCCTATGCCTCCACCCCCTTCTACTCCCCCACACACATACTACAAAGTACCTGCTGTTGTTATTCTCTTAAACTGTCTGTGTCACAATATGAAAACAAACAAACATAGAAAATAGGGACAGGAAAGGGAATCTGGGAAGCAGACTCTAATTCCTGACTCCATACACACAAAACTAAACCAACTTTATTTCTGCTGGACGAACTAAACTCCTAAAAGGTTAGAGTATGTTGCATGTACTTTCATGCTACCTCAGACCTTTAAGTGATCATAAGAGGAAGCTGCATACCAAATATGGCGATCCTAGCTCTTACCCTTTAGAAGGAATTCTTGAACAAAAGGACTCAAGTAGATGGACAGACAGACATACATTTCTCAAATATATAGTAAGATAAACAGTACTTGCTCAGATATGTAATTTACACATGTAATCCCATTGACTTTAGTGGGACGACATGCTTAAGTACTAGGCAACGTAAAGGATCCAAAATCACACTCGGAATGATGTGCAAAGCCCTTGTGTTCCTCTATGCAACACATCCAGACACAACTGTTCAGATGCGTTAAAAGTTAGCAACCAATGCCAGATTCTTATTTATGAGAAGTATGGATTTAGCTGGTGGTTCAAGTTTCCAGCCAGCATTCTCTATGCATGCTCATGTAATTTTCATGACTAATACATTGAAATATACCAGAAAGTGAGGATGTCATATAAGGCAACTTAACTACACCAGAATTTCAACAAGAGCTCTGTCCTGCACTGAGTTTCATGCCAACACACTCCTGCAACCATGCAGAACACCATGTAAGTCAATAGGACTTTATGCAGAAGCAGGAACTAGTCTGCACAGAGCTAAGTACGTTACTGAGGCCAAAGTGTTCTTGCTAAAAAGTGCAAGTCTGTCAGTAGGGTTAAAAACATGTGTTTTTTTTTTAAAAAAGCAATGACACTGCATCACAAAATGTAAGTGGCTAATTTATATCTCCAGTGCCATAAATATGCATGGTACATTGACTTCCCTGTCTTCAGGAGCTTATAGTCTAGATTCAGTCATATGATAGCACTATGAGATGATATGTACTTCTTAACATGTATTACATTCATCATAAGATTGTTTTTAGAAGAAGTCTTAGAATATGAGACCTTGCAATGATCCCAAACACAATACCATACTAATCTAATGCACAGTTCTCTATCTGATGGCACTTAAGCATCAGCAAAAATAGCAATGACTCATGCCTTGCACTTTTCAACAGGAAGTACCTCAAAGCTCTTTATAACTTACATACCGAATATGCAGGAAACATTTACGCATTAGTCAATACAGAAACACAGCCACATATGTAGTGGCACTGGACAGCTTTTTAACATCACACAGCAACAGTACTAACAGTTTAGAATACAAACCAAGAATGCAGAATCCAGCAGAGGCAACAGGATAAAATCAGGATGGGGTGGGGGAAACAAAGACCAAGACACAAAAAAAATGTTTCTATTGACTTGGACACGAGTTGGACTGGATATCTAAAAACACTAGAAACATGGTTAGAAAAATAACAAAATAAGAATTTATTTGGAAAAACAGAAGTGCATACATCTGGGGAAAATAGAAACACAAATAATTAATGGAAGGGAGAAATCTGTGAAGCAATATTGCTGAAAAAGGCCTATAGGTAACAACAAACTAGACATATGTTTGCAACATGAAGTTTCAGCAAAAGAGGCCAGTCCAGTATGGGTTTTGGATTAGATACTGTGCCTGTAGTATTTCATTGTGTTCTAAGTACTATATTCCCAGAAAGATACTGACAAATAGGAAGAGGTCCAGAGAAGAAAATCAAAATGATCACAGGGCTGAAGGGACTGCTTTATGGAAAAAATGTTATTAACTAAACATGTAGACTTGGCTAAGAGACAACAAAAGGGAGACATGCCAAGAACATTCAAAAGATGGAAGGTTGTAAAACCAATGATGGAGAAGAATGATATCCTCTGGTAAACAGGAATTTAAGAGGGAGTAATGGGAAGAAATTAAGGAAGAGAAAAGGTAGGCCAATCATCAGGAAAAGCCTCCTGAATATGGGATATATTCAGTTGTAGAATAGCCTCCACAGGAAAGTGGGAGAAGTCACAAAGTCTGAAATTTCTAAAACTAGATAGGGAAAAAAAAAACCCTAGAAAATGTATATTAGGCAACAGTCATGTATTGGCAGCATGATGGACTGAGTGTCTTTTCCGTTTCTAATTTCTATTCTTTGAAAATACAAGTGTAATGTAGACCCATTAGAATGGAACTATGTAATCTGGAATTTGTCTAGAGTACTGGAATAAACTCCCCATCTTTGTAAACAATGCCAGGGGATACCATCCACAAGGCTCTAATATTATCAAGAAATATGTATGCAAATATATAAGCTAAAATAGACATAGAACCAGAAAATACATCAATATTCCTTATTTCAAAATTTAGGAAAATGGAAGAAAAAAACAATAAATTACTAATATACAAAACAAGATACTTTGAGCATTCCCGTGAACCCAAACATGCCGAAAAGTTGTTACATTCCTTTAAAAGGAACAGATTTATTATAAAAATATATGACATGAGTTGATCTACCCTATCATTTTTAATTCACACACCCATACATACACACTATTTAGGAAATTTGTTGAATTAAACATGTAGAAGATTACATGAAGAAAAGAAGAAAAATAAATGAAACTCAACAGTATAAAGACAGATACTGTACTAAGAAAAATGCTCCTAACATAATGAGATCATAACACTAAGACCCCAGAACCTGTAACTTACAAGTCATTCCCTCGCTTTATGGGATATTTCCCTTCATTCATACATATATACCCAATCCATTACACATTACAGATAATGTACATAGAAGACTTAACGGAAGAAATTCCAATAAGCATTTCATACAAAATAATAGAAATGATACATGATATAAGGGAGACTCAGCATGGATGGAGAAATCCGCTTATCAGGCACTCCACAGTATTCCAGCTATTTATGTAAAGTTCAAGCTTTATTATCTAGGAAAGGGGGAAAAGGGAAGTCATAGGGGAAGAAGGTTGCTCATGTGCTCTAATAATTCTGTGTGATAAAACATTCCCCCCACCAACTCCCTAAATTCCAAAGAGTTCTCCTTTCAGTCAGATTCTGGACTCACTCCCTGAGGGCATGTCTACACTAGGAAATTATTTCAAAATAACTAAATTTTATTTAATAACTCCCAATTTTACAAAATCAAAATACTGTGTCCCCACTATAGGGATGCCTCAAAATTATTCCAAGTCAGGCTCCATTAATGTGGATGCACTATCTCGACTTAGAGCCCTAAGAAGCATTGGGGAGTAATTAGTTTGAATTAATGTGGGGAATAACTATTTCGAAGTAGTGGCACTGGAGCATCCATACTAATGCTATTTTGAAATAACTTTAAAAATTAGCATTATCCCCGAAGAAAGCAGGAGTACAGGTTTTGAAATAATGGGCTTGGTAGTGTGGACGCTCCGCTTATAAATTCGAACTAAGGGGAGGTTATTTTAAAAAAATGTCCTAGTGTAGACCAGGGCTGAGAAGTTATCCCTTACAACAAGGATGGATTTGGGAGGGGGGTTAGCACACAGATAGTGATGTGGGAGTGCAGGGGGAAACTCTTTTACAGTAGCCTTCACAGATGCACACAGTGTGAAAAATGTTTTAACATTTCAAAATCCATACTTCTTCCAGATCTCTGCTTGCTGTTGGTTGTCTTCAAGCAGCAGCTGTGAATCAAAGTTCATATGCTGGACAGTAAATAGAAACAATAAGATTCTACACATCACTGTGTCCATAATTCATTAGGAGCCCAATCCAAATTGAAGGTAATAAGATTCCATGCACTGATTTTAATGAGAGTTGAACAGAGCTATAGAACTTTTGACTCAGCCCAGCCCACACTAGGATCAGGACCCTGAAAGATACAACTCGAGTTCATACTTGAATTATTGATAGTATGGGTTTAGCATGTGTTCCTGATGGGGTGGTCTGTGTTCCTCTCCTCTCAGATATTAACCCATTACTATAATGAATTGTCTCATTAGAATCCTCATTTCCACTGCAAGGAACCTATCTCGCAAATTACAGGTTTCATCTGCTGCTGAAATCAATGGGAGTGGAGGGAGCTCAGGACCAATGTTACCTGTAAACTGTGCACTTTGGGAGCCACCCAGGAGAGATTCAAATGCTGCCCAACTGATTAGCAGAGCACCCACAACTGGCAGCAGCTGGCAGCATGTGTTTCTACTGGTGGTGCACATCTGCACATTTCTTGGTCACATAATAAAGTGTATTCCACACATGGATAGAAAAAAATTAAGGGAATACTGCTCAGGACCTCCAAAAGGGCAGTCCTAAACTTTTAACCATATGACTTCCCATACACTGCTTCCTGTGGAAACACAGCAGGAACCACTTTTCAGAACATGTTTTATGGAAACATTCTGGCTATAAGAACTCATTTCCAGGGAATAATGTTCTGTTTGTAGTTTTCATTTATGGTACAAACTTAACTGGTGAAAGCTGCCAGGCCGCTAATCTTGAAGACTAAGTGCATGTCTACACTGGGGATTTATTTTAAAATAACTCCCTTTATTTTGAAATAACAAGGGGAGCGTCCATATTACCAAGTCTGTTATTTCGAAATAATAATTCCTGCTTGTGAAGAGGAATAAGCTTATTTTGAAATAACCTGGTAGTGTAGACATAGCATAAATGTCCTCTACTTAATAGATCATTCCCAGTTGGGTTTTACAGTTTATGAAAACAAAGAACCTGTGAATGAGGACTTTTTGAAAATCAGACCGTGGACATCTATTTCTAATCGACTTTTTTTGACTTTCACAGTCAGTTTACCATGTCTTTGTGAAGAGTGTCCTATTCTATCCATGTTCATCAACTTTGGCACATCTTATATCACTAATTTACCCAACAGAATGCTTGATTTTTGTATGGCCTTCATGCAAACTCCACTAAAGTCAATGCAAAACTCTCACCTGACTTCAGTGGAGGCTTCAGATCAGATTTTATATGAGCCTTGTGCTGCTTAAGCCTGCAGGATGATGCTCCTTAATGCACTTTCTGGAGAAAAGGACACGAGGCCGCATCTTGATTCCACTAAGAGAATGGGAGTTTTGCCACCGGTAGCAGCAGGACCAGGTTATCAAGCCCACATATTCAGCAATTGCTTTCCAGGGCACTCTTATTAAAGGTGCCAAATTCAGAAAAAACATAACAATAACTGCAGTTTTTAAGAGATGACTTTCCCCATTCTTCCATATTTAGGTTCCACCTTTTTATTTTAATAAAATACATCCCAGTATTTCAAAACAAAGCCAAGATCCAACACCTTGTCTCATTTCTGTATTTAGGTCCTGATGTGGAAAAGTGCTTAAGCATGCGGTTAAGCATTTTGCTTGATCAGCGCATTATACATAAGTACGGACACAATACTAATACTTTGCATTTACATAGTCTCTTCCAATCAAGGTCCTCAAGGCACTTGAAAAACATTAAAGAATAAATCCTCACACCACCTCAGTGAAGCAAGTAACTATCCTTTTACATACAATTATGTAACTAGCTAAATGTCACATAGCCAGGGGAAGTACAGCAGCAGAACCCAGAAGCCTGGACTCTCAGGTCCCTGTTCAGAGATGCGATGGGGTGGAGTGCTAGGCTCTGCACTCCCAGAAGGGGTGGGGCTTCAGGCAGAAGGGGCGGAATTCGGGGCAGAACGTGCCACACTGGCTTCCCTCTACCCTACAGCCAGCCCTCAGAAGTTTGCAGAGCATGCCATGCCGCATGGTTCTCAGGCAGCCATTTAAAGGGCTCAGAGCTCCAACCACTGCCACTCCTGCAGAAGCAGCTGCCAGGAGCCCGAGACATTTCTGAATTATCAGACTCTGGGGCAACTGCCCCCTTTGCCCCCCCTGCCTGTAGGCAGGCCTGCTCCTGTTTTAGCTAGTAGGCAGACCCAATCTGGATGGCCTGACTTTTTTACAAAAAACAGACTATTAGCACATACTTAACAGAAGCTTAAAATGGGAAAAGTTGTCCGCACCTCTCGTCTGCAAACCACAGACAGAATGCCCTTCCTATTCATTTCCCAAGGAACAGGCACCAACACATTGTTATGAAATAGCCACCGGCTGAAAACACGTTCTGGGGACAGGCCATGCAAATAAGTATGCTGGGCACTGACAAATGCAAATGAGTCCACCAAGCATTCCACTTCTGTTTCCCAAATGCCCTTCATCCTAGACTGCTACAACATAATTTTCAGCCACAAGATAAGGGGCTTCTAAGGTTACAAATCTGTATTTAGTTTTTTAATCGATAAACACCTGATCAGACTATTATTTATTTGCGTTAGGGATGGTACTTCAAGGCCCCATGTAATTGGGATTTATACATATTCATAAACAGATACACTTGCTGAATATTCTCAGGGGCTGAATATTTTTTAAAAATTAACATAGACCACCATTGTCAATAACGAAAAGCTATCATCCGTTATTAACTACTGAACACCCCCAGACAAAATCACCCCTTCAGTTCAACCCCTATGAGGAGTGATGAACCCTGAACATAAACAAAGCCAGGCACTGGCAGAGCAGGAGGGGAAGCGAGCACTGGAACAGAGGCTATGTTTGAAAAGACCCTGTCTCCATTTCCTAGGCCTTCAAATCTATCTAGTGACTGTCAGCAGCTGTCCTAGCTGATTTCAGCCACCACAGTGACACAGAGAGATAGCTCTCCCCTCCTGTCCCCCGCCAGGAACCACCAACCGGGTGGGGGACCTCCCAGCCCTCTGCCCTGACACCTCTGCCCTGAGGCCCCCACACCTTCAACACCCTGCCCTGATTCCTGCACCCCCACTCCATGCCCTGAGTCCTCCCATTTCCCAGCCTTCTGCCCTGAGCCCCCCACCCTCTGCCCTGAGTCCTGTACCTCCAACCCGCTGCCCTGAGCCCCCCACACCTCTCAGCTCTCTGTTCTGATGGCTACACTCCCCACTCCCTACCACAAGTCCCTACAAAGACATGGCTAATGCCAGGAAAATCGTCTCATTGATTTATATTTGAATGCAATTCTTAATACGTAATTCTACATTTATAAGTTCAACTTTTCTAATAAGGAGACTGCACTACAGTACTTGTATTAAGTGAATTGAAAAATACTATTTCTTTTGTTTTTACAGTGCAAATATTTTGTAATAAAAATATAAAGTGAGCCCTGTAAAATTTGTATTCTGTTGTAATTCAAATCAATATATTTGAAAATGTAGAAAACAAAAATATTTAAACAAATGGTATTTTATTATTGTTAACTTAATCACAATTAATTTTTTAATCATTTGATAGTCCTAGTTATGTCAGTTCTCATTTGGAAAGCTTATTATAGCCAATTAGGGTACATCTATACTTGTTCTGTAGTTCGAACTAGGGATGCAAATGTAGCCGACCGAAATTGCTAATGAAGCAGGGATTTAAATATCCCGCGCTTCATTAGCATAATCTCGCCCGCGCGCTATTCTGCTCACCAGCTGATTATAACCAGGAAGTGCGCTCCGGGACGCTTTAGTTCGAATCAAACCCCTTGGTTTGAACTAATGTTACTCCTTATTTTTTGAGGAGTAACGTTAGTTCGACTAAAATACTCAGAAAAGACCCTAAGGCTAGCCTCCTATGTCTTATTTAGGCACCTATGAATGGGATATTCAAAAAAACTGAAATTTGGGCACTTAAACACAGACCATTCAATACCTGAATGGAACAAAATGGATATCCCTACTACCTATGAGTGTCACAAGTTAAAATTAGAACCATAACAAATCAGGCTCTATATAAGTGTGTAAGTCCTACATCTACTCAGTGGGCAAGACTTTCTGCTGTGAGGTTACAAGTTGCTTAGATTTTAAAACTATCTGACCTTGAACGAAACAGGCTTCTTTTATCTAACAAACTCATGGCAAGTTTATTCCTGCTGTTTCTAATACTGAAAACAGTTATTTATATTTCTTCTCAGAAAGACATCATGTAAAACATGGGACTCGTATTATTGGTTATAGCTTGACACTTGCTTTGAGATACACCAGTCACCTTTCACCACATAGATTTGCTAATGCCACTCAGAACTGTATTGTACCTACATGCTGATCTACAGACTGAGGGATGGGAGAATAATATTCACATGTAAGCCAATGAATAAATATGTATATGGAATATCAGGCCATTATCTATTAAAAGCCTTCATGCAGTCTGGCATTGCCTCATAAGAGCATCAGAAAGAATCTTGAATCTTTCCCTCTGACACATAAAAAAAGACCAAAGAAGCCCCGATCTTGGAATAGAAAAGATGTGGAAGGCGATCCTCCCCTGCTTTCAAGTCAGTAAATAAAACAAAAATTGATAATCACAATAATTATTTTAATTGCATTCTAAAAAGAAGCAACACTTGAAAGAGAGAAAGAAAGAAAGAAAGAAAGAAAGAGACCCTGCCTTAAGGTTTCCCTGCGCACATATAGGCAAGTGTTCTATTTCATGCCTGGGGAGGACAGATCTGGAGGCAGCGTTCTATGCCTTCTGGACTCAAATATAGGAAAAGCTCATTCAGATCAAATTATGTTCCAAGTCCAGAGACAAGACTAACCTGGACATCCGGCTAATTCATAAACCCTTGGACACTAACCTCTTCCCAAAGGAGCTGAGAGAGTCAAATGCCAGGCAGGGTAATGATATTCACAGCTGACCTGGGAGGCTTCAAAATCCAAATGGAAACAATCTGGTACAACAGTTCAAAACTCCGTATCCACACTTTTCACCTCAGGTTTTTTAGAGGTAATCTCCAGAGCTAAGAGATACAGCCAGCCAAACCCTGGACTGCAACCTCAGGCTGGAGGTGGAGATAACAAAAATACTCTGTAGAATTTCCCACCCTGTGTGAGTTAATATCTATTCCCCTTCTAGGCAGATGTAAAATCTCTCCATACTGGAAGGCAAGAGGAAAGTCACCAGTGGAACTCTCTCTCTCAGATGATGTTGTCAAGACCAAGACTAAAACAGTGTTCCCTAAAAAAACTAGATCAATGGTTATTATCCAGGATGGGTAGGAATGGTGTCCCTAGCCTTTGTTTGTCAGAGGCTGGAAATGGAGAGGGATCATTTGATGATTACCTGTTCTGCTCACTCCCTCTGGGGCACCTGGCATTTGCCACTGCTGGAAGACAGGACACTGAGCTAGATGGACCTTTGGTCTTATGAAATCAACACCATTGTCTGCCCATGAAATCTTCCAATAACCAAATGGGATACAGAGAAAGTTCAGCAACACCAAGAGGTCAAGGAGCTGAAGAATTAAGAGAGAAAAAAGGGATAGAGAATAAAACAGAAAGTATGTTATTGCCTCTGTATAAAACTATGGTACGCCCAGATCTTAAATATTGCTTACAGATGTGGTCGCCTCATCTAAAAAAAGATATATTGGCATTGGAAAAGGTTCAGAAAAGGGCAACAAAAATGATTAGGGGTTTGGAATGGGTCCCATATCATAGAATACTAGGACTGGAAGGGACCTTGAGAGATCATCGAGTCCAGTCCCCTGCCCTCATGGCAGGACCCAGTACTGTCTAGACCATCCCTGATAGACATTTATCTAACCTACTCTTAAATATCTCCAGAGACGGAGATTCCACAACCTCCCTAGGTAATTTATTCCAGTGTTTAACCACCCAGACAGTTATGAACTTTTTCCTAATGTCCAACCTAAACCTTCCTTGCTGCAGTTTAAGCCCATTGCTTCTTGTCCTATCCTCAGAGGCCAGGAAGAACAAGTTTTCTCCCTCCTCTTTGTGACCTCCTTTTAGATACCTGAAAACCGCTATCATGTCCCCTCTCAATCTTCTCTTTTCCAAACTAAAGAAGCCCAATTCTTTCAGTCTTCCTTCACAGGTTATGTTCTTTAGACCTTTAATCATTCTTGTTGCTCTTCTCTGCACATTCTCCAATTTCTCCACATCTTTCTTGAAATGTGGTGCCCAGAACTGGACACAGTACTCCAACTGAGGCCTAATCAGTGCAGAGCAGAGCGGAAGAATGACTTCTCGTGTCTTGCTCACAACACACCTGTTAATGCATCCTAGAATCATGTTTGCTTTTTTTGCAACAGCATCACACTGTTGACTCATATTTAGCTTGTGGTCCACTATAACCCCTAGATCCCTTTCTGCTGTACTCCTTCCTAGACAGTCGCTTCCCATTCTATATGTGTGAAACTGATTGTTCCTTCCTACATGGAGCACTTTGCATTTGTCCTCATTAAACTTCATCCGGTTTACCTCAGGCCCTTTCTCCAATTTGTCCAGATCATTTTGAATTATGACCCTATCCTCCAAAGCAGTCGCAACCCCTCCCAGCTTGGTATCATCTGCAAATTTAATAAGTGTACTCTCTATGCCGATATCTAAATCGTTGATGAAGATATTGAACAGAACCGGTCCCAAAACAGACCCCTGTGGAACCCCCCTTGTTATACCTTTCCAGCAGGATTGTGAACCATTAATAACTACTCTCTGGGAACAGTTATCCAGCCAGTTATGCACCCACCTTATAGTAGCCGCATCTAAGTTGTATTTGCCTCGTTTATTGATAAGAATATCATGCGAGACCATATCAAATGCCTTACTAAAGTCTAGGTATACCATGTCCACCGCTTCTCCCTTATCCACAAGACTTGTTATCCTATCAAAGACAGCTATCAGATTGGTTTGACATGATTTGTTTTTACAAATCCATGCTGGCTGTTCCGTATCACCTTATTATCTTCCAAATGTTTGCAGATGATGTACGAAGAGAGATTAAAAAGACTGGGACTTTTCATCTTAGAAAAGAGGAGACTAAGGGGGGATATGATAGAGGTCTGTAAAATCGTGACTGGTGTGGAAAAAGTGAATAAGGAAAAGCTATTTACTTATTCCCACAATATAAGAACTAGGGGTCACCGAATGAAATTAATAGGCAGCAGGTTTAAAACAAACAAAAGAAAGTTTTTCTTCACTCAGCGCACAGTCAACCTCTGGAACTCCTTGCCAGAGGATGTGATGAAGGCTAGGACTTTAAACAGGGTTCAAAAAAGATCTAGATAGATTCATAGAGGTTAGGTCCATCAATGGCTATTAGCCAGGATGGGTAGGAATGGTGTCCCTAGCCTCTGTTTCTCTGGAGGTGGGTGACAGGTGAGGGATCATGTGAGGATTATCTGTTGTGTTCCCTCCCTCTGGGGCATCTGGTATAGGCCACTGTCGGCATTCAAGATACTGGGCTGGATGGACCATTGGTCTGACCCAGTATGGTCGTTCTTATGTTCTTATAAGAAGAGCCACCCTTCCCTGACCACTGTGCACCAAAGCACCCTCTTACCAACTGTCCAAACTAATCAGGTCTGCAATTATCAAGTGGCCTGCAACAGAAAAAGGGGGAAGGTAGGAGACTTGAGCATTGGTTGCAGAACACATTATTGTATACAGACTTCCACACACAAAAATTCAGTAAGTCTCTGCCAGTGCCACAAAGGAGCCAAAGAAACCTGCCTATGCCACATAGGCAGCAAAGTCATGCACTATGGAACTTTACTTGACTAAATTCTTTTAACCAGTTGATTCCACTTGACCCCAGAACACAGCACTAGGAGGAACTGTCATCTTATTTCACAAAGATCACCCTCATATAGGGTGGCCTGCTGGGCAACCAAAAACAACAGGCCAAGAGCAGAACCAAAGCAAATACTGAGGGAAGGCACTATGGGAAGGAAGAGCAGAACCAAAGCAAAAACTTTGGGAAAGCACTATGATCTAGATGTCTAGGTATGGACCATCTATTCTAAATGACAGTGCATTTCCAAAAGGTTTATTCCATTTACTCCTCCCTTGTTTTCCTTGTACACATTTCCCCCTTAACCTGTCAGTCACTCTTGCCACGTATATACAGTAAAGCTAAAGTAGGTGTACTAATAACTTCAGGAAGTCCATTACTATCTCTTCCCTTTAATAAGAAACACCATCATCAGCCCACTCAAAGACAGAGCAGCACAGACAGTGCAGCATACTGTGAAAACTGTGGTAATTTAAATTTACTCCCTGACATAATAAGAAAACAAGGAAACAACCGACTGCCAAGTATGTGTGTATTCTTTACAGGTTTTGAGACCTTTTGGTCTTAACATCTTTTTGTTTCTACAGCCTCCCAGGCACTGAAAGTTTAATTGAAATGTGTTTTATTCCAAGCTTCTCATTTAATCCCTTAAAAATAATAATATTAAAAAAAAAAACCAGGTTGCTGCTCCACAATGGATTTAAAAAAAAAAGCTGTATGTATGCATATGTGGGCCAATTCAGGTGGTGTTGCTTGCAAAACAACAACAGTAATATAGTAATAATATAGAGAACAACCCCCACTGGGCTGAAATGGAACTTCAATGTGCAAAGCAATTTTATATCATTTTTCCCACCCACTACTCAAGTAAAAAATAGCTCCAGCCCAGCTGCAGACTAAACACACAGAGAAGGTGGTAACGTTATTTTTCTCTATAAACACCTTTGGTTTTGTTTTTTGCCTAGTGTTTTTTCCTGTTATACACTTAATGGGAACCAACCCCATGGGCGGGGTATAGCACACGCCAGCTTCTGCATCAGTCAACACAGGCCTGTTATTTACACACAGAGGCATTCTGGGTCCACTTACACCCATACCCATGTGTTTTTGAAATAATTGCTCATTTATTATTACTGCTACCACCTGGGTCCCTGCCAAAACTATAATCCAATCTCAAACCATGCATTCCTCCTCTTCCCCTATCCCATTCTGGAATCAGGATGCATGGACTTTGCAATGTACTGGTACAAGGCTAGTATTCATTCTAACTCTTCATTTTAAATAAACGAAACCCGTCTGAATGGCTAACCATGTTCAGTAGCATTCCATAACACTGCATGCTACTTTTCTCCCACTACTGAGAAATTAATTTGAAATAAAGAAATATATTAAAAGTTGTAGCAGTGGCAGCACCAGACATCATGTAGGGATAAAGAACTTAATGGAGTTTACAGCAGCAACAAAAAGCATACATAGCAAGTAAAAGCTGAAAATATTATGGCAAATATTAATCAACTCATACCTATGCAAATGTTTCCTCACTGCCGGTGTCTGCCCCCCCAGCCTGACTTTCAGGAATACAGGGCTAGGAGCAATTTCAAAACTTTGGACATTTAAAAAAATGTTCTTTAATTATGTCTTTGTTTGAAACAATCGGGAGGAAGAAACTGGGATTTCCTAGAGAAGAAGAGGGTGATGCAGATATTCTACATCTAGCTTTCAATAGCCATTCATAAGCACCTGCTCCCCACCAGCCCCTAGAGCACTTGAGAGTGACCCAGGTTAATTTCATGCCCATCACTGGGTCAGGATAATGGGAGGCGTTGTTTCCACTAGGGACACAGGACAGTCCTTTTGGCCACAGTTACTCTCAGCATCATGTCATAATGTGCAGCAAAGTCTTATGGCCTGAGTGATAGAAACTCATGTCACTGTTCAAAATTCTCGCTCTCAAAAAAAAGCATTAAGGACTCTTCATTATTAAAAAAATGAAAATGAAGAATGAATTGAGAAAGAGAGAGAAAATAACCTTGTGCTTATTACCTGACCCTGAAATGACAGACACTATTTTGCTTCTTTCTAGAGAAAGAAAGAAAGCAGTCCCTAGAAGGTTTAATGGTGAAGCCAGAGTAAGGAAGATTATAGACTTGGCTAACAATACTGTGCCCTGAGCAAACAGCCAAACCTTTCAGCATCCAGAGCTTTGCTTGGATATATTAAAACTAAATGCATTGTTGTGGAATGCAATTACCAGTAACTCATATTAAAACAGTCATACTACATGAGTGCCTCAGATTTCACTGTAGTCATAAAGACCAAATTTTCAACTGATGTAAAAATCCTATTCAGCATAGAGAGGGAGACATTAGCCAGGTTAGTGGTTTCTCACAGTTTATGGAAGGGGACACAGAGGCCTGACTTCAAATATCTACATAGATTGCCTTTATTAGGCCTGTGATATTCATTACCTTATACTGAGGTCATCTTGTTCTGCTTGCTTAGGTTCTAACATACCTCTCAACCACCTTATTCCACCAGTGCGTAGATGATCCAGCCAGACAAACCAAGCACTTATTAACTAGGAAAGTTCACAGTGAATACTTGTTCTTCAGAACTACTGCAGGTAACCAAGAAGGAAAACTAAAAATAGGCCAGGCAGAAACAAAACGACATTAAGACCAGTTCCAAGATCCACATGGCAGAATTGTTATGTGAGGGGAAAAGAAGCTGAAGTATTATTTATGCTGGATTGACTTGAACTAGTAGCAGCCACTTTCTGAGTTTGGGAGGGGTAGCTGGGTTAGTCTGTAAAGTTAAAAACAAGGAGTAGTCCTGCGGCACCTTAGAGACCAAAACAAAAATACAGAATCATGAGCTTTCATGGATAAAACCCACTTCATCAGATGAATTCATCAATTCATCTGATGAAGTGGGTTTTACCCATGAAAGCTCATGATTCTATATATTTTTGTTGGTCTCTAAGGTGCCACAGGACTACTCATTGTTTTCTGAGCTTAGGGCAAGCAAATGTCTTCCAGATGAGATCTTGAGATGAGCCACGTCACCATAAATCATTGATTCTGTTTCACTAGCTAGCAAAGATTAAATTTGTCCCTGATATAACTCCATTGATTTCCGTGCAGCTACAACACGACGGAATTTACTCCAATGGCTGCAGCAGAGATTATCCATGGTAGGGAGACACTGAGAGATCTCCAAACAATGGCATACTTAATATGCAGCCCTATGCTAAGTCACAGAACTGTGCGTGCTGTACTGTAATCTATTAAAATAATTCTAAGTATGCTATCTGATTGTGCAATACACAGATACATTGGCAATAAAAAGTTCTGCTCAATTTCTCTTGCCAGTAGAGCTATTTCTTAATGGCACTGCATTTGCAGTATAACTACACCTGCTTCATAAAATACGGAGCATAATAATAGCACTGATTTGGGCATATATGAGACAACAGTGACTCTTCTAAGAATGGGACAGAGTACAGGCAATTAGCACAATCACTGGCCACCAGCTGCTAATATTCATGCCTTTTGTCCTTCCCAACATATTTATACTGTATTCTACTGCCACCTTCTTCCATTCCCGAGCTACATCTAGGATGCAGAGGAGGGCTTTTGTGATAATATCTCCAGGAGACTTTGCTGCAAGTGAAGTAACGACCCCCTCATTGTGTTCTACATTTCAAAGCTAACCTGAGAACTTTAGAAAATCGAATACAGTCTGCCATGAAAATGAAGATGAATTGCAAAATCCTATCCTCCATTCCCTGACTGCCAATCACCTTTCATTTTCAATAAAGAAGGAAGGGAATGGACAAAATGAATCTACTGAGGAGAGAGAGGAATGAAGTTTATTCCAGCCATACAGCTCATCTGAAGGCTTTCAGATTGAAGAAAATTTCGCTGTCTTGCCATGGGGAAAAACAATGGCCTACTACCACAGTGCAATCAAAGTTATGATGGAGACATATCAGTCACTGGTGCAGCACCTAGTGTATACTGCAAAGCTAGAACTACAACTCTTTCCCCTCATTCTATTTCATTAACGCAGTCATTAAATTCTGAGTTTTAGTTGCAAAAGCTAGTCAAAATGGCACCGTTAACAATTAACAATAAAAATTACTAGTGATTTTAGGTGTCTCAATATGTTCTGGGCAACTATTCTCTGAAAATCAATGCCCCTTTAAGGTATCTCAAGTTGATTACCCAAAAATTACTAGTCTCCTTTGGAAATCTTGAACTACTTGTTCAAAGCACTTTGCAATGATTAACTTGTGAGGCATGCATATACGTAGTTTTATCTCTATTTTATGAAATAGGAGGCTGAGGGGAAATATAATTTTAAAATGCATGCAACTTTTCAAAATTTTAACTTACAGGAAACTGTATATCTGTTTGCAATACCTTCGACAGAAGACTGGAAGCAACAATTTTCTCCATTTCAATTTTGACCTTTTCTGTTTTTCAAGCATGGGGCTAAGCCTGCCCTGTGTTTGTATTATAGCAGTGGTCACCAACCAGCAGATCGGGATCTACAAGTAGATCTTGTAGCCTCTGATAGGTGATTCTGACTGGTATGGCTGGGAAGCTATCAAGCGCTCGCACTTCAGTTGCCCCTCCACCCACTGTCATGCTGCTCCTGCCCTCTGCCTTGGAGCTGCCCCGGTGGGAGCCTCCTGCTTACTATGCAGGGTGTGGGTGGGAGAAGAGAGGGGGGTGCTGATCTCAGGGTGTCCCTCCTCCCCTCACTTCTGTACCCTATCTCCACACATACAGAAGGGGATGGAGGGAGCTTGGCAATGCAAATCTCTGTCACTCTCACACACTGTGTGTGTCTCTGTCATTCTCACAAACACACACTATCCTGCACTCTCATCTCCTGACCCAACACACGTACATGAGGGGTTGTTACTACTTTTAGTGCTTGCAAAGTGGGTTATTTTTGGGTTTTGACTGGTCTGTGCATCTCATAATTTTCATTTCTCTCTTACACTTACATTTAATTCTTTGAGTAGTGAATTCTAAAATGCCTAACCTGTTGTGGCTGGAGTCATTATCCTGATGGTAATTGCTGCTCCTGGACGTGGCTGGCATGTCCCTACAGCCCCTGAGAAAGGCAGAGCAGGGGGTCTCCACATGCTGCCTTTGCCTGCAGACACCACTCCTGCAGCTCCCACTGATCAATAACGGGGAACCGTGGCCTGTAGAAGCTGTGGGCTCAAGTGCCTGTAGATGAGGGGCAGCACATGGCGCCATGGAGCCATTGCTGTACATGCCAGCTACTTCCAGGAGTGGTGCAGGGCAGGGCAGGAGTAAGCCTGCCTTAACCCCGCTGCTCCACCATCCGGAAGCCATCTCAGTTAAGTGGTGCTCAGCCAGATCCTGCTTCCTGAATCCCTGTCCCAGTCCTGAATCTCTTCCTGCACCCAACCTCCTGCCCCAGACATGAGTTCCCCTGCACCTAAACTCCTTCCTAGAGCTTGCACCCTAAACCCCCTCCTGGACCCCACTCCCCAACGCTGGGCTAAACCCAGAGCCCCTCCCACACTCTGAATCCTTTATCCCAAGACCAGAGCCTGCACCCCAACCCCCTACCTCAGCCTGGTGAAAGTGAGTGAGGTCGGGGAGGAAGTGATCAAGGAGAGGCCTTAGAGAAGGGGTGGAGCAGGGTCGGGGCCTCAGAGAAGGGGCAGGAAGGAAGCTGGGCAAGGGATTTGGGTTTCAGGTAGATCTTACATTGCACTTAAATTGAAAAAAGTGATCTTGTGGTTAAAAAGGTTGGAGACCACTCACTGTATTACAGCAAAAGACATTTTGTTTCCTGGCTCATTCGTGTGCCATTATCCCAAAAAGTGATAGCATTACTCAGAGAACAGGATGTGATAGCTAACTACTGATTCAGAACCAATAAGGGGGGGGGCAATAACATTTTGTAGGATCTCCATCAAGACAATAACGGTGGTGAATATTTTTTTTAGATTTCAGAGAATTTACTTCATTCAAATAAAAACATGTTTTCAAAGTATGTCAAATATTGTCTAAATTGAATCAAACCAATCAAAAAATTCATTCCAAAATGGCACAACTTCAAATTTCCCATTTCTTTTGCAAAACTCTGCTATTCGTACATGGAATGAGAGCTTTAAATCGGGTCAGTGTCTCTATGTAGCTAAAAACAAATCATGTTGGCAACATCACCTCACAAACATTTTGGAACAATGGGAAGGACAGAGAACAATGGTACCTGATCATTTGTATGCTTTGTTTATTTTTGAAAATTAGAAGATGTACATGGCATTGCCCGGATCCTTCAGGGCAGGGGGCTGGCAGGGTGTGTGTGTGCAGGAGTCAGTGCAGAGCCTGGGGTATGTGGGGGACTCTGGGCAGGAGGCTGAGGACATGGGGGATCCAGGAATCTGGGAGGGGGCTAAGAAGGGGTTCAGGACAGGGAGCTGAGGATATGAGAGGGTGCGAGAGTGAATGTTGGGGTGAAGAGGGGCTCAGGATGGGGATGGAGAGTGCAGGAGTCAGGGTAGGATGCAAAGATGTGCTCGGGACAGGGGATTGGGAGGAGGGGGAGCTCAGGGGAAGAGGGCTCACAGTAGGGAGTGAGGATGGCTGCCTGCTTTTCCCCAGGAGTAGCCTGCGGGAGGAGGATGAGATGGGGTTGCACAGGCCAGTTTGGTGGAGCTGGGGGAGGGGCTATGGCTCCTCTGGGGGATGGCAGGGCTTTTTCCACTTTGCCATCTAGTGGAGCTTTCTCTCCTCCCTTACTCTGGCGCAGCTTTCTCTCCCACCCTCCATCTAGTGGGGCCTTTTTCCCCCATCTGGCACATGCCTTTCCCCCCCATCCAGTCAGGGCCTTATTCTCCCTCCAGTCTGGCAGGGGCCTTGTTTCTACCCCCTCTCCAGCTGGCAGGGGCTTTCTGCCTCTCCCTGCCCATTCTGGTATTGCAGCCAAGTGCTGAGGAGGGAAGGGTTTGAATCGTGGGCGGGAAAGGGGCATCTACCTTGTCCTGTGGCTGGCCAGATGATGAGCCCCAGTCCCAGCTGGTACTCTCCTGGTAGTGCAGCTGCACCCAGTGGTCACTCTGCAGTATAGCTCTCCCCTGTGCTCACTGCCCCCAGAGGTCATTCTGCAGTTTAGCATCCCTCTGAATGGCCCCAACCCTTTCCATGTTGTGGAAACCACTCCAGTTCCAGGTACTTCCCGTTTTCACGACATAACCAAACCCTGACCCTGCTTTAAGTTAGGAGAAGAGGAAGCTCCATACCGAATTTGGTGATCCTCGCTCTTACCATTTAGAAGGAGTTCTTGACTAGATTCTTATATAGAAATATTTTTGAGAGGAAAGGAAAAACAAACACATTCACACAACATGAGAAGAGAGAAGAACAAAGAAAAGAGCTAGCGTGGCAGCCAAAGCCAAACCTTCCTTTGTCACATCAATTCCATTTCTGAACAAGGGGATAGGGCTGTGATTTTATATCATGGACTCTACATCTGTAGTGACCACCAACACAGAACAATATTGCTGAAGAGATGGAAAGGCTCTGATACGTTTAGGGAAATCTTCCTACTCTGACTAGTTTTGCTTTGTGAGATGATACGTAAAGGTGTTATTGTTTTAACCCTTTGAAATCAAGCAGAATTAGCTTTCAAAGCCTCTTCTTAGGAAATCAACAGAATGGCCTTCTGTTGAGAATAAACATGGCAGGCGCCTCTTTGGATGTGTTAGAAGCTTTCAAAATAAGTCTTAATATGAATATAAACAGATGTCCTAGGGAAATCATGAGACCATCCTCCCATAAGTGTTTTATACCATTTTTGTACACTAGAATAATTAAAATATTTTGGCCAGTATTTTCTATCTTGGGGGCCATGATTTTAAAAAATAGAAGCCCAAAATTCAATTCTGAAATTTATGCAGGAAATTTTTAAGTAACCTGATTTTAAAAGGTCCTGAGCAATCTGAGCTTTCACTGAAGTGAATGGGAGCTGCAGATGTTTAGCACCTTTGAAGATAAGAGCATTTTTATTTAGGTACCTACATATATTGCCTAATTTTGAGCACCCGTATTTAAAAATCTTGGGCATTACTAGATGCATTTACAAGGCACTCATCACCATAGTCTCCTTGTTCCTTGTATTATATAAACACTATCAATGCATATAGGATAACTCTTCCTAAAGAGCTGCTATTATTTTTGTAGTTCCCACAAAAACTGAAACTATGTATAATTTTATTTCTCTCAGCGACAAAATGTTAGATTACTTTTCAAAGGCTACCATCATATTTACAATTGGGGATATTTTACAAATCTGATTGTAAACAGCTTTAAAACTACAACAAATTTGAAGCAATACATGTTAATGTTGTCCCTTTAACAGGGTCATACCTACTTGTGGTGAGGCTGTGTGTGTTTATGAGGCCTTGCAGAAGTTTTGTAAAAATTAAAGGCTTAATCCTCCGCCCACTGAAGCAAACAAAAGTTAACCAGCAGCATCTCCTAATACATTCCAATTATACTTGTTTTATTACTACTAGATAATGAAACAGGGTTTAAACAGCTCTGTATAGATAACCCCTGGCAACTAGCAGGATATTAGGGTGGGGGGGGGGGCGGGTTCATTAATTAAAATAACAGTGTTCCAAAAGATGGTGCCACATATGGAATTACAAAAGAAATTTTCTATCCAAGAAATGAATAGAAAACTGGCTTTAAACATCCAGAATCTTTCCAATAGCTGGTTGGAAGTTGTTGGCTTTAAAAAAAAAAAAGTCTTCAGGGGATTATTGGGCATTTTATAATGTTCCAACTGCTTTTTCTGGGCACAGAAGAGCTCATGATGTCTTTGTATTACCCTATGCCCAAAGCCAGACACAAAGCAATGTCTCAGCTCACCCATTCCTGGAAGCGATTGGCTACATCTATAAATCAGCCCCATTCTCCCTTTCTCTGCACATCAATGTCACCAGAAAGTATCCTGGGACCAGAAGGGCAGTCAAGCTAGTGACAATGTTCAAACCACGTCAGTGGGTTAGTGAGCAACGGTGTAGGTGCTACAGTCTAATGAATCTGATATGTTTTCCCCTAAGGTTACCTGTGTTTCCCCCGAAGGATACCTGGGGATTTCATATGAAGTGGATCATCATGAAAACAATAGTGTAGGGAAGCTTTCATATCATTCCATCCATTGTTTCAACAACTACTTACTGCAGAAGGTCAATGTGTCAGACAAGCTTCAAGGAGGAGGAATATAACTAAAGCTACTAGCATATGTTTATATGGGACATAAAGTTAACTCCTACTCAAATAAACACTCTATCGTCTCATTTTAGTTCTCTAGGCAGCAAGACACTAATCTTCATCATTACCATAATAACAGGCACTTCCCTCATATATAAATAAAATAATTAAAACTCCATCTTCCCTATTTTTTGTGTAACACAAGTATCAATTACTCCAGTTACTTATTAACCCAAGTATCACAATTAGAACAATCAGGGAAGCATAATGAGAAGAAAATGGGACAAGTTAACTGTCCTTCCAAACACTACAAGCTGCAGGGCTCAGCCAGAAGAGGGGGAAAGGGAAGATGAAAGAGAAAGAGAGAGGAAAGTGGATTTCTAGAAAATGGAATTATCAATAATAAGTGACAAAACTATATTCCACTTTAATCTTACAAAGCTTGATCCAAAGTCCTTCAAAGTGTGAGTCTTTTCTTTGACTTCAATGGGTTTTGGATGAAGCCCACGGAGATTTAGAATTAAAAACTTAGGGCTTACTTGAGCAAGGGACTCAGCACATCCTGCAAAACGCTGAGTGCCCTCCACTCCTATTGACTTAGTTATCTCATAAAATCAGGTCTTTACTCGGCAAGCTACCACCAAAAGTCTGGAGGAATGGCGCTCATGAATCAGCTCCAGCTCATAAAATGTCTTATTACATAATAAAGATACTGAAAGAAATCCTTGGCACATGTTTCAATAAACCCCCCTTCCTTCCCAATAAAAAAAACCCCATTTGATCTGAAAAATTAATCAGGAACTCAGTGTACAATGAATCATCCAGGCTATTTTAAAACTGCCCTGAGCTCCATGCAGTGGAGGACTTTTGTCCTACAAAGCTTTTCAGTATGTTCATGGCTCCATGTGCCTCTGCAGAGTCCTGGTGGACTGCAATGGCCTTACAGTAGTTTTATGAGATTATGATTGGGCTTGCCCTGTGCTTTGGTTTGGTCCAGTACACAGCCACTGCTGCTTAATGCTCTGCAGGCTTTCAGTTTTTACTTAACAAAGGTTGCCTCCCACATGTCGTATGTATTCAGGCTACAGACTGTTTAGCTAGTATCTCCCCCTTTCTTTTCCCCTTCCCTCTCCCCCCGACTCCCACCTCCTCTTCCCCAGGAGAGAATATCCACAATGTGCCTATCGCTTGCTGAAACAGACAGCTCTGTTCCCCCTTGCCATCTGGTCATCCTTTGGTTTCTCAGCTGTTGCCAACATATGAATCCGTTGTTTTGACTAGTGGGGTCCTAAGGAACAAGCAACAGTGCAGATTGCAGTGAATCAGGATGCCCTTTTCTCTCTTCCTTAAAGCAAAACTCTCCCTCTAATTACGTGGGCTGCTTGTCTGTGAAATGCAATAGAAGGCACAATTCTTCCACCTTGTTCATGAGCTGGGAACTATGCCAGCCACACCATGCTACCCTGTATCTCAGCAAATTAGCGCATTTAGACAATGACTTAACTTTCTTAAGACGTGTTCTTTCTCCTTAATCACCAGCAGGAGACCATTCCCTCTGTACTAATCACCAGCCTTCTACCTCCTCAAATTTAGCTCCGGCCCTAAAACTAAAAACTACAGGAAACACACAGCTGGGATGCATGCAACTATGTTTTGCAGAGGGGATGATAGGTTTCCTAAGTCACTTCCTACTAAGCTACCCCAAAGTTGGCTGTTTTGTTTGAACAATTAAAAAAAGTGATGCTGAGCAGCTTATGAAATATATCTAATTATGGTGAAAATGATTACGATGAAGTGAGAAATAATAATAGAAGAAGAATATGCTTGCTGCTGCTACAGCTAAATGGTGATGAACTGCACTGTCATGTAGGAAACGCAGATCAGATCCCTCGCCTTGGTCCTTCATTTACTGGGTTGACAATGCAGCAAAGGTAGCAGGTTCTGAACCATTCACCAGCAGCCCTTGTGGCTGATTAAAGGATGACATCAACAGAATCCAAACAAAGGCCTAAATCCCAACGTCACACATATCCTTTGCAAGTTCAAGGCCTTGTATGAGGAATTTCACAAAGCATGTAAACTGTAGAATCATATGCATGGTGAGGAAAGGAAGGAACAAATAAGATTTGTAGGGTTTCAAGAGAGGAAAATAAAGAAAAAATGTTTTTATTACTATTGCATTTGAAGCAGGCTGTGCTTTCATAACCCAACTGCACAGCTCTTTCTGAGATTCATTTCTAAAGCCCAGGATTTGCATAAATAAATTTACTGCATTCCCACTGTATCACTAAAATTATTCACCTTTTATTCAAGCAGAAGAGTCACTTGTGCTGCAACAGTTCAATGTGTATGTGTGTGTTTGTATGTCTAGCAACTATTATAAATTTAAACCTGTGTCTTTGAATATGTTAGCAGAATGCACAGAAAAAAGGATGTGTGGAAGGAACAAAGCAAAAGGGAATTTTAAATTATATTGAAACAAAATGCTTCCTTTACTCTTATACTGTGAAAGGGACATTGTCAAATTTTCCTGTGCCACCATTAGGGGTATGAATCATTCATTGCCTGTGGGTATTAGTAGCAGGAGCACCAGGCCTCACACCTCCAGTACTTTTGTTCAAATCCCAGCAGGCAGGTAATAACCAAAGATATTTACACTGATATCTGTTCACTGGCCTTTAGGAATTGAGTTGGTGGTCTCCCTTCAGCCCTTAGCAATATTTCATCTCACAGAAACAGCACTACAGTTTTGGAATGAATGGGCCACAGAAATTAAACTGCCCCCTCATGTCTAAAGATGATGCCTCCAGTGTGTTGAGTTACTGCATAGCAATGGAGGGTTGTTTATACTACAGGTTGGACCTCCCTGGTCCAGCAACCTTGGGATCTGACTGGTCAGGATGAGGGATTTTCCTGGACCAGGGGAGGTCTTCTGGTCCCGCACTGCCATTGGCCCTCCCAGTCCTGGTTTTGCTACTGGCCGGGTCCAGGTCCCGCTCTGCTGCCAGCCCCACTGCCACACACCGGGCCCAGATCTCACCGAGCAGCCCCCTGTTGTGCGTTAGGCTTCCTGGCCTCACTGGGTAGTCCCACTACTGTGAGCTGGGCTTCCCAGTCCACAGGACTCCTGGCCACCAGCCAGAACTTTCTGGTGTTGCAACATCCGTGCCGGACCATGGATATTGCTGGACCAGAGAGTCCCGGTTAATAGAAGTTCAACAACTGCCCCTGCTGGATCTGTTTTGTAAACAAACAAACAAAAATAAATTCAGCAACTTTCCTAAGCACCAACCTGTTTACTTAAAATACAAAAATGAATAACCAAATCTGCAATACTCTTCTCCTTTGCTAGGTGCAGAAATAGATTGGAAGGGAGCATAAGCAGCTTTAAGCTATGTTTGTACCTCCTGAATACAATTTAGTGCAGTCCCAGAGTTACGGTGGCTTCCCACAGTATAGAAAGCTATGTCACAGGCATCCCCCTTACACAGGCGGCTATGAAGGGGCCAACCTACATCATGGAAAATCAGGGGAAGGGGCCAGACTAGTTGGTTTATAGTCCCTTTATGCCATTAAAACTGTGTGTTTAGTGAGATTTTTGGTTTTTTTCTCCAGCAAATGAAAACTAGAGAAAGTACCTTAAAACCTACTTGCTTAAAAGTACGGTATAATTAATTTAAACAAAAATAATTTTTAAAAAAGAGATAATTCTTTAATAGCCACCACCCCTTCTTCTCACAGCTTCGATTCCAGCAGGCACAAATTGTGCCTGCTCACTTCAGAATGAACTGTCAAAATGAAGTTGCTTTTCTTGAGGGTAGAGAGAATGGGGTGTGGAATCTAAAGGCTAACTGGAGGCTTAGAATGCAATGAACTTTATTATACAGCTCCCTCAATTATACAAGCCCTTTAAAACATTTCATCATGCTTCCCCCTGGCACACCTGTATTTATTCCCCATAAAAGCCACTTGAGGTGTCCTTCGCTGGTACAGCAAAATGACCTTTAATTCACACAGGCAGGCATGTATACATAAATATATGTTTTATGTCCATTTTTATACAGCATATATCTCTCTATAAAATTTTGTCAGAGGATATTTTATCTGTACCACTTTATGATTAGCTGTAAATCCCTTGGGGTTTTTTGGTTTAAATTCAATACACCACAAATCTGAGAAGAGCCCTTCGTCTCTTTATAGATAAACCAGCGTATGACCCCCCTTCTTATCTGCCCAGCACAGCAGCCTCTCCCAACCTCCCTCTCCATCAGAAAATATATTTTCTATCTCCACAAAGTCAAGCCTCTGACAAGGCTTTTCCCCTTTCAAATGTCACCATCATTTCAGGCTTTTTTTTAACCTTGTCATTTTGCTAGGAAAATACTTTCCCTGAAAGCTGCTGAATGGATGTGTTCCAAAATTATACTTGTGGAGAGAATGGGGTTCGGAAACTATATTTTTTCTCTCTTTGTATCAGCTCCTGCTCTTTCCACATCCTTCTTGCTACACCCAAGTATCCAACACAGGATAAAAAAAATACTCGGTTATTAGGTCTACTGTGGAAACAGTTGGATAATAACAATAGCATAGCATTGCAAGCTGTCCTATTAAAAAGTCTAAATGACTCACACTAATCAAGATATTTAGGCTCACAACTTTTCATTAAGACATACTGAAATGAGCAGCCAATTTGCCTCCTAGACTGCTTTGGTATAAACCAACATCTCACTCCAGGAGGTAGACAATACATCTATTTCTACTGTAGCTCATCACATGAAGGCTTAATACCAAAGTGGTGAACATAATCCAGAATGACTGGAAAGCTATGCTCCAAATGAGCATGAATATGAATACGGAAACTGAACCACTCGTCAGTCCTAGAAAGAAGAGGAATGATGGTTCATTCTTCTCAGGGGACTGAGGTGCATTTGGCAAAGCACTGATGGAAATTTTACTCTTCCAGCTGGCTGCATGATACCTGGCTTGTAGAGAGAGAGAAGGATTTCAATTTCCAGAGATACTTTTCACCATTCAGGATGACAGTAAATCATGTACTGTACTGCAATCAGAGACTCCTCCTTACCCAACTATAACTTACTGTAAGTGAATATATCTGAGTTACAACACATGGAAGGCCTACAAAATCTAACTCCACCATATTGCAGCGACTGCCCACTTTTTCTACCATTTATTTCACCCCTTATTTTCTACAGTAATAGTTCCAAAATGACAATGTCAAGAATTTAGATACTACTGTGATGAGCATGGGACAGATGTTAGATACTGGTAGCAAGTCAAAAAAAACAGACATTATTGTAGACTATGGAGTTCGGTGCAGTTACTGTATAATACTATGGTACATTTTAAATAAACATGTGTCACTCCTCATTATACAATTTGTGATGGAAATTAGACGGCAGACTAGCAACAAATGTACCACTCAGCAAGAGGAAAATCTTTATTGTGTGGGCTACTATGCCAAAAGGCATGTTTCCAAACCAGTAGGTGAAACCATCTCATAATCAGCTTTCCAAAGAAAAACAGTCACAGAAATTGGTGAAGTGATATTTGGTTTACCTCAGCACCTCAGGTATGATTGCAGTAGCTTCTGTTCACAGTTCATGGACACCCTCCCTCATCATCTAACAAATGTGGTTGTTGGGAATCTTTTTCACACCATAGAAAACAACAACAACAAAAAGGAGGAGGAAAGAATTTACCTAAGTTTCCCGTTCATTTCTATAGGAAATCTACACAAAGAACTTTACCTCTATAGGTCATTGCTCTTTCCAATTAACAACACTTGACATTAGCTATACCAAGTTGGTTCTACCACCCCTTTAAGGATTGAGGGATTTCAACATCCTTCTTTTATCATAAAACTAGATCCTGCTCCCTCTGAAGTGCATGGGAGTACTTCTGCTGGTGACTCTAGGGGTTGCATTGGGTCTTTAGCTGGCACCGATCACCATTAATTTTTCTGACTGAAAATTAATGAGACCAATGTTTGGCTTTCACATCCTTAAAGTTCTTTACTAAAAGAGAAGCCAAAAGGTATGTCCCTTTCTAAAGGCAAGTCCCTTTCTAAAAGCCATGTTTTTTGTGTAGGAAAATAAAAGACAAGTAAATTTTTTAAAAATAGATACACAAATTACAAAGCATGTTAAGACTATGGTGACACAAAGTACGGGAAAATGAAGAGTTATTGAAAATACAAAATGAAACATATATTACAACAAGGTAAAATAACAGGTAGAAATCCTGTCGGTTGGGGTCAAAGAAAATATGTCACATTAACCGGACCCTGATGCAGCAAAGTATTTGAGCACACATTTAAGTCCATCCCTATTCAGCAAAGCATTTAAGAGCATGCTTAAACTAAGTTAATGGGATTTAAGCATCTGCTTAAGTGCTTGCTCTAGCAGACCCTGAATTTCCAGGCTTTTGTTATTTTGTGCAGTTTCTCCCATTTAATTTATGGAGCTTGATCTAAAATCAGTGACTTCAATGGAAATGTTTTTGCTCACTTCAGTGGATTTTGGATCAGGTATTAAACACACACACACACACATGGTTTAAAAGTAATGCACTCATTAGAGTAAAAGTAAGAAAGTCCATCTACAGCAAATCTGAATGCTTTAGTGATGAACCCATCAATCCAACTTGCAATAAAGGTCAACATGGGGATCAGATCATCCCCAAGGAAGCACATCTCTGAGTTAGGTTCTTCCTGCTTTGAAGTGGATTGCAGTGAGAGCGAGAGGAATATCTTTGCAAGTTACGCCATTCAGAGCCCAGAGTGATGACAGGCTGATTTATCGCAGTTTCTGCCAATGATTTGCAGACAATTGGAGATTGTCAAAAAGATGTCAATGGAGCTTTAAGGGTTGCTTTGTGGAGTCATTCTGAATTAACTGCTAATAGTATGCTCTTTTTTCCTGGCTGATGAAAATCAACCAGAGAAGAGGAAAGCGCTTTTACAGAGTCATAGAATCCTAGAACTGGAAGGAACCTTGAGAGGTCATCAAGTCCAGTCCCCTACCCTCACCACAGGACCAAGCACCATCTCTAGACTATCCCTGATAAGTGTTTGGCTAATCTTCTCTTAAATAGGTCCAATGATGGAGATTCCACAACCTCCCTAGGCAATTTATTCCAGTGCCTAACCACTCTGACAGTTAGGAATTTTTGTGTATCAGTGATTTTGAATTTTTCAGGTGTAAGCTGTTATTAATTATTATTATTATTGCTCCTTAGTATCCATCAAAAAGCCTATCTCAGACAAAGAGAATCCACTGAGTGCTGCATTTTTCCTTTTTTCCCCATAAGCTTTTTTTGATACCACATCACAGTTTTGGCACAACTTTATATTTCTGATCTAAATCTGAATACCTAGACATGCCATGACAACTGCAATCTCTTTGAGTACAATGGAGTTTCTTCACGTTGTGAAACACTTCTCACAAATCAATAGCTTATGGTATACCCATGAGGAAACTCAAAAATTAACTTGTGTCACTGTCACTGGGTCAGGCCCCTGCACTCCCCAGGTCTCTTCTCTAGTATCTAGGTGTTTTACCATACCAGTGCAGTTGTCTCAGCCCTGTTGCTCAGCCCTGAATGCCTGTCTCCGCAGGGGTTGTCAATTAACATGAACAGAAACACAAATGAACTGTCCCACCAGTGTGGTAAAGCTCTCTTCCTTCAGACAGGCTTCTGCAAAGCTGTGCCCAGAACTTGGTTCACAGGCTAACATGGAGAAATAGACCCCTCAAAAGGTGGGTCAGAATTAGGCCTTTCCTACCTTCAAAGAGAGGCTGTTGGGCAGCAGTCATGTGAACAGCTCTTGCTTTCCATGGTTGGAGTTCTGCTCTCCTCTCTAAGATGCCACCAATTGTGGTGTTTCCCCCCCCTTAAACTTCTCCACCTCCAACCTGGTATCTCTCATAGGTGTGGCAGAGTGGTGTCACCTAACCCAGCATTAGATTACTGACTCCATGTGTGAGGTATGCATACCCCTCACAGTCACCTTTACATAGCAGTGTCTGGAACCAAGCTAAAAACAATATTGTACCTTGTATGAATTCACTGAATAGTTCAAATACGGGTGTGTACTGTGTGCAGATAGAACAGAGAGAGGAGAAAAGTTTGTATGGCTGAAAGACAAGCTTAACAGCCACTTTACCAGTGCTTTAATATGTTCAGCCTGGGAGATGCTGGATAGTTCCTTTTGTCTGCTAGAGACAAAATCATTTTCTCACTAACACATGATTTCCTGAAGTAGAAAATTGTTCAGACAGGTTACTTCTTAAGGGTCAAAAACAGTATTAGGGAGCTGCAAATGGGAGCAAATGCAGTGCAACAAATCATAGTGGTACAAGCCCATAAAATCACATGTATAATGCCAAAATCCTACTTTTGGGTCTGTACTTTAAGTGAAGAAGCTTGTTTGTATTCATGAAGAAAGTGGTAATACCCAATGTGCTTATGATTTTTGTGACACAAGTGTACTCTCAGCACTGGAAGAAGAAGATAAAATATACCCCCCCCCCCCAAAGTGTACAGGTGCTGTGAAAGGGAAGAGAAATATATTGCATTTCACTGAGTACTAATGTAGTTCAGGAAGCTACAAACAGTAATTCAGCACAGAACACAAGAAAGGAGTGATAGAAACTAGTGATACTAGACAATCTTTTAATCCATTTATTAAACTACTAGCAGTTCTCATTTAAAAGCACATGAAAGATCAAATACTTAGGAAAGAGAATTAGATTATTAGAAAGTCACAAATTATTGCTTATTGTTTGTATTATGGTAGCACTTATGGATCAGTACCTCAACATGCTAGATGCTTTTCAAAAGCATAAAAAATACAAAAATAAATACATATTTTTAAATCACTGCAGACTTGTTAGCTTTGCTCTTGACAGCTTTCGCTGTTTACTAGATTTACTATGTAAATGATAAACTCTTCAAGGCAGAGATTGACTCTTACTATGTGTAAGTACAGTGGAGCACTGATCCAGACTAAAGCATCAAGACATTACTAAAATACAAATAATAAATAAAATGATCAAGGTGTTTATACCTGAATGAACTGCCTGCTTATTCCTTTGGTTCCAGACGTTCTGAGAAATCAGGAAGTGTGCAGAGGGTCAGTGAACATAAGTGCTTCAGCCAGACATGTTTAATATTGGCTGCAAGTGAATTTGATCAGAAGAAACATCCAAAAATGAGGACAGGTAATGAATGAAAGAGAAAAAGTAGTAATTTTGACAACCAAACCGATGGTGTCAGAGACCACACAGTATCATAAAAGTGACCCCACCATGCCATAACATGATTTGTTCTCACCTACGCAGGCAGGATCAATCCATGTTAAAATCATGTTATGTAAATGTACTGCAGTTGTGGGATATGAAATAATTCTCACTGAAATCAAAGGAAGTTCTATGAATCTTGCCAGTGGTAGGGGCAGGAGGGGAAGAAGAACTGAGCCCCAATGCTATGACAATTCCACAGCATAGTTATAACATAGTTTGCTCCCATCTAAACCTGGAAGAAGACCACTATGGTAAGATGACTGAGATACCATTCTCTCTCAGCACGGCCAATGAGTAAAGCACTAGGGGCTTGATTTTGTTATCACAGTTTTTAAGCATATTGAATTGGTGTGGCTCTTGGTTTACACTGGCGTAAGTGAGAGAAGTATCAATCTCTCATTACCTAAAATAAGGATGTGACCACTGCTGCCTGAGAATTCTTTAACCTGTCCACCACCATTTATATTTTTTTTAAATCAACTTACTAATTATTTCCCTGTTCTGACAAAAAAGAGCTGCCACTGTTGACAAGGCTAAGGGACCAATCCAAATCAATGGAATCACTGCAGAGACTCCCAGTGACTCCAATGGAGTTTGGATTAGGGCCCAATTTAGTGAGTCTGACATGTGAAGAACAGGAACATAAAGTTCTACGCTGCAGTATTTCTGAGGCACAGACGCATGCCAAAGAAGATCCCTCCTGGAATTCAAATGTCAGATCAGAGGAAGTGCTGATCATCCCGCCAGTCTGGAACACAGTCAGGTAGAAGCAGACTATTATCAACTTCATAGAAGCCTAGGAGGACAGTGTGAAATGCAAGCTGCATCTGAGCTGGAGAACTCCATGGAAAATAATTTCTATAGACTTTTAAAAGAACTTAAGAAATAAAATGTACAAATGACTGCAGAATGGTCATGAAATTAAGTGTCATCCCTATGACTGAAAACTGGAGCAAGAAAACCTAATGCTGAGAAAAATCTCTGCCAGCAGCTGCTTTATTTATCAAGTATCAGCTACAAAAGAAGCTACCGCTGCAGCTTTGTAACCACATGCTGCACAGACAGAAGCCAAGGCATAGTGATTTTATTAGTTTAAAGTGCTAAACTGGTCAAGAGATTGTTACCTTTCACCATCTAATAAGTGGCAGCTGGTGTGTCATTCTGAAGACTGCATTCCTCTGCCTCCCAGCTCTACAGTTATTGGAAAGCTTAGAGAACCCAAAGGGCAGGACACATTTCATCTCCAAACCTATCAGTGTGGCTACTGCTAATGTTTTTGGGAAGACCATATTCCTCCTAAAATCAGGTAAGCGCTCTCAGAGCTAAGAAGGAGCAAGCAATAAATGGAATTTGCCACCCCAGGGGTGAGAATTTATACTATAATAGTAATATTTAGCATTTATACAGCACTTCACGTGTTCAATGTACTTTACAAAACATTAATATAACAGTTCTCATTTTAAAATAATAAAGTTGAGCGCGTGTTGAACAATAAAGGAATACACAGTAACATAGGTCCAGAACTTCCATGGGGGTTAAGCACTGACATCACAACACCTTGCTAAATACAGAAAGGAATACAGAGAAATCTCGAGACACCTTATATTCCAGTTTATTTTGTAACAGAACTACTATTTTTTTAAAAAAGGTTTATTCTGCCACTATGTTACTGAGTTGGCCTTTGCTACACACATAGGGAAGCAGTAGAGCCCTGCTAAAATGCACTTAGAAAATAGGAGATCAGCACTTAAAATTCTAGGTTTAAGGCGTGATTCTCTCCTGTGGCTGCACTCTGTCATCAGTGCAGAGAGTAAGGAGAGCATCAAGGAGACAATTATGGCTCCCTGATTCTGCAGATCAATTTCTGACAGCCTTTGCAAAAGTCAGAGCAGCGCTGGGGCTGCTGTAACATCCTACACACACCACTCCTGGGCCCTACAAGGGTGAAGGAGCTCTGACGCTATATATGCCCTTCCTCTCCACTAGCTTCATTCTGTCAGGGGATTCTCTGATGCATGGGGAGTTCCCTGCTACCACTTACAGCCAAGAACAGAGGCTGCTTCACAGTAATCTCAGCAAAGGGGGCTAATCTGACCCTTCAGGTTTATTACGAGTAAACAGTGAGGTTCTGCTGATGCTCTACACCCTCTTTCTTCCCATGCACAATAGGGTTGCCAGGTTTGGCCGGACGTATTCCTGGAGGTTTCATCACATGACATGATCTTGAATTAGAGAGTAATCTTTAATTCCTGGAGATTCCAGCCAGCATTACAAGTAAAACTCATTTGACCTCCCCACTTGACCCCGACGTGACTCCTCCCCATCTCCAGCCTGGGACCTGTGCCGTCTTCGCCTCCTTCCCTTTCCACATGACCTGGGGTGATCTGTTCTCCTGTTGCCCTGGATACCAATCTCTGAACCACAGGGCTCTCCAGAACTGCAGCTGCAAAAGGAGCAGAATGTGGGGCCACCAGGTAGCCCTATGCCAGCAACTCCCCCGGCACAGCGGCATCACCCCCCAGCCTCTTCCATGCAGCTGCATCTCCTTTCTCCTGTCTGGGGTCTGCACAGTCCCATTGCAGGACAGGGCTGGGGACAGTACACCCAGCGGCACCATGTTCTGCTCCTGAGTCTTTCCGGTATAGCATATTGGCAATAAATATCTTAATGATACAGTGTACATGGCTGTGCCGCCCTACTTGTATCACTGATTTCAGGACAGTCCTGGAGGACTGGCAACCATAGCAAGGAGAAGGGGGAGTGGCAACAGCCCTGTTTCCTGGCTTCAGTAATTCTTAGGGTCAGACCCAGGCAATCACATGGCAGTCCTTTACTGATCTCTAGACACAGTGAAGTCCTCTATACTGGCCCCACCACAAGATTTACTAGGCCACAGACCTTCCCAATCTGCAGGGGAACTGTCATTCCCACAGTTGCATCAATTAGAAAAGTTCTACTTTACATTGTGGAGTTTTAATCCCAACCACTGGGGGGGGGGGGAGTTGGCTCATCCAATCAAAACTCCAGGACTCAGTAGTGCAGGTCTACAAATTGTGACCTTTACTGATCATGTCTGCACCCTAGGTGAAATTCACCCCTTTGCAGACAGCTAGTACAAATCTTGTGCATTATTTAAGTGTCTATTTTATGGGCTCAAGTGGTGCATATCCCTTATGGCGGTCCTCTGCCCAGGGTTGAATTTCACTCAATCTGAGCACTCATGTAATCATGCCCTCCAAAATTCCTGTGCCAACAAATACTAAACTCAAAATAATACCCAGGAAGAATTCTCTGGGATCAGCCTCTTTTTTCAGTTGTTCCAAAGTCCTGGGGCCTGATTCTGATCTCACTTATTCTAGTGTAAAACAGAAATAATTCAAGTCAATGAGTTACACGAGTGTAAGTAAATCAGAATCAAGACCCTCACCAGAGTTTTGCAGGAGACATTCCTTGCCTAATACAGGGCACTCTGCATAGGTGTTGGTGAATATTCATTCAAAAGTTGTATTGTAATCAGATCAAGAACTACACTTGTAAATAAGAACTATAATACTTCCCTACGTACATGTGTACAGTCCCACATCAAAGAGAAATGAAGCACTTTCATGCTCAGTGAAAAAGATTAAAGAAAGGTGTTGTTTAAATACCAATCCATACATTCTTTTGTTCTTCCTAACTGCACTGTTCCAAAATGCTAGCTGTTAGGAACTGCTCTTATGAGACAACTGTACTTTCTCACACCTGGGTAATTCTATTATCTCCTGTGGAGTCCAACTCATAATCCCTGATCTGTGACATCATAACCATCCCCAAAGCAACAGATTGTGACGCTGGGAGCAAAAGACTGTGTCCTGTCAATTTGAATAAAGCGAGGGAAAAATGGATTTAGGAAAGGATGTGGGACAGTTTTTCAAATGCCTCCTATCCAACATGATAAATAAATAATAAATATAAATAATAGATAAACATAGGGCAACTAAAATGGCTTGTTTAAAAAAATCATATATGATCTACTAGGTCTTAGAATTAGTTTACTTTTGAAAAGATTGGGGATGGGACCAGAAGGGGATCTTCATCCTAGAAATTAAAAAAAAATAAAGTTTTTATTTTCAGATTCATGGACCCCTGAATTGGATTTATCCTTGGTGGCACCTGCTTACATTTAAGAGAGGATATGACAAAAACACAGACTGTGGAATCTAATTACTACTGGTCTTCTTGTTTATTTTCTTGCATACGACCAAAGATGAAGCCAAGAAGCAGCATAGTCCATGGGTCATTCTAACCAGAAGGTGCAGGGGATGCAACTATTTTTTTAAAAGAGCTAAATCCATCTTTATTTTCTTTCTAAGCATGACAGAGGAAGACCTTCCAAGATGCAAAGTCAATTCTGAACCACAATTATTATTACCGAAAGCCTCTAAGTCCTGAAAATGCCATGTCAAAGGTACCCATCAGTGGTCAAAGGGTGCTTTGGATTGTCATTTAAAGGTCTCACCCCCTCAATTTAATTAAAATAAAAAAATAAAGAGACCTAAATATATCATACCTAGGGCAGGAAAGCATACAGGAAAGCAAGCCATGCGTTACACATGTCCTGATAGATTGAGGGCAGAAAGAAAAGGATAAAATGGTCAAGAGAGGAGGTGGCTGGAGTTTGTTCATTAAATAATTATGGTTTTTAGTCCAGATTGCTAAGTAAAAGAGTGACTGCACGTTTAGCAGATGCTGCTGTACAAATCTGAATTCACACAAATACCAACATGTTTCTCTGTCCTTCTCCAACCAGTGCTTCACAAGCAGGATTTTCAAAATCAGACAAGCATCCACCGAACAGCTGGACACAGACTCCTGATTTTAAAGCAATCAGTGATCACTGACCCCAATAACTCCCTTCTCAAACTGAACCACCAACATTTACAAATAAATAAATAAATAAATAAATAATCAGCTTGAGGGGATGATAAACAAAATCTTCCATCTGTTCACAGTTTTTCCCCTTTCAACTATTCATTTGTTAAGTTGGGTTATTATTGTTTGGAGGAAGGAAGAAGAATCACTACAGCCAAATTTTTCATGAATGTATTGCTCTGTTGTCAGGTGGGATAGGGAGTCTCGGGGGAGGAGGATTGGTTGTTGCTGCTGTTACTGTTTTTAAGCTTTTCTGGCACTGGAAAAAACAAATAAACACTGTTACACGTTGTCATATTCTGGCTGTCCCTAAAAACATCAACTAGCTCTCATAAAGTACTTGTGATCTACCGCTCTAAAAGCACTTTGCTTATGAGGTATCATTATTACCATTTTATGGATAAGGAAACAGAGGCACAATAACCAGAAATTATTTGCCCGAAGTCACACAACAGTCAAAGACAGAGATGAGAATAGATCTCCGGAGTCCCAGTCCTGTGCCTTCTTACTTGGCCACTCTGTCTTTCATTAAATAGGAAATAGGAACTAATACAGTTCTAGTACCTGCAAAGAGATATATAATGGGAGAAAAATTAAGCGACTCAATACAAAAACACAGTGGTCTCAGTCAAGGGCTACTTCAAAATATATTTTGTTTTGATTTTCTATTTTTTACTTTGAAAAGATATGATAAACTATGGTTACATAATAGAAAGAGAATTAGCAGCTAGACACAACAGTAGTTACCTTTCCCAAATTTATTATATTCAATATTTAGCAAATTATTACTTCCCACTATGGCATTAGTGATACAGAACACTGGAATCTTTAAACCCTGGATGCTGATGTATCAAATTTGCGGTACACATTCTAGTGATGGCAAAATTTAATTCAGGGATGAAAGGGTTAAGAGGGAAATTTGATCCTTTATGCAGCCCCAGGAAATATACAGTGCCTCTGTAATTAATCTGACAGGCTACATCAGTTCATAAAGGGTGAAAAGCACCCCTGTGCAGGAGGCTAGCTGAATGTCAGTCTCTCTCTGAAGTTTCTCTTAAGCCCTCAAAACAGGGATATAACAAAGCTAGATGAATGGGGATAGCATGATTGCAGATGAAATTCAGCATTGACAAATGCATACGGGAAAGAACAATGTGAACTACTCAAAAACACTGCTGGGTTCTAAACTGTAGTCATTCAGGAAAAGACCTACCTGGCCATCACTTTGGATGCTTAATAAAAGTATGTCCTCAATGTGCAAGGGTGGTCAAAAAAGCATAAACATTTTTCAGGTTGACTGAAGAATGGGATAGAAAATTATACTTGAAAATCTGATAATGTTATCATATGTAACCAATGGGTACATCCTCACTTAGAATACTGAGTTCAGTTCTGGCTATTCAGAAAAACTAACATCAGAACTACAACTTCAGAGATGAGCAGCAAAAACAATTTAGAAGCAAGGGGATATTTCCATATGAAGGTGGACTGTAAAGATTAGGGTTGTTCAGTTCAGAAGAGGGGACATAAAAGACAAACAGAAGATGATGACTAGTTTAGAGAAGTTAAATCAGGCATTCTCACTGATATTTTTCCCTTTTTTTGTTTACATAATTAATAACAAACCTGTAAAACTCCTTACCACAAGATACTACTGAGACTGAGAATTTAGTAGGTTTCAAGAAAGAATGACACATTTAGGTGGCTAATGATGAGAATATCCATTCCTATGTTAGGCTGGATTAAAAATCTAGTGATAAAAACATTTATATTTCAGATTATAAACTAACTATTAACACTGTTAACACTATAACTGTTAACACTATTAACAATATAACCTTTATATTTCAGATTATAAACTAACTATTAACTATGTCTACACTGCAGTGTTTTTCCGGAAAAATGGCCATTTTTCCAGAAAAACTATACTTAAGTCCATATTGCTATTGAATTCTTTCGACAGAAAGTTGAAAGAACGGAGGGGTTTTTCCGACAGCAGAAAACCTCTTTCTACGAGAAAGAAGCCTTTTTCCAAAAAAGCTTTTTCATGATGGCCACTCCGTCCATACTAAGCACAACTCAAATATGAGATCGTGTCCAATCAATGTGGATGCTATTTTTCGAGCTTTTTCCTTGCTCTTTTGCTGTATGGATGCTCTCTTTCAAAATAAGCTTTTCCGGACTCTCTCTTCCGGAAAAGCTTCTTCCAAAAGAAGCTTGCAGTCTAGACATAGCCGAAAGAAGATTGGGATTTATTCCATAATTGTCCACCATAGGGTTTCTAGCATACTCTGAAGTATCTGATATTGGCCACTACTAGAGTCAGGGTACGTCTACACTAGCCCCCTAGATCGATCTAGGGAGGCTAATGAGGGCAACCGAAATTGCAAATCAAGCCCAGGATTTAAATATCCCGCACTTGATTTGCATGTTCCCGGCCAGTCGCCATTTTAGAAATTGACTAGCCCGAAGTAACTGCCCGCGTCTACACACAGCAGTGAAACAGGATTCTGATTTAAAGCCCCTAAATCGAATTAGCTGGTAAACCTCATTGCAGGAGGAATACCAGCTAATTTGAGTTAGGGCTTTAAATCGGAATCCCGTTTCACTGCCGCGTGTAGACGTGGGCAGTTACTTCGGGCTAGTCTATTTCTAAAATGGCGACCGGCTGGGAACATGCCAATCAAGCGCGGGATATTTAAATCCCGGGCTTGATTTGCAATTTCGGTCACCCTCATTAGCCTCCCTAGATCGATCTAGGGGGCTAGTGTAGACGTACCCGCAGGTTACTGGATAACCACTTTGATACAGCATGACAATTTCTGTTCTTGCAGTGCCCAACAACAGCTGAAGGTGAGCTCCGAAGGCTGTGTCTGAACTCAAATTCAAGGTAACGTAGAGTTTGGGTCAGAGATCAAAACAGGGCTGCAAGGCTGGGGTTCAGTTTTGATGGTGCTGAATTCTCATGGGTTGTTCACATGTGATTTTGGCCACATCCAAAATAGGTTCAGAAGACAGGCCCCTTCCATTTTTGGATCTGACCATCATCAAAATCCTGTGCATGGCTGGATTCAGATCACAAATACAAGCCTTTCCATTTAACCCATTACACTCTGGAAATTCAAAAGAATTCAGGGTGGAGGTTTAAACTTTGGCCCTGGGCTAAGAATGGGATTTGTCTACCAGTTCACTTTATCACCTAAGTAAACAGTTTATTAATAAGTAAATATTAATTTTCAAAAATTAAAACCACTCCAGTCTTTTTAGGAAAAATATATACAAATTACAAAACCTGATATGGACAGTGCTGAATATAGGGAATTACTCATATGAATAACTATAAAATGAAGGATTATCCTTATTTTTCCAGGACTTATTTCCAACATGGAATTGAACCACTGCCCTTCATGTACTTCTTACCTCCCGCCTCGTTCAGTCAGGTAAAAATCTGTTTGGCTAGCTTAAAGTTATCAGGATTTATGAGTGGGGGAGATAAGTCACTTCTGGACTAAAGACCAAGTATAAGAAATTTCAGCTTATAGGCTAATTCTCTCAGGGTATGTCTACACAGCAGTGTTATTTCGGAATAATTGACATTATTCCAAAATAACAAAGAGCGCATCTACACAGCAAGCCATTATTTTGAAATACTGTCAAGCTGGAGGACTTCTTACTCTTACTCCTGTAACCCTCATTTAACAAAGAGTAAGGGAAGTTGGAGGAAGAGTGTTCTTCCTTCGACTTCCTGCTGTGTAGATAGCGCCAAAAGCCAAATATACCTATTTCGACTTCAGCTACACAACTGACCTACCTGAATTTGTGTCACTTAATTCGGCTTTTGCCCTGCTGTGTAGACATGCCCTGACAAAACTTTAAGTGTCTGTAAAAAAGGTGTTTGGATTGGAAGCAGTATCTAACTCCTAGCTAAAACGTCATTTCTCTGATGCTATAATAAGATTGCTGTCAGTTCAAAGAAAGTTTACTAAGGGGGAGAGAAAGAAAGGAGACTAGAGAAAAGATTATGGAAGTGATTTCCAGAGAAGGCAACAAATAACGATACTAGGAAGACATGTATTTGTAGAAAATGTGTGCCCTTATCTACATATTTAGAGTCATAGAATTGGTGGCATAATTGTTTTGTAACTAATGCTTGGAATGAAAGTGGTGGCATAAATTTCAAAGGGGACAAAAGGATCTTGATCCAAGCCTAGATTGCTCCAGCTTGCCTTTAAATAGACCCCATTGCTTTTCAATGGTTCGGTTTTGCAGTGCTGTAGGTAAGGCTGGGAATTAAGCTAAATTCAGATGCGTCCAGCAAGGAGTGTTGCTGTGGGGAAAGAGGAAAATCAAAGGATGAGAGGTAATGCAATCCTGTTTTACTGACCCAGTAAACACCTGTCAATGGAATAAAGGCCTCATAGCTGGGGAATAAGGAAGGGAGGGAAATCAGACAGCAGTGATATTTCCTGACACTGTCAGTAGCTCTTAGTATGGGTGCCAGAAACACAGAAAGAGAGAGAGATTTTTTGAAATCACAAAAGTAGGAAAAAAGCAGCTAAAAATCTGATCTCTCTTAGTCATCCATTTAGGTTTAAATTATTAAACTCTGCATTTCTGTCATCTGGATTACTTTAAATAAACAGCATGGTGATATTAAAAGTTTCTTTTTCTGTCACAGTTATAATTACATTGCTTTTGACTAGTATTTTCATATTTATCCTATATGTTAAAGTATTGGGTGTAGATCTGCAGATGCAGCAGATTAGCACCCAGAACATCTTAGGAGAGTCAGGTGCAAAGCTATCTCATAAACTGCTTTGTTCTCCCATGATATTAAGTCGTCAGTGTGCAGAACTAGTGCCACAGAGTAATTTAGAGCAACTTCTGGGCTGCTCTAACTTATGTCAGCTGCTAATAATCTCAGGCGGCAGACACAGTAGCCATCATTCACCAGGACAAGGGAAAACTCTCCCCAGCCATGCACCTTTCACTAGCAATCAGGATACAGCTAGTATAGAAGACACTAAGATGACTCTACATCAGTGGTCCCCAACCTTTTGGGGCTGCCGGGCGCCCAGGACGGGGGCCGCACATGCGTCACGCACCCGGGGGCGGCACCGCGCATGTGCCGCGCACCCAGGGCGGGGGCCACGCATGTGCCAGGCAGGGCCCAGGGTGCAAGAATGGCTCAGGCCAGCCCTGGTCACTAGGCGCACATAAATGCCCTGGCGGGCACCATGGCTCCCGCAGGCGCCGCATTGGGGACCACTGCCTACATTATAGGGAATTCTAAGCTCTGGTGGTGCAACACAAAATGGTGAAGAGAATTAGGCCCTTTGTAGAACAATTGAACTTAGAACTGACAAATTCTGAGTTACATAAGGCATCATGAGAAACAAATTACACAGTTCTCCTCTCACAATGGTTTTCCACTGGTGTTAACTCCATTGACTTAAACACAGTGATTCCTGATTACATGGACATTAGCAAGAAGAGAATTAGGCTCAACCTAGGCCCAATACTGCTGTCACTTATACCACTGCAAATTAGAAGTAACTTCATTCGAGTTACAGCAGGGGAAAACAACAATGTAATATCAAAATCCAGCCCAACTAATGTAGGTTTCTCATGTAAAACAGCTTATTCCACCAAAGAGGCTGAAAGGTCCAGCACAGTAACATCACCATGTGAGACCTTATGATCAAAGACTTCTGATTTCCAGATGAACCAGTTCAAGTTACAAAACTTCAAAACAATAGAGAAACAGCAGCTGTGTAATGTTCCCTAACAGGGCAAGTGTCAGGAAGGCCACATTATCACAAACATCCAGGTATGAGAACAAGGGGTGGGAATGGTGAAGAGGAAGTACTTCAGGGTTAGACGATTATGGGAGAATAGAAGGAAAAAGCACTTCAGACAGACACATAGTTATCACATATAATGAAGAATTGTTGAGGGAACATCAAACTCATGATGTTACTATCATAACTGAGAGGCACTTCTGTTATGTATCCATTTAGGTCATTATAACTTACTGAATATTCATTAATTGAACCCTTTGGGGTATAATTCCTCATGCCTGTTTACAGCCTAAAGTTGAATTTTGCTTGGGAACATGAGAGAAAATTTCATTTTGTCATTTAGAATAATCAAAATGTTCAATATAACCTATTTCTTACCAGTTGAGCTATGACTCACTTTCCTCACAACACCCCTCCCCAGTCTAATAACTAAAAAAGAGCTTCTTTAAGCTTTGAACTTTCCATGCGCTTCAGGCCATTTTTGCTCTCAGGGAAAAATCCAAAGGGTTTAAATAACCAAAGTGGCCTTGTGCTGGCCTTCTTTATCAGGGTGAATTTCACCCTTGGTTAGTCACACCAGCATAAATGAGAGCAGAAAAATGGCCCAAAGTCATCATTTAAGACAAATGCTATGAACACATTCCTTTGGTTTGGGGATAAAGTTATAAGCATTCCATATCTCTGTACCAAGCGTGCACAGAAGTGATCTTCCACTATTCACATGCACAGAGCATGTACTTAGAGCAAAAATACCTGTGACAGCTCTTACACCACTAACTTGCATCCTAGCCAATATTGTCTCACTGTTCCTTATATGCCCCTGTTGGTGTGTTTACACCCATGTGTTGTCCCTTGTCTTATACAGGTTGCATCTTCCTAATCCGACACCCTCGGGACCTGACTGGTCCCAGATGAGGGATTTTGCCAGAGCAGCGAAGATCATTTCTGTCCCCCCTGCTACGGTCCCCCCAGACCTGGCTCTGCCACTTGCCCCAGGGCCCTGCCAGCCCTACCAGGCTTCCTGGCCCCACCAGGCAGCCCCGTTGCCACACACCTGGCTTCCGGCCAGCCTGCAGTGCTCCCTGCCGCCAGCACTCCACTGGGACTCTATGGTCTTGGAACATCCATAGTCCTGCCATACCATGGATGTTGCCAGACCAGAGAGTTCCAGTTTAGAGAGGTTCAACCTGTACTTTGATCGTAAGCCCTCAAAGACAAGAAGAATCTTTTTTTTCCCTGTATGTCTGTGAAGCACATTACACAATGGCATTGTAGTTTGCATGTATTACTACTACTAGTAGTACTAATACAGGCAAAACTGTAATTGCCCATGTCCTGGCTACTGTGCATCTTAAATTTTCACCTTATCTTTGCATTATTATTGCATTTAGTTAAGATAGCTTCATTCTGGTCTAATGAATGCATTGCTTTTGCTTTTCAACTCCAATGTGACAAAAAGTCATTCTATTTAAAAAAAGATATCCAAGGGCCTATTTTTTTTAAAGTGACATTCTAATAGCACTTTCTGAAATTGTAATAATTTGGTCTGACTCTGCTTACAGTAAATGACCAGCAACCTGCTGTAGCCATACGCTACAATGAACTCATATTTTAAGCTACAAGCAAGAAACTGAATAACTGAAACTGTAATGTTTTTGGTGGGTTAAGGATCAATCAACCCTCAGGAAGAATATGATTTTCTTCTCATATCCTACTCTTCCCATAAATACATGAGTAAAATAAAAATAGTGCAAGATGTCCAAAGGCTTGTAGCCTTTGAAACTAAGGCTACGTCTACACTGCAGCACTATTTTGGGATACCAGAGGTATCCCAAAATAGCTATTCCATGTCTTAACAGCAAGCCCATCATTTTGAAATATAATGGGTTCGCTATTCCAACGTGCCTGTAAACCTCATTGCACAGGTAAGGGACACTTCAGAATAGCAAGTTATTTCAAAATTTGGCCTTGTATAAACATTGACTTGAAATATTTCAAAACTGACTTGAAATAAGCAACGAAATTTGCGTAGCTCAAATTGCATAGCTTATTTTGAGCTATAGGTGCAGTGTACACACACCCGAAGGGTATGTCTAGACTACATGCCTCTGGCGACAGAGGCATGTAGATTAGGCTACCCGGCATAGGAAAATGAAGCGGCAATTTAAATAATCGCCGCTTCACTTAAATTAAAATGGCTGCCGCGCTGTGCCGATCAGTTGTTTGTCGGCTCAGCGCGCTAGTCTGGACGCTCCGCGGTCGACATCAAAGGCATTTGTCGACCTCCCCAGTATGCCTCGTGGGATGAGGTTTACCGGGGAGGTTGACAAATGCCTTTGATGTCGACCGCGGAGCGTCCAGACTAGCGCGCTGAGCCGACAAACAACTGATCGGCACAGCGCGGCAGCCATTTTAATTTAAGTGAAGCGGCGATTATTTAAATTGCCGCTTCATTTTCCTATGCCGGGTAGCCTAATCTACATGCCTCTGTCGCCAGAGGCATGTAGTCTAGACATACCCTAAGAGGGCCAGATTCTGGGATTGTTCATATCATTTTTATACCTGAGTAATTCCATTGACTTCAGAGGGGCTACTTCCAATTTACACTAACGCAACTGAGAGAAAAACCAGGCCCCATTGGCATTTGCTTTCTCTAATCATTTTTCATTTACGTTTCAGATTATTGCACTCCTTTCGCTTTCCCATTTCCTATTACTTTTTTTCCTCACCTCTATGTTAATATGCAACACAGATTAAAGGGATACTTACTAGTTCAAAAATCATGGACCAGATTCTGGCCCAAACAACAGGCCCTTTGTGCCATTTTGGCAGCACAAATGGGCTGTACGGGTGCCCTAATTAAACTGCTGAAGATTCCCTTGGCTTGGAGGCATATTTGGTTTGAAGGCTTATCCAGCGCTGGCACAAGGTATATCAGGGACATGCCCAGCACAGATGGTGTGACTGGTGCACTGCTTCACTCTGGTATACTCCAACTAGCAAAATGCCCCTTAAGAGGGAAATCCTGAGGCTGTTCAAACTTATGCTGGGGGCTGTAAAGTATATATCACCATCCACATCCAGATCTTGCACTTAATACAACTCAGACACATCTGAGGATCAAGCCATGTTAGTTGCCTCTCCCAAATATATATATTTCCCATAATTTTCTAACCCTGAAGTAGTTCCTCTTCACTGCTCCTACCACCCCATCCATTCTCATACCTGGAAGTTCAAAATAATGTGGCCTTCTTGGCACTTGACCTGTTAGGGAGCATTACACAGCTGCTGTTTCTCTAGTGTTTTACAGTTTTGTAAATTGATCTGGTTCATCTGGAAATCAGAAGTCTTGGATCGTAGCTCTCCCATGGTCACATTACTGTCCTAGTAATATAAGCACCTATATTTCTAATAACATTTTAGATGGTTAAAAGTTTAAAGAATTTTTAAAATCTAATTTACTTGTCATAAGAACATAAGAATGGCCATACTGGGTCAGACCAAAGGTCCATCCAGCCCAGTATCCTGTCTGCCGACAGTGGCCAGTGCCAGGTGCCCCAGAGGGGGTGGACCAAAGACAATAATCAAGCAATTTGTCTCCTGCCATCCTTCTCCAGCCTTTGACAAACAGAGGCCAGGGGCACCTTTCCTTACCCCCTGGCTAATAGCCTTTTATGGACCTAACCTCCATGAATTTATCTAGCTCTTTTTTAAACTCTGTTATAGTCCTTCTTATTGCTCTTTGCGTACCTTTCCTATTAGTAATGAACAATAAAAATCAACGCAGCCACTTTCACTTTTGTTTAGAGCCAATTTCACATTTAGGCTCATGGCGGGTTTCAAACACTGCAGGGGAATGATTATTGTTTTAAAACGACTGTTTTAATCATTTTTTTTAAATCCTCTGAAAATTATCATTTCTATTGACCTTGAGCTTTATAAAACTTGTTAGAAAATTTCAATTTTGGGCCACATTTAAGTTGTTCATGTCCCTTTAACTATCTTATAACTGAATTTAGCATTTCCTTTTGACATTTACTATAATTCTACAAAACAAAGGGAATTGGTCAAATTCATTCCTGATGTAGCTGCAAAAATTCCAGTGTAATTACACCAAGGATGAATTTTGCTCACCATCCCACAAATAGGAATAAACTACTGCAGTATTCTGTTTCTTCCCAAGCCATTTCTGAGCTCCCCCTTTTGCTTCTCAATGGAAAGAGTCACCATAAGGCCAGCTCATCACTTAATCCCTTAAAATAGGCCTAAAGTAATACCTAGACTTTGAGCTGGCAAAGGAGTGAATTTTACTGGGTGTGTGGGGGGAGAGGGGGTACTGATGGGAAGGAAAAGCCACCAACTCACTTTTTCCATTATCAGGAATAATGCTCCAGCCATAAAGCTACAGTATAACCACCATAAACATCTGTAATATAGATTTTCGAGGTTACCCTTTATCAAAATTCTTGGATATTTCAATTTTCTGAACTTCATCATCAGCCCCTTCAGAAATGCCTGCATTCCGAACAATTCAGTCAGCCTTTAAAAATAACTCACCAGCCTCTCCACCCACCTCACTCCCACCCAATCCCTGCACCAATGACATTTCTGGAAGCCAAAGCTTTCTGAAACAGAATTTGGTGTAAGCATCTCTCCGCAAGAGAAGCCTGTCACTCTTATACAGTGGCTGTTTTTATTAACTTGGATTCACCTTTATTCTGGTGGCAGTAAGCAGCAATTTAAAAATTCCAAGACCTTTTTAAAGTTTCTCAGCAGCCTGTCAGAATCTCCAGACTGCATTCTCAAAACACCAGAGGGCTCTTCCCTATAGGAAAATGAAGCTTCTGCATTTTAACACTATAGTATAATTCTATCAGCTTTATAGGACCATAAATAAAGCTGACCAAATTATAAATCCTTCATAAATAGACCACACAGCATCATATAAACATAGTTTACTCAGTGACATTTTGTTTTACAGATCAGGGACAAATGTCCCCAAGGAAAGAAATGATGGAAATCAATCGGGCCAGGAATTGTCAAACCAGGAACATCAAAGTAATTTCTCTTGTTTATGTAATGGACTAATATAACTTTAACTTTAAATTGCAACAGTGGAGATTTCTGCATTTGTGCTGTCAAAATTACCATCCCCAAAAGGAGAGGCTGTGGAATGAGCGGGGAAAAGCTCAGGGAGACAGCAAGTTCACCTGGAAAAGAAGAAAGAGTAGTCTACTTCCTCAGCTGGTATAAACCAATGAAGACAGGGGTATTAACGCTAGCTGAGAGAGTGGACCATCAGATCTAAAAACCAAGTCTATCCTGTAAACTGTAATAATGCTTATTACATTTCCATAGTTCATAATCACCCTGTTAATTAATCCCCACAGTGTTGTTATGAAGTAGGCAGATAAGTATTATCAGTCATGGGCATAGTTTGGGGTGTAGAAGGGGTGTTGCCTCCTGCAAAAAGAAAGCCTCAAGCTGGCATGAAATTCCCCCCATGCAAACATGGCCCCATTGGCCTGACTGGAGCGGCTCCCCCAAATATAGACATTAAACTACCCCTATGATTATCTCAATTTTAGTGCTGGGGAAACCAAGAGAGAAAGATGAAATAACTTTCTTAAGGCCACAGTGAGTCAGTAGCTGAGCCAGGATTAGAATTCTGAAGCCTCTAACTCCCAGTTACATGCTGGTTCTGCTAGACTGCATTGCCTTCCGGTTGTGGGACAAGAGAGAAGTGGAACTTTTACCAATGCCTCTGCTGCCCTCCCCCAAATAGTTACTTAAAATAAAACAAAATCCTGTGTGTTTAGTGTCATAGGACAATTGCAATTATCCTCCGACATCCCCAATGGGAATTTGAAAGCACAGCTTGGTTCAAATCCCCCAGTGGTAGCAGTAGTGGAAGAAGTAGTAAAGCCACTAGCACTTTTGCCACAGTCTCACCTAGGCTTTCTCTGAACAAAGGTAGATGATATGGTCATGAGAACAGCTCTTGTGCTCCCACTATTATTAAGTGAAATAAGAAAATTAGAAAATAAGACCCAGAATATCTTACTGCCCCTGTATAAAACTATGGCACGCCCACATCTTGAATACTGTGTACAGATGTGGTCTCCTCACCTCAAAAAAGATATTTTGGCCTTGGAAAGGGTACAGAAAAGGGCAACTAAAATGATTAGGGGTTTGGAACGGGTCCCATATGAGGAGAGGTTAAAGCGACTGGGACTTTTCAGTTTAGAAAAGAGGAGACTGAGGGGGGATATGATAGAGGTATATAAAATCATGAGTGGTGTGGAGAGGGCCGATAAAGAGAAGTTATTTACTAGTTCCCTAAATAGAAGAACTAGAGGACACCAAATGAAATTAATGGGTAGCAGGTTTAAAACTAATAAAAGAAAGTTCTTCTTCACACAGCGTGTAGTCAGCCTGTGGAACTCCTTGCCAGAGGAGGCTGTGAAGGCTAGGACTATAATAGAGTTTAAAGAGAAGCTAGATAATTTCATGGAGGTTAGGTCCATAAAAGGCTATTAGCCAGGGGATAAAATGGTGTCCTTGGCCTCTGTTTGTCAGAGGCTGGAGAGGGATGGCAGGAGACAAATCGCTTGATCATTGTCTTCGGTCCACCCTCTCTGGGGCACCTGGTGCTGGCCACTATCGGCAGACAGGCTACTGGGCTAGATGGACCTTTGGTCTGACCCAGTACGGCCATTCTTATGTTCTTATGTTCTTATGTTCTATTGCTACCACTCAAGAAGCTGCAATGTTGCTTGATCAACAGCAGGAAATTTCACACAATGTCTAGTGCAGACTTGTCAAGAGGATTCACTGTAGGGGAAGTAGATTAGGCTACTGTAACAGCAATTCTGTTATAGTATTACTTGCTATGTTTGCTCTTCTGTATTGGCCTCATAGTTGAGCATAGACTGACTTGAAGTGCACTTAAGCACATGCATCAGCTTCAGGGGCACGGAGGGCTATCAGACTCTTAATAATTTGTAAAATGTTCTGGCCATATTTTCAATCTAAACTGAACTACTCCACAAAAACAGTTTAATCCGTAGTCTTAATTTATTCGATTATTCACTGCAGAGGAAACAAAATACAAATCTGGGCTTCTCTTAACTAGAATTTGGCCAGCAGTCTGTGTCTGACATCATCGAGAAATGTGTTTATGGGCCAAATTCTCCTCTAATAAGCAGATCTAAACTCCTTTGAGTGAGTAGGGTTGTGCAAGTGTAACAGAGAAAAGAATCTGGCTTATCTACGCAATCAGTGGCAAAGATGCAGTTGCACAAATGCAAGTAGTGAAATAAGCTACAGAAACCAGAAACCCTGGGCTAGATTTCTCAATGGCATAAATCAGCACTGATTCCAAGGGTGCATCCCTCATTTACAACAGCTGAGGATCTAGCCCACTTTTTTAATATTTGCATTTAAACTATGCTTTGAAAAGCAAATGAGAGGAATCCTGCTTACATCTGCTGTGCACTGCAGAGCATACGGATTCCCAAAAGCTATGCAACTCATGGCCATGCCTTTCCAGCAAAACAAATGCCTGTGTTTAACTGAGCTATGGTGCTTGTGTCATTGCCAAGTCTTAATATAATGCTCAACTTTGTCTTTAGTGACCATTATTACATAGACATGCATAGAGAACGCACACACACACAGAGATTCAATCTTCTTTCATGGCCTTCTGCAGCAAAAGCCTACTGAAGATAATGGCACTGTACTCAAATGTAGGCATAGTAAAAGCACAGAAAAAGCTGCCTTCCTTCCCACTCTCCCCTATGAGTGAGACTCAGGGCTTGTCTACATGATGCATTAGTCCACATTAGAGAGGAGTAAATTCTAGTGGGCACTAACATGTTGCTTACTAATTGGCCTGCTGGTGTGAGCAAGAAGTTCACTAGAGTTCGTTAAATTCACTTTCTTACACTGAGGCCAGTTAATACACAATACACTAGTACACACTAGAATTTGCATCCCTATAATGAGAACTAGTGTATCACGTAGGTCAGCCCTCAGTTTGCAAATGTACAGGGCTAGATCTCGACCTTCATTCTACCAGCTTTGTATTTCTCTGGTAGCACAAAGTATAAAGAAATCCAATTTAACTGGTTGGCTGAAAATTCCTCAAGCATTGGGAAATCCCCTCATGGCTCTGTACCACACTTTCTTCCTAAATGTGTGATCCTGGGATATGACCAGGGTGAGGAGGAGTTCCTAAAAAGAGTTGCTGCAATAGTCTCCATTTCCAAAAACAGCTCCGAGTGGCCTTTGTAACCAGCTGTAATTTAGAGCTGCTATACTATTCACCTCAACTGTAGCTTTATTAATAATTTGTAGTAGTGCAAAACGAACAGGTCTCCACTGAGATCAGGGCCTCACTATGTCAGGCACTATACGTACACATAGTAAGAGGCAGTCCCCATCTGAAGAGAAAATAATCTAAACAGGACAAACAAAGGATGCAAGTGGAAATAAAGCTACAGAGAGGCGAAGTGACTTGCCCAAGGTCACTCAACATGTCAGTACTTGAACTGGCAACAAAACCCATGATTCCCCTGACTGTCCATCCACTGCCCTATCCCTAGCATCACACTACAACTTTCTCTCCAGTTGGATCCTTGCTCTCTACAAATGTCTACCTGCTCCTCCTCCATTGCTGAGTGCATGAGGGTTAGGTGATAAATGTTGCCCTTGAAACCATGTCATTTGAAGATTGTCTAGAAAAGTCTTTTCTTCTTTAGGTCTTCATTGGCTTTGTTGTGTGAAGCAACAATGATGGGGAAAGCCAAATATGGTTTCATCCCCTGCTCCATTCCCCAAGGCGTGCCTAGACTTGAGAGCAACGAATGTTGCACATCATGCAACTTTCCTTTAAGTGAGATGACACTGCCCCAGAGGTAAAAAACATCAGTACAACTGTAAGAGGAAAAAGGGGGCATCAGTTTGGTTCTCACTGAAGTTAGTGGCAAAAAGAATAAGGAAGTCAGTGAGGATCAACTAGTCAGGACCCCATGGCTTAAAAAGGGACAAATAACCCGGAGATGAGAATGTTGGTTGAGCTGAAGAAAGCTAGTCTGACAAACTCTTAGGGTACATCTACACAGCAGTGTTATTTCAGAATCACTGACTTTATTCTGAAATAACACAGTCTGTGTCTACACTACAAGGAGTTATTTCAACATCATGTTGAAATTACGTCGAGCTGGAGGGCTTCTTACTACGACTCCTGTAACGCTCATTTTACCAGGAGTAAGGGAAGTCAGAGGAAGAGTGCTCTTTCTCGGACTTCCTGCTGTGTAGACAGCGCCAAAAGCCAAAATAAGCTATTTTGACTTAAGCTACACAATTGACATAGCTCAAGTTGCATAGCTTATTTTGGCTTTAACCCTGCTACATAGACGTGCCTATGGGGTCAAATGTATCCTTCAGTAGAGTTACCCCAAGGATATATTTTCCCAAGGTGACTGAGGGATATCCTCCGGTACTTAAACCCTGGAAGGTTTAAGCAGGCCACAGGTGTTGTGCTGGCTTCTTGCACAGGGGTCAGTTTCCCCTCATAAAAGCCTGCAAGCTGAAGTCCTCTTTTCCTTGCTGCTTATAATTTTTTTACTATTATTATTTTATTTAACTGTAATACTCTGCTGTTCTGCCAAGTTTCACCTTGCAACTTTAATAGCTTGGGATGTTTTGAAGGAAGATTTCTCTAGACCAAATAATAAAATACATTTTGCCAGGTTATCCCTCAAACATAATTATGATTCATAAGTGGCTCTGTGTTTGGGTGCCAACAGGCAGGGCTGGTATGTGGGAGGCCCAAATTTGGATGTGACCTTGAGACTCGTCTTGGTGGTGAAGCTCTAACTGATGCTAGAGGTGACACCATGAGACTTGGGAAAGTAAGGTCCTGTCTACACTGGCATGTTTTTTTGCCAAAACCTGCCTTTTGGTGACAAAACAGTGACAGCGTTTACACTGTAATGTGACTTTTGTTGGGAAAAACATTGATTTTTGTGACCAAAAAAAAAAAATCCATCCCTCTGAGAGACTTTGTCTTTTCCCCTCCCTTTATTGTTGAGAAAGAGCCAGTGTGGACTCTGCTGTTCGGTTTGTCAGGAGAACTAGCTGAGGGAGCTGCTCCGTTTGGGGAATAAACAAAAAACAAATCATTGGAATGCTACTGTTCTGCTGCTGCAGGGGGAGGGCTGCAGAGACTACTGTGCTGCTTTGACGTTCCTCAGCACAGAGCTCCCAGGGAATCCCAAGAAATGCAGGAATCAGCTCTGCCTTCTCAAAACACCGCACTGTGGGATGCTTAACCACATTGCTTTGCTCTGTCGACAGAGTAGCTAGAAGTGTGGCCATAAAGGGTGCCTCTAGACTACATTCTTCTTTCGAAAGAGGAATGCAAATGAGGGAAATCGAAAATGCAAATGAAGAGCAGATTTAGAAATCTTGTGCTTCATTTGCATAAACTCTTCCGATCGCTTTTTCGGAAAAATATGTTTTCGAAAAAAAGCGCTGTCTAGAAGGGATTCTTTCGAAAAAACCCTCTTTTTCGAAAGAACCCTGTAAACCTCATTTTTTCAGGAATAAGGGTTCTTTCGAAAAAGGGTTTTTTTTTTCAAAAGAACCCTATCTAGACTGCTTTTTTTCCCCCAAAAAAATCTCTTCCGCAATCGGAAGAGATTATGCAAATGAAGCACGAGATTTGTAAATCAGTGCTTCATTTGCATTTTCGATTTCCCTTATTTGCATTCCTCTTTTAAAACAGAAAAACTGGTTTGACCGGTTTTCACTTTTGATGACTTTTGCATGTCGACAGCACTTTATTCGCCAAACCTTTCGGGTGTAGACACAGCCTAAGAAAGCGATGGCCATGCTATTTTCTCTGAATCCTTGCTACAACCCTCCTCCCCAATTGTTTTTTTGTGGGGCAGCAGCATCAACAGTGCCTCTGGCTAGAAATACATCTACATTGCTGGCCAAACATTGAATGTGGGAGAGGAATTGGATGAGAAGAAAAGAAGGAGCTGCAAAACTGGATCTAGAGTTATCCCTGGGTCAAAATTAAGGCCCAGCACAAAATGATTGCATCACTCTCTTGTCAATGCACCCAAGTCCATCTCCTGGCAGATTAGCATTTACAAAGCCTCACAGTAGGTTTCTTAGTGCCTATCAAAAGGAGGGCATTTCTGGACCAATACAGCTCACCCCCCAACACCTGAGACCAGCTCCTCCATAATTTGTTCATTTAATGGCACATTGGCTAGAGGACTGAGTTTATGGAGTGTGGGGCCCTATGCAACTACACAGGAATGACCCTGTGGAAACAATGCCTCTTAATATATTTGTAAAACATTACCGAAAACACAGAACAACCACACAGATATTTTCTGTCTTCCCTGAAAGCTTGTACTGCAAAACAGTAGTGAAACAAATCACAAGAGCCTCAGGAAAGAGAGAGCCCGTTGCTGATAAATTGTGCAGGCAGCTAGAAAAGCACTTACTGAATGGATGCCTGAAACTTGTTTTCCACCAACCTCTGAAAAGTTAAAAAAGGAAGGTAAACACGTCGCTTCAAACACAACCAAGATCCCAATATATAGCTCTGGATTGGATAAAAATATTAAAAACCACACAAATGCACAGAGCTACCTTATTAAGACGCTGTTTTGCCACAAACCCAACCACAATCTTTAAACGTTACAAATCTTGATGTTCAGTTGCTAACAACAAAAATCCTCCCCAAGTTAACCATAAGGATGCAAACTAGGAGGCTGTTTCATTGTCAAACCAGCAATTAACAAGGCAACAGATTCCCCTCTCTAATTTCTTATCTAACATATGCCCATAGGTAATTATACTGGGAATCATCCCATAAAATCCTAGAAAAAGATTTAAAGGTGAAAGTAGTTGAGGCTTTTCTCTAGACATCTACAAAAGTCTTTATTTAAAGAGGCCACATCTGTAACAGTATGAGCCAGATCGTAAGCCAAGGAATGCTTGTTGCACCTGGGGATAGGTGTGTATGTAAAACAGTGGCTTTCTGTTTCTCCAATTTTCAGTTCAGGTGCAGGACTAGTCCGAGTGTAATCCAAAGCAGCCTCAGAGCTACCTGAATTTACGCTGGCTGGCAATGTTCCAGAAGCTTCTGTGGCAACTGGGGACCAATCAGGTGTAAGGGGAGCCCCAGCTATATGCTCTTTTCCCAAACAATGCTTTTATACATTGACAGCTGTAGGTAACCTTTTAAGAACTATTATGGTGACTCTATATCACCTGAACATCCCCCTACAGTAAGAGAAGCATCCAGTGGCTGGCTTGGCTGATTTTAGGGCTGCTTTCTGCCCGAAAAGTACAAAACTGTCCCATTCTACATGAGAATCATCATCTATGCTTAGCTTAACTTCTAAATATAGAGTAATTTTTATTTCCTCCTCCACTCACTATTCTGAGTTCCCCCTTCAAAAATCCACTAACTCACCAGCCTCTGAACAGAATAGATTATTTTGCCACTTGCTTTGTTTATAGGCTTTGTGATATTATCAGCTGTCACAGAATAAAAATTACTTGGTGCATATGTAAAGAAGGAATTCATTTCAAATATGTTGTTTAAAAAAATAAAGTATACCACAAGTTACTTCAGACAGACATTACATCTTCCTATGAATTTATACAGAACCTATCCCAAAAGAGCCTCTTGGTGCTACATTAACACAAATAGCACTAAATAATAATATGTAAATATACTTGGAAATAACTCTATATCTACAGTATGGTCTGTTAGGGCATGTCTTCACTTGTTGTGTCAGAGATCAACATTCTGGTGTTCAATTTAGTGGGGGTAGAACAGACCTGTAAATCGAACAGAGACAGTGTCTGTATTCCTTGCAGTCATGAGGAGTAAGGGAAGCCGACAGGAGCATTTGCTCCATTGGCCTCCCACAGTATGGATGGCGCCAAGCTCAGCTTAAGGTAAGCCAGCTCCAGCAACGTATTCTATGTAACTGGAGTTGCGTACCTTAAGCCGACCTTCCAGGTCTAGTTGCCTGACCTTAGAGTGTTATTTGCCCCGATGCAGCTGGCAATCGTAAGTCCTATGCTCAAATTAATATTCACTTAAACCCAATTTTGAGAAATTAAGTTGGGCTTTGGTGATTGCATTGATCTTGTGCTAGACTTCTGTACATGGGTGAACGTTTCCCATAGTGACTTGATTATGTAAACAGATTTAAAATAAAACCAAATAAAACTTTTGAAGCTCATCATTATGTAAAAGTCATATATACTGTTCATGATGCATGCCAACAGAACTGGGTGAATAATGTAAAAATGTTCTCCAAATATTCAGTTGAATTTTTAAGTGAATTTTATTTGAACACACTTGTGACCTTTTTGTGTTTGTTACCTGCAAACATTATATCATTTGAATCTTACTGGCACAAATCATTATGGGAAACAACTCTTGAAACTGTCTACAGGAAACCAATTTTTAAGTTTGCACATGCAAATATTCATGCTAGAAATTCTCAGACACTCATCCAACCAGTGAACAGAATACAGCCACACCCCGACTTACGAACACATCGACTTACGACCATTCGTACTTACGACCAACCTCCCATTAACCCCATTATAATATTTTCTAGCTGAGAACCATGTACGTCAAGTTTTTCGAACAGCGCAGGCAGTACGTTTAAGGGTATTTCCGACTTACAACCAAATCAAGTTACGACCAGGTGTTCGGAACGTAACCCATTCGTAAGTCAGGGACTGTCTGTAGTACTTTGTAATGTATCCTACCAATTGCATCTAACTCTAAGAACACAACTCAATTCTTTGATTATTGATTTAGCAGGCTCAATCTATTTAGGTGAAAACAATCAAAATAAAAATGTATCCAATAAACTGAAATAACAAATGAGTTTGAGGAAATTGCAATTGGCTCGTGGACATTCCAGAGGAAGGTAGACTAAATTCATTGAACAAATTATTTGTGATAAATTATTTGCTTCATTCAACAAACCTTGTGATAGAAGAATGTTGTCTGATGTATGAGAACTGAAAAGCTGAGCTATTTTGGCACTTTCCCACCAACAAAATGAACAGTTTTATCATGTAAGACTGTTAACACCAGTGCATTATTTGTAATAAAAAAACACACACCTGATGGATAGTTTCATTATGTAGTACTTAGAGGAGTAAAAAGTTCAATCCTTGCCTATTATAATGGGCTTAACCCTGTTTCTGTTGAAGTTAACTGAAGGCATATCTCATATTGATTGACTTCTGTGGGAGCAGGAACAGTACCTATAAACTAACTATGCATTCATAGAGCAGCACACTATGAGCATCCCAAAATTAATATCTATAAATTCAACTCCTGTAATATCAAACATGTATGATCCTGCCTTCAGTTCACCTCTGCTCAAATTGTCATCCATGTTTTCATCTCTTTGCATTTTGACTATTAGAAGTCCCAGCTCTGCTGTGGCATGTGCAGATTTTACTACCCACAGCCTCAAACATACAAAGAAATAACCCCCAACACTCAATCAGCTAAATTAGTTCCACATGCATTTCAGGATTCGATTCAAATTTAGCCTTTTCATTTTTAAAACTCTCAAGCAAACCTCTGTCTCTGTTCTGGTCTCTCCATTCACCAAATAACTTACTCACTACCCATTTATGTAATCTCAGTACTGTCAATGCAAGAGCCTTCTTTTTCGGTTCATTACTCTGGAATGACCATCCTGCATCCTCCTTGTTTGGTAGCAAATACAGCTCAATTAGAAGTCAATGAAAACTACTTCCTTGGATTTTAACAGGAGCTGGATCAGACCCCCAGATCCTTTTAAATTTCATGTGAAAACCATTTTTTCTCTTTTGTCCATACCACTTCATTTCTCTCTGCTCTTTTTATGTTATTGATTATTATTATTATTATTTCAACAGTGCATCTATTATTTAATTCTGTAAAGCATTCAGCATCACAGTTTGCACAAAAGACTCTGTATGAAATAGACATACACTATACTGCAAAAAGCGTTTCAGGATGTTGGGGAATCCAGAACATTCACTGGCTCATGACAACATCATATATACAAACACAGTTGTAAGGACGCATTTAAAATACTACCCTGGTTCTTCCAGTGAAGCTGCAAGTTGTCTGTAGATCAGAAATAATTTCCCTACAGAGATAAATTCTACTGAGAAATGTTTTTATTTTTCCCTTCCTCCCACATCATTCTAATGTATGGCCTTCCCCACTGTAGTGACACTAAATGTCATTGCAGTGGTGATGGAAAGTAGGAAGCTTCTTGAGCAGCATGAAAACTGTGTTTGTGGAACAGCTAGTTCTGCAGCACTTTGTGACGTCTAAGATATAAAAAGAGTCACATAATCCCACTCATTTGCCAGTGTATCAGAATTTTAACAACTCTTGGGCAAAAGGCTAGCTGTGACTTTAAAGATCGATTAAGAGCCTGTTTTATTTTCACTGAATTCAGTGGCAGGTAGGCCACTAATAGTAAATGGAAATAAGACTGGGTCATAAGGCCTTGATTCAACAATGTGCTTTGTGCAGTCAGACCCCTATGACTGTGCTGGGCATAAAGGAATCCATTTGCATGTAGCACATTTCACAATCAGGACCTTAAATTAGATCTCTTTTACCTATCATTTCCACTAAATTTGGCAAAGAAGTGTTTGCTAGAACAGTTTTAAGAAAAAAAACTTTCAAAAGGCATATTTTTCAAATCCACTAACCATGGTAGGACCCATTTCAATCAGAATTGTAAAGCCTCAGCATATCTCTGAAAATCACACTGGGGGTATCTCTTTGGGCACCCAAAGACCAAGTCACTGAAAATCAGTGGCAGCTTTTTGACAATTCTGCCCTTATTGTATAATGACCTCATTTCCATCCATATTTAACATTGAGGGTCCAGCCATATATAATTGATTCTGATGTCAACATAGCCTAGCAACATTTCATTAAAAACTTGTGCTTGTAAAACCTCCATTGCCTGAGACACTTTCCAGTATTATACTTCTCATTGTGTGATTACTAATTAGTTCATCTCTTAAGTGAGAGATGCCCTAACAAGTTATCACTGAAAGGTATACAGATTCAAATAAGGCTCATTGCTATCAAGATAGCCTCTCTAATTAAAAACCAAGAGAGAAATGAGTTTAAAAATATAAATGGAATTTGCATGCATTTGGAGAAAACGGGTATGAATGGAAACTTCAAATGATTTACATCACTCTGGCCAGATCCTCAGCTGGGTCAGGGACACCAAATTCAATGGAACCATTCCAGTTTACACCAAGTGTGGGTCTGACGCCTAGACAGAGTGGCCACTTCTACCAGATCAGACAGACCGGATGCCACTGACGCAAGTCGTGTCCAGTCGGAAGACTTGGCAACCCTACAGAGTCCATAAAACTATTCATAACATTATGGATAACACTGGTGATACATATTTTTATAAAAAACAGAAGGAGCAGCAGGATCACGATTCTGCAACTATATACCAGTACGTGATTGATTATTGGCTGTTACATGTACCCTGTTATTTGTACAAATTGCTTTATACACAACTGAGTGTACCCTCTCAATATAAAAGGCTCATCATGCAAGCTCTCCCAAGGCAGAGCTCCCATTGGCTTCAACTGGAATTCTGTGTATGGAATGCCTGCAGATTTAGGCCCAAATATCAGAGAAGTTGGGCAAGTAATACTAAATGGATTTCCAATGTTATGCTCTTTGCTTTCAAAGAAACTTGATCAAAGACTAAACTCCCAGCATAGGACAGTGTTGCTTTGCTTGCAGAGAAAGGAGCATTTCAGAAATTTCAAGTGTGCTATCATTTGGTGCCAGGACAAACAAACAAAAATAGTACTGAAGTGTATAAGTTGCCCTTTAAATGAAAGTGCAGAGTGATTCACTGAAATGATGAAGCACTTAGCAAGGAATACTGCAATTCCTCATCTCTGCCTTCAATAATAAAAATTCACTGAAGTCAATCTGAATCATTGTAAAAGGTTTCAAGGGGAAAACAGAGGTTAACAAGGGCAAAAGAAAACTGATGAACAAAATACATTTCTGGAATTTAAAAAAGTGTCAAGAATACATGAAAATTTGATTTCACACAGAATGAGTGGCAAATGGAGAGTGGCTTCTGTTTAATCTGAATAATAAACTTGAATTAGTGTTCACATCCAATCTGTTTTCTTCTGGTGTGTATTGTACTATAGAGCGCATTCTTTTTGCTTACTACTGTTAATTACAATGAAAAATTACGATAATTAACTGCAATACAGTGTAATTCAATGAAATTTACAGAAACCAACCCCTCCATACACACCTGCATACATCATTTATTGTCATTTTTACTATGATGTTTCCTTATAATAAAATGTTATGAATATGATAATAAATTATTATACTGCTCATTATATTCCTCTTCCCATATCCTACTACATATTCCATGAGCTACTAGTCCAGTTGCCAGAAACAACGAGCCTAATACAACAACAGAAGGGCAATAACCTTACTATGGCACTCCAAATTATTCACATGTCGAATTCTTATGGTAAATTATTAAGAATTTCTTTTCTTAGCTCTTGTCCTCCTCCCAATATTATTGGAATGAAAACATTTTTCAGCATTGAGCTGCACCTTCCTTCCCTGCTTTCCAAACTAAGCAGCCTTAATCCTCTCTTTGTGACATTAATCATTCTCAGAAAGCCTGATAACCTAGCACTGTAGGCTCCTCAGGGCAGGCTTTACCTATCCTGCTTTAAATCAAAATCAGCATGGGGTAGCCAACATTTTGAACTGGATCGGAATACACCTCTCTGTGTCTGTTCCACCCATTCCCTCCCCATAATTAGATGTCATCAGCTTCCACTGAAATCATTGACACAATATCTGGGCCTCTTTGCAGGAAGCCGCAAGCTCTTGTTGGAAACACTTCTCTTTCGCAGATATTGAGAAAGAAACAGCTATAGCAGCTACATGGAGGCCTGAAACATGCCATTTGGAGTTCAGCTGGACATGAAAGCTCCCCTTTCATAGACTCCTTTGTGAAGTTTGCCATGAACTGTGGCAGATTCTGTTCTTGAAGCCTTCCCTTACTGCTCTTCCTTTAATCTTAAAAATTATCCAAGGCAGGTGAGAGTTACTAAAAGGTTTGTATAATATTTAATACAATTGGGAAGAAGAACAAGAGCCACATATCTGAAATAACTTGAGAGTAAAGGAGTTTCCATTTTAAAGAAAAATGAGTGATGTGAAGATCAATGAAGAAGGAAAAGGAGTTGGTATAACTGGATTGTATATTTTCTTTCAGCTCATAATTATGTTTTGCCAAATTTTCTTTCAACAGGCCCCCTGCAAAAACAAAACACACGCACACCCCACACAACCAAATAAGCCTTTATTTCCTAGCCTTCCCAGCCTTAAACTCTTCAAACAAACTAAAGAAATTATCATGGCCTGATTCATCATTGTGTTACTCCATCAAATTTCATGGAGTTACACTAGCAAATCACAGTGGTCAAGCAGGTCCTCACACTGCACTGTTGTCTTCTCATAAAAATGCTGCAGGTTCCCCATCCACTCTCCAAGTTAGCAGAGTGAGGGCTACATGCATACCTGCTATTCTGTATGTTCCCAAATCTGGCAGAGAAAATGCCAGAAGACCAGAAAGCATCTCTCCTATGTTTAACCAATTTAATGTTTAATGTACATTTAGCACCAATTCAGATTTCACTTCCATGCATAATCTATATTATGAGGCAGATAAGGTAAGGAAGACAGAGACTCGCATCAGCCACTTTTAAGCTTTATCCCTCCATCTTCCCTGAAACAGTGCATATATGTTATGTTTGTGGTTTGCACATACACACGTGCAAAAAGCAGAGACATGTCTCTATAGATTTGCTATAATATAAAATTATAAAAGGCAACTTTCCTGCTAGTCCATTTGGTCAAATAACTGCAAAGCCCAAGAGCAACAACCCTGAAAACACACTCTCCTCTCTCTCCCCTCCTACCCTGCTGCCTGCCTGCTTGCTTGCCTCTCTCTCTCTTCTTCTCTCTCTCTCTCTCTCTCTCTCTCTCTAATCACTTAGGAGGAAGATAGGAAGATTATCAAGGGGAAAAAATTAACCAAAGCTGCAGATAACCCTTTAGAACCATAGTATCAGGTTGTGATACGGAGCATAAAGGTTAATGCAGATGTACTTGCATGAATCTCAGATGCAATTATATATGGGGGTGCTGAGAAAGAAATGGTGATGAAGGTAAAAAATAAATTTGTATCCGTAGGGTTGAATTTATGATCAGCTAGAGTACCGAGCAAGAGACCAACTATGGAAACAGGATATGGATTTATCACCACCAAGACACTGACATTTTTGGTGTGTATTTTTATCACCATCATCAACATCAGGACAGATTTTATGGAAACTACATCTGGAGAGATATGGGTTCACTGAGTAATATGAAGAATAAAGGTGGTGACCAAACAAACAAACAAAAAAGACAGATACCTTCAGCAGTCACAGTATTTTAAAGATTTGGGGGGGAAATAAAATAAAAGTCACTTTCATTTCAAGCCTATGTCATCCTCACATCCCATCCATATATTTCAATGGTTGCCATGGGGTTTGTGGAGAGAAGAAGAACGAATGAAGGGGGGGGGTCATAATCAATCATCTCAGAAGAGCATTTCTTCTTACAGAGAAAGATCTGGATTTTGACTGTGTCCCTAAGAAAATTGCACACTGCAGAGCTGCTGCCATGCAGGGCAGCGAGGAAGCAGGCAGAGGAGAGGCAGCAGCTGGGGATGGAAACGCCTATTAAATCCTTTAGACAACAGATGGGCAAAGCTTGGCTGGGTTTTTAAAAAACACAATGCATCATGTTTTATTGTCCCACCATAATGAACAACACTTAACACCCACAAGCCCAAAGAAGCCCCCTATGGCTGATTCTACCTCCCCCCTCCTTTCTAAATTATAACCTGGAGACTCAATCCACTTTCAGGGGTCCCCCAACCAAATCAATTTGTCAGACCCCACTGCTCACTGCACCTGTCACTAAAAAAGGACGTTAAAAGAGGACAGGCTTTTGGGTGGGTTTTTTTTAAAATTGCTCTTCTTTCCAATTACTGCTCCCCTGCCCTTGAAGTAAATATAACATCCAGGCAGGCAACCAGTGAGTCCAAATCTTGAATGCATTCAGGAGATCTAATTATGTCACGTAAGGCACAAGCACCTGCTCTCTGCTAATTCCCTCACTACGTTTCCTCTTAATATTTCTTACCATTGTTCTTTTCAGGAAAGAAATCAGATGGGAGCCAGTTTCACAAACGGGGGGGAGGGGGGGCTTTTGAAAAATAAATAAATAAAACATCACACAGCTAGAGTGAATTCTGCTGCTGGCCACTTTAAAGAAAAATTCAAACTATGCCACACAAAAACATACCCGAGGACACCCTCCATTCATATTTCCCAAATAACTACAGCAGCCAGTGCCATAGACTGCACTGTACATATTCTCTCCCACCAACTGCACCTTCAGGACTACACCCTTTTCAATCATGATGTCATGAAATACTGCTGGTGACTCTCCCGCCTCCCCACCACGTCCTTCTCCTCCTCCTCCTCTCCAGTATACACAGTGCACCTCTCGTTTCATTTTAATTTGATTAAAAAGAAAAGAAAGCAAAGTGGGGCAGTGAAGTACTGACATGAAATTGAACAGCAGCAGAGTCTCCGTCTTTTCCTCTGCATGCACTTTGACAGTCATCAGAACAACACCCCTTAGCAGGAGCGAATCACACAAGGCAACCTATGCTCTAAAAATTAAATAAAAGCAACGTGAACTACATAAATAAAGGCACGAATCTATTAGAAAGAGTCTCTCCACTGCAGCAGCAAAAAAGGGAAACCCCAGATCCTCACAACTCTCCATCCCCATCCGCTGCTACCGCACCTAGCGAGGCTGCTGCAAAGGAACCAACCTGTCTGTCCTTTGCCCAAGGTTTTCTCCAAGCGATAGGGTCCAACGTATTGTGCATGTTGAGCTGCGCTGCCTTCTTTCCCCGTTGATGTCATTTCTACCCGGCTCTATAATTCTGCGATGCGCGCGTGGCGGGGAGCTGGGATCCCTCTCAGCTCGGCTCTGCAGTTCTTTAAATTCCCACTCCTGCAGCTGTGTAAGCAAAGCACCCCTTCCTTCGCCCTCTCTCCTGGCTGCTCCAGTCCACTGGGCTGCAGATTTTCTCTCCCTCCTTTGCCTTTTCCGCCTCTCGCTCGCTCGCTCAGTCTGTCGGTGTGGGATGCTGATAGCCAGAGCAGCAGCTATTACCAGTGGTTAAAGAGGGGACTCTAGGACCCAAGCCCAAGGAGCATGGTGCTGGTGATCAGAGCTCCGCACGCCTTGTTCTCACTAGGAGCTGTTCAAGGGAGAGCTAGAGCTAGAGCAGCGGAAGAGCTGGGGCCCAGAGCTCTGAGTGGCATCATTGGCAGCCAATCTCCAGCAACAATTCAGTCCCCCTCTCCTCCCCCTCCCACTACCTTTCCTTTTCCATCAGTATCAGCAGCAGTTGCTGCCCCTGTCTGATACAGAGCATCATAATCAATGGCAATATCAATAAACCTATGGGTGTTAGTCTATTAATAAGGGAAATAATTTAATGATAAATAGGGATAATGTTTTTTTTTAAAGTCATGTGCGCACACATAAAAATTCGTTTCTCTAAAAGACCCCCCCACAAGGCACCTGTCACTGCAATACACCCCCCAAAAGCTACAATTAAAAATAATGCTGAGGCTGTGGCATGATTTATAGGAGGGAAGAAAGCAAAAGGCGCTTGTAAGATTTATGGATGCTGTTTCCAATGGGAAATATTGCTATTCTTTTTTTGTTCTGTAAGGAGTCTTTCTTCAGAACCAATGAGTATTCTGAAAATCAGGGCCTGACCAGGCTCCCAATGAATTCAGAGGGGGATTTGCTTTGGATTTCAATGGCAACATGCAGGACCTGATGTACAAACAAAATAAAATAAATGAATTAAAAATCCAGCATAAATGGTACGTTAGTTTGCGCTCACAAGTGAAATGCCAAAGATGAAATGAACATGGAAACTTTAAGCTCTACAGGTGGCCTCTCCAGGACAGGGTAATATAAGGAAAGCTTGTACTGCTGCAGCCCACACTGTAACTGTTCTGCAAAGGGATGCCCTGATTCAGCAAAGTGTGTAAGCACATGTGTAACTTTAAGGATGTAGGTAGTCTCAATTAAGTCTATGGAATTACTTATGTGCTTAAAGTTAGACACATGCTTATGTACCTTGTTGATTCAGGGCCATATAAAGGACTTCAGTGTCCAGGATTATTAAGATAATGCCTTTCTATGCCAAGAAAATTCACCCCAAGCCCCTATACTTACTCTTTCTCTTCATGAGCAAAGCACCATTTTCCATCTCAGATAGCATCATGGTCATGCCTATATAAATGGATTTAAAGTCCATGGAAGAATCCTTCTGTGGATCACATCCACAGTGATGTAAACTGGTTGTAGTTCTACATTGCTAACACAGGCAATGGAGTAATTTTGCCCAAAAATAGTAGGAGAGCAGTGAGGGAAGGAACATAGAAACTATGAGGGTAGTCTATGTCAATGCAACACCAAAAAGACCCCAATACAATTTCCTTTCTCCCCAAAAAACAAGACCCCAAAACATACCTTGACCTTCTCCTACCTCTCTTTTTATAGAGCTGCCTTCGATTAGCTACTATCCTACACTGTTACAGCAACCTTCATTGTGTTGAATTTCCAGTTCTTCCAGAAGATTACAGTTTCTCCTCTTTCCTCTCTTCCTTTCAAACTTTACAGTATCTGAAACCTTCTCAGGCTCTCCCACTGCCCACAAACTCCTCCAGGATCTTCTCTTCTTCTCCCAAGACTCTCCTCTCTGTCCCTCCCTGCCAGATACCAGTATTTATCTGTCCAGAAACCGCCTGGTGGGCAGTCCCCAAATTCACCTCATTCTCTCCCTCATCTCCAAGACCCTCATTCATTCTTTCTCAAACTGCCTCCCCTCTTTCCCCTTTCCCCAAATTCCCTTCACAGTAGCCTCAGAGTGCCTGTCCTTCAGTAACTCTCCCTCCTTCTCAATGGACACACATAGCTGTGCCTCCTTTGGCCTCCCCTACAGCAATGTCCCATTGTCCTTGCATCCTTAACCCTCCCTCCACAGCACTGATCCTTTGCCCCTCCCCCACAGCAGTGCTTTGGGTTGCCAGCTCAGTTGGACTGGACAGCCGCCATTGTCTGGTCTGTCGAGTTCGATTGCGATGGCAACCGTAGAGAGCTCCTTGTGCTTGCCCCCCCTCCCTCACCCCATAACAGTACCCCCTTGTCCTTCCCCCCACAACCCAGAGCACTTCCCTCTTGCCCCTCCCCCACAGCAGCGCCCCTTGTCTCTTCCCTCTTCCCCCTCACACTACAGCACTGCCCCTTTGCTCCTCCCCCACAACCAAGAACACTGCCCCTTTGCTCCTTCCCTACAGCAGTGCCCTCTTGTCCCTGCCCCTTCCCCTTTCCCTGCAACAATGCCCCCTTTCCCCCTCCCTTGCCCCTCCTCCATGGCAATCCCCTTGTACCTGCCCCTTCTCCCTCCCGCCACACAGCAGTGCCCCCTTGTCTCTGCCCCCTTCTCCCTCCCCCCCCCCACAGCAGTGCCCCCTTGTCTCTGCCCCCTTCTCCCTCCCCCCACACAGCAGTGCCCCCTTGTCTCTGCCCCCTTCTCCCTCCCCCCACACAGCAGTGCCCCCTTGTCTCTGCCCCTTCTCCCTCCCCCCACACAGCAGTGCCCCCTTGTCCCTGCCCCCTTCTCCCTCCCCCCACACAGCAGTGCCCCCTTGTCTCTGCCCCCTTCTCCCTCCCCCCACACAGCAGTGCCCCCTTGTCCCTGCCCCTTCTCCCTCCCCCCCCACAGCAGTGCCCCCTTGTCCCTGCCCCTTCTCCCTCCCCCCACACAGCAGTGCCCCCTTGTCCCTGCCCCTTCTCCCTCCCCCCCCACAGCAGTGCCCCTTTGTCCCTGCCCCTTCTCCCTCCCCCCACACAGCAGTGCCCCCTTGTCTCTGCCCCCTTCTCCCTCCCCCCACACAGCAGTGCCCCCTTGTCCCTGCCCCTTCTCCCTCCCCCCACACAGCAGTGCCCCCTTGTCTCTGCCCCTTCTCCCTCCCCCCACACAGCAGTGCCCCCTTGTCCCTGCCCCCTTCTCCCTCCCCCCACACAGCAGTGCCCCCTTGTCTCTGCCCCCTTCTCCCTCCCCCCCCACAGCAGTGCCCCTTTGTCCCTGCCCCTTCTCCCTCCCCCCCCACAGCAGTGCCCCCTTGTCTCTGCCCCTTCTCCCTCCCCCCACACAGCAGTGCCCCCTTGTCTCTGCCCCCTTCTCCCTCCCCCCCCACAGCAGTGCCCCTTTGTCCCTGCCCCTTCTCCCTCCCCCCCCACAGCAGTGCCCCCTTGTCTCTGCCCCCTTCTCCCTCCCCCCACACAGCAGTGCCCCCTTGTCCCTGCCCCTTCTTCCTGCCACTTCTCCCTCCCCCACAGCAATGCCTGTTTTCCCTGTCTCTTCCCCCACAGCAATGCTCTCTTCTCCCTTGCTCTTCCTGCCACAGCAGTGCCCCTTTGTCCCTTCCCCTTTCTCACTCCCCCCTCAGTAGTTCCCCCTTGTCCCTGTCCCCTCCTTTTCCCTCCACAGCAATGCCCTGGTGTCCCTGTCCCCTCTCACCTCCCCCACACAGCAATTCCCCCTTGTTCCTTCCCTTTTCCCCTTCTCCCACAGCAATGCCCTATTCTCCCTCATCCCACAGCAATGTTCCCTCTAACCTTTTCCATCCACATGAAGGATAAATTTTGTTATGTGCACCACCAATAGAAACACATGCTGTCAGCTGTGGGCAGTTGTGGGTGCTCTGCTAATCAGATGGGTGGCATTTGAATCCCTCCTGGGTGACTGCCCAAACACTCATCTTACAGGGAACATTGCCCCTCAGCAGTGACTTTTTTTCCCTGTCCCCTCCCCTCTCCACCCACAGCAATGCCCCTTTCTCTTTCACCCCACAGCAGTGCCTCTGTTTTGTGTCCCCACCCCCACCACCCACAACAATGCCCCCTTTGTCCCTCCCCCCACAGCAGTGTACCCTTGTTCCTGTCCCACCCCCAACCGCTCCAGTCTCTATAAATAGGCCTGAGGGATGCAGGGTAGAAGAAGCTGCTGTCCCAGCAAGGGTGCCTCTCTCCAGCCTGGACCAGGCCCTGCATCTCCCCAGACCCTCACTCAGAACCGGCCAGGGAGAGATGCAGGCATGGGGGGAGTGGAGCTGGTTATTGACAGGAGCCACAGCAGCAACACAAACACAAAAGGGTACAGAGTGGAGCCACCGGGGGCACCTTCCTTTGCCTATTGACCCTAAGCCTTGGTGTACACTAGGGAGTTATTTCGAAATACCCCCCTTAGGTCGAATTAATAAGCAGAGTGTCCATACTACCAGGTCTGTTATTTCAAAAAAACAGGCTGGTTATTTCAAAATCTGTACTCCTGCCTTCCTCAGGAAATGATGTTTATTTCAAATTGCTACTTAAAAATAGCGTTAGTGTGGATGATCCACTGCTGCTCGTTCAAAATAATTGGCCTCCAGAGGCCTCTCACAGCTGCAGTTCTGACCACTCTAGCCATACCTGGCATCTCCACTGCTCCCCTTCTCCTATGGAATTAAAACTCCAGGCAGCAGGAAAGGGGCTTCTCACATGTTAGAGAGCAGTGAGAGCCATGTGCGAGACAGCAGCCACTAAGGGAGCCATGACTGACCCCAACACTTACTCCCATGGCTGCCAGAACTCCTGCTGTTCCCTCAGCTACCACTGGCCAGGGACACAGGAGAGCTCCTGTCCGGATTGGTGCCAAGATCCTGGACCTCATCAAGGTCTGGGGAAAGGAGACCGAATTCCAGGATCTCCATACCAGAAAGAGGAATGCGGAGGTCTACAGCCAGATCATCACCAGCCTGGCTGACAAAGGCCACACCCAGACCCTGGACCAGGTCCTGATGTAGATTAAAGAGCTCTGACAGGCCCATCACAAGGCCAAGGTGCAGAACGGACACTCCAGGGTGGCACTGCACAGCTGCTGCTACTTCAATCAGCTGGATGCCATCCTGGGAAGGGGGCTGGTCACCTCCCCCTACCCCCGTCATCATGGAGTCCAGTCAGGACATGCCCGGCCTCAGCCTCCAAGATGGTGAAGTGGCAGACGAGGAGGAGGAGCAGGAGGAGGCCAGCCAGGCTACCACGCCCACCAGCCAGGACCTGCTCCTCACCCTGCAGCCAGTCTCCCCACCCCTCTCATCCCAGGATTTCTCCCAGGCTTCAGACAAACACAGGGAATGCACTTCAGGTGAGTTCTATAACTTTCCCTATCTACATGCGGGGGCAGGCGACGGGCTGCGAGGAGCTGCGTGCTCCTTGTTTGGCCTACTTGGTTTGGGGGCTGCACAAAAGCCTGTGCACATGGGTGCACATGGAGCACGAGGCCGGAGCACTTAGCTCCATGATGCTCTCACACAGGAACCCTTCAGTCCTTCTCACAAGGTTCCTGGAGAGGCCTACTTTACTCTGCCCTCCGTGGTGGGACACCTTCCCACAACAAGGGTATGTTTACACTAGCCCCCTAGTTCGAACTAGGGAGGCTAATGTAGGCATTCGAACTTGCAAATGAAGCCCGGGATTTAAATATCCCGGGCTTCATTTGCATGTTCCCGGGCGGGTGCCATTTTTAAATCCCCCTAGTCCGAACTAACTGCCCGCAGCTACACGCGGCAGTTAAAAGTTAATTCGAACTAAGTCCTTAGTGGAATGAGGTGTAACAGTTAATTCGAACTAAGGACTTTAAATCCCGGGCTTCATTTGCAAGTTCGAATGCCTACATTAGCCTCCCTAGTTCGAACTAGGGGGCTAGTGTAGACATACCCCAAGCCACCACTAAGGAGTCTGGGGTCATGGAACCACACAGCAGTGCTGCATACGGCACAGGGTCATGCCCATACTCACACAGCATTTGCTCCTGGTCAAGTGCGGTGATGAGGAGGAGACTGATCCCGTGCCTGGGAACCTGCCAGGGGTAGGAACAGGAGGGGACCCCAGTAGCACTCTCTCTGGCAAGCAGCATCTGCTGCTCACACACACCTCCCCCAACACCTACCCCCTCTAGGGGGTGGGGATAGAAGTTTTCTCTCTGTGGGACACCACCAGTGCCAGGCCCAGAGTGTGCAGGACACAGAAGGAAGACAAGCTGCCCCTTCCTCCCCTCCCGCCTGCAGGCTCCTGGCCTGGCTGGCACCTTCCCATGCCTGCTTGTCCTTGGGCCATGAGTGTAGTGATGCTCCCCTGGGTTGTCTGTGCTCCTGCTAGAAAGTGCCCACTATCTAGGCAACATATGGACTTGCTCAAAGTACATCACCATTGTCTGAAGAAAGACCTTTGATGTCAGCTCAGAGATCAGGGCTGGGCTTCATACATAGTGTCTTTTGGGATGACTGCCCTTGTAATGTTTCTTCACACATGGGCCAGCTGTGAGCTTGGCACATCCCCCACCTCCCATGCCGACTCTGTGGAATCCACAGGAGGAAAAGAACCTGTGAGGACCTGATGCAGTAGCAGATGGTCTGCCTGCAGTCCCTCATCTGGGTTTGAGGAGGAGCACCAGGAGTGGGCCACCGACTGGAAGGAGTGCCAGGCTGACCGGGAACAGCAGAAGGCCACCTGGGACCAGCATGATGCCATGTGTTCCTCCCTCACTTCGGTGATGAAGTGCATGGTATGCATGCAGCGGGCCACCAGCTATCTCTCTGCTTTCCCTCCTCCCCCATGGCTTCCCCTCTTACCCTCCCAGAACACAGGATGGTGGGACTTTCGGGCAGCCATAGCCTCCCGACCACCCAGAGGCAGGTGCCACTCCCAGTCCCATCCCTGAGCCATTATCCTCCCTCCACTACTGTCCCCCATTCCAGGTTCTTTGCCTAGTCCCTCCCCTTTTGTATATCCCCCCAACAAACAGTCCTGTTGTTTCAGAAAAGAAAGCTTTATTATTTGCTCTGCAGCGGAGAAGGGAAGGTGAGAAGGGAAGGCGGGGAAGGAAAGGCACACAGGGGGAACACAGGGGCTCCTTGTAGAGAGGCACGGGGGGGAGTCTCACAACCGGCCTTGAACCAAATTCTCCTTCAAGGCCTCCCTGATGAGCGCAGTCCCTCGATGTGCTCTCTGGATGGTGCTGGTGTCCGGCTGCTCAAATGCCCTGACCAGCTGTTCAGCCTCTGCCCCCCATCCTGGCAGAAAAGTCTCCTCCTTGTTCTTGCAAAGGTTGTGGAACACACAACAGGCCGCCACCGCATAGGGGATGTTACAAGTCCACACGGATGAGGAGACTCCTGAAGCTCCCCTTTAAACAGTTAAACACACACTCCACCACCATGTAGCATCTGCTCAGCCTGACGTTGAAGTGCTCCTTGGTGGGGTCCAGGCTGCCTGTGTAGGACTTCATGAAGCAGGAGAGCAAGGGGTGGGCTGCGTCGCCCAGGATGGTGATGGGCATGTCCATGTCCCTGACCCTGATGGTGCGGTCGGGGAAACAAGTGCCGGCGTGCATCTTTCAGAAGAGGCAGGAGTTCTGGAAGATGTGGGTGTCGTGCGCCTTTCCCGATCATCCCACACTGATATCGGTGAAACGTGAGTTGTGATCCACAAGGGCCTGAAGCACCATGGAGAAGTACCCCTTCCTGTTAATAAAGTCTGAGGTCCGGTGGCCAGGGCCAGGATGGGGACGTGTGTGCCGTCTATGGCCCCCCGCAGTTGGGGAAGCCTATGGCCAATGCAAAGCCATCAGTGAAGGTGTCCACGTTCCCCAGAATGACGACCCTCCACAGCAGCACCTGGTTGATGGCCTTGGCTGCTTGCAGGAGCACGGCCCTGACTGTGGATTTCCCCATGCCAAACTGGTTCCTGACAGAGCAGTAGCTGTCCGGCGTGGTGAGCTTCCACAGGGTGATGGCAATGCACTTCTGCAGGGGAATGATGGGTCTCAGTCAGGTGTCCTGTCACCTGAGGGCAGGGGCAAGCCATTCACAGAGCTCGAGGAAGACACTAAGTCGAAGGCAGGTTCCAATCAGTGTGGATGCGCTATTTCAAAATCATTCTGTCATTTTGATGCTTCCCCATAGTGAGGACTTGCTATTTCGATTTTGTTAAATCTGGAGTTATGATGTCAAATTTAGTTATTTCAGAATAATTTCCTGGTGTAGACACGCCCTGGGAGCGTATTATTGAGGGTAGAGGGAGGGAAGCCAACATTCTCAGCCTTGACTCCCCCAAGCAGCCTATACTCTCCTCTTTGCCCCCTTGGCTGCCTCTTCTCATCCATCCAAAAATCATGAGGGAAGAAGCTGTTGTCTCCAGACAGAAAGTGTGTGGCATTTGGGGGAGAAGGGAGGGAGGTCTCTTCCCCTATAGTTAGGCCCATAGAGGCAGATAGGAATTGCACTTCTTCTTTCACACCATTGCAGCTACTCAGACCCCTAATTTAAGAAAGTGTTAGATCAGAATCAGCTCCCAGAACCCAGAAACAGCTGAGTTATAGTCAGCACATTAAAAAAAAATCTATTCTAGGTTGCACACAAGTCCCACCAGCCACAAGCATTTAAAAAATGAAAGGCAGTATCCAAAAAATCCTGAGACTGCCTTAAACATTTTTAAAAAAACAATCTTCAAACGAAATATATAGTTCGTGTTCTTTTTATTTGCTTTTTATGTTTTGAGTCTTTAGGGCTCACACTTCCAGTCTTTTATCCACAGCTATGAGGGCTTGAAACTTACTTTAAAAAGAATAAAAGCTGAGATGCTAACAAACACATGACCTCAGGAGCTTGGCATATAAGAAAAATACAAAATACATTAGAACATGGACAAACCACAAGCGGGCAACATTAGTATCACATGCTTTGGGAGTTTTACTTTAGGTCTGTGTAGACATCCTACTCCCTAGACCCTAACTCAGAGCCAGACAGGGAGAGATGCAGAATACATCAAGACAAATTACTATTCACTTTAAATAACCAGACCAGATCTTCAGCTGCATTCAGCACAACTAAGGGGGATGGGCCAAGGTAATTGGGGCCATCCAGCCAGCAATTGAGCCATCATGCTACTTAGAGCAACTTCAGGGCTGCTTTATACTATGCTCGGCTACAGTGGCCTCTTGGGTATGCCTGAATGCACACTAAGCCTGGCTCTGGTTTAAGACAAGCCCTCTTTCTGTCCATGCATAAATCAGCCTGACTCAGTTCAGGAGCCCCTTTGGATTCTGCCCTGCTCCCCCTAAGGGCTTCCTGGTGCTTACCCTGCAGCCCAGCTGAACTGCTGCCCCCTCTCCCAAACCAGTTAAACCACATGCCGGCTCCCACATCCCGCCCCCCCCCCCAAGCCCAGCTGAATTGCATGTCACCCTGCCACCCTGCCTCTGCATCACGCCAGGTTCTCAGACCTCTCCACCTCCTGCAGTGTGCTGGGACTCTCTGATCCTGGAACATCCATGTGTCCTGCTGGACCACAGATGTTGCCGTACCAGAGAGTTCTGGTTTATAGAGGTGCATCCTGTAAAACCCAGTGAGGTTATACCCACAAAAGCTCATGATATTATATATTTTTGTTTGTCTCTAAGGTGCCACAGGGCTACTCATTGTTTTTAAATTTACAGACTAATAGGGCTACCCCTCCGAGACATGCCTACAAAGTTATATCTGAGCAGCTGGCCTTGTTGGGGATCAAAAGGAACAGCAGAACTATGCAAAGGGCAAATCAAGCTGCTGAGCACAAAGGACTGCAAAGTCAAAGATTCCAATGGCACCTCCAGAGCTCCTTGTCTTCCTGCTTCTTTTATGAGGAATTTGACTGGGTACACTGCGAGCACCGAGACCATAGTGGTGCCTGCCAATTTGCTGAGCTGGGATGGCCTCCTTACAGTTCCCCAGACACAGGCACTGCCAAAAGAAAGCCAGCCAAGGGCCGAAGAACAAGAAGTGATTCTGCTGCTGAGGCTGGTAACTGAAAAGTCTATGCTGCCTGCATGGCTACAGCACAACCTAGGTCTGCCCTTCGAGGGGGTTGTTTGGGGACGGCCCTGAGGATCAGCCTGCTGTGAAACTAGTATCAGAGCAAGTGCTAGAGGCAGAGTCACATAAATTCTGCTGCCGTGCTTGTTGTGACTAATTTATGGATGTGAGGGATGTTTGGCTTGGGTTACTAATACAAGCCTGGGTTTTGGTAGTCCTCCTTTCACCATTCTGCCCATGTCGGCGATAGGATGCCAAACTGTATGATACAATTCAGCTGGTAGGGTGCGCTGTGTGTGACTTACCTAAGGCAAGCTCGGCCATACTGGGGGATGTATTAATAATTAAAGCAGAGGTCTCAAACTCAGTTTACCTTAGGATCAGTGCCCATCCTCAAATCCTCCTAGTGGGCCAGTGGGCACCGAGGTGGAGGGAGAATTCTCCATGCATTCCCTCCCCTGTGCATCTCCTGGCCCCAGCTGCTGGTCTGCATGCCCCCCGCTTGCATGTCCCCCAGCCCCACCCGCCACTCCCAGGTGATTTAAAACCTGCCAGGGGCCCCTGCCACTGGTGCCAGCAGCACACTTCTGGCTGCTAGCTCTGTGCTGCCGCACCTCCCTGTGGCCAAGGGGAGGTGTGTGCAAAGCCTCCTGTCCATAGGTGGAAGCTTTGAAACTATGGACTCGTTTTGAGAAACTGACTAGATATCCGTGGTGCCAGCTCTCCTGATTTGATCACAAGTCTCCTGATAAATGGGGATTTTTTTTCTGGAAAGCCCCAGCCATGTCCTCATGCTGGGATCTCCCACCCTTGCCTGGGGTCACCGAAAGCAAAACCCAGTGGCCCCAACCCGCTGGCTGCAGAAGCATGTCAGCTCAGGAGGCTTCCTGGCCAGCGAGGTTTACACTGCAGCAATGACAGCCGGCATGGCTTCCCAGTCCAAGTGGTACCCTCTGCAGCTGGGACTATTGTATGTTGTGAGCCTTGATATCACTAGGAGCCATGCACGCAGGTGAATCCCTCTGCACCATCTGCTCCCACACAAGGCTGGCAGCTGCATAGGCCTGATTAAATAACTTTTTCAAAATATTTTGTGGGCCATACTGGGGAAGCATTTGGGCCACGGATGGTTCACGAGCCAGGAGTATGAGATCCCTGAATTAAAGCATCTCACAGAAGACAAGTGTTTTGTATCTCTGGGATGAAAGCTCTGTAACCATACCTGGTACATGACACCTTTCTCCTGACAGCATATGGAACTCAAAATGGGTATTGCAAATGAGGAAAAAAGTTAAACAAGCACTTATCATGAAATTTTTACTAGTTGCTTGCTGATTGTTGTAAGTTTGGGTTGGAGCTCTGTTCCACCATTAACAGCCTCATGTACCTCTCTGGCCTTAGACCATGCTTGCACTGTCCTAGACCATTTGCAAACTGAGTTCCCCAAAAAACTCACTGTTATGAGGCCAAACAAAACCACAGTGTGTATTTGGATCATTGCAGGCTTAAATATATGAGTCCAAACTACAAAAGAGGGTAGCTAGCAAGCAGTGTTAGGACTTTCTATGGCCAGCAGTCTAATGTGCAGACTCAGTGCATGGATGCTGGGTAGTCATAAGAAGACTGTACTGTGTCTCCATGATAAGACAGCATCCTGTTGATATGACCACAAGTTTTCACCCATTGCTAACTGGTAATGAGAGTGAACTTCTCACAGAGGAGGAATAGCAGGTGGTTGGTTACCTTCCAAGACAGGGCACACTTAGGTCACCGCTGTAACTCAAGAGCCTCCTCCATTGCCAGATGTGCTGGCCAGTCACTAGTTTCCTAAATATCACCTCCACTGGCCTGACACAGAAATCTACATTTCCACTCAGGTGTTTCCAGAATATAGGTTGGATCTCTCTGGTCTGGCACTCTCAGCACCTGACCGGTCCCAGACAAAGGTGTTTGCCAGACCAAGAGAAATCTGGGAGAGAGGGGGTACCGGCCTCCCCACTGGGCTCCTCTCCCCAGCCTCCTCTCCCCAGCTTCCTGGCCCCGTGAGCTGTGGCAGTCCTGCCGGAGCTCTTGGCCCTGCCAGCCTCACAGCAGCCCCACCGCCTAGCAGCAGCCCTATCACCCCACCGGACTCCCTGTGGCCCTGCTGGCCTTGGGGCATCCCCATAGGGTTGCCAGGTGTTTGGTTTTGAACTGGACAGTCTACTATTTTAGGGTTCTGTCCAGGGAAAAAATTAAGAAAATACCGGACATATAAAATGTCTGGTATTTTCTAATTAGGTAAGTTTTATCATTATTAGGCGTATCAGTACCTAGTTGTGAACTGCCTGGCTGGTAGACGTGCTTACGCTGCGTGAGCGTGTCTACCAGCCAGGCAGTATGCAACTACGCGGGGGGGGGGGGGGAGGGACCGGGTCAGTCCTGCTCCCCACCGGCTGATTCTCTCCTCCTGTTCCTCCCCCCGGCCAGCCCCGCTTCCCATCGGCTGGTCCTCCCCCTCCCAATCTCCCCCAGCCAGCCCCGCTCCCCCCGACCAGCCCTGCTTCCCGCCAGCTGGTTTCACACACACACACACACACACACACACATCTTTTCGGCCAGCCCCACTCCCCTCCGGGCCGGTGTCCCCCCCATCTGAGATCAAGGCTGTCCGCTATTTTTTTTTTAAGCCACCTGGTAACCCTACGTCCCCACCATCCCACAAGAGCTCCAAGAAGCCCCCGGTGGCCCCGCCAACTACGGGCTTTGCTCCCCCACAAGTTCTGGCCCCTCTTCCAGATTCTCTGCACTGCCAGCTGTGGGCTCTGGTGCCCAAGAGGGTCCAAGATGAGTTGATGGGAGAGAGTCTAGACCAGGGTTTCTCAACCAGTGGTACGAGTATCCTTAGGGGTCCTCAAGAGAAGTCTGGGGGGTACGTCAACACAACTGAAATTTGGAGAAAACTGAATTTTTGTTTTAAGTTTTACAGCGCTTTATTATTTTTCTACTTTTTACACCCAAAAATTTCATCGCCTGCCCGGCTATGATTAAGTTGTTTAAACAAATGTGTTGCAATGGTAGAAAAAAAATGTGTGTGTCTGAAAACTGTAGGTACTGGGGGTATTTTTTTTTAAAGGGATACTTCATTTAAAAAAAAAGGTTGAGAAACACTGGTCTAGACAAAACAAATCAGCAGATAGAGTTCCAGAAAGACCCGACTGAGTATCAGAAGGATAAGGGTGGAAGAAGGGTGACTAGAGTCAGAAAGGGATGCACATCATGAGGAGGGATTGACAATGGGATTCACAGGGCATGATCACATTTTCTCTAGACACACCACTCTAATATCCTTTGGGTTCTACAAAGGGATGGGAGAGAGCTGTTATGCCAGCTATACATAAGCCAGGGAATCGCCTTACACCAGGGAAAGCCCAGGTAGCTGATTACTATAACTCCATCACTGTAATGCATTCCAATTAGAATCCAAAGGTCTAGTGTTAGATCTTAGTATAGTCAGAAAAGTTCATAGCAAAACTAGGACACTACTTGGACCACAGTAACAATTCTGTTTATTAAACCATCTACTGTGTGTCACACACAGGGCATGTCTACACTAGGAAATAACTAAATTTGAAATAATAACTCCCAAAATAACAAAATCGAAATAGCATGTCCCTGCTATGGGAGACCCTTGAAATTAATCTGAGGCAGGCTCCGTTATTGTGGATATACTACCTCAACTTAGAGCCCCGGGAAGCACTGGGGAGTCATTACTTCGAATTACTCTGTTTATAGTTATTTTGAAATAACACAGTAAAGTGGCCACACTACTGCTATTTCAAAATAACTATTTTAAAATAAGCATTATTTCCCGAGGGGTATGTCTACACAGCAGCATTATTTTGGAATAACTGGCGTTATTCCGAAATAACATAGTGCGCGCGTCTACACTACAAGCCTTTATTTTGAAATAATGTTGAGCTGGAGGACTTCTTACTCTGACTCATGGTAACTCTCATTTCACGAGGAGTAAGGGAAGTCAAAGGAAGAGTGTTCTTCCTTCAACTTCCTGCTGTGTAGACAGTGCCAAAAGCCGAATTAAATTATTTTGACTTAAGCTATGCAATTGACATAGCTGAAGTTGCGTAGCTTAATTCGACTTTAGACGTCTGCTGTATAGACATACCCAAAGAGAGCAGAAGTACAGATTTCAAAATAACCAGCCCATTATTTTGAAATAACAGGCTTGGTAGTGTGGACACTCCGCTTATTATTTCAAAATAAGGGGGGATATTTTGAAATGACTCCCTACTGTAGACCAGGGCACAAACCTCACAGTTTAAATATTCAATATACATTAAGCAATCAGGTCAGCCCTCCAACCAATATGGATGGATTCATGGTATGTGTTCCCAAATACAGATTGCTACTGTGACAGTCTTGTTTGGATAGCTTGGCGTTGAGTTGTTTTACTTGGTTTTGGTGACTTCTGAAAGAAGCAAACTTACTTAAACTCAGGCTATTGATTGTAGGTTTTTCAGTTTACTTCTGAATTTCTACACACAATTCCTATTCATTTTATTGGGATTTGTGTGTCTAACTCTGCCTGTCAGCTTTGAAACTCTCAACCCAGGGTTTTGCATGAATTCTCAGGTGGTCGTGACTGCCTCCAAAATCTATGATCTTTTGGCACCACCACAGTTGCCATTATTGTAATGCTGCAACCACAACAATGATGATGAGAGGAGTAAAAAAAAGAAAGTAGCCTGTCCCAGTTGCCTGCAAATAAAACAAATCTTGAATTCTGTCTTGATGTTGTCCCTCAAATTTAATTAAAATAGGAGATACAGTAATCCTGATTTTATAATTATTTTTTACCATCTTTTCCCCCAATACATATACAGAAAAACCTGATTTGTGAGTCTGTGGGTGTGAACCAGCCAAGTGGAAAATCCCAGGATTTCATTTTCCCATTGTAGCAAGGTATGGCTGGAAGCCAAGAGGGTCAGCTGAAGAATTTGATAGACATTGTTAGCTGATTCTGTTTTAGCTCTGTACTTTATTTGTTGCTCCCTATTGTTTATAGTACCCTGTTGACAGAGTGAACACAGCAAAGCAATGTTGTCCCTTTCTTCCTGGTAAAAGTTAAAGTTTGCTGTAGTTCAACAGAAGCTAACACAGCTGCCACTTATATACTTCTCTGGTAACTGGCATCAGCGAAGCTGACAACCTCCGCGGGGCCCTGGGCAATACATTTGGGAAGGGCTCTGCACTCCTGGAAGGGGTGGGGCTGAGGGAAGAAGGGGTGGAGCTGAGAGCAGCCGGCCCTTATCTCTATTCAGAACACGACACACCCTTCCCCGCCCTTAGTGCTGGCCAGAGCATGTGGTGCCGTGCTCCGCCAGCGATTTAGCTGTGGCACATGGCAGAGCCCTGAGCCCCTTTGAATCATCAGGCCCTGGGGCAACTACCCCTTTGTTCCTCACCCCCAATCAGTGGGTCTGACTGGCATCACTGGATGAGTGACACCATATCTTGGTTAGACTGTCAGGATCGTTTGTACACAGGCTCTTGAGTAATGAAAGCTTAAGTGTCACCTGCTTGAGCTAGAGGAATAAACTGTCGCAGATTCATTACCTCTTACATGGACCATCCAATAAAGAATGACAAAATCTACTGTTTCCTTCTCTGGGTTAGAGCTAGCTATGGGCATAGTGTTAATTAGCATATGTTTTCCAGCTCTGGAGTAAGTTGGTCTTCTGGGCCAGAAACTCTGCTTGTGCAATGGCATAGCAACTTTACACCAGCTGAGAATTTGGCCCACCCTTTTTAGTATGTCACACCTAAATAGTGAGTTTCCATCCCTCCTCGCCTGCCCCCCCCCCCCCCCCGCCTCCCCCTGTTTTAAAAGTGTTACATAAAGAAAGCAGTAGAAAATTCTAAAATGCAAGATTATGGTCCTGATTTTCAGAAATATTTACATATGCAAATGACCAGTTATTTATTTAAATTGTCATTTGCATGTGCAAATATCTAAATTGTCTACACAACTACATGAACAATGTTCTGGGTGGAAATGAACAGATATGGACACTTGCAGCTTCTGAAAACCAGCCCATTCATTCTAAAAGGCATTTGGTGTCAGATTATAGCAACTTGTAGACAGACCTTAAATGTGGCTGGAAATGAAGGTCAGAATTAAAGGGAATAATATCTGATGATACTGCATGATGGTATGAACCTTCAAGGAAAAGGTGAGAAACTCATCAATCTTGTCCATATATAGTCCTATTGATGTTGACTCTAGTTTGTTCGTGTTGGCTTCTGGGGGCCTTATTGATCTTAGGGTATGTCTACACTGCAAGCTTATTTCAGAAAAAGAGAAATTCTCTTTTGTTGGTTGAGGGTGGGGCTTGGGCCCTTAACTTCTGGCTCTAAAGGGAGGTACCTTATCCACTGTGCTACTGGAGGAGCCCTCCAACCTCCTTACATTCTGGGCCCACATTATCTGTCCTTTGTTCCAAGGGTGCCAGGTCCATCCATCACCAAGCTTGTGTTGGATGACCCCACACTGGATGAGGGAGGCTTGAACCTTTGGCTCCAAAGGCAGGTACCTTATCCCTACATTCAGGCCCCCCCTTGTCTGAAATAGAGCATCCACACTACAGAGAAGCCTCAAAATTAGTCTACGGCAGACTCCCCTAATGTGGATGCACGATCTTCATTTACAGCCCCAGGAGGCACTGGGGAAGAATAACTTAGACTGGGCCTGGCAAGGAGCTATTTCAACATAGCAGCGATGGAGCATCTATACACACCCTCTTCTGAAATAGCCTTTTTGGAAGAGGCGTTATTCCTCATGGAATGAGGTTTACCAATGTCAGAAAAAGCCGTCTGTTATTTTGATTTTCTTTTGAAATAACGCAATTGCTGTGTGGGCGCTAGAAAAACGGTGCAGTGTAGACGCATCCTTACTCTTGCTAATCCACACTCCTCATCACATGATACCTACATTGTGAGAATCAGCATCATGAATGGAGCATCCGTGAAGCTTGGTTTGTTTCTCACTTGAACCGATGAAAGCAAAGCCTCCACCAGAACACTTGTAAATATGAAAAACGTTGAGATCCCAATTATTTATTTGTTACTTTGATTCTACTGGAGGCACATAGTACCTTGCTTTTGGGATTGAGCCAACAGGTTTGGCCTCTCTTCCTGAGCATTTTGACCCCCCCCCACCTCTCAACCCTCTCCCCTAAGCCATCCACTCATAGAATCATAGATCCCAGGGCTGGAAGAGACCTCAGGAGGTCATCGAGTCAAGCCCCCTGCCCAAAGCAGGACCAACCCTACTCCTGCCCCTCCCTCACCCCCGAACTTTCACTCCAGCCTAGGGTTGCCAGATGGTTTCAGAAAAAATACCGAAAAACAATAACAACAAAACACGCCAGGAAAAAGTTTAAGCAAAAAAAAAAAAAAACCCCACACCATGGCCCCTTTAAAAACCATGTCGTGAGGCTTTTTGGCCCACCATCTTGCCTCCCTTCACCGGGCTGGACAGCTCCCCGGTAAGCACTAGGGTTGCCAGGCTGCCTCTGTATTGAGCCAGACAGCCCGGAATTTTTGCCTCCTGGCCTGGAAAAAAATCAGAAAGTACTAGACATTTTAGGTGTCCGGTATTTTCTGGGGTTTTTTTACCAGACAGGAGGTGAAAATAATGGACTGTCCAGTTCAATACCGGACACCTGGCAACCCTACTCCAGCCTTCATTTTCCTCCATTTTTGAAAAATATAATAATTGAAATAAAGCATGTACATTTTTCATTTATTTTTCAAAACAAACAAACAAACAAACAAACAAACAACAAACTTCAGTTAAAGACCCGAGCAACCCTAGGCACATCTGCTAGTTTATGATAAAATTTGGACCCCTTTGATCTGAAACTTGCTGTTATTTGAATCTGGGTTATGTCCCCTTGGTGTGAATTACTTATACAATAAGTCCCTCAACTATCTAAAGCCCTGTACATCCACATGTTTTTGATGTCCCAGAAATAATTTGAATAAAACAGGACTATGCTGTCATTGGATGCATCCGTTATCTTTGGGGATGAATGTAGGATGATTCCCTTGACCTTATTCTGTATCAACCTGTGCTTAAATGAACAGGTAACATAAATTTAGGTGTGTCTTTTTGTTAATTATGCTGGTGCGGTGTTTAGTGCTTTGACTTGTGTCCTCATTAACACTTGGTTCTACTTTTCTGTTTAAAAGGATCAACTTCTGTAGAGCTCACTTAGGAAGGACTCCCACAGAAGCCAATGGGAGAGTTGCCTGAATAAAAACAAGAACTTTCAATTAATTATGGTCAAGTCACACGATTAACTCAAGAAAATTAATCGCAATTTAAAAAATTAATCACGAATCATCATGGTTTGAATTGGACTGTTAAAAAGCAGAATAGCAATAGAAATGTACTAAATATTTTTGATATTTTAAAAAATATTTTAAAATATAATTGATTTCAATTACAACACAGAATACAAAGTGTACAGGGCTCACTTTATATTATTGTTTTGGATCACAAATATTTGCACTGTAAAAATGATAAAATAAATAGTATTTTTCAATTTACTTCATAAAAATACTCCTTATTTTGAAAGTGCAATTTAAAAATCTAGATTTTTTTGTTGCATGACAGCACTCAAGGACGGGGGAAAAAAAGTAAAACGTTAGAACCCACATAAATACCGGTTCTCACTTTCAGGTGACATGGTAAGCAAAAGTAGTCAGCATTATCATCTGCAAATGTAAACAAACCTGTTCACCTGAGCAACTGAGGAACAAAAAGTAGGACTGAGTGGAATTGTAGACTCTAAAGTTTTACATTGCTTTATTTTTAGTGCAGTTTTATTTTTGTTCATAACTCTACATTTGTAAGTTCAACTTGTATGATAAAGAGATTATACGACTGTAGCTCTTAGGTAAATTGAAAAATAGTATTTATTTTGTTTCTTTGTTTAGAGTACAAATATTTGTAATAAAAATACATGTAAAATGAGGACTGTACCCCTATTCTGTGTTGAAACTGAAATCAATATATTTGAAAATGTAGAAAACATTCAAAAATACTTAAATCAATGGTATTCCATTATTGCTTACAAGTGCAATTAATCTCACAATGAATCATGCTTAATTTTTAAATCATGCAATTGATTGTGATTTTTAATCACTTGACAGCCCTAGAATCAATATATTAATGGCTGAATTCTATCTAGGTTAAATTGTAAAGGCCCATTTTATATGGGGGGGGGGGGATTATAGGTGCAGGAAGTAGAGTGCAGGGAGTGCTGTAGTATCCCAAGGTTTTGTGCCCAGTGTTCCAGCCTGTGGGCCCGCTGCTGCTCAGGGGCTTTGCTGCCGGCCCTGGGGTCCCAGCATTTGGGGTCCTGGCTGCTGGCCCCAGCTCTAGGAGCAGTGAAGGGCATGGACAGGGCTGAGGGGGAGGGGTGCACCTCAGCAGCACCATTCTAAGAATGGTTCCAGTGCCACTGGGAAGGAACCTCCAAGTTCACTGGGGCATGATTTGAAAAATGTGGCAAACCCTTATCCTAATATTTGTTAAAGGGCCTGCGGCTCTGGCTGCCACCACAGAACCCCAGGCTCGTTAGAATGACTGCAGGAGCACTGCATGGTGTGCTCCAAAGCTCTGCGCTCTGGCCAGCTCTGAGGGCCAGCGAGGAGTGCCATACCATCCAGGCAGTGCTGGCTGCCCCATCCCTGACTCTTTCATCCCACGCCCCGCCCCTTCCAAGAACAGGGAGCTGCCACCCTATCTCCCTCACATTGCCTAGGGGCCCAGCAATCCTGTCAGCTCCCCTGTCAGAGAAAAGAGGATCTCCTACTGAATCACCAACACCACTTCCAGTAGCAGCTGGATTTTCCTTTGCGGTTTCCCTTCTGGTTACTGATCAAACTCAAAGCTCTTTAGCTTGTGAGATGTGAGAAAACCATGAGCTGAGATGCTATGGCCATCACATTTCTCAGTGGGGTAGATTTAGGGGCAATGAACCCCAGAAAATATTATTTTGTAATGCAAGGTTTTTCCTTCAACATCATGAATGTAATGCTGTGTTTATGTCTGGCATTATCAGGATGTGCTATTGCTGCTAATATTATTGCTACAGATGCTCTTTATAAAGAGGTTGAAAAGTGTCTTAAATTCTAAACCTGAGGAATTACTAAACACAGCCTATTCAGAATATCAAATGCTGAAGCACTTTTTTACCACAGAGCAATGGTCAGTGAGATGGGATTTCAGCTCCTTTGAAGTCTGCATGTGAAAGACTTTTTAAAAATAAATAAATTTAAAAAACCCTTTCATATTTATAGAGCCATTTGAACACAAGAAGATCACAATTCCTGGTTCTGCAGTTGACCCAACTTTTCAGAGGAAACAGCCTGTTGGAAAAGTCTATGGCAAAGTACAAGGGTGGGGAGATGAAAGTTATAGAGCCAATCAAAAGAAGAATAGCACAGTACCTTTCAAATCCCCACCTGCTGGCTATATAAATGACAATACACCCCCCAACATTACACTGATTAAAATGCTAGAGGAGGAGGGAGACAGCATTACCTACAGGCTGAATAATGGAACTATAGGAAAGCCAGGACTCCTTTGTCCCTGCTCCTGGCTTTGCCATTGACTCACAGTATGAGCCTGGGTAATCATGAAGCTTCTCTGTGTCTCAGTTTATGTCCCTCATGGGGGACGTATGAGGCATGACTGATATTTATAATAGATCTTGAAATCCTTGAATGAAAGGTGCTTGAGAAATGCAAAGTGCCGTTGTAGAGAAGAACATTGTTCATTCACTGTTTATTTGTGTTTCACCCACTTAGAAGTGGAAACGACAGGCACTTAGATAAGTGGACTAGTTTGTCTAGTCTGAACTCTGTCAGTTCCATGGCGACTGAGGAATCCTCTTGCTGAAATGCTGCTTTGCAACTTCTTACAACTATGCTCAGTGAATCCTAATAGATATCCCTATGGCTCTATTGCAGTCGTAGCAGCACATTCGGAGGTATGGTTGGTTCCTCTTCATCAGGGAAAGAACATTATTTTCTTAAAGAAGTAATATACCAGGTTTCCTGCTCTCTCTCACTAAATCATACTCTAGGGGCAAATTGTTCTCATAGGTGTGGGAAGTAGAGGTATGGCAGGTGCTGCAGCACCACAAAGTTTTCCACCCAGCTTCCCTGCACCGAGGGGCTGGCCCCACCACCGGTTCCACCAGCCCTTTGTCCCCTGGCCTCCAGGGTCCTGCTGGCCCCACCGGCTTCAGCAAACTTCGGAGTCCTGCCACCCGCTGTCCCTGTGGGCTCTGCAGCTCACTGTGCATGGGGTCCAGGCCACCAGCCCTGGAAGTTGTGTTGCCACTTCAGGTCCTGCCACCAGCCTGATGTTCTGCCAGTGATTGTTCTAATTAGGCCTGGGGCTGCCTTGGGTGAAGAGTGTGCACCATGTGGAGAAATTCCAGGAAGCACTTTGCTTTCTCCTGCTTCCTGCCCCCCAACATGGCTATATCTCTCCTCTCTTCTCTGCCAGTTCCCTCCTACCCTTTTGGGGTGGATAGAGCTCCAGGAAATGCCGGGGATCAGTTTTGTGCCTACAAGATGAAAGGACTGAAATTGTGCTTGGCCCCTGTACAGAGGCACGAGGGAGATCCAGGGTTACAGTTTCTTCTCTTTCTTTCCCTCACTGCCATCAAGGTCAGGCAGGTTGTTGTAGGCCATTATGTGCAGACCTGAAAAAAATCTTCTAAGATCCATTCTGACGCATTTTATTATTTGAAACTTTTTAATAAGACCCTGCCACCGAACTGCTTTATTTTGTAATTACACAGCTATAAAATACAAAAAGAAAAAAAATGGCTTTAAGAAGTCCAAAAATGCTTGCTAAATCTATCCGGTTCATTGCTGAAAGGGAAAAAAGGTCTCAAGCGTTTACAGCATCTGCATGACACTTTGAAATAAAGAATGTCTGTTCAGTTTGTGGCCTCGCCAGCACATACTCATAGCTCCTATGTGCTAATGTGTTAATGTTAACAGAGATTAAGGAGAGACAAGACAGAACTGGGGTGGGTGGAGCGGTTGTTGCCTTATATATTGAAAAAGTATACACTTGGACTGAAGTTGAGATGTAAATAGGGCACAGACCTGTTGAGAGTCTCTGGGTAAGGATAAATGAAGTAAAATACAAGGGTGAAATCATGGTAAGGGTCTATTACAGAGCACCTCACAAGAAAGAAGCGGTAGGTAAGGCTTATTTTAAACAACTGACAGAAATCATCCAAAGCACAGGGCTTGATGGTTATGGGGGACCTCAACTATCCAGACATCTGCTAGGAAAATAACACAGCAGGGCATGGATTATTCAACAAGTTCTTGGAATGGACTGAAGACACTTTTTTATTTCAGAAGTTGGAGAAAGATACTGGGGGGGGGGGCTGTTCTAGGTTTGATTTTGACAAATAAGGAGGAGCTGGTTGAAAAATTGAAAATGGAAAGTATCTTGGATGAAAGTGATCATGAAAATAGACAAGGAGTCCTGTGGAACCTTAAAGACGAACAAATGTATTAGGTCATCCGCTTTTGTGGGTAAAATCATCAAATGAATTGAAGTAGAAATTATAGAATTATATATAACAGCAAAAGAAGTTACCTGTCAATTTTAGGACCAGTGTTAATAAAGCTAATTAAGTCAGGCTAAATGTGTCTCATTCATAGCATGTGATGTGGAAATGTGAATATCAAAGGCAGGGAAATTGCCTTTGTAGTGTGTTAACCAGTTAAGATCTTTATTTAAGCCTAAATAGATAGTGTTGAACTGAACTTTACAGTTCAGTTGAACTTGTAAATGAATTCCAGTTCTGTAATCAAGTGATAAAATTCCTTTGTAGAAGAATGGCTACTTTTAAATCCATTATTGAATGTCCAGAGAGGTTAAAATGTCCCCCTACATGTTTATGTGTGTTACCATTCCAGATGTCTGATTTGTGTCCATTTATCTTTTGATGTCATGCAGAGACTGTCTGGGTTTCGCCGATATACATGGCAAAAGGGCATTGCTGGCAATTGATGGCATATATCACATTAGTGGGTGTGCAGGTGTATGAGCCCCTGATGTTGTGGCTTATGTGGTTAGATCTTGTAAGAGTGTCACTTGTATAGATATGTGGACAGAGTTGGCAACAGGGTTTGTTATAGGGGTAGATTACTGAGTAAGTGTATCTGTGGTGTGATGTGTGGCTCCTGGTAAGTATCTGCTTCTGGTTGAGAGCCTGTTTCCCAAGGTCTGTGAATGAGGGATCATTTTCCAGGATAGGTTGTAGATTGTCAATGATGCACTGGAGGGGTTTAAGCTGGGGACTGCAGGTGAAGACCAGTGGTGTTATGTTATTTTCCTTGCTGGGCCTGTCTTCAAGTAGGTGACTTCTGGGTACTTGTCTGGCTGTGTCAATCTATCTCCCTTAGGGTATGTCTAGACTACATGGCTCCGTCGACGGAGCCATGTAGATAAGTTTACTAGACATAGGGAAATGAAGCGGCGATTTAAATAATCGCCACTTCATTTACATCAAAATGGCCGCCGCGCTGTGCCAATCAGCTGTTTGGCGGCACAGCGGGGCAGTCTGGATGCTCCGCGGTCAACAACGGAAGCCTTTGTCAGATGCTCCGGTAAACCTCATTTCACGAGGCATAACGGAGCGGTTGACAAAGGCTTCCGTTGTCGACCGCGGAGCATCCAGACTGCCCCGCTGTGCCGCCAAACAGCTGATCGGCACAGCGCAGCAGCCATTTTGATGTAAATGAAGTGGCGATTATTTAAATCGCCGCTTCATTTTCCTATGTCTAGTAAACGCATCTACATGGCTCTGTCGATGGAGCCATGTAGTCTAGACATACCACTGCTTTTCCAGGTGGGTATTTAAGTTTTAAGTATGCCCGATAAAGATCTTATAGGTGTTTGTCTCTGTCTATGGGATTGAAGCAAATCCAGCTATATCTTAGGGCCTGGCTGTAGACAATGGACCATATGATGTGTCCTGGATGGAAGCTAGAGGCATATAAGTAAAAATAGCGGTCAGCAGGCTTCTGGTATAGGGTGGTGTTTAAGTGACCATCATTTATCATGAAAACAGAGTTCATGAAGCTAAGGAATGGTAGTGTAGTAATATGAGAGCCTAAAACAAAAGCCCATGTAGCACAGGCCTGGTATGAGGCCTGAGGCCTACCTAACAATGGACAAAATATGGCTAACATAACATAAAGCAAAGCTAAGCTGTGAGCAAGAGGCAGGCTCCTGCTCACAGAACTTGGCATGAACAGGGCTGAGAGAGCAAAACACTAATTGGTAACAGTAATTCGTGCAAGATATCGTCTGTAAAACAGTAATTGATACTGGGTATAACTTGAAAGCACATGGTATACACACCCCACAGATACAGACTCAGGTTCAGGAAAGGGTCTACAATGGCAGCATGATGGACAGAGATGAGCTAACCAGATCACAAGGTATGTGGTGATGGGTGGTATCTAAGCAATGTCAGAGGGTGGCAACCTGACACGTCAGGAGTGATGTGTAACTTGTTTGTACCGTATATAAAGTGGTGTCTTGGGGGGACAGTCTTTGGCTAGTGGGACTGTTTAGAGGGAACACTGATCCTGACTCTACTCTATTAGGGTACATCTACACAGCAGTGTTATTTTAGAATAGCTGACGTTATTCCAAAATAGCATAGTTCACGTCTATACTACAAGCAGTTATTTCGACATAAAGTTGAAATAATGTCCAGCCGGAGGACTTCTTACTCTGACTCCTGTAACCCTCATTTTATGAGGGTTAAGGGAAGTCCAAAGAAGAGTGCTCTATTTTGAAATAACTACTGTGTATACACGCCCAAATTCGAAATAAGCTATTTCAAGTTAAGCTACGCAGTTGATGTAGCTCAAGTTGCGTAGCTTATTTTGGCTTTAGACCTGCTGTGTAGATACAACCTCAGTGGCCTGACAACATTGGTGAGCCCAATGTGATTACCACGGCAATAAATCCTGACCTTACTCTATCAGTGACCTGACAACAGGTAGTAGGGAGAACAGCAAAATAAAGATAGTGTATTTCAAGAAGGCAGACTTTAGCAAACTCAGGGATTCGGTTGTTAAGATCCCATAGGAAGCAAGTTCAAAAGGAAAAATACCTGAAGATATTTGGCAGTTTTTTTCAGAGAGACATTATTAAAGGCACAAGAGCAAGCTATTTCACTGCGTAGGAAAATACGAAGAATAGCAAGAGACAACCCTGGCTTAATCATGAAAACTTGAAATGATATGAAAATCAAAAAGGAGTCCTACAGGAAGTAGAAACTAGGGCAAATTGCAAAGGACAAATATAAACAAATAACACAAGTAAGTATGTAGGGGTAAAATTAGAAAGGCCATGGCACAAAATGAGCTCAAACTAGCTAGAGATACAAAGGGTAACAAGAAAACATCCTACAAATACACTAGAAGCGAGAGGAAGACCAACATCAGGGTAGGACTGTTACTCAATGAAGAGGGAAAAACAATAAGAGAACATGTGGAAATGGCAGAAGTGCTAACTGACTTGTTTTGGTTTTCACCAAGCTTCCTAATGGTCAGTATGGTTAAGCACTGGAATAAATTGCCTAGGGAAGTTGTGGAATCTCCATTATTGGAGATTTTTAAGAGCAGATTAAACGAACACCTGTGAGGGATGGTCTAGATCAGAGTTTCCCAAAGAGTGCTCCGCGGAGCACTGGGGCTCCATGCAATGAGTCTAGGGGCTCTACAAGAAAATATTAATGACAGTTGTATGACTCGACTATTTTGTTACTAATTTTCTGATAGTTTTCTTACGGGGAAAAAAAGAATTTATAAGAAATAAAAATAGAATTCCAAAACTTAGGGTTTATTTTTATATTTATTTGTGTACCTATTGAATTAAAAATCACAATCTTTTAAGGGATCCACCAAATTTTCAGGACTCCATAGGGCAGGGATGGGCAAAAGGGCCCTCGCGGGCCGGATTCAGCCCGCCAAGCAGGTTGATCCAACCTGCGGAGGCCCTGCCTCTACCCCGGTCCCAGGCCAATTAGGTCTTGGGAGTGGGGGAAAGCACACAAAATTTCCTCAGCCCTGCCAGGAGCATGCGGTACTTAGAAGCGCCACATGCTCCTGGCAGGGCGGGAGGAGACTTTGTGCACTTCCCCGCCCCAAGCCCTGATTGGCCTGGGGGCAAAAGGAGGAGTGTGCGAAGTCTCCTTTCACCGCAAGGAGCATAGGCACCCAGGGGGAACCTCTTGGGGGGCAAAGACTTCACACACTTCCCCTCCCCTGGACCAATCATGGTCTGTGGGTGGGGAGGCAGGGAGGTATCCTGGCCCCACCCCTTCTGGTGCAGCCTGGGGCCACTTCAAAAATTTCTGAAGTGGCCCCTGGCAAAAAATTATTGCCAACCCCGCCATAGGGACTCCACAGCTGAAAAAGTTTGGGAAACCCTGGTCTAGATGGTGCTTAGTCCTGCCGTGAGTGCAATGGACTGGACCTGAATGACCTCTCAAAGTTTCTTCCAGTTCTATGATTACATGCAGGCATTGATGGGACACTAGACCTCTGTTCTAATTAAAGCTCATGGCAGAAAAACAGCAACAAAATAATTGTGTCTGTTATAGTCTCAACTTTTCCCTTTGCTCTCGGAGGTGATTTTAAATATCCTAAATTGATAGTTGCTTTGTGCACTGTTTGCTTTCCCACCAGTGGAAATTTCTAAACCCTCCGTTATTTCATTGGACAACTCTACTTGTAGTTAGAATGTCAGACTCAAGCTGCTTTCTGCAGTGCAAAGACTGAATTCGGGAAAGTTTTATAGCATCGATTAACTGCATCCACTTATAGAACTGACAAAGAGCTGTGTAAAATGTTTATTCTGACTTTTAGATGTGAGAATTGTGCATCATTTTTATAACACACAATCCCACAATGATGTACTTTGTTATTGCAGGTCAGAGCAACTTCACCCCACCAGGTAAATCATACAGGCTCACATTAGTAGTTCCTAGATAGAGTCATAACTTGTGAGACACGGGCTGATGGAGGTCATATAAGAGGTGCTTCAGTGGGTTTTCTTCCATTTACTTTCCTTCCACAGGGAAAAGAGAAATATATTCCTGCTCAAGTACCAACACACAAATCATATGCAAAGAACTAACATCAATACATAGACCTTTATATAAGCGTTGGAAGTGAATGAAATATTCTCAGTGATGTTAAACATACTCACGTTAGGAGCAGATCAATATTTTACTGAGAACCCAGCTGCCAGATCCTTAACTGCAGGAGCATCATTTCATAAAAATTCAACATGGGGGAGCACAAATTGTTCCAGCATATAGAACATAATATTATATCCTGCAAAGTTCGGGGGAGATGTAGGAATGGAAGATATAAATAGATAATAGAGACCTATGAAAAGTCTCGGTGGGACAAACCAAGATCTGGGGGGGAGGGGCAACTATCTCCTTTGCCCAATAATGATTGAAGCTCCCGCTCAGCTAGTATAAAATGGCTTTATGAAATTGGCCCAGTTTGACTTCAATTGATGTACGTTGCCTGAAGATCCGGTCCCATCTTGGTGAATATTTTCACTAGAAAAAGAGCATTTTTATTCAAAATGAGGGCACTTGAAAAATGGTTTTCGCTCTATAAACATGTTAAATATTATGATTTAGAAATTATTTATATTATGACATGGCAATGGGGTGTTCCAGGACTGGAGGCTCTGGTGAAGGCTTTATGGTTCTACCACACCCTGCCCCAAGAAAGAGCAGTAGAAGTGAATCCCCCAAGCTGCCTAGAGACGCTGAAGGGAAGCAGCTAATCAGAGACCAACAAGCCCATATAAAAAGGAGGTGCTGGCCAGAGCAGTTCAGTTGCTGGTAAGAGCCAGAGGAGCAAGGATGATGCATCTGGCAGGCTGTAGGGCTGGATTGACCAGTGGTGGCTGGAGCTGGGCTGTAAGGAAGGCACTGGGGTTAACAAGGGAAGTGTCCCAGGGAAATGCAGTAGCAAATAGTTAAACTATGGGTGGCTGCTCCTTTTAGGGTCTCTGAGTCAGGGCCAAGACTCATGGGGGAGCCTGTGTTCCCCCTCGCCCCACCAGCCCAGCCATAGTTGAAGTGGCTAAAAACCTGAGCAAGGGAGTATCCCAGAAGGTACATGTACATAGCATTATCATAGAATCATAGAATACTAGGACTGGAAGGGACCTTGAAAGGTCATCGAGTCCAGTCCCCAGCCCTCATGGCAGGACCCAGTACTACCTAGACCATCCCCGATAGACATTTATCTAACCTACTCTTAATTATCTCCAGAGATGGAGATTCCACAACCTCCCTAAGCAATTTATTCCAGTGTTTAACCACCCTGACAGTTAGGAACTTTTTCCTAATGTCCAACTTAAACCTCCCTTGCTGCAGTTTAAGCCCATTGCTTCTTGTTCTATCCTCAGAGGCCAGGAAGAACAAGTTTTCTCCTTCCTCCTTGTGACACCCTTTTAGATACCTGAAAACCGCTATCATGTCCCCTCTCAATCTTCTCTTTTCCAAACTAAAAAAGCCCAATTCTTTCAGCCTTCCTTCATAGGTCATGTTCTCTAGACCTTTAATCATTCTTGTTGCTCTTCTCTGGACCTTCTCCAATTTCTCCACATCTTTCTTGAAATGTGGTGCCCAGAACTGGACAAAATACTCCAACTGAGGCCTAATCAGCACAGAGTAGAGCAGAAGAATGACTTCTCGTGTCTTGCTCACAACACACCTGTTAATGCATCCCAGAATCATGGGGTTTTTTTTGGTTTTTTTTGCAACAGCGTCACACTGTTCACTCATATTTAGTTTGTGGTCCACTATAACCCTGAGATCCCTTTCTGCTGGACTCCATTCTAGACAGTCGCTTCCCATTCTGTATGTGTGAAACTGATTGTTCCTTCCTACGTGGAGCACTTTGCATTTGTCCTTATTAAACTTCATCCTGTATACCTCAGACCATTTCTCCAATTTGTCCAAATCATTTTGAATTATGACCCTATTCTCCAGAGCAGTTGCAACCTCTCCCAGCTTGGTATCATCTGCAAACTTAATAAGTGTACTCTTTATGCCGATATCTAAATCGCTGATGAAGATATTGAACAGAACCGGTCCCAAAACAGACCCCTATGGAACCACACTTGTTATACCTTTCCAGCAGGATTGTGAACCATTAATAACTACTCTCTAGGAATGGTTATCTAGCCAGTTATGCACCCGCCTTATAGTAGCCCCATCTAAGTTGTATTTGCCTAGTTTATTGATAAGAATATCATGTGAGACCGTATCAAATGCCTTACTAAAGTTATTTTGGAATAACTGATATTATTCTGTCTTCACAGAAAAGATCAGCTCCCAGACTACTACACTAGGCAATACAGTCTGGGAAGGAGGTGGGCAGCCCTTGGTGGAGAAAGAACAGGTTAAGAACTATTTAGAACAGCTAGATATACACAAATCCATGGGTCCAGATTTAATGCAAATGAGAGTTGGCAAATGTAATTGCAGAACCTTTTGCCATTATCTTTGAAAATTTGTGGAGATCAGAAGAGGTCCCAGATGACTGGAAAAAGGAAAATGTAATGCCCGTGTTTAAAAAAGGGAAGAAGGAGAAGTTACTGTGGGGAAGGTCTAGGTTGGATATTAGGAAAATCTATTTCACTAGGAAGGTGGTGAAGTACTGGAATGGGTTACCTAGGGAGGTGGTGGAATCTCTATCCCTAGAGGATTTTAAGTTTCCGCTTGACAAAGCCCCTGGCTGGGTTGATTTAGTTGGGGTTGGTCCTGCTGTGGGCAGGGGGCTGGACTTGATGACCTCCTGAGGTCTCTTTCGGCCCTAAGATTCTATGACAATCCAGGAAACTATAGACTGGTCAGCCTAACCTCACTCCCCGGAAAAATCATGGAGGAGATCCTGAAGAAATACATTTTGAGGCACTTGGAAGAGGGAAAAATGATCAGGAATAGTCATCATGGATTCACCCAGGGCAAATCATTCCTGACCAACCTGATTAGCTTCTGTGATGAGGTAAATGGCTCTTTGGACATGGAGAAGTCAGTGGATGTGATATACCTTGACTTGAGCAAAGCTTTTGATACAGTCTCCCACAATATTCTTGCCAGCAAGTTAAGGAAGTATGGATTGGATAAATGGACTGTAAGGTGGATAGAAAACTGGCTCGATTGTCAGGCCCAATGGGTAGTGTTCAACGGCTCAATGTCTGGTTGGCAGTTGGTTTCAAGCGGAATGCCCCAAGGATCAGTTCTAAGGCCAGTTTTGTTCAACATCTTTATTAATGACCTGGATGAGGGGATGGATTGCACCCTCAGCAAGTTTGCAGATAACACTAAGCTAGGGGGAGAGGTAAATACGTTGAAGGGTAGGGATAGGGTCCAGAGTGACATAGACAAATTGGAGGATTGGGCCAAAAGAAATCTGATGAGGTTCAACAAGGACAAGTGCAGAGTCCTGCGCTTGGGATGGAAGAATCCCAAGCACTGTTACAGGCTGGGGACTGACTGGTTAAGCAGCAGTTTGGCAGAAAAGGACCTGGGGATAATAGTGAATGAGAAGCTGGATGAGTCAACAGTGTGCCCTTGTAGCCAAGAAGGCTAATGGCATATTAGGGTGTATTAGGAGGAGCATTGCCAGCAGATCTAGAGAAGTTATTATTCCTCTTTATTCAGCACTGGTGAGGCCACATCTGGAGTATTGCGTCCAGTTCTACCCCTCCCCCATCCCCTATAGAAAGGATGTGGACGCATTGCAGAGAGCAACCCAAAGGATTAGGGAGCTGGAGCACATGACCTATAAGAAGAGGCTTTGGGATTTGTGTTTGTTTAGTTTGCAGAAGAGAAGAGTGAGGGGGGATTTGACAGCAGCCTTCAACTCCCTGAAGGGAGGTTCCAAAGGGGATGGAGAAAGGCTGTTCACAGTAGTGACGGACGGCAAAACAAGGAGCAATGGTCTCAAGTTACAGTGGGGGAGGTCTAGCTTGGATATTAGGAAAAACTATTTCACTAGGAGGGTGGTGAAACACTGGGATGGGTTACCTAGGCAGGTGGTGGAATCTCCATCCCTAGAGGTTGTTAAGTCCTGGCTTGACAAAGCCCTGGCTAGGACAATTTAGTTGGGGTTGGTCCTGCTTTGGGTAGGGGGTTGGTCTCGATGACCTCCTGAGGTCTCTTCCAGCCTTAGGATTCTATGATTCTATGATTCTGAAATAACATAGTCTGTGTCTACACACAAACAGTTATTTCAACATAATATCGAGCCAGAGGAGCTCTTACTCCAACTCCTGTAACCCTCATTTTACAAGGAGTGAGGGAAGTCGAAGGAAGAGTGCTCTTTCCCATATTACCTGCTGTGTAGATAGCACCAAAAGCCAAAATAAGCTATTTTGACTTAAGCTACACAATTGACGTAGCTCAAGTTGAGTAGCTTATTTCGGCTTTAGCCCTGTTGTGCAGACATGCCCAGAGAGATGGTGCTGAAGACTTGGAAGAGGGTCAGTAATTCTCCAGAAGAGGGCTGAGCTATAAAGAATGACTCAGCTGGACCACTAGGCAAAGCGTCTCCTTGGAGGAAGCCCTGGGCACACCGCTCCATATCAGAGCAGGAGACAATACTTGAGTGAGACCAGGATAGGCTAAGAGTCACTTTGAAAACTAACCCTGGATCGGCAATAATCAAGCTATTTTCAGAGGTCTTCAATCTGTCCAACAGGGCCTAAGTTCAGGGATAGGGCTACAGCCGTTCCAAAGGGGGGGATTTTGATAGGCTTCACTGGACTAGTACTGATCGGAAGGAGATCGGCAGGAGGTGGAGATCAACAACGGAGGTACTGTGATAGTCCCTGTTGGAGTTTTTACCTGGTCAATTTTGTGTTTGGTTCGCATATGGGTGGAATCATTGACAAATTTGCCTGCAAAGGTTAATTGCCAGCAGGATCCACCACTGGCAGCGCAGAGGGAATAGAAATGCAGACACCATCCATCTATAGAAGGCGTGCATGAGAGGTGAGTGAGTCCCATCCCAGATACTTTGGTTTGGACATATAGGGTATGTCTAGACTGCATCCCTCTGTCGGCAGAGGGATGCAGATTAGGCAGGTCAATATTGCAAATGAGGCGGGGATTTAAATATCCCATGCTTAATTTGCATAAAAATGGCCTCCGTTTTTGCCAACTCAGCACTTTGTCCGCAAAAAGAGGCAGTCTAGAGGGGGATCTGTTGAGAAAGAAAGGCTTTTTCGACAGATCCCTTATGCCTCCTTGCATAAGGGATCTGTCGAAAAAGGCTTTCTTTCTCAACAGATCCCCCTCTAGACTGCCTCTTTTTGCGGACAAAGTGCTGAGTCTGCAAAATGCGGTGGCCATTTTTATGCAAATTAGGCACGGGATATTTAAATCCCCACCTTATTTGCAATGTTGACCTGCCTAATCTGCATCCCTCTGCCGACAGAGGGATGCAGTCTAGACATACCTGTAGAGAATAAGGGTGCTGCTTTTCTAGGTGCTCTACAGACATAGTAAGAGACATTCCCTGCCACCAAGAGATTATAAATTAAATAGACAAAGGGTAGGAGAAAGAAAGGATTATTACCCTATTTTTACAGATAGGTAACTGAGGCTTAAAGAGGTTAAACAATTTACCATGGTCATACAGGAAGACTGTGACCAACCCAAGAATTGAATCCAGATCATAGAATCCCAGGGCTGGAAGAGACCTCAGGAGGTCATTGAGTCCAGCCCCCTGCACAAAACAGGACCAATCCCAACTAAATCAACCCGGCCAGAGCTTTGTCAAGCTGAGACTTAAACACCTCTAGGGATGGAGATTCCACCACCTCCCTAGGGAACCCATCCCAGTGCTTCACCACCCTCCTAGTGAAATAGTTTTTCCAAATATTCAACCTAGACCTCCCCCACTGTAACATGAGCCTGTTGCTCCTTGTTCTGCCATCTATCACTACTGAGAACAGCCTCTCTCCATCCTCTTAAGTCCTAACCCTCAAGACCACACTGTTCATCATGACATTGCAGGGGGGTACAGAATTAGGCTACAACACCATGAAACATTTTCTTCCAAAGCACACAGACTTAATACACACTATAAAGCCAGGAATGTGGGAAGATTTCCATCTGACTACTGAAGATTTGTAAACAAGCTGGAACTCTTTCATAGGAGGTGGATTTTTGCAAATAAAACACAGAGTGAAGAATAGAAAAAAACCGAGGAGCCAATATATTAGTCCCATCCATACTATAGCTGAAATGGTGCCAGCAATAATCCTGTTTAGAGATATCTGTTGCTTGCATTGTCTGAGATGTGCTGTGTGTAGGGCCTGAGGTGACACAGATAAAGGGAAACAGGGGCACACAAGATAAGGCAGATGAGAATAGGATAAACAAGGAAAGAGACCATATGAGGTAAGGCTGAGGTAATGCTGCAGCAGACAAACTGCACAGAATCTTAATGTTTTAAAAGTCCTTCCGCAACCGTAGCATGTACACATATGTCATCATCAAGCTATGGACAGGGGTTGCCAATGCCCACCTTCCCTGTGCTTCTGGCTGGGGAGGCTGGAGCTGCGTGCCCTCCTCCCTCCCTGGTGATCTGGGCCCTGATGCTGGAACCGCACACCACCCACCCTCCCTGTGCTCTGGGGCTGGGGAGGATGAAGCCGCGCACCTTCCCTCCCTGTGGTGGTGGGGGGTGCATGGCGCACTGCCCTGCCTCCTCGTGGTAGTGGGAGGGGCTTCAGCAGTAGGGGCTGGGGCTGGGAATGAAGGCTTGCCTCCCCCAGCTCTACCTTCACTGACCACCCCTGGCCAGCCTCTTCGCTCTTTAGTAGTCTTGCATCTCCCCCTTTTATCTTTCACATTTTTACTTTATATTTCATTGGTTCACATTGGCCTCCTATCACCCTACCCGTAATGCATTTACCCTGGTATTGGGAAAGGTTCAGAAAAGGTCAAAAAATGGTTAGGGGTTTGATACGGGTGCCATATAAAGAGAGATTAAAAAGACTCAGACATTTCAGCTTCGAAAACAGGAGACTAAGGGAGGATATGACAAAGGTCTATAAAATCATGACAGGTATGGAAAAAGTGAATAAGGACAAGTTATTTACTTGTTCCCATCACATAAGAATGAGAGGTCACCAAATTAATAGGTAGCAGTTTTAAAGCAAATAAAAGGATGTTTTTCTTCATGCAGCTCACAGTCAACCCATGGAACTCCTTGCCAGAGGATGTTGTGAAGACCAGGACTTTAATAGGGTTCAAAAAAGAATTAGATAAATGTATAGAGGATAGGTCCATCAATACTTATTAGCCAGGATGGGTAGGAAGGGTGTCCTTAGCCTCTGTTTGTCTGGAAATGGATGACAGGAGAGAGATTGCTTGATGATTACTTGCTCTGTTCACTCCTTCTGGGGCATCTGGCATTGGCCACTGTTGGAAGACGGGATACTGGGTAGATGGACCTTCGGTCTGACCCTGTATGGCCGTTCTTGTGTTCACTGGTTGGTTAGGCATACATGTAAGAGTGCCCTTCCAAAATGAAAAGCCCTCTGTGATGGGGGTTTGCAAATCCCACATTAGAACAGGGGGCCAGGGAGCAGTTCTGGGCCTAGGCAGCCCCACCCAGCCATCCCTGCACAAGCTGGAGCTGGAGCTTACAATGGGAAGCAGAACAGTGCAGAAGTAGCAGGCCATGGAAAGGAGCAGACCTCTGTCTCAAATTCTTGGGAAGGGCTATCCTGACCTGATCAAGCCTGTGTGGAGGAACTGGTGACTCCTGAGACTTTAATTTTGTATTCCATTTTTTAATTTACCCTGTGAGAAGAAAGGTCACTGGTAAGCAGCAACTTAACAGGTCAGCCGCATAGCACCCCAGAGTGTTGATCTCTGCTGTCTACCATTGGGGGCTGGATTGGAAGCCAGTGTAGGATGTAGGTTTGGGCTTCCCTCCAAACCAGTATTCCCTGCAAACTGTGTGATTGGGTGGCTACCCAGGAAAGATTCAAATGCCACCCAGCTAATCAGCAAAGTGCCCAGAGCTGGAAGTACATGTTTTTACTCGTGGTGCACATTTGCATATGCATTGGTGCATATGACAAAATTTATTCTGCACACAAATGGAAAAAATTAGAGGGAACTTGCTCCCAACCCTGAAAGACAAGGAGACAAGAAAGACAAGCCTGACCTTCAATGGGGAGCCCTGCTGGAGGTGCCAGGGTCCAGATTCCAAAACTCCAACCCAAGGGAGGAGGCCTGGAGTCCTGGCTGCTGTCCAAAACTTCCACATCACTGGAATTTTTTGTGTTTCTCCAAAGGGATGGATTTGAATGTGACCTGGCTGGCAGGATGAGTCGCTGAAAAGACAGACCCTCACACAGCAGTTCTGTAGTGACAAAGAAGCCTGGGATGAAGACCACCCACCACACCCTGGTCTGACCACTAGCTAGCACTGTCCTTCCCACTCCCCTATTCGAGACTTCTAAAAGAAATCCTCCTTTGCCTTAGCTGGCAGAGGCTTATGTTTTGGAATATAAGGTCTTGGGGATGCTGCCTTTTGGTTAACAGTTATGAGGTCTACAAGCACACACAAGAACACAGCTCTGTTGTGCACCTTTCAAGCCTTCTGCATTTCAGGAGCAACCTGTATCCTGTTGAGCTTTAGGAGTTAGCCCTCGGGCAGAGAGACATGCTTCAAAATCCTCTTTGCTAGTGTAATGAGACTTCTCAGAGAAGATGGTCTGTCTGGCATTTTCAGAATGCTGCTGGAGTCTCTTTGTTGACTGCTGTGGCACTTTGCTGAAGAGAATCCTGTGCCTGCAGCTATTCACAAGCCACTGTCAATCATTCTTCAGCATGGGCAGCAAATCATTTTCTACTACCAGCTCCAACTCCCCACAGCACTTGTGAAATAGATAGCACTGCGGGAGTGCTGCATGTATCTGGAACCACATGACCTCCAGGCTAGATTCTCAGCTGGTCTCCATTGGTACTGTTCCACTGATTTGAAGGAACATGTTATTTCAGCTAAGAATTTTTCAACTTCTCACTCCCTCAGTTCAGTTTTGCCTTTTAACAAAGGAACACCCCTATCTAGCGGATGTCCAGTTCCAGTCTCCCCCTTACATCGTTTATTTCAACCTGTCAATAAACTCACACACAGTGTCTTCATTATGGCAGCTGCTACCTAAGGTGCACTACTGATGAGGCTGTTTGGTCCCAGCTACAAAATGGTCTTTGGTTGTGAATTTCTTGATCGCATGACAGTGCATTATAGCAAATCCGAATGCATGGTTTACTTTTCCTGAATGGACTGGTGATAAAATCAGAAAAATCTACCCCTTGCCCATGGTGACAAGTAAGGATCATTTGTAAGAGCTCTGCGCTGCTGCAACTCTGCAGCTGATCACATTGGTGGGAACCATAGCAAAGCCAGGACATTGGCAGGGATGCCAACAATGCACTGCGATAGCAGGGTTACAGACAATGCAATGGGATAAACACTAGTTCCTTCCTACACTATTGCTTCTTGGTTCCTCCCACCAACTGAACTACAGTGCTGGAGAAAGACACTTGCAAATGCTCCTGGTGCAGACCAAAAGCCAAATAGTGTAACATGGAAAAGAACACCTTGACTCACAATGTGTTTTACTGGTTATGTCTTTTGGGGACACAGGAAGGACAGCCCGGGATGGCATTTCTCTGCAACCTCTCTCCTCTGCCAGTCAGTAGGGTTTTCCTTCAGTGTAGCTGGCAATGCAATGATTCCTTCACATTTGTAGCATAACATGCTACACACCCAGGACTGGCTTCTCCCATACTAACTCTAGGGGTAAACATACTTTAACTTGCCTAGGTGAAAAGGTGAGGAAGCGTTACTGCACAAAGAACCAAAATGTGGATGCACAAAAATGATTCAAGGAGAAAACTTCAAATGCCATGAGGTGCATCCTTGTAGGGCAAATAACTTTTTCTATAAGCTTAGGCTTATGATTCTATATTTCTGGCGTAGGAAACTTTCAGTAATAAAAGTGAAGGCTCACCAAATTTTGTGAAGAACTTGGGTGACTTTTGGACTAATCTGTGCAAACAGCCTTCATAATTAGGTATGCTTATGATGAAGAGGTAGAGAACAAAATGTCACAAACAAAATACACCCCCCACACACACCTCAAACCCCCCCCCCCAAAACAACAAGTTGCTTATAGGCATTTTTAGTCCTTTTACTTTTGTTTTCCAGCAGTTATTGTACTTCTACTTTGCAAAAAATAATTGTAAAGAAATACCCTGTGTTTTCAAAAGGAAGAGCTTTTATTTTATTTAAAGATTTAAGTGCACTTGTGATTGAAGCTCTTGCAAATCAGTTAGTTAGCACATAGTGGACAGTCTGGTGTCTGAGCTGTAGGTGGTGATGTTGCTTTATGGGAGCTTAAGTTCAAAGAGGATGGACTTATTTAAAAGAACAGAAGAAAATTAGGAATAAATATATTGTATTCCTTTCCCTTGGCTAAGGCAGTAGAACCCTCCCCCTTTCATACACTCACTCAAACATTAGAAATGAGTATAAAATATGGAAGCCCTTAATTTGATTTAGAAAGGGGCAGTTACACCAAAAATGAGGTAAACCAGTCAAAGATTTGGGTCTTATCAATAAAACTATGGTCATGTTTATCACCCGTTTTTCATTTTTGCATATAAAAATACTTTGCAATAATGTGGTCTCTTAGATTGCAAAGCACTTTATAAAATAGCTTGTGTACATTTATTCTGATTTCAATAAACAGACTCAGTCTTCTTAACAGAGCCTAATTTGGTGCCTCCCCTAGAATGAACTGGCTTCAGTGGGCTTTGCACACTGCATAGGTAGGATTCCCATTGATGTCAATGGACACAATGTGTATGTAGGTAAGTTGAAGAATTAGCCTTGCAACTGTATTCTTTCTTTGAGCCTGCATAGATTCTATTCCCACCCTGCAGTTTTGTGCTTGGCTCATGGGGAGAAGGAGCGTGCACTAGAACTTCTTTGTGAAAGTACTGGGGGGTGGTGCGGGGAGGATTCCCCTACAGTTCGTTTCAATTACTTACTTTGATGTAATTAGATGAACGCCAGTCCCATTGTTTTTCTCCTCATGAAAAAGTCACACTCTTTGACCCATTCCTTTAATTGGACCCACTAGTTATCATTCCCCCCCCCCACAAGTTCTAACTGAATCTTAACCAATGGGCTTAAGAGGACTCAGTATTATTGTAAGCATGTTCCAGGGAGGTGCTGGCACTTCCCAGTGCCCACAGAAGTTAGGAGGTGTTCTGCATCCTTAGCACCAGGCAGGAGGTTGTGGGCAGATCCTTGCAGACCAGCTCACCAAGTCTTGCTTCTCCCCAATGGCATGAACCACAAAAACACATTTTCAAGTTAATTTTTATGAAAAAACAATTAATTGTTTAAACCAAAGAAGGCCCTTTGGGAAGGGGGCTTAGTTTTGTAAAAGTATAGGTCAGCCAAATTAACTACTATGGATATTAATAAGCAGTAATCAAATTTAACAGGGATTAGTAATGTATCTTCACAGACCACAGGACATCAATGTTGTCTAGCAGCATTACCAACACTTCCACTGCTTTCTGGGCTCTTAGAAGACATTTAGGGGTAAATTAGAGCTAAATAACAGCACAAAACACTGAGAGCCAGGACTAGTAGTTGTAAACAAACTTTATAGGACCGTGGAAAACTTGGCCATGATAAGTGGACATCTGGCTAACTAAAATCATGACACAGATGTTGCCAGACCAGGGAATGCCAGGCTAGAGAGGTACCCTCAAAACCTGTATTAGCCAGCCCAGATCAGGGTCCATGTACTTCGCTCATTGCTGTAGCTCAACCACAGTTCCATTAACTGCTAAGACAGAAGGTCTTCTCCAGGACTTGGGGTGAAATGGTGCAGGACGCAATGAGGAGACAACTGAAGAGCACACTGCAACCCCTTGTAGAATGAGAGCCATTTAAACTGCCAGCTGTTTAGTTTCATGTATCTTTGTGGCAACTATCAGACTTTAAGGTCAGAAGGGACCATCATCACCATAGCTTGACCTCCTGAACATTGCAGGCCACAGAACCTCACCCATCCACTCCCATAATAGACCCCTAACCTCTAACTGAGATACTGAAGTCATGTGATTTAAAGACTTCAAGGCAATAACCTCATACCCTGATGAAGCATAAATCACTTACATTTGGACTGTCTGCTTTCAACCTGAGCACCCAGCAAGCTGCCAGCTGCATTGCTGGTGCCCAGTGAGGTGCTGGCATGGCCAAGGCTTCCACATGAACCTCTGTTGGGGTTGCCAACTGTTTAATTGCACAACCCAAAGACCCTTGCCCTATCCCTTCCTGGAGGCCACTCCCCATCCCACACCTTCTCTAGAGCCCGGCCCCTGGCTTACTCCATTTCCCTCCTTTGGTTGCTCACTGTCCCACACCTTAATCACTTTCATGCAGGGGCAGGTGATTGTGGTGTGGGAGGAGGTGCAGGGGGCAAGCCTGGGGAGGGAGTTGGGTGCTGGCTCTGAGCTGGAGCAGAGGGTTGGAGTGCGGGGAGGGATGAGGGGTGGTGTTTACCTCAAGTGGTTCCTGAAAGCGACTAGCAAACCCCTCTGGCAGCGGATTTTGGTGGGGGTAGGGGGAAGCATGGGGTCTCCATGCACCACAGCTCACATTCACTGCCCCAGCATCTCCCATTGGCTGTAGTTCCTAGCCAATGGGAGCTGCAGAGTTGGCGCTTGGGGTGGAGGCAGCATGTGGAGACACCCCCCCCAGGGGCTGCAGCCACTTCTGGGAGTGCAGTGGAGCTGCAATCAGCTTGCCTTAGCCCTGACATGCAGCTGATGGTGGTTGCCAGTGTCCCCCGCCCCAAGCCCTGTTAAATTGCCCCTGAGCAATTGCCCTTTTCACCTCCCATTTCCCCCCACCTCCATCAATGGGCCTGGTAGCAAGAATCTAGACTCATCCAATCCTGGCTTGGATGAAGTCATCGCAGGACTGCTGACCACACTGCAGTGCAATGGCTTTTACTGATGCTCTACCCAGCTAACAGGAGAAGAAAGATTGTTCTAAGGAGTGTGCAGCCACCAAAACAACACAAACAGCAAATATAGGTCAGTGAGGAAAGACCTGTTTAAATTACGCGTATTAACACAAAACAACTCATGCAACAATATAGCAGTAGACATAGAAGAGCTGACTTCATTCTTCTCTGTTTATCCCGTGACTAGACTGAAAATAATTGATGTATAAAGGAACTGTGGCAAAAGCAATTGGGCATGAAATAAATGGAGTTGTTTATACTCATCTGATTGATAATGGGTTATATCAAAACCTAATATTGTTTATACGCATGTGAAATGTGGCTTAATATTCCATGCATTTCTGCTGTGACTGTCTTTGTATTTACTTGTTTAATGAAATATGGATCTCGAGACCTGTGCAGTGTTCCTGCTTCTGAGCAAGCTCCGTGGAGTGGAAGGTGAATGTGCTCAGCCTTAACAGCATCATGAAATGGGATCATTTATTTATGTTTTCAATTTATTTTTGTATTACTTTTTCAAAATTAGGAGAAATACATCACATGTCAGACATTTCATGAAAGAAAAGTGTGGAGGAGCAAGAGGGCAGAACGGAGTGTTCTTTAATTATAGGAAATAGAAAAAATATCTAATAATTATGCTGAGTGTTAATAGTTAAAATTAAGCTCATTCCATGCATGAAGACTGTCTTTCTTTAAGGTTGCCTGATTTATCAACATATCACTATATATCCCAATTCCTAATATTTAAGCAGCTTGTAGATTTCCAGTAGGCTTTGGGGGTTTTATTTCAACCCTATGGTATTTGCGTTTAATAGGCTTGATCCAAAGCTTGCTGAAATCAAATGGAAGAGAGTGGATTGGTCCCAGTAGTAATCTACTAGGGTGTTTATCATGCTTATAGCATTCGGTTTGTATTATAAGTATTCATTTCCCACTCCCCAAGTCTCATGCAATCCATTTCAAGGGCTTGGCACATTTATTGGGTCTGTCTTGGTTTTGATCACACAGACATTGAGTAGGCAAACAAATCTGCCCTTTTACCCTTCTTTACTATTCCTTTCCCTACAGGAAACAATTTCTTAGGCAAGAGTCAAAGCTGAATGGTATATTTCTTTGGCTCTGCAAGTCCTATAGGCTCATTCCTCAGCTGTGGTCAATCTGCCTTGGTCCCTAGAGACTTTTATAGCAGTCTCAGGATATCTTTGAAATTCCACTTGGCTTCAAAGACCCTCCCTCTATGGGGGGGGGGAAGCATTTCCCCAGCTATAGGCTATTGGCGCACAGTAGTGTCCTCTCCATTCTTCTTCCCTGGGCAGGTGGGCACAAGTGGGATGGAGTACAGTCAGATCTGCCAGCCAGTGATTCTAGTACACTATATGAATCCCCAGAAAGCTGGCTAAGACAGGATCAAAATCAGCATCAGGATCTCTGTCATGGGAACATGCAGCTTAGGGATGTAGGGCAGTGGAAATGGGAGTGAAAAGACCTGTTCTAATAATGACCTGCTGTGACAGGTAAGACAGTTTCCTGCATTATCCTTGTAAAACACTTCTGAATGACGTTTAAGTATCTCTAAAGTCCATTGTATTAAATGCAAAGGTTATGTATGATTGTGGGCCTTTAGAGAATTATACTGAAGACAAGAATTCAGGCAAGAATGAAATTTTGGACAGACAGGGATCAGTGGCTTCCCTGGAAAATCTCTAGGGGGAAGTGGATGCACATTTCCACCTCCAGTTATGCAAGAGCCCAGCCATTTGATGTTCTGCTATAAAGTGGGAACCACTGGCAGTTGTTTACCTGTTCCTGAAATCTGAAGATCAAAGGCCTGAGCTGTAGTAAAAGAATAATCTACACATGAGTAAGCTTGTTCTGAGGTAAAGCTGGTCTGAATTTGTAACCGCAGAAACCCCCCTGCTGGAGTTGATCTCTGGGAAGCTTGTTAGCATGCGGATAGGTTTTTTTAAATTGTTTTTATATGATTTCTCTGTCATGCTTGTACCTTAACAATAAATGTGCTTGCTTAGAAAGAGGAGGGTGGCAACTTATAACTGTGGGCCATCACAGTGTTTATAGCCTCTAAAGAGAAACTAAAGTGCAGATGATGGCCTGTTTAGACAGGCTGGCTTGCTGGGGAGAGCCCAGTAAAAGCAGGGCACAGTGCAGCCTAGGAAGACCCTAGTCAGGAGGAAGGAAGACGTGGGTCTCTGCCCAAAAGAGGAGATGGCTGAGGAGCCAGTCTAGAGAGGATGGACCATGAGGAGGAAATACAGGTGTAGTTGCCTTAAACTTGGCATCTGCTAATTGACCGTGAGCAAGTCACTTCACCTCTCTGTCAATATTTTTCTTCCCACTCTTTGCCTGTTTAGACTGCAAATTCTCTGGCCTTGGTTGGGGTTTCTATATGTAGTTGTAATGCAAACAATAAGGATGCCCTTGCAAAGAATAATTCAAAAATAAAATAATACTAATACTAATACTAAATTAAAGGTGTAAAGACCCCAACTTACTTAAGAACTATATACATGAATTTTACACTGGGACCAAGGTTTACACAACTTCAGAGCAAAGAGGTCTTCTTGTTAACTTGGAATTCATTTGTCACCAGCAGCTTTGATTTCCTAAGATGACAAGAGACCAGTCTGTCTAACCTGCAATTAGGGAATGAAGAAATCTCAAACAAAAGATTGACTAAAAGATCTGACCTTAATTTAAAAAATCAAGGCTGTGGCGAAAAGCAAACGAAGTTCATTTTCGATTTAATTAAAACGCTGCAATTACAATGTAAATAATTGTGTTTTATTAATCATCAGCATTCAAGCCTGAGACTGCCGCGATACTAAAGATAATTAAGTTGCTGGTGCTGAGTATGGTGTCTTAATAATGACACAGTAGTTAATACAGAATGCTAACTAAAACTGGGAAGTTCTGCATAGCAATTATGTTATCTAAGGCTGCTAATTATTCATGTTAATTTAGAATGACTTTGGTTGCCTGTGTAGACTAGGCTTGTTAAACTGCAGGTCCCTCTTTTTGCTTCTGTCAGATGCAATCTAACTGGTGCTTTCTTTCATTTTCTTTCACCCAAGTTTAACAACATACACAATGCTGCTTCTCATCAAGTCAATGATGCAAAAAGGGGAGAAGTTTTTAAAAACACTATGCCATATTTGTCTTATTTAGCTGGCACACTCAAGAGAACATGCATTCGGCATTGAGACTGGACGTTAAGAGAACTTTCTCAAGACATTTTAAATAGTTTTTTCTTAGTGATTTTCATTCTAATATTTAGACAACACAGTGATTAATCTTTTCTGCTTATGTACCATCTTCCCTCCAAGACTCTCAAAGCATTTAAAATACTAATGAGTTAGCCTCCTATCACCTTACCAGGTAGGCATTATTATCCCTCATTTTATAGATGGGGAAATTAGCATATGGTGAGGTTTAAATTATAGTCTCACTTTAACAATCTGTCCCTAGGATGGGATGGGAAACACTGGAGGTGCCTAGGAACAACAAGGCTAAGTGAGAGAGACAGTTACAATTATTTCCCTGCCTCCTCTCCCTCCTTGATCTGGGTGGAAGTTTACTTCACTTCTTTTTGTGGAGCAGTTTACTTTCCACTATAAACTCAGACAGCTACTCTGATTTGCTGGAGAGACAGTGGGGTGAAGGCAGGCTACTCCTACTCCCTGCTCATCAGAGCTCTCTTCCTCCAATCCTTGGGGAGAGAACACCAACAGAACCAAGCAGGGAATTAAGGGGACATTATTTCCCCTTACACGGCTGTCTGGCAAAATAAGGGCTGTGACAATCTAGCCCAAAGTCACACACTAAATCAGTGGCAGAGTCAGGAATTAAACAGCAATCTTCTGCTTCATCCACACATTCACCCTGTGGGCTGACCTCACCTATCTACTTTAAGAGTATCTTTTTTAGCCAGCATTTAATCATGTGCCCGATATTGCTTTCAGCTTCTTTGAAAAGACTGCTGTGACTGCAGAGAATCTCCAGAGGGTATGGAACAAAAGAGGAAAACACCTCCCTCCTCATTCACACTTTGTGTATGTAGGATCTATTTTTAATATTGCAAATTAGTACATATGGGGAAACAGATCTTTTTTGCAATAGGCTGAGTGTCAGCACTATCTAAGACTATACCACAAAGAGAAACAGGTTTGGCTCTAGTAGTTCTGCTGTCCTAGGCAAATCAGCAAATCTCTAGCCTGTAAGCCTGGCACCACCCACACATGCTGTTACTTAACAATTGATGGCTCCTAATATTGTGCAGCCCTGAGGGACCCCCCAAAGGTAGGCTTGGACCTCCAGAGAGTCTAAATACATCAGCATAGATAGACCAATACTTCTCTTCGTCCAGTCACATACCCAGAAGTCATTTCTGTCCTTTTTCATTAATTGCTCCATTGGCCAGATCCTGAAGCCCTTTCAGTATCTTTACTCACTCTTTTCTCAGAAAATGCTCATAGATTTGTGGGTTTCTGGATGTGGCTCTCAGGATTTGCTCCTGATATTAAAGAATAAAATATACACAGGCAGGAGAATTAGCTCAAGTGGTAGAGCACTTGCTTTGTATGCGAGAAGCAGTGGGATTAATGCCCACATTCTCCAATGATGGGGGGATCCCCATTTTATTTTTTATCAGGGATGATGTAGCTGATGCGTGGTCCTGCTGTGAGGGCAGGGGACTGGACTTGATGACCTCTCGAGGTTCCTTCTGGGTCTAGTATTCTATGATTCTATAAGTTACATTTTCACAGAACATACATAATGGGTTTACAGGACAAATTGTTGCTGTCAGTCACTCCTATGTAATCCGATTTAACTCAAGATGGCTACGTTGGTATAAATGAGAGTAGAATTTAGTTCAATATTGGATAGATAAAACTATGCCCACCGTATTACAATCAGGGTAAACTTACAAGTCCTTGCAGGAAGTCATTAGCATTGTAAAACTGTCAGGTTTGGTCTCCTTCTGAAGGCTTTGCTAAGTGGGGATGAAAAACTTCAGTCTGCCATATTTCCACAGAGGTCTCCCTGATCCTGTTTTTTGTGGAAGCAAAGTTGTTTTTCAAGGAACAATCAAGAAAGAGGAAAACAAGCATTTGTATACTTTGGGCAGTTCCAAATTTGCCTAACCTTCCCCCGCCAGCATTAATGCTTGACCTCATGAAATCTCCCACTTAAAGTGCAAAGAAATTGTACTACTGCAGTTTTCCAGCCCTCTGGTGGAACTCTAAAGACGCTAAATGGCCATATTCTTGTACATGCAATAACAATATCTTGCAATTATACAGTAACGTCTCTGAGGATCTCAGAGCTCTTCACAAATATCAGTTAACTGGAAAAAACAACAAATATTCTGGTAGCACTTTATAGATTAACAAAACATGTAGATGGTATCATGAGCTTTCATGGGCACAGCCCACTTCTTCAGTGGATCTCACTGTTCCAATGTCACAGACAGGGAATCTGAGACACAGAGCAGTTAGGTCACTTGCCCAAGGCTGCACAGGAAGTTGGTGGCAAAGTCATAAACAGAACCCCCAAATGTAAATTGTCTGCTCAGTACTTTAATACCTGAACTGTTGTCCATTGAAGCCCTGCTGCTGCTGCGGAGCCTCTCCCTGGATATCTGCCACACATTATAGATCATTTGAGAGTCTGTCCCTGACTAAATGCTTCGTCTGGAAGATGGGACTGCTGAATTATTAAAGGTCTGAATCAGAGGCCATTGAAGTCAAGGGGAATCTTTCTATTGGTATGAATATGCTCAACAACTGCATGTGTATAAATCATGCAGGCATAACAGAGTCCAGCTTGCGATCACATTGAAAATGTGGCCCTTTAAGACAGGCCAGCCTCTCCTCTTCTTCCTTCCTTCAGCACAAAAACACAGAGATTTTCAAAGGCACAAAGGGCTATTAGGTGCCACCTCCCACTGAAAGTCAGTGAGAGTTGGTTACCTAACTCCCATTTGTCACTTTGAAAATCTCCCCCACAAACATTTAGAAAGAGATACTGGAGCTCAATCTGATCTCCCTCTCGAAGGAATTACACACTCTAACATGGGGGCAAGGGGAGAAGCAGACCCAGTGAGTGGTCTTTCTGCATGGCTAGGATGAAAATGAAGCCGTTAATCATCACACCACATGGTGATGAGCTCCCTCTGCCAGACTCATACCCTGATCCAGTGTGGCATGGCTGCACAACCAGATGTGTTCCTGCCTGCATAGGCAATGGAGAGAATTCAAGGTCTATGGAGGGTCTGCTGGCGACAGAAGCCATTAACAGTGTTAGCAATTTGAATAGTCAAATTGATGAGGGGCTCGGGGAAAACGTCAGTAAATTAGAAATCATTGGAGACGTTCTAAAAAGCATTGAGGCTGAGCATTTTTTAAAAGGATGTGTTTATTGCAAAGATGACTGAGCTGTGATAGAGCCTGATAGAGCTAAAAAGGCTTTGTTTAATACCACGTGACTGAAATGCTATGTTACACATATTTTTATATAGCATGTTAGGCATGCAAAATGAGAACAAGACTATGAGAAGGATGGGGGCGTTGAGACAATCTTTTAATTGCTTCCTGATTGCCTAGGTCAAATGCTGAATATGATAAAAAGTCAAAGCAGAAGTACTGGGTTTTCCATTTGATTCTCCCTCATGCTGTTCTTTGAATGGATTTGGAGAAGCTTTGGCTAGTTTTTTGGGGAAAAAAGGCTTGTTAAGTCTTCCTGGTTCTGTGCCTGGAGAGTCTGAATATGTCGTAAGACTACCAATCATTTTAGGAGAAATATGTGAGTATATTGTGTAAATATTCCCTTTTCAGCCTAATCAGCAGAAATCACTGAGCTCCACTTTGCTTTCTACCTTCCTGATAGTTAATTAGCTCACTAAGTTAATTTTGTGCTTATCAGTCCAAAGCAAGAGGAGCATGAAATTAATTTAGGGGCCAAATCTTGCTTTTCTTACTCAATCAAATTCCTCTTGATTACCGTGAGGGATTTGCTTAAGTTAGGATGGAGTTCAAATTGGGCAAGGACTTCAGGATTTGGCCCAGTAGGTACTAGTTCCATGTTACATGGTATTTTGTTTTCATTTTCTCCATCCTCCCCCCCCCACCTCCAAACGGAGGCGCAATGAAACAACTCCATAAAGACAGTAGGCACCTTCCATAATTCCATTGATTTCAGGAGTGAAAGTAGCACAATGCTTTTAGAGTCCCGGGTTCCACTCCTGGCAATACCACTGTTGTTTCCAAGATTCTATTTTACTGGCATTTTCTCACAGTATCAATGATAAGCATTGTCTATTCTGTTTTGCCACTAGACATCCTTTTTCCCAGTACAGGCACCCTCTAGACTTGACCAGTGCCAAATCAGAGAATGTGCTGCACCATAGGAGGTCAATATTGTCTAGCAGCATTGCTAACACTTCCACGGCTTACTGGGCTCTTAGGGTATGTCTAGACTACATGGCTCCATCGACGGAGCCATGTAAACTAGTTTACCCAGCATAGGCAAAGAAGCGGGGATTTAAATAATCCCCGCTTCATTAAAATAAACATGGCCGCTACGCTGTGCTGACGATCAGCTAATCCGGCACAGCGCGGTAGTCTAGACGCGGATCGGTTGGCTGGGGAAGCTTTTGTCGATCGATCCTGTAAGCCTCGTTTTGCACTGTTCAAAGGGCCACTATTGAAGGACGTTACAATAAAAATGAGTGGCCTGATTTGCAGAGCTTCTGAGTAACCCAAATCCCCATTAAACTCAGTGAGGACTCAGCTCCTGTGAAACTGAGATCAGAAATGTCAAGCTTTACAAAGCAAAAATTAACAAAAATGCCCTTTTCCCACACCATCTCCTTCCTGCCCCCTCTTTCCCTGATGGGTTGATGGACACTCCTCTTTAGGAGGCATTTACACCTGACAGTTTCTGAAGCCAGTCAGAATTGGCTTTATTGATGCACCTGGGGTCCCTTCAGGGATCTAATTTGCAGCATGGGATTTTGTAATTTCATGCTAGAACAACATAAAATGGATGACTAACTCATCCAGAAGGAGGGCATTATATAACAGGAGAAAAGAAGAATCTGTAGTGACAGTAAAGAGCCTTTGGAACAATCACATTGTTAGTTTTGCAATGCAGTACATCCTCTAACTGGTTTTAAACAACAAGAAAATAAGTTGCATGTTGGGGTGGTGGGAAAGGAGGAAGAAAATAGACCAATATTAATAAACTCCGCTTCTAAATTCACTAGGACAAAAAATAGGCATACTTATTGTATATTGTTGAATATAAATACCATATATTGTCCAAGTATCTTCTCATTAGTCCCCGCTTTCTTTTGAAGAGGCTCTGAGAATGATACCTGCTCTGACACACACAGCATCTATAATACCACTGGAGAACCCCAGTTAACAGTTCTGACCAGTGGGACTTTTGGCTCAGGGATGCATCCAGTGTGGTATAGGTCATGTCAGGGGAGCAATGCATATGTATTTTTACGTGCCGTCACTACACTTTGCGTGAAAGGCCTGGTTCAGAGCAGAGCTTTGACCATGAAGAGCTGTGGGTGATCTTTTGGAATCAGGCCTTGGAAGGATTTGCTGACATCTCATGGAAATCTTCAAAAGATGCTGAGCCAGATTGGGGGCTCCATTACTCCATTATGCAGTGGAATAATGTAATGGGACTGGGACAGCCTCATGGCCGGTCACAGGAGCAGTGTATACAGTCCTACACTGACTACTTTGCTGCACCTACATAGGAACCTATCAGGGTAGGGCTGGTGGGAAGAAGAGGAGTAGTAATACTCAGAGCTACAGCTATTCTGAGCTGACGAGCAGTCTGTAGGCAATGTGGGAAGAGACTGCCATAAAGTACAGCAGCTTTGGGACTGCTCTAAATTTATTTTTAGGCTTGCTTCAGCTCCCAGCCAAGCCTGGAAACTGGAAGGCACAAGGGTGACAAACAAAATCTTTGCCACTCTTTCCGTGAGCTGCACACTCTCTCTTTAGCCTCACAAAAGAAAAAGCACATGATCAGATCTGTGTAGAAATCATTTTGGTAAGGGTAACTTATTGGTCTTTGCATCAGGTTTGAAGCACCTAAGCTTTCTAATCAGTGCTTTTTTTGTGATGGTACTGCCTGGTACGCAGTACTGGCACCTCCAGATGCAGTACCAGCACCTCCAGTCAGAGCTCAACAACTTTTCCCCTGGAGCACTGGCACTTTTTTTTTAACAAAAAAAAAGCACTGTTTCTAATACACCGGAAGCAGATAGATCAGATCTCGGTGAGGGATTTCATATTAAACCTTTAAACCAGGATCCCGCTATCTTGCAAATGCCATGCTTCAACTTCCGTTTCTTCAGCCTGAGGAGCTGAAGGCAATGGATCTCCCTTCCTAGCCTGGTTGAAGCTGTCACCAGGTGAGCTGATGAATTGTCTCCAACTACCATCTTCAGTGCTTTAGGCTCTATTAAGTCAGAAGAGGTGCCTCTTTATTTTCAGGGTGCCCTCTCTTTGTGTGAGATTCCATATCTGAGTTGATATTGAATGTTATTCTCACTGAAGTGTGTGTTTTCCTTCCAGATGGAACGGTCTCTTGCCATGCACTGCAAGGCCTCCATGTACCAATGAATATTCCCCCTTGTCAATGTATGAGTAAGTAGGAACACATTATTTACATCTATTTACATTATGATCTTTTATCATAACCCCAGTTATAAGTCTCCTCCCCAATCCATCCTAAAATGAAATCCTGGCCCCACAGAAGTCAATGGGACCAATATTTTATGTCTAATCTCTTTTAATGTAATTTATTATTGATGATTTTCCATATCACAAATAATGTTTGTCACAAGCCTCTGGATTCTTTGTATTTCTGCTGCATTTTTGTGATGATGGATGACCAGAACTGAACACAATGCTGCAGCTGAGGACATATCACTTATTTAGGGAAAGGCATTCTAACTCAGTTTATTATTTTCTATCCCATTCTTTCTGCAACCTAACTTTCCCCCTTCTCTTTAACTGCCATTGCACACTGAGCAGAGTTTTTTATTGAGCTGTACGCAGTGAGATCCAGATCTGTTTCCTAAGTGGTTACAGTTATCCCCAAGCACGGCAATGCACATGAATAGTTCAAATTATTCTGTTCAATGTCCATTTCCTTTTCATTTGTCAAAGTGAATTCCATTTGCCATTGTGCTGCCCAAATGCGCTGCCTTGTGTTATGTTCCTTTGAAATTTCTCAGCCTTCACTAACCTACATAATTGTGTGTCATTTGAAAATATTGCTACTTCACAGTTCCTACTGTTTCCCAGATCATTAATAAATATATTAAGCAATAGTAGTCCTAGTATGAAGCCTTCAGTCACTTCTCTGTTAATCTTTAGCTGTGTTGGGAACTGACCATTTATTTCTGCTCTTTGTTTACTATTTCCTAGCCAGCTTCTAATCAATAACAGAACTTTACCATTCACCCCTTTGCTACTTCGTTTCCTTAAAAGTCTCCTTTAAGAGTTTCAAGTGTACAGGAGGAGCAGCTGGTTGAATCATGGGATTGTGACATCAGAGGTCTGTCATGCTCTTAACAGGATGAAGGTTCTCAAGGTATGCCAGGGTTCATTCCGGTCAGAGTTGACAGCCTCTCTTGATTGCTCCATAAACACCCTTAAGCGAAGCAAATGGAGACTTCCTTGATTCACAACCTGTCTACTGCAAACAAAAATTTACAGAATCAAATATGGGATCTAAAAGAAGCCACTGTAGAGCTTGATGCCAAAAACCAGAAACTGATGAAAGAAAACAAAGAGATAAAAGAAGAGAACAGGAGACTGCAAGCCAGAGCAGACTGTTTCAAGACATTAGTGGAAGACCTGCAAAGAGAAGTGGACAATGCCAGGGAGATGGTGGAAGGAAGAGAAGACAGAATTAATACATTAGAATTCCAAAATAAACACCTGGAGAAAATAAATGAACAACTTAACATGGAAATCATGGAAATGGCCTGCCAGATTTCTGCATATCATGATATTGACCAGGAAAAAGACACATGTGGGGTAAGAAACATAATATATGAAAACAAGCAGTACCTGAAACATCTAGAGACCAGTCTAGAAAATGAACAGCAGCTGTACGAAAAGGAAAAGCTTGAAACACACCAGTTAAGGAAGACATTGGAAGAACTTGATAAAACTGGGGAGTCTCAGAAAAATGACATCACGCAACTGGACGGGCAGCTGGTGATGTCAACCGAGGAAACACCATCAATGAGGGTGGAGAATGAGGACAAGTTTCAGGCTGGTTCATTATTGAGGCAGGCTGTTGAAGTCAAGTCGGGGGAGAACTTGCTTCACAATCCTAAGAAACACGATTTCCTCTGTTACATTTGGAATCTCTTAAAGCTCTTGCTCATAATAATGGCTTGGTTGGGACTTGCAACGGCTTTGGTATTATTATACACTTATGTGTTCAACAACAATTTTATATCTGACAACATACCACGATGGGTTAGTGACCATGACCTAGACATGCTGAGACAGATCTTGTCTCCATATCTTATCTGGAAAAATGATGGACTGTTGCCATTTTGAGCAAAGCTGCATAGCTCAGCTTAGTTCTCCATGTCAGCTTAATTGACTCTATTTCAGTGCCTTCATGCATGAGTTCAGCTCCACATTAAAATAATACCCCTTTATACATTTTTATTTTAGAAATCCAAATAAACTAGGTAATTCAGGTCTCATTTTTGCTAATGTCTGGCTCACATACAAAGAATTCCAGTGGAGTGGAGAGGTAGGATTTCACTTTACCACAGCCATGCCCATTTGTCTCTCTCATACCATGACTGCTTAAGCATTTTATAATCCTCTTTCAACCAATTTTCCTGGTGCTTGATGGTCTGTAATTCCCATGATCATCCGAGCAAAGGAACCAGTAGCTCAGAAATGAAGAGAGAAGAGGAAGGCTGCTTCACTGCTCCGAGATCATTTTTGTGTGGATACAAAACAGTTTGTATAGAAAACAAAAACTTTTCCTCGTGTAGACGAGTCCTTATTTATAGAGAGGAGCTGGTGATGAGATTAGACTGCAGATCTCCAGTGTGATGGTTCTGCAGACTATTGAGCAAAAGTAACACATACTTTTTGCCCAAGTAAGAGTGAATGTGCTATACTTCAGTATGAACTTCATCATGGAAAGAGAAAGCTCTATAGCCATCATAATAGGTTTTTTATAACAGCAATGAATATATTTCCCTTAAAGGTGCACATAACAGAGGGCCCAGTACCACTGCCTCTTATGTCAATAGCAAACTGGGTGTTTTGGTAATTATCTACCTCCAGTAAAAAACCAGGGGAGCGCTTCCTGTCTCGGGCAAGGAACATAACATTTAGTTTGTGCTAATCTGGCTGAGATTGGGTTAAACAGGATACTTGATTCTGGAATTCACTTCCTTTTTGGTCTTCCGGTCGCTACATTTGTTCATTGCATAACCTATCTATTTCCTCAGGTTTTGGGGTAGGGTGTAGAAGTAATTTAGGGTATGCCTATACTTGAAGCCTATTTCGAAATAGAGCTACAAATGTAGGCATTCGGAATTGCAAATCAAGCCCGGGATTTAAATATCCCGCACTTGATTTGCATCTTCCCGGCGGGGCACCATTTTTTTTTTTTTTTTTGAAATTTACAAGCCCAGAATAACTGCCCGCGTCTACATGCAGCAGTGAAACAGGCATTTGAAATAAAGGCCTATTCCTCCTGCAATGAGGTTTAACAGGTAGTTCGAAATAGGGCTTTATTTCAAATGCCTGTTTCACTGCTGCGTGTAGACGTGGGCAGTTATTCCCGGCGTGTAAATTTAAAAAAAAAAAAAAAAAAAATGGCGCCCAGCCAGGAAGATGCAAATCAAGCGCGGAATATTTAAATCCCGGGCTTGATTTGCAATTCCGAATGCCTACATTTGCAGCCCTATTCCGAAATAGGCTGCAAGTGTAGACATACCCTTAGAGATGTGGACAAAGGGAGAGTGTACAGCTGTACAGGTTAGGATAGCATTTTCATTATGGACATTAGTTCAGACTGTGTAATGTTTTTACATTTGTCTAATACATTTTGTATGTGCATCTAAAGCCGTGGTCACCAACCAGTAGATCGCGATCTACCGGTCGATCTCAGGGACTCTAAGAGTCGCTCTTGAGCCCTCTCTGAACTGCGCGCCTGCGCAGCACATTTACATTAGATTTCCTCATTTGAGGAGCAGCTACTCACTGAGCAACAACACAGGTGAGTAGCTGCGCAGAATGGTGGGAGCTGGGATGTCAGGAGGGCTGAAACACCCCTGACAGCTGGCTGTGGCTTTCAGCTAAAAGAGGCTGCCCCGCGCTCCAGCTGATCGGCGGCTTCTCCTTTGCGCCTGCCCAAGTGGAGCGTGGGGCACCCTGGCTGAGCGCCATGGCCAGCTGACCGGGCAGCCGCTTCTCTTTGCTCCAGTCCAGCTGCCCTGCGCTCAGCCTGGGAAGCTTGCTCCAGCACAGTTGGAGCTAGGCACAGCCTCCCTGGGCTGAACACAGGGCAGCCGGGCTGGAGCGAAGAGAAGCCGCTTCTCTTCGCTTCCGCCTGGCTGCCCTGTGCTCAGCCCGGAGGGAGCGCAGGACGGAGGCTTCCCTCCGTGGCTGGTGTAGGGGACTCCCTGCCCCCGAACCTTGTTCCCTCTCCCCTGCCCCAAACCTGTCCCCCACACTCCTGCCCCCCTGTTCCCTCTCCCTTGCCCCCCCCGCCCCTCTGCAGAAACCTGTCCCCCTGCCTTCCCCACTACAGAAATCTGTCCCCCTGCTCCCCTGTGCAGAAACCTTTCTCCCCCAGCACCCTGGCCCCTGCTGCAGAAACCTGTCCTTCTGGCACCCTGCCCCCTCTCCCCTGTACCCACTGGCACCCTGTTCCCTGCCCCAGAACCCACTAGCACCCCTCCCCAGTACTGTGTCCCCTGCTCCCAAATGACTTTTCTATGGGTCAGTGACCCCGACTCAAGGCAGGTTCCCTGCCATTCTCATAAATAAAGACAATGCAGAAACTTTTTGTGTTTAACATAGTATTTTATTTAAAAATGAAGCCTGGCCAACAAACCCACAATTGGGGCCAAGCCCCCATCTGGCCATAACCACTCCTGCATTCCCTCTTACCCAGACCCTAGATCTGAGCCTATCATACACTGGAACCCCCTGCCCTGAGCCCCTCAGATACCCCAACCCAAATTCCTGCACCCTCACATCCACAAGCCTGTGGCTTGCTTAGTACCCCAACACTGCTGGGCCTGGAGCCCCCTCCCCGAGCCAGTGTCCCCTTCTCCACCTCCTCCTGCATTCAGATTTCCTCCCAGAGCTTGCACCTCTCACCCCTTCCCACACCCAAATCCCTCATTCCCACCCCAGAGACTACACGTCCTGTCTCAGCCCAGCGAGGGTCTGGCTAAACTGCAGGAGTTTTTCAGGATTCTGGAGATATCCCAGAAAAACTCTTCTGCATCCATGCATTTGCATTTGTTCTTCCGCTTTTTTTAGTAGAAGAGCAAACATGCTCTTTCGGTCACCCCTATATTCCTCTTTCCACAAGGAATAAGGGGGCTTCCAAAAGAAGGGGTGTTTTTCTGACATTTGGTCCAGTCTAGACAGGCCAAATGTTGGAAAAACCTCTTCGTACAGAAGAATTTTTTTTAAAAAAAGCAGCAGTATAAGGATTGGGGATAGCAAGTGATGGAAAGGAGGAGAATAGAGAGGGCGGGGCTTCAAGGAAGGGGCGGGGTTTCAAGGAAGGGGTGGGGCAGTAGATCTTGGCTTGGTTTGTCATTTAAAAAGTGATCTTGGGTGTAAAAAGGTTGGAGACCACTGATCTAAAGCAACGAACAGAGGCTTTTTAGCGAAAACAAAGTAAATGCCATTTTTGTGGAAGGAAAATCCTAAAGACCAACATGGCAGTGAGCCAAATGGCAGCCATCTTGAGGCTTCAGAATTATCCCTGACTTTTATGCACCAAGTAGATATGCCAACCCTGCCAAGCAGATGCTAGCAATAAACAGTCAACTGAACAAACTTGATACCAAAGAGAATCTGAAGGGGAAGGAGAATTGTGACACCACAGCATCACTTTTGCCAGGAGATATGTGCACTGGCTGGTAGTAGTAGAGGGCAGGAAAAAATTCCAAAGATGAAAGGGCAGCAAAACCTCTTCAATCTCCATCCCTCCTAGATTGTGCGACAAGAAAGAAAAGGTTGTATGGAACAAGGAAAGAAAGAGATAATCTGGGAGGAAAGAGGGTAGGTGGAAAGCATGAAGATAATTTCACAGGTAAGGTGAAGTAAGTAAAAAGATGGTCTTATGTTTAAGATGTTGAAGTAAGACTCTGCCACTTGTTTCCTTGGTTATTTCGGGAAAATCGGTTAATCTGTGTCTGAGTTCTCCATTTGTAAAAAAGGGGTAATAATATTCTATTTGCCTTTCATGGGTATTTAGATGGTACATTATTTGGAGCAGTGATGTCTCAGGAGTATGTGCAGTGCTTTGACCAGGGGACCCAATCATAGTTGAGGTCTTTTTGTTTCAAGCATAATCCATAACAATGAGAGGTGAACTACAAAAGCTGAAGTTGCCTAAGATGCAGGAAACTGCAATTTGTCAGTTGTGAATCAAAGAGACTACATTCACGTAGTCACCCCTAGCTATGGTGTGCTATGGATTGTGAAGCAGAACTCTCCACTCCAGTCAATTGGTTACATATGTTCACCAGAGAGGGGGTAATAGCTGGAAAACAGGGAGCCAACAGACTTGCTGGGCTGCTGGGCAAGGTGGGGAGGGACTGTCTCTGTGCTCCCTCAGAGCTGTCCAGAGCACACTGTGTGGGGCTCTGACGGCCATTTAAGGAGTCCGGGGCTCCAGCTGCTGCTAGTGCCACAGTAGCAGTGGCAGCAGTTGGGAGCACCTCGTCCTTTTGAATTGCCAGAGGCTGGGGTAACTGCCCCTTTGCTCCCTCTCACCCCATCGGCAGGGCTGCGGTGGTTAAAAATTAAGAAGATGTAAGATAAAACCTGACCCATGTCCTGCTGCAGCCTACACCCAGAACACAAGAGTTATCTGCTACTTTCTCAACAATTTACACAAAACTCTAATGGGCTTCTGAAGTCAGCTGTTAGCACAAATAGCATTTCAGCATTGCAAATGTGTTTTAAGTATTGTTGTCCTTTCTCAACCCGAGTCAAAGTTCAGGACCGTGGGAATGTCCTAGTTGTAAGCAGAAATTGATGGAGCCTGGTATTTTCTTTGACGCAGTCTTATTTATTTACAAGGAATGTTCCATCTCTCCGAAAGCAGAAGCCACGAAGAACAAAAGGGGTGGTTTCTTTGCTTACAGTCCACAAGCGTCATTAGCCAACACCAGACTCAAAAACTTTCTCGTTTTGCTCACTTTTTCCAGAGTCACACTGTGCTAACAGGCTTCTTCTTGCATTTCTTGCCTCTCCCTCTCTCTCTGTTCTGGTCTGTTCTCAGGGCAAGTATACACATAAAACACTGCATCGGTGTAGCTGTGCTACTGTATCACTTTAATGAAGATGCTCTAAATCAATGGGAAAGAGAGATCTCATGTCAGTAAAGCTACCATCTCTAGGAAGGTGAATTAGCTGTGTTGATTGGAAAAGGTCTCCTGCCAACAAATCACTGACTATACAGGAGATTAAGGTGGTACAGATTGGAACTCTAAAATCCAGTACTCTCTGGTCCAGTAACATCCGTGGTCCAGCAGGTATTTCTGGACCAGAGAGCCCAACTGGGAGTGGAGGCAGCCAGGGTCAGAAGCACAGCCCCGAGCAGTGGCAGGGGGGCCAGAGGCTGGGACCGCAGCCCCAGCCAGGGCTGGAGTCAATGGGGTTGGTGGCGGGGAGTGCAGCCCCAGAAAGTATTGTTTCAGTTCCCGGATCAGGAGACCTAAGCACAAAGCAAGCTTAAACACAGCCCTGGAGCTTTGAATCTCGTAGGAGTGATGGTGGGTAGTAGCACTTTATGGACTGAGATATAGAAGGTCCAAAGGAGTTCTATGATGTTTTCATCTCTTTTTTTTGTAAAAGCAGCATTATATTTGGCTGCATAGTTGGTTATCTGGGTAAAACTTCCATTATACTTTTAATACAGGCAATTTGTGTTCCAAATAGAGCTCAGTGTATTCCTGGGGGAATTCTCGCTCCAAAAAAATTAAAAACTGTGTATAATATCTTAAAATTCTGCAAAATTCTTCATATTTTACCAAAGTAAAACAATATAATCATGCCAGTTTCAGTTACCTTGATAATTTATTTCAAAATACCTGTCAGCAAGTATGTCTAACAACACAGACAAAAGAGAAAATTCAGGATTTTTTTCAATAGATTCCTCGTTAGGCATATAGATATAGAACTTGGAGTAATTCATTGAAACTACAGTTCAGAAATGTATTTCCTGCACTCTTCAGAAGCAGTGCAAAAGCTGTGGGGAGTCAGGGTTAACTGAGGAGTTGAGGGGGAGGGCAGGAGCCTAGACATGAACCTAGAGGGTTGCTGGGGGTGGGTGAGAGAAGGATGGAACAGGGTTTTTTTGGGAGGGAAGGGATTCTTAGAGTTTGGGAGCCTCCCCCATGTGGACCCTTGCTGACCTCAGCCTCTCCCATTCACTCAGGGACTCAGGCACATCTGCCTCTGTCCCCATGTATCCCTACAGCATGCATCCCCATGTGGCCTTGTAGCCTTTCTCCAATTCAGCCCTTGGCTCAGTGCTATCATCCCACTAGCTTCTGAACCTGGGCCTCAGTCTGTCTTCCCTTCTGATCCCCTTCTGATCCCCTGTCTGTGACACCCCTTCAGCAGCCCCATGTGCCCTACTCTATATGGGCCATGCAGGCCTCCTCATCTGGACCCACTCTGAGGAATGCAGCCTCTGCCCTTTCTGCTCACTGGCAGCCCTCTCTTCTGGCACCTGAGCAGTACCTGCTGTGCGAAAGGTTTAACTGCACTGTCTTTCCAGCTGACTGTATTTTCTGCAAAGGAAAAAAATCTGGGAGGGACATGAGTTCTATGCATGTGCAGTGGTGCAGAATTCCCCCGGGGAGTATCAGTAGTGTTGTTGAATGCTTCTCAGTGAAAATTCCTTTCAATCAGCATCAGCCATTCACACATCTTAACTGATGGCGCTACATGTGGTAGAAACTGTAAGTTATATTGTGCAGTTCAACAGGTGGCAGGAAGGAAGTAGAGGAGAAAGTCATTCAAGATAGGTAGGCTTTGTACTGACTTCTGTTGCCATTAAGATCCATTGCAGTCAGCATGCTCAATAAGAATCACATTTTCAGCAGCAGCTATTGCCTTTAAATGTTTTTTAACATTTCATACATCTTTGCATACACTAGTTGGCCTGAGCCAGCTTTTCTTAATGTGGCCTATTTAATTTTTGTTGGTTGATTCATGGGCATTTCTGGAATTAACACATTTCGGAGACTTCCTTGCAGACAAGATGTCAGCGAGAGCTTATAGAATTGCTACAGAAATACATGGGTATGCTATGATTATGTGATTCCCACTTGCTCTGAATCCATTCCTGGTTTCTCAGAAAATATATAGGACTGAAGCACAATTTCTGTTTCTCTTGTAGGAGGGCTCATTGGGGATTGGGACTGCCACACATTGTGCTTGGCACCATACCACCCTATTAAAAAATAATCCCTATGCTAAAGAGTTTTAAAAACAACAAATAGTCTAGTAGCACCTTAAAGACTAACACAACATGCAGATGGTATCATGAGCTTTCGGGGCACAACCCATTTCTTCAGATGAAGTGAAGTGGGTTGTGCCCCCTAAAGCTCATGATACCATCTACGTCTACGTCTACACTACATGCTCGTTGCGCAAGACGTCTTTTGCGCAAGAGTTTTTGTGCAAAGACTTCTTGCACAAGAGCACGTCCACACTGCATGGACGCTCTTGTGCAAGAAAGCTCTGATGGCCATTCACAGAATGGCCATCAGAGCACCTGTGCTTTTTCCCTCTGGAGCGTCCACACTTGCCTTTTTGCGCAATAGCTGTAGCGCAAAAAGGAGTTATGTTTCATAAAAGGAGGTTTACCTACACCAGAAAAAGCGCTCTCTTCTGCCATTTTACTGTTGATTTACTTGTGCAAAAGCACATTTGAGGTGTGGACGCTCCATGGGTTTTTGCACAAAAACAGCTAGTTTTGTGCAAAAACCTTGCAGTGTAGACGTAGCCTACATATTTTGTTAGTCTTTAAGGTGCTACTAGACTATTCGTTGTTTTTTAAGTTTTTCCAGTTACAGACTAACTTGGCTACCCCTCTGAAGCTAAAGAATTTAGATCCTTAATAGACAGGGGAAATATTCTCCTTGGTTTACACACAGCGAAGTGAGACACACAGATAAAAGATTAAGTCTTTTATCCAAAATGACACAGGAAGTCGGTAGCAGAACTAGAGTTGCATGCAGATCTCATGAACTTTAACCACAAGACCAACATGCCCCTCTACAAGTCTACATCATAGATTTCGCCTCCCCTCAAACACTCATCAACCAAATTCTAAGGAAATTCTGGTCCAGCTAATGGTCAGAGCTCAAAAAAGGGAGTTGGGAACCCTGTGGTCTGTTTAATCATGGACTTTCCCTGAACTTGGAGAACTTCAGGGTCAGGGCTGATTTTGATCTGAACTCTGCAGCTCAGGTCTATTTCTACATGTGATTGTGACTGAAGAGCCTATCCAGGCAAATCACTTAGGGCCAGATTATAGCTCCTCCTGCATGGGGCATTGAAACAGCGGGGGAAAGAGGGTACAGCCCATAATTTGTCCATAGATTCTGAGAAATGCAAAAGAGAGGGGAGTGGGTCTCAGCCAGTAATGCAGGCAATGCTAGGGTCTCAAAGTGTGTGTGGGGGGGAAGGAGGGGAAGAAATTGAGGGGGAAGCCATGCATTCGCCCACTCTGCTTATTGATAAGTCTGTGCTGAAATGAAGGCTGGCTCCATCTGTTGAACTGGCATCGCAAAGGACCCCCTTGCTCCTCATAGGCATAGGCCTAGATTTTTAGCAGTATTTAGACATTGTTGCCATCAAGATTTAGAAACCTAAACCTAATTTTCAAGAACCTAAATCCCATCAAGTGTCAATGGGATTTGGGTTCCTCAAGGCCTGAATCCCTCTTGAAAATTAGATTTGGGATCCCAAATCTGTTAGGCGTTGCAATACTGAGAACAGCAATGCTTAAGTACTTTTAATATCTGAGCTCTAATCGCTTCACATACCACCATGTGGGTAGTGGTCTCCTTTCCATCCCCAGTGCAGCTCTGAGTCTTAGGAGCCATAATTTTACCTCAATCCTGTCTGTGTTTCAATTTCTCTTGTGAATAACACTTCCGCAACTCATAGAGGCATTGGGGGGCTTAACTCATTTCAGCTTGTGATGTATTTTGAGGTTCCTGAAAGATGCTCCAGGAATGCACAAAGATCTGAGCACCTGCACCTCCCATTTGCTTCCCCTGGAGAGGTGGGTGCTTTGCATGTCTGACAATTAGGCTCACCAGTCCTTCAAACACAATTGGCCAGGTTCTCAGCTGATGTAAATCAATACTGACTTCAATGGCTATGTGCTAGTTGACATCACATGAAGCTCTGGTCCAGATGAGACGACACCCCCTACCCCCCACCCAAGCAAAACATACAAGCAGACTTTCATTGCAGGCATCAGTTCAAGACTCTTTTAGAATGAACAGCTCTTTTTCAAGTGGCTCTCTCAGTTCCTCGATAACCTGCCATATTTAGCAGGGAAAGCCCACAGGAAAGCTGGTAGCAGAAAAATCAGACCACATGTGCCCTACTGTACTTTTAAAAATAATCTTTTTCAAAGGAACTGTAGACTGGGGCCTTTTAAGGAGATAGGGCTTTTAATGCTGACAAGTGTACTAGCGTGTCAATGGGGTAATGAAGTTAGTTCTGCTCTGAGTATAGCCTGGAAAACAGAAAATTTGCTTGCAAGGTTTGTGATTAAACATCTAACAGAAAGTAATGATTTGCTTGCAGACAGCAAAAAATAAAGAGACTGAGGGAGAGAGAGAGCAAAGAACCTGCCAAATATCACTATTGGAAGCCTTCCTCATCTTAAAATCTTTTTAATATTCACTGTTAATTATAAAAACTAATAGCTATAACACTGAAGTACCCAGTGGGGGAATGCATGACATTTAACTTGCAGAATTCCCTTCCCCCCCTTGACTCCATCTTCACTTACGAAACTGGAGTTTATTCTGAAAGGGGGGTGCACTGATTTGCATGTGTTTTCAGTTAAGCCAGTGATAGCATAGGATTAGCTAAATTACAAAAGAGAAACAGTTTCACAGCATATAAGCAAAGACTCTATGTAATGAACTAGAATGAAAAACCCATGTTGGTTTGTGAAGAAATCCATTTCTTCACAGTGTAATGACAACAGTGCTTCTCTAGTGAAGAGACTCATTAGACTGTCTAGCCAGGTTCCAAAACCCTGATCACACTAGGGACATTGGTGGGAAATTTCCCATCACTGTTGGAAGCCTTAGAGTCTGAATCTCATTTACACTATGGTCCCTTTATGCTGTGCTGGCAGTGAAAATGGGCGATGAAGATGGTGTAAAGGGGCTTCAGTGTAAATTAGACTCAGGCTTGTGGTATATAAAATGTGCCATTGCCAATAGTGATTTCAATACCCTGTCATCCAACCCTGATCAGAACAAATCTAACAAGGTGCATTAAACAGTGTCAGCAGCCAGATTCCCTGTTTACGCTAAGCCTCCTAATATCAACCCTACAACTGGGGTTAGCAGTAATGGTGAAATTGCCAAAAATTTCCCTAGTGCAAAGTCCAAGGGACCAATGCAGAACTATATATTTCTCAGTGCTTTGCCCAGTTTCAAATCTCTCATGTGATGGGTCATCCTGAACTTCTGGACCATTGGACTAAGTTAAATTAGCCTTTCCTCCAATTCCCACCCTTATGTCTTGCCTCCAATCTTCAGTTCCTAGACCTGGCTGTGATGCTGGCCTCTGACTTCTGACTAAGACTCTGGCTTGTCCTTTGGCCACTGCAGTACTAATACTAATACTAAATACTTCCAAATGTAAACTACATCTCAGGCCCCTCTCTCCAATGGGAAGAACTACATCGCTACTTCCCTAACTTTGGGGAGATTTGTATTAAAGTCCAAACTGGAATCTGATACTCATTTAAACAGTCCCTGGTAAATTTTGAAATGCACACCTTATGGAGGAAAATGGAATAAAGAGGAGGGTGAATTCTCACCATCGCTTCTGCCATAGTTTGGCTGGAACAGTTGCCTCTAAGGATGGGTAAAAGGAGAAATTGCATGTTGGCTGACCCAATGATGACTGTTTCTTTAAACAGGAAATGTGCATGCTGTGGCCTACGTTAAGTACAAATTAGGTTTTGGCCCTATGGTAGTCTAAATATAGAGGAGTATGGGAGATTGAATTTGCTAGTGAGAGACTATGAGAGAAAAGTTGGAGATACATTGCTACGGGAAAGAAAGAGTTAGCAACATATCCCCAATCCAGGGATATGTTACTGTTATGTTTTAGTTATAACTCATTTGAGCAAGGTTTGTAATGAAATTTTTAAAAGTTTTGTTAAAATGCTATCTATACTTATAGTATGAGAGATATATTGGTGCACATATTAATTTAAATAATGTGAAATATAAAGAGCCAATGAGGAAGTGGGGGGGGGGATATAATTATGGTAAGAGGTAGTGTAATTTTACTTGTTATAATGGATTATAAAAGGAATAGCCATGCTAAATGAAAAAGAGCTCCAATTAACATCAAAAGGGTACTTTAGGTTCCAGGATTATAAGGCTGTACTTCATTCTGTTGTCAAATAGACTGGTCACCTCCTGATATGCTAGTTCATGTTGGAATATAATTGCAGTATTATGTAGGTAGTAATTACATGCCTGTTGGCTTAACTAATCATTTAAAAAAAAATAAAGTTAGGTTTTATCATTCAAAGTGTCACCTTGTGGTCCTTCACTAAATACATTTTCCTGTAACCAACTTAGAGGCTTGCACCTGAGAACTAAGTTGGGCTTCATGGCAGCCTTATCTTTAGCAACTTAATATTATTGGAAACATTTTCAACATAAAAGTTACAAAGGGTTACACTGCTGAATCCACAACAGCTGAGGAGATTTTTGTATAAACTTTCTCTCAAAAAATGCATGGTAAAGCAAGGGAAAACTGCTCAGTGACTGGAATAGTCAGTCTATGGCAGGGATGGGCAACCTGTGGGCCATGGTCCATGCACCTCTCTGACCCCCTTCTCCCATGCTTCTCATGTGCTGGGGGCCCTGCAGTTATGGAGTGTCATGAATTGGCACCCAGTACTTCTGGAATGTCATGAATTGGCCGACTTGCGCCCCATCCCTGCTCCTACTCTTCTGTCTCAGAGCTTGAACACCACAAATCAGCTCTGGGAAGGAAGGGGAGGACTAGGGAACAGGTGCAAATCAGCTGATTCATGGTGCTCCAGAAGTGCTGAGAGGAAGCCGGAGAAACAAAGATGGGACGTGCTTGGGAGAGGAGGCAGGGATTTGATATTTTAAAGCATGGATGGGGAACCTAAGGCATGGAGGCCGGATGCAGCCCCGGCTTGCCTGGATCCAGCCCCTAATGCTCGGGGCTCCAATTGGGGAGCCCATACTGGTGAGGGGTATTTTTGTTTCTCACTTGTGTGCAGCTCCTGCATGACTTTTCTGTGGGTCAGTGGCCCCTGACCCCAAAAAAGATTCCCCACCCCTGATGTAAAGTGTAAATGTTTCTTTTTTTATTATTTGAAGTTGATGACAGTTCTAGTTACATATGAACGATTAATGCATTTTTACTTACTTAAAAATGTTCACTATGCCAGATATTAATGTATTTAATCTTATTCTTGGGATCATGGTTAGTGCACATGGCTGATTTCAATCTTGCGGCCCACTGAGATGAAGGAGGACCACTCATGCGGCCCACTAACGAGCCTTGGCTGCCCATCTCTGGTCTGTGGGATATACCTGTGTAACTCACAGTTCACTGATGTTATGTGGCCAATCCACAAAGGATAGGAGTCTAATATCTTCCAAATACAGGCATTCATCTTTTATCTTAAGCTATAAGAAGTGCACCCTTTTTGCTCTGATGGTGGTTGACTCAGTCCTTAATCATAGCCAAGATGGCAGTTGCTACACTTGCATTTGAAGTTGTGTGTGTAAAAATAAGGTTACAAGGGAGACTAATTTTACACCTTTTGCCTCTTAGCTGCTAAGTGAACCCTATAAGGGAAACAATTAGCCAATGTGTCTAATTATATTGTCATCTTTGCAATTACTGCATGTTCAAGAAATGAGCATGATGTCACCAGTCAACCATAAAGTTCCTAGTGCTTACACAATTCTAAAGCTCTTCTATAATTAAGGCTAGAATTATTGTGGACCAGGTTGTAAGCATTCTGGCCTAGTAGTTAGAAGGGAACAAAGTGAAGGTTTGCACCAGAGTCAACCATCTAGTATCAGAGGCTGGGGTGGAGCCAGAGTCGGGAAACAAAGCTGAAGGGCTGAAACCAAATGCCAGAGCCAAGGGTCAAAGCAGTGTTATGTTCAGAGCCAGGCAGGAACAAGGATTGGCACACAGAGCCTGAGGAGGAGTACAGCTGGAGCAGGAGAAAAGGCTAAGGTGTGTGTAAAGGGCTTCCCTCTCACGAGAACCCCTTTGTGGCTGAGGGCATGTGTCCACAATCTCCTCCACTACAACTGGCTCTGGAGATGTCCCAGCTGGCCTTTCTAGGAAGCCACTTGGGACCAGGCTTCATCTCACCCCCTTTTTGCAGCTACTGGGGAGACAGGACCCAGACCCACTCACTCCTCTGGGTCCCAGCCCCCATAAGTAGCAGCTGCCCACTAAGTATCACTGCTGTCCACTGCTACCTCACTCCTTGGGCAAGTTCCCCAAAAAGATGTTCCTTCCAGCCCCCCTCCCCTCTCTCAGGGCTTCAAGGTCAAAGGTTCTGCAACTTGTTGTAGCCTATCGGAGCCAGTCTTCAGCCACTGGACCTGGGTTTCAGCCAGGTCTGAAGTCCACCTCACACTGAGAGCTGTCCAAGGTGCTACTGTCTTCTCAGTCAATCCCTGGGTCTGAGTGGGTTGAGCTCCAGCAAGGAACAGGCAAGCCCTAGCCCAGCAGCTTCTTTTATACCAGCTTGCTGGGCTCTGATTGGCTGAAGCAGAAGCAGCCACTCTAGTTTGCTGGGAGGACCTCTTTTCTGCTCTTCTCTCTAGGGCAGGGTGCGGCAAGGCCTCCAGCCTCCTGCAGGGGGCTTCAGGCCTAATCCATCCTGTCACAGTGAGGCAGGAGCAGAGCAGGAATTAGGAAAAGGTTTGGGTATAGGAAGCAGGCACAAGCAGGGTCCAGTGCAACCACAACTGGAAATCACCTTGCCTCTCCCAGACAACTTACTGTGATCCCTTCTGGCTTAAATAGCATATTTTGAGCAATCAGTGGAGCTGGACAATCTTCCAGTGAAGGCTCCATTAGGTGGTATGTTGGCTGAGGCTATGGTCCTGCTAGCTTCTCAGTCCACCAGGTTTCAGTAGATATTGGGTGGAGGCCAGGATGCAGTGGCTGTCTGGGTGTTCCTAGCTTGGGGGTCAAGAGCTCCTGTGTCACACAAATACCTTTAACTCTTCAAATGGAATTGTTAAAGCCTTTTATTATCCTTCCTATCAGATTGCAATGCAAAGACTCCACCCTATTGCCAAGACTATATAACTCAACCCTGGGTGAGAGAAGCTGCAATCACCAAGGCTAATAACCACCTACGGTCTGATTAACCAATGAGTTACTGAGTTTTGGGCCATGGCACAATAAGACAGTGGTGAACCATGACTATAGTCCTCACCCAAGCTAAGTACCAGGCATGCTACCTTATTGCTTAACTTTTCATCTAGGGGACAGTAGAGGCAGAGGAATAGAATGAGAAAGTCAGAAACATTTGGTCCTGTTAGATTTAAGATCAGCCATAGTCAGTAGAAATTAATGGAAACACTCCTATAAATTCTAATGGGTATTGGCTCAGGCCCATAGCATGGGAAGGAATGTGTCTTGACACAGACTGCCCAACGCATTCAGTCTTCTCCCATGGTGATCCTGTTTTTCTTGGCCTTATTCTTTCTCAAGCTGAACTGGTTGTTTATACTGAACCGTGTAGGAGTTTGCAGAGACTGGACTAGCAAACAGACACCCCTAGGAAGGGGTGGTACAAAAGGTGGTCTACAGTACAGCTTGGCCACACCTTGGGTTCTGGGCCACCTGTTTGGATTAGAAAGACTTTGAGATCCACTTTACACAGCTGTAAGTGACTACACAAGATGCAAGCCAGAGGAGAATCATTGTAGTATTTTAAATGTTTGCAAATTACCATGTATGTGAATGATGCTCTCCAAATAATCAAAATACATGTGAACCCACATAGCTTTTGAGTTTCTGTCTCCTGAGGTGGAAGCCTCGTACAGTGATGCCACAGATGTCATGAGCCAAGCCCTACAGAAAACTGTTATTTTTATTGGCGCAAACACTGCTTTCCAATAACCACTACCCAGACACCCTTGTAATGATTGCTGCACCAGAGATCTGGATGCAGCTATCAAATACCAAAACTAAAGATGGACCCAATTCCAGACATCCCTGAACTCTGGGGGATGTTAGAGACCTGGATTCCAGCTGAGATTCTGGTTCAGAACTGCCCCATTGGTCCCATCTCTATAACTAGCCAATAGCCTGTCATAAGACGGGATTTTCAGGTCTCTCCTCCACGTCCGTCTCTCTCTCCTCCTCCTCCTGCCTCCCCCTCTTTCTCTCAGCTCTCCTCCACCTCCTGCCTTTCCCTCCATCTCTCTCTTTCTCTTCTCCTCCCCCTCCTGCCTCTCACTCTTTCTTTCTCTTCTCCTCCCCTCCTGCCTCTCATTTGGGGGACCACGGAGCCCAAATCACCGTTTGGGCTCTGCGCTCCCCATGCGGGAGCAAGCAGCGCAAGCAGCCATTTGGGCTCTGTGCTCCCTGTGCGGGAGCAAGTGGCGCAAGCGGCTGTTTGGGCACTGTGCTCCCTGTGCTGCATGGGGAGCGCGGAGCCCAAACAGCCGCTTGCGCCTCTTGCTCCCGTGCGGCGGCCCGGTCGAGCGGCGCAGAAGTCAGCTGAGCACCATGGCAGGAGGCGAAGGGGGGAGTGGTGGTGTCGTTCATGGCCAGGGGGCAGGGTCTGGAGCCGCTGTCATGCCGCACGTCACCGCCCTGCCCCCCTTCGCCTCACGCCGTGGCGCTTGGCTGACTTCTGCGCTGCTCAGCCGGGCTGCCGCTGTGGAGCAAGCGGCAGAAGCGGCAGTTTGGGCTCCCCCGTGGTGGCCTGGCTGAGCAGCGCAGAAGGCAGCCGAGTGCTATGGCAGGAGGCGAAGGGGGGTTGGGCAGTGATGTACACAGCCAGGCCCCGCCCCCTGGCCGTGTACGTCACTGCCCCGCCCCCCTTCCCCTCCCACCGTGGCACTCGGATGACTTCTGCGCCGCTCAGCTGGGCTGCCGCGGGGGAGCAAGAGGCGCAAGCGGCCGTTTGGGCCCCATGCTCCCCACGCAGAACGGGGGTGCTGCATGGGGATCGCGGTGCCCAAACGGCTGCTTGCACTGCTTGCTCCCCGCGGCAGCCCAGCTGAGTAGTGCAGAAGTCAGCCCAGTGCCATGATGGGAGGCGAAGGACGTGACTGAAGCAACAGCGCCGCCCAGAGGTAACAGCCAGCATTTCAGTGTTACAGAGTCACAGACACTGGGCTACTATATATATGATGGGGCAAACCAACATCCTAGCTCACAATAACAGATCCGGATCAGAACTTAACCACATGAATATAATCTGTGGGTTTTTTCCTAAGGCACCTATAATTATAATATCTATGCTGACCCTGTTTCTATAATAAACTGCATCAGATCCCTGAATCCAAATACTCTGGAACTCCTGGAGCATTCAAGTTCAAGATCTGTGTCTGACTTGAGCAGCTTGGGGCAGCCTCTATCTGAAATGCAGTTTCATTCATAAAACTGCCCAGGCAATATCTAAAAAAGGAAACAGAAAATTGTGCCAGTGCTTGAATGTTCCTGACATCCCGTTGTGCCCTGCCTGCCTCAGCCGTCTTTCTTTCCCAACAATAGGTGCCATTTCTTTTGCTGGACCGGGCTCTAGCCAAGCTTGGAAATTGGCATTTCCTTCCAACAGTGCCAAATTTAATCCTCCTACTGATCTCATTTATTCAGCATCTTGCTGGAAAAAAAAAAGCAAACCAAAATGCAGGAAAGACAAAGTGGGGTGGGAGATGGGGATAAAACTCCCTTCCCATGATTACAGACTGTGCCACTAATCTGCTTGGTTTGAAACAACTGCCATCTGAAATTGTTTTTAAAGAGCCTGCAGGAAGCCTGGTGTGAGCCAGAATGATACTGAAATAACTCTTATTTTGGGGTGGACTGTGTGATGAAGATGTAGCCATAAAGTAAATAATGATTCAGCTGTAACTTTCAATTTTGTCCCTCTTAAATTGTGCAACCAGGTGTGGAAGCCAATAGAATTTGCTTTGTCCCCCTTTGGAAAGCTATTCTGAGTTCAGCATGACCAAAGAACAGCCACTTATTAACTGCCAGGCAGTGCTCTTGGCTTTGCTACTAGAATCCCCAGCAATTGCTGGAAGAACACTTTTGCCAATACTAATCTAGTTCAGTCAGTAACTATGGCCCTGTGATATGAAATTATGTGGTGATGGGGCTCCTGCTGTTTGCTCTAATATCTCTGTTTTATAATACTGTGTCTGAGATAGATGTGTGAGGGAGGCAGCACTGATTTTTGGCATTTGTTTATATTTCATTATTTCTCACTTTATAGAGCTGTATCCAGAGGCAGCTCTGTGCAATATAGCAGGTAATTGTGCAGCCATCTTTCATTTCTTCTTTCCCATAGCAAAGCGGATCTTGGCATGACCACATGACCTTGGATTTGTAATATGCACATGACTACAGATATATAGTTGCTATGTATTACCCACTGGAGATAGAACCAAGGACCTCCAACTTATAAAAAAAAGTACAAGCTGACACCATTTGAACTATAAGAGTGGCTTTATTACATTTACATTACAGCAGAAAGTCAACTTAGGCTATGCAACTCCAGCTACGTAAATAACGTAGCTGAAATATATCTACTTTAAGTTGAGTTGCTGCGGGAGCTATGCCCTGGGGGATAGACAAGAAAAACTCTCCTATAGACTTTCCTTACTCTTTCTTCTAGATTAACAGGGCCAATGGTAGAGTGATCTGTGGTTGATTTGGAAGGTCTTTAATAGACCTGCTAAATTGGCTGCTGATGGATCGATCTCAGAGAACTGATCAGGGCTGTAGTACAGATGTAGCCTAAGAATAAGTCTAGACTGAAGAGCTTTTCCGGAATACTGGAGGTTTCTATTTTCCGTGTAGATGGGCCAAATGTTGGAAAAGCCTCTTTCGGAAGAAAAGCGGAAAAAGATACGCAAATTGCGGTTCACATTTTGCGTATCTTTTTCCAACTTCTCTTTGTAGTGTAGACATAGCCTAAGTGCGAATAGTAGCAGGCTTATTCTCTTTGGAGACCATTACTCTAGAGAGACATAATCACAGACATTCAGCCAGTGTGTTTCACTTTGATCATGGCACATCACATCTTACAAGCTAGGTTAGATCAGTGCCTGGATGTAAGACTTCCAAGGAACATCTGTTTAGGGCTAGCAATCCTGTAAGTATCGCTCTTCCTTTTAGGTCAAATTTAGACCAGGGCCGAATTTTACTTTCTGAATCAGTACTGAACTAATCAGTCAACATGGGGCTAGAAGGGCACCATGTTGCTAGAGGTGCAGTCTTTGAAATGAGAGAGAAAAATGAGGCCCAGAAGACTTGTGCTTGCAAAGAAACAATAGGGTTTTTTTTTTGTCAGAGGAGGGATGTTGATTGTGGTGTTTTAGTCAAATCCTATCTCAGATATCCACCTGTGTGCCCTTGCAATTTCTGGGCGTGTTTGTCCTGATGTAAAATGCTGTGCACTAAAAATAAACACTTTGCCATGTTTCATCCCAGAGGTGTCTCCATTTCAGTGGTGGGAAAAATGGTTCCTCTGCATCCCAACTAAGTTGCAAGGCTTAATGAACCTTTGCAGTGCACTGTGAGATCCTTGCATGCCATTGAGGTGGTAATTATTGTTCTTTAGGGACAGCTTGCAGGCAGTCTGGGCTTTCTCTGGTGTTATTTAATTGCTGTTGTGCATCACCAAGCTTGAGCCAGTACCAGAAGTGGGAGGTGTGCACTTAGCTATTATTTATTATGGGTGTCTCCCTATCAGTACTTTTTTGTGACAGTACTGCCTGGTATGCAGTATCGGCACCTCCCGATGCAGTACTGTCACCTTCAGTCAGAGCTTACCTGAAAAGAACGGCACATACCGGCTCCTCTGTATGCAAATGTCCAACAGCTAGCTGGGCCGCATGTCTTAAAGGGGCCACGTCTCTTAAAAGGGCAATGCTGGCCCCACTCCGGCGTTTTTTTTTCTCAACAACTTTTCCCCTGGAATACCGGCACCTTTTTTTTTTTAACAAAAGAAGCACAGCTCCCCATCATTCACATTTAGGGATAAATCCCACCCCTGAAGAGCCAAGTTTGTTGCAGTATGGCTTCATGGACACTACTATCACATTGAGCTGTAGTATTCCTCTGCTTTGCCTCCATTTCCACTCATGGGGTGTGTTGGAGCCACAGAGCAATGTACCCATCACTCCTACTTCTCTCTACAGCCCACCCTTTCCACCATCCCAAAGTCAGCTGCATAGGACCATGCAAGAAACCCCTCTGGAGTTGGGCTCTGAACAAAGGGTGCTTTCTCTTTCCTGGGTAGCAGAATTATACCAGCTGTGTGGCAATCAAGGCCCTTTGGAGCAGGGGACAGGACTAGCCTGAGAGCTAAGCACACAGAGATTCAGATAAGGTTGTGTGAGCCCGTCATGTAATTTTCCCTGGGTTGTGTTAATGATTTGAAGCTCAGCACGAGATTGTTCTGATGGTCTGCTGTAGATTTCATCATTCTGTCTCTGCGTTGCCTAAATGAGCTGCTTTTGTGACCTGAACAGCACAACCGGGTTTCATTGTTCTGCCTCTGCACTGCAGCGCTAGGTCAACTAAGAGATGCTTTAAAAGGGGCACTCTTATGCAGCGGTGATGTGTGGGGGAGGGTATGTCAGGTCATATGCCTCTCCACATGTGCTGCTGGGCAGGGTTGCCCTTACCTCTACACAAAACACACAGCTGCATAGGGCACCAAGAAATGCGAGGCACCAAATTGCCCCAAATGTCACGGTGCCCCACGCAGCTGCCTCTTGGGCACCATGCTCAATAACATCTGCTGAAGCCAGTGCCTGCATGCTTGCCCTCACTATCAGCAAGTACAAGTCATTTCTGCTTTTATGCCTTCATTTTCTTTTCTAACCCCCCTTGTACAACACTGGGTTTAAGAGTGTGCATGAACCACAGTGATGCCCACATTCCTGACTAGAACTCATTGTTGTTGGGAAAGATGATATCAAACTCCAAGCTGCATTCCACTTGTGTACAGTGTTAACTGATAAATTGTTTGCCATAGATTTAAAGACAGTGTTAAACCCCAGGCCTGACATCATTAAAAGGGCACTTGAGAAAAGCTGATTCTATGCAGTTGTTATCATCACTGTTATTATTTATTATTGCATTGCAGGAGCACCCAAGAGCTTCAGGCACAGACTAGAATCCCACTTTGCTAGGTGCTGTACAAACCCGTGGTCCCTGCCCAAAACAGCTTACCATCTTCTCTCCCTTCAAGTTGCACTGCCCAGTCCCCATTCCTTTGGCCTCTCTGCTTCATTCTTGTGTGTGGTATATCCTGTGCCTGGTATAAGAGAATAGTGCTATGTGTGTTAGCATTTCTGCATCATGTGAGCTTGATGTCCTGTGATCAGAAACAGGAAATCAACACACTCCTGAAGCCAACTGGTTCAAGTAGAGCAGTAGCATAGAATCATAGAGCACTAGAACTGGAAGGGACCTTGTGAGGTCGTTGAGTCCAGTGCCCTCCCCCCGCCTCACAGCAGGACCAAGTACCATCTAGACCATCCCTGATAGCTGTCTATCTAACCTATTCTTAAATATCTCCAGTGATGGAGATTCCTCAACCTCCCTAAGCAATTTATCCCAGTGTTTCACCACCCTGATAGCTAGGAAGTTTTTCCTAATGTCCATCCTAAACCTCCCTTGCTGCAGTTTAAGCCCATTGCTTCTTGTCCTATTCTCAGAGGCCAAGGAGAACAATTTTTCTCCCTCCTCCTTGTGATACCCTTTTAGATACATGAAGCATAAAGGTACCTGTAGCATAAAAGGTAGATACTCTGGCTGTATGCCACATGAGCATTTCCTCATGCAAAGGAACCTCCAGGTAACTAGGTCCGCCAAGTTTCCTACAGCTTTCTATTCTTTTCAGGATTTTATGCCACACCATCACCCTGGTATCAGAGCGCCTTTGCTGCTCTGAACCACAATAGCCAGAGCAGGGATGCTGAGGCTCTGCCACAACATAGAGCAAAGTATACAGCTAAAAAATATACATTTAAATTGCATGGAACATGACTTTGAATTAAGTGTGGCCTTAGAGGTGACTGATGTAATTTTTATCTTAATTATTATTTACATTCAAGCTTGGATTTTTACCAATAAATGTTGATTTCACTGTACATGTACAACCCAATGAAAAAAAATTTAGGTATTTACTGATGGTCAAAGTACAAAAAAAATGCTGCTTGAGAACTTAGAGTGAAAATCCAATGCTTTAGACTTTTGAATGAGGTTGTAACAAATGGGCTAGCGAATGAATGGTAATAGCTAGTACGATGTGTTGATCTAAGGATATTTACTTTGCATATTTTGAAATGTAGTGTTGTCAATTTGTGTTTTAGCAATTTATAAATTTTAACATTTTTTAATCTCAATATGTAGGGTCATTACATTGTCTAACCCCAATAATTTCCCACAACTGTGAAAATTTAACAGATAAAAATCTAAGAAAACTTCCACTGATATTATCCAGCAGAATTATGTAAAATATTGAATTCTGTCAAGCCTACTTATATTACATCTGATATGACTGTCACATCCAAGGCTAGATGAAGGGGGAGAGTGTAGCCCTAACCACCTAACCTCATTAAAACACCACACACGTTATAGAAACAAAATTGGGAAAAGACTGGTTTCTGCCCAGTGCACCAACATTGCAGTGGAAAAGATGTTTAAAACAAAATTAAAAGTAACATTAGGAGCCCTGTTTATGAACCAGGACCCCCTTTCGATAGGCTGTTTATGAGAGGAAGATGGTCCCTGCCCCCAAAAAGTGTACACACTAACTAGTAAGTTTAGTCTTTTCGCTGCTGGTTGTTGAGGATATTTTTCAAGCTCTTTATATATGTGAGTGTCAAATAAGAAAATCACCAAAGTGTGTATATGCGTAAGCAGGGTGCTGCTGTGTCGTTGTATCACTGTGACCTGCACTTTCCTCACTCCATGTCTTGTGAGTTGTCATATCTATAAGTTTTAGATTATAAGCTGTTTGGGTGAGGGGTTGTGTTTTTGTATGTCTTCTGTGAAGTACCCTGCACACTTTTGGACATTATAATTAATCGATAATTATAACAAAGCCAAAGGAAAGTGTGAGAGGCAACACACAAAGTCAAAGCAGAAGAGAAAATGGGGGAGAGAAGGGAAAGAAGAAGAAGAAGAAGAAGAAAGAGACAAAGAAGAGAAAGGAGCACACCAGAGACTAGCTAGAGGACAAAGAGAGAAAATGAGGAGCAGATGATGAGGAAGAAGACAAAGGGAGATATCACAGGAGGGAAAAGATAAAGGACAGAGGGGGAAAAAATGAGAGTTGGAATGAAAGTGAGATGGAAGAAATTGGCATTTAAACTTTTATTACAAAATAAATTTAATTTATTGTCATTTTAGCTTCTTTAATTACTTTTCAACCTTTTTTTAAAATTATGCCCATATGTTGCCAGTAACAAGATTTTATGACTTTTGTTCTCTCACCTTTCCCTTGGCTTCCATTTCTACTTTAATTACCATATTCACAATGCATTCATCAGATGCCTTGCATAATGTTTTTGCACCAGTGCTTCATGGTTGTAATGATACTCCACTTGGGGAAACAGTAACACCTGTCAGCCTTCTCTCCAGAGAAGGCTACTTGCAGTTCTCTGGAATGCTCACAAGATGGCAAAGCTGAGATTTTTCGGAGTGGTTTCAATGATTGATGAGATAATAGATATGCCTAGATTTGAATAGTGTTTTATTTATTTTAAAGTATTTTGCAGCACAATTTAAAATGATAAAAATTAAAATGAACATAATTTGGGTGGAGAAAGTTTATTCCCTTTGAGTAGAAAGGAAATTATCTGCTCAACAAAAGAGGAAAATTGACAACAATAAGAAATAATGATAGAAAAATCAGGAAGCTACAGTGTTAACCTTTGTACTGCAAAACTATACATGTAAAGCACAGAAAAGTCATAGCATAATTGATAACATGATTGTTTGGTTTGTTTTCTTTTTTTCTGTTGGGACACATTTTGTAGTTTCAAATCTAATCTATTTGAGATTCCTGTGCTAACCCATGTCTCTTTAATTACAACATCCTGATATCTCAGAGGGTAACGTAGTTAAGCCAGTTGTGCGTATAATGAATTAATATTTCCCTTGCTTGCATGGCAAAGAAATGTGAATAGTTATATGGTCTTTTAATTCCCCTTTATCCACCAACTCCCTTAACATGGTATATCTATATATAGCTATATGGATATATCCGGAGAAGTGTTGATTTTCCTTCTCTTGGGGAAGCTCTACATACAGTTTTCGTACGGATTTAACTATATTGGAGCAGCCTCTGTTGGCAGCAGACAGAGCTGGACATGGACAGGGGCTACTGCCAGGGTTGTTTACCGCAAACAGGGGCTGCTAGATTCAGTGTGAGCTGGGATTGAGCAGTCCTGGCTTGCGCTGGTCTGCGATGCTGTGCCTCTGCATTTTAAATGTAGTAAGAGCCCGAAGGCTCTTACTACATTTAAAATGCAGAGCTGCAGCATGGATGGCTCCCAGAGCCAGCATAAGCTGGGATTGCTCAGTCCTGGCTCGAGCCGGCTCTTGGAGCTACCCTCACTGTGGCTCTGCAGAGGGGTCCTTATCGACTACAAATTGTACAAATTGTATCAACTACACAATTAACCAGATAACCACAATTTAACATCCTTACTTTACACCACTGCAAAGTCCTACTCCAGAGACAAGGCAATGGAGAATCAGGCCCATCAGCAGGAAGGGTACTTGGTGTCTTCCCAGATCAGGCTCTCTCCACAAAAAAAGTGAGTCCACAAGTTTGTTTACAAGTGTGTGTGAAGGTCCAATGGGGTGTTTGAGACCTGCTGATCTGTCCAGCAGTCACCCTTTCTTAAAAGAAATCTGCATACCGAACAGATTACTTGACCTCCATAAGTCAAAATACTGTCTTTTGCCACCACTTGCTAGGCCTTGGAAGTTATATCTTTCCAACCATGGGCCAGGCTATGAGAGGGGCTTTCACTAAGAAACTCTTCTGTGGCCCACTTTTCTTCATTTCACAGCTTCCCGTAACATGGCCCAGCTGCATGCTCTTCCATCTATGACTGATAAATTGCACCTAGGGTTGCCAGGTGTCCGGTATTCACCCGGACAGTCCGGTATTTTCGCCTCCTGTCTGTTAAAAAAATTCAGAGAATACCGGCCACCTGAGATGTCCGGTATTTTTTGAATTTTTCCCCAGCCAGGAGGTGAAAATGCCAGGCACCTGGCAACCTTACAAACACTCAGCGCCCAGCCTCCCCCCCCCCGATCCTCCCAACCCCCCAACACCCCCAGCCCCCCGACCCCAGCCCCCATGCTTACCTGGTTCCCCAAGGCTGCTGGCACAAAATGGCTGCTGGCCAAAAGACCTAGGGGGAGCAATGCTCAACCACTCCCCTGTTCATGCTGTTTTAATGCTGTTTTACTTTAAATTTTTTTTTGGCTTAATAAGTCCTTTTGTTGTTGTTTTTTTTTGCTCAACAACTTTCGTCCCTCCCCCCCTTTTTTTTCCCTTCAACAGAATTTTTTCCTGGTGGTTTTTTTGTGTGTGTGTGTGTGTGTGGGGGGGGTGTTCAGTATTTTTGTTCAACCATCTGGCAACCCTACCTTCGTGGTGTGTCAAGGATTTGTTTTCCCCTTTGCAGAAATTTGATTGATCCTTTCTTTCCTGGCTGGGGGCAGGTACATAATATACCTCCACAGGGTGCTTTGTGGGACTCAAAGATGAAATCGTCTCCACAGCCCCTGGGAAGGAACTAGAAGATGGATTCATACATCAGTGGATCCACCAGCTATGCCCCTGAAAATCATCCTCATCTCCCAGAGCTAACACTATAGAACCCTTGTGAAGCAGAGCAATATGGCATGTCTGGGATATGAATCTAGTCCTTCTTGTCCCCTCTGTGGGGACACCTGGCAGCTTACCCTGTGTACACCAGAACCCTGCCTATCCCACTGCTACTCCCAGTGCGGAGGCCTGTCCCCACTCCAGGCAAGCTAAATGGGAAGGGACATTTCTAGACTGTGCTGTAAACTAGACCCATTCACACCTTTCTCTCCCTTCAGAGTTCCAACTGTGTTTTCTGCTTCTGTGGAACTACAACAGGTGCAGCAACTTCACATGACACTTGCAAAAGCAGCGATTAGTAACGGGAGAGCATTGCTCCCCCAATATTAAAGCGCTATCTCAGCACAAGTGGCGTGTGGGCCAAGCAAATCAGAAGTTATCAATCACAGACACAGGTTTATTATGTTAGGGTGACAAGGGTACTATCGCTACGTCTACACTGCTTCCCTCTTCCGCAAGAGCCTATGCAAATGAAGCGCAGATTAGCATATTGCCGCGTGTCATTTGCATAATTAATTAGGAGCCTTTTTTTGCGCAAGAGGTTTTTGTGCAAAAAAGGCACCATCTACATAGCGCCTTTTTGTGAAAAACCCTCTCTTGCGCAAGAGCCGTTCTTCATTTTTTCAGGAAGAACGGCTCTTGCGCAAAAACCTCTTATGCAAAAACAGCTCCTAATTAATTATGCAAATGAAGTATGACAATATGCTAATCTGTGCTTCATTTGCATAGGCTCTTGCGGAAGAGGGAAGCAGTGTAGACATAGCCTATGACACCACTGACACAGTTGCCAAAAAGAAGTAGACAAAAATATCTGCTATTGAAATGAATGCGTTCTATATTTTATATGAGGAGAACAAGAGATGCTTAAATTCAAGTTCAGACCATTATTGTTTCATAGCGCCCCCTCCCTCTTGTCTAGCTGTGGGGTATTGAAAACTGTGTTAACATTTCAAATTATTGCCTTAAGGATATTCTGGACTGGTTTGCTGGCTAGGGGGCTCTGTAGGGAAGTGTGTGATCTGGGGCTCCAGCAATCAGCCAGCTGAGAACCAGACATCCCAATATTTTCAGGGTGATCCCAATATTAGGGGTTTTGTCTTGTATATGTGTGACCCAGAGGCACTGAAACCGCTGAGAGAGAAATTCCAACAAATATCTCATAATGTATCAGAGAGGAATAGCTCAGTGGTTTGAGCATTGGCCTATTAAACCCAGAGTTGTAAGCTCAATCCTTGAGGGAGTCATTTAGGGCTCCGGGGCAAATCTATCAGACATGCTACTTTGTCCTCCTGTGAAGGCAGGGGACTGATTTCAATGACCTTTCAAGGTTCCTCCTCTTTCTATGAGATAGGTATGTCTCCATGTATAACCTTGGCTCAGCACTTCCTTATGACCTGAGATTCAGCTAAGCACTATGTTGTTTATGTGGCCCCCATGTGTAGAAGTGACAGAGTGTGGATGTTGATAGGTGGGAATGAACCTGTGACTTGGGGGCTAAAGCCTTGTATCTCTACCCCATGAATTAAAAGCAAGCTGCCTCTTAGCTAAGGCTGTACAGCAGATTTCACTCTCCCTTTCTTAGTGGTTTCAGTGCCTCTGTTACATATGCAACTATATTGCCCCTCTCTCCTGAAAAAAATGTGTATCAATTTTTCACACTTGCTATCTGGTCATTTGAGGGAGCAACCTTCTTTCTCGCTCTATGGCTTTGTTCATGTGTATTAAGGTTCTGACTTTAAGAAATAAAGGAATGTTGTGTTGAAACTGCAGAAAAAGTGTCTTATGTTTTATTTTTTAATGCATCTTCTCAGTTTGTATGCTGTGAACGTAACAGTATACCTCTGTTGTCTCTTGTCTTATACTTACAATGTAAGCTGTTTGGGGCTGGGAATTGGCTTTGTTTGTACAGCACCCAGCACAGTGGAGTTCTGGTCCATGATTATGGCTCCTAGGTTTTACAGATAATAAAGGAAAGAGGCAGGATTTGAGCCTTAATTTTTGCATTACTACTATGTTCTGTGAGACAGGAAAGACTTCAGTGATGTATCCTGGTATATGTAAGGCACATTTGCACCCCCATTTTATAGCCATGATTCTGGGTTCTGCTGCAATCCCTATATGTTGGTTTTATGGTCATAGAAGAGTTGCAAAGCCGGCAGATCATCCAAACGGAATATCTTTTGCCCGAGGGCTGATAAAACAACTCTGCCCTGCACCTTCTTTGCAGCCTCTGGTTTAGAGATGCGCTGTTGGTCTGGAAGTGTAATGGCCACAATTATTAGCTACAGTATTTGGGGCTGCTGAATGGCTCCAGTATGTTGAAGACTCTGAATCTGCTTTAGCTTATGGCCCTAGCTATCTCCAGATGCACAGCCAGCTTGACCCATAGCTTGGGCTATGCTGGCTCATCTTGATTGCAATCCAGAATCTTCTGAGTGATTATGTAATTGTTAACAATGCTGCTCATCTGCTAATCTCCCATTTTTATTGACAAATTCACAAAATATTAATTTCAGATACTTCTGTTCTCTCCTTGGAATCCTTCTCCTGGTAGCTTATAATTGAGGGGGTTTTCTTGGAATGGGAGAAACTTTACTGCTCACTTTTTTATGTTTATGTAAGCCTGACATCCCCTGCTAAGTGACATTCTGGCATTTATTACTGTTAACATTTTAATGAGGCAAAGAAGTTTTGCATTACTTAGATTCAAATGTGTCAAATGAGCTAATAAGCACACTCAGATTTAATCTTTTTTACCTCTTGAGCAGAAAACCCACAGTAAATAAATTAATAACATTGATCTGAAGTGCTGGAAATTACTTTAAATGTTATTAGAATGCAAATTAACCCCAGAAAGGAAATAAATACAATCCAGATCATATTTAAATATTTTAAAATTGATTGTACATTTTTCTTACAAAACTTTCTTTATCAAATCATAATAACTCAACACACACACACACACACACACACTTTGTTAAAGTAATATCTCAGAGTATTCCCATCATGACAAGTGAACACAAGAAATGATCACAAAAGCATAAAGAATTCTGCATGCTAGGAGCATTTGTAGAAAATTCCAACAAATAGATCACTACCTACAGCCAGTTTCTAACCCTCATTCAAGGCTGGATTAACTCTTCTGGGGGCCCAGGGATATTAGATTGTGTGGGGCCTCCTAGGTTCTGGGATGGGGCCAAAAACTTGAGGCAGGAGGGTGGGAGTGGTGCAGGATGAGGTGAGGGTTCCAATGGCCGGTGAAGGCTGTGGGAGTGGGAGGGGGGCTGGGGATGAAGAGTTTGGGATTCAGGGGCTCCAGGCTGCAATCAAGGGACTTGGTGTGTGGCAGGGGCTCAGGGCAGTTGGCTGGGTCTAGGCAAGTGTTTGGGTGCAGGAGGGGTCTTAGGGTTGGAATCTGGTATGTGGCATCTAGGAGGGAGTTAGAGACTTAAGATGGGGATGGTGCTGAGGGTGCAGAGTCTGGGAGGGAGTTCGGTACAGGAGGTGTCTGGGGCATGGGGTTGGGGTGAGGGTACTTAACTGCACTCCCCTTTGGCGGTGGGGAGAACAGGTGGCTCCACGCAGGCTCCCTTGCAGGCACCGCCCCCCCATTGGCTGGGAATCGACGCAGCTGTGGGAGGATCGGAGCGAGGAAGAATGGCAGCGTATAGAATTGCCTCCCCCCACCAGGCAGAGCTGGCCAGGAGCACAGCACACAGAGGCTTTAGGGCAGGGGTCTCAAACTCTCCATCCGCAGCCACAGCCCCACTCCTTCTCACCACGGCCCTGCCCTCCCACCCCCATGGCACTAATGATTAGGGGGAGCTTGCCAGGACTAATAGCCAGAAACTCTACTTAGGGACAGATCTGTAGACCCCCTATTTTCTGTTCTTTAGCTGTTGTAAAATAATCAGAAACCTTGCTGAACTGGCCATTGGAGGATACCCCCATCTTACAGAATTTATGGGTGGCCCCTCGCCCAGCTTTTCTACACAGGGGATGTCTCTAGAGGCAAGGAGGAGTTGCTTCATGTGGTTATGATCCCGTGCTCCAGGATCAACCCCTTGGGATTTGGGCAATTGGCAGAATCCCAGGGAAGTGACTCAGTGCTACTGATCGCAGCTTCAAGGGAGAGCAAAACTACCTTTGTTTAAACCCGACAAAAGCTGACCTTCACTCATGAAGACCAGACCCAAGAAACTGTCTCTTAGCTAGAGAGTATTCTTGGGCCAAATTCATCTTTGGTGTAAGTCAGATGAGTTGCATTGGAGTGACTAGGGCCTTCTTTGTGTAAATCTAAATGGGGTTTTTTTTCTAGCTCATTCCCACCTGTAAAAGCAGGCAGATAGACAAAGCCATTTAATCCATGTGGCTGCTCAGTGCTACTGTTTGTTGATGATAGATGCACTTTTATGGTTCAGTCACAGGGAAAGGATGTTTTGCTTCATTTACGATCCTATAGTCTGAAATGAATTCTAGTTCTAGCAGAGGATCAGTTTGTAAAAATATCAGAGAGTGTGCCCACTTCTGTTATTATCTAGCTACTTGGCTTATATCTGGCATCAACTATTTTATCTTTCCCCACTCCCCCCGCATTTCAGGGTACATCTAGACTGCGTTCTTTTTTCAAAAGGAGATATGCAAATTTGGCGCTAATTTGCATATCTTCTTCCAATTGCTTTTTCAAAAGTGGTTTTTTCAAAAAAGAAAACAGTTTAGACATGGTTCTTTTGAAAAAACCTCTTTTTCGAAAGAACCCTGCACACCTCATTTTTTGAGGAAGAAAGGTTCTCTCAAAAAAGTGGTTTTTTTCCGAAAGAACTGCATCTAAATGGCTTTCTTTTTGGGAAAAAAACGCTTTCGAAAAAGCAATTGGAAGAAGATATGCAAATTAGCACCAAATTTGCATATCTCCTTTCGAAAAAAGAAAGTAGTCTAGATGTACCCTCAGTTATGTATCATCTTGTCCATCTTTTGACCTAGCAAGGCAACAGCAAGAAGTTGAGGCCTTGCTTCCTCCAGTCTAGTGCTATGGTTGTGCTAAAAAAAAAAATCTGTTATATATTTGGAATGCTCTAATTGCACGGTTCTATTTCCAGCTGTTGGAATCTGCACTAGAATTTTAATTAATGATTAAATTCATGCAGCAGATCCTAACAGCAGGAAACAGCTATGTTATTTAAATAGGCTTTGAAATGATCAGATTTTATCTCCCAGAACAGCACTCAAAAGCTGCCTTTGTTCTTCTGAAAAGACTCAAATTGCATAATAGTTTGGAAGAGGTCAAACAATGAATATTCAAAAAAATTACTATAACTGGGCTAGCTACCATACAATGGTGACACACCTGGCATGTGGGCATAGGTGTTTCCTAACCAAGAGCCAAATCAGTCCCACCTGCAGAATACCAGGAAGGAATATCTCCGTGGAGAGTTTCCAATAAATTATTCTCTGACCGAATGGGAGGACATCTACTGAATGGGCAGGGAGTTTGGACTTTGGAATCTGTGGGCTCTTAATATCCATACATTAGGGCTATCTATTAGGTGGGCCTGTGACGCCATGCGACCTCATGTACCCCTGTGGCTCTTATCCACTCCTCTGTCAGCATAGGCTTAGTAAGGACATGATGACAGAACTTCCACCGTTTGCTGCTGCCCCAGATCACCCTAGAAAAAAACATTCTCTTGAGGAGAGGGAATCTGTGGAAATGCTAACAGCATAACTTGGGAGGTGATATACCACTGCCATATTTCTGTGCGGTACTATGGTGACATTTTGTTGCAGTATGGTAGGGCTATTCCACTACTATGCCCACTTCTTCACTTGCGGGAAGATCAACACTGCGGTGGTCAATCTTTTGGTGTTTGATTTAGTGGGTCTAGTAAAGACCCACTAAATTAAACACCAAGGATGCCCCCGTCAGCACAGGTACTCCTACTCTTTGTGAGGAATAAAATATTTTTCTTATTGACCTCCCTCTATAAGGAAGGCACTGAAGCTCAGCTTAAGGTACGTCAACTCCAGTCACGTTTTTTACGTAGCTGGAATTGTGAACTTTAAGCCAAACTTCCCCCATAGTGTGGACCTGGCCTATGTCACTGCATAGTATCAGGTTGCTGTGTTCAACACAGTGATGACATTTCAGCACAAGGTGACAATGATGATGTTTCCCCACTACATATCCTTGCTGCATTACAATGCTGTTTCAATGCAGTGTTTAGCTGCCATGATTTTGTGCCACATTATAATATGCTGTAGACATCTTACTGCCCTGCTGCAGTGGTGCATCACAAAGTTTCAGTGGAAAGTGGTGGTGATATTTCCTCATCCCGTTGCTCTGCTGTGGCATTGCAATGCTATTTCAGTGCAGTAGAATAGATATCTCAGTGCCCTATCACACTGATGCATCGCCATGATCATTTGGTGCAAGGTGATAGTTATGTGGCCAGCCTTCACGTAGTTGTGCTGTGTAACCATGGTATTTCAGTGCAATGTTTCATTGCTGTGCCACTGTAACATGTCATAATAACCACATTTCAGTGCAATGTGAGGATGATGTTTCATTAGCCCATCACTGCACTATATTGTAATGATGTTTCTTCATCAAGCCAGGGAGACATTTTACCCTCACGTCACCACGCTACATATGGATGGGGTTTTAAGGTAATGCAGTGTAGATGTTTCACCTTCATTTTGTAGTACTGCATCACCATGAGGTTTTGGCGCAAGAGAATGGTAATGGTGATCCCCACACCATCGCCCTAGTGTCATGTTGTATGATGCTGTTTCTGCACAATGTGATGATGATGTACTACATTGTTGCACTGTATCACAATGATTTTTCTGTGCAAGGCTGTAGCGACGTTACACTGTTGCCTTGTTCTATTCTCTCACAATTATATTTGGTTCAAGGCAATGGTGTTCAGCTGCTATATTGACATGCCACATCATAATAGCATTTCAGCAAACTCTGATGGGAATGTTTCTAGGGATTTTGGATATTGATTAACTGAATAATCATGTAACCGCATCAAATTTTAGCAGTTACACAATTATTTGATAGTCCCCGGAAGTGGAGCCAGCAGTCAGTGTGCTCCTGGCCCAACTCCTGGGGAGCCCCCTGCTATCCCGCACTGCTGCCTCTGTATCAGAGACAGAAACATGGGGCAGCGGTAGCTCCTCTCTGTGAGGAACTTTGTTGCAGCCTCCCCTGCCTCACCCCTATGCACTGCTGCCTTTGATAGAGGCAGCAGTGTCGAGGGAAGGGGAAGGTGGCGGCGGTGCACACGAGAAGCCGGGTTTTAAGATGGCTCCCCCTGAACACCGGCTCCTGCCTGTCCCCCCCCCGCCCCGCCCCTTCCCCTGCCCCTGCGAGAGACCGCAAGGGGGGAGCAGGCAGCTCTGTGGAGCTGGCACACGTGGAGAGCTGGCTTAAAAGCCAACTCCCCACATGTATGTGCTCCTGCCTCTGCTCCCTCTTCACCCTGTGCTGGTGCCTCTGATAAAGAAGTAGTAGGGTGGGAGGGAAGGGGCAAGTGGCTCCCTGGGAGATGATACACATGGCAGCCAGCTTGAAAGCGGCTTCCCATTTGTACCGGCTCCCGCCTGCCCCCCCCCATCAGAGCCAGCAGCGTGGAGGGGGGAAGGGAGAGGGGGGAACAGGCGACTCTATGGGATCCGGTGCTTGTGGGGACCTAGCTTAAAAGCCAGCTTCCCATGGGCACCAACCCCCACCTCCCCACCTTGCTGCCGCTATATCAGAGGCAGCAAGGTAGGGAGGAATGTGTGTAGTCAATAGGATTAACCAATAAGCCCAGGCTTATCAGTTAATCATGTAGTCAGCTACACATTGACATCCCTAGATGTTCTGTGGTCAAATCGATGTGTTGTTTTAATGCAGAGGGACAGTGATGATGTTTTGGTGTCATGCCGTCACCTTCTCCTAATGCTACTTCAGTGCAAGGAGATGGAGGTAATGTTTTACCCACACATGGCCATGCTGTATTCCAGTGAGTTCAAGCACCTTGTCATCATGACGTACACAACATTACCTTGGAGTAGGATGGTTGTGTTTCAGTGCAAGCCAAGTGTTTCTGAATAAGTAGTGTCTTAGTGTGGGCTCATTAGTGTCTCTCTGTGAGAGGGATCTTGGAAGGGGCTGTGTTGGGGCAGGGTGGAGCTATCTCAGATGGAGGCATCTTGGGGTGGGAAAGTGGTGTCTTAATGAAGGACAGAGGCATTTCAGGGCTGAGCAGTGGTGTCCTGGCACTCAGTGGCAGTGTCCCTGTGTGGCATAATGAACATTTTGGTGATCTGGAACAAAGACACCACATACAGAATGGTAGTGTTCCAGTATGGTGGCTCTTTCTGGGTGGTGGATTGTGCTGAGTGGGGTTGTCTCACATGAGGCAGTCAGTGATGTATTTAGCAAGGCATGTGAGTGTCTCTGTGCAGTGTGGTGGTGCCTTGGGACAAGGCAATGGTCATTTTGGCATGGGAGGATGGAATCACAATATGGGGCTGTTGAGTCTGATGTCTCTGCGTAGGTCTATCTTGGGATGGAGGAAAGTTTTCTTTACACAGTAGCATCTTGGCAGGTGAGCAGTGGCCTTTTTGGTGAGTGATGGCAGAGTGTTGGTGCAATAACACACCAGCATAGAGGCCATTTTGCTGAAGGTTATTGGTGGTTTTGCATGGATGTTTTTTGGTAGGTGTAGGGACAGTGGCTGTTTTAGTATTGGGCTCTTTTTGGTGCAACGCGGTGACATCTGGGTGCAGTGGTCTCTCACAGTGGGGTCCTTGCCTGGAAAGTGTTCATCAGTGAACATTTCCAGATGAACCTTGAAAAGTTGCTAGAAGGCACAAAACACTGCCGGGGTCCCTGCTGCAGCCCAGCCCCGTGCCACATCCCCAAGCAGAAGCCCGGCCGGCACCTTCCCCTCGCCGCATCGCTAGTGGCACAGCGCCCCCTGCAGGCCCAGCGTATCTTCGGTGCCGGCTGGCTCTGCGCCTCTCGCCCGCGAAGAGCGGAGCAGAGGGAGGGGGCACGCCCCAGTGCACAGGCGTAGTCGAGCCGTTTGAGAGACATTTCGCACGAACGCGTTGTCCCAGCCATGTCGTATGCGCATGCGCCAACCGCAGGCTCCTCTCGCCCATCCAACCTTTCTCAAAGGCAGGGGCCGGAACCACCTGAGCTGCGCACGCACATTACCCCCAAAGGAGGCGGGGTCAGTGGCAACCCGTCGGACGGCGCGTGCGCATGGCCTGTCTAGAGGTTTGGGCGTGGAGGCGGGGTTTAGAGGGGGGGGAGAAAAAAAAGCCGTTGCGGCGCGCAGGCGCAGTGCCGAGTAAGCGGGGCGAGGCTTGTGCTCAGCTGACGCCGGAGCGGTGGGGCTGGGGGTCGGTTGGCGGCGGCCTGCTCGGGCAGAAAGGGGGTCCCGCTATGGCGACCACTGTCAGCACCCAGCGGGGCTCGGTAAGTAACCGCTGCCCAGGGCCACGCGGGGCGGGAACAAGGGGTCTCCTCCGGGCCCGGTCTCTGTCCTTCCCACCATTGGCCGTGGGCCCCAGCGGCTGCCCTCTCGCCATAGCCCCCGCTGGCTGTGCGGCCCCCCCGCCCTTCGCCCCTAGTGTCCGGTGCCAAGGGGCCCCCGCTGCCAGCAACCCCCCCCACCCCGTGTGTGTGTGTGTGGTGGGGGGGGGGGGAGTCTGCCCCTTCTTCCCACCGGGAGAAGGGCCTTTAGGGGACTCCCCTCCCCCCACGAGGCCCCGGGAGGCTCTGCCCCTTCCCCCAGCGTAGCCCTAATCAGGCAGAGGCGGCGAAAAGGGGACCCGGGAGGAGCGCAAAGTGGCGTGCGGCGCCCTCCCTGCTCCCAAACGGCTGCCTGCTGCTGGGAAGGAAATGAGACGTTCGGGGGGCAGCTGTCTGTCTCCGTTGTGTCGTGGGGACATCTGCAGGGGGGTGTGGTGTGTTGGAGGTGTGTGCGTGGGGGGGAGGGGGAGCGCTAGGTGAAACTTCTCCCAAAAGTTGTGTGATGATGAACCAGTTTACAGCAGCCCATAAGGGTCATCATGGCTGTTTCAAATCAAATCCTTCTCCTAGGTGTGTGCACAGGTGAGATGTTGAAATGGGCCACTCTGTAGTGCTGCCAGTGTCTTAGTGCTATACACCCCATTCCTGCATACAGTGTACACACAGGCTAGTGTGAGGAAGACTCATTTTTGAAAGTTTATTTTTAATTGAGGATTATATGTTACCACAATATACGGAGAACAAACAGTACAATGAATCTATAAGAAATGCTGAAAGACAAGAAGACTGAGCCAGTCCATTAAATTGCTGTAGTTAAAGAGCTATAGTTGTCTTTCTAATCTGTTGATGATACCCTTTGGGTGTCTGCCTTATTTTTTTTTAGTGATCTCATTTTTATTAGCTCTTCCTGACGGTTTGTCTTACCATGGTGTATCTTTCTCTCTCAGAAGTGTGAAAAAACAGCTGAGTGTAGCAACTTACAATGCTGTAAAGCACTAGTGTGGACAGTACTGCAGCACTGGGAGCCACACTCCCAGTGCTGTTAGCTACTCCCCTCATAGAGGTGGTTTATTTACCTAGAGCACTGGGAGATCTCTCTCTCAGTGCTCTTGCCGACTACGCTGCTGTTTTTAAGCACTACCACAGCAGCGCTTTAAACTTTAGTGTGTAGACAAAGCCTGAGTGGCTGTCTTTGTACAGTGAGTTGAAATAATTCTATTTTTGTTGTTAACTAAAATATTTAAGTGGGGTCATCTTTATTTAAAATCCTGAACGTTTTGGTTAGGGACCTACACTCTGCCCCGTATTATGAAATGCAGTTTTATCTCCTTAAGTTACTCAATATTTTGTGCAAAACCTGTATGATGTTAGGTTAGTCTCTGGCTATTACCTGGATGAAATTCAGGAGACAGCTTAAAATATAAAACATGTTTAGTCAGTGTTTTGCATTTTGCTGATATCTTTCATCTATCAATTGCCATTGAAAGTACTATGTTTTTGATATTTACATTAGTGTGCTAAATACATAATATAGCACTTGTCTTTTCAGCATGGATTTCGGGTGATTTTAAAGAAAAACTATGCTGATAATGTCCCAGTAAGTTATTAGTAATTCAGTACTATGTGCTGATTCAAGCTCTTCTGTACATATCTCTTACCCAGTATTATAATTTGCCCGACTTAAGTAAAACTTTGTTTAACTTATCACTTTTTATTTGTGAATGGGAGAGCCCCTGGTAAAACCACATGTCGTCTTTCCCAGTTTTAAAATCAAAGGGTCATTTGATTGTAAATCCAGTAATTTGATCTATGCCATCAGATGCCAGCAGTGCCCCACTGCTATATATATATACATATATATATGACAAACTGGACGGTCTCTGTGGGAAAGAATCAATGGACACACATTGGATATACGTAAAGGGAATATACAGAAGCTTGTTGGTGAGCATTTCAGCTAGCCTAACCACAGTCTGACAGGCCTGCAAGTAGCTGTCTTGTCACAAACCAGCTCTACAAGCCAAATACACAGAGAAGCCCTGGAATCCCAGTTCATCCACAAATTCAGTTCACATGCTAATGGACTCAATGGTGATATGGGCTGGTGGGGACTCTACCTACTTAATAACTGCTGAAGGTGCTAACAGCTCCCTGAGTGGTATCCTTCCTGTTTTAGGAATCTATCTATTGACTTTGATTTTTATCTGCTTAGGTTTAAGTACCCATTCTCCAGATACTTAATGATGCTCTGTCTCCCATCCTCCTCCCTTTTTTTTTCTCTCTCTCCTACCCCCGCCCCCCTTCCCCTCTCCTATTTTCATATCCCCAACTCATAACTCCGGTCATCTGAAGAAGTGGGCTGTGCCCACGAAAGCTGGTGATACCATCTACATGTTTCGTTAGTCTGTAAAGTGCTACCAGACCATTTGTTGTTTTTTTTTCCTGTAACAGACTAACTCGGCTACCCCCTGAAGCTCCTTAACATTTGGAGTTAGCCCTGTAATCCTCATCTCTTCAGAGAAGTGATTAATGGGCTTCTATTGATTCCTAAAACTGCCCTGTGTCTGGAATACATAATTCCCCTTTCTGTTCCTCTTTCCATAGCAAAAGATAAGACACAATTTCTATATTTCTCTCCCTATAGTTTGAAGGGCAACTTCTTCCAAAACTGTAGTACAAGTAAATAACCACTAAAGGGTGCTAAAGCACTAAATATTTCATCCAACCCTATGCTGTAGGCTAGAGAATGTGACCTTTGTGGTTGTGGTAGTTTATCCAAGCAGGAAGAGTTCCAAGATTTTTCAAGTGTGAGTACCTGGCAGCACACAATAGAATTGGTGTCAGCAGTCAGCATATTCAATCTTATGTCCATGCATCCCAATCTGTAGCTCATTTATACATATTTAATAAGATACAAAGCTTGTCATTTAGTTTCAGATGATGAAAACTGAAGTTCCTTTTGACTAGCAGTAATAAGTGTTTAAGTGGAATATTCCTGGAGCTCTTCATAGTTTGGTGTCTTGACTAATAATCTTCCTTTCACAACAATAGAAATTCTAATATGTGAGCTATGGCTGATTTTTAGTGGCAGCTGTATTTTTCTTTGTAGTTATATGATCAGTATCTTGTATCTTTAACAAGTGCGGTGGATATGAGAGGTGCCATTAAAAAAATCTGTTGGCTGGATTTCAAATTAAGTCTGCGAGATAATACAAAATTAATGATGCCTTAAAATGCTCCTTTTTGCAGTCCATTTTATGTTTATTGGTGACACAGTATCTCTTCATTAAGCTGGAGCTCCTGGCTGTTTTATCACTCAGAGCTCTTTTGCTAAAGAGGTGCTGCTTTTTCTGGATATAAATTAACTTTTGACTTGCTGTTCTCTCATGTTCTTAACAGAAGGAATGTATGAGGAATCCTAATTTAACTGTGTTGCAGAGGGATGCACTTAGACCTGAAATGCCACTGCCTAGTGATGGTAAATATCATCTAGTTATCCTTGACCAAGCAGCAGCAGGATAAAATTTGGGTTCTGCAATAAATTTTGATTCAGAATTTCTGATTAGAAATAAGTGGATGCTTATAATACCTCCATGCACTTAATATTTTTCATGAAAATGCAGTTGAAGCTGTAAATGTTTGCCTTGTAGTCATAGTTGTGATATAGTGGTGGTCTCTGCGGGTATACTGCTGTCAGAAAATGTGCAAAGTGATGTAGATAGAGCTACTGAGTGCTCATTTACTGAAGAAATATGCTTTCAGAAAGTTACCCTGATTCACTCAAAGGCTTTCTGTTACAACCAGAAGTCTTGTCTGCTACACACAAAAACTTTGGAGGAAAGGAAGGTTTAGTGATGCATAGGCTGATGTGAAAGTATTCAAAACTTCTCAGTGCAATCAGTACTGAAATTCTGAGAAGCATTTCCTCCTCTCTTCACAGACACATACTTTTTTAAAGCAAATCTCAATATGAATTAGAAGCCTAGTCCTACATCAACATTTTTCACTCAAGGAAATTAAGATACAGAGGTTCACTATCTTGTTAATGGTTACTCAGCAAATCTGTACAGGTTGGAACTCTTTTAACCAGGATTCACTGGTCTGGGAACATCCATGCTGCAGCACAGATGTTGCAGGAGCAGAGTCCCAGTGGAGGGCCAGTGGCAAGGATCCCTGCAGGGCTGGCAGAGCAGTGGGGTGCCCACAACAAGCCTGCTATCAGCGTGTAGCAGCAGGTCTGGCCAGTGGGATTGGGGAGACATGCGTGTAGCTGTCTGGTGGGGCTGGGAGCTGCGGTAGCTTGGTGGGGCAGGGATCCATGGCATGCAGCTACCTGGTGGGTCCCAGAGCCCCAGTGCAATGTGCATGGCTGCCTGCAGGATCTGGAGCCCCAGCACGGCATGTGCAGTTGCCGGTTGGGTTCTGGAGCCCAAGGTTGGCATGTGCAGTGTGGCCCAGAGCTACCGCAGTGATGGCTGCCCGGCGGGGTCCACAGGGCATTGGGGCCAGCAGGAGGCGAGGAGCTGGCCAGGAGGCCGGCGGGTGGCAGCAGGGGGTCCACAAATGACCTCCTCTAGTCCAGCAAAATCCCTCATTGAGGACTGGACAGGTCGTGAGGGTGCCAGACCAGGGAGGTCCAACCTGTAGCTGAACAGTAGGGCATAGATGTCATGGAGCCCAGAGCTTAAATCTCTAAAAATACACATTTTCTATCAGTCATTATAATGGGACATTAGTTTTGATCTTATTCAAAAGGTCAGTGAGTTTTTTTTTTATTCTCCAAAAGCTGTAGTTCTTCACACTCGTTTCATAGATACAATGGCCTTGATCTGGATGTCATGTGACTCGTATGTCTATTTGTAAATAGCTAAAAAGATTGTTTTGAGTGAGATCCTGACTGGTATCAGACTTGATGAAATCAGTCATTTCTTTATTTGTAAGTAAGCCTTACAGAATCTAGTTGGTCCCTGATCTAGCTGTCCATATAATTAATTCAGCAGAAGTAAAATAATACATTTTAACTAGTGCCTTTATAGAATTTTTTTTACTGAAAACACTTGTGTCCAGAGCTTGTATTTATGCTGATAGTGCTTGACCTTTTCTGTTGACCCAAGTTGGTAAAAGCCACAAATTTTAAGATATCAGTTCTCCAAAATGCTGTTTTTCCTCATAGGAATAGTTAAACTGAGGTTTGTGAAGATCAGTAAGTAGTGGAGAAGCAATAGGTAAATTGGATTTTTCATGATGTAAAAAGCCATGCCCTATAATACTAACTAAATAGCAACCCTTGTGTTCTCCCCCCCCCCCCCCAAAAAAAAACCCCACTCTACCTAAGAACTCCTTTGTTAATACAGAATTAAGGTTTTCTAGAGACAGCTAGTGCCTTTCCAGAGTATCAAGTAGGGATGCTCGCAAACTTTTATTTTTGTAAATCGGTAATTGCTGACTTTTTTTCAGCAGTTCCACGTTTACACATGGGGGGCAGGCTGGAGCTGATGCTTGCAAGGAGCTAGCTGAAACAGAGGCAGCAGTGTGTGTGCGGGGGGGAGGGGAGAACAGCTCCATGGGAGCCAGTGCTGCCTCTGTGGGAGGCGGTAAGGGGGGGTCAGGAGGATCTGCGGGAACTGGCATGTGCAGGGAGCCAGCTTAAAAGCCTGCTCCCCATAGACACTGGCTTCCATCTTCCCCCCCCCCCCACTCCCACCCACACACAGAGGCAGCGTGGGTGGGGAGTTGCCTGTAGTGGTTGGGATTAACTGATGAGCCCAGGCTTATCAGATAATCATGTAAACGACTACACACTAAAATCACTAGTATCAAAGTCAGCAACATTCAGTCTTAAGAAAAACAAGAAATACGTATTTAGAGTTTTGCCGAACTCATCACTGTGGAAGGTCCTACCAAACTCATGGTCCATTTTGGTCAATTTCATGGCCATAAGACTTTAAACAAAATTCATGGCTTCATCTATTTAAATCTGAAACTTCATGATGTTGCAATTTTAGGATTCCTAACACAAAGTTGTAGGGAAGGTCACAAGGTTATTGCAGGAAGAGTTGTGCTACTGCTATAGAATCATAGACTACTAGAACTGGAAGGGATCTTGAGAGGTCATCCAGTCCTGTCCCCTACCCTCACAGCAGGACCATGCACTATCTAGATCATCCCTGACAGATGCCTATCTAACCTGCTCTAGATATCTCCAGTGATGGAGATCCCACAGCCTCCCTAGGCATTTTATTTCAGTGTTTCATCACCCTGACAGCTAGGAAGTTTTTCCTAATGTCCAACCTAAACCTACCTTGCTGCAGTTTAAACCCATTGCTTCTTGTCCTATCCTCAGAGGCCAAGGAGAACAATTTTTCTCCCCCTTCCTAATAACACCCTATCTTTACTTTTGTGCTGCTGCTGGTGGCAGCACTGCTTTCAGAGCTGAGTAGCTGTAGAGTGGAGGCTTCTGGCCAGGAGCCTCATTGCAAAGGCAGAGCTGCTACCAGCAGCAATGCAGAAGTAAAGCTGACATGATATATGGCATGGGGCTTCAGTCAGTAGCTGCTACCGTCCAGCTGCCCGGCTCTGAAGGCAACAGTGCGGAAGTGAGGCTGACATAGTATGTATTGCCACTCTTCCACGCTGCTGGTGGTGGGATGCTGCCTTCAGAGCTGATTACCTGGCCAACAGCTGCTGCTATCCAGCTGCTCAACTCTGAAGACAGTGCAGAACTAGGGTGGCAATGTGATGTAACCCCCGCCCCCATAACCTTGAAACTCCCATTTTGGGTTAAACCCCTTATTTTGAGAAACATTGGTGTGACAAAGTGGGAGTTTCATTCACCTTGTTATGTTGCATGTAGGGATGTAAGCAACTAGTTGACTATCCGATAAGCAGAAAGAGGCAGCAAGGGGAGGAGGAGGGGGGAGTGCTGGGGGGAGCTGGCTTAAAAGCCAGTTCTGTGGCAGGGGTAGGGGCGCAGCGGTGGCGTTTCATATTTGAAATGTACAAGAGTCCCTTTCAAAGCGCAAGTGCCGCATAGTCTGGGGTCAGCGGGGGACTTAAAGGCCCTCCTGGGGCTCTTGTAGATTTAAAAGGTGGAACGGCACATGGCACTTCCACCTTGGAAATGTAGCAACGGTGGGCTCTTGCTACATTTCAAAGCAGAAGTGCCCTTATCGACTAGTCGATAGAAATTCCATCGACTATTCATTTAGTTGATCTAATTTTAATATCCCTAGTTGCATGTGATTTCTACTGTCCTATAGTAACTTCCGTGTGCCTTGGTTCTCCTGGGCACTGCACCAATACCTAAATGGTGATGGGAATTTTGGGTGTGACTTCCAGTAAGGGAGGCTGCCCCAGCCTCCTGTGCATACCCAATGGCTGATACCCTTTGTAACCTGAGCCCGGAAGGGGGTGTGATTAAGTGACACTTTTTGCTCAGGAAGCAAGATAGAGGCTTGGAGGAGGAGCCGGGCTGGGACTAGGAGCTGGGAGTGGGTCAATCTTGGCTGGATTGGAGTACAGGGGGAGGATCAGGGCCCTCTTCAAAGATGCTTCTGGTTAGTGTCAACAAATCTGTTCCACGCTGTGTCCCTGTCAACTAATAAAGCTTCTGTACTACCTGCTGGCTGAGGGACATTTGACTGCCAGGGAGCAGCCTCTGCCCACTGCGGGCCCAGGCTTTCTGTGGACAGAGGGTTCTGTGGGATGTGGCACAGCCTCTGTCCATGGGGAGCTCAGAGCCCCCAGCAGACGGGCTGCTGCTGCGGACCAGCTTCTTTCCAAGGTGAGCCTGGGCTGCTGCAGACAGTGGCAACCCCCTCTGCCCCCACACTGCCTGAGGCAGCAGTGTGGGGAAGGGGCAGGGGGGAGGCAGCACTGCAGAGCTGGTGCTGGGGGAACTGGCTTTTAAGCTGACCCCCTCTCCTCCCCCCCGCTGCCTCTATAGGAGGCAGATGTTTTCTGGAAATGCATTAAACTATAAGGTCCTGCTAACATATGACTTAGATAATGACAAAACCTGCTGCTGACTGCATTGCTGCGAACACAGTTTAAGGGGGGCAGTTGTCTTCTAAGTCACTTTATTACTGATGATTTGTAGATGGCAATTGTTCTCAGTTACATTGCAAAGCACAGCAACTATCTTTGTAACCATTGAGCTTTGAAGCTTTGTTGTGGTTTTTTTTGTAACTTTCAGCTATCTTGCCTTTTAAATTCTGTACCTTGTTGTAAGAGTGCAACTTTGTAATCTTTGTAAGTCTCAGCCTCTTTGCTTGTAACTTGCTCTAAGCTGCATTCCACCCTGTGATAAGAATGTGTGTGAATGGAGACTAGAGCATGTTTGGGGTCAGGGAAACAGCAAAGCTAAACATGTGGAGTCAGGTGGTGACTAATTAAAGAGACAATAGTGCTCTTAGCCATAGGTTCCCAAACTGGGGGGCCTGAGTCAATTTCCCCCTCCCCCCCCCCAGAAAGAGCCCTGTCCATCAGGTAAAAAATTTCAGAAAATACCATATGAAATGTTCGATATTTTCTGTGTTTCCTTGTTTGGGCGTCTGCCGGAACATGCGCAGCCTGGGCTGGCGCTGCAGAGGGAGAATGGAGCATCCCGGGCAGACTTCAAAATGGCTGCCTTAAAAGAGCAACTTTTGGGGGGGGTTAACGACTTTTCCTCTTGAGTACCAGCACCTTTTTTTTTTTAAACACTGGTCCCGGGAATTAAACACTGGTCCTGTGACTGTTCTTTGGCCCCTGTCAGTTCCTTTTTTTTCTCAAGTTTTGCTGCTATTTTTTGTGAGGGAGGGCATGAGGGTTTCTCAAAAAATCAAAAAGGGGGCATGATGCTGAAAAGTTTGGGAGCCACTGGTCTAAGCAAACAAAGGACCCAAATCGAGGGGAGGTCTGGGCATGTTCCTTGGTGATGAACATGGAGGTAGGACCCCTGCGTGAATGACAGGAGCCACCCAGCTCTTATAAAAGGAGGAAGCACGTGGCAGAAGCCCTCTTTCTGATCAGCTCGCCAGCCAGGATCCATGTCTAGAGGCAAAACTCTAGAGTCAATATGCCTTGGCTCGCTCTGCACAATCCCCTTGAATTTAACCCTGTAGTGGGTTGTTAATTCCTCATTTAATAAATCCATATGAGTGTAACCGTGGGGTGGACTCCAGTGAAATTCGGGGTAACACCCCTTAACACTGTTGTCTTGGGGGCTGGGGGGGGGTAGAGGCACAGCAGGAAACAGCACAAGCAGGGACTGAAGCAGCCTCCACTCATGCCGCTTCTGCGATTCTGCTTTTGAAATGTATAAGAGTGCTAGTGGAGCTCTTGTACGTTTCAAAGACTGAGGTGCCACAGGGAGCGCAGGGCCAGTCCTTCGGGAGCCCCGTGCTCCCTGTGGGGCTTCTGCTTTTGAGCTGTAGCAAGAGCCCAGTAGGGGTTCAAAGGCAGAAGTACCCTTATAGACTAATTGAATAGTCGATGGAAATCCCATTGACTATTCGACTAGCTAATCTAAATTTAACATCCCTACTCTGAAGTATTGTAGGTTTTGGGCCCAGTTTTAAGTAGAGGCCCAAATCCTCAATTTTGCTACTCAAAGAATCCATATCAGAGGGGTAGCTATTAGGGATGTAAAATCCCATTTAGATGGCTAACCAATTAAACATATTGTTTAACCAGTTAATTGATTTAAGGGGGAGTGAGGGGGGGGAGGGTCCACTACAGCCTGGCTGGAACACCCCCCCCCCCCCCAAACCACTGGGCATGAGTAGCCCCCCTGCCTGTGCCTCACCACCACAGGCAGGGGCTGCACCAGGCGGGGCTGGAGCAGCCCTTGCCTCTAGTGGGTCCCCCAAGGCACTAGACCAGATTACTGGCTGTGGCAGGTGGGGACCTGCTCCAGCCCCCACTGTTTAACTGGTAAGCCTCACCCTTAATGGGTGAAGCTTACTGGTTAAGGTTAACCATTCACATCCCTAGCTGTGTTAGATGTTGTTGTGGATACAGTCTGGGAATCATGTGGCACCTTAAACAGATTTGAGTCTAAGCTTTCATGGGCAAAAACCCACTTGAAATTACTAGGGATGTGATAGTGTAAATGTGTTAATGGTTAATTGGTTAACCTTCATGGTTACTGAGCTCTTCCACTCCTCCCCACTGATGCCCCTGTAACAGAGACAGCAGTGGGGGAAGGAGGGATAGGGAGAAGCCGGTGCTCACAGGAAACTGACTTCGAAGCAGGCTTCATGCGAGCATCCAGCTGTCAGCAGTGCAGGGGTCAGGTGGCTCCCTGCCTCTGATACAGAGGCAGCAACATGTGGAGAGGGGAAGGGAGCCAGGTTGGGAGTTGGTTGGTATGGGGGCTGACTTTTAAGATAGAGGCAGCAGCATGGGTAGGGAGGGGCTGTGTGTAACCTTGAAGATTACCCAGTGAGCACAGGCTCATCAGTTAACTGTGTAAACGGTTACACTTTCACATCCTTCGTGCTAATGCAGCCAATTCAGTCAGGGTAGTTGTCAGTTTTTGTCCACGAAGAAATCTTATGCCCAAATAAATCTTCATCTTTTAAGATGCCACAGGACTCCTTGTTGTTTTTAAAGAATCCATTGACACTTAAAAGGACACCAAAATTGGCATTTAAGGTATCCAAATTTCAGACGTGACCTCTCAATTAGGGATGTAAGCGACTCGTCACTGCCCCCCTCCATCAGAGGCAGCAAGGCGGGGGGGCAGGAGCCATTGCTGGGCAGAGCCGGCTTAAAAGCTGATTTTCCCCCAGCATCGTCTCTGCAGGGGAGGCAAGGGGTAGCAGGGATCGGGTGCAAGCCGGGAATCAGCTGATTCCCGGCTCGTACCCAGTCCCAGGATGCTGCGTCTCTGCTTTTTAAACATATTAAGAGCCTACTGGCTCTTAATACATTTAAAAAACTGGTGCTCAGCGGGGTTAGCTCCCAGTGCTGGGAGTTAACGCCATTGTGGCTTCCCCGCTTATTGACTAGTTGATGGAAATTCCATCAACTAGTCAATTGATTAAATTTAACATCCCTACACTCAATACATAATAATTGCTTCACCTACCATTCTTTATAGCCAGCTCTGAAATGAAAATATGCCATACATTTTTCAGTGAAGAGTGTTCTTCACTAAGAATGTATAATATCATATCCACTTCAAATGTGAAAGTATATTTAGTTGTTAGAATATAAATATTAAGGAAATTGATACATTAAAGTAGATTTTAAAGTGCAAGAAAAGCCTAATCAACTCATGACACTTATTTACTAATGCCATTTTTCAGATAAATTCATTCTACTGATCAGCTCAACTTTATAAGAATAAACAATGTGATAAGTACTTCTTCCTAAACAAATCATTATACATGTAGATTTTTTTTGCTCTGTATTTTTTAATTTAGAAATGAAAACTGTTGATGTTTGCCATTTGAAAGCTTTTCTAGTACTACTCAACTTCTGTTACTGTTCTTTGACGAGTACTTCATATTATGCATTCTGTTTAGAACTGGCTTCAAAGCACAACATTGACAACACTCCAACTGTGCATTTTCATTGTGGGAAACACTCTCTGCAAGTCTTTGTTGCTTTATATAAACCTCAACAAATTGATACAGAAAATGTGCAAGTCTGTGCCAAGGGGACAACAGAAAGGATTTTGTAGTCAGTCACCAGCTTGCTGGTGAAACATGTAGTGCGCTAGCTGTTACCACATCACTTAAACAGTATTGTTTAGAAGATGAACTGCAAACATCTTGATTTTTATAAATGGAAGGAGTAAGATTTTTTTTTTTAAATGGAGATTGTGGGGATCTGTTTTGGTTACTTCACAGGTGTGGATTTACAGGGATACATATGCCATGCTTCCCCCTCCAGGAGCCATAGGTGGGGAGAGAGGCATCAGATTTCCCAGCCTACTCACATAGTGGCTACAGGGGATGCCCGCTTCTGGCAGTGGCTTCCCAGAATATAACAGGAACAGCTGATCCAAGAGACAGCAGAGATTGGTTGCTTAAACTACAAGGGCAACAGCAGCAAAGGTCTTTGTTTTCAGGGCCTGATCTCGGTTTTGGATTTTCATGGGATAGGAGAGGAGAGAGATTGTATTTCTAGGTGTTTTGAAGCCTACTCACACTTCTCTTCTGAAGTTCATGAACAACCTTAACTGTGCCTCATAATGATCTTGGTGGGGGAGGGGTGAAAAACTTCATTTTTTTTTTTCAGTTAGCATTTGAGATTCCAAATTAAACTAAAATGATTTAAGCCGAACTATGGTATTGCATAGAATTTCTACAAGGCACACTTAAGGATGTTTGATGTGCTAACTTTGTTTGTGTATATTAACATGTTAAGGTAAACTTGAAGCAAATCTGAATTCTGAATTTTCTAGGTTTATAATGTCTGTCTTGGGGATAATTTCAATATTTATATACTGTATTTTACTGTTAATCTCAACTATGACGGTTTTAATACAGTTTTTTGGTCTGGAAATTGTTAGTCCTTTCAAATGACTGTATCACCTGCCCTCCATTATTATTTTTTATATCACTGTGGTACCTAGAGCCGTCACTCAGGATTAGGGAATTTGTTATGTTAGGTGTTGTATAAACATGTATTGAGGTCTAGTTCTATAGTTTAATGTTTTGCCAGTATAAATATCAGTCCATTATAGTATTCTGGCAAAGCCCTTCCATTGTAGATGCAGTTTATGCTATCAGATAAGTACTTTTGCTGGTATAGCTTATCTTTATTTGCTAGCCAAACAAGCTATACTGATAAAAGCACTGTTCCACTAAGTTGTCAGCATAGAAATGCTATAAATATCTCTCACACGCCTGACTTGGAGGCAAAAGTTCCTAATACTGATATGGCCTAACATAGTCCTTACTGCAAAGAGAAAAGTAGATGCCCAGCACTTAGAGCAGTTTTTCTTCATCAACAAGACTATATTGTAAGGCTATAGGTCTTCAGTTTCTCTATTACCCTGTTCTAGTTGCTAGGAATATTTTTTTTTTTTTTTTAATTCTGGTTTGTTGGACTGGTACTGAGGTCAATTGTCATGTTACATAGACTTTAATCTTAGTTGTGGTGACAGATTTTCCATTCATGCCCTCTAGCACTGACTTCCTTTTGGTGGAATCTGTTTATTCTAACCCCACCTTAGTCAAACTAGCTTGTTGGTTTTAAGAGCTAGCTAGTGATTTATCATAAATTCAAGCTTTCTTGTTGAATAGTGAAAATATTTTGGGATTGTACAGCTGAGTACAGGTTGAACCTCTTTAGTCTGGCACACTCTGGTCTAGCAACACCCATGGTCCAGCATGATTTTAGTTAGCTGGATGTCCACTTATGGTCATAGCCAAGTTTCCCGTGGTCCCATAAAATTTGTTTACAGCCACCAGTCCTGGCTCTGTGTTCTGTGCTACTATTTAGCACTAACTTACTCCTGAATTTCTTCTAAGAGCACAGTAAGCAGTGCAAGTGTTAGTAATGCTACTAGAAAATATTGATCTTCCCTGGTTCGGAAACTCTCCAGTTCGGCGCCAGTCAGGTACTGAGAGTGCCGAATTAAAGAGGTTCAACCTGTACTTTCAAAGGTGACGGCTTCTGTTTTTTTTTTTTATATTGAAAGCTGGACTGAGAGGTGAGTAATGGGAACAGATTTTACCTAGATGTTTCAGCATTACGTAATGTGTTTATCATGTCTTTTCAACTACTGCCCCTTCTCTTTTTAAACTCTAAGGTGAATGAATGTACTATACAATAGCAGTTTGACGTTTCTCTTCCAATTTCATCTTAGTTTCTCTCCAATCTCTAATGTCAGTTCTAGCCAGCTCCATTGTTGCCCTCCTTGATGGATCAGCCATCTTTGACGCAATTGACCATGGACTACTTGAAATTTTGTCCTCTTTTGACTTCTGTCAATCTGTCCATCTACTGGTTTTTCTTCTACTTCTCTAATTGCTCTTTCTTTGTGTGTCCTGTGAAGGATTCTCATTATTCCCCCTTCCACCAGCTTTCTTTGGGGGTCCCACAGGGCTTTGTTCTTTTCTTCATGGCCTTCTCTTCTTCCTCTACATCTTATGTCAGGTAATCTCATCCACAAACTGCATTCAACTAATACTCTGTTTATCACTTTATCTTCCCACTTTCTGCATAACATCACCGAGGTGTAGTAGTTATTGGTTCATCCATGCAGCTAAAACTCATTCGCTTGCATCTTGATTACTGCAATCTTATCAAGAATGCTGCTGCAGAACACTTTTCTCGTCTGTCTCTTTGACTATGTAATTTCTCTTTCTCTGGAATCCCTTTACTGTCTCCCACTTCTTTCACATCAAACAAGTTGCCTAGCTTCACTTTTAATGCCTTCAGGGCTTATCCCTGCCATATCAATCATCTCTCATTAGCTGTTTTGCTATTTGACACTAGCATCTGATCAACGCATGATCTTAGCCTCCATGGCCCACTTGTTAAATTTTCAGATAAACTCTTTGTGCTTTCTATGGTACGCCCACATCTTGAATACTGTGTACAGATGTGGTCTCCTCACCTCAAAAAAGATATTTTGGCCTTGGAAAGGGTTCAGAAAAGGGCAACTAAAATGATTAGGGGTTTGGAACGGGCCCCATATGAAGAAAGGTTAAAACGACTGGGACTTTTCAGTTTAGAAAAGAGGAGACTGAGGGGGGATATGATAGAGGTATATAAAATCATGAGTGGTGTAGAGAGGGTGAACAAAGAAAAGTTATTTATTAGTTGCCATAATAGAAGAACTAGAGGACACCAACTGAAGTTAATGGGTAGCAGGTTTAAAACTAATAAAAGAACGTTCTTCTTCACACAGCGTGTAGTCAACCTGTGGAACTCCTTGCCAGAGGAGGCTGTGAAGGCTAGGACTATAACAGAGTTTAAAGAGAAGCTAGATAATTTCATGGAGGTTAGGTCTATAAAAGGCTATTAGCCAGGGGATATAAATGGTGTCCGTGGCCTCTGTCACAGGCTGGAGAGGGATGGCAGGAGACAAATCACTTGATCATTGTCTTCGGTCCACCCTCTCTGGGGCACCTGGTGCTGGCCACTGTTGGCAGACAGGCTACTGGGATAGATGGACCTTTGGTCTGACCCAGTACGGCCGTTCTTATGTTCTTAAATTTTCAGATAAACTCTTTGTGCTTTCTCTTCTGCTGTTCCACATTCCTGGGAGAATATCCACAAAACTATCTCACCCACCTTCAAATCCCAGTTCAGAAATCTTTGCTGTGATAGCTCCAAAAAACTTGACAATGCTTATGGTGTGTGGTTACCATATGGTCTCATTTTCTGATTTTACCCCCTTTCCCCCTCCCCCCCCCCCCCACACACCTGTATTCATTGGTTATCTCCTATCTTATTTAGACTATAAGTTTATTGGTGCAGCCACTGTTGTTTTGGTTTTGTTTTGAGTTTGTGCATCAGCTGCTATAATGGCACCCTCCTTTTCTTGCTATAGAACCTTTTCACTAGTGGAAAGGAGCTATAAATTAGAATCTGATTGTTTTGGGTTTTTTGTTCTACAGGTTTATATTGGTGAGCTTCCCCAGGATTTCCTACGTATCACCCCAACGCAACAGCAGCAGCAGATACAATTGGATGCACAGGCAGCTCAACAGTTACAGTATGGAGGACCGATGGGCACAGTAGGTAGACTCAGCATCACTGTAGTACAGGTATGATTTGTAGCTCTCTTCTAATACATTTGTTAATCTGTTACATCTTCTACCAGTGGCCACCTGAGACCTGGTGCTGAAATTGAAGTTGCTATGCTAATTGGATATGAGCAATGAGAACAATATTAAAGCAATAGCCATACTTTGCAGCTAAGTGGCTCTGTGTATTGGTCTCATTATGAAATAGGACCTGCACACACTGTCCCTAGCAGTGTTTGCGCACTAAATTGCACGGTATTAACTATAATGCACAGGACTACAATTCCCCTATTTAAAATGTCTCATTAGTACTTACTATTTTGGCCACCTACAGTAATTGAGTGGAAATGTGCTTCTGTCACGGCTAAACTATCAGGAGCATCAGGTTCCATATTTTCTTCCCAAAAGTTATTTTGACGCAAGCTTTTTTTTTAATCCAGGAATAAGATCAGTTATGCATATGTAAAATACAATACTGTGTAACTGTAGCTTATAATATTGGGGCTGAATATACAGTTGGGGCTGAACTAGAGTACCTCTGGAGATCCTTTCTAACCCTATGTGTCTGATTCTGTGATGTATATTACAATCGGTATGATAATTGTCCCTTTCTCATTTTATTTTAATTGTATTAATATTCAAAGTGAGAAGTTTTGGTGTTTCTGGGATTTTCTCTGGATAACTACTGTATCATCTTAACTTGCTAAACTTTCCTACAAATTGAAACTTTTACATTCCTTTCATTCAACAGTTATCTTGCCATCCAGCATTGGTTAAATAATAGGGATGTCAACATGTAATCAGCTACATGATAAACCCAGGCTTATTGCTGCCTGTATCAGAGGCAGCAAGGGTGGCAGCGGGAGCCAGCTTTTAAGATGGCTCTTTGCGTGTGCCGGCTCCACAGAGCTGTATACCCCCCTTCCTTGCTGCCTTCCACAGAGGCAGCATTGGGGGGAAGGGATGGTGAGTGAGGCAGGAACCGGCATGGGCAGGGAGCCGACTCTGCGGAGCTGCCTGTTCATACCTCCTTGCTGCCTCCCAGAGTGGCAGTGGAGGGGGAACAGGCAGGAACTGGTGCACACGGGGAGCTGGCTTTTAAGCTGGTCCTGGAGCATGTGCCAGCTTCTGTGGAGCTGTTCTCCCTCCCTCCCTCCCTCCATCCCTTCCTCTGCTTTCTTCTCTTCTCTCTCTTCCTCCCCCCCCCCCTCCCCCCCGGCCCCACCCCGAGGCAGCAGAGGAGGATAGGGCAGGCAGGAGCTGAAGCTTGCAGGAAGCTGGTTTAAAAGCCAAGTCCCATGGAGCCCCTCCCTCTACGGATGGGGAGGGGTGAGAGGTGGGAGCCGGAACACACAGGAAGCAGCTTTCAAGCTGGTTCTCCGTGCATATCGGCTCCTATGGAGCTGTCTGCCCCCTGTGCTGCTGCCTTGTTATCAGGGGCAGTAGGGGAGGGGCAGGAGGGGAGCTGGTGCTCACGGGAAGCCAGCTTCCTGTGAGCACCACTCCTCTCCCCACGCCCACATGTAAATGTGTAACCACTAAAAATTCAAGGAGTTACATGTTTACACAAATATCCAGCAGCTAACATCCCTGTTAAATAAACTCTTCCCATTTAGCTCCCTATATATGGGGGAGAGTCCTTACATTTGACACAAGGTTAGAGGGAGCTGTTAACATAATTTCAGAAGGGTTTGAGTCAATGTTCCCTCTAATCTTTTTCATCCATGTGTGGAATAAACTTTTCTGTACAATGAGGCATGTGCAAATGTGCACCACCAATAGGAACAAAAAAACTAGCTATGAGTACTCTGCTAATTAGCTAGGTGGCATTTGAATCTCCTGAGTGGCTGCATAAGTGCAGAACTTACAGGGAACACTGGTTTGAGTACTTTCTAGCTGGTAGACAAGATAAATGATTTTTGGTACAGCCTTTTGGACAGACTGAAGTGAGGTGAGGTAAGGTAAGGCAAGAACCTAGGAGACCAGAGTTCAGGAGGTACAACAAATTTGATGGACTTTTACCAGATAAAACATTGATGTTTTTGGAATCTTAAAATGTTTTGCTGCTTCATAGAAAATAATTTGTGCACATCGTTCAGTTTAGGAGTAATGTGATATATTTTGCTAATCAAGCCCCTTGTTAGTTGTATAAATAGCATTTGGTTCTGTCTCAATGTCAATATGACTCTCTTTAAAGAGAAGTTACTGTCTGAGTCTTGTGCTATTAATGCGTAAGAATACTGTTAGTCCAAGACTTGCTTCTAGCCAGCCTTTCACTACCTTCATTGCAGACACTATCCATATTTTGTGTATATGTCTAGAATATAAAAATTCCAAGGGGAAATGACTTGACAGTAAACTCTCAATCTTTCAATAAGAGTGAGCAGTGTAAACCATTGTGGCTTGGCTCTGAAGCCTAAGGGTGAGACCCTTTATCAGTACAGCAATATCATGCTAGCAAAGTGCTCTTAATGTACAAAAGGATTGTATCAGTAAAACCATTGTGAATCAGAGATTATGCCTCTTCATGTTCCTGACCAGTATAGGTGTGCTGGTAGAAGTCTGTAGTTTAGATACTGCTGTAGGAGTCTCACATCTAATCAGCTTGTTATGAAAACCCTCAGAGTAGATGAGGCTCAGGCATTACATGAGGTATGTGACAGTTGTAAGTGATGACAAGGAATTCCAAATCCTTTTAGAGGGGTTGCAGGGTCTGGGTAATGGGGGGAGGGAGGCGCTTCCCAGGGACACACATGGCTCCATGTTCCCTGCCTGCTCCCAAGTATTGCCCCTTGCTGCTGCTTTTAGCCAAGATTACGGCCAGTCCGTGCAGCAGGGGAAAAACCTCCAGGTAGCTGTGCTGCTGTTCCCTCAACGGGAGGTGGAGGGGTGGGAGGAGCAGCAGCGTGCGAAGCTGCTTCCTTCACCCATCAGGCATTGTCTGTGGATCAGATTCATCCTCTGCTTGCCTGATTCCGGCCAGTGAGGCTCGGGATTCTCCCTTTCTCCTCCTCCCACATCAGGGAGCTGGCGCTTCAGTGCTTGCTCCCCAGTGCTGGGAGAAGGAGCCTCTGGGACCAGATCCAGGTGAGCTGGCAGTAGGTTCCCTACCCCATTAAACTAATATATTGTTGCACTCATAAGAATTAATAAGAGAAAATGACAAACTTAGATTTTTTTTAAAAAAAATTTCTTTTATTTTCTTCATTCTTTATTGGTTTCTTTCCAGGCAAAACTGGCCAAGAACTATGGCATGACTCGCATGGATCCATACTGTCGAATACGGCTTGGTTATGCTGTGTATGAAACTCCTACAGCACACAATGGAGCCAAAAACCCACGCTGGAACAAAGTTATTCAGTGCACTGTTCCCCCGGGTGTGGACTCTTTCTATCTTGAGATATTTGATGAGGTTAGAGTTTATTTTTGCTTGGCTGCATTGAGGTTGGGATGGGAACTTACAAAGTTAGACTGAGCAAATATACCTTAGTGACTTATACCAGCCCACAGAGCGGGGGCAGACAAACTCTTTGGCCTGAGGACCATATCAGTGTATGGAAATTGGAGGGCCATGAATGCTCAGAAATTGGGGTTAGAGTGCAGAAATGAAGAATTCAAAATGTAGGAGGGGGCTAGGGATGAGGGGTTTAGAGTGCAGGAGGGTACTCTGAATTGGGACTGAGGCCTGCAGAAGGTGGAAGGGTGATCAGGGATGGAGCAGGGTGAGGGGGTGGCCTCAGGGTGCAGACTCCAGGCTATGCTTACCACCTCCAAGCAGCTCCTGGAAGCAGCAGCATGACCCTCCTTCCAGCTGGTTCCTATACAAATGCATGACCAGGTGACTGTGTGCTTTTCCCCTGTCAGGAGGCACTGCCCCTGCAGCTCTCATTGGTCATGGTTCCCAGCCAATGGGAGTTGTGGGGGCAGTGCATGGAATCCTCTAGCTGCCCCTACTTGTAGGAGCCTGCCAGAATGGGGAGATGCTGCTGCTGCTTCCAGGGGCTACATGGAGCCAAGGTAGGCGTGGAGCAGGACAAACCCAGGATCCTGCTCCCCAGTGGGAGTTCAAAGGCTGGATTAAAATGGCTGCTGGGCTAGATGTGGCCCACGAGCTGTATTTTGCCTTGCTCTGACCTGGAGTGTTTCTTTTTGTGTGGGTGGATCTCACTTTTACATATTTTTTTTCAACCACAACAGACACAGAAACACTATCTTTGTGTGTTTAAAAAAAAAAAAAAAAAAGCTGAGTGTCTGTAATTGTTCTGAAGGAATGACACGGTTGTCAGAAGGTTATGTTAGCTTTAAAATCAAGTGGTTTCTGAATACTCTGTTTAAACTACAGTGCAATATGTGAGGAGCATTCTTATGTTCTGCACTTTATGGATACTAAAAATAGGCTGCTGATACAGTTCTTTGGGAGATACTGTTGCAAGACTTTTCAAATCAGATTAAAGCTTTAATCCAAGATGTAAGAGTTTTGGTGACAGTAAATCAGTAAAGTGTGGAATAATCTTTGTAGACAAATTTGAATTAAGAAATGATTCCATTAAAGGGTTCTAGTGACTAAAATTAATTTTACATTATTGAGCCAAAATCACTGGTTCTCTCCTAGGAGGTATAGTTTCCTTCTGATTATTATTTTTTTCTTTCCCTGCTGCTGCCTCCTGCTTAGCATGTTAAATAGCTCTTCCTCCCAGCTCCTCTGCTGCTTGTACTTACTATCCTTGGTGCCTAAAATTTCCCCTGCTGTTACTGGTACCTGTGTGGGAGAGGCAGTTGCTTTAGAAAGCTATCTATAATGGAATCTTGCACTTTACAGGTAGGAAAACACATCTATGGGTTTTCAAACCTTTCAACAATTTTCTTTGACGGGCCATATCCTGGTGGCCAGTCTTCTGGCCAACAAGTGCTGGATAGTGCACTTTGGAACCCTAAACTACTCAAACTTGTGAATGGGCAGGGTAAGAATACTTATTCTCAGTGAAAAGATACCATCAACCTGTCCTTTGAAGGGAATCTGCCACCCCACCCAAATAGTCTGACTAGCAATAAAGAAATCATCCCTTTTTATATTAGGGATGTCAATATGTAGACTACAGTTTATTGGTTAATCTTGTCGACTACACGTACTCCCCTGCTCCCTCCCTTGCTGTATCAGAGGCAGCAAGGGGTGGGGGGGAGGGGGGAACGGGGGAGCCAGTGCTGTGAGGAGCTGGTATAAAAGCTGGCTCCCCACAAGCACCAGATCTGCCTCTTCCCCACCCCTCTTGCTGCTCACTCTAATAAAAAGGCAGAAGCATGGAGGGTGAGGGGGGGCAGGTGGGAGCTGATGTGCGTCCGGAGCTGGCTTTCAAGCCAGCTTTCTGTGCATATTGGCTCCCATGGGTCCGCCTATACTACCCCACAGCTTGCTGCCTCCTACAGAGGCAGTGGGGGGGAAGAGGAGGGATGGGCAGGAGCTGGTGCTGGGAGAGAGCTGGCTTAAAAGCCAGTTCCCCCCAGCACCAACTCTGTGGTGCCACCTCTGCCCCTGCCCCCACACTGCTACTTCTGTTGGAGGTTGGGGAGGCTGCCGCGAAGCAGCCCCTATTTGCAGGGGGTTCGAGCTTTCTGCTGGCAGAGGCTGCTTTGACCCCCTGTGGACAGGGGCTGCTGCCACCCCACGCTGCTGCCTCTGATAGAGACAGCAAAGTGGGGTGTAAGGGGGCTCCCCAGCAGTGGGGCCAGGAGCTCACTTGCTGCTGGCCCTGCTCCCGGGTACTGTCAAATAGTCGCGCAACTGCTAACATTTGATGCAGTTACAATACTATTTAGCTACACGCTATCTAACATTCCTATTTCACATATGAGACCTCTCACACAGTCTTCTCTGTTTTGAGCAAGATATTAAAAAGCCAACAGTTTCCAAAATCTTCTGTTCTCTTGGTCCTGGATTCCTCTGTCAGACTTCAAGACTTGACATGGTACTTAAATAACACTTCTTCTTGTGGATGATCACCTGTCCATAGACAAGGGAGTACATCTACACTTACTGGATCTCTGTGACACTTTATACCTGATCTTAAGAAGCTGCAAAGCCAAACAGAAATGCATTGAAATGGCTTAGGTATTTTCTCCTTGAACTGCATCCAGAGAATTATTGGTGGGCATTTGATAATCTTCAAGGCTTTCTGTTTGCAAAATTCAACAAGGTTTAATTCTCTCCCTTCACGTTACTCAATGTCTGTATGAAGTCATTAGGAGAGCTCTCTCTTACCTGAAACGTAACTTTTTAGGTTCATTACTCAATACATAAGTGAAATTGGCTCGCTACAAAGCAGGTGTCTTAATCTGAATCCAAGACAAGACTAAGGTGTTGCAGGTGGGAAGCACATTGAAGAACTTGCACATGGTGCAAAAGGAAGCCATTATCAAAAGCATTTTTCCTTTAACATAAGTTGATTTATAGCTTTGGGGTTCTTTTGAGCTCTTTGTGGTTATTTAGGCATCCAAGAGCAGCAAATAACTCTGGTGATTCTATAGGATTCAGGCCTGACTCTGGTGATCTGTGCATTTTTGATGACTTGCCTTGGTTATTGAATTTTGTTAGAGAAGTTCATCTATTTTTTTTAAATGCAATAGCCCTTCTCCTGAACCAAGCCATTCACTTTGAATATGTCAGCCCAGTGCTTTGTTGTCTGCGTTGACAGCCTCTTGAATAAAAAAAGTTCATTTTCATGGGAGAGACACTCCTTTGGAGTAGTGGCTCTGTGATATATGGAAGCTTGTGATTGCAGGAGTGTGGAACTCACTCCCACAAGAGAAATGACTACCATCCTTACTAATAATTTGACAACTACACATAGATTTCATTTCTGCCTAGCTTACCCTCAGTTTCTCCACATAGGCCTATGCATGTGCCCACACAGAATCCCTAAGAACTAATCAAGTTTTATCTTTTATATTCTTGGAGTGAAGAATGTGTTTTCTGTCTTTAGTTACTTGTAGGTGCTCACATGCTATGGTATTAGGAATCATAAAAGAGATGTGGATATATGGTGACTAGCTAGGGATGGTTGTAAACGAGTCAGGCATGAGATTCCTCAAAAAGGAGACAGTGTTGGTAGGCTCATAACTTTTTGTTTTGTTTATACGCTAGTATATTTACCTGGCATTGCTCAGGTCCTTAACTCAAAAGACTTTTTTCTTCATTTAAATCATTGTTTTGGGGTGGGGGTGGGAATGAAGAGTGCAGTATGCAGGCTGCCCTGGGGAGACAGGACAACCCCAGGCTTTTCTCACAGCAGCGTGGGGCCAGGTAAGAAGTGCCTGCCCAGAGCTGTTGCAGCTGGCTCAGTGGGGGAGGGGTGCATGTCCCGTCCCCAGTGGGGGACGGACATACACAAACTATCTGAAATATATAGTAGATAGCTGTTACTCTTTCCATTTCTGCACCCTGCTGGTCCAATGGGGTGTTAGCTGTCTTGGTTCCCATCTTTGGCCCGTTGCTGCCTCCTTGTAGTCATTCTCAATATAACGCATTCCTGCCAGATTCTTTCCTTTGTTTCTCATAAAATGGAATCGAATTCCAGGCATATCTCATTGTCCTGGCACAACCAAACCCTTACCTTCCTGTACGTTATGATAAGAGGAAACTGCATACCAAATTTCGTGGTCCTAACTCTTACTGTTTAGGAGGAGTTCGTGAACAAATGGATGGACAGACACACATTTCTGAAATATTTAGTAAGATTCTCTCCCCTCACCTAAGTCTTCCTGCAGCTCTACCCGTATTAGAAAGTGTAAGGAAAAATTCTGTTTTGGCAAATATATTTATTGCTGGTTTAATAAGTCTGTTCTGGCTTAAAGAATTGTAAAAATCACTTATGAAAATAACTGGTTATCTAGTCTGTCTTGCTGCCATTGTATGATTGCTCCTTAGAGTATGTTCTGCTTTGCTTTTGTCCAGTTCTGGGTTAAATGTGTCAAGTAATTGGGCTTTCTCTGTTTGGAAGATGAATTTTGTGTCACAGTCCTCTCTCCAAAGAGATTTGATGCGAACAGTCAAGGCATTGAAAAGTAAAACAGGTTTTGTTGGGGGTAGATTTGGAGGCTTCATTGTAGAATTCCAACTGTAGGGAACAATATTCTGTGCAACAGAGTTCCTAATTTCTCAGGAAAACCTAGTTGAGGACAGGATACAAGTAAATAGAGTTTGAGACTGTAAGAAGGAAATAGCGACTAGAATAACGAAAGCAAGAGCGAGTTTGAAGGATAATATCTGCAAAAGTAAAGCGATTAGCTTAGGAATGAAGCTGAGCGTCTTGAAAACATGTATATTTAGCAGCATGTTGTACGGATGTGAGACATGGGTGATAATGAAAGATTCGAAGAGAGAGGGCATTAGCATTCGAGAATTGTTGTTATAGAAAGATCCTGAGAACAGGATGGATGCAGAAGGTCACCAACGAGGAATTATATAGGAAGATACAGCCGAAAGAGAACCTACTGCAGATGGTTATACAACGAAAGTTACAGCTATTCGGGCATATCTGCAGAATAATGAGCGAAAAGTTAAGACTCTGGTATTCAGCATAATGGATGGTCCGAATAGGAGAGGCAGACCCTACAGAGAATGGGTAAATGATATAGTAGATTAGTGCGGCGCTAGTCTAGAGAAACTAAGCCACTCCGCACTGGACAGGGAAAGATGGAAGGAAATAGTGAGGGAGGCATCGGACACCAACGGGCGCTGAGCCCGTGGTGGTGGTGGTGGTGGTGGTTGATGATGATGGACCTCTCTGGTCTGGGGCTTTCTGGTCCAGCAACATCCATGATCTGGCAGGACCCTGAATGTTACTGGACCAGAGAGCCCCAGCGACTGGGAATCCAGTACAGGGCCCACAGCTGGGAAAAGTGGCAGTGGCCTGGAGCGAGCTGGTCTAAAGGCCTGGGGCAGGGATCCTGGCTGGGACTGGTTGTGGAGCCTGTTGGCCTGGGTCAGCAGCGAGGTCGGTAGCTGTGAGGGGAGTCTGGCTGGAAGGCTTGAAGGCTGGCAGCAGAGGGACCGGAATTGGCTGGCCCTGGACCGGGGAACTCCCTCATTTGGGACTGGATGAGGGAGGTCCAACCTGTACAGGTTTAAACTAGGGACTAACCATTTAACTGATAAGCGGATGCTTATTTGTTAATGGTGTTGGTTACACTCAATGAAGCCTCCTCCCCATGAGCTGGGCCAGCAGGGGCTGGTGGCCCCATTCCCAGGGAGGCTTCGCTGCAGGCTCTGCAGTAAAAAGCTAAGCTTTGTGCTGCAGAGCCTGCAACATGGGAAACAGCATAACCACTGAGATTTTCAGCGGCGGTTACATGGTTACCCTGTTACATGATTTTTAACATCCCTAGTTTAAACGTGGAAATTGGGAAAAATAATTGCAGCCGTATACTGCAAATTCCTCAACCATAGAGCAAATCTTTTCAAACTGGATACTTCCATTCAAAAGTGAGGTATAGGGTCAGTCTATCCACATCATCAGAGTTGGTCTTCTGCTGGTGAATGTTGTGTAGCCAAATAGACATGGGCTGGTAGTCTGCAACTCTGCATGCATCTGCTTAATCCTTCATACCTACAGCTCTGCCTTGTTTCCTGCAATGGAATGTGTTTGACTCTTGTTTATGTAATATTGAAAACTGAAATGAGTCATGACTCGTATGACTTCCTTGAGAGAGTACCAAACCAAAATATGTACACACGTTCTGATGTTTAATATTATGTTCACTGCTGTTTACTTTTTATTTTTATTGGCCGAACAGCCCATTGTTTAATTTCTGCTGCCAACCTTGTGTTGCAAGCAATGGCTTAAAACTGAAATGGATAAAATGTGATACTGAGAGTTAAGTTCAAAGAACTTTAATCAGGAATCCTGTTGAATTTTTTTTTTGGAAGGCTATGAAGTTGATCAGAAATATTTTATTTCTAATGCCCTTCAGAGAGCCTTTTCAATGGATGACCGAATTGCCTGGACACACGTTACTATTCCTGAGTCTCTGAAACAAGGAAAGGTGGAGGATGAGTGGTATAGCCTGAGCGGAAGGCAGGGTGATGACAAAGAAGGAATGATTAACCTAGTCATGTCCTATACGGTAAGCCAAATGGGTTGTTGCCCTCAAGATATGGTGGGTGGCTTTCTTGGGGATAGGAGCAGAGGAGAAGTCTGACATGGTTTTATTGAGCTGTTCTATTATGTTTTGTCATGTTGCTTTTATATTGTTTAAGCTTTTTGGTATACGTGAACTTAATATTGTAATGATTCCATCAACAAATGCTGCGTGCACAACCTATTGAGTGAGATAGCCGGATGTTGTACGTGCTGTACAGCACATACATCCTAAAAGGTGGGCATGCTGTGAGCTCAAAGGGGAAAAATTGTATCCCGATTCTTTCAGGCACTTCATATTTTTAGGTTTCCAAAAAAGACAAGTCCTCCATGCTGTTCTGTCTGAAATTGTTGCTGCTTGTAAAACAATGTAATCCATCACCCCATAAGCTTTTAAAATAACCTGAATAATAGCGTTCCTGACTGTTTGTTTGAATAAGCTTAACTAATCTTTCTTTACTTTGATCACTATCCTGGCCTTTGAGTGCTCCTAAAATTTTCAGTCTGTTATGCTGAAGGGCTCAGACAGCTCAAATTTACAATGAAGTTTTACTTTTATTTTCATGTTGAAGACTGTAGGTTTTGCATTACAAATACAAAATTAGACAGATGTTCCAGATCAGATTAATGCTCAACCAGAGACTTTCAAATATAACATCAAAAATCATATAAGGCTAACAATAGATTAGAAGGTTTTGTGAGGGGAAGATGCTGAGAAATATTTGTGCTGGGAAAATTAAATGGCTTTTGGTCCAGAGGGCACTCTTCAGATGTGAGTCTACCACCTGTACTTTCAATGAGTGGTAGAACTACTCTTAAGTACTATTAATTAGGAAGTAAGAGTGGCAAAACTTAACTAAGAAGCACTCTGCAAACTCAAGACCAACTTGATTCTGGGAATGACTTGCTCAAAACCTTGGAATTGGAATTATTTTTATTGATCATGAAAAAGATTCCACCATTTTTATAAACAATTTTGATCACTTAAGGTAGGTATTGAGTGATTTAAGTGCTGCGTGCAAAAATTCCTAATCATGGGAAAAAAATGAGCAAGATCAGAATGCTGAAGGAGCTTTGGACTGTATTAACCTTCAAAACACCAAGGTGCCGTACATCCCCTTCTGGACATGGATAGCATGACTGAGTGAGAATATTAGTATTAATGAAAGTTGTTCAGAGTCTAAATTTAGATGGCTTTAAACCACATACTCACATTCTTTGACTCTTCTAAATAAATCCAGCTTGGCTCACTTGATTTTGAGAAATTGCATACCTTTTAAGTAGTAATGGATTAAAGCTCTTTAAACAGAATTTACTCTATTGTAAAAACTTCAGTTTGTGAAATGAAGTGCAATTCATGAACAGATGCACAGAAATAATTTTGGAAATTCAGATTATTTCCTCCTACTTACTCATGAATACCTCATTTTTATCTGGGGATTGTTACAAAAAGCCATCTTAATTTGATGTTACTTCCTGGATTATAGATTCATTACTTCAGATAGCAATTCATTTTGAGCACTTGCAGTTGACTTCCTGAAAAGGGATATTCATATTATTGTCAACAAATGGCTTGCTATCAAAATCAGTGTAGACTTGAAGGTTTTGCTCAAATGTTGTCATTTTAGTTGTTTTAAACTGTTTTTTTCTGTCATCCTTTTGGTATCCAGTCCTTACCAGCTGCCATGATGATGCAGCCACAGCCAGTGGTCCTGATGCCTACAGTATACCAGCAAGGAGTTGGCTATGTACCTATTGCAGGTATGTGCTCCATCCTTCCTTAACTGTTTTTAAAAAATATTTTGGAGGTCTGACGGAACAGTTACTGAATTTCAGTTGTGTTCTGGCTAGTGGGAGCTTAGCAGTATCTGTTCTATGGACCTTTTTCAACTATGTAATGTTGAGAGGGGATGGAGGGTGACGAGAGCAGCTCAACCCAGTGAGCTTTGGGTCTACATGGTTTATATTAACTAAAGATGTTATTTGTAAAAGGTTTATTTAATTTTAAACCAAGGCCGGTCTATGCATGAAACATTCTACAATAAAGTAGGGTATGAATTTCTAGCAGAATAGCTATTCCAGAATAACTTCATGCACTGACAAACTGATAGATTAGAAATCTGTTTCAGGTGGAAAGGGGAAAAATGTGATGGGAGTGTGTGTTTGTATGGGACAGGGGCAGTGTGTTTTGGTGGATGTCAGCATGCTGTCTTGTAAGTTCAGACCATGGCAGGAAACATCCCCTCCTGAGGCAGGAGGAGGCAGAAACCCCAACATCTCAGAAACTAAAAATGGGAGGGGGGAATGGTATTGTTATGCAGAAACACGTTTAATGGATACTGGCAACCGCTGAGCGACTTTTTGGGAGTCTGGTGTGCATGCCACCTTTCCACTTTAATATGCAAATATTATTTAAAAAAAAGCTTTTGAAAAACTTTTGTTGGTGAAACTCCAGTAAGCAGAAAATTGCAGAAATCTGAGATTTAGTGCATATGGGACTATTTCCAATATTAAACATCTAGTTTCCTAACTCGTATTCTCACAGTACAGAAATGTTGGCGGAGAGGAAGAGTAGCACACTAGTTCCACAGCCATGGCATATTTGTACGGTTCTTATTACTGCTGCATTTGCTTTTAGAATTAACTTGTTGCTTCAGTTATTACCGTGAATGAAAGGATTAGGAAATCCTGCTTCTCTAACAATTCTTTATTTTTCAGACCATCGTAAGTTGCTTTCCTTTATTTAACAGATGTCTGATTTTTTTTTCCACTTTAAAAAAAAAAAAAAAAAAAAAAAAAAGGACTTCAGAAGTGACTTAGAAGAAAAATATTACCAATAGCATTTTTATAAAATGATTCTGACTTTCTGGGGAGTGGGGGGAGAGGGTTGAATTCCAAATCAACTTTTTTTTTTTTTTTTTTTTCCTCAGCCCATTCTATGCTGTTTGCACATTGCATGCTTTGAAGCTCTATTACCTAACTCAAGCTTCCATGCTGACTACTGGCTGGCAAAAACCAACAAGCTAGCTTTTTTAATTTTATTTTTTTCCAAGCAATCTCATTTCAGAATGTGCTATTTCATTTTTTAAGCATTTCTTTATATGGGTGGGAAGCAAACATTTCTTTCAGAGTAGACCCTTAGTTCTGGAGGGTAGAATTTTTTGGAAGCTAGTGTTTCCAGGATGCATTGTCACATCCGTCTTTCATATCCTAAGCTAGACCTACCCTTTGAGAGATGAGAATAATTTAGTGTTGCACCTCTTTCAGAAGGTATACATATTTCAGATGCGATATTTATCCAAGAGAAAATATTTGCAAACTTGACTTGAATAGTTTTCAAATCATACTACAGGTTGAATTTCTCTAGTCTGCAATTCTGTTTCAACAACATCCATGGTCTTCATTTTAGTTAGCTGGATGTCCACTTATGAGCGTTGCCAAGTTTTCCACAGTCCCGTAAAGCTTGTTTATAGCCACTAGTCCTGGCTCTCAGTGTTTTGTGCTGTTATTTAGCTCTAATTTACCCTTAAATGTCTTCTTAAAGCCCATTAAGCAGTAGATGTGTTGCTAATGCTGCTGGATAATATTCACCTCCTGTGGTTCAGCAAATTCTCTGGTTTGGCCCCAGTCAGGTCCCAAGGGTGCCAGACCAGAGAGCTTCAATCTGTATGTTTTAGCTATGAAGAATAATTTGGTCAAATTCCCTCTTTCAAGGTTTTGCATTTGGTAATCTCTGGAATCTTGGACAGAATCTGAGTGTCAGAACAGTAGTAAAGAGACCCTGAATGTAAAGAGTAATTGATATTCCACTGGATCACTTTAAAAATAAAGTGATAGTAAGCAATATAAAATCTAACCTGTTCAGTTACTTAGTGGGGATAGGCATAAACAGAAGAATGATCCAGGAAGGAAAACTTCAAGCCTTGCCTGTATTGAATCCTCCCTGAGGAGGCTTGTGAGCTTCACCGTCTAGTATTGGTCATATGGAAGAACGGTCATCTAGATGCTAGCTTCTGGAACTTCCCGTGACAATGCCTGGGCCCTGGCGAGACAGTTCATAGTGCTGACCTGTCTAATGCTATGTACCCCTTCTTGAGAAGTAGAATTCCTTTCACTGCCAGCTCTGTGCTGCTCTTTCTACTGAGTTTCTTCTGTTTCCATAGGTCAAATTAGGAAAACTTCTCCTCTTAACTCTTTTATGGGTTGGTTGTACCACACGCGGGAGAGGAGTGTTCTGTGGCCCAAGGATGCCAGAAATCCATCTCTGTTGTTCAGGATACAATTAAAGCTCTCCCTGGAGTCCAGTCCCCTCAGATGATATCTGCTCATCTCAACTGTAGATGATACTGTAAACCAACTAAAAGCTACACCTTGGAATCCCTCAGTTCAGTAGTGAATCAACATACCATATTGACCAGTACCATCTTGTCCTGGGTGATGTCTCAGCCACTGCAAATTAAGTTTCATCTGCGGTGTAGGAACAAGAAAAGAACTGCTAGAATGGCATTGGCTCTAACCAGAGGGTATTGGATGGAATAACTTGTTTATCGTGTTCAATTCCAATGTCCACTTTTACTGAAGGGATATTTCTCCAGTTTGAGATACCATATATATAACTGAGGGCAGAGCCTGCTTATTGCTTATACTTAAGGATATGACTGTCACAGTGGTTGACATTGTCACAATCTGAACTTTCCTCCTTATATGGACCTTGCTTGCTGCATATTAACAGTTTTAGTTCACTTTGATCAGGTGCAATACATTAACTGTTTTTCCTGTTTGAAACAGGAATAGCTCAAATTGAACTAATCAACTGTTAACACATGGCAGCACAGTCCCCAAGGTCACCATGACCACATCATGAAATTATTTTTCTTGTTAACACTGCTGTGAATTATGTATAATTTTACCATAACAGCAATAACACTACTTATGGCAGAAGGCTGTTTTTTGGATTGGTGTCCATTGCAGCATGGCCATAGTTCTCAGTCTCCTAGGACAGACAGTATTGTTTTAAAATATCTCAATAAGAAATCTTCATTAAATAGAGCCTGATATTTCTCTAATGCCATAGCATGTTAGAGAATCACCTATAGAGGTATACAAACACACTTTAGGTTCCTCAGTTTTTGTACACTGGCCTGCTAGAACTTGCATTCTTTCTTTTTCTGATCTATGTCAAGGGATCTGAGAAACTGAAGTATTTACATCCTGATTTGAGTTCTGTGCCTAGTGGTTGGCTAGTTGAACAGTTTGAATTGGAGACTAGAAACTTGTATTTGAAAGGAGGAAATATCCATGTTCTGTGAAATAGTCAATCCTTTATCTGGGCGAGATTGAAGGGTTTGAACTTCATAGTTCTATTTCTTTTATTGTAAGCTACGTTTTACATCAAGCAATCTAATCTTTCCCACAGTTTGAGTATGCACCTGTCATATAATTTCACTGATGTAAGATTCTGCTATATTCTCTCATCCTATGTGAACTGGACATAATTGTCATTAGGTTGTCTGTTGTTCAGGAGTTGCTCCCTTCTGGGTACTTGCGTGGTATCTAACACAATTTGAGCAGCTCTTGAATGTTTCCTGGACCATCTGTCTCTGAAGACTGCATTCCTGGTCATGATCATGTTGGCTTGGGGACTGAGTCATGTATTAATGGCTCACCCATTATAGGGTCCCAGAATGATAAGATAAAGATATACCTGCATTTCAAATTCTTGTCTGCGGTGAAAGCTAGACCTAATTGTTAGTAAGGTAGGTTTTAAGTTACTGTCTGACCAGGGCTAAGCTATTTTGTAAAACACCTAGATAGCTATCTTTTATTTATAATATTACCTTCACAGTCTAGGGAACAGTAAAAATTTCCAAGTAGATCAGACTCTCTCCACTAGTTTGACATATTAAGATACATTTCACCAGCCTCAAATGCATGCCTCAGAAAAATCTCCATTGCTAAGAGATGCAAAGACACTGCCCTAAAGATCTAACCATATTTTTATGTAGTAGTACTCCAAGCATTTGTCCTGTAGATCAGATACTCTAAGGCAAACAGCATTGCAGCTGTTAGTCAAATAAAACTCTTCACTGATGTGGCCCTTGACTGAAAAGGAGAAAGACAGTCCTCTCATTCCCCTTGCACACCAGAGCCTAGGGGGGCCAGCATATCAGATTTTGTGTGCTCCAGCCCATGGTGAGGTCGTAGGAGAGGAACAGCTGAAGAGCCAGCATGGGCTCCCCAATGCTAAGGGGGAGCTCTGAGGCTCTGGGCCAGATCTAAGCAAGTCAGGTGCCGCATTCAGTCCCCAGGCCTTAGATTCCTCATCCCTGGTGTAGGAGTTTTGAACTGCACCTGGAGCTTTGGGACTCTCACTTCTCAAGGTCTGAGAGCCTTGGCTGCAGCTTGAGTTATGTGAACCTGTGTCAGGTGGGTGAGCTGGAGGTTTTTAATTGCAGTGTAGACAGTTTAATTTCTACCAGTGAACTACATCTGCAACTTAGTAAATAGCCACTAGGTGTCATTCTGTTCCAGCAATGATCTTACAGGACAGATTCCTAAGTGACCGTTTTAGTGATATGGCTTTTTTGAGACTGAAATATAGCAATAAACGCTTCCTCATGATTGGGTTGAAATATCTGTTCAGAAAAGTTAAACTGCTATTCTTTAAAAAACCATCATAACTGATTTAAATAAATCAATTTAAAAGAGAATTTCTTTTCTAATCAGACTAGGGGTGTAAGCGACTAGTCGACTATCCAATAAGCTTTTGCTGGGGAGCTGGTGCTGGGGGAAGCCAGCTTAAAATGCAGTTTCTTCCCCCCCCCCCCCGCCCCCCAGCACAGTCTTTGCATGGGACGGGGGGTAGCGGTGACTGGGAGCAAGCTGGGAATCACATGATTCCCAGCTCACTCCCAGTCCCAGACGCTGTGCCTCTGATTTTTAAATGTATTTAGAGCCTGCCAGTTCTTAATGCATTTAAAAATCAGAAGCGTGGGGGGGGGACTTAGTGTGAGCCAGGACTACTGATTCCTGGCTCGCACTGCCCCCCCCCCCCCGGCACTTTAGCCTTTTAAATGTATTAAGAGCCAGCAGGTTCTCAATACATTTAAAAGGCAGAGCTGCAGCAGGGTTATCCCTGCTGCAGCTTCCCCGCTTATCTACTAATCAATGGAAAAATCCATCAACTAGTTGATTAAACTAAGTTTAATATCCCCTAAATCAGACTCAACCTGTTATCTGAAAGCTGAGCTATGATCTTTCTGGTTCATTCATTAGTAGAAGTCTTCATTTGAAACTTAGTGCAAAAAGGACTGTCAATCGTGTTGAGCAAGACAGAATAGAATCTCTCACTGCCTCAGACTTCATAGTACTAACTAGAGTAAAAAGTAGGAAGAAACTGGTTTGTCACTACAGTAAGTGGATAAGATTCAACATATACACAAAGAAAATGTTCACTAATGTCATTTTTATACTGTGAAGGGGAGATGTGCAATACTGTTCTAGAGCACAAATAATACCCTGCATGGTGGTATACTTCACTTATGACCATTCTTTTTGTTGGCAAGAAAAGCATTTTTATGCCATTCAGTGACTAGGATTCTCTCCTTAATTTGCAGAGTGGGACTGTCGTGGAGGTCATATTAGTGTTTTGCTGAAACATTTAGCTTCCAAAGTACTGTGCTTTAAAAAAAACAAACAAGCCCCTCCCCCAACTCTCTTGCAAGGTCATCTAAGCCAGTGATCATATAGTGTTGTATACTTTCACAGTCCTTCTCACTTAGGCACAGACCCTTAAAAGGATTTAGGTGCCTAACCCCCAGGTCACTGGGCTGATGAGTTGATGGTCTAGCAGAGGCAGTAGACTAAACCACAGGAGCTTTTTTTAAAGAATAGAACCTCTTCAGCTAGCTAAGGAATAGTGATAATGGACTCTGAAGGACGTTTACTCCTGATTTTAAGTCCGAACAAGAAGATATGAAGTGGATCGTTAGGACTCCATCAAGGGCATGTAGTACAGCCGATCCCTGACTTACGAACGAGTTACGTACCAAACACTAGGTCGTAACTCGATCTGTTTGTAAGTCGGATTACATTCACTTATGTACGGCCACGCTGTTCGTAAGTGCAGGTTTCGTTCATAACTTGGACGGGCTGTATAGGAGGTTGGTCGTAAATATGAACGGTCGTAAGTCGATGCATTCGTAACTCGGGGACCTGCTATATCTCTTACCAAGGAGCCTAATCTAATCTTATTGTCGCTGCAGCTTATGTATTTTAACAAGATATACCTTAATTTATGCAGATTCATTTTTCTGAAATTGTAAACTTTGATTGCAGGGATCATTTCTAACAGCTCTCTGGAATTAACATTTTAAAGTATTAGTGTGAAAGTTGAGGAATAGTATAATAATGTGTGTCAAGATCTGCAAGTCACCTTGTTTTCTTAATTTAGTCCACATTAGTGTTAAATATTTGTATGCAGCGCTATACAATGTTTCCTCTATTTTCCATCCATGTGTGGAATAACTTTTTATATGCACCAAGATATGTATAAATGTGTACCACCAATAGAAACAAAAAGCCTAGCTCTGGGCACTTTGCTAATCAGCTGGGTGGCATTTGAATCTCTTGTGTGGCCACACAAGTGCGTAGCTTACAGGAAACTCTGGTGCAATAGTGATATTTTGCCTTTCATGGAGTTAAGAAATTCACTGCCACAAGGAAATTGCAGTCTTGTTAGCCTTATTTCTGATCACCACTTCTGCAAACCACCTACTGAAGACCTGCTAAATCAACTGCCTGTTGCTTTCTCATTAACTCTGGTACTCTACCTGAACAAGAGGTATAAGTGAAGTCTATGTGAATTTCTCCTGTTGACTCCCTGCAGTAGAGACTCCTTTTAACTTAAGATACATATGATATTCACATAGCTGGAGCTGCATAAATTAGGTTGACATTGTCCAGTAGTGTAGACCTCCCTTTACTATATCTGATTTATTACAAGGTATGTCTATGAAGACACTGTGAAATATGATGGCTGGGATCCATTCTCTAACTGTTTTGTATCTGAATTTGCCTGACTCTCATCCTTGGAGGATAAACTGTTCATTTCCTGGTAAAAAGTAGATTAATATTTCTTTTCCATGTCTTATTCCTTCCCCCATTTCCCACCTAACTTAAGGGCTTGAGTACTTTGCTCTGGGTAAGTCTTCTGAGCTCTTCTCCTACCCCCTCTATATTGGATCAAGAATCTTTGCATGAGTTCATTGAAATTGCTTTTCCTTTGTACACAGCATTCCACAGGGCATTGCGCTTGGATGTCACAATACAACAGTTAATACATCTGTTTAAGATAAAGGCAACTTTGCCCTAATGCTGTTGCTAATGGCCTTTCGAGGTTTCTTTTCTTTCCTTTCCAGACATGACAGAAATGAACAGGTTTAGATATAGTAGTGTTCAGGGGTAAAATTATTTTTTAGAATTTTTAAACTAATACAGCATGAAAGCAGTAATGTTTTCCTATATACTCATAGCATCTTTAATGTTATCAATACACAAAGTCAAGCTGTGCTGGAAAGAAACTAATTCCAAAGTCATTGACAGTAGTGGGTTCAAGGAGCCTTGTGAACTACTTCAGTAACACCAAGAATTTTTAATACCTGAACACTGATATTTGTACTCATAGCTTTTGTAAAAAAAGAGAGGTCTATCCTAACCCCTGCTACTGTAGGGGTGTGGGGTTTGTTTGTTTGTTTTGTTTTTTACTGAGAGTGGGAGTTAAAACTACTTGGAAGCTCGCATACCAAAAGATTTTCCAATGACACATTGACAATGCTTCCTATCCTTTCTTTGCCCTCCCTACCCCTCTTACCTTTGCAGGCTGAAGCCTTATACTTTGCATTCTCATGGCTAACGTTTTTCACCATCATGTGCCTTTTGGAAGCAGTATTATTAGCCTTAGCCAATCTGGTGCCTATTTCTGTGATTGCACTAATCAAGGCACTTGGGCCTAAATTCACAAAGGAACTTCAGTGTTGTGATGCTGAGTTGTGCAGCACCCAATTTTTAATTTTTGTGAGCCTAGAAAATCACAGGGACACACTGATTTGTAAAGCCCATGTTAGGCACTTAAGCTCTGTATACACTGAATGGGGGGAGAGAGGTGCCTTAGATTACTGTTCACACAGTGCTACGCAGAGAGCTATCCAAACTAGCCAGTGGGAGATGCCACTAAGAGGAGTATATGTAAAGTCCCTTCCCTCAGAGGGATGCCTCAGTTAGGTGCTCCCTGCAGTCTGGTCTCTGCTAGCAGTTTTCAGATGCGAACCCTCTGAAGTTAGGCACCTCAGGTGTTTTTGCAAGAAGTTAGTTAGTGGAGGACACTCACCTGGGATATGGCAAACCTCCATCTGATGAAAACAGATTTTAACAGGTACTTGCTACCTCTCACGTGAGTGCTCTAACCAGTGAGCTATGGGATACTGTAATGAGCTCCCTTCATTTCTTCTATTGAAACTATTCTGCTCTGGATGAATAATTAGTTATTAGAGCAGGGAATTGGATGCTGGATCTCCCACATCCCTTAACCACCAAGCTATAGAATCATTCTCATACTTATGTCCTTGTGTGCATCCCTGTGCTCTCTCCCATTTTGCTCCCTCAATCCCACTGACTAACCATTTCACCACAGTAGAACCAATCACTGTGCTACAAGTTTTGTGGGAGATCCGCTGCCAGTTTTATGTGAACTTGTCTGAGGTGCCCAATCCATTGGGCTGTCTCAGAGATGCTTAATAGGTCCTGTGCACGAGCTATCTGGTTGAATACCTTTCTTCCCTAATTTGTGAATCATTCTGTTGCTTAGGTGGGAAATGGGATCTGGGTACTGTAGAGTAAGGCAGCATTTTGTATGGCAAGAGGCAAAGAGAAGCATCTAGGGAACTTTTTACTGCAAAACTGAGACACGGTGAGTTTAGGAGCATATTGAATTCAGCAGGAATTCTGTGACTCTCACTGAAGCCAAAAGCTAGGGCTTTCGTCCTTAGCACTTGGGACTGCGTTTGTCAGGTGAAGTAGTTTTGTGATCCAGGCCTCAAATCGCTAATTTAAAAGACAATTCCCTTTCTCTTGAATAGCTTGTCAGTGATGTACACTGACAGACCTTTAATTTTGAATTCTGAAATATTGTGACATCCTCAATTTGAATTTAGTATAAAAAGTCCATTCAAGTGCCTTCATATGGTAGGCTGATTTCTTAAGTAAATCAAGTGTCATTTACTAGCATCCTGAATTCCTGATAAAATAAAATGTGTAAAACTTGTTTAGTTTGGTTCTACCATCTTAGTTAACCTTGCTAGAGTGCCAGAATTATTATGGGATTGGAGAATGTTCATGTTTTCCATAGAGGTCAGTTAATCCTATAACTTGGTATATTGAGACACAATTTGCTGTTCTAAAAATAAAATTATAGGCTGTAGATTTTTAGCATCACAAATCCCGACAAGTGAATCTTTGTACAAAACAAACATTTAGAGTTTTTCAAAGGTATGAATGAGAGAAGCAAAAATGAGTTGGATGCCTTCAAAGAGTTCCTTCCCCCTTCCTCTTGTGGCATTTCCACAGAACTATTAAAATGGTGTGTTGCCTGTAATGAACTATTTTATGTAGTGTCATATTTTATTTTGTTAGACAAAAATTGAGGGAAAAAATGAACATCAGGCACTTGACTGAACTAGAAACTAAAAAGCAAAATATTTGTGTAATGTATTGTGTGCGATTTGGATAAATTTTTGCCTTGCTGCTTCCACTGCTGTTCATAAATGGTAACAATATTCTATCAATTGACTTTGCTATTTTACATGTTCATTTTATATTATTGGCATGTCATTGCTTGTGCCAGCATGTTTCTCATGGCAGTTGTGCTGATACTTTAGAGAACTGACTCTCCACTCTTAATTTATAATACTTTCTATGTAATATTAGAAGCAAGAACATAATGGCTGTGCACAATCCTAGTGCCACTGAAAAATTTTAATACTGTATCTTCTATACTTGTCAGTGAAAAATGAGCTGTTATATAATGTTAAATGAAGCAGTGTCTTACTGAGTCTTTAAAATTGACATTAAATAGCTTCAAGTAGTTGAGTTATAAAAGACTGGTCACCTTAAATTTGTATTTTAAAGGAAGATTTTCATTTAAATTGGGAGTGATATTTGACTTAAGTCAATTTTGAAAAAATATACGGCGAATATACAGTAAATGAGACAACTTTCATCATGGTACTAAAACATCACTATTGCTTGCTTTTTTTGGTGCTCAGTTGAGTTATGCTTGTACTATTTTTCTGCATCCAAAAAATTAAAGGGAAATAACATTTTCAAAACCACTTGTCTGCAGTATGTGCAATCGGGAGGGAGAAGTTGGGGTGTTAGGTGGACCTGTTTAACAATAACTTACTCACATTTACATTTAGACTAAGGCAGTGCAGTGGAAGGTAAACCTGTTCAGATGCATATGTGTATGTACTACTAATGTACTCTTCATGAAATGCATCACAGCATTAAAATGCTTTTACTCTCAGTTTTTATTTATCTGTTTTTCCTTTCTTCCTCTCCTGCCTCCCCCCATATTAACTTGGGGGACAGATGTATGCCTTTGAAAAATGAAGAAAATGCAACAACACATTTTTCAATCACAGAAAAAGGAGGAATGATTGGAATTGGAACTCTTTGTGGTCCATTGGAAATGGAGGTTCACTAACTGAACAAGATTCTTGTTTAACTCCTGCACGTCATGGGCTTGTTTATGGAAAAGTTTGTGCAAATGGCTGGTTTCCTGCCTGCCTTGCTTCAGGGCTCTGATGTAGAGAAGTTTTGGTGAAGTTACTTTTTCATTTTTGGTTAAGTGTCTAATGTATCTGAAGGCCTGTGCCAAATAGAGACCCTCATTCACTTGCTTTTGTTACATCAGTCTTTCAAAATCTACAAAAATTCATACTGGTAAAATGTCAGGTCTTATCACTAAGGTCAAAGATGATGACTTTTAAAGAAGGGCAATTTTTATTGGCTTTCATCAGCATACCTAACATGAGAATGTCCATACTGAGTCAGACCAGTGGTCCATCTGGCCCAGTGTCCTGTCTTCTGATAGTGACTAGTGCCAGGTGTTCTAGAGGGAATGAACAGAACTAGTTTGTCAAGTGATCCGCCCCCTGCTGTTCAGTCCCAGTATGTAGCAGTCTGAGGCTGGGACATCCAGAGCATGTTGTTGCATGCATGGCCATCTTGGCTAATAGCCATCATTGGACTTGATCTTCAGGAACGTTTTTAGTTTTTTTAATCCAATTAGAGTTTTGGCATGCAAAACATCCCTTGGCACGGTTTCACAGATTAACTGTGAATTATGTCAAGTATTTCCTTTTTGTTTTTTATAAACCTACTGCCTCTTAATTTCATTGAGTGGTCCTTATGTCTTTTGTTTGTGTTCACTTTATCCATGCCATTAATGATTTTATAAACCTCTATTTTATCTTCCCTTGGCCATCTTTTTTTTCCCCTCAAGATGAATAGTCCAAGTATTTTTTTTAATCTCACTTCATGGGGAAGCTGTTCCATACATTTGATCACTTTTGTTGATCTTCTCTATACCTTTTTCATTTCCATGTACCTGTTTTGAGATGGGGCAACCAGAATTGCATATACTGTTCATGGTGTGAGCATTCCATTGATAGTGTCATGATATTTTCTGTTTTATCTATCCATTGCCTAATGGTTTCTAATGTAACATTTTTGACAGCCATTTCACATTGAGCAGAGGGTTTCAGAGAATTATGTGATGTCTCCTAGATCTTTCTTGACTAGCAACAGCTGAATTTAGACCCCATTATTTTGTATGTATAGTTCCCTCTAATTGTTTATGCCTGTATGTGGAATGAATTATGTGCACCAATATGTAGGTGAATAGTGTGGCGGGGATGGGCTGAGGGGTTTTGAATGGTGGGGGCTCAGAGCTGGGGCAGAGTGTTGTATGTGGAGGGGGTGAGGATTCTGCGGTGGTGCTGGGGATGAGAGGTTTAGGATACATGAGGATGCTCTGGGTCTGCGGTGGGGAGGGGAGGACTCCCCTACCCTCTTTCTTGCCACAGCAGCTCAGGGCTGGTGGAGGGGCACCTCTCTGCAGCAGCTCTGGTGAGGTTAGGCCGGGAAGGGGTGCTTTCACGGGTGAGCCTGCCCGTTCCCCTCGGGAGTGGGCATCAGGCCTCAGAGGCCCCTCAACTCATGCTCAACCACATGTGTGTCCTAGTGGGCAGAGTCCATAGTTCCCTCTCTCACCAGGGCAGTCAGGATTAGTGGCCAGAGTCCATAGTGACCTCCTTCTCCCACCAAGGCATGTAGGCCTATTGGCCAGAGTCAACAGTAACATGCTTGCTCACCAGGGCAATCGGGCCTAACAGCCATAGTTAATAACAAAGCTCCCTTTCCGCAGCGCAGCGTGGCTTAGCAACCAAAGTCAATAGCAATGAGGAGGTTAGAACCCCTCATGGGGTTAGGAGGACCTGGGCTCATACTTTCCACTGGGTCCCAGCCCAGGGTCCTGTCAGCAGTAGAGTGGTCCACTACTAGCTCAGCTGGGAATTCAGCCTTAGTTTAAAGTAGGGATGTTAAATTGTGGTTATCTGACTAATTGTGTAGTTGATACAATTTGTATTGACTACACGATTTGTTGATAAGGACTGCTGTGCAGAGCTGCAGCCTGGGTAGCTCTAGGAGCTGGCTTGAGCTGGGCCTGAGCAGTCCTGGCTCATGCTGGCTCTGGGAGCCACCCACATTGTGGCTCTGCATTTTAAATATACATTTTAAATTTAAAATGCAGGGGTGCAGTGTCCTGGACCAGCGTGAACTGGGACTACTCAGTTCTGGCTCACGCTGAGTCCAGCAGCCCCTGTTTGCGATGGCCATGCCTCTAGCCAGCCCTGTCTGCTGTGAACAGAGGCTGCTCCAGCCTTAGCCCCTGTTCGCTGTGGCCAGGGGCTGCTAGCAGAGCAGCCCCTGCTCATGACCAGCCTGGCCCATTGTGAACGGGCTGCTTGGCAGCAGCAGCCCTTATCTGGGGGGAGGAGGGCACAGGCGTCACCATGGAGCTGGTGCTGGGAGAACCAGCTTTTAAGCTGGCTCCCCCCAGCACCAGCTCCTGTTTCTCACACCCCTCTCCCCCACCTCTTGCTGCCTCTCTAAGGAAGCAATGCGGGGGGAGGGGGGCAAGTAGTCGATACTCCAGTCGACTACTCCCTAACATCCCTAATTTAAAAACGTGTGTGTGGCAGGAAATTCACCATACTGTTTTCCTGGTCATAACAAATCCAGTTACCTATTTTTCCATTGTTTGAATTCCCCATTAGTATTACTTGTTTTCCCAGTAACTGGGATTACCTCCCATGAAGGGGAAGCCTTAATATAAAATGATACACTGTTACATGGGAATTACATTATCAGAGCTCTATCACTAACATGTCTGGTAATATGAATTGTTGCAATTTTTTGTATGCTGGCTCTTCTTAAGTCTTGTTTAGCAACTCTAACTCTTTGGGTTTGACAATACAGCTGCAAATATATCTACGGTGTGACATTTTGGATCATGGAAGGGCATTTTAAATAAAAAAAATCATCCATGAAATATCAGTTTAAAATAAACTACAGTCAGAAGAACAAATTAACTTCTCTAAGTTAAAATTAAATTTAGTATAAAGTTTTTTCTTTTTGTAAGCTGCATAAGTAGGAAACAGATTGTGACCAGTACTGAAGTATTTTAGTCAAATGACATCTTGTATGACAATATCATAGTTTAGAATGCCGTTAATTGAAATAATTATAAATTATTTGTAGAGCTCTTCAGTCCACCATCCTTGACTACGAAGAATAGCTTTATAAAAATGAGTTATAACTTTGCAACTCTTTTTTCCCATGTGTTTCTGAACTGTCGGTATGATTTTAATTACTTTAAGGTCATCGGCTGGTGAAAATATACTTTTTATGGGGAGTGTGCATCATATTTTTTAGGAATTTGTTTTCAGATAGCCGTAGTTTTAAAAATTCCTCTCAATCTTACGCTGTAATTTTTTCTTTGTTGACTTTGACAAAAACAACAAGGAGTCCTGTGGCATCTTAGGGAACGTCTACACAGCAATGTTATTTTGGAGTAACCAATGTTATTCCGAAATAACGTAGAGTGCATCTACGCTAGAAGCCTTTATTTTGAAATAATGTCAAGGACGTTATAATGGAGGATTTCTTACTCCGACTCCTGAACCCTCATTTCACGAGGAGTAAGGGAAGTCAGAGTGTTCTTCCTTCGACTGTAGACAGCACCAAAAGTTGAATTAAGCTATTTCAACTTAAAATATGCATAGCTTAATTTGACTTTAGCCTTGCTGTGTGGACATACCCTTAGAGACTAACAGATTTATTAGTAAAACCCACTTCAGATGAATTAGAGTGGAGATTAGAAGCATGTATGTGTTAAGGATGTTAAAATGTGATTATCTGGGTAATCGTATAGTTAATACTATTTTTATCGACTATACGATTAGTCGATGAGTGCTGCTGTGCAGAGCTGCAGTGGAGGTAGCTCCAGGAGCTGGCTCCGGAGCCACCCGGGCTGCTGCTCTGCATTTTAAATACAGTAAGAGCCGCTGGGCTCTCACTACTTTTAAAATGCAGAGGTGCAGTGATCAGCATGAACCAGGACTGCTCAATCCCAGCTAGCACTGAGTCCAGCAGCTCCTGTTCATGGCAGACAGTCCTGTCTGCCATGAACAGGGGCTGCTTCTGACGAGTTGCTAACATCTCCAGTGTGTGTGTGTAAACACACACAACAAAAGAAAGAGGGCACTTGCGTAAATGAAGCTGATCAGTTTGGGGGTGGGGGGCTGTACTGGGCCTGCTGGTTAATTAGTTACCTCAGTAAGTATGTCGGTAAGGCTAACTGGTTAACCCTTTAGATCCCTAATGGAAATCCCCTTTTGAGAGCGCTTTCTTTATTCCCCTTTTCAGGAACATGACTTCTGGCATCAGACTATTGGTAGAGGATGGTAGTTTGTCCTTAGCTTATTTTGTTTTCAGCAATGAAGTTTTATTGCATTGAGTTGATTAGTTTTATGGCCTTTATATACTACAACAAAGATCCTGCAAATCATGATATAAACTCACGAGGACCTAATAAAAATGTGACTATTGTCTTTTTTAATTACATTTTTTGTGTAGCCTGTACTCATAGCATGTAGATGCCTCTTCTAAAAGTGTAGATCCTACCATTGCTTGCCTTAATGTGTCTGTGTAGGTCTTTGTGTCACGCCCATCACCACATTCACTGAGCACTTCTGGAATATTACAAATTATGTAGTGGGTAATAGTTAGGGATGTAGTTAACTGGTTAAAATGTTATGTTTAACCGGTTAAACGGGGATGGATGTGGGGGCCTGTTCCAACCTGACTGGGCTGCAGTGGCCTGCTTGTCTATTACGTGATAGGCCACCGGTTAACTGGTAAGCGCACTCAATAAGGGTGATTCTTACCAGTTAACCATTACCACCCCTAGTAACAGTGTGGGTAGTAACAAAATATAATTATAGGGAAAGTCTTGTTTAACAGTCAGATGGCTTTCCAAATATCTCATGTTTTTGAACCTGTAAATAAAGGCAACACTTTTCTCTGAAACATGTTGTGTAAAGGTACTTTTGTGCCTATTTCCTTTGATCAGGAAAAAGCATTTTATTCACATAGGAAGAATCTTTATCTTTGTACACTTTTGTTTTCAGGAATGCCTGCAGTCTGTAACCCAGGCATGGTACCAGTGGCAGTGCCGCCACCTGCAGTCAACCCTCAGTACCTGTGTAATGAAGAGGATCTGAAAGCAATCCAAGACATGTTTCCCAATATGGACAGGGAAGTAATTCGTTCAGTGCTAGAAGCCCAGAGGGGGAACAAGGATGCAGCTATCAACTCATTACTTCAGATTGCAGAAGAGTTATAAATCCCAACTCCTGCATTGTCTCTGCTCTTGATGCCACCTTTATTTTGACTTGCCAAGCCCGGGATTTAGCTAGAAGAAGAATTTCCTAACAGATTCCTGTGAGCATTCTATCTGAAAGAGATTGTACCCCTTTTTCTCATTGAATAGTTGCACGTTTCGCTTTTTCTTTTACACTGTTTAACATATGTTCTGCAGATGCATGAGGGTTTTTTGTTCATACCAGCCTTATCATATGTGGCTATATCTTTGTCTGGGGGTGGTAGTGGTGCTGTTTTTTAATTCCTTCTCCCTGTTTGAAAATGAGCATTTTGTATGATCTCTACACAGTTTACAGCACAGGATTTACTGCTCTGTCTGTTAGATTGGAAAAGTTAGGGAGTTGGGTTTTTTCTTTACATACTGCTTTTAATAAAACGTTTGTTTCAGTAAGCCAAATGTTTCTGCTAGAGATATAAAAAATGATTACACAATGTCCTTTGGTTTGTCCTGTGGTGTTCTGTCATTGCTGTGAGTAGACTGACTATCCTTAACACAGTTTTAAATCTACTAACAAGCTAGCTTTCTTGTTGTAGCCTTTTGTGTTTCTAATTAAGCAGCCCCATCCACCTATCCTTGTGATTGGGCACCTAAGCAATATATATCAGTTTGGGCATTTTGGGGCTCAGTCCGACTACGGGCATGTCTAAACTACATCCCTATTTCTAAAGAGGGATGTAAATTACAGATTGAAATTGCAAATGAAGACGGGATCTGAATTTCCTGCGCTTCATTTGTATAATGGTGGCTGTGTGGTTTTTTTTTTTAGAAAAAGAGCTTTTCGGAAGTGAAGCCGCTGTCTAGATGCAGTTTTGTCGAGGAAAGAAAAAAACCCTTTTTCGAAAGATCCTATACTCAAAAAATGAGTACAGGATATTTCGAAAAAGGGTTTTTCGAAAGAACTGCGTCTAGACAGCTGTTTCACTTTCGAAAAGCTCTTTTTCTAAAAAACACACAGCCACCATTATGCAAATGAAGCGCAGGAAATTCAAATCCCGGCTTCATTTGCAATTTTGATCTGTGTAACTTACATCCCTCTTTAGAAATAGGGATGTAGTTTAGACATGCCCTACATGACGTTGCTGTACTAGTGAAATCTGTGTAGGATATGGTGTTCCAGATGCGCAATGTGCATTTCTGAGCACTGGATTGGGCCCCAATGTGTTCCTGCTGTTACTTGCACTCTTCTTGCTTCTACATTCCTGTGATTCTTCCAAAGGATGAATGCAGAAGGAAAGATTTTATACCTGGAAAATTATGTATAAAATAAGCATTTAATTATTTAAGGAGCTGTCTTGTAATAAGAGATATTTTTTTAAGTATAGCATTTGTTTTAAGAAGAAATATGCTACACTCACTCTTGGTTTTTTTTCAGCAAAACTATCTCTTTGCATGGAGGAAAAAAATACTTTTAATGAGGAAAAAAATTTTTGGTAGTCTGGAATACGGAGTAGCAGAGCTGCAGAATCTTCAGTAGGTATAAAAAGCATTTAAAGAGCTGTTTTAATGATTCATTGTGTTACAGTTGACCTTAACTAATTCAGTTGAATTTTAAAATATAGAAATTCTCTTCAATGAGTTATAATGGAAAATCAGACATATCCTAAATTGGCAGATCCTTGTAAAGGAGAAGGAGATTTCATGTGTTAATGTGTATGCAACATTATAGCACAGAACTGCCAAGTCTTTGGAGAGAGGATAGATTATACCTGTGATAAATTTCTGCAGCTTCTTAATTTTTTTAAACTGCAAAATAATGCACTTTAAGTAGTATACACAAATTTATTTTCAATATTGTGCAATGTCACTGTTCTGTCTCTTGGTGTTTTAAAAACTGTTTTACAATACTTTGTACAATAGCCATAGCTTGTATTTTCTTTGTATTTGAATATACACTTGAAATACAGGATCCTCAAGAGTGGTACATGAGAACTTTAAGCCAGGTTTGGCATAGAAAAGAGCCCTTATTCTGTCGCCTTCCTCTCTTTTTTGTTCTTCCCACGCACAAGATTCTTTTATTCACAAATATACTGCTTTCCCCAATGCCTTCAGGAAGCTTCCTGCCAAAGCCAGTGATGGCTCATGAATATTTTTTTAGTTTAAAGAGTCAGGGGTTGAGAGATTTTTGAATATAGTACCAAAATCGCTCTGGGTTTTCTTTCGTTGGCTGACTTTTTTTTTTAAAACTTCTTTTCATGATGTGTCAGACACTCACTTTGTATTCATGACAAAAATTCCCCATTGTCTGAATTGGCAGACTTGTATCTTGTAAAAATTTAATTGTCTTTTTGTTCTGCCGCTCGTTTTACATTTCCTTGAGAATTCAAGGCTACAGTCTCTCTGCATTTTACCTGCACAAGCCCATTACATCATTTCCATTTGCTTCTCTAGAAACAGCTTTTCCTCATCTTGCCTTGCTCCTCTTGTTCGTACTGTCCCATCATGTATTAATCGCAAAACTCAACACTAGATTAAGCATCTGGTTTTTGTCTTCATAGCACAGTGACTTCTTTTGGCATTGACAGCATACATTTTCAAGCAAAAGATCATCACTCAACTTCCTGGTAAAAATTTAGGGATGAGTCCCTTGCTATAACTCTCATACAAATGGTATGATTTGCTAGGATAGACCAATTCAGGGAAAATGTACATAATAAAGATTTATATATAATTACTTGGAGTCTACAATAGTAGATTTTTTTTTTCTAAAGCAAGTGGTCTTCGTTTGATCTGTGGCTGGGGAAAATAGTTTTGCTGTCACCTGATATGTAAGAGTAGAACAAAGAGCTCTCAGTGCTCTTAGGAGGAGGAAGTGAGAATGTTAGACGAACTAGATTGGGGAACCTCCAGTTTTCCATGGGACATCAAGACCAACTTTTAGAATTCTTTTTTATATGATACATTTGTTTTATGAAGTATACCAGAGAGAAGCTGCATAGATTGAAGGTGGTTAGTTTAGGAGCAGTGTGGCCAGTAAGTTGGACTTTGGGATTAAAATATACTTATGTTTTCATATTAAGAAATATTTGACCTGGTATTTTAATTTAATGGAGCTTGAGCATTATGAATGTGAAAAGAAGCCTCCAAGATAGACTACTGTGTTTTCTTTGCCATTAAAATAAATAAAACAATCACAAGCCTATTCAGTTTTTCTCAATATACATATCCCCCACAGTTGTTTTGCTGTTTCTTGTCAGCTTCAGGTCTTGAGGGATTTTGAACTTGCAAGGAATAATTAAAGCGAGCAGTTGAGGGTCCAGAAATGCAGAACTGAAAGGTAATACTTTGCTGGGTTTTGTTTTAAATTACATCCATCTCACATTCTGTTGCGGCCTGTGACATATATATGCTTTGTTTAGTAGAACAATGTGTCTTGATTGTACTTGTCGCACTCAGTAGCTTACAACAGCCTGGAACCAAAGCCAGCTGTGAAATACTTGCATTGACTAAAAGTTTGTGCTGTTCACACTAGCTTCAGTTCTGCCAAAGACCTGTACTGGCTAAAGATAGGAATATGTTTGTCTAGCTAGATCCTTGCTACTTTCTCATCAGCTGCTGTTCTTGTGTGCTGAAGGTACTGAATGTTTTCCCTTTATAATTATTACTTCTTGTATTGGTTGACATGTAATGCTGTACAGAGGATGTTTGCTGTAATAATTCTGGAGGCATTGTTTCTCACTGTATTGAGGCCCAGTGTCCATGTTTTTCTTTTCTTGTAAAAATATATTTTTACTTTTTTCATTCTAATTTAATAAATGTATCGTGTACACCAAACAGAAGAATCAGTCCTTTGAGAGAAGCTATACCTCTTCACCTGTATATATTGAGACTAAATAATCCAGCTTTCAATTTAAGATCAATTATCAAAATAAAAATGAAGACAAATCTAGGATGGTGTGAGAAATCTTTCACTTAAGATGTTTGTAAAATCTTTGGACCCCAGTGATGTTTCTATACACATAACTCTTCCTCTGGATGAGTTATTTTATATTCTACTAGAAGATTTACCTAGTATTACTTGGATCCTGAGCTCAATTTTTGTGTTTTGAAAAAAATGAAAATGTGCATGCTTCACTTAAATCATTCCTCTGGGGGTGAGACTGGGGATGAGGAGTTCAGTATGCCGGCTACCCCACGGATAGAGGACTTGGAGCCAAGGTAAGAAGTTCTTCTCCATGGCTGTTGCAGTTCCAGTGCGCGCATCTAGGGGAAGGCTATGCATCCCTTCCCGAGCTGGAGCAGGTCCAGGTTCGTCTGCCTCCCTGTACTCCCCAGCTAGAGTGAGGAATACAATAAATGTCAAAGGAAAACAGCAATGTTCCTGTACGAACGTGTGGGCCAGGGGGGCACTTCAGCCCCCCCTGCCCTTCCCTAAAAGATGCCTATGGGGTGGAAAGCTTGGGGTTGGAGCAGTCCCAGATGTTGGGGGTGCACCTCCAATCAGCCCCTTTCATGTGCCTGATTGTTTTTTTCTGTATGATTCTATGAGAAGCAATCCCTTTCTAGGCACATCCCATTTTCTTAGCACAACCAAACCCTTACCTTGCTTTTATAAGAGGAAGCTCTATATCGAATTTGGTGGTCTTAGCTCTTATTAATTAGGAATACCGACAAACTCAAATTCAGTAAAACTCCAATTGTCCAGCATCCAGTGGTCCGGCACTCCTGATAGTCTGGCACCAACTGGAACCCGGAAGTGCTCTGGCCAGCCGGACAATTGGAGCTGCCCAGAAGTGGCGGTGGAGAGGGGGCAAGAGGCAGGCAGCTGTTTAAGGCTGGGGGGGAGGCAGGGGTTAAACCCTCTGCTGTGTTGCGGGGAGGTGGTGGAAACCCTGCGCAGCTGGCTTGCAAGTGGGGAAACTCAGCCACTGGCTTGTAAGTGGTGGCGGCGGAGAGGGGATGAAAGGCAGGCAATGTTCCCTGCTGACCTCCGCCCGCCTTAAACAACTGCCTGCCTCTCGTCCCCTCGCTGCTGCTGCTTGCAAGCCAGCTGTGTGTGGCTTCCACCCCCTCCCTGCAACACAGCAGAGGGTTCGCCCCTCCCCGCGCCATTCCCTGCCAAACCTCCTCCCCCCCCCCCCCACACACACGAGGTGCGGGTCCCGGAAGATCTGTCTCAGCACCCCGCCGGAGTACCTCCCAATACTCCGGCATATCCAATAATCCGGCACCCCCTGGATCCCAAGGGTGCCAGATTATTGGAAGTCTACTGTATATAGTAGAATTGGACAGTTACTTGATTGCAGTTTGCATTTGTATTCTTGTAGAGCTGCAATCCGCCCGTTGTGTTAGTACAGTAAGTGTTTGAAAATGTCCCAAGGTAGCTGTATGCACTGTTCCTAAACAAATGTGAAATGACGAACGTAGGACAGACTTATAAGATGTAGTACTCTATCATAGGAAGCAATGACTGAAAAACGTTTGAGAATTATGATAGCAAATGAGCTCCTGGTGCATTGCTATGGCCAAAAGAATTAAATGTAAGTTTAATAGGTGTGAGTTTTTGGTGTTCTAGATGCTATTTTCCCATAATATCTTCAGTATTGTAACACCAAAGGAAATTTTGCTCGAAATAAAGCAGCAGAGTCTGCATAACTGATTTTTCACATGTTTTTCAACTATTTCTGTGCACGAATGACACATTCAGGGAGAACGACGGGCTCCATCATTTCAATGGAAAGAATTATAGTTAGAGAACAGTGGTCTCCTGCTAGTGAGTGAGTGGACAAATGCATACTAATTTTTAGTTGTAAACAAGGATTAGTCCTCAAATATAGCTGACAATTTTCAGTCAGTAAAATCACTAATGATACTTAAAGGTATTGTAAGCTATTAACCAGCTTATTTGCAAGGGTGGGGTGATTTTTTTTTGGGGGGGGTGGCTTGTTCGTTCAGCAAAAAACGCAGTTCCATTTCAGCTTAAAAATTGAAATGTTTGAGTTCTGGTCCCTATTTATTCCATATGTCCTCCGTGCACCTGAGACCAGAGATTTGCAGCAAGTCATGCCTATTGGTTTGCACATGCACAGCTGTTCTCCTTATCCTCTGAATGAAGAGCATAAAGTGCAGTGCAGACTAATGCCCCTCCAGTTACTTCTGACCACTTCATGGTAGTGGGAATTCTGTGTCCTTTATGATCTTCCTGGTTGAAAGGTTGAAACAAAACGTTTCACTTCAACTCAGTGTTTGGGTTTAGACTTTGGGTGCATAACAAAAGCCAAGGATATTAACTATGTGGGTTTTGCTAGTGGTTAGGGCCCTCAGGTGGGTGACTCCAGGATTCAGTTGCTTTGCTGCCTGATGTGGAGAAATGGGAGACCCAAATGGAAATCCTATTGCAGGAGAGTGCTCTAACCATTGGGCTATGGGATGTTATTGGGGCAGGGACAGGAACTTGGGCCTCATATTCTAGGTGAGTCCTGCAATATCATTCATGTCCTCTTATGCAAGTGACCTAGCCCCTTGGCATACTCATTCACGCATTTTTTCCTAACAAAATGATCATTCATTGACATGGGTGGACTCACCTAGGATGAGTCCAATTTCAAGTGCCTGCTCCAGTAGCTATTTATAGAAAGTGGGACGGCTTCAACAGGAGAGATTGAGAGTGCCTGAGACTTGGGCCTAAATCAGGTGGGGTTGGGAAACCTCTAACCCAGGATGTTCTCATCACCGGTGAGTGCCCTCACCACTGTGCTAAAAAGCTGTATGGAAAGCAGCAGCTCCTCCCCATGTTTCCCCACTTTGTGAATCCAGTCCTCAGGGTGGTTTTTTCTAAGTGCCCAAATCAAAATGTTTTGTTCTTGAGCCAATCCCAGAAAAATTTAAAAAAAATTGTATTTGGCAAATTTCATTTTTGGTTTGACCCAAAGCAAAACTTTTAAAACAATGTTGTTTTGGAACTGCCAGCAAACTGGAAAAGCCATTATTCACCCCGTTGTATTCAAGGGTACCTTTTTAAAAATTAGAATTACTTGTTTTTTGATTCTGACAAACTAAAAATCCTTTCTCAAAGTCAACAATTGCTTTACCCAACAGCCATCACTCCAATATCCATTCTTTATTTTAGATTTATTATCTCACTAGAAGACTTATCCGGTGTTGCCCGTGGCAGCAGGGTCATGTGACTGGCCCACCCACTGGCTTCTCCTCAGGGTGGGCCTGGGATAGCAAAGGTGATGTGGCCTCCCCATGGGCTTTTCCCCAGTGTGGGACTTCTCCACAGGGCTGGGGTCCTTGCTGCTCCCACCCCTCCGGTGGTCATTTGTGGACCTGCCTGGTCCAGCACCCTCAGGATCTGACCTGTCCCGGATGAGGGGTTTTGCTGGATATGGAGAGGTCATATCTGGTCCCTCTACTATGAGCACCCCTGGTCCTGGAGCAGTCCTCCTAGCTGTTTCCCTTCCCTCCCCTGCCACCAACCCCACTGTGCTGCTGGTATTTCCTCTTCTCCCTTCCCTGCTAATCTGGGCAGCCCAGCTCCCAGCATGTCGGGCTCCCACTGGGCAGCCCTGGTCTGCCCTGCCAGGCAGAGCCATTGCTACATGCTGGGCTCCCAGTCCCACTGGGCAGCCCTACTGCAGTGTGCCAGGCTATGGCCCTGCCAGAGAGCCCAGCCGCCAGCCCTCCAGTGGGACTTTCTAGTTCTGGAACATCTGTGGTCCTTTCACGCCATGGATATTGCTAGACCAGAGTCTCCCAGTTTACAGAGGTTCAACCTGTGTAACTTTCTCCACTATCATATCCTTCCCTTTCCGTTTGATGTGAAACAATTGCATTCTACATACATCCCATTGCCCTGGCACAACCAAACCCTGACCTTGCCTTTAATGATAAGAGGAAGGTGCCTACCAAATTTGGTGACCCTAGCTCTTACCATTCAGGAGGAGTTCTTGAACAGACTCCTGGACAGATGCCTCCACAGATGCACACAAACTCTCTAAAATAGTAGATGTTCGAATAATAACAATGGTTCTGGATTGAAATTAGATGTCTGTTTTATAATGTTTCCACTTTTCATTGAGCTTAATCAGTTGTGTGGCAGAAGGAAGGTGCATTGTTGGGGGAGATGGTGGGTCTTTGACACTTCTTTCCCGTGGCATATTTCCTAGCCTGAGGACTTACTGCTTACACAATTTCACTTCATATTGTGTGTTCTAAGTGCATTATCAATTAGCTGTTGAATGCTCGTTTCCATCCCCATTAAAATTCTAAAGGTGCTCATTGTGGCTCTTGCATTTTTTTCAATGTACTGGAGTAGAAAAAAAGGAAAATATGAAGATGAATTTGCTCAGAGAAATGGTAGCAATTTAGCATTTTAATTTTAGGACTTTTTAGCATTTTCGTTTCAATGCTAATAGCAAGAGGAGAGTGTGGGAGTGTGAGGAAGTTGTGTGTTAAAACATTAAAATGTGCTAATGAAAATACTGGTCTTTGGGGAAAGTAATGAAAATACACTTCTTTTAGAATATGGGAAAATGTGTAGAGAAATTTTTATGCTGGAAAATTAAATCAGTGTCTTAATGAAGATTGTTTAATTTGTCTGTCTTTGGTCTTCAGTCAAGTTGCTCAAAATCCAAGTTGTACCTATTTTCACAGTGCAATCTGTATATCCTGAATGAATGTTTTCCTTACTGGCTTGCCAAAAATACATAATTTGTAAGAGTGCCATTAGGCTAAAATGACATTCCACATGTATTAAGTTTGCAGTACTTTAAAAACTGAAAACATTTTTAATATAAAGTGAGAGTTATTTCCATTTGCTTAGTTTTTTGTATTTCAAAGTCAATCGTTAACTGCCTTTTTGTATTGGTGGTGAAGCAGGCAGAAAGGAAGTGTAAAAATGTTGTCACAGGGTACAGCTACACGGCAACAATATTTTGAAATAACTTAGGCTGCATCTACAAAGCAGGCAGTTATTTCGAAATACTGTCAAGCTGGAGGACTTCTTACTCCGACTCCTGTAACCTTCATTGTATGAGAAGTAAGAGAAATCAGGGGAAGAGTGCTGTATTTTGAAATAAGTGTTATGTAGACACTCCCAATTTCAAAATAAGTTACGTAATTGATGTAGCTCAATTTGTGTAGCTTATTTCAAGTTAAGCCCTGCTGTGTATACGCCCCTAACTCTATAGCCTTGGTGTGGAATGTATGTTTGTTTGTAAACAGCTAAAGTACAAAGCAGACAAGATATAAAATGTGCAAAACAAGTTTACAAGATTTATTGCTTCTTTAAATACAGGGAGTAAATGATGGGTTATTCAGTTACTAGGAAAAGTGTCTGTTCATTCTTTGAGTGCATGAGCTGCTGTAGTCTTCTAGATTGGTGTTGATACAGTTTTTTGGATTGGGAATCGGGAGCAGTATTTACATGGCAGAGCTGAAGTGCATTACCTCATTTGTAAAGCCAAGGGCATCTCTGACACATCCTGCTTTTCAGATTTATTTTACAATGAAGCTCCAGATAGAAATAGAGACCAGTGGATATGCTGAAGGTCCACTCTAAAGAGAAGCTATGTGGAACTTGTTAAGGTGGAATTCATGCTGACCTCAGAGAACATACAGTTAATATGATGTGAATTTAACCAGGCTTGTGATTCTTCAGATTTGTTTGTTGTTGTCCTTTGTGCAGTTTGCATTCTTAGACTTTGTATTTTACTGATAGCTTTTAATAGCACCCCTTATTAATACTTTGCCAAAAAAACAAAACTTCAATACCCTTGTGAAGTAGATATTATCATGCCTCAGAGTGTCATGGGTGAAGAAGCCAGGATCAGGATGAATGGATGCGAAGTAGGGCAGGCTTATCCCAAACTAGTGGTAATTAACTGTATATACCACACCAGATACAAAAGTCAACTTCTCTCTCACCACTCTGGTTACCAAGAAGTCCAAACTGCAGTCTCTAAGGCAATCCAGCCCTTGTTTCACCAGACACTTGACTTCACAATCAGTGGTATTTTAAAGCCAATTTAATCAAACAAAGGATCCTTCTAATCTCAGGAGATCAGTCATATTGCCAGGTCAATATATGACGTGGACTTTACATAATTACACTTTTGCCAGTCCTTGTAGTATGGAATATCAAAAGGCTTATTTCTAAAAGAAAAGAGGAGAGTTAAAATGGTCAAATCATACACATACAACCATTGCAAAGTTCTTGGATCCATTTTGTAGCAGTGATAGAAAAAACTGCTGACTTGTGATGTTTCTGGTAACTGGTAAGACAGTTGTGTGGTGAGCCAGGACCTTGTTTTGATTCAAGGGGTCTAGCCAGTACCCAACACTTCAGCTCACATGTGCCTAAAGCAGGAGAAGGGAGCTCTGATAAATACTCAGCTCCTCCTAGCAACCTAACTGTATTGCTCCCTGCCTTGCCTCCAGCTGCAGCATCTCCTGTCTTGGGTCCTACAGCCCTGTTTGGGGGCAGTGGCTTCTGGGAGCAGAGCCTTGTGGATCCCGATGTCTATCTGCAGATATCCACATCTATGGGTAGACGTTTCTATCTGTACAGGGCTCTAAAAATTTGTCCTATCAACCGGCTATTACCTCTGCAAGAAAACAAAACACAAAGGTGAGCAGCATACAGATGCAGTCGGAAGCTGCGTACATGCAGGAGATGCAGCCTTGCAATTTTGGCTACCCTCAGTAGTGCAAATTCAGCTTTGATCATCCACATCTATGGAAAATGGTGGTAGTATTCAAAATAGTGTCCCTTACACTGATCCCCATCTGAAACTACCCAGACCCTTTGTCCCATCTTGCAGCTCTTCCCCAAAGTCCCAGAGCCAAACTCACCACGTTTAGTGCTCAGGTGGTGCTGCATGCTTACCAAGTGAAAATGAGCAAATGTGACTGTATTATGTGCTTTGCTTCTGAGGATGTGCACATGAGGGCCACCCCTATACACCAATGGAGTGCCTCCATCAGATAAGAAGGCACACCACAAGGGGTAAGGAGGATGTGTTTCACAAAATGCTGCCATAGTCAGATCAGGCCAATAGTGAGAGCAGAGTGAGGAGACAAAATAAATGAAAACTGGAAATGGATAGCCAAGAGAGGAGATGAGCAGGAACGGGTAATAGAGTGTCAGGAGAGGATCATAACACTCATGTCATTCAAAGTAAACTTAAAATTTAGTAACCTTATGTCAAGGCTTTTTCCCCACTCTGGCACGATAAATGCAGAAGTGGGGGCCCGCAAAAATACTCCACAACCTTCTTTCCAGGCTTTGGTATAAAACGTACCCCCAAAATCTTAACCTAGATTTTGGGGATAAAATCCGCTGCCACCACCCAAGTAATGATAAGAAAAATCAGGGAGGAGATCACTTGGGAAATCTCATCCCTAAAGTAAAAACCAGGACGCAAAAATTAACCAATACCAGGTTAATAAAAAGGAGAGAGAGAACTTTTATCACCACAATATTCCGTTGCAAGCATAATGACTAGATGGAAAAGTCACAAATTAATATACTCACAGGGGGAACCCCCACCATGGGCCCAGAGCTTAGTTGCAAAAGAGAGGAAAAACCCATTTCTAAATGCACAGACATCAGATTCCCATTCCCAAACCATAAAACAATGAAACCTAACGGAGTTATCTAAACTTTATCCTACTTATAGATAGTGAAGAGTCTTTTCTTGGAGAGGGAGACATGTCTGTCCCCCTCAGTAGCTGGAGAGAAACTGTCCAGGGACAAAGGAGGGAAAAACCAAAAATTCCTTCATCCCAGTTTGAAATTCCTACCTACATTCTTATTGGCCAACTCTACCTGGCTTAGGTATAGTTAACCTCTTAGAACCCAGGCTGCTGGCCATATCTCATGATCATACCACCTTAAAATCTAGTTTGCTAGCCACAGTTTATGATCATTGTTTACTTCTTTCTTTATTCTCAGTTTGGACAATAAAAAACTTCAGTATTGTACAGTGTCTCTTTGGCTTCGAGACCCTTAGGTCTGTGATGTGATGTGATGTTGCAGGTCAAGTGGTGAGCATGGTAGAAGGTGTGACTTAGTGGATGTCATTTACATTTTTTTTAATCTCTTACCATTTATATTTTACAACCTGCATCTTTTGGCTATCCAGGTGGGTTAAGCTACCTGATTGTATACAGGTCCTGGATCTAATTAAATATTTTTAACATCAGCTTTGAGTTGTATTAGCCTAATTGTTCTCTCACTGTTATGTCTACACTGCACGGTTATTTTGGAATAAGCTATTCTGGAATAGTTTATTTAGAAATAGCACATCTACACTGCAGAGAAACCTCAAAATGAGTCCGAAACAGGCTTCCCTAATGTAGACGTGCTATCTTGATTTAAAGCCCTAGGAGGCACTGGGGAGAAATAACTTAGAATGGCCCTGGTGAGGGGCTATTTTGAAATAGCAGCAGTGGAGTGTGTCTACACATGCCTTATTTTGAAATAGCTATTTCGGAACAGGCATTATTCTTTGTAGAATGAGGTTTATAAAAGTCAGAATAAGCCATCCGTTATTTTGAAATTATTTCAAAATAGTGGAATGGCCGTGTAGACACTTGCATAGTTATTTTGGAATAACGGCCATTATTCCGAAATAACTTTGCTGTGTAGATGCACCCTTAGAGGAACAGACGAAAGGTCTCTCTTCTCTGTTAGCCTGCCTCTGACAGTGGTCTATAGAAGATGACTCTGGTGATGGGTGAAAAAAACACCCATAATGCACCTGTCATTTTTTTTCTCCCCCCCCCCCCCCATGGTGGTGGAAGATGTTTTGACAGCTGAATTAAGGAGTTGGCTAATGGCCCGAAGCATGAGGATTGAGTGCCCTTGTGTTTTTATCTTTGCTGCTGGAGCTGTAGATGCTATTCTTATTAATCCTAACCAGTCCATCTCCAAATGGTAAAACTATGGGTGCATTTCTAAAAAACATGCAGCACGCTGGTGCCCAAATAAGTGATAAATCATCTTTATGACATTGAAATCCTGTGGGGTAACTTTTAAATGTAGTTTTAAATAGTTGTCATTTTTACTCCATTGCTTGAAACAGCTCGTAATGTAGAAAGTCAGTTAAACATATCCCCGGCAAATGTCTCTGTGGGGCGCATTTTACTTCAGAGAAAAAGGAAGGATGATTTATGGTGCTTTTCAGGGCTTTGACATGGTTGCACAGCATGGAAGTGAAAAAGCTAAGAACCTCCTGATAGAGCTCCAGGCTTACCCATGTGATACAGGTCCTGTAAGGTCAAGAGGAAACCTTGCTGCTGCATGTATATGCTCCTGCAGAAATAAAAACAGAAAACACATTTTGCTTTTGTGCCTCTGTTATATTCAGTGCACATCAGAAACAATTCAGCTCAGCGTGAGTGCCAGTGGCATGAAGGCCTATTCTATCACCTTGTTTCAGCCGACAAAATAGCCACAGCAGCTGGGAAAATCAGAGGGGCTTAATTAATTTAGTGGAGCAACACAGGCGGTTGTCTGCAAATAGCATGACTATAAGGACTGCATTGTGAACATATCTGCATAAAAACACCCACAGGATTGCTCTGATACAAGACACCAGAACACAGCGTCTTTGTTTCTTTGATACTGCTTTTATATATTAAATAAGAATGACTCATTTGTGCAATGATGAGGGAGGGAGAGAGAAAAATGAAGCTTACATGGGGGTGAACAATGTATCTTGAATCCCTTTCTGCTGGGCATGATTTAAAACCCAATTTGGGCTTTCCCTGTACCTGATTTAGGAGAGGGAGACTAGTCTAGATAGAGGCTAACCTGCAGGTGGATTTTGAGATGTAAATCTTACATATTCTAGGATTTTGGATTGTGGATTTAGTTTTGGTCTTTGTCTCCTCAAACTGGTTAAATCTAATTTCTCAATGTTCAGACAATTATTTGTTTGAAAAAAAATTGAGGACAGAGTTGGATTATTGATGACATTTAAATATTTTCCTTTTTAATTCTTTCATGGAAAAATTGAACACTTTGTCATCATCAAACATTCTGTTTTTGCCAAAACTATACTTTTCCATACAATAAAATGGTTGAATAATTTTAACCAGCTCTAATGGCTGCATTTAAGGAGAAGAAATAATTTAAAATGAAGCACTGTATGTGGTTGTGCAATCTCTGTTAAAGAGATAACCAATAGAGTTTGCTACTGATTCCAGGGGTTCCCTTGTATGATTTCTTCCTCCATATCAAAACCAATATTCCAGTAAAAGGTAAAGATGGGCCACAGATTAGGCTCCCCCCCCCCCCCCACGGATTCTGTGAACCAATGTTGCTGCTTATCTGCATAGACAAAGCTTTCTGTGATAATGTCAGGTTGTCTTTCACTCTATACACAGATTACATAATCTGAAGGAACCACACAGTCATAGTGAGGTCCCATTATCTGTGTATGATAACTGTGAGTGATATATACTGCTACCTATATATACTGCTGGATTCTGGAACATAGAATACAGAACAGACAGCAGCTACTGGAATTCCAAGAGTATTTAAAGAATAGTAATCAATTTATTTACATGTCACAGAAACTAAGGAAGAATCTTTTTAAAAGTCCTCTGAGAAGATGTCCATATATTATTAAAAAGGAATTTAAAGGAGACGATCCATCCCTTGGTGAGTGGAAATGGAAGTGAATTTTTGAGATGGGTACTCTATGCTTCAAAGAACTCCTGTATTTTGAGTGTGTTTTGTGTAAAGGGCAGATTTTGCCGTGCATTTAGGGGAAAGTTAGAATGGAGGAGTTTTGTGATGGTCTGAGAACCAACACTGGCAATGTACCAGGTAGTGCTCTGCTTCATAGAGAACATCAAATGTAGGGGAGCACAGCACACTCAACTGACAACTCAACATGAGTTCCAAGTGCAGTGCTGTGGCAAAAAAGGTGAATTTGGTCGATGGGCATATACAGTGGAGCAGCGATATGATTTTATCTCTATATAGCAATGGAGACAAGACTAACCAAGTACCTGGTATGTCAGAGACACTTTACATCAAAACATTCCTGATGTCTGACTTAGTAATATTATCTCCTGCATAAAAACACCAGGGTCTGTGGTTGGTCAGCCTGGTGCGTGGGATAACAGCCCTGCTTAGGTATGGCCAGATTGTTGCTGAGGATCGTGCCTGCCTGGGACTGGAGGAGGGCGACACTATGAGGGAATGGCAGAGATAATGCTGAGAGATGGTTGGTGGCCAGTGATGCTGGTGGCTGTGGCTCAGCTCTTTCAGGCGGCAGGTAAGCAAGGAGGGCATAGAACCAGTTTCAGCCCAGGTGAGCAGGAGGCAGTGAGAATGCAACAGGCATGTGCCTCTGGGGCCTGAGACCTCCTCCTTGCCCTGCACACACTCTTCTGCTGGGAGACGGAGTTTGGGGGGAAACCTCCTGTTGCTTGTGGGCTACTCTGTGTGGCGTATTTGGGAGGTAGGAGCCTCCAGTTGAGCAGAAGCTGGGGTTGAAAGTTACAGAGCTGCCTGGGCTTGCCTCCTTTTCAGGTCTGGTTTGAGTCTTTCAGGTTGGGACATAAGGGTTTTGTATATGTTGCAATAAGCCCTTCGAGCTCCAGAGCCCTGAAACCAGGGCTAGGTCTACCCTGCAGCTCTACATGGGCGCAGAGCACTGTCATGTCAGCAGAAGCGGTGTTGGCAGGATAGTGTTTCCCACCAACTGGTGGGACAGCATGAAACCTGTGCTGCTTGGAGGGCAGGGAAAGTTTTCACACCCCTGAATGGCATAAGTTATATTAACGTAGGGCTGTATTGTAGATCTGCCCTACAGGAATCACTGTGAATTGTTCTTCCCCCACAGCAATGAAGGGAGGGAGATAAACTGACCATACAAAGCATATTGAATTCAGCACCCTTTGTATTTCACTAAATAATCTGATTTAAAAGTTTATGATCAACTCTCTTGCCTTATGCCTGTTATAAAGGGCCAACATTCACTGAAGTTAAGGATCTTACCCTAGGCATGAATTTAGCCCCCAAAGTTTTCTTTCTTGCTTCTCCCTCTCCAACATATAATTAATAGTTGGAAGTGTTCTTGTGTGGGTGTTTCATGCAGAGAGAAAAGTCAGTTTTTTTACAGGATGGACAAAGCCATTCAGAAATCTAGCGGTGTCCCCTTTTAGACACTTGGCCCCACCTTTTCAGTTAAACAAAAAAAAATTGTTTTGGAGAAAGATGCAAAGAAACACAATCCCAAATTAACAACCCTACAGTCTTTAGTCCACTGCCAAATACAAAAATATTTTTAAAACAATACATAAAATCAAGAGGCTAACGTATTGACATAAGCCAGTAATTTTTCCTCTCTCAAGATGGTTACTCCCTGCTTTGCTTTTGTTTCCTGTGGTTGTTCTGATTTGCAGAAGTGATCTGAGTAAAGCTATTGGCCACTATTGCCCCAGGCTCCCTTCTGTTCTCCCGCTCCCTGAATTCACTTATTGCCCCAGGTCCCTTCTACCCTAAACAGTCCACACAGGCTCCTATGACTCTCTCCCCTCACATGCCTGCTCTTATTGTCCAAGGTGCCTGCCTGACACCATGTAGCCCTTCTTGGATTCGTCTGATTATTTTCTTCTTCCTCCAGACACCAACAGCTCCTCCTCTAAACTCTCTTCCATAGCAATTTCCTCACAGGAGCTGCTGCCTCTTCCAATACTCATGGCCTTCATTTACTCCCCCAATACCTCTGGTTTTCTGAGTACACCCCTTGCTTCTGAGGCATAAATGTTTCCCTGGCACTGATGGGTTCTTGCAGGGTGAGGCGCAGTGATATTTTTCTCATTAGCAAGAAATGTCACACATAGCTACAGAAAATTGGAGGGATTGTCTTTTTTGTGGGGGGGGGGGGGCCTTCAGGTTGGAATTCCCTTGCAGAACAGTGAAGGGGATTTTCATCAGGAGTGTCTCGCTCTCTTGGCACAAAATATTTTTGAAATGTTTTAAAATAATATAGAATAGGGTTGCCAGGTGTCTGGCATTGACCTGGACAGTCCGGGATTTTCATCTCCTGTCCAGTAAAAAAATAAATCAGAAAATACCGGACACCTAAAATGTCCGGTGTATTCTGATTTTTTTTTTTCCCTGCCAGGAGGCAAAAATACCAGATACCTGGCAACCCTTTCATACTCGGCAACCCTACAACATTCAGCAATCGGGCCCAGCCCCCAGGCCCCTCCCAGACACCCCCTCAGTCCCCCCCCAACCCCCTTACTCCCCACTTACCTGGTTTCGCAGGGGAGCTCTTTTCCCTGCACAGAGTAAGAAAACAAGATGGTCGCTGGCAAAAAAAAAAAAAAACCCCTGAAGGCCTTAAAGGGGCCATGCTGGGTTTTTTTGTATTTTGCTTAATAACTGTCAGGGTCCTTTTTTCTTTTTTGCTCAACAACTTTGGTCTCCCCCCCCTTTTTTTTCTCAACAGTGTTTTTTTTGGGGGGTGGGGGGGAAGGGTGTTCGGTAAATTTGGTTAAACCATTTGGCAACCCTAAATACTGCAGAGAAAACAAAAATGCCAGCATGGTCTTGAAGATGTGGATGGTCAATGCCCTGCTCTATGAAAACAATCTGTTTGAAAGAGAACAGAAATTAGGTATACAAAGATCTATTGTGAGTTTTTTTTGTAATATTAGTCTTGTTTTCTCATTTTAAAATCTTAGAAAAATAGCAAGCATTAAAAAAAACAAAAAAACCGTCACAATAAAACAAAAAAACCTCTTAAATGTGGAAAGCAGAAAAATTACCCTGTATGTGTTCTGCGCTTCATTTGGTTTTAAATGGAGTTAGGCCAAAGCTGTAAATCCAGATTTTCCTGACAAACTTTTAGATTTGATGTTTTGGTTCTGTCTTGTCTCTTATGTGAAACTTAATCTTTGTCAAAGCTGTGAAAATTTGTATATTCCCACCACAGCTAACATTACTTCTCTGTGGTTAGTACTGATGGTAGCTCTATTGAAGACAAGCATCTCTGGCCAAATGTATTTTACCAGTGTGTCAAATCTCTGTTTAACTAACAGAGTGATAAAAATGTTGACATTTGCCAGAGCCTCATCTATATTAGGATCGAACATCTGGGTTTGCACCTGTGAAGATCATTTTTATAAATTTCTCATGAGTAGACTTGTGCAAAAATCAGGGTGTGGACACCCCAGGAGGGAACAAGATTTCAAAAGCTCAAAGAATAAGCAGTTGAATCACTGTTGAAGTGCATTGAGTAAGGTCTTTAATTAAAGTTGGTGACACAGTGCTGATTGGTATCATTGTGAAATGTTTTTATTAATGCTGTATGAGGAATTATGAATACTCATTGATATTGTGCTTTAAAATCTGTGACCAAACAAAAGGAGAAACAGGGTTTTTTGCTGACAGAGAGAAGACAGCTGTCTGTCTCTCTCCAGTGTAAATTAAGCAGTATGGGATCAAAACAACGGAAGCCCTATTTACACATGAATCAGCAGTGGGATGGAAAGTCAATAAGAAGGGAAGAAGAACAGGAGATCATCCTGACTCTCGGGGACAAAACAATGCATTTCAAGAAATATAAGATGAAGCAAAAATCCATTTTGACGTCCATCTCCTGAGGAAACACAGAACTTTGATTCTGTGAGGGTGAGATTCTGGCTAGAACAGCCAGTCATGCTGGAGAATGCTAACAACTTGTAAGTAAGAAACTATGTTTAGGCAAAGATATATCTTTCTAGAATGAAATTTTAGCAGTTAGAAAGAATGTTAGGTTTGTTTTGTTTGTAACACTTTCATATTTCTTTCACTGTTGCTTGAAATCACTTAATCTCTTTTTTTCCCTTAATAAACTTAATCTTGCTTTGTTATAAAACCAACTCAGTGCTGTGTATTAAACTGCCAAGTGAAGTTTTCAGCTAAAGTAAAAGGTTGGTGTATTCTGTCTCTTTGAAGGCAGTGAACTTAACTTCTATGTGAATATCCAATGAGAAGGACTGGACACTGGAGGGGAGATGGACTGTGTAGTGAAGCAGCTTGGCTTCCCTTTGACTGGGAAGGGGAAGGACTACCTAAGACCCCTCCAGTGGGAGGGGTCAGAGCAACCCACCCACAGGAAGCAGGCTGCTCAGACCCCTGATTGACCCCAACCTGGAGCCAATGGAGGCTCTGCCAGTGCCATTGTCCCTGACAGGTCTGGAGGGGCAGAGGTAAGCCAGGTAGGCCCCCAGGAGGAATTGGGAAGCCGTCCAGGGGTAGCTGACCTAGTGCCAGCTGAGGAGATGGAAGTCAACTGGTCAGCGTGTTGTGGGCAGGATCCCTGCTGACCCAGTGGCAGCCAGCACTGCCACTGTTAGGACCCTGGGCTGGGACACAGTAGAGCAGATGGGCCTGCGTCCCCTGCTGCCACCTCACACCTTGGGTGGCAGGTTCCCCCTCTTGCGGGCAAAACTCCTGTGCTTGTCAGCTCTCTGCCAGAGCACGGAGACCTGACCACCTCTCATCCTGCAGACAGGCCCGAGCCCCTAACCTGTTTATTTGTACTGCTTGTTACCTCACCCTGAACCAGGGCTGGACTTGTGAATTGCTGCTTGACCAGAGCATTGGCTTGAGCCCTAGGACACTTTATTGCCCCCCTGAGCTTGGGCCAAGGTATTCACACTACTATTTAGCTGGACTAAGGCCCACTAGACCTTGGCGGGCCAGCCCTGAAGCAGGGCTCTACGGGCCTACTAATTGGTCCATACGCCATGTAGTGCAGCAACTTGGCTTCCCTACAGGCTGGAACCAGTACAGACTGGAAAGGCTGTTGGTGTCACTCTGAACCAGGCTGATGGAAGCCAGGCTGAGGCCATTGTGTTGGGAACATGTTGCTGATATCAGTGCTCTGAGCCAAAGCTCCTCAGCACAGAAGCAGCCACCGTTACAAGGCAAGTAGTGACAACTAGTCTGGGTGAACTCTCGTAGCATTGTCACGTGACCTTAAGTGTCCGTATAACTGTCTCATCGGATTGAAATTCTACTATGGAAATTGCTTGTATGTTGGTAAAACTAACAATGTAAAATCTTATTTGTACCTATTTGTAGCGAGAGAGAGGAGGAGGATTAGAAGAGTTGAACAAATGGATCTAATAGAATTCTTAGCCATGACAATATTCCATTCACAGAAATGGAGAACAACAAATCTTGCCATCGGAAACAGCCACCACATCCTAGTGAAGAAAGTGGTGTTGAGAGGAATTCTGTGCCTAGGATTAAAGAGAGTTTCTGATTCATTTTTAAAAGAGGGAACTGTCTCAGGTAGCATCAGTTCAGTATCCCAAAGGGGCAGGATAGCAAAACTTTAAATTTATTGATATTCCAACAGAGAAAAATGAGTGCACAATAAAGGGAAAGAAAGAAAATGGGAGAGCAAGAGTGGAAGGGACAGGAAGATGGCATTAAATTTCTCCTAGTATCCAATTACATAACTTATTGCCTGATTACATTAATTAAAAAAAAAAGCAGAGGATCGAGGAAAGATTGAAAAATAGAGATGAGCCAAATCTGCAAAATTCAGACCCATATTTCCTTAGTGTTTAGCAGGGATTGGTTCTATCTTTTCTTCAGAATGAATCTAATTTGGTTAGTCTGTGACTTCCCAAACCACCAGCAAATTAAGTGTCATTGGCAGCTGCTACTCAGGAGAAACTGGGGCAGGCACAATGAGGCATGTAGCACATCAGGACTGAGATGAGCTGTGGGAAAACACTGTGCAAACATCCCCCTCTCCACCGCCTTCCCTTGTTCAGTAGTAACAGCTCCTCTCTCATTCATATGCACTAAAATTCACCGATTAAACACAGAAGTTTACAAAAGGCACAAAATTAACCTTGACATTTTCAATGAATTGTTTTCGATAAGGAACTTATAAAAACTGTAAATTATTTGCTCGTAGGCAGCTGTTTTGGGACCAATACTTTAGACTATATTAAACAGCTTACAGATTTGTTTACATACAGGAACAGGCAAAACAAACCATGTGCAGAGACACCTATTAACGGTGCCCAGCTGGGTAATAGAAGCATATATGTGCATATTTTACTACATGGCCATTCCTAACAGTACCCAAAAGCACCTTCCTTTAGCTTTTGGATTGAATAAACAATCCTACCACCCCATTTTCTGTTGCTGATAGTTTTTAATGAAACATCAGGACATCAGCTCATCTTTTTGGAAGGTCAAAGAGCGTATTTTCTAAACAAATCTAGTGTATTGCAATAATTGTTAGCAAAGCTGTCCAGTGCCGATTTTATCGGATACACTACTGTTGCTTTTTAAAATACAGTATCCTCACTAATCTGTAAGGCTATGTCTAGACTGGCATGATTTTCCGCAAATGCTTTTAACGGAAAAGAGCATCTAGATTGGCACGGACGCTTTTCTGCAAAAGCACTTTTTGCGGAAAAGCATCCGTGCCAATCTAGACGCGCTTTTGTGCAAGAAAGCCCCGATTGCCATTTTAGCCATCGGGGCTTTTTTGCTCAAAACGATTCTGGGTTGTCTACACTGGCCCTCTTGCGCAAAAGCATTTGTGCAAGAGGGCATTTGCCCGAACAGGAGCGTCATAGTATTTGCGCAAGAACACTGACGATCATACATTAGATCGTCAGTGTTCTTGCGCAAATTCAAGCGGCCAGTGTAGACAGCTGGCAAGTTTTTCCGGAAAAGCGGCTGATTTTCCGGAAAAACTGGCCAGTCTAGACACAGCCTCAGGGTATGTCTACACAGCAAAGTTATTTCAAAATAACAGCCCTTATTTTGAAATAACTTTCCTAGCATTTACACAGCCAAACTGCTATTTCAAAATAAATTCAAAATAGCGGCGCGCTTATTTTGAATTTGGTAAACCTCATTCTACAAGGAATAACGCCAAATTCGAAATAGCTATTTTGAAAAAAAGTGCTGTATGGACATTTATATCGAAATAGGGGGCCGCCAGCCTACCCAGGGTGCCTTGGTGGCACCACTAGCCTCAACCAAGAACACTTCTCTCTCTCTCTCTGTCCCCTGCCACCGCCCCCGGAGCCCTTAAAGGGGTAGACTCTGGCCACAGTGTCTGTGCCAGCTCCAAGCCTGCCAGCCCAGAGCCAGCAGTCACTGCCCCTGACCCAGTGGCCCCAAAACATGAGCCAGCAAGCCACTGGCAGCCAGCCTTCCACCGCTCCCCTGGAGCAGTCTGCCAGCTCCCAGGAGCCTGTCAGGGTCTGGAGAAGGCGGGTGCCTTCTTGGTCCAGGGTGGAGATCATGGAGCTTATTCAGGTTTGGGGGGGATGCCCCCAATGTTCATGATCTCCGCAGTAGACGGAGGAACGCGGCCATCTAGGGCATGATAGCTGCCAGCCTGGCCACCAAAGGCCACGTGCGAACCCAGGAGCAGGTTTGCATGAAAATCAAGTTGGTCCGGTGAGACCCCCATGTCTCGGTACATATTTCAGACCTTATCCCAAATGCATGCTTATCCCAAATGCATGCTTATATCCAATTCTTATTGATTAAACATTTATTTTAGAAGAAAAGAGAGTATTGGTTAAAAGATCAAAATACATTGACATGAGTTTACTTCTTAAGGTTCAGATACATGATAGAGATGGTGATCGTGTAGTTGAAGATGAACCATTTCAGATCATTCCAGAGTTAAGTCAATGTTCATTATAAGAGAGCTAGGATCTCCTTGGATCTCATCCTTTATGGCTTGCACTTTCCCCATGAGCATCCAACCAGGTATTTGATAAAAAAGGATTCTGTCCAGAGGGCCTTTATTCCTTCCCAGCAGCCTAGCGGCCTGAGAGAGCACAAAAGGCTTTTGACATAATCTTCTGTCTCCCAAACAACGGGGCAATTAGCACTAAGTAATTTATCCATTAAACAGTTCACATACAGTTTACCATAACCTTCAGATAACACAACTTCAATCAGGTTTCTTCATAAATGTTAATATTCCCTTCTGATCTTGAATCAAAACTTTAGTAACCGACAAAGATTATTTGTTCAGATCACAAGACCTACCATTCTACTGCTCTAACAATGCAAGTTTGCATTTTAAAGTTCTCCCTGCCCCAGTATAATTAGAGAGGGGATTTGTAGTTATCTGAGGCATGAACCCTCCTGAGGTACAGTCAAAGTCATCAAAGTTGAAAAATGCTGCAAGTTTTATTAATCACATAAGAACAAAATGAACAGGAAAAGATTGCCACATTACTAACACCATTTAAAATCTTATATCTATAGACAGTGACTCCCTCAATAAAGTTATTTCTCTACTCGCAAATAAATAGCAAAGGACCGTGCACTGTAACTACAAAATTAAGTTTTCTATAGAAAACATTAGCTCATTATCACCATTTTTTTTTAAAAAGAGCCATCCTTCTGCTTCTTTCCAAAACATTGATGTTGTAAACAGTTTACTGGAATAATTGCAAATTCCCGTACTGTTAAGTAGGGATATTTTTAAGTGGTTTTCATTTTTAGACACTCTCTCTGTCTCACTCACTCACTCAAACCCATAATGGCTGATTCACTGAAACAATGAGAAGACTTATAACTTTTTTTTTTTAACTAAATGGCATCCAAACTTCAGAGAGGAAAGGAAAGTACCTTTAGGCTTAATTCAAGACTCGAACAATACAAGCTATACTTTTGTTCATTCTTTTCCTTCACAATCTGTTTAGAAATAAAACAATATATAAAGACTTAATTATTTGGCAAACATTCTCACATTTAACAAATGAAAAATGGTGATAATGGAAGCTGGAAAAAGTAAGAAGCAAGAGTTTTAAGGTCGTTCATGGGTTATTTTTTCTATGTTATTATTTAAATGCTGTAGATCTCTTGGGTTTCTTTTCCTTCTGATCATCTTGTTCTTCTCTGCTGATCTTCATACTGGAGCTGTTGTGGGGTAGTGGTTTCAGAAATGCATGCAGCCATGCACTGGCACTGTTCCACGTAGGTGTAGTCATAATTCATTATTCTTCCATCGCGGCATGTCAGGGTCACCTGTCTCTTGTGGCTCTTGAGTTCCTGGCAGCAGGAACAGTCGGGTTGCATCTGCTGTGTTGAGAAGGAATACCTGCCCCGACAGATGAAGAAAATAAATTATACCATTCTGTGAGCATCTTCATAGAGCACACAACCTCTGCTAACTATTGGCAACTTAAAAAATGGCCTGCTCTGACTGAACTCTCTGGCAAAGCTCCCTTGCATTTTAATAGGAGCAAGATTGGGCCTATTATTTCCAGCTTTCAAGCATGTGTGTATATAGCTCAATAGAAACATGAAAGAGCAAATTTTGTGCTGTTAGTCTGAGTTTTCTAGTCTGTCCACTGACTTTCATCATTATTAAAGGGCTGTAAGTTCTGAGTGTGTATGAGAGAGGGAAAAATCAAGGCAGCCTAAAGAATAACCAGTAGGAAGAATGGGCCAATTTATAGATGATGGCATCTACTTGCCAAATAGCAGTAATGGCTTGTTCCTAAATACAGGATCTGATTCTCTTTAGCCACTCTGATAGAGCAGGTGTGACTGCACAATGAAGTTCTATCAATTTTACAATGGTATAAGTCAGAGGAGAATCAGAAGCACAATGTGCATCTTTTTCACTATTGTACTTTTTGTTCCTCAGGGTGCTTTGCTATCAGATATTCAGTGCGCTGCTTTGTGACTTGAACAAGTTTTTACCTCTGTGAGCCTGCCTGTTTAACACTGGGCACTTCATGTTATATTGTGTGTCAGGCAAAGTGACAGGAGATCACGCTATACTACAGTAGTTAACACTCTTCTGCTCCCTCGAACACCAAAACACCCTTCAGATACACGCGCCAGCACACTCAACAGAGCCACTTGCTTTTTGAGTGTATATTAAAATAATTGAAAGTGAACAGGAAACTCGGTGCTCAACGCCACTTGCACAGTTGGATGAAAAGAGGTGACAAAGACAAACAGACACAAGTAGGGGGATCTAATGAACTCGCTGCCACTTACACGGAGGAGCTGGCACAAGCACCTTTGCAGTATGTCAGTTCAACAGGGTTAGGAGATTCACAGTCATTGTGGTGGATCACAGTGGAGTTCTTGTAAACCCTGCAGTCTGCTGCTCAAGAAAGAGGGAAAAAATAAATAGAAATGCTTCATGTCCCTTAATACTTGCAGCTAAGCTTCATGTTCTGAGAGGACGATGTTTGATTCTGTCAGATTCATGCATAACATGCTATGGTTAGGAAACGCATGTAATTTAGCTGCGGATTTGAGTTTACCCCGTCTTTCAACCTTCGGCCACTGTGGAGACAGTATAAACAGAACTTGGATAGGACAGGGAGTATCTTTGGAAGGCTTAGTCAGTGTAATGGGGGCCTTTGGAAAGAAACTCCGGGTGGGGACTCCAGAGGAAACTTCCACCTCCCCATTCCATGCAAAAATAGTTAGAAATATTATAATTATACATAATCTCTTGAAGGCAGAACATCAGAAAATAGCTTTACTTACGTTTAGGGGTACACGTTTTGCAGCAGCCATCAGGAGTCAGCTGTACTTCATCCTTCAGTGCAGGAACAAAGAGACAGCCTTCAGAATTAGTGTATGGATGACAAGTCAAAAGCTTTCTAGCATTAGCTATGTATGTGGCCAGAGCTCTTTGAATTGCTACAAGAACGCACTGCTCCATGTGGCTTTAAAGGCTGGGCAGGCAGGGGGAGGGGTTCACAGTGCCATGGCCTGGGCAGTGCTAAGGACTGGTGGTCTGTGGCCCCGCACCTTCCGCATGAGGCCCTGCCCCTTCTGAGGGCCACAGAACCTTCTCCCTCACACCTTGCCTCAGGGCATACAGTGGCTTTCAGCCCCACTGACAGGACTGTTCAGAGGAGGGGGGATTGTCTGTTACAGCTGACATTGGCTGAGTTCAGTCTGAAACCATTGGTGATAAATGACTGTTTACACAGTGGGAGCCATCAATAGCGAGAGATACTGGTTCCATGTTGTCTGAGATTGTATTGTATCCATTGCCCCTTGTTCTGCTTTGTAGCACTCAACTAGCAAACAATAAAGGACTGATTCAAACTTACAGGCTCACAGTCCTCTGCGTTAAAGACAGGACACGCTGTCCGAATAGTGACTGAAACAAACTGATCTTCAATTTCTTCACATTTGTAAGATGTGCATTGATCCCCCGCAGGCTTCCATAGCTCACCTGGCTAACATTAGGAATAAAGCAAATTTAGCATTATTTCTTTTCTGAGGTGATCAGCGATATAAATGTGGTAAGTGCAGTATGATTACTATGACAAAGACTGGTGCAGGCTTTTCTGATGAGCAGTTTCATGATCTTACCTAGAAGGGACTCATTTGTACCCTCTTAACTTCCTCTAAAACATGGGTGGCTAATGTTTCAAATTTCATTGCCTAGGTGGGGAGACTATGACCTAAATACTGAGGTCTGGAGTTAGATGACTGAAATGGATATTTTATCCCTTTCACTGTTCATCTGAGCACCAAAATCTGGTGTTATCCAAACGTGAGTCCAGCTAGAATAAATGTACAAAATACCTGGCTGTAACTAAGAATGGACATAAGTTGGTTGAGAGTTGTCTCTTGCTTTTGTCAATGCTTATCCTCTGTTATGGTCTAAAACAAAGCAAAGTGAGACTCAAAGGAAATAGTTACCTTGAGTACCTGGACAGTGGTATTCTCGGGTTTGATTGTGCAAGCCACCCGAATGCAGTCTCCGCAGCACTTTCCATCTTTTATCATATATTCAAAACCCTGTTCATGAAATGGGAGAGAAAATATTTTGAGTCCATAAGGGAGACTGCCATATTTGCCAGTTTAGAAGCTAACAGGGAGGGGGAAAAAAGAAATGGCACTCACCAGGGGGCAAGTGGCATTACAGTGGACTGGCTCGCATTGCAGAAGGTTTTTGTTGGAGGCTGGATCTACTCCAGAACTGCAGATGCATGTCTCACAAGAGTCCCTTGGAACAGACATTCCAGGCTGGGAGAAGCCAAAGACAGAACGTTCAGTCTGAGCAAATCTCATTGGTACATTATCTCATAATGCCTGGAGGTGATTTAAAGCAATTCTGTGGACATAAAAGATGCTGAAGCACAGGTGAAACTGAATTACTCAATGGACAGCAAAATAGCAATTGTGCTACATGGGACATATAAAAATGTGGGGCCAGTGCAGAAAGCATGTAGAGGGATAAGTTAATTGAAATAATGCAAAATACTTAGGCTAGTAGAGGGTTGGCAAGAACATACCAAGAATGGTCGAAAGAATATGCTGAGTTTGGATACAAGATAGGACTGGTTTGAGTCACTTCAGTATTTTGCACAGAAGCTTTCCATTACGAATTGTCTTCAGAGCAGGTGAAGCAGTCATCACTTGCAAATGGATATTAAAACATCTACCCACTGCAGTGGATGTGTCCAACTGCATAAGCATACATATGTACCCGTTCTTTAAAGAGGGACTTTGGGCCTCTTTTGAAAATTTGAGCCAACATCACGTTCCAAGATGGCAGCTGTGATCTCGAGGAGTAAATCTTGACTGAGACATTAAGGTCTCAGCTTGGATGTCTAGGTCTAAGTACTAGATTTATTTCTGAGAGACTTCAGTTCTTTTTGCCCTCCCCCCTCCCAAAAAACAACAACAAAAAGACTTCTAAAATTCTGCTCCAACAGGAAATTGTCTCTCTCACATCTGGAATGGACAAAAAAACTAATTCACCCCCATCCCAGTAAAAATGGTTAAATTTTTACTTTTGCTCCTTGTTCAAGGGGAGTTCCTCTAAAACACGTTTTTTTTTTGGCACTTGAAGAAACAAAATCTATTTCAGATCTGGCTTAGCAACCAAAAAGCAAACATGATACAAAGGTTATTTAATATGCAGGAGATAAAGAACTCCATCCCCAGAAATTCCTAATGAGGAATATTCCTAATGCTGTAGAAGTCAGTCTATAGCAGGGTATATTAGGGATGCAATAGTGTAGTCAATCAACCAATTAACCATTGAGCAAAAGCTTATCGGTTAATGCTATAGACTACACGTATCTCCCTACCCCCCTACTTCAGCCAGCAGCCCAGCTCAGTCCTGGCTTGCAGTAGGTCCAGGACATACCCCCGCTGTGGCTCTGTATTTAAAGTGTATTAGGAGCCAAGTGGGCAGGCAGCCTGGTTCAGTTCTGGCTTGCGCCGGGCCTGGGAGCTCTGACCCCTCCCTGTATCAGAGGCAGCACTGCAAGGCGACAGGCAGCTGGTCCACGAGGGGAGCTGGTTTTTAAACTGGCTCCCCTTGCGGACCAGCTCCACCTGGCACCACATGCTGCTGTAAGGGGCTCCTCAGGAGTGAGGCCAGAGCGCACTGGCTGTCAGCCCTGCCACCTGGGGACTATAGAATAGTTGAGTAACCAATAAGAATTCATGAGGTTAATTGATTATTCAATTAATGAATATTTAACCTCCCTAGTGTATATTAGTATGTTTGATATAATGGGACTGTTCTTACCCTGTAAATAGTTCCATTAAGCACACAGACATCTGGTATTGGTTCTGAAAAAAATCAATTCATTAAAGAAATGAAATAAAAATTTAAAAAACTTTAAAATTGCCAGAGTATGAACGCGCGCACACACACACACACACACACACTTTTTTTTAATATATATAATTCAGTGAGGTGTTTTTTAAAAAAAATGCAAAATGCACTAACCTAACTTTTTTCTCAAATATTTTTTTTAACTCCCTATCCCCTTGGAAATTGAAGTTAAAGCCTTTTATAGCCCAGAGGTCAGAAGCAGCACAGCAACTTACCACATGTATAATTGACACAGCAGTCCCCGTCTGAAAGGGTTGTGGCTAGCTGGTACCCTGGCTCACATGTCGTCTTGGCTGGGGAGCAGGCACTTGTATTGCATCCTGTGGAATGAGACAGAAGACAGAGTGCATCATGGGATAAAGTTAGCAACATGACTTTGTTTTCCTGCTTAGAAGTAATTGGTGCTTAGGCTGCATGGGCCTGTGGAGAGTCTAATACAAATAGGGGCACAGGCAGATTATTTATCACTTATTTATCACCTGGATGTGCATAAAACTCAAATTATTTTCTAGCATATGGCTGAAGCCTGAAGAAGTCAGAGGGACATATCCCTGAAGGGAGAGAGACTATTTAAGAGGATAAATGACATTGAGCTAGAATGGAAGCCAGAGAAAGCCCTCTCTTTCCCTACTGCTATCAAGCTCCTCCCAAAGTTAAAGTAATTCATCTCTTATTCTAAAACCACAGCAATATGATACATTCAAAAGACATTTTTGTTCCTCTGTTGAGTCCTCTGCAACCTGTCTGCATGTGGCTTGGATGGAAGACTGATCCTAGGAAATAAAATATTCTACACTAACATCAGGAAATAATTTGGTGGCATCTTAGATTCCACTTACGTTTTTCACAGGACCACGTCAAGCTTAGCCCTCCATTGCTCGTTTGTTTAGATTCTCAGTTCCAGGCTAATAAACTATGGATACATTCTCCCTTTTGACTTAGCCACATCAGTAATAATAATAAAAAATCTCTAAACAGATAGTACTATGCCACATATAGTTATTGGCTTGTGCTTTATATTTGTCCATCTGTTTAATTCTACTTAAATATTTCCATTCCACAACATAAAATCTGTGTATAAAGAAACACTGTATAACCCAAAAATATGGAGCTAATTTATCAGCTATTCTAAAACTTAAAAAAAAAAACCCACCAAAAACCTTTTACCTCTATTCTCCCCCTTCTCTGCAATACACACACCAAAAAGATTTTTTACCAACTATACTGTACATCTGACTGTAACTCAGAAATCTATTTCTGGTATCTAGGCATAGTTATGAATCTATTGAGGAACAGCACTTAATTTTAAGTGCTCTTAGATCACTGGTGAATAACCTACAGCCCAAGGCCCACGGGTCCCATTGAGGTTCTATTGTGTAGCCCCACATTTTGCTTACCATTGTTCATGCACAAGGTTGCCAGATTTGTTCATATAGTTTTGGTTTTTTTCCCCTACTGGGATTACAGTGGTGATATACACTTAAAGCAAGGGCATGAGAAGTGAGGTGAGCGCCAGTTGTACACAGCGTTGTGAGTGCCATGCGCGCCCTCTGCATCCAATCAGTGTGTTGCTACGGTTCAATTGGCACAGCCCACAAGTTCTATGTACGAAAGCAGTTTGCAAAACTACCCGCTCCCAGGAGACTGTCTTGGTTATGACAATCTTATGGCCCACTGAGATGGAGGGCCACGTGTGTGGCCCGCTCACTAGTCTAGGTTGCCCTCACTGTCTTAGATAGGGCTAAGAGGTTGGAAACGAAATTAGACAGTGGGAGATACACAGCTGTGACAGAGGCCAGTGTTCGGCCTACTATATTTTTATGAGCTGGCTATAAAAGATAATTGCTGGAACTCACTGCATTCAATGTCAGGACAACATGGGTCTTCTGATGTTAACACTGGGACAGGGATGAATCCTTCTTTCTCACACACACGTGTCTCAGATGTCTGACATGTAAGTGGTGTACATTGTACAGTGACAGAGAATGGGTCACAGACACAGTCCTGGCAATTACTTCTCCATTGGGCTCCAGGCTGTAAACACAGAAAAATATTTGATCTTAACTGTTCTCTGATGCTTATGGGCCAGAGATTTTTCAGGGCCAACTTGGATGAAAAACTCAAAGGAGTCTATCACAGTAAAATAGACTGTTCTTGGGCCTAATCCCAAGCCTATCAATTTCAATGGGGTTTGAATCTGGCCCTAAGATCAGTCTGAAACTTTTCAGACAGACTGTTTTCAATTTGCCAGATAGGAGACCCAAAAATAAATATTTCCCATACTTGGCAATGATGATGCATCAGTGGAATTGAAGTGCTAGCAATTCATCTGAAGGAATATAGATGCACCATTGTGCAATTTGAAGTTGTTGCACATAATTCATATGAGCTCTTTTGGGAGTATTTCAGGGTTTTAAAATATGATTCCGACCTCCCCCTCAAACCTTGAGTGCAGTTGACTACAGAATATAAGTTCTTCATGAAGTCAGTACTCCTTCCATTTTATTTCTGCTAAGAATTTAACCTGCCACAGCCTAGCTTATTTCATAACAAAATGAGGACTAAGATTGGAAAAGGCAATGAAGGCTGAAATCCTGGAAAAAGCTTATAGCTGGGAGAGGTTTGTGGGAAAGATGCCTTAGAGAAAGTGCTGACTGAAATACTCACTGGTTTGGGCATTCCATCTGGTCCCACACAAGCTGCAGGGAATGAAAGGATAAAGATTTACATTGATGCCATTCTGATGACCCAGGTGATAGATGAATGAATCTTACTTACCCTTTTAATTATGTGTTTAAGACACTTTTCAGATGATTATTATTGCTGCGCACTTTACCCACAAAGAATTTACCTTTAAAACTTCAACTTGTCTCATGATTCAACTCAGGCTCATTTTTTCAATGAGTAGACACAAATGCCAATACCATTTTCCAGATACTTTCTAAAAAAAACTTAAGTGGAAATAACTAGCAATTCTCAAGGTGAAGTCAGTTTTGGCACTCATAATTTACTTCTAAGTGGCTAGTGTATTTGTTCAGATAATGATGGTGCAACACTAAAATTAGTTATTAGGCTGAGTCTGAAAACAGATTAAGGGGCATTTGGCTGGCAGTGCAAATATTATGCAAGTTCACTAAATTCGAGGAATGTAATATAAAAAGGAGAGGAGGATAAAGTAATGAGTTTAATAGGCTATTCTTAAACAAGTGGGGATCAGGCCTTAAATGTGATATAAGTGAAACATGACTGGTAGTTTTAGTCCATAGTGTGAATTTGTCAAAATTACAAAATTACCTATCAGATAGGTTCAGCTACACTAGCTGAATCACTAGATACTCAAGAACTAGAATGACAATTGGTAAAGCTGAGTGGAATTAAAGTGGAGTTGTGTGATAGATGCTTCCACAACATCTTTTCATATTCTACCTAGAACTCTACCAACACTTCAATTAGTCTATAAGGTGCCACAGGACTCCTCGCCGCTTTTGCAGATTCAGACTAACACGGCTACCCCTCTGATACCTAGAACTCGGTTGTCCTGTCTGTCTCTTTCTTTCATAAATGCTAACATTTGAGTTATTTACATACCCCTCCAACCCTTTCTCTTGCTCCCATTCCCCCCACACTTACAGCATTCTGAGACACAGACGTCAGTGTATGAATTGAAGAGGATCTTATCCTTAGGGCAGAAGCATCCTTCAGCAAAATGTTTGCTTGTAAGGTTAACAGTTCTACATGGAAGAAAGGAATGGATATTACAGTACATTTGTCCAGCATTATATGATCAATAAATTTTTACAGCACTAATATAATCAATGAGGTAAGGTTTCATATAAATACATATATAAAAATGTATATGTATACACACACACACTTACATTTACACAGTATGGGAATCCTTATCCCCAAATGTTACATAATGCTTAAGAAACTATGTATGTGAATTATTTTTACCCACCACTGATTTACGGCCAGCTCTGAGATGGAGCATTTTATCTACCTAACAGCACACAGCAGTGCTGTACATGGTTTTCTGTTTAGGAATAGCAGCAAGTGAAAGAACTTCACCCATTTGAAATTGCAGAGGGAATTTAGGTAGCACAATGTAATTATCCAAAGAGGAAATTGGCCAGGCCCTAAATGCTGCTCTTCCTACTTATGTGAAAAGTGCCACTGGATTTTTAATAATCAAAGGAATCAAGACTTTAGTTTGAATGTCACAAATAAAATACAGCTCCTCAGTAACACGTTGTCCCCTGCTATACCACACATTCAGAATTGATACAATCATCAAAGTGCCACCATGTGCTCAAGCAGCTGCCTTTTACTCAGGGGCCTCCTGGGCAAAGACAGACACAGATGTACACACTGATATTACACTAATGTAAAGCTATTTATTTCATTTAGCCTTACCCAGAATTGCAAGTGACAGGAACAAGAGGGCCACACGCATCATACACCTTGCCTATAGGACAGTTGTATGCTGTGTTGGAGCAAAAATAAAATTATTATGAAAATGAAACGTATGATGGTAAAGAAGCAGAGATGATTTCCAATTGCTTTCAATGTTATGTATGTGAAGGGGTAGCAACCATTGGTGCTCTCACTTCATAAACTCTTTGGATTCTAGAATAAGAGGGCAATAAGCACGTAATAGAACCAAAGCAAATTGTTTCTTAATGCTTCTTACGGCATTTTCCTTCAGTTTTACTTCTCCAATCAGCACAGGCATCAAAAACACTGCAGAAGGAGGCGTATGTTTGCACGCTGTTGCACGATATAGATTCGATGGTCATGTTGCATGAATTGGTGACACAATCCTCATAGTATTTTGTTGGCTCCAGCACCTTATGACACTCTGCAAAGAGACTTTAAATAAAATGGAGGAGAAGTAAAAATTGAAACTTGTCAGAGTGAAATAATTAAAGGGTAGAGAACTGCCTAGATGGTCTTTTAGGGTTAAAATATACAATATTAGCCCCAAGTGAGTGTTTTATTGGCAATATAATAATAGCACTTGGTGGGGCACAGTTTATATTTAATGAGATTTCTTCAAGGGCAGACTGGGTTTCTAGATATCATAACTCTAAAAAGAGACTAAAGTGATGCCCAGAGTAACAGCTTTGCTATACAACAGAAACAAGCTACACACAGCTTTTCTATAGTCTTAACATTAAACTACTTTGCTATTATTACAATCAATAATGCAGTATATATTTCTGTTACTTATGGCCACTTAAGAGCCCATTACTAAAGCTTCCAAAGCACTTTTTTGCTTTTCAATACACAAGATTCCAATATAACCTCAGTCTGAATTTAACTTACTCGCTCAAAATCAGCTCACAAAGAGGAGAAGGAGAATTGCAGGGCACAGGTGGAGTTGGTGTGACAGGTGGAACTGGGGGCCCTTCACAACTGGGCTTATTTTCATCCTGAACCTTCCAGGCGGCAGCCATTTCTGAACAAGAGGCAATTACTTCGCCACTTGGGAGGCGGCACTCATCCACGTGGTTATTTGAACATGTGCCTAGAAGAAAACAGATGGAACCAAGTCTGGTGGTACTGAAGCATGGGCAATAGACCAACTCTTTGTTTCGGTCTTCACCGAGATGTCTGATGAAGGAATGCCTAATATAGTGAATGCTAGTGGGAAGGGGGTAGGTTTAGAAGATAAAACTAAAAAAAAGAACAAAGTTCTAAAGAAAAGTTAGATGTCTGCAAGTCACCAGGGCCTGATGAAATGCATCCTAGAATACTCAAGGAGCTGATAGAGGAGGTATCTGAGCCTTTAGTTATCACCTTTGAAAAATCATGGAAGATGGGAGAGATTCCAGAAGACTGGAAAAGGGCAGATATAGTGCCCATCTATAAAAAGGGAAATAAGAACAACCCAAGAAACTACAAACCAGTCAGTTTAACTTCTGTGCCAGGAAAGATAATGGAGAAAGTAATTAAGGAATTCATCTGCAAACACCTGGAAGATAATAAGGTGATAGGTAACAGCCAGCATGGATTTGTAAAGAACAAATCATGTCAAACCAATCTGATAGTTTTCTTTGATAGGATAACGAGTCTTGTAGATAAGGGAGAAGTGATGGATGTGGTGTACCTAGACTTTAGTAAGGCATTTGATACGGTCTCACATGATATTCTTATCAATAAACTAGGAAAATACAACTTAGATGGGGCTACTATAAGGTGGGTGCATAACTGGCTGGATAACTGTTCTCAGAGAGTAGTTATTAATGGGTCACAATCCTGCTGGAAAGGCATAACAAGTGGGGTTTCACAAGGATCTCTTTTGGGACCGGTTCTGTGCAATATCTTCATCAGTGATTTAGATATTGGCATAGAGAGTATGCTTATTAAGTTTGCAGATGATACAAAGCTGGGAGGGGTTGCAAGTGCTTTGGAGTGTAGGGTCAAAAAAGAGCTTGATAAATTTTTGCAGGTTAGGTCCATAAATGGCTATTAGCCAGGGATAAAGTATGGTGCCCTAGCCTTCATAACAAGGGCAGGAGATGGATGGCAGGAGATAAATCACTTGATCATTGTCTTCTGTTCTCCTTCTCTGGGGCACCTGGCATTGGCCACCGTCGGCAGATGGGATGCTGGGCTCGATGGACCTTTGGTCTGACCCAGTATGGCCATTCTTATGTTCTTATGTCATATTTCAAAATGATCTGGACAAACTGGAGAAATGGTCTGAGGTAAATAGGATGAAATTTAATGAGGACATTTCAAAGTACTCCACTTAGGAAAGAACAATCAGTCTCACATATACGAATGAGAAGTGACTGTCTAGGAAGGAGTACTGCAGAAACCAATCTAGGGGTGATAGTAGACTACAAGCTAAATATGAGTCAACAGTGTGACACTGTTGCAAAAAAAGCAAACATGATTCTGGGATGCATTAACAGGTGTGTTGTGAGCAAGACATGAGAAGTAATTCTTCTGCTCTACTCTGCGCTGATTAGGCCTCAATTGGAGTATTGTGTCCAGTTCTGGGCACCACATTTCAAGAAGGATGTGGAGAAACTGGAGAAGGTCCAGAGAAGAGCAACAAGAATGATTAAAGGTCCAGAGTACATGACCTATGAAGGAAGACTGAAAGAACTGGGCTTGTTTAGTTTGGAAAGGAGAAGACTGAAAGGGGACATGATAGTGGTTTTCAGGTACCTAAAAGGGTGTCAAAAGGAGGAGGGAGAAAAATTGTTCTCCTTAGCCTCTGAGGATAGGACAAGAAGCAATGGGCTGAAACTGCAGCAAGGGAGGTTTAGGTTGGACATTAGGAAAAAGTTCCTAGATGTCCTGGTGGTGAAACACTGGAATAAATTGCCTAGGGAGGTTGTGGAATCTCCATCACTGGAGATATTTAAGAGCAGGTTAGATAGACATCTATCAGGGATGGTCTAGATAGTACTGGGTCCTGCCATGAGGGCAGGGGACTGGACTCGATGACCTCTCGAAGTCTCTTCCAGTTCTTGTGTTCTATGATTCTAACTCAGCATGGTGTGTTACGTAACAGTGGGACTGTCCAGTCTGAATGTAACAAACGCACTCCAGGGTGGGTTGCCTGATTTTCAGGTTACAATGAGAGTACTAATCTTACTTGGTCCTTACACTTTATTAAAGACTGATGTTAGAAATGTTTGTGATAATGTAAATTGCATTTGGAGAGGCTGCTGAGACTGTCAATAGGTAAAAATAGTATACCCCATCATTGCATGATTATTATTTTATTTCATTTGCTGCAGCACCTAGAAACTTAAATGATCAGGTAAAGTGCCCCTGGCCATAGCATAAATAAGGAAAACAATCTCATGGGAATTGCCTCATGGAAAAGGTGACCAGGATTAAACCACTCTACTTACCACACTGCCCCTCAGTGTTGTTTCCAAATATGCCAAAAGGCATTTCTATACTGAAGGAACTGTCCTTGATGAAGATGAAAGACTTGATGTCATGAATTTCAACCCACATGTATGTTTCACTATTGATAACTAAAATGCCATCTCTGCTGAAGCTTCCATGGATTGGCTCTTCATTGACATAAATCTAAAACCCAACAAAATAAAAGCAGCTAAAGCACAGGTTTATTTTAAGGTCATATGTTTTAGGCAGGGAGCCAATACTTTTAATAACCAATGGCAGTGTTAAGAAAGGGCCAAGATCCTTTAAGTACATCTTAAAATCCCCATTATGTTCCTCACAAAAAAGAGAGAGATCACAAAATGACCTCTTCCACCCTCTTCTCTCTCTCCCTATCTCACTCTCACACACAAAAATATGGAGTTCTTATGGAATTAAATATAATTACCACCTTTCTAATGTTATGTGTTTATAATCTTTAGTTTTTTATATAATATGAAAACGCCTTTCTCTTATTAAAATATTTGTATTAAAGCAATTTATAAAACTTGGGAAATCCATTCAGTTTTACCTTATTTTTCTCGTTTTGGTCTCTCCCACTGCTCAGCACTATTTTCATGGAGTTGTAATTCACAATGATGGATCTAGAGCAGGAAAGTGCATCAGCCACATCACAGAAGTGATTGTCAACAAGAATGCTGAAATTGTATTTTGGCACAATCTGTTTCATCAGCACATATGTGCAGTTGTCCTGGAATGTATAGTGAGTTCCATCGAAAGTCTCATAGTGAAAATTGCTCCAGCCAGTGCAAATACCTATCAGAAAGAAAGCAAAAATATGTGTTCATAATCAAAACTAAATATAGCAAATTTCCTTAAGTTACCAGTCAAAGAAAGATTTGTTGCTGGTACTGAAACTTGAGATACCATATTTAAATGCTAATTTTGTTGCATGACATCTGTAAAAATAAAGATTCTAGAAGCACAATTTAACTGGTGTTAAGTATCCATATTTGCTTTTCTTTCCATCTAGCTTTATTCTTTCTGATGACTGTTACTTAGAGTCAGATGCTACCGCAATGGATGTGTAATAAATACCAAGCAAAATAGAAAAATCTATAATTTAATGATCTAATATTATAATTCAAATATTTTATCCTGCTTCATATTCTGAGAAAAATAAATACCTAAAGCATCAATTCATCACAATAATATCATAAATTTGCAAACTATAATTTGACGAGTGTTATAGGTAAAACACTAAATTAATCTAGACACTCTGAAAACCTCTCTTTCTGCAATATTAAAAGTATGATGTGCATTGTTAGTGCTTTGCTTTTATCTTGGTTCCCTTACAGTCACACTCATAGTGGTAGTTGCAGCCATCCTCATCATAGACTTTTTGTGGTTGGCGTCCACTTGCACAAGTAATCTGCTCTACAGCTGGAGGAAGCACTAGAACAATTCTGTTGTCTCCTTCACAAGTTGCCATAGTGCAATTGTTTAACATCCAGGATTCATTCATCTAGAAGAGGCAAGGAAATTACTTGTACAGATGGTTTAAGTTGAGCCAGAATTTAGATGTCTATCTTAAAATAATATAATGATCTTTGGGATGCAGGTAGGATTGTCTATGGGTGCTTAGCAAGAAAGGAATGCAAAGAAAGTTGGTGTCACATCTGAAAAAGAAGCTGAATATGAGTGATTGCCTTTACATGTCTGGGTTTAGAGCAGAATGAATTCTTAGAAAAAGTGTTGATGGACATTTTGTTGACTTCTGGGATAAAATTTTGCTTCACCCAAAAATCAAACATGTTTTGGGTGACAAGGGAAGCAGTTTATAAAAGTTAGGTCATCCAGTTTCGGAATGACAAATATGCTATATGACTTCAGCAATCAATCATCCAGCTTGAATATCAAATATGCAAGGGAATACTTACAAGGAACCCGGCCTGCCAACTGGTTTGGGGACAACAGGGGCAGTTGCCTTGGATCCTAGTGACACAAAAGGGCCTGGGGGTCCTGTCCGCTGCTACTGTAGGCTTGACAGGAGGTGCAGTGTGGCATGCTCCAGGCGGTGCTGAGGGCTTACGGCCCAAGCACTGCCTCTTTCATCTGAGGCCCCATCCCATCTGGGATCACAGAGCTAGCCCCCACCCCCATCTTTCTCAGAGGCCTGGCAAGGAACACTTTGCAAACAATCTTTAAACTGAAATGTATTTGCATACATAGGAGAAATTCTGAATATTGAACATATTTGCAAAAAATGTTAAGTCAGTTGGTGGATAATTTGTAAACAAAAAGTTTACAACACACGTTCACAGAAGTTACATTGCACCAGATTATTAGCAAATATTCAGATTTTGTCTGGAAATGTACATGAGCAAATCCCAATAAAAATTAAGGACAGTGATGTGAGTCATTTGTTGGCAGGTTTTCGGTCAATTTGGGGAATGGTGGTGATGCAGAAAAAGTAAATAGATAATGAGATTACCTTTCTCGGAGGGTCAGCATCAGGGCAACCTAATATTGGAGTAGGTGTAGATACTTCTGGAGTTGCTGACGCTGAAGAAGATATAGCTGTTGGGGTTGATAAGCTTGGTGTTGTAGGTGATGGGATTAATGAAACAGGAGATGTTGTAGGGCATGGCCCCTGGAATCTTTCAATGTTGCATGTTTTATTGCAAAGTGCATAAAAACTACAACCAGCGCTATCTGTTTTGTTGTATATAACTTGCCCTGGAAAACAAATTAACAAAAATGAAACAAAATGGCTGCGGAAATGCAAAAATAGCAAATATCTATTTTAAATGAATGAAATGCTAAACTCACCAGGAAAAAACAAATCGCCAGAAACATGGCATAAACATGGAGTTACTTTGCTTCCAGTGAAGGATGCAATTTTTTCACTTGTGGTGTAGGTATTAATGGGGCCAATAGTTGTTGCAACTAATGAAGAAGAAAGGCTGGAAATAGTGGATGTTCGAGAGGTTCTCATGTTCAAAGGTAAGGACACTACACCAGAAGTAGAAATGGGGGGTTCAAAGGTGGTTCTCCATGCTGTGGACACTCCGGGAATTTTGGAAACGAGTGTAATACTCTCATTGGAGGTAGACCTCTCACTAGTGGAGTATGAACTTGTGATCTCCAGAGGTGTAAGCCTAATGGTAGGAGTTGTGCCTATTCGCACTGATGTTGTATGCAATGATCCTGTCACTATAGATGTCCCTGAAATTGGACGAGAAGTAATAGAGGTCACTGATACTGTAGAGGGAACTGACGGTACAAGCGTGGTTCCATGTGCTGTTGGCTGTGCTGAACTTGTGGAAAGATGTTCAGGACTTTCAGTCAGCGTAGATCCCATCACTGTTGAGGATGAACTGGCAGTTATTTCTGGAGTCGTACCCGTAGTGTGTGAGATTGGGACAGTTTCTGCTGATGTTTTACCAGCTGACACTGTTGGTATTGAAGTTACTGGAGCTGGAGAAGAAACACTGGAGGTAATTGATACTGTAGTGGGACCTGAGCGTACAGGTGTGGTTCCCTGTGCTGATGGCTGTGCTGGACTTGTAGAAAGTAGTGTCGTGCTTTCAGTTATTGTAGATTCCTTAAGTGTTGATGTTGAACCTGTTGTCTTTTCTGGAGGTGTAACTGTAGTCTGTGAGTTTGGGCCTGTTTGTATTGATGTTGTACTACCTGACCCCGCTGGTATTGAAGTGGCTGGAGCTGGAGAAGAAACACTGGGGCTGACTGATACTGAAGTGGGACCGGGTGGTACAGGCGTGGTTCTCTGTGATGCTGGCAGTGCTGGACTTGTGGAAAGAAGTGTAGTGCTTTCAGTCATTGCAGATTCCTTCACTGTTGAGGTTGAACCTGTTGTTGTTTCTGGAGGAGTAACGGTGGTGCTTCTATTTGGACCAGTTTGTGCTGATGTTGTACCAGCTGACCCTGTTGGTATAGATGTTGCAGGAGCTGGCGGAGAAGAAGTGGAGGAGACTGATACCGTAGTGGGAGCTGGAGGTACAAGCGTGGTTCCCTGTGATGCTGGCAGAGCTGGACTTGTAGAAAGTAGTGTAGTGCTTTCAGTTATTGTAGATTCCTTAAGTGTTGATATTGAACCTGTTGTCTTTTCTGGAGGTGTAACTGTAGTCTGTGAGTTTGGGCCTGTTTGTATTGACGTTGTACTACCTGACCCTGCTGGTATTGAAGTGGCTGGAGCTGGAGAAGAAACACTGGGGCTGACTGATACTGTAGTGGGACCGGGTGGTACAGGCGTGGTTCTCTGTGATGCTGGCAGTGCTGGACTTGTGGAAAGAAGTGTAGTGCTTTCAGTCATTGTAGATTCCTTCACTGTTGAGGTTGAACCTGTTGTTGTTTCTGGAGGCGTAACGGTGGTGCTTCTATTTGGACCAGTTTGTGCTGATGTTGTACCAGCTGACCCTGTTGGTATAGATGTTGCAGGAGCTGGCGGAGAAGAAGTGGAGGAGACTGATACCGTAGTGGGAGCTGGAGGTATGAGCGTGGTTCCCTGTGATGCTGGAAGAGCTGGACTTGTAGAAAGTAGTGTAGTGCTTTCAGTTATTGTAGATTCCTTAAGTGTTGATGTTGAACCTGTTGTCTTTTCTGGAGGTGTAACTGTAGTCTGTGAGTTTGGGCCTGTTTGTATTGACGTTGTACTACCTGACCCTGTTGGTATTGAAGTTGCTGGAGCTGGAGAAGAAACACTGGGGCTGACTAATACTGTAGTGGGACCAGGTGGTACAGGCGTGGTTCTCTGTGATGCTGGCAGTGCTGGACTTGTGGAAAGAAGTGTAGTGCTTTCAGTCATTGCAGATTCCTTCACTGTTGAGGTTGAACCTGTTGTTGTTTCTGGAGGAGTAACGGTAGTGCTTATATTTGGACCAGTTTGTGCTGATGTTGTACCAGCTGACCCTGTTGGTATAGATGTTGCAGGAGCTGGCGGAGAAGAAGTGGAGGAGACTGATACCGTAGTGGGAGCTGGAGGTACAAGCGTGGTTCCCTGTGATGCTGGCAGAGCTGGACTTGTAGAAAGTAGTGTAGTGCTTTCAGTTATTGTAGATTCCTTAAGTGTTGATGTTGAACCTGTTGTCTTTTCTGGAGGTGTAACTGTAGTCTGTGAGTTTGGGCCTGTTTGTATTGACGTTGTACTACCTGACCCTGTTGGTATTGAAGTTGCTGGAGCTGGAGAAGAAACACTGGGGCTGACTGATACTGTAGTGGGACCGGGTGGTACAGGCGTGGTTCTCTGTGATGCTGGCAGTGCTGGACTTGTGGAAGGAAGTGTAGTGCTTTCAGTTATTGTAGATTCCTTAAGTGTTGATGTTGAACCTGTTGTCTTTTCTGGAGGTGTAACTGTAGTCTGTGAGTTTGGGCCTGTTTGTATTGACGTTGTACTACCTGACCCTGCTGGTACTGAAGTTGCTGGAGCTGGAGAAGAAACACTGGCGCTGACTGATACTGTAGTGGGACCGGGTGGTACAGGTGTGGTTCTCTGTGATGCTGGCAGTGCTGGACTTGTGGAAAGAAGTGTAGTGCTTTCAGTCTTTGTAGATTCCTTCACTGTTGAGGTTGAACCTGTTGTTGTTTCTGGAGGCGTAACGGTGGTGCTTCTATTTGGACCAGTTTGTGCTGATGTTGTACCAGCTGACCCTGTTGGTATAGATGTTGCAGAAGCGGGCGGAGAAGAAGTGGAGGAGACTGATACCGTAGTGGGAGCTGGAGGTACGAGCGTGGTTCCCTGTGATGCTGGCAGAGCTGGACTTGTAGAAAGTAGTGTAGTGCTTTCAGTTATTGTAGATTCCTTAAGTGTTGATATTGAACCTGTTGTCTTTTCTGGAGGTGTAACTGTAGTCTGTGAGTTTGGGCCTGTTTGTATTGACGTTGTACTACCTGACCCTGCTGGTATTGAAGTGGCTGGAGCTGGAGAAGAAACACTGGGGCTGACTGATACTGTAGTGGGACCGGGTGGTACAGGCGTGGTTCTCTGTGATGCTGGCAGTGCTGGACTTGTGGAAAGAAGTGTAGTGCTTTCAGTCATTGTAGATTCCTTCACTGTTGAGGTTGAACCTGTTGTTGTTTCTGGAGGCGTAACGGTGGTGCTTCTATTTCGACCAGTTTGTGCTGATGTTGTACCAGCTGACCCTGTTGGTATAGATGTTGCAGGAGCTGGCGGAGAAGAAGTGGAGGAGACTGATACCGTAGTGGGAGCTGGAGGTACGAGCGTGGTTCCCTGTGATGCTGGCAGAGCTAGACTTGTAGAAAGTAGTGTAGTGCTTTCAGTTATTGTAGATTCCTTAAGTGTTGATGTTGAACCTGTTGTCTTTTCTGGAGGTGTAACTGTAGTCTGTGAGTTTGGGCCTGTTTGTATTGACGTTGTACTACCTGACCCTGTTGATATTGAAGTTGCTGGAGCTGGAGAAGAAACACTGGGGCTGACTGATACTGTAGTGGGACCAGGTGGTACAGGCGTGGTTCTCTGTGATGCTGGCAGTGCTGGACTTGTGGAAAGAAGTGTAGTGCTTTCAGTCATTGCAGATTCCTTCACTGTTGAGGTTGAACCTGTTGTTGTTTCTGGAGGAGTAACGGTAGTGCTTATATTTGGACCAGTTTGTGCTGATGTTGTACCAGCTGACCCTGTTGGTATAGATGTTGCAGGAGCTGGCGGAGAAGAAGTGGAGGAGACTGATACCGTAGTGGGAGCTGGAGGTACAAGCGTGGTTCCCTGTGATGCTGGCAGAGCTGGACTTGTAGAAAGTAGTGTAGTGCTTTCAGTTATTGTAGATTCCTTAAGTGTTGATGTTGAACCTGTTGTCTTTTCTGGAGGTGTAACTGTAGTCTGTGAGTTTGGGCCTGTTTGTATTGACGTTGTACTACCTGACCCTGTTGGTATTGAAGTTGCTGGAGCTGGAGAAGAAACACTGGGGCTGACTGATACTGTAGTGGGACCGGGTGGTACAGGCGTGGTTCTCTGTGATGCTGGCAGTGCTGGACTTGTGGAAGGAAGTGTAGTGCTTTCAGTTATTGTAGATTCCTTAAGTGTTGATGTTGAACCTGTTGTCTTTTCTGGAGGTGTAACTGTAGTCTGTGAGTTTGGGCCTGTTTGTATTGACGTTGTACTACCTGACCCTGTTGGTACTGAAGTTGCTGGAGCTGGAGAAGAAACACTGGCGCTGACTGATACTGTAGTGGGACCGGGTGGTACAGGTGTGGTTCTCTGTGATGCTGGCAGTGCTGGACTTGTGGAAAGAAGTGTAGTGCTTTCAGTCTTTGTAGATTCCTTCACTGTTGAGGTTGAACCTGTTGTTGTTTCTGGAGGCGTAACGGTGGTGCTTCTATTTGGACCAGTTTGTGCTGATGTTGTACCAGCTGACCCTGTTGGTATAGATGTTGCAGAAGCGGGCGGAGAAGAAGTGGAGGAGACTGATACCGTAGTGGGAGCTGGAGGTACGAGCGTGGTTCCCTGTGATGCTGGCAGAGCTGGACTTGTAGAAAGTAGTGTAGTGCTTTCAGTTATTGTAGATTCCTTAAGTGTTGATATTGAACCTGTTGTCTTTTCTGGAGGTGTAACTGTAGTCTGTGAGTTTGGGCCTGTTTGTATTGACGTTGTACTACCTGACCCTGCTGGTATTGAAGTGGCTGGAGCTGGAGAAGAAACACTGGGGCTGACTGATACTGTAGTGGGACCGGGTGGTACAGGCGTGGTTCTCTGTGATGCTGGCAGTGCTGGACTTGTGGAAAGAAGTGTAGTGCTTTCAGTCGTTGTAGATTCCTTCACTGTTGAGGTTGAACCTGTTGTTGTTTCTGGAGGCGTAACGGTGGTGCTTCTATTTCGACCAGTTTGTGCTGATGTTGTACCAGCTGACCCTGTTGGTATAGATGTTGCAGGAGCTGGCGGAGAAGAAGTGGAGGAGACTGATACCGTAGTGGGAGCTGGAGGTACAAGCGTGGTTCCCTGTGATGCTGGCAGAGCTGGACTTGTAGAAAGTAGTGTAGTGCTTTCAGTTATTGTAGATTCCTTAAGTGTTGATGTTGAACCTGTTGTCTTTTCTGGAGGTGTAACTGTAGTCTGTGAGTTTGGGCCTGTTTGTATTGACGTTGTACTACCTGACCCTGTTGGTATTGAAGTTGCTGGAGCTGGAGAAGAAACACTGGGGCTGACTGATACTGTAGTGGGACCGGGTGGTACAGGCGTGGTTCTCTGTGATGCTGGCAGTGCTGGACTTGTGGAAAGAAGTGTAGTGCTTTCAGTTATTGTAGATTCCTTAAGTGTTGATGTTGAACCTGTTGTCTTTTCTGGAGGTGTAACTGTAGTCTGTGAGTTTGGGCCTGTTTGTATTGACATTGTACTACCTGACCCTGTTGGTATTGAAGTTGCTGGAGCTGGAGAAGAAACACTGGGGCTGACTGATACTGTAGTGGGACCGGGTGGTACAGGCGTGGTTCCCTGTGATGCTGGCAGAGCTGGACTTGTAGAAAGTAGTGTAGTGCTTTCAGTCATTGTAGATTCCTTAAGTGTTGATGTTGAACCTGTTGTCTTTTCTGGAGGTGTAACTGTAGTCTGTGAGTTTGGGCCTGTTTGTATTGACGTTGTACTACCTGACCCTGTTGGTATTGAAGTTGCTGGAGCTGGAGAAGAAACACTGGGGCTGACTGATACTGTAGTGGGACCGGGTGGTACAGGTGTGGTTCTCTGTGATGCTGGCAGTGCTGGACTTGTGGAAAGAAGTGTAGTGCTTTCAGTCATTGTAGATTCCTTCACTGTTGAGGTTGAACCTGTTGTTGTTTCTGGAGGAGTAACGGTGGTGCTTCTATTTGGACCAGTTTGTGCTGATGTTGTACCAGCTGACCCTGTTGGTATAGATGTTGCAGGAGCTGGCGGAGAAGAAGTGGAGGAGACTGATACCGTAGTGGGAGCTGGAGGTATGAGCATGGTTCCCTGTGATGCTGGCAGAGCTGGACTTGTAGAAAGTAGTGTAGTGCTTTCAGTTATTGTAGATTCCTTAAGTGTTGATGTTGAACCTGTTGTCTTTTCTGGAGGTGTAACTGTAGTCTGTGAGTTTGGGCCTGTTTGTATTGACGTTGTACTACCTGACCCTGTTGGTATTGAAGTTGCTGGAGCTGGAGAAGAAACACTGGGGCTGACTGATACTGTAGTGGGACCGGGTGGTACAGGCGTGGTTCTCTGTGATGCTGGCAGTGCTGGACTTGTGGAAGGAAGTGTAGTGCTTTCAGTTATTGTAGATTCCTTAAGTGTTGATGTTGAACCTGTTGTCTTTTCTGGAGGTGTAACTGTAGTCTGTGAGTTTGGGCCTGTTTGTATTGACGTTGTACTACCTGACCCTGCTGGTACTGAAGTTGCTGGAGCTGGAGAAGAAACACTGGCGCTGACTGATACTGTAGTGGGACTGGGTGGTACAGGTGTGGTTCTCTGTGATGCTGGCAGTGCTGGACTTGTGGAAAGAAGTGTAGTGCTTTCAGTCTTTGTAGATTCCTTCACTGTTGAGGTTGAACCTGTTGTTGTTTCTGGAGGCGTAACGGTGGTGCTTCTATTTCGACCAGTTTGTGCTGATGTTGTACCAGCTGACCCTGTTGGTATAGATGTTGCAGAAGCGGGCGGAGAAGAAGTGGAGGAGACTGATACCGTAGTGGGAGCTGGAGGTACGAGCGTGGTTCCCTGTGATGCTGGCAGAGCTGGACTTGTAGAAAGTAGTGTAGTGCTTTCAGTTATTGTAGATTCCTTAAGTGTTGATGTTGAACCTGTTGTCTTTTCTGGAGGTGTAACTGTAGTCTGTGAGTTTGGGCCTGTTTGTATTGACGTTGTACTACCTGACCCTGCTGGTACTGAAGTTGCTGGAGCTGGAGAAGAAACACTGGCGCTGACTGATACTGTAGTGGGACCGGGTGGTACAGGTGTGGTTCTCTGTGATGCTGGCAGTGCTGGACTTGTGGAAAGAAGTGTAGTGCTTTCAGTCTTTGTAGATTCCTTCACTGTTGAGGTTGAACCTGTTGTTGTTTCTGGAGGCGTAACGGTGGTGCTTCTATTTGGACCAGTTTGTGCTGATGTTGTACCAGCTGACCCTGTTGGTATAGATGTTGCAGGAGCTGGCGGAGAAGAAGTGGAGGGGACTGATACCGTAGTGGGAGCTGGAGTTACAAGCGTGGTTCTCTTTGATGCTGGCACTGCTGGACTTGTAGAAAGTAGTGTAGTGCTTTCAGGTACTGTAGATTCCTTAAGTGTTGATGTTGAACCTGTTGTCATTTCTGGTTGCGTAACAGTCGTTGAACCTTCTGTACTTCTTGGAGTAGTTGGATTTGAAATTGTTGTTGATTCAAGTGCAGTAGTTGTTACTGTGGGATATTCACTAATGGTGACTGATGGGGTGGATGTTGAAGACTCACATGGGAGATAACTACAACATAATATTTTGATCTCATAGTTGTAGCAGATTGATGTAGTCTGGTCCTCATTATTACATATGAGTCCAATGTCTTTGCTACATGTCACCGTTTGGTTCAGGTCTTTTAGTAGTGTCTTAGGGGACTGTTTCGCTCTGCATTCAACAGCGCTTGGAGTTTTGCAAACACTATAGCCGTTTTTTCTTAGATTGTCAAATGTTTCAAAATCTCCATTGTTGGAACCTTGGGCTGGATAGCTGATGTCGTACCATGCTGACCAGAGACATTCTTCATGAACACACACCGTTGTATCTGGTGGTATCATTGTTGTTCCTGTGGTACAAAGAAAAAAATGCAGTTGCTTATCCTCAGATTCTGAATCCTTTTTCATTATAAGGGTCTAATACCTAGTTAGAAGTTCTGCATTTGGAAAGTTTGGGGTATTCGTCTTGCGCAGAGTTTAATTTAAGACCACAGTGATGACCTTTATTATCTTAGACTCTGTCACCTGGCACAGTGTTTTGGAAGAACAATTTTGATCTCCTGTGTGAGTGCATGTAGTATCCAAGTTTAATATGATTTACAGTCTGTTTCTTTCTGCTTTTGTAGTTACAGATATTCAAAATTATCTTTTTGTATCAGGTTGCAAGATATAAAGAATGTGTATGAGTTTTTAAGAGTTACTGTGTAGAGTGTAAAGAAAAGAGAGCCTGAATTTCCACCGTATTATTTCTTTTGTAGTTATTTACAATTGAAAATTAAAATGTTACACTCACTTCATCGTGAGTACACAAGGAACAAGTTAATGGGAATCAAGACTGTCATATTTAGAACCCTTCTCTTTATTTTAACCTAGGCTTCTATGGCATCTTGATATCACTGAGACATTTGTGTTGAATAAACACCATCATCTGCACAGTATGGCTGCTTCTGCTTAATCCAATGCTGAATTAATCATGTTGTGTTTTTGAGATTACTGGATGATGCTGTGGATATATTTGCAATTTTTGCATGTTTAGCATGATACAGTAACTGCAGGACCAAGCAGAAATAAATGAGATTTTTAAGAGAGATTACTGCGAGATTACAGAAATCGTTAGCAATCAGGAAGAGTGTCAAAGGACATTCTGAAATATCTTGAAAGTTCCTTGGATTTTTTTAGCTTTAGCTTTTCTTTTTGTTCTTAGTTGATTTTAAAATGGTTGCTATTCATTGTCCAGTATATATTTAAGGAGATGTAGTAAAGATACCCCTCTATCTAGAGGTCTCTGGGAGATGTTCTTAAAGGTGTTTTCCCTCATGCTCATGGCAGTCAGTGATCTACCAGGCATAAAGATGAATTAGACACACTACCTTTCCTCTGGGAGCCATTAATGGTGTTGTTACCCAGGTGAACAGTGGGGGCACTGAGGGAGAGAATTTGTAGAAGCTGACATGGTATCTCTCAACACCAGCAATGGAGAGAATCCTCAGGAGATAGCACTGCCAGTTGTGTTTCTATTTTTGTAGCAGTTACCAACTTATAGTACAAGCATGTACTATTAGAGGCCCTTACCCCCAGACATGCAAAGATTTTTTTTCAGCTATTTTGAGAAATGCACAGAAATACCTGCAGCACTTGTAGGTTGAACTGTAGTGAATGTAAATGGGGTGGTGCTTGTAATTCCACTGCATTCAAATACTTCTCTGTTTATTGTTCCATTGATGTCACAAGTTGCACTGATACACCCTCCAGTCCCATCTGTGGTGTTATAAATGACATCCTTATATTTATACGTGTGTCCTTCATAGTAACAATAACATGCTGTAAAACAGGAGAGATGGAATAGCATTGCCAGTTAACCATCAAATACAACAAAAGCTCAAGAATTTGTTTGCACTCATAAATCTTCTTTGCCAACTTACCTTCAGCATCAAACTTGCACTCTGAGCCTTCCATTGTGCATGTACTGAAAGAAATAACAGAATAGAAATGAGAGACTGAAGAGGCATGAAAAGGGATGAACTCCTTTTACTGTTATGGTATCTCTACTGAATTTCTCATCATAATCCAGGGAGAAGTTCTTCTGAATTGGGGTTTGACTGAAGTACTTCTCTAGATTCTAGCTAGTCAGCTCTGATTAAAATACCTCTTCAAACCTGAATAGGCAGAAGGAGGGTGCTGCTCCCTGTCCACCATACACACAGCATGTCCTGATTAGAAGCTGTTTTTTTCTTCCTCCCTACAGTCAGTTCTGACATTGGAGCCTTGTGGATCAGAGGGAGGTCAAGAAGTGGGTCCATTCTTTCCCCCATCACCTTACTGTTAGAACAATCTCTTCGTATGCCTCCCCCTTTGAGCCAGTTCATGTTAGCCCCTCTGAGTGCCCTTCTTTTACCCAATCATCTCCCTGAAATCAGACCTCAGCTCCTTTATGAGAATGAAGTCCAAGACCATGGGAAACTAAAGGAACAAGTTTTTAGGGAGGCCACTTGCCACATTCGTCACTCTTCCAATGATTTTTTGGCCCTAAGGCTGAGAAAACTGAATATTGGCTCATATGAATTGTGAATTGTATGTGGACATAGACAGATAGATTTCTGAGGTTTTATCTATCTATCTATCTATCTATCTATCTATCTATCTATATATCTAATCATTTTAGAGGTTTGTATTTGTCTGTGTGTCTGTCTGTGAGTCTCTTTGTTCAAGAACTCCTCCTAAAAGGTAAGACCTAGGACCACCAGATTTGGTATTCACCTTCCTTTTCTCCTACCTTAAAGCAAAGTTGGGGTTTGGTTGGGCCAGGACAATAAGAAGCCCGGGAAAAGGGTCTGTTTTCCATACCATGCAAAGGGGGAGGGGTCTACTGTTCAGAGGGATTCAATAATGAGCGTGGCCATCAAGGGAGTGGCCAGCAGGGCTGGGGCTCTGCCATCTTGCCTGCCAGCACAGCAGGTAAGTAGCCCCCCTTCCCTGAACCCTTCTCCCCATCCCAGGGCTCATCTAGACTATGCTAGAGTGTTGAAAGAAGATATGCAAATTCTGTCGGAATTTGCATATCTTCTTCTGATTTCACTTTTGAAAGCAGAGATTGCTTTTTCAGCGACCCCCCCGCCCCGCCTTTGTCGAAAAGCCACGTAAACCTCATTTTTTGAGGAAGAGCGGCTTTTTGACAAAGGAGAGGGGTTTGCTGAAAAAGCCGTGTCTAAAGGCTACGTCTAGATTACATCCCTCTGTTGGCAGAGGGATATAAATGAAGCACTTTGAAAGTGCAAATGAAGCCGGGATTTAAATATCCTGCACTTCATTTGCATAATCATGTAATGGTGCTCTTTCGAAAATGCGCTCTTTTGAAATTGAAACTGCAGTCTAGACGTGGTTCTTTCGAAAACAGGGTGCTTTTTTGAAAGATCCTGTAAACACAGGATCTAGCCTTACTTTAACTTTTGAAAGCTCTGCTTTCAAAAGGGAGATTGGAAGAAGATATGCAAATTCCCGTGGAATTTGCATATCCTCTTTTGACACTCTAGAATAGTCTAGATGAGCCCCCAGAGTAAAAGTCCCTGGCAGCCAGGAGACTGGGGTGTGTGCGTGTCAAGAAAGGCTCCTGGAAGCAGTGGAGTGGGGTGGGGTGGGGGTGCGGGTGGGGGAAGGGGAGTTGAGAGGGAGCTGGGAGGAAGAGAAAAGGCTTCTGGCAGCCAGGGTGGGTTGGCTGTGGACTGGTCTGGGGAGAGAGAAAAGATTCCTGGCAGCTGGAGTGTTGGCCTGGGTGGGAGGGGGGGGGCGGGGAATAGAAAAGGCCCATGCCCAATGGGACCTCCTGTCCTGAGCCCCTCCTCAACCCCAACCCTCACTCTCACATCCCCCACCCTCCACCTCCTGCACTGTCCCCCCATATCCTCAAGGCCCTGCCCTGACTGCTGCATTCCCCCAAACCATCAACCCCCGACCTGAAGGATCCAGGCAATGCCAGGTATGTCCGCTAATATATATATATATATTATATAATCAGGTTTGTATTATTCTGCACTCTTATATCATAGTGATGAGTGATTAGCACCAAGATACAGGAGTATAGAACTGAACAAACCTACTTATAAAATACACAGTATTTTTTCTGCCCCACTAAGATGAAGAATTTATTGTGATAATCAGAACAAATTCAAAAGAATCCAGAATTGCTTCCACAGAATAGAATTGCTCACAAGTAATATGAAAACTGGCTTGTGACAATAAGGGATCATTTTTGCACAGAGACCATGAACTCACCTTACTCTGGGTCCGTGGCACACAACTTTCAAAAGCTGCTTTTGATCCTTTCCCCTTAACACCATAAGACTCTACGTTAAATCTTACCATAACTGACAGTTGTCCCTCAAGTAGAAGCTCACGCCTTGTTCGTGGTAGTTTCCTTCAGCATCATAACAACCACACGTATCAACACATTTCATTTCATCCTCATTGAAATATGGCTTGTTTGCAGGACAGTTTGGATAGCAGCCTGAAGCAAAACAAAACGAAAGTTTAAGCTAGAACTTTACACAGAAGTCTCAGAAGGGTAGCCATGTTAGTCTATAACTTTAAAAACAATGAGTAGTCCTGTGGCACCTTAGAGACTAACAAAAATATATGTAGTATCCCATATAGATGCTAAAACAGTATGTCTAAATCATATATTTGGTCATTCACATCAGCAGATTTGCAAACAATTGCAGATTTGAGCCCCAAAATTTAGGCTTCGATGAGCTTCCATTTAGTGGGTTTTGCCCTGAAAAGCTCATGATACTAGTCTTTAAAGGTGCCACAGGACTACTTGTTTTTTCACAAAAGGTAATTCCTTTTGATTTTTCTTTTTGGGGTTATATTTCTCAGGCCCAAGGGCTTTCTCCTTCCCCTGGCTCAATCTCTTTGGCTTGCCTTCCTTATGGTGTGATAGGTCCTTCCAAATAAAAGAGAAACTACTACTGCTGGGTTCTTGTTAATGCCTCCTTTCTTGGTGTTATTATTTAGCAAACAAGGCTCCTATAGTGCCTCTCACACGTGGATGTGATGCGAGGCTATGAACCAAGATACTAATACAGTTCTCTCATGCAGCATATAGGGTATTACCATTAGGAGATTCCACAGGGACTGATTCCTGCAAATGTTTTCAAGTTTTGTGGACCAAACTGCCCTCAATTATGCCAATGCAACCCATGGAAGAAGATGAGAGTGTATGGGGTATATCTGAAGGGAGAATTTGGTCCAACAGACTGAGCTGAAAAAACGCGGTAACCAGTTGTCTACCACAAGTGATATGTACGGTGTGCCTGCTCTTTTTACCTTCTAAGCCTGGTAACTTATGAAGGCATATTCCACTTGGATTCCTACAGGTCTTCATGCAGGGGGCTCCACAAGGTTTGTAGTGCCAGTCACATTCTCCTTCTAGGTTGTAATAATCACAGAACATAGCTGAGGGGAAACAGGAAAACAGACATGTTCAGAATAAAATGCCTCGGTGTTTTGTTCAGAACCCTCCATTTTACTACTACGGGTGCATCTACACTGCACTCTTAGCTCAAAATAAGCTACGCAATTTGCACTACACAAATTGCATATCTTATTTCGATTATATTTTGAAATAGGCTATTTTGAAATTTGACGTATCTACACAGCACCCAAATTTCAAAATAACACACGCTATTTCGAGACATCCCTTATCCCTTGTGCAACAAGGTTTTCAGGGATGCCGAAATAGTGTGTCTGCTATATTTTGCAATAGTGGACATTCAAAAGACGTGGGGTAGCTATTTCGGGATACCTCTGATATCCTGAAATAGCATTGCAGTGTAGACATATCCTACCATGCTATTTGGATAGTCCTGAAAGTCATGAATCAAGAGCTGAAACTGCATAATTGTCAACCCCGTTTGACATAAAACACAGGACTGAGAACAAGTAGTTATTGTACATTTAATACCATAGTTAATGACATTCTCAAAACAATTGCTGTGAAATGGACACATAATTTTTTCAATCTCCATTGAGCTATAGGCAAATACTCACGACAGACTGAGGGAGTTCTCCAGGCTATACAGACACCAAATTCACTGCATGCTTGAGCATATGCAGCTACTGCTGTGCAGAAGCATTCACAATCTCCCCCAGTGTCACAGGCACAAGCATCAGTCACACATTCTTCATAATACTTAGTTGGTTCAACCTGTTAGACCAAGAAAACAGTAAGTGTAAGTTTTACTTTCTTCAGGTTCATCTTGCTTTCCCAGGGTAAGTCTTCTAGAATCTTAACATCCCACAACAAGGCAAAATCTGTAATGTTCATTTTCTTGTACTTGTATTGCTAGACAAATTATGCCTGGGTTTGTCATGTGGATGCTAAAACAGTATGTCTAAATCATATATCTGGTCATTCACATCAGCAAATTTGCAAACAATTGCAGATTTGAGCCCCGAAATACGGGCTTTGAGCAGGTAGGCAACTATGTTTGAAAATTAGGGTTTGTATTTATGAAAAGAATTAAAATAAAAGAACACAGTTGTGTAAAACAATGTAGATTGTTTTAGCGATAGCTGTTGATGTCTCAATCGAGACTCTCCACACACTGCAACCCTAGCATGTTAATAATTAACTCAGGGATAGATGCTGAATATGTTATATTATGAAAATATTAGTTAACACACACTAAAAATAAAGCTAAAGCCCCCAAAGTCAGTACTTAAGATTATCCTTCTTTTATGCAATAAAAGTAAGAATTTTTTCTATAAAATAAGCAGTGCTGTATTGGTCTACTGGTCCAATGTCAATTCCTGTTGGGTAGAATAATCCAGCCTGAAATTCAAGATAAAACATGTTAGCTGATGAACTGTGCACCTGCATCAGAATGCATGGGAACTAACTTCAGTGGGGATTAGTTCATTTGGAATAGGGAGAAAATGGATCCAAATGAAATTTCTGGATAGCCAGAAATTTAGTTATCAATTGGCTCTGACTCCCTTCTAGTGGATGGGTTCATTCAGGACCAATTGGATAGAGGGGGGAGAGGGAGGGGCATAGTGGGTCAAGAGGGCCATTTGGACTGGTCCTCAAGCTCAAAGGGGTCCTCAAATTTAGATACTTGTAAATATTTTGGCATTTGATAAGTTTCACAACTTGTTTTTATGTGCATCCCTATCGGACCAAAATGTGACACATCCAGCTTACAGCTGCAAATTTATTCATTTATTTATTTAAAATATTTTTACCCCGCCTCTCTATTTAAAATATTTGAGGTGGCTTACAAATTTTTTAAAACACAATATAAATATATATAAAAAATTAAAATAAAGTTAAGCAAATAAAAGATGTGAAAAAGGCTAGAAAGGCATTTGTTCCATTAATATATATATATATATATATATATATTCAGATTATGTGTCACTCTTTTTTTGTTGGTGCCTTATTTGATTTTCATGTGTCATCATTTTTAATTTTTATTATGGCTAGAGGACCCAAAAGCTGGAAATGGCCCAGGCCTCTCTGACCTCTGAGAGGGTCTGAATGGGTTTCTTCAACCATGTAGTGTATCTATTAGAGATGAGCCTTTGCTGTAAAATTCAAAGCAGACACTATAAATGTAAAGTGTGGGACTGGGTCCAGTTGCTGTTATTCATACCCATGTCTAGGATGCATACACTAGCATGCTAGCAGACCATATATATTCAATGGAATGTAGGAAGTGACAACACAATGCCAAGTGCACAGGCACCTGAGGAATATAAAAACATAGTCTTTAAGATAATTTTGCTCTAAGGATTTGCTGTACCTGAGAGTGACAGGCAGCAAAGATTTTACTGTTGATGATGCTGCACTGCTTCTGTGACCAGGACTTCCTATAAGGGTTGGTGGAGCACGGGTCCTTTGGATAGTTGGCATCAGGACAAGTAAGAGACACTTTCCAGCTGTTTCCAAACTCCAGCACATTTTGTACAACAGACTGACTCCTGGTGGTAAAGTCATTAATGGCATTGCCATCGTAGTTCCCACACAGTCCACAGATTTGGCCCTGTGCGCACACACAAACAAAAAAAGGGTGATAGAAAGTTTGTAGCAACATTGCCAACTAAAAGAACCTCCAAAATTCCCTATTTTGCATGGCATTTGTAATGGCTTGGTAAAATCCTGGTGCTTTCTTCGGCAAGTATGTTATCTTAGAAAAACAATCTGCATTTTTTCCTCAGTAAAAAGATCTGATGACTGGTCTGAGGGGTATATGACTAGTAATCAAAAAAAAAACCTGAACAATAAGAAAACTGCTTAGTTATTGTGCCTATCACTAGTGAGTTATGACAGTAGTATGGAAATGATGAACCCACTGTTAGCTAATTGCATATTCTGTGTGTGTGTGTTATACAAAGGACATACATAAATAAAACAGCCTTACAAAACAGTCATGAAAACGAACAGCACAGGCACAAACGCTTACTTACTTGCGCTTTACCAAAATGATTGACATGGATAAAAATGAATATTTTGCTTCCCCATCCAAACAATGTCAGCCCAGATAAGTTAGCAGGGCTGAAATAAATACTGTGCTGTATGGAGGAATTTAAAATACACGCCTTCCTAATTTGTGGGGAAAAATAAGCTTATCTGATTGTGGATTACTATTTAGCTGAAGAACTCATGGCTTTCAAATTTACCTTTATATACATTTCTGGGGCTGGCTGAATCGCTCCTTGATCCATTTCCCTTATGGAAAAGTCAGTCATCCTATTTGAAGAGCACACTAAGTACCCATTTCCTATGGTATGTTATAACCTTTTCATAAATTAATAGCTATGAGAACAAACTCTACTATAGTACCATACACTGCCTTTTAATATTTGTATTTGAGACATGATTAAACATATTTCGTATCATTTTACAAGAAGCTTTCAGACCTACTTGCAGTTTCATTTCAATCAATATTGCTTTCTCACTCAAGAGGTATGATAATGTATCATTTGTGTCAATGATAGTTGGCAACAAACTCCTGCCTTCTTAAGCCTTACCTTGAAATCAGGGCTGAGTTTGATGAAGATGCTGGTTTTCTTATCCCACATGAGAATCAGTCCATTGTTGATTTCAATAACCAAATACATGCCCATAGAGCGGACCTGGTATGGCATTTGCCTTCCATTTTCTCTCTTAACTACTTCAAGGTGTTCCTCACTCAGTATCAACTCATAGGCCTAAAATGGGGAGAAAAATCAAAGGACTGAATAAGAATCAGTTTTCCTGTAACTGGTTTGATTTTTTTTTTTTGTTATAGGAGATGTCTGCCAACAGCAAATGGGTCTGATCTTAACTATGTATTTTGTCTATTTTAAAGGTAACAATACTATTTACCCAGCATAAATTAGTAATTATTTATTTTTGAGGCAAATGTGATCACTCTAATCTATATAATTCAAATCATACAACTGTTTTAATAACATACATTTCAAAATGTTTAAGTCAATTAAAGGAGAAAGTGCTTACAATTATAGAGGCCCTGTAGGGTGTGACATAAAATGATTTATTTTATGTAACTACTCTGGAAAATTGAATTTGGCCCAAGTCTATATAAAATAGCTTCAATACCCTATAAATAAACAAATAAATAAAGAGTTGTAGCAAAATTTTTTTATTTTTACTTAAGTTGCACTGTACAAACTTTGGACAGTCTTCTCTTATGAAGCATCTGGCTCTTCCTGAGTACCAAATGGATACACAATAAAACTCTTGTTTTAAAAAATGTGCCAAAAAAGCTACTCACCCCTAGGAAGACTTTAATAGACTTAGAGCAGGTGGTCCCAGTGGAACCACAGGGGATGTTTTCAGTGACAACTCGGAAGGTTCCATTGACTGTGCTGTTATTCCCACAGTGGTCCTGAAGAAAGAAATTAAGTTAGCCGATGGATAATTGCCATAGGGAGGATAGAGGTGACTCCACAAATAACAATACTAAGAGAAAAGCCCAATACCTGAACTAATGTATATTCACAGTCTCCATTGAAGTTAAACCGTTTGCCATCAAATGTGATGTAATGTCCATCACCATAAACAGAGCATGTACCCAGGCATTGTTCATTGGTGCATTTCCACATCCTGTTCTTACACACGCTAAGATGGAGAAGAAAACACTTTAATCATAAATTACTCACTTGATGTACAGGTAATTCCTACCACATATTTATTTAATTCAGTATGTATCAGACCTGGTAAAAAGTTGTGTTCGCTATAATGCTAAAATTAGAATTTCTCCAAACAAATAATGAATGCAAAAGTTCCATACCATTAATAAGAAGGGGTTATAGCAATATAGGTAATAGTACATGATAATACTACTCAGGCCTGGTACTAATGGGAATCTTTAACCACCAAGACATCTGTGGAAAAGGCAATATGGCAAAACATAAAATGCCCAATAAGTTCTTCACTTGTGTTGCTTTTGTTTTAGAAGGTGCAGGAAGTAACCAGGGGAACAGCCATTTTAGATTTGATTCTGACCAACAGGGAAAGAACTCGTTGTGAATCTGATGGCTGAAGGCATGTTGGGTGAAAGTGATCATTGCATGATAGATTTCATTCTTCTAAAGAATGGAAGGAATGAGACCAGCAGAATAAGGTTAATGGACTTCAAACTTTTTAACATACTCAGGGAACTGGAAGGCAAAGTCCCATTGGAAGGTAATCTAGGGGAAAAGGAATTCAAGAGAGTAATCAGTTTCTTGAGGAGACAATATTAAAGGAGCAACAGCAAACTATCCTGATGCAAAGGAAAAATAGGAGACTAGTAAAAAGCCAGTATAGCTTTATGGCGAGCTCTTTAATGAACTGATAATCAAAAGGAAAACTAACAAAGTGAAAAAATGGACAAATTGCCAAGAATCGAATTGCAGCAACATGTAGAGACAAAATCCGAAAGACTAAGGCACAAAATGAGTTGCCCCAAGCAAGGGACATAAAAGGCAATGAAAAGAGGTTTTATAAATAAATTATGAGCAAGAGAAAGATGGAGGGCATCTACTTAGCAGGAAAGGAGAGCTAATAATGGACATAATAGGTGTATAATGCCTATTTTGCCTCAGTCTTCACTAAAAACGTAAAATGTGATCAAATAGTTAACATAATTAATATTAACAAGGAGAAAAGAATGCAAACTAAAATAGGAATAGATCAGAATATGTTGTTAAGTTAGTTATATTCAAACTGGAGGGCTTGATGAACTTCATCCTACAGTACTCCAGATACTAACTGAAACAATCTTGGAATGATGAATGATTATCTTTGAGAATTTCTGCAGGAGTAGTGCGATCCAAGATGACCGAAGAAGGGAAAGGGGGAACAAAAAGGACCCAGGGAATTATAGATTAGTCAGCCTGATTGCAGTACCTGGAAATATACTGGAACAAATTATTAATCAATTTATAAGCACCTTGAGAATAATAGGGCTACAAGTAATGGCCAACATAGAATTTTGTCAAGAACAAACCATTCCATGCCAACCTAATTTCCTTCTTTGATGGAATTACTGGCCTAGTGGATTCAGGAGAAGCTGAAGATGTAATGTATCTTGATTTTTAGAAAGGCTTTTGACAAAGTCCCATATGATAGTCTTATTGATGAAATTACTATAAATTGTGTGCAAAACTGGTTGAAGGACTCTACTCAAAGAGTAGTTATAAATGGTTCAGTGTCATACTCATGGGGATGTCTCTAAAGAGGTGCTGCAGGGGTCTGTCCTAGATTTATTGCTGTTCATTATATTCATTATTGACTTGGATAATAAAATTCTGAGTGTGCTTATAAAATTTGCCCATAACACCAAGTTGGGACAAATTGTGAGCACTTTGGAGGACATGGTTAAAATTAAAAATGACCCTGACTAACTGGAGAAGTGTTTTGAAATCAATAAGATGAAATTCAATAAAGACAATTACAAAACGAGGGCTCCATTCTGGGCCTATGGGGGGGGGGCAGCTGTCGTGAGCTCACTTCACCAGCCAGGTGTGAGAGGCATGCATGGAATGCAAGCACTTTCCTCTCACTCCCTTAGCGTCCAGGGAACAGGATGAAAAGCAAGCCACGTCCCAGAGCGCACGGCTGCTTCCCCACCCCTCACATGCCCAAAATGGCACCCTTGCTCCAATGTACTATATTAAGGAAGGAAAAAATCAAATGCACAACTACAAAAGAAGGAATAAGTGGCTAGGAAGTAGTATTGGTGAAAAGCATCTGGGCATTAAAGTGGATTACAATTGATTATGCATCAACAATGTGATGCAGTTGCAAAAAAGGCTAATAACATATTGGGATATATGAAGAGATCTGATGTAATTTTTCTGCTCTACTTAGCAGTAGTGAAGCCTCAGCTGGAGTACTGTGTCCCATTCCGAATACTGCACTGTAAGAAAGATGTGAGAGAGTAGAGTAAAGCAGGAAACATGATACAAGATTTAGAAAAGCAGAACTCTGAGGAAAAGTTAAAAAAAACATAGGCAGAGTTAGGGTTCGTCTACACTGCGCTGTTATTCTGGAACAACAATACTAGCATCCATACAGCAATTGCATTATTTTGAAAGAAAATCAAAATAATAGAGGGCTTTTTCCAACGTTGATAAACCTTATTCCACAAGCTCTTTCAGAAGAGGGTGTGTGTGGATGCTCCACTGCTGCTGTTTTGAAATAGCTCTTCACCAGGGCCATTCTAAGTTATTCCTCCTGGGGCTCTAAATCGAGATAGTGCATCAACATTAGGGAAGCCTGCCTTGAACTAATTTTGAGGCTTCCCTCTAGTGTGGATGCTCTATTTTGAAATAAGCTTTTCCAGAAGGTATCTCCCAGAATAACTTTTTCTGAAATAAGCTTGCAGTGTAGATGTACCCTTAGTCTTGAGAAAAGAAGATAGCAAGGGAACTTTCTAAGAGTCTTCAAATATGCTAAAGACTGTGCTCAATTGTTCCTTGTGTCCACTGAAGGTTGGGCAAGTGTGATGGGCTTAATCTGCAGCAAGGGAGATTTAGGTTAGATATTAGGAAAAACCTTCTAACTACAAGGATAGTTAAGATCTGGAATAGATTATCAAGAAAGGTTGTGGAATTTCCTCCCCCCCCCCATATTTGGAAGTTTTTAAAAATAGGTTAGACAAACACCTGTCATGGATGGTCCAGTTATACTGAAGAGGGGGATTGACTAGATCATATATCAAAGTCCCTTCCACCCCTATTTTTCTGTTAATCTATTTCTATGAAAACCTTAAATCAAAAGAATTTCTGGTTCCTACTTTTTGCTTTTACCATGTGCTTTGAATGACAGAAAACTGGCTTGTTATGGTTAATATATTGAAAGGTCCAGCTGCCAACACAATTCATAATGAAAATTTCTTTTTGCTCTTGTGCTGCTTATGGATCTTTGAAAAAGAAAATGGAGGGCTCCATGATCCACACAATTCAATGAATACATACCAGGTGTTGCAGTCAACTTTGATCTCTTCCCCTGGTTTGTAGGTAGCCTCATTGTGAATACATGGGCATTCTTCTTCAGCAATACAGCCACCTTTACCATCTGACACGAGACCAGAGGGGCACATGCAACCAGACATACACTGTGTACTGTACTGCAAAGCCAAATAGAAAATGTAACTTCAGAAATTAACTTACTTAGAGTAGGTAAGAGTATGAGTAGGTTCTTAGAACCAGTCTCTGCACTGGGTTTAGTTACATCCAGTTTAAAGCAAAGATGGTGCGAAGGAAAATATGTTTTGCTCAGACATATGGTTGGCTGCTAAAGGAAGATTTAGTGGAAGATAAAACCCATTAAAAGTAAACATGTCATGTGTCCCTGCCTCAAAAGGCAGTCTAGGAATTATGAAAATGTGAAAGATATTGAACTGGGTACCAGCCTTAATTGTGGATGAACCTGCAGATGTGCTGATCTGTGTCTGAGTAGATGGAAAGTTTAAAAAAAAAATGTAAGATGCATTTTCTGATGTATTAAGTTGGTTGCCACTTATCTCATGTGATGTTGTCTCATAAAATGACACAGCCAGTCAGGCTGCTATCATGTTCCTAGCCTTTGTAATATAATTGGATGTGTAAGAGATTATTAAAAATGTGTCATTGGACATGAGGGATATTTAACAGTTTAAAGCAAAATTACATACAGTAATTTTCTATTGAATGGGTTGTGCACATAGCAAATCTCTGGATGTTTGGTTGAGAACTAGTTCTTGCCTAGGTATTGTTATCTGAATTGGATCCTCAAAGTCTGATGCATCTCCAATCAGTACCAATGTGAGAGATTCAAATAAAGCGGAACTTTATTTTCTCATAAACTTGACCTTGAGTGATCCCATTCTTCACGCTTACAAGGTTTTTGTTGCACAAACAACACATTATCAGTATTGCAGCCTCACAACCATACTTATGAATAAGTCTAGTGTGCAGGAGTGGGAACAAACATTAGTTTTTGGCAAAGGCTATCCCGTTGAGCCACTTCATACTTACACACTGCATGTCAAGAGTCTGGCAGCTCTTCTGGCATTCAGCTCCAGTGGTGCCCACAGGAACATTTTTGCACTCAAAGTAAACCATGGGAGGAGCACAAACTAAGGGAGAGAAAGATATGAGAGATATAATAAAAGGCATCAGAGTTTTCACAGCAATAGAAACAAAGGGAACTTTCTGGGCTGTGGGTGCTTTGAGTTCTGCATGTTTTCAATTTGTTATACATAAGCTCTTCATGGCTACACTGCAGGGTTTTTGCGCAAGAAGCTTTTTGCGGAAGAGTTCTTGCGCAAAAACTTCTTGCGCAAAAGCGCGTCCAGACCTCAAAGGGCATCGTAAAAGCGATGTGCTTTTGTGCAAGAGAGCATCCACACTGCATGGACACTCTTGCACAAGAAAGCTCTCATTGTCATTCATAGAATGGCCATCAGAGCACCTGTGCTTTTTCCGATAGGGGTTTCTTGTGCAAACCTCCTCCCCCCCGAGTGCCTTTTTGCACAAGAGCTGTAGCGCAAAAAGGAGTTATTCCTCGTGGGGAGAGGAATAACTCTACTGCAAAAAGCCCTCTGTTCTGTTGATTTTCTTGTGCAAAAAAGCATTTGAGGTGTGGACACACTGCCAGTTTTTATGCAAAAATCTTGTAGTGTAGACATAGCCATCTAGTACAACTTTAAAAAAGAAGAAGAATCCCGTGGCTTATGTGACAGAATGCTATGCATTCCTTAGGAAGTAGCATTTTTACAATTTACATAATCTTTTAGAAATTGCAGGTAATTATTATTGCATTACCATCATGTTCATTTTTGTGTACTTTATTGTGTGCATTGTATAGAGTGATATTTTATTTTAAAAATAGTAGATGAAATGAAGCAACAGTTTCCACTCTATTAACTTTCCTGTGTGTTTCAAGTTTGTTCTGTTGCTCCAAGAAGGAACATACTCAAAAACCAAGGACAGGCTAAGGAGCAAAGACAAGCTAAAAAAAAGGTTTTTACCTGACGTTTGGTTCTGAGGTCCAATGCAGCTCAGCTTACCCTGGGCACAAGTGCTGTAAGCAATAAAGGGGAATAATAATATTTAGTATTTAGTATTACCATGGCACCTTCTGTTCTTAGCTCCACCGATTGAGACTAAGAGCAACAGCTATCCTGCTGTTTCAGAACTTTCCAATAGGACATGGAATTCTAACATGCCACCTTGTGGTTACAGAAGAGAGTTTCTTATCCACCCAACTGCTGGTTAAATTTCCCTAAGATTTCAACTGTAGATGTCTTGGGGAAATTGTGACCGGAAAATGTGAGTGCCACTGTTTCTCTGTAAGTTTGATGTTTATTATACTATAAACCTCTTACTGGGTACTTTTGTACTTTATGCTGGGGAAAATTCATTAAATGTAACAGCAGTCTTGCCTAAATACAACAGTTCCCATAAGTCTGGAAAAATTCACTGCTCTCAAAGAATAAGAAAATGATTCTGTAGATAGACATTGTTTTGAAAATCACGCAGGGCTAGGTACATACAGCTTAACAGAGATATATTCTTTTATGAAGAAAGTTCATACAATGCAGTTCTTGCATTTTACAAAAGAATCTCTTACCACACAAGACCATCTTCATGAACAACTTCCCCAGAGGAAACAGGAGATCCTTTGTAATAACAAGGACATTTGTGAGCAGTCACACATTTGCCATATTCATCCATGTAGGTTCCTTTTTCACAGGTGCAACCATCAACCGGAATGAACTTGATATTACATGTGATATCAGGCTCACTCAGAGACCGGCAAGTAGGCTGACAGGAACTGATGTCATAGCTGTAGCTCAGGGATTTGGGACATGAGGTTGGATATTTGGCTTGAGAAGGAAAAACAAACCAAATTATATTAACAGATTTATTGGTTCCAGCAAATATTATTTGGTTGCGAAAGAGGGGAAACATGTAATATGAATAACAGATAAACAACAATGCTATAAAATGTTTTGTGTATCACATTTTTCAAACAAAATACAGCATGCACAGCATTATATTAAAAGAAAGTAACAGTAGCTGGGGAATAAAAGACGTGATATATGCAAATGAAAAGTTGGAAAGGGAAACCACTCATCCTGTTGGCCATTATAACAGAAACCTTTAAACTTTGGGTGCACTCTGAGGAAAATGCTGGGGAAAATTCATTAAATGTAACAGCAATCTTGCCTAAATACAACAGTTCCAATAAGTATGGAAAAATGCACTGCCCTCAAAGAAGGCATGAGGCCTTCTGAGATAGATAAGTAGATAGTCCTGTTGCTATATTAGGAACAGGCATATCGGATCAAAGAAAGGAGGCTGGTGACTTTAAACAACCCTTTGTTTAAACATTTTTCTATTTTTGAAGCATTCTGTTTAGAACTAATATTGTTTTTGTGATCTGACACATTTGTTTCTATGGCAACTGGCAACAGAGGAAACTCAAGCTTCAAGCCTCTGCAGAGAGAGGCAGAGCCATTTCAGCAGCAGTTGTTGTTTCCTAGACATAACCATGTCTTTCACCTGTTTATATTTGCTATAGCTAACTTCTATTATCTTATAATAAATAGGGAATGATTGCTAGAATTTTACTTTTCAATACTTTTTCCTCAGAATTTTTATGGCTTGGCTAGAAATTGATATTTGATTAATAAATTCTATTACTTTTTCTTTCAGAATAGCAGACTGAAGGAATGGCTCTATAAACACTTACAACAGACATCCGTCCTCCATCCCTTCAGCTGGATTCCTTTGGCAGCACAGGCTCTCATGTAGGAAGAGAGGGCAGCACACATACAGTCTTCACTCTTTTCACAGTTACAGGTGTCGAACAGACAGTTCTAGGAGCACAGAAACAAACTAACATAAGAACGGCCAAACTGGGTCAGACCAAAGGTCCACCAGTGTCTTGTCTTCCAACAGTGGCCAATGCCATATACCCTAGAAGGAGTGAACAGAACAGGTAAATATCTATGTCTACACAGCAACGTTATTTTGAAATAACATCATCCATGTTTACACAACTGGCATTTATTTCGACATAATGTAGAAATACTGTCAAGCTGGAGGGCTTCTTACTCCAACTCCTGTAACCCTCAGTTTATGAGGAGTAAGGGAAGTCAGAGGAAGAGTGCTCTATTTCGAAATAAGTGCTGGGTAGATAGCACCAAAACTTGAAATAAGCTATTTTGAAATAAGCTACACAATTGACATAGCTCAATTTGCATAGCTTATTTTGAGTTAAGCCCTGCTGTGTAGATGTACCCCAAGTGATTCTACCCCTGTTGCCCATTCCCAGCTTCTGATAAACAGCCTAGGGACACCATTCCTACTTATCCTGACTAATAGCCAATAGTGAACCTAACCTCCATGAATTTATCCAGTTCATTTTGAACACTGTTAAGGTCCTGATCTTCACAACATCAGCTGGCAAGGAGTTTCCTAGGTTGGCTGTGCATTGTATGAAGAAATACTTCCTTTTGTTTGTTTTAGACCTGTTACTAATAATTTCATTTGTTGACCCCTAGTTCTTATGTTATGGGAACAAGTAAATAACTTTTCCTTATTCACTTTCGCAACACTAGCCATGATTTTATAGACCTCAATCATAGCTCCCCTTAGTCTCCCCTTTTCCAAGCTGAAAAGTCCCAGTCTTTTTAATCTCTCTAATTAATAATCTCTCAAAATAATTATCCTGGAACTGCCCATTCAAAAATTAGATCCTGTTAACGTCTGATCTTATGTATCAACTTCTTCTCCATATACATTTGCTTGTGAGTAGTGTCAACATACCTTTAATATTTTCCTACCTCCTTTTAGGATTTTTTTTTTTAAGGTGGTGATAATGGAGATCTCCAAATAGTGACAGTTTTTATTGTAAAATAAGAACGTAAATATGTGTATTATTCTGAAGCTATACTTTGGGGTAAGAAAAAATTTATGAGGAATTTGTATATTTTACATACTTTATATGTGTAACATCCTCTTCATATATTTATATTTTGGTTTACTTGCTCTGTGGCACATTGCAGTTCTACTTTAACGAAGAGTGTAAGAGCAATTAAGTGTGATGAAACCAAGTGTGCAGACTGAAGTAAGGGTAGGTTACATACACATAAAGTAAAAAACTTATAAAAGGAAACAGAAGTGATGTATTGTGCAGATTGAAATATAGACACAGCATAATCTGAGAGAGGTGTTTGGGGCGTTTCTTTCCAGACAGCTGGTTTTAAGGCTCCAATTTTGATTGACTCTTAAAGAAAAAGAAAAGTAGCTATGTACCGTGTGGTAAACAGTTGGATTCACTGTGGAGTGGCAATTGGCAAAAGGCCCACTGCTGTCCTTCAGCAAGCCACACCAGTGTTGAGCATACTTTTCTGTGAAGAGAAGAAACGAAAGGAATGCGTGTTACTCTCCTTATTTTATTAGGCTCAAAAACTTGTGGCTAATGTGAGCTGTGAATTCTTGTAAACTTGGATCTGAAATTGTAACACAGCAACCACATTCTTTTGCTCACTGCAATATTTGGCAAAGACTTGTTAAAATCAAAACCAAAAAAGCAGTTTCTCACCGTGGATTATACAAAGAATTCTCTAAAACCTTATAAACATAGAGCTATTATACACTTAAGGCATGTCTATATTTAGGGCAAGATCGATAATCCGGAGGTCGATCTTCTAGCATTCAATTTAGCAGGTCTAATATAGACCCAAAAATCAAAAGCTGAGGGCAGCCCCTGCCAGTGTCTGGTACTTTTCCTTCTGAGACGAGTAAGGGAAACCGACGGGAGTGTTTGCTCCTATCAGCCTCCCACTGTGTGGATGTCACCATGGCTCAGCTTAAGGTAAGTTGACTCCAACTACACATTTTGTGTAGCTGGAGTTGCATACCTTAAGCTGACCTGCCTGGTCTAGTATAATATAGACCAGGCCTTATTCTACACCAAGTTGTCATCTTGTACACTAGACCTAAAGTGACAACTGTGAAGATGAACTGTTGTTGGACATTATCCATAATTCTTGCAATTATTTTATTGTTTACTTTCTCCCTAATTTTTTTTCTTTATTAACATTTCTTCCTGATTCCAAATGTATGTCTTACAATGTTTAAAATCACTCAATTCTTGTAATTTTTGCTTTAAGTCAAGTATTTTCCATTAGCTCTCTAGGGGAAAAAAACCTAGGAATCTAATTTTAAATTGCTTGCATGTCATGGAAAATTTTCTATAATTCATTTACCGTTTTCTACACTGAGGGCACAAGGGTTCTCAAAGTTGTTTTTGATGTTAGGGCATGAAGCTTGTGTTTTCCAGGTATTAGCGAATGCAGCTGCTGTTCCTTCCACTACACCACTTATGGCTTTGAAGTCATCAGCCTCAACACTATTGAAGTTTCCACAGAGACCTGTTCAAAAAGCACCAAGTTGAATCACTCATATAAGATCAGTGGGTATTTCAGGCAGGTCACTGGTTTTGTTACATTCACTTACCGCAGGTCTGCCCTTTGAAAGATGGATCCAGCCGCACAAACACTTGCATGATAGGTACAAGTTGTACCTCCATCACGAGTCCAAAGTTTGTTACCACAAAGATGAAGAAGGTTGAGGGTCGGAAAATGATGACATTAGCTATGGATAAAGAACAGGATAATTAGTTTTTGGAAGAGGTCAAATGTTGGTAATGGAAACCCTTTGTTTTGATTGTTTTTCTTGGATTACTGTTGCCACTATAGTGAACCCTTGTGTGGAGTGAAGTCAAGATATGTCTAAAGCTGAATAAGATTTGCATGTGACTGCATAGGAGTGAGCCAGTGAAGTTAGTGTTAAAGTTACACAGCCCCTTTTGTCTTCTCCTTCCCACAGAAAAATGGAGGGAAATATTAGAACATAACAACGGCCATATTGGGTCAGATGAAAGGTCCATCTAGCCCAGTGTCTTGTCTGCTGACAGTGGCCAATACCAGATGACCCAGAGGGAGGGAACACAACAGGTAATAATCATATGATCCCTCTCCTGTCATCCATTTCCAAACAAACACAGGCTAGGGACTCCATTCCTTCCATCCATTGATGAACCTAACCTCCATGAATCTATCTAGATATTGGATTACATCAAGCATTAGCAAGAAACATTTATTCTAGTTTCTAATCTTGTATCTTGATCATTGCAAGTCCATTATGGAGAGAGGAATGAGTAGGGTATGGGTGGCATAAAAATCTTTAGTGAAGATCATTCTTTATGAGGATAGATAGAACGAAACTAAGTTAATGTAATGAGTTGGACAAACGGCTGTAATGTATCATGAGACTTTGGATCAGCATTTGGGTCAGGAATCATCTAGGGTAAACATGCTAAGCTATGGGATTCTTCATTATACTAACACCACATCAACTCCTCTGAAGTTTAAAATAAAAATCAGGCATCTAAGTAAAGTTTTGAGAATGCCACACATTGCCCCTGGGAGAGAAACATACGTGCTGAGACGGGCAATTGAGTGTAGATCCAATTCACAAACACACTGCCTCCAGGTTTGATCACAATGATCTGGGAAGGAAGATAAAGAAAAGGAACATTATGTCATGCCTTGGTAATATCAGTATGATAATACAGTTGAACTTCTCTAGTACGGCACCCTGTAGACCTGACTGGTGCCAAACCAGAGAATTTGCCAAACCACAGGAGGTCAGTATTGTCTAGCAGCATTACCAACACTTCCACTGCTCACTGGGCTCTTAGAAGACACTTAGGGGTAACTTGGAGCTAACTGACTTCACAGAACACTGAGCACTAGAACTGGTGGCTGTAAACAAACTTCATGGAACCATGGGAAACTTGATCACACCCATTTTGACTGGACATCTGGCTAACTAAAATCATGCCGGACCAGAGAGTGCTGGACAAGAGCGGTTCAATCTGTAGAAGGGGACAAATATTTTCCAAATACATGTTGTATTTGCCAAATTATTTCAATAAAAGAAAAAAAGTTGAAACCTTTAATTTGGATATATTCAAAATTAAATGTTTAGATTTGTTGATTTCAAATGATTTTTCAACTTCAGTTTTATATTTTTAAAGATAAAAAATACTTGAAACAAAATGTTTCATTGTGTCTTAAATGAAATGTTCCTTTTGACCTGAATTGAAAAATCAATGATTGACACCATTCTATCTCTGACACAGTCAGGCTTAATCTATTTGCTTCCCCTCATTTTTATAAAGCCTTCCTATTGTATTTTCGACACTTGTTTTGAATACTTACAGTTTGCCCTCCATTAATTCTGAGGGCTATTGTCTTTAAGCATGTCTCAGTGTCTGTCAAGCCACACTTCCGCAGCTCTCCCAGAACAGCAAAAGTTTCATTTTCACAGAGCTGAAAAAAACAGTACCAACAACTATTGTTTGCAAGGCTTGTTCATGAGTCTGAAAAATATTTATTTTGTAGAGATGGGTCCAAACTTTCCCAATGCTCAGGCTACTTGGAACTCATGTTATAGTTATAGAGACTGGGACTAAGCACAGAATTTGGATTTGGTTCTGGTGTTCAGATGCAAAGTTCTGATTCAACCACTGTTAAAATATTTGCTTCAGCTCTACTTTCTATCCCTCTCTTTTCCTGAATTGTATGGCAGTTTTGAAAATAGACCAAATACAGCAGTTGATTGTAGCTATTCATCATATATTAATGATTACCACATCCTGGAATTTGAAATACATAAGCATTCATGACTTGCATGTCAGGACTCCCAACATCACAACTAGTCAATACATTTGGCATGCATTACTATATATCCTCACTCGGTACAACTGTTTCTATTGCTTTAACAGGAAACTCTCCAATGTTTTTCCCTTAAGCCTTCTCTCCACTTACCGGGAGATCGATGCTGCAGAGATCGATCTCCTGGGGTTTGATTTAGAGGGTCTAGTAAGGACCTGCTAAATTAACCGCTGCTTGTGCTCCTGTTGACTCCAGTATTCCACTAGGTCAAGAGGAGTAAGGGAAATCAATGGGAGAGTTTCTCTTGTTGACATTCCACAGTGGAGATGTGGCGGAAATTTGAGCTAAAGTTATGTTAATTCGAGCGACACTATTCACATAGCTGGAGTTGCATATCTAAATTCGACTTTCTCCCCTAGCCTAAGTGTGGTCAGCTTCTCTAATCCTGACTGAGGCACTCTTCCCACTCCTTCCTCCATATAACTGTAAAAGACTTTATTGCCTATTAAAAGCTGATGGTGCTTACCTTAGAGAGAACATAAGTGCAATCTCCATGGACATTGTAATGTTTTTCATCATATGTGGAGATGTGTGAACCTCCCTCTACTGTGCAAGATCCAGAGCATGGAATGTCTCTGCAGTTCCACTGGCCTCCATTGCAGGTACTGGAAGGAAGGTGGAGAAATTAATCACCATCCGTGATAATAGCCTAGAGGGAAGGAGGTACAGTGCTAGTAAGTTTTGTGGTTTTGCCACGGATGTTCCCATCAGATTATTCTTGGCTTCTTCAGAGGAAATAAATGTTTGCAAATATGTGAGTGGCTGCAATTTCTTTTGGCTTGGAGAAGTCGACATACGTCAAGGGAGCAAACAAGGAGCGAGAATTTTAATTGAAGGTAAGAAATCTATATAACACAAATGCGTATCTTAACTTGAGTCAGAATGCAAAGCCTATTAAATAATGACATTAAAGGAGAGAAACACTGTTTTTTTAGACTGAACTAGAATGGCAGGGAGCTCAGTAATATGCACTCAGAGGTTGTTAATGATGAAATGTATGTATATGAAACCATTAAACTAGTTCATTTTACCAAAAGGAAATGGCAAAAGTAGGTAAGTTACCAGGACTTGCAAGGGGTGTCAAAAGATGTCCCTGGAGCATAAGAGTGGCCATTGTAAGTACAGGAGCACTTCTTAAGGGGGATGCAGCCAGTATTGTTAATGTCATCAAACACAGTTCCTAAGTGAAGACAGAAATTGATACATTACAAAAGGATTTTATACATATAGACAATATGCAACTTTTTTGTTTTAAATAGTTGGCTACAAATATAAAATACAATCTTGAAGCAAGATCATCAGCTGTTGTAAATGGCCATCGCTCCATGGAAGTCAGGAGAGCTATGTCTAATTGCACTAGCTGAGGATCTTGTCCTTGGAGTCTTAAATTCTCGTGGGACTTTCTAGGCATTACCTTCCCTGTAAGGTGAACTCAGCTGAAAGATACTGAGTTGCTGTAGAAAAGCCACCTCATTCCTATAAGACAGGCATCGATTTATGCTGCATTTTGGTTCCTGAGTGTTCCTCACGTCTTCGCAGATGTTGCACGTCTCCAGGAAATAAATTATTCAGTCACATGTTTTGTCACTAGTTGTGCCTAGAAAAAGGGCTACCACTTGAAGTTGTGAAGCGAGCAGTTGGAGGAGCCTTGACCCCTGAGAGAGCTGCTAAATGCCTATGTGTAAATCTGCTGGTGCTCTTTATTGAGATTATGAGAGATGGAGGTAAATGAAAACTTGCCTGAAGGACAGAAGCAGCCATCCACACAATGGTCTTCACAGACTTGAGATCTTTCAGGATTGGAGCATGTGTCAGTGCAGGGGGAGCCACATTCCTGGTACTGCATATTGAAAGGACACGTCTTGGCTGGAATTTTAAAAGACGCGAGATTTCAGAATTCAAATGTAATTCCCATGTCCTGTGTATTAGAATGCATGTTCATTCAACCTTCACTACTAGAGATGAGGGCACACCAAACCCGAGGTTCAAGGAGCCCTTGGATTTTGGTAATTCCAATCTATACTTTGTAGTTTGTTTTTCAAAATCTTGTGCATCAGAGAGAAACATATGAGCCTGAGCTTGTGACCTGAAGTCTGGAATTCTATGGACTTTTAGTAATTGTCTGAAAGGCTTATACTCTGGTGCATTTGTTTTGTGGTCCCCTCTTTTCAAGAATCTAAATTTCTAGTGAAATTTGGGTGTTATTTTCCTAGTGCATATACATATTTAAGTTCTGTGGAAATCAGTGAAGTATCCAAGTATATCTTGGGGAATTTAACTCTGGAATTAACATTGATAGATATTGCTGAACACAGTTTAACCATGGGGAGATCAGCTGCACCCCAGGATCTGGTCCCAGTTATAGAATTCATATTAGAGCCCTCTGGAAACCACTCTTGTACTTACTAACATTTAATTCCCATGAGTCCCCAACAAACTACAGAACTCTGTTGCTGACTATTTGGCAAGCACAGATGATGGCCATTCGTAAAGACACTTACGACATAGTTCTGGTGTTCGCCAGTTCAGAGGATGCCCACCGGCATGGGCGCATTGCCGGGAGTATTCACCAAAGGTGTTACAAGTACAGAAGTCAGTAATAGACTGGTCACAGTGGCACAAGTCTTCAGCACAAGACTTAATGTACTCTTTAACCTCAACTAGTGCATTACATTCTGAAAACGCAGGGCCAGTCAATACTTGGTGGCAAATGTCATCCTAGAGAGAAAACAAAATGAAATGATGTATTAAATCTACAAATTCTTCCAAAGAGAGAGGATGAGTTACTGCCATCCATTTGTTAAAATCTTTATTTAATGACATCTTGTATTCTTCCTCTGCCTGCCATCCAATCCTAGTTTTCATAAAGTGCCCCTCCTGAAACAGGAGAAGAGAGTGGACACATTTAAATGAAAGACACATCAATAAACAAAAAGATCCTTACAAAATTGTCTGTGCAGTTGTTTAGGGGGGATGGGTTAGGGTTCTCACAGACTTCTGTTGGCCCATCCATCTTCTGCATATTTCCAAACTCTGTGGCAGTAAGCTTGGCATCTACAATAAATACATTAATAATACATAGGGTTTTTAATGGAGTGGGTTCTCTTTGAATTCTTTCATGCAAACATTACATTTCATGTAGACAAAATGAACACCGCGACACCGTAGGCAAAATTAACTCTGTGGCCACCGTAGATTCAATTTACTTCAAATGACTGTATCCTTATGTGAGAAAACAATTTCAGGAACGTGCAAACTGAAATTTGTGTTGGAAAATGACAAACTCATTCAAAGTTAGACAGGCCCATAGTTAGATAACAGAGGAGAAAGTGATAGACAGGTTATGAACAGAGCATACTGTTGTGAGATACAATTTAGGAGAAAAGGTGTGATTGAATAAATTGCCTAAAAGCCATGAAAACTAACCAGTGATACTAACAGTGAGAAAAGAGGGGTAGATAGAGATGGATGGAGAGCTAATGGTGTATAGCCAGCTGATTGGAAAACTACAGAGAGAGAAGGGAGTGATAAAGATGGGAGAAAGTAGTGTAAAAATTATGTAAATCAGTAAATAAATCTAGATTTACACTGGAATAGGATCAGGCAACTCAGGATTGAGATGTGCTGATGCTTGCATGTTAATTATGGACAAAAACATGTCTGTGAGACTTTGCAAATGTAGTTTATATATTAAATTATACAAATATAATTTAGATGTGACATCTTGGAGTATGATAACATAGAACAGTCCTGACTAGAAATTGCTGTGATTACTTTAGTTGGTCTCATTATTGTGTTTTGGTTTGTGGATGTATTACTATATTTAATCTTGCTTGAAAATCAGTATTTGTCTCTCATCTAAATGGCTAACAAATGAAATAAATAAACAAATGGTAGACATGAATATATATATATAAATTTACTTAATTCCCAAATATGCTGATGTTCTGAGCAAATCCTTCAACAGGAGGGAAGAGAGACACGCTGAAGGCGTACAGCCAACAGGACACAAAAAATGCATGTGTAGAAACTGGAGCTACTAGAAACCAACCATTTGTCATTATTTTTAACACTTACTGTTTGAAAAGAACTCATTGTAAGTCGGAATACCATTGTAGTCCCCACAAAGTCCACACGTATAATTGGCATATTTTTCATTCAGTTCCAGCTAAAATTATGGAGGAAAAATGGAGATGGAATTTAATACACATACTCTACAATGTATTCAAAATAAGTGAAAACAGTTGTGTCTGCTACACCTAAGTAATTTTTATTGGTTCTGTGTAAATGTTATAGGAGACCAATTCAAACCTGGCTGATAGAAAGTGGACTGGGTTCGGATATGATTTCTGATTCATAGAAAGCAAGTTATGTATGTAGACCGAGTTTTCACTGCATTATCTGTATTTTATCCAGCCTTTTTTCTATCCATTGGTTTGTTTGTTTCTTTCAGAAAGAAAATCAAATCCACTATGAAACTGAAGTCCTAGGAAAGTGGAAATCTACTGGAAAATAAAATTTGTGAAGGTGAGTGGCGTAATGTAATGATGCTGCTATATTAATGATGTGAGGGAAGTGCTTTTATGCGGAAGACCTGATTTCCACTAGGAACATAGCACAAGTGCTTTCTTCAGGTGTGAATGAATGCAAACATAGCTCTGTATAGGGAGAAATAATCTGCACTACAGCAGGGGAAACAATAGCCCCTCCCAACTGTTGGGAGCAGGTATATCCAGAGGCTAACCATGTATCTCCATACCACCTCTCAAGATATAAGCTTACGGCCAAATATTTAGGCAGTTAGTCTTTTGTACACATTAACCTATTTGATTTGTGTGTGCCCCGGCTGTTTGTGTGAACAAATATGGAATCAGTGCAGGCAAATGGGTTCCCAAACAAATTCTGTGATCACCTAACATGGAATCCAGTCAACGCTTGACTATAAATATTTTAATAGACCATTTCCTATTCACTGAAGCATTTAGAACTTATTCTTACCAAAATGCTGTCATCTTCATTCCACATGAACACCATGCCCATTTTAGCAGTCACTTTTACGTACATGCTGCTTCTCTCAGCCATGATTCCAGACTGGCTGTAAGGCAGCTGAACCCTGGAGAAAAGGCATCAGAGGTGCTAAGTATTTTTATGCCACACAGACTAAGAAGAAAAAGTTGCTTGTGGCATCAGGTGTCCATGTGGGTTCTTTCACAATGCAGTCTTGCGGAAGAAAAAAAAGTGTAAAGAAAAGATAGGCAAGCCACAAAATATGGAACTGGATTCAAGCTTCCTCAAAGTTCAGGGGTATTTTGATCTAGTGTTGTGGTTTGGGCCCATCTCTGAAGGGAAGTACTATTTTATAGTGTGACATCTTAACAGATGAATTGTGAGATACTTTCATGATTAAAGTTACATGGCTTATCAAAATATAGGGCTGTTTTCCCAAGAAGGTGTTGAAATATGTACCCGATTTGAGGAAACAACTATGTTCAGCAAACAGCGATGTGACTAAACCTACCTGTTGCCATTGACAACAACAAGGTTTTTTGCCATTTCAAAAACCACCCCATCGAGCTTCATGGTAATGTAGTTGATAGTAGGAGCATTCTCCACCACAGCACGCCTGATCTGGATGTTGAAGTCCTCATAGGCAGCATTGCAGTGGGAGGCATAGACATAATTGCAGAGCCCAGGGAAGTAGAAAATGTCCCCATCAAAGGTCTTGTAGTGGAAGTTGCCCCACGTACTGCATACGCGGCCATTGTGAGCAGGGTTGAAGGCTGTGGATTGAAAACTCCCTGTAAGAATTTACTATGAATTCCCCACATTAACATGAATATGATTATTTCAGAGTGCTCAAGCCTTCATTTCTTCAGTTTATTCACCACTCTGTCCATTTCCATTTGTTATTTTCTGTCCATTTATCAACTGTGGCACTATGCATCATTTCATCCATCTATCCACCTGCTTATTCAACCCATCTCTGTTTTCCCACCCATCTATTGTCTGGCAAATGTCTGCACACCAATCTATCTACATATTAATCAACTCATTGGTTTGCCATCATACTGTGTTTATCCAGCTATTTGTTCCTTACTCCACTGATCTACCTATCTTTCATTAATCAGTCTTTATTTATTTTAGCTTTCTGATCAGCACATCAGAAAGGTGGAACAATTTTTGAGACTATTTGCTTAACTTACATGATATTAGTGGATTCGTTGTCAGTGGTGGGATTAAGTTCACTGTTGTAGCTGGAGCATTAGTAGTAGTAGCTGCACACAGATAAGAAAAAAATCATATTACAGAAAGTTTATGGATGTTGTTAGTGGGAGGAATTTACTCGCCTTATATGGTAGTCATTTTATTCCGAGTATGTGAGAAAGAGACACTTGCTTAACAATAGGATGCAAGAGAAAAGGAATATAGTGTCCTCAGCCTAGCCTTCATCTGTCCATATCAAAAAGTCACCTGTCAAGTTAACACTATCCAATAGAAATAATATAGGGAGAGGTAGATCAGGTATTTCAGTTTACCCTGTCTGATTAAATAAAACAGCAGCAACAACAACGACAACAAAACAAAACCAAAAACAAGGGAAGAATCAATATAAATAAGAGGTGGCAAATTCAACTCACAATAAAGCCGGGAACTCATTGCCACAATATCACGAATCAAAGAGCTTAGCAGAAATAAAAAAAAGAATAAGATATTTATAAAGATCATAAGAATAACTAGAATTATAATAACAGATATTAATCCACACACAAAATTTAGAATGGATATAAACCCCCATGTTGCAGAGCTTGAGACTACCTCTAGTTATTGGGGGTGAGAAAGAAAAATTTCCTTGGGAGCAGGTTACCCTATAGCTGTCTACCGCAGGATTCCTTGCACCTTTTTCTGAAGCATCTGGTACTGAAGAGTGTCATTGAACTTGATGGACCATGGGTCTGATCAAGTATAGGATAGTTCCTACATTTTTATGAAATCATAAATTTAAAATTCAACAACAATCCTAGTGGAAAACCCCCAAAATAAAATGTTTTAAAATATTTTACACTGTTAGTGAAATCACAACATTTCAAGATTGTTATTATTTTGATTTAATCTTCAAAGCCATCTTCATCCAAATGTTAGTTGTACTGGCCAGAGGCAATATGAAATTAAATCAATCCAATTATACGCAAACATTAAATATTGAATGGAAATAGCACAACAATAAAAAGACACAAAGAAATCTTGTTTAAATACCATTTAGAAGGCTTGCAAAATAACAGAAGTAAAACTGTTTAAAATATATCAGTATCAAGCAAATTAAATCAGACCTTTTCTGTTCTTTTCCCCGAGGAAAATGAAATGTGAATGGGTTCTTACCTGTTGTAGTGGGACAGCAGACACCTAACATAATGGTGCATATGGAGACCCATATCCCCCTACCAAACTCCATCCTGAGTGGAGTTTGGCAAAAGGATATTGAGTCAGCTGTTGGTCAGGAGAAATAGTTCACCTGCGCTGTATGGGTCTTATATAGCAGGAAACTTTGGCTTCGCTCCCAAATTGTTTCACAGGGTCTGTGAAGGTGGGGTTTTGGAGATTTTAACAGAGGCACAGTAAACAGAAGATGCTCTTTTTTTTCCCTCAGGGACTGACCAAGCATGTTTACATTTTGGGAGGAGTATTATTTTTCTAAAGGCTTAGTCTAATAAAGGAACATAAAATGAATGGCAGTAGAACAATTCCTCTCCCATTAACAGCAGATCCTGGAAAAATAGTCAAAGATCTTTTTAGTCACTTTGTGGTTTTTTGAAAGACAGGCAGGTCACCTTTTAGGTTTCTAGTTACTGTAAATGATACCAGTTACCTCTCTGGTGAAAACCAGTTCTTCCTTAGCCTTCAAGAAGAGGCAACATTTCAACATAGGAGACCATCCTTGCGTTAGAAATTATTTGGTGTTTCATGATGTGGATATGAAATAAGAACATGAGAATGGCTATACTGGGTCAGATCAATGATCCATCTATCCCAGTCCCCTGTTTTCGGACAGTGGCCAATGCTAGGTGTCCCAGGGGTAATGAATAAAATAGGCAATCAAGTGATCCATCCTCAGGTACCCATTTCCAGCCCCAACAAACAGAGGCTAGGGACACCATACCTGACCACCCTGGCTAATAGTCATTGAAGGGTCTATCATCCATGAATGTATCTAACTCTTTTGTAAACCCTGTTAAAGTTCTGGCCTTCACAATATCTTGTCAACGAGTTCCCAAGGTTGACTATGTTATGTGGAGAAATACTTCTTTTTGTTTGTTATTTGATAATCTATAAAACAACAAATAGATTTATAAAAATCTATACATTGATTTTGCTGAAGATGGGAATCCTTTATATTCAGTTTCAACCCTTTCACGTTCCCTTGTAAAAGTACCACATCCAAAATGGGTTCCAGCATCAGGTGGTCTGGCCACATGTCTTGGCAGGACCAATCATAGTCCAAGCTTACAGGAAAAGCAAGGCTATTCACAGATCTTTGTCATGAGTACTGGGCCACTGAGTTCCTCAAGTATGACTACTGATTCGACCTCTATGGTCTAGCACCAATTGTGGTTTGGCATCCCACAATTGCACCTGGGATAGGGCACTCACAGGCTAAAGTCAGCCCCCTGCTCAGGGAGTCATGCCTATCCCTCCCAAACTACCAATGCACTGCAAGCTCAGGAAAGAGAGGGGGAGAAGCGGGATGAGAAACACTTAAGGGAAGAAGCAGAATGGATGTAGAGCCCCACAACTCTGGGCCAGGAGCGTAGCTCCGCAGCTTGTGCCGGGGTTCCGAGTGCAGGAACCTTAATGGAGGCACTTAATGGAATATTTTATTAAACTAAAATGAACAAAACAATAACACTTTGGGTATGTCTATACAGCAAAGTTATTTCGAAATAACAGCCGTTATTTCGAAATAACTTTACCAGCATCTACACAGCCAAATCGCTATTTCGAAATTAAATCGAAATAGTGGAGGGCTTATTTCGAAATTGGTAAACCTCATTCCACGAGTAATAGTGCCAATTTCGAAATTGATATTTCAAAATAAGTGCTGTGTGGATGCTTATTTCAAAATAGGGGGCCTCCAGCCCTTCCCAGGGTGCCCTGGTGGCCACTCTGGGCACAACCAAGAAAACTCCTCTCCCTCCCCCCTCCCCAGAGTCCTTAAAGAGGTAGATTCTGGCCACAGTGCTTGTGCCAGCTCCAAGCCTGCCAGCCCAGAGCCAGCAGTTGCTGCACATGACCCAGTGGCCCCCGCATGAGCCAGGCAGCCAGTGCCAGCCAGCCCTCCACCGCTCCCCAGGACCAGTCTGCCAGCTCTCAGGAGCCTGCCAGGGGCCGGAAAAGGCGGGCACCTGCCTGGTCCAGTGCGGAGATCAGGGACCTAATTCAGGTTTGGGGGAATGCCTTCAACGTCCATGATCTCCGCACTAAACGGAGGAACGCAACCGTCTACAGGCGGATGGATGCCAGCCTGGCCACCAAAGGCCACATGCAGGTTCGCATGAAAATAAAGTAGCTGCAGCAGGCCTATGCCAGGACCACAGGGGGCAGCTCCTGAACAGGAGCAGACCCAGACTGCTGCCCCTATTTTGATGCCATGGACCGCATCCTGGGGGGCAGGACGGTCCGTGCCCCCCAGGTGGTCATCGACCCTGGGGCAGAGCTTGCTGCCTCCTGCTGCTCCAGCCCCTGTTGCCTTCTCAGCTACTGCTCCTCCTCCCACTCCTTCTCCCCCTCCCACTCCTTCTCCCCCTCCCGCTTCTTCCTCCCCACCCTCTCCACACCCACGGTGCTGGGAGACAGCTGGCCTGGCGAGACCCCCAACCCTGAGCCCTGAGCTTCTCCTCCCCTTTCCTCCCCCTGCCAGCTCCCTCGTCCCAGATTTCCCCCTCCCCTCTCCAACCATCTCTCCTCCCCTCTCCTACCTTCTTTCCCCAGTCTCACCTCAGTTTCATTCCCCCCCACCCCAGTTTTGCTCAATAAAGAGGCTTTGTTGTAACGAACACGTGTCTTTTATTGTACAGCAGGAAGGGGGGGTTAGGGAGGGGTAAGTGGAAGGACATGAGGAAGGAATGAGGCACAAGCCCCCAGTGGGACACAAGGGAGACTGTTACTGCCTGCAGAACGTGCTGCCAGGCTTGAAGCAACACATCCAGAAGAAGCACCAGAGTGCCCAGGGCAGCTCCGGATCCATGTTGCAGAGTCCTGTGGTGTCCTGAGTGAGGGCAACCAGAGCACACAGAGAAAAAAATGCTTTGCTGTCCCTCAGCGAGGTAGGCAAGCAAGTAGGGAAACCTTAGAATTGGCTGTGCGGGGCGGGGGGGGGAGGTCCCAGGTCTCAGCCTCAGGCAGCAGCCACACAAGGTAACTCCTGACCTGATGCCCTGCCAGAACCGGTTCCGGCCGGCCTTAAATGTGATTCAGCATCCTATCAGTGTGGACACGCTATTTCGAAATAGCAAGATGCTATTTCGAAATGCATTTTGTGTCTAGATGCGTTATTTTGAAATAAGCGATTTCGAAATAACTATTTCAAAATAAGATATTTCAAAATAACGCTGTAGTGTAGACATACCCTTTGAAACTTTATTCTAATCGATTTTTGGACTGAATTTCAGATGGTGGTGAAATGCGCCAGAGTTAGTCATAAGGTCAACATGCTAACCTTCTATTATACCACCGCATATGATCCCTATCAAGACATCCAGGATGTCTGATGAAATCGCATCTGCAGAGTCAGTTGTTTATACACCCCAGATTTACGTCTTCATGGTTCAGAAGCCTTGGAAAATGGAATAAAATAAAAAAACCTCTGGACTTCCTTCCCATAGCACATTAAATTACTCTGTGCCAATAACTATAATTAATATAAATACATTTGTATGTGGAGAAGGAAAATGCCATCTAGTTTTTATGTCAGCTCAAACCAGTTCAATGTTTTAGATAAACAAACTTTAGGTTTGTTTAGAAATTTGAACAAGCTTCCTAATCTGACATACTGTAGATATCTCGCTACTGTTGAACATGCTGTATAGTTCTACATAGTTAAATCATAGTGTTCCAAGCTGTGCTCAGAAGTGATGGAGCTGGCATTTCTATTTGCCCTCTTCCCTCTTAGTGTCTGTCATGGTCTCAGGCGGTGGGTGGCTTTGCCACCTCCCCACAACCCGTCTCAAAGTCCCATTGAGGGCAGGGCAAACAAACAAATACTTGCAGTTTATAAGCCCGGGCCCTGGGGTCAGGGTGGGGCAAACAGACAAACAGTCACAGTTTATGAGCCAGGCCCTGGGATCAGGGCAGGGCGAACAGACAAACAGTCAGTTTATGAGCCAGGCCCTGGGATCAGGCCAGGGCGAACAAACAGTTAGTTTAATAGCCTGGGCCCTGGTTCAGGGCAGGGCTGTAGGCAAGCAGTTTATGAGTCAGGGGTCGGATTTCCTTGCTGGCAGAGAGCTGACAGGTGCAGGTGGTTTCTCCCTTCGGGGGGGGGAACCCGCCACCCAAGGGGAAAGGGTGGCCGGTGGGGACACAGGCCCACCCTCTCCACTGTGTCCCAGCCCAGGGCCCTATCAGCGGCAGCACTAGCTGCCTCCGGATCGGCGGGTCTCTTGGCCACAACACACCGATCCAGTCAGTGGGCTAGCGGGGGTCCAGGCTGCAACCCACAGCCCCGCTGACCTCCATGTCCTCAGCCAGTGCTAGGTCGGCTCCCCCGGGTTACTTTCCAGTCCCCCCCTGGGGTCCTATCTGGCTCCAGTTCTGGTCAGCAGGCTCTGCGGGGGGTTGAAGGAGCTGGCAGGGTGTCCATAGGTTCCTCCAGGGTCAGCTCAAGCAGAGGTCCAGGGAGTCCAGCGCATTCTTCGGGGCCTGGTCTGGGTCCTGGGGGTCCAGGGTAGGCCTAAGGCCTTAGCAGGGGTCTCTGCAGCCTCCCATGGTCACTGGGCTCTCTCAGAGGTTGCGGTAGCCTGAAGCAGTCCTCCGGGTACGGCAGTGGTCCCACCTCTACACTCACCAGCGATGGTACTGGCAGTGGAAAGTGGAGTGACCCAGCCACAGTCCACTCTGCCCCACCAGCTTCCATCTGCATTGCTGTGCTTCCTGCTTCCGGTGAGCGCAGGGGGCAGTTCCACCCCTTCCTCCAAGCCCCCTCACTCAAGCAACGTGGCTGGGAGCCAGGGGAATGGAGTGGCTTGGGCGGGGTTGCTTCAATTCTAGCTGCCAGTGGTAAGTGCTGGTAGGGCTTGGGGAGGGGAGGTCAACTCAGCTCCTGCTACCAGCACCAGGCACCCCATTAATCTCACGGGCCACATTGCTCAGGGGAGGAGGCTTGGGGTAAGGAATTGAACTGCCCCTTGCACCTATAGGTGGTGGTGGTAAGTGGAGCAACACAGCTGGGAGCTGGTAGAATTGAGGAGGCTGGGGCTAGATTGTGCCACTTCTCGCTGCCACTGCTGGTGAGTGTAGGTGTGGGCTGGATCCCTCACAAATCCCCCAGATGCATCGCTCGGTGGAGGTGGTTTGAGGGAAGTGGGGAAATGGGGCCAGGGAGGGGGCAGCAGGGACTGGAAGAGTTGGAGTGCAGGGGGGCAGAGGTAGGAAGAGGCAAGGTGGAAGAGAGGCCTGAGAGCCCTCCCTAGGGATGGCCCTGATCAGATACCCCGCTACATTAATTCAGTTTTAAGACATTATTGTTCCTCTGAACTCAATGGAATTAAATCTGTCTCAAAGTGGAATGACACAGCTGGTGAGTCAGGCCTAGGTGTGAAGTGGATATAAAAAAATCTGCCAGCCATATATAAATTCTATACTATAGGGGGAAGCTGGCTGAAGGTACGCAACTTCAGCTACATAAATAATGTAGCTGGAGACATACCTTAAGCCAAGCTTGGCACCATCACCACAGCGGAAGGCCGAAAGGTGAAACACTCCCATCGACTTCCCTTAGTCCTCGCAACAGCGAGGAGTATCGGTGCCCTCAGCATTTGATTTAGCGGGTCTTTGGGATAAGAGCCAAAGAAGGAGAAAATAGTAAGAAACTACAACTGCTATATTCACGAGTGTCAGATTTTAATTAAGATCACAGAAGTCAGTGATTCCCAAACAAAGTTGTCCCTGGGGTAGCTGAGATGCTTATTATTCAGGAAATAACATTCAGTGCCACTGAAAACTATTAACACTGATGTAGCAAAAAATTTGCTTCTCTTGGGAAGAAGAGAAAAATGTGCAGAGAAGTGTGGCGAGCTTAAGAAGTGAGAACATGAAACAGGCAATAGAGCTAGATTCTGTCCTGTCCTACACCTTGTGTAGCCATTTATAGTGCTGCCCATAGTGATATATGTAAAGAGTGATAAAAATGCCATGAAATAAGTGATAATGACTTACACACCCTTTGCACAATCAGGTTGCTTGGTGTAAATGACGAGGCCAGTGGAGAACGTGGCCCAATGTCTTGGCAAGGGAGCAAAGGAAAGGCAAAACCTATGCTTCAAAAGATAAAGAATGCTGGCTGTACAGCTTACCATGTCAGCACTAGACAGAGCAGTCACAAGAGCTCAGTATCCTCTCGTTTACACCAGTTTTATATCAGTGTAGATGAGAGCAGCAACGGGCCCATACTCATCTGTGGAATTCATCTGTTACTTTAAAGCAGCGATGGGCCACCTGGGCTAGTGAATGGACCACATGAGTGGCCCTCCATCATCTCAGTGGACCGCCACACTGTTGTAACCAAGACAGTCTCCTGGGATAGGTTAGCTTTGCTAACTGCGCTTGTGCACCTAGAATTTGCACTAAATATTTTCACATAATTATTTTCATAAAATTTTCACATAATTACTTGTCTGTAGGATATGGGGCTTTAATTGAACTATCAAATATCACAAGATTTGTGATAAAATCATAAGAGCTGGCAACACTCCATGTGTCCTTGCTTTAAGTATGCATCACTTTTGTAATACCGGTAGGAAAACAACTACACCAGTGAAATCCTGCAGAATCTGACAGCCCTGTGCATGGGCTACATATAGAACCCCAACGGGCTACATGCAGCCCTCAGACTGCAGGTTTACACCACTGCTTTAATCCCTTGGAGACCAACTTTGTCTTAGTGGGTAAAGGGGCAGTGGAGATATAGAGAGTCCATCCCCCACTGAGCAGTGGATGCACTCTAAGCTCAGGTGGGGAAAGGCCTGGATGTGAAGGACATTAGCAGTAGGTACCCAAACAGGATCAGATCTGGCTTCCTTCCACAGCAACTTGTGAGTTGTGGATGATGCTAGGCAGAGCATTAATATCGTGAATATCTCAGCACCTCATCTTCAACTCTGGGTCTTCATTACTCTTTGTGGCTACAGGGATGAATGTTGATCTTTAATGTGCTCTTTTAAGGTACTCAATATTGCTTGCTTCCAGTAAATTGCTGCCCATTAATTTCTGCATGAGTGGGTGTTTTAAAAATACTCCGCTATTTTGGCTTGTAAACACCAGCTCCAAGTGTCATCTGCTAAGGAGTACCTTTGACATCCAGGTGAAATGCCAATGTTCATCCCACATAGTGGTGCAGAACTTTATTTCCAGTCTCCTCTGCTATGGGGAATCAGGAACCTGTACTCATGGTTGAGGGATCTGGAGAAATTTCCATGTATTCCTGCTGATGGAAAGTGAAAGGCAAAAGATGTCAGGTTGTAAGAGTTGACTCAGAGCAACTAAAGAGTCTGCAGCAAAAAAAATGTATTAGTCAAATGGATAGTGGCTTAAACTGAAGTTTGTAGGTTAAAGAATAAATTATTTTAGATGCTTAAAGGTGCTCAAATACTATGGGGATAAGGGCCGTACAGAGATGGATATGGTATAATAAATTGCCAGGGGAAAAACCCTGAAAACAGGGTTGAAAGTGTTCTAGTAATGGAAATTTACTCTGTGTATTTGCAAGACCTTATCTTGTTTATAATTAAGAGGTACTCTGGCTCTGGCTCTCTCTGGGGCTGTCCTCTAGTATTACAGCCAGGAGTGAAACTGAAACGGTCTTGATATAAGTGAATGCTATTTGTTTAGCCAGGCAATGATAATTTTTCCTTTCTTGTATTTTCAGTTTTCTCATGTTAATGTTTCAAGAAGTCTGGAGCAGAATAGTGAGATTCTCACTGTCAAAATAACATGCAAAATATGTTTGGGCCAAATCACTGGTTGTGTAAATTAGCATGGCTCCATTGAAACCAATGGAATTCAGTTTAGATTTTTTTTTTGCCTTTTAAATCTAGACCTAACTCATAAAATATACAATAAGAGATATTGGTCATTAACACTGGCTTGTATAAGAATAACTGTAACGTTATTGGTTGTTCTCTGATCAGTAATTCCAGCACTTGACACACTCTCTCCTTTTTTATTCAACTTTACTTTTTCTCTCTGTTGAAAACATACAAGATAAAAGACACCGCTTATACTAGCTTAATACAAAAGTTCAAAAGTCACATAAGCTTTTTATATTACCTTTAAAATGAGGTATAATCATCACTACTTCATTTATATAATCATATGTAAGTATAAGAACTTAAGAAAGCCCATACTGGGTCAGACCAAAGGTCCATCTAGCCCAGTATCCTGTCTGCTGACAGTGGCCAATACCAGATGCCCCAAAGGGAGGGAACACAACAGGTAATCCTCACGTGATCTCTCTCCTGTCACCCATTTCCAGACAAACAGAGGCTAGGGACACCATTCCTACCCATCCTGGCTAATAGCCACTGATGGACCTAACCTTCATGAATCTGTCTAGCTCTTTTTTGAACCCTGTTAAAGTCCTGGTCTTCACCACATCCTCTGGCCAGGAGTTCCACAGGTTGACTGTGCACTGGTTGAATGGTGTATAATGGATAAAGACCCATTAATGGCAAGCACAATCAAATGTGCAAATTTGAATAAATGGAACTTGGATTCAAACCAATCCTTGAAATAGATTTCACAAAATCAAAACCTATTCCAGTTTTGACCATCTTTATTTTTCTGAACTTGCCAGACACTTAAGGGAGTTTATTTTAAATGTAAGTTAAGTTCAATCCATTTGAATTAGCAACAACCAAACCAGTGATGTAAATTTTTCAAAATCAAACGAAGTTTAACTTCAGTGTGTGCAGGGGTCTTAGTGATCCTTGCAGTGTACTTGATCTTGGAGGGAGAAGAGGGGAGTTGCTGCCATATATTGTAAAAATAATTTGGCTCTTACTGCCAGCCACAAAAGAGCTACATCTTCTTATATTGCTTCTGAAAAGCATGTAGTTATTTTGTAAAAAGAAAAATTAGAAATCGTCATGCTATGGTTGGCAAAACCACACAAAGCAATCAAAAGGTCTTCTTTTCATAGATTTTTCATTAGGGATGTTAAATACTATTAGCTAAGAAAAGTCTGGACTTTCCACCTTTGTTTGCACTGACTAAAATGTCCCACGCAAACAGAGATGAGCAATTCACGTTCCACCCTTGTATACTTCATCGTGGTGATTAAAATAATAAATCACGGACAAATATACATCCTTCTTTAAATAAGACTATTGACATAAACCATAAGGAAACATTTAAACGTGACATCGACATATTCACTGTTAACACATCATACATTTAACCAACTTTACTGTCATATATGAAATCAGTGGGACTACTTGTGAGAGAAACTGCTCCCCAATGATAGCTGGGGTTCCACAATTTGGCCCACTGTATGAGACTCCACAAATAATCTCAATGAAATTAAAAAATGGCTTGTGAAATAAAGGCCAGATTTTTAAAGGTATTTAGGCACCTAAGGATTCAGATAAGTGCCAAGTGGGATTTTCAAAAATGCCTAAGTCCCCTTTGATTTCAAAATCCTACACATTTTACTATTCATAGGTTTACTATCTTACTATGTGACTCTATCTGTCATAATTTCCCTTTTCTTCTACATGAGATAGCAAAATTAAACATGATTACAACTTGCTCCTTCAAAATCTTCCCTTATGTATTACAACACAAGAGTGCACTGTTACGTGTTCAGATTTAATAAGTCATGGTGTCAGATAACTGTCTGAAGTCAGATAACTGTTGAAGTTTTATTGAAGTAAGGCAATCAAACAGAACTTAATGCAGCACTACACAAAATACAGAAAAGGAACATAATCTGAAACTGGAGAAGTGAGACAGCCTACTTGAATTCACTGCTGACTAACTCCTTGAACCTTACCTCTTACATACTGTTCAGATCAAAGGAAAATCCCCTCTCATGTTTAATCTTATTTTGAATAAATACTTCAATGGCATTTGTAGTTAATTTATCACTATGGAGACCATCTATAACCATAATTAGCTCTTAATGCTTTTAAACATTAAACCATTCATTAAGGTTTTGCTGATACAGGTACATTGATTATAGAATACACTCATGTTCATTCTGTCAATTACTGTTTTTTTTTTATTACAGAGCATTTGTGAGCCTCCCTTATCAAAATGACACCATTTTGTCCATTTCAACATACATCTATAATAACAGGCATTTCTTTATATACTAGATGGGTTCACAGAAAAGAGACAAAAATATGAACTATTGACCATGAACTTCTTTTTGTGGATCTGGTTTATATAATCAATACACTAAAAACATCTATTCAACCATCCATTTTTTATTAATTGCAGAAGATATCTATAACCCCAGTCATTGTGTCAGAAATAATCTGTTAGAATAATTCCTGACACGAGACACTTGCTGATCTCTCAAGGGCTACAAAGTGAGCCCCAAAAGATGAAAGCAAGACCACAGTTGCGTACAGATATTAAATCGGTACAGAAATGATATTTGTAAACTATCTGACAGAAATTTTTCTAGGCATCTTCTGGCTGACCTCTGAGGCGATTACCGGACAAAGATGCAATACATATATGGCTTCCTCAGCATGATGTAGTTATCTGCGACTAACCATCTTCTCATAAAATACTATGATGGCAATGAAGAGGCAAACATGCATTGGGGAGCCGGTGAGATGGGACAGCAGGGGCGTCACGCCAACAAAAGGGACAGCAGGTAGTTTACACACCAAGGGTGCATCTACACAGCACCATAATACGAAATAAAATATGCAATTTGAGCTATGCAAATTGCATATCTTATTTCAATGTTATTTCAAAATAGCTTATTTCGTCATTTGGCGCCGTCTAATTTCGAAATAAAGCGCTATTACGAAAAGTCCCTTACGCCTCGTAGAATGAGGTTTACAGGGATGTCGGAATAGCAAGCCTGAAATAATGGGCTTGCTGTGAAGACATGGGATAGCTATTTCGGGATACTCAGGTATCCCGAAATAGCGTTGCAGTATAGACAGGAAACCCTTTGAGTATAAAGTAGTAATAAGCCACTAGAGAATCCTTTTTTAAAAAGCCATAGCTTAATGGCTAGGCGGAGGCATAGTTTCATAGCCAAGTACCATGGTTGTGGCCGTCCGAAATACAGCTTTGGCTTGTTTGTTTCCTGGTCAAAATCTGCAATGGACAAGCTGTCAGGGCATGTCCTGGTGCTTCACACTAAAAGCATAAATCATTGTACTGGTACCAGTCCTTTCCTTCAGAGTCAATCACTGGCAGATCAGACCAACCTGCATTGGTTTGTGGCTGGGTCTGGGGTTTTCAGCCTGGGGTATGGATGAGGTTCCCCCTCTCTCCTTTTTTTGCTCATGCAGCCAATTGTGGATGTGGAGAAAGAGGATCTAAGCTGATGGGGTTTCCACACAGGCTAGCTCATCCTTGACCTTCTCATTAAGTCCACACCAAAACTGGGACTGGAGGCCCTTGTCCTTGCTGGAGCCTTCATAGTGTGATTTCCGCTGAGTGAGTGTGATGAGAGTTGTCAAAAGTGGCAGAAAATGCTCACAGGAAAGCATTTCTGCCTGCTAAGACTGGGATGACCTACTCTTAGGGGGGAGAGAGGAGAGGCCCAAACCAGTGCTTCTCCAGCTAGCAAGCTGATCTGTATTCCCACCCTAGACTGATTGGTGGGATACATGTGAGAGCATAGTAAGAAGATGAGACGGCATTGGTTCAGGAACTCTTTGAATTTCTTTTGGATTCCCAATAAAACATTTGGGTAGGAATACTGAGGAGCTCCAATCAGAGGGCAGTTGCCCAACCTGAACCCAGGAACACAGACTTTTCTTCCTATAAGCATGCTAGCTGCTCACATGGCGTTTGATTTTCGGCTCAGAGTTGTGCCACTTGGCACTGCAGACTGTGGTTCATTGGAGTTGAGTGGTCCTTTCCTGCAGATCTGGTGCCCCATGGAGGGTAGTAGTAGACCCACCCCTTCAAATTCCTACTAAGGGGCTTCCATGGAGGGGGCTGAAAGGTACTCTGAGCAAGGGACTGAAGATCAGAGATAGCTACCAGGCTGGAATCAGGAGGCCAGAGTCAGGGTCAGTGAGGGTACGTCTAGACTACATGCCTCTGCCGACAGAGGCATGTAAAATAGGCTACCTGACATAGTCAATGAAGCCAGGGATTTAAATATCCCCGGCTTCGTTAAAATAAAAATAGCCGCCGTATTGTGCCGGCTCAGCTGATCGTCGGCACAGCGCGCGAGTCAAGACACGGATCGGTCGACAAGGAAAGCCTTTGTCGACCGCTCCTGTAAACTTCGTTTCACAAGGCAAAAGGGAGTGGTCGACAAAAGCGTTCCCTGTCGACCGATCTGCATCTTGACTCGCGCGCTGTGCCAACGATCAACTGAGCCGGCACAGCGCGGCGGCCATTTTTATTTTAACAAAGCCGAGGATATTTAAATCCCCGCTTCATTGACTAGGTCGAGTAGCCTATTTTACATGCCTCTGTTGGCAGAGGCATGTAGTCTAGACGTATCCTGAGGGTGGGATGAGAAGCCAGAGGTCAGAAAGCATGAGCTGTTCCAGGCGCTTTTAACCTGAGTTCTGTTCCCATGGATCCTTAGGCTCTGCAGTCTGATCCCACACAGTATTTATTCTCAACCATCTGTACTTATCTGGTAGTGTCCAATGGCAAGGTAGCTGCTTTCTTTATCCAATAGCCATCTTTGGCATCAAGTACTAAGAATATTTTTGCTTTTGCCAAGTCAGGAAATCATCATTGCCCTTCATGCCTGCTAGCGTATAGGGCAGCAACAAAGGTCCTCCACTTCTGTCTGTCTCTGGTCAGCCTCTCAATAGTGCCCCAAGTGTAATTCATGCTCTTCATTTCTACTTCAACGGTCTGGTGCCATGTTGTCTTGGGTCATCCTCCTTTCCGCTTCCCTTCAGGGGTCCAGTATTTCCTAAGTCAGGAAATATTTCTTCAAAAGTACATGTTTGGTAGTGAACTCTTTTTAGTACTTTGTTTAAATTGCTTGGTTCTACATAAATGTCCAGCCTGCCTGGTTTCTCAAAGGCAACCATACTGCTTATCCAACTTCTTGCTCCCTCCTTGATTTTAGCAACAATACCTTCTTTTTATCATGTGCTTTATTGTGGCTGTTCTATTTCCCTTTTTATAATGTTCTATTGCAATTTCATAGGTTCCCCGTTGTGATAAAAAACTATCCAGTTGCTAAACCTGTTTCCTTTTATTTTCCTCTGCTGGGGGATAGGAATCTGGTATGCTGTCATGATTACTGTTTTCCCTTTGTTTTTCTTTTCAATATTCTTAGTTTCTGATTTCAGATATCTGGAGGAGCTGACTCACTTCTCATACCATGTTCAATGCTCAAGCATAAAAAGAGTGAGCCAAGACAGTGCAGTTTTGATTCAGGCTTTATTGTGTCCTATGTATTGTCCTCTTCTCTCATCAAGGTCTTCCTGAAAGCGGCATTCTCAAATGTCCTAGACATTGCCCTTAAAGATAAGGATGTCCTCACAGTGTCATGTCCCCTATTGGAAAACTATCAATTGCAACAGCAGTAAGGCGCATCTATGCAGAACTTGGGCCCAGATTTGGTGCTGAGTGTAGTCCCTGTTCTCCAAAAATTCTTCATTGCCAGCAAGTGGGGGATGAGGGCATGGGACAGGGTGGGAATAGGTGGAACCTTGGTGTTGCTTCCCATGCCCACACTAACTACAGTTTGAAACTCTCTAGTCCAGAACTCTCTGGTCCGGAAACATCTGTCATGTGGAATGAGTTTAGTTAGGCAGATGTCCACTTTTCATGGGTGTGGCTAAGTTTCCCGCAGTCCCATAGAGTTTGCTTACAGCCACCAGTCCTGGCTCTCAGTGTTCTGTGCTGTTATTTAGCCTTAATTTAAATGTCTTCTAACAGCTCAGTAAGCAGTAGAAGCATTAGTAATGTTGCTAGACAATATTGACCTCCCGTGGTCTGGCAAATTCTCTGGTTCAGCACCGGTCAGGTCCCAAGGGTGCTGGGCTAGAAATTTCCAACCTGTAGCTGGAGTAACCGGATAGAGGTGATGGGAAAGCAAACAGCCTTTTTTAAGGGCTGCAGTAGCAGGAGGCAAATAGAGTTGTTTCTGAGGCATGATGCCTGCCAGGATTGTTGATGGCGCAACTTCTTCACCACCCCTTGCAAAGGGACTCTGTCTATAGCCATACCGTAGCCTTTCATGTTTGCAAAGATCTTGGTATTCTTGGAAGAAAAATGCTATACAAAAATAACTGTATTATTATTATGTCAGCTGATTTTTAACTTAAAAAGTCTTTGTCAGCCTTATATTTCAAATAAGGCATGAGGCAATGGATGTTAGGTTTAAATTAATTAACATACTGCATACGATATTTCAAAGCCTGATGAAAGAGCAATAGATTGTCAACAGGCTGTTATGCAAACATATTTCTTTGCTTTTGGGTGGAACTGTAATCTATCCATTACGGTGTTTAGTATTTGCTTAGCAAAACCTTTTGTCTGTGTGCGCACACGAATACCATTCTATTATTTTAACTATACACGAAGACATTGCAAACTGCCGAAGCAAATTAACCTACTAGCTGTGAATATGGTAAGGGGGGTTGTTTTCTCCAGTTTTATTTGCAAGCCCCCAGACAATAACAACATTGAAATTAGTTCTGATAGCAATTGTCCACTGCATCAATCAGAGTTTTATATATTAGGATTAAGTGCAATAACAGTGATGACTGGTTTCTAGACTCCAAAATGCCTAGCACAAGATCAGAAAAATCTACTGCGTATTTTTTAATCAGCATGAATCATATTCTCATCTCGGTTATACCATTGTCATGCTACCAAAGCCATTGGCATTGAAACGCCATGCTGAGGGGTCCATAATTAGACCCTAGATGGACACATTAAACGTAATCACTTTTGATTCACCCTGGTGTAGCTGAGATGAAATTTCTAGAATGCACTTTTAGGGGAGGCAGGATGGGCCTATAGTTAGGATATCAGCCTGGGACTCTGAAGACTCAGATTCAGGTGCCAGCTTCATTGAGATGTCGGGGGAGGGACCAGCCATGCCTGGCTTTCTGGGTAGGCATGACCTCCCCTAGCCTACTTTACCAAGCACCCATGGTGGTGAGCCCAACTGCTGGGATACACAGTGGGATCAACCACAGTCCCCTAAGTGCCAGCCTTCTCACTGTTTGGCTACTGAAACCAGAATCTTCTGGTTTCCTACAGCCCCACTCTCGAGCCAGGGACTCAAAATGGCCCTTACAGAGCTGTCCCATGCTACAGCCAATAAAGTCCCCCTCCCTACCTTGGTAATATCCACATCCACGGCCCCCAGTGGCGGAGTATGCACTCCCTGTGACTGCGGTGGCTATATTCCCGGGTTCAGGCACCACCTCCTCAGCCACGAGGTAGCTGGCCATCTCTAGAATCCATGAAATAATCGTAGTCTCCAGGCAACCCCGAGTCCATAAGCGGCCCTGTTCGCCGGGTAGCATGGCCTAATGGCTCAAGTCAGTAAGGAACCCTCAGTTCAGGATAGTATGGCCCCTGACCAGAGTCAATAAAGAGCTCCCAATTCAGGGCAGTATGGCACCCTGACCAGAGTCAATAAGGAGCCCTCAGTTCAGGGCAGTATGGTGCACTGGCCAGAGTAATAAGGAGCTCTCAGTATAGGGCACTGTCCAGAGTCAATAAGGAGCCCTCAGTTCAGGGCAGTATGGCACCCTCCCTGACCAGAGTCAATAAGATTGGGGCTAACACTCTGGTAGGGGGACCCAGGCCCACTCTGCTCCACTGGGTCCCAACCCAGGGCCCTGTAAGCAGCAGCACCGTCTGCCACTTCCTCAGTGGGGAATCCGGCCGAAACATGCCAAGTAACCTTGGTGGGAGAGGTTGCTCCTGCACCCTCCCTGGGTTACTGCTGTGGTTGGATCAATGTCCCATGTAGTCACTGGGTCTTCCGTGTCTCTGGCAGCAGCTTTTTCCTGGAACTCCACGGGGGTTGCGTTGCAGCCATCTCCTGGGTTTCTGGTTTCCACTGCCGGGGTTGCTGGCTGCAGCAGCTCAGGAGCTCCAGCTGGAGGTCCTTCTCCCCCACTGGCCAGCCCAGACTGAGCTGCTCTGCTATCTTTTATACTGCCCCAGCATTTGGAGCATGCCTAGTCTGGGAGAGAGGGTCAGACTTCCTCCACCCACAGGGTTTTAATCCCCCACTACTGTGTGGGGTATGCACACCCCGTAACACCCCCTATATAATTTCAATACCCAGAGGTGGCCCTACACACCACAGTGAAAGGAAGGCTGCATCCATTTTTGTCAATGAGGGCTTAATTCTGTCACTGAGGACTGCTCTGTGCAGCTAAGGAGATGGGAGGAAAGGATGGCTCTAATGCATCTATATTGTTCCCTGATTCTTGGGGCCCACCAGGGATTAGCTTGGTCATTGTCTTAATTTAGAGCAGTCTCTGGGCTGTTCTAATTACCTCAACTGCTCTAGGTCCGAAAGGGCTATTCTGGGAGCTAGGACTGGTGGAGAACAGCACTGATCTGGACATCTCTCATGCAACAGGGAATGCACAAAAGGGTAACATAAAGCCATTGCATTGGAAGAATCCTCTAGATTCACTGGTGCAAATCAACACAGCTAACCACCCCCACATAACACTATTTAAGTATATCTAATATACATCCCTCTCTCTCCATAATAAGACACAGAAAACTACTTTCCTTAAGACAAGTGCTGTAGAGTAACATATCTTCATTCTAAATTATTTTTTTAAAGATTATGTATTTCACTATACCAGTGTTTCCCAATTTTATTTGGCCACAGAACCCTTTTAAATTCGAAATAATTTTGTGGAACCCCTAATAACAGTCTAATATATGAGCTGAAAAAGTAGACCACAAATAAGTAAGGATAATAATAAATCAGTGCTAAACAAAGTCATGAGATCAACATTTAGTTTAATAGCGCATATTCACAAACAAAATCACATAATATTAATTATTACTTATTTTAAATAATAAAATGTTATTGTAATGGAATTTTCTTGCAGAACCCTTATTTTCACTTTGCAGAACCCCGGGGTTCCGCGGAACACCATTTGGGGAACACTGCCCCATACATTTGTGTTTAACAATAGTGAAGAATAGATCCAATCCTGTGCTACTCATTCACCCCAGAATCCTAGTTGGTCTTTTGTTTGTCATAAACTATAATGCCAATTTAATAGCTGGGACATCCTCTTTTTGAAGACCACGTTCTTCTTCTGCATCATCATGGACTCAGTCTTATGAGTTTTTCCATTTCTAACTGCTAACATCCTAAATAGTAGTTAGCAGTGCTGTTGTGGCCAAGTTTATTGTAGATCCATACAGGATAATATTGTGCATATGTCAAGGGCAAAAAAGGCAGTTTTATAAAAATAATTGTAATACTTGGCTCTTACAAAGTACTTTTCATCTGTATATTTTAAGGTGCTTTATTAAAAAGTCTAAACATGACATGAGTATCTATAATAATATTAAATATAATAATGAATATCTATCTAAGGAAACCCAATATTCCAGATTTATTTTCAGAGGAGAAGGAATTTATCTTCAGATAAAATTTAATTACATTTTTCTTTATTTGTTTTGTGGTATATGCCTAATGTAGAAGTATCCATTTATAGGAGAAGAAGAGTGACAGTTGTTCATTGTACCATAAATGATCTTTGATAGTCTGATTGTTTTGCAGAACTGCTCTGTGTTTCAACCAGCTACAGACATACAGTTCTGTAAGTGTGTATTTTTGAATAAGCTGTTTTTAAAATGACTAAAGTATTTTTTTTAAATTCCTTTATCAATGGGATGCTATCCTGATTCCATTTTAATATATTATTAATATATGTTTTATGAACAATAATAACAAAAGAGACAAGCGCTAAATAGACAAGAAAACCTCATAACAGTATGTTACTCATAGATCCAATATATAATTGGAAGCAGTGGCTTTTTGCATATCAGGTTCTTTAATAGCTTTGCAAGGACAGGTTGGTCATGGCACTCATGCTAAGAATCTAGATTATGAAGCACACAACTGTCCATGCAATATACAATTTTTGCATGTGCATCAATGACCAAGACTTCATCTAGACTGCAAGCTTCTTTCGGAATAAGCTTTTCTGGAAGAGATCTTCTGGAAAAGCCTGTTTTGAAAAAGAGCATCTACACAGCAAAAGCTCAATTAAAAAGTGATGTGCTTTTCCAAAAGATAGCGCTAATTGGATGCTATCTCGCATTGAAGGCCACCCGGAACCAGTTCACGCAGGGCATTAGGTCAGCAGTTGCTTCTGGGTGCTGTTACCTAAGCCTAGCTGAGACACGTTTCTGGACAGCCGTTTCTCTGCTTCTGCTGCTTGCTTACCTACCTCTCCGAGGGACAGCAAAGCTTTAGCAGTGCATGCTCTGGCTGCCCAGCTTTTGGACGCCAGAGAATACTCCTTGACATGGAGCCAGAGCTGCCTCTGGGCATGCAATGGCCCCACACTGCCTTGTGCAGGCTGCCTTCATGACCCTGCATGAGCTTGACACTGAGCTCATTAATGAGACCCTCTCCCTGTATGAGGGAGAAAGGCCCTTGCAACTGCACCCCACAGTGGAGAGATGGTTTTGGAGGCTGGACATCAGTTCCGACTGGTGGGTCTCATTAATGAGACCCTCTCCCTGTATGAGGGAGAAAGGCCCTTGCAACTGCACCCCACAGTGGAGAGATGGTTTTGGAGGCTGGACATCAGTTCCGACTCCATGAGGCTGGTCATGGAGTAGTGGCTCCACAACTTCCGAATGCAGAAGGCCACCTTTATGGAGCTGTGTGCCTGGCTCACCCCTGCCCTCCAACGACGGGACACCCAGATGCAACCCGCCATCCCCCTGGAGAAATGGGCCACCATTGCCATCTGGAAGCTCGCCACCCCAGACAGCTACCGGTCTGTGGGCAACCAGTTCGGCATGGGAAAGTCCACCGTTGGGGCCCTCCTCATGGAGGTAAGGCACTCTCAGGTTGCTGTCTCTGCGGGTGTGGGAGTCCTGGAAAGGGGGGTGAAGGTACGGGGGTTGGCCTGGGGGGTGGGGGAAAAGCCCTGTCCGGGGGGGGGGGTTGTGCCATCCTGCCCTCACACAGCCCTGCAGGGGGGGCAGTCTCATAGGGGTGGCTCCTGGGGTGTTTGGGGGGGGAGAGGGAGGAGAGCGGGCACCTCCCAAATGCTCAGGCACTCCCTCTGATTCTCTGTTTTGTGTGTTTCTTTGCCTTCTTCTGCAGGTGGTGAGGACCAACAACTATGTCCTGCTGCACAGGGTCATCCACCTGGGAGATCTGGACCCTACTGTGGTCAGATATGCTGCCCTGGGCTTCCCCAACTGCATAGGGACCATCGATGGAACCCACATTCCCATCCGCACACCACATCATTGAGTTGCCCAATACATCAACTGCAAGGGCTATTTCTCAATGGTGCTGCAGGCCCTGGTCGACCACCGTGGACAGTTACGGACATTTTCATCGAGTGGTTGGGCAGGGTGCACAATACCCACATTTTCAGAAATTCAAGCCTCTACCAGAAGCTGGAGGCTGGCACATTCTTCCCCCAGCATGACTTTCAGGTTGCAGATGTGCAGATGCCACTGTGCATCATGGGGGATGTGGCCTACCCACTCATGCTGTGGCTCATGAAGTTGTACGCCTGGCCCCCAGCCAGGACCAATTCAAGGCCCACCTCAGCCGGGCCCGAATGCCGGTGGAATGCGCCTTCAGGTGCCTAAAGGTGAGGTTCAGGTGGCTCCTGACCCGCTTGGATGTGGGAGAGCACAACATCCTCGAGGTGGTCTCGGCCTGTTGTGTTCTCTACAACATCATGGAGAGGAAGGGGGAGGCCTTCCTACTGGGGTGGGGGGCAGAAGCCGGCCAGGAGGGAAGGGCCTTTGAGCAGCCGTGCACAGCTGCAATCTGCCAGGCCCATCAGGTGGGGGTGTGCATCTGGGAGGCCCTGAGGGAGAGTTTCTCTCTGGGACCCTAGTAACTTTCCCCAGGGCCTCCCCACTAGTGGCCTGTGCCTTGCCCTCCCCCCCATGCCCTTCCTATAACAACCCCTCCCTTTTCCCCTTCCCTGTACAGTCAATAGACACCAGTTTTGAGTTGAAAACCAAGAACTGTGTATTTTTTTCATGATAAAAGTAACTGGGGAGGAGGGGGCTCAGAACCCGGATAAAGGGAGAGAGGAGGGGGGCTCAGGGCTGGGCGTGGTGCGTGGTGTGGCTGGAAGTGCCACCTTGGGTCGGGGGACCTCAGTGACCTCGGGAGTGGGTGGGGACTGGGACAACAGTAGGGTGATCAGGAGGGAGGGCTGGAGCAGAGTCAGGCATGGCAGGTAGGGCAGGGGAGGGGGCATAGGCATGGCAGGGGGGACAGGAGCAGGGGGGGCAGGAGCAGGGACAGGAGCCGGATGTACTATCATTTCATGGATGGTGGCACACATGTTTTCGCCCTGCCGCAAAAGCTGCACCCACTTTTAGGTCTGCCTCTGGGCATCATCCTGGACCTTCTGTGCCAGGGTTTGCTGCATGTCATGGAGGACAGCCACATGCTTGTGGCTCCCCCGGGGTCAGGCAGCTTCCTGGGCTGGTGGTGATTGCCCCTCAGAGATGGCTGGTCCGGCTGTGGAAAATAAAGAGGGAGAGGTGGTCAGTCATCCTTGCAGACACTGTCCCTGAGGCCGTGCCCTCCTCTGTGAGCTGCAAGCAACAGATCTCGGGCCAGAGGATGGGGATGTCCCAGGAGCAAGGCCTTTTGTGGCCTGCACAGTGGGCCCTGCCTCAGAGGGGCCCCAAGGTGCCCAAGGGACCATGCTATCTGCTTCCCTCCCCTCTGCCCCCATCCCATGGACAAGCAGGCAAGGGAAGTGTCCGGCCACACTGGGATCCCATGGGTGGGAAAGGGGCATGGAGCAGCCTGGCCCTCCATGGGGCCTGCACACACACCTGTATCTGGCAGCACTGTCCGCAGGATCGGATGGTGTCTCGCGTGTGCAGGCATGCCCGTGTGCCATGTGTGGCACTCCTCGGACTGTGTGCGGCCGTGCGTGTGCCCTTGTGCCCAGCCTGCTTCCAGCAGTGGCTGGTGGTGGAAGGGCATCGCCCCCAGGAGTCAGATGTGTGTGTGGCCTCCCCAGAGCCTGTGAGCAGGAGCCCAGAGGTGCTCCGGGGCTGCCTCCTGACGCTGCATGGCGCAGAGTGGTGCTGCATGGGCATCCATGTGCACGGAGTGCAGCACGATGTCCAGACCAAGCAGGCTGAGTGACGCTCACACCCCATCCCCTCTGCGCCCACCTCTCCCGCCCTGTGTGTGTGAAAAACTGAAAGCACTCACCTGCTGATCCCTCCCCACCCTCAGAGGATGCCTGGGAAATATCCAGGACCTGGGGTACCGGCTCCAGGGCGAGGGTGACCGTGCTGGCTATCTTCTCCTCCTCCTACAGCTTGTCCTCATCTTCTTCCTCCTTCTCCTCTCCAGGGAGCCCCAGATGGGTGACGATGGGCATTTCTAGCCCTGAATCCAAGGGGCTGCACCACCCCCCAGGATTTGGTGGAGCTCGTGGTAGTAGGGGCAGGAGTGGGGTCCTGCCCCGGTGTCAGCCGGTGGTCAGGGCAGTGAGTGGTGTGTGTGTATTATATACCCGAGACTTCAACTGCTAGGACTGGGGTCCCTTAGCAGCGGGCAACCTGGAGGAGGTTGACGGGCGCCCCAAGAAGTTTACAGGGAGAGCTTATTACACCTCAGATTTTGACTGCTAGGATACACGATCCCTTCGCAGCGGGCAGCCTGGGGAGGCTGAGAGATGCCCCAACAGATCTGTCCCCTGGAAGCGACACGATCCAACGCTCAAGCTCTCCCTATATCTGTCCCTTATGACTGGCTGGAGTTCTTTTAAAATTGTGCTTGGTTCTGTTACAGCAACTGAAGGAGTCAGGTCACAGCTTAAACAGTTACTATTTTATTGTTACAGGGTAAACTTAGCTGTTAAATGCTACTACTGTGTCACAGATAACACAGCCACTACAAAGGACAGGACAGAAATTACACTAAGAAGTCACTTACAGGTACCATGAAACCCTTTCGGTTCTCTGAGCTCTTATTAAATGCATGCAAAATAGACACCTAGCAGGTATATATTCTCACCCCTGCGTTCCAGACTTGGCGTGGCCAGCGTCTTTCTCTCAATCCCTCGGGAAGAAGTAGGGCGAGGTTGGGCGTCCCACAGACCTCGGGAGACCAGCAATACCTGCCAGCAGGTATAGATGATTGGAGCTCAAATGGGGTGGGCTACTAAACCCCTCTTTATACCCCTTGGGTCACGTAGGCTTCTTCCTGGTCTCAAGTGGCCAATTAGGAAAAATGGCTTTGAATGCCAAGTTTCCCAGGAAAGGTGCAAAGCATAATTCACACCTGGGAAAATGCAGACAATGGGCACCCCTAGTATGTGATGGGCGAAGATTCCTCTCCTGGGACAGTGTAGGCGTGTCAATTACTGGTGCTAGCCATCAGGGCAGCAGGAGGTCCCCTGGTTGTCAGCTAGCCCATTTACTGTCTGGTTTCTGTTTATTAGAGTCAGGGACAAGCAGCACCCCTGCGTTCCCAGGGCATCAAAGGCTGACTGTCTTTCTCTTGCTCTCTGGGGGGGGGGAAACAAGATGGGGTTCATGTCTGGCTACACCCGGAACGAGAGCTGAGCTCTTTTGCCCTGGCATAGCCCTGGTGGAGCTCTTTGACCTTGCTCCTCACTTGTTCCATGGTCGGGGGTGGTGGCCTTCCAGAGCCAGAGTCTCAGCCATCCGATCGTATATGTTGGCATTGCACCACCGGAAGTGGAGATCCTACAGGGTCTCCTCCTCACCCCGTACTTCTAGGAGGGACAGGATCTCCACCCCGGACCATGTCGGTGCATGCCTTTTTGTGCCTCTGGCTGGGTCCTGGGAGCCATAGTCGTGCTCCCTGTAAAGGCCAGAGGGGTTTTCGGGGGGGCTTGTGGCTGGGCCATGGCTCTAAATTTGGATGGCAGTCAGAGCCGCATGGTGAAGTGCAGCTCTCTGGGCTGGCTTCCTGCCACAAGGCTTGTCTCAAGTGCCTGCAGCTTTAAGAGCTTGCAGGAGACAGGCTCTATAGAGTTCTGATTAGTTTGGACAAGATGGCCAGCAGAACACCTGTGTTATTTCCTGGAGGCCTCTTTTTTCGACAGAACTCCCTTTTCTGTGTCCACACATGCCTTTTTCCGAAAAAGTCTTCTTCCTCATAGAAAGAGGTTTACCGCTGTCAGAAAAAACCCTCAGTTCTTTCAACTTTTTGTCAAAAGAACTCACTAGCAGTGTGGATGCAAGTATTGTTTTTCTGGAAAAACAGCCTTTTTTCTGGAAAAATGCTGTAATGTAGACATACCCTGACACTTGAACAAATACCCAACATCATCATTGCTACTAAATGGAATACATGTTATAAACACTGGGCAAACAAACACAGCTTATCTCAGCCAAGTGATATCAGCCAGAGATATTCATCAAAGGAAACCCCTAACACAATTAAATATTGTCTTAGAATTTTTTGGAAGAACAACCCAAGTTAACTGCTGCTGAATTTGGTTCCTTAACAAGGGAGCTGAAATAAATTTAAACAACCACTCCTCCTGTTGTATCTGACTGTACATATAAAAGATAAGAAACACGATAAGGGTGATTTTGATCAAGCAATACCTATTTACAACATGCCAGATGGAATGCTGGGATTTTTGGTTGTAGCAATAAATCATAACAACAGAATGGGCATTAGGCAGTAGGTGAATGCACAGGCTACATTTTGAGGCATAAGACTTGAACCCCAGTTCAGGAAAACATTCAATTCATCCCTGTTCAGAACAATGCTTAAGTTTCATAAAGATACTTCCCTGAATTGTGTCTTGAGTGTTTTCGGTCACTCAAAAAGTGCACTCAATAGCAAATAATCTTTAAGCAGCAAAAGTGTCTGGCACCAGTTCTGGGTGGTTTCTTGTCATTCTGGAGATATTTTTACTTCATACAAGTAATTCAACATTTTAAAATGGTTGGCAGATTGCTTTGGCATGATCATTTAGCATAAATAGGGTTTTTAACCCATGTGTCAAAGTAAATAGCATTTTATGTCTCATGTAACTTCTTTTTATATTTGAGAGTGAATGGGAACCATCAAAGAAGTAGCTTAGTTTTACAGGCCCCTTCTTCACAGTGCATGGAGCCAAGTTTAGAAAATGTGTTCAAACAGTTCTAGCTAAACTGGTTTCTGGCACAGTGTAGCTGACTGGTGTGTATGTCTGTGTTAGAAGAGAAACCAGGCAAACTGCTTTTGTCTGATCTAAGAACTATAAGAACACCTTCAGTTTGAAAGTTTGAATTGAACGCAAATATTTCATGGTGAAAAAAAATGCAAATGGAAAAAAAACAGATAAATAAAATTGAAATGGGGAAACAAATTCAGAGCAAGTGTGGGAAAAAGGAGCAGAGAGAAGGAAAAAGAAATTTTGATGAAAGTAAATATATCTATACTACATACAAGAGCTACAGTAGGTTGCATTGGTTTCTTCTACCCAAATAGACACCAAAAGCTTTAGCTAAGAAGATGTAATTTTGTTTTAAATTGAATCATATTTGAAAAAACCAAACAAGCATGGTTTTAAACTGCAAGAAAAAAAGTCCTGTGACCACAGCCTAATTTTGTGAATCCCCACTGAAATGGTTTGTAACATTCTGAGTTTTTGAATTCCTCAAAATTATTTTATCTCTAGTTAGAATGATAGTTGTAAACTGCGTTATAACCTCTGTTCTTGCCTAATCCCTTATCTAAACTAGGCATGATTCTAACAAGGATTGGGGGAATATCTCTAATGAATAATTTCTTCAACTAGTTTCACCTTTTTGCTATTTAGTGAATTAGCTGGAACAATGTTGTAATAATTTATATGAACAATGATTCATTTATAGAATGTGTGCAAAATTTGAGAAGTGCTCTGTAGCTTTCATTAGATTTGTCAATGTCAATTATGTTTGATGACCTGTTTTTGCCCCCAGATTAGATTATCTTTAGTTCTTGTCTATGGCTGTGTCTAGACTACATCCCTCTTTCGAAAGTACAAATGAAGTGGGGATTTAAATATCCCGTGCTTCATTTGCATAATCGTGTCATGGCGCTCTTTCGAACAAGTGCCATTTCGAAAGAAAAACCGTGGTCTAGACGTGGTTCTTTTGAAAAAGGCAGGCTTTTTTGAAAGATCCTATACTCCTGTACTCCTGAAGCCTGCCGTTTTCGAAAGAACCACATCTAGACCGCAGTTTTACTTTTGAAATGGCACTTGTTCGAAAAAGCACCATGATGCGATTATGCAAATGAAGCACGGGATATTTAAATCCCCGCTTCATTTGCACTTTCAAAATGCCTCATTTACATCCCTCTGTCGAAAGAGGGATGTAGTTTAGACACAGCCTTGAAGTTTACATAGGCGTAGCTATTCTGATGAAAGAGAAAAGGTTTTGGAACAAACAGATAAATTAAATAACAACTCACAGGGACCAGGTGATATTAATTCAAGAGTTCCAAAGGAATTCAAATATGGAATTGCAGAACTACTAAGTGTGGTATATGACCTATTGCTTAAATTGGCTTCTGTACCAGATGACTGGAGGGTAGCTAGTATAATGGGGAATGTCTACACAGCAGCATTATTTCGGAATAACTGACGTTACTCGGAAATAACATCTTTACTACAAGCCTTTATTTTTAAATAATGGCGAGCTGGAGGACTTATTACTCCGACTCCTGGTAACCCTCATTTCACGAGGAGTAAGGGAATTTGAAGGAAGAGTGTTCTTCGTTTAAGTTCCTGCTGGGTAGACAGTGCCAAAAACCAAATTAAGGTATTTCGACTTAAGCTACACAGTTGACGTAGCTGAAGTTGAGTAGCTTAATTCAGCTTTAGTCCTGCTGTGTAGACGTACCCATGCTGATACATAAAAAAGACTACAAAGACTACCCTGGCAATTATAGGCCAGTAACCCTAACTTCAGTACCAAGGAAATTGAGTGAAACTACAGTAAAAACAAAATAATCAGACACACAGATAAACATGATATGATGGAGAAGAGTCAACATATTGTTGACTCTTTTTTATAAAAAGAAAACATAACTCCACAGTCTATTAAAATTCCTTGAGATAGTCAGCTATATAGAGAAGGGTGATCCAGCTGTTACGGTGTACATTAACTTTCCAGTTCTCTCACCAAAAGCTCTTAAGGAAAGTAAAAAGTCATGGGATGAGAGGGAAGGTCCTCTTGTGTAACTGATCAAAATATAGAAAAACAAAAGTCAGGAATAAATGGCTGATTTTCACAGTCAAGCAAGGAAAATAGTGGGATCCTTAAGAATCTGAACTGGGAGCTGTAGTGTTCAATGTATTATAAATGATCTGGAAAAAGGGGTGACAGTGAAGTGGCATAAATTGCAGAGGACACAAAATGACTCAAGATAGTGAAATCCAAAGCAGTTTGTGAATTACAAAGGGATCTCAAAATACCTGGTGACTGGGCAATAAAATGGCAGATGAAATTCAGTGTTAATGCACATTGGAAAAAATAATCACAACTAGACAGACAAAATGAAGGGTGTGTGTATCTAAATTAGCTATGACCACTCAAGAAAGAGATCTTGGAGTCATGGGAATATTTCCCTAAGAAGATCCTCTCAGTTTTCAGAGGTAATTGGAAAAAATTACAGAACATTAGGAACAATTAGAAAGGAATAGATAATTATATAGAAAATATCACAATGCCATTACAAAAAATCCATGATATGCCCACATCTTCAATAATGCATGCTGTTTATATCACCTCATCTCAGAAAAGATGCATTCGAATTTGAAAAGGAGCAGAGAAAGACAACAAAATTATTAGGGTTCTGCAACAACTTCCATATGAAGAGAGATTAAAAAGACAGACTGCATTTAAAAAAAGAAATAAGTAAGGTAGAGGGAATATGATAGAGATCTCTAAACTCATGAATGGTATGGGGAAAGCAAAGAGGGAGTGTTATTTATCCCTTCACATAACACAAGAACAAGGGGTCACCTGATAAATTAATAGGCATCAGGTTTAAAACTACAAAAGGAAGTACTTCTTTACACAACACACACAGTGGAACTAATTGTCATGAGATGTAGTGAAGGCCAAATTAGTCAAAGAAGAATTAGATAAATTCATGCAGGACACGGTTATCAAAGGCTATTAGCTAAGGTGGTCAGGGAAGCAACCCCATGGTCTGGGTGACCCTATACCTTCAACTTCCAGAACGTAGCACTAGAGGGTATAGTAATAGGATCACTCAAAATTGCCCTGTTCTGTTCATACTCTCTGCAGCATCTGTCACTGACCACTGTGAGAGACAGAATACTGCAGTAGATGGACATTTGGTCTGACCCATTGTGGCCATTCTTATCTTTTTATGTCATGTACAGCATTTGCTGGCCACTGATTCATGAGCTAGGGTGATCCCAAATAGAAATATGAACTCAGAATTGAGTTTCCAATGTGACTAATTCACATTTATTCTCTGATGCTCCAAGAAAATTTGCTGTTTCTGTGAATACTACTGCACTAAACTTACTTTCTAGGGTCATGTCTACACTGCAGGGCAAAAGTCGAATTAAGATACACAACTTCAACTACATTAATTGCATAGCTGAAGTTGAAATAGCTTAATTTGGCTTTTGGCACTGTCTACATAGCAGAAAGTTGAAGGAAGAACACTCTTCCTTCGACTTCCCTTACTCCTCACAAAATTAGGATTACAGAGGTCAGAGTAAGAAGTCCACCATCTCAAAATTATTTTGAAATAATGGCTTGCTGTGAGACGTGCACTTTGTTATTTCGAAATAATGCTGCAGTATAGACATGCCCTGAGATATTTGTGCAGAGCAAACAAAGGAAGAGTATGAACATAGTAGAAGAATGATTTTTTAAAAAATGAATGATCAGGCTCTAATTCTAACACAATGTGACCCCATTTAGCTAACTTGTTAGAACTGTGTTTAAATGATGTTTAAACATCACTCAATACTTGGTTCTTGGCTCATGGTGAATGGGGCCCAAGTTATTGTATAGAACATTGCAAAATCTGCGAAAATCCATGTAGAATGTCAGGAAGCTCCCATCACCAGAAGATCATTCTTTTTGTGTGTAACCATTCTGCAGCCGTTATTTTAGCTAATATTTGCTCCTTAAAGGTTAGGGGAATGTATGTGCATTCATGCATAACATTCTGTAGTTTTAATGAATATGAACACACCAAAATTCATAAAAACACACAAGCCTGGTAGGGAATTGTTCCACTCACTGGCTCCCATGTGTTAAAATGTAGAACCCTTCCTAATGGTTTATAGACAGAAACTTTTTCTTTATCAGTTAGTGGAGATTTGTGGAGTTGGGAGAGGAAGTTGTCTATTAGATAATCTTTCTCTTACAAAGTACTCCACATAGTGAAAAGTGACCCATGAGGACAAGTGTATGCAAACTATCCTTTTCTCTTGAAGGCTGGTACCAGGAACTCATAAGGTACTTAACCGGTACCTCCACTGTTCAGTAGGGATATTAGTGTGAACTCATTTACACAATTAACTGATACACCTAGGCTCACTGGTTAATCCTAATGGTTACACACATTCTCCCCACCCCCGTTGCTGCCTCTGTACAGGGGCAGCAGAGTGGAGTGGGGAGCAGGTGGGAGCTGGTACATGTGGGAAGCCGGCTTTCAAGGACCAGCTCCTGCAGAGCCACCTGCCCCTGCACTGTTGCCTCTGTATTGGTGATGGGGGGGCACTAACACCAGCTCCCGCCTGCCCCCTGCATGTAAGTGTGTAACTGATAAAAAATTCAATGGTTACATGTTTACAAAAATAAACATTTGTTAACATCCCTACTGTGTAGACAGTGACTGCCAGTGTCTTCACAACTGGATAAGAATTCTGTCCACCCTACATAGGACTTCAAGTTCCACTGAAAGCATTGGAAAGACTTCTATGGAAGTTCATGGAAGTTTGATCATCCCCATAATGATCTATACTTTGCTTATTCCTTTTGCAAAGGATTTTAACCAACTTAAGTGGACTACATAGTACCTAAGCACACTTTTTGTACTGTGAAGGACAGTGTGAATTGAACGACTGCATACTTGAAAACTGGATGTAAGTTACTGCTCCTAACTATTAGTTATGTATTATTTTGGATAGATCTTTGCTAACTGGTCCCAGTTTGTTCAGAGATCTTTTTTTATCATAGGCAGAATTGGTATTCATTTCTCATTAATAAGGCAGCCTGAAACTTCCCATTATAAGAACTTGTTCTTACAACGTTGCCAAACTGAAACAATTTGGATAAAAAATTCTATTCTGGGTATCTTCCGTGGGCTTTTTTTTGTTTGTTTGAAAAATTCTGCACATTAGTTCAGCTTCTTTTGAGAGCAAGACTTGGGAAAATATAGTATGTTGCCCATTGTAAAAAATTATTTTTTTTTATTGAAAAGTCAGAGGAGCAAAGACTTGAAATTTGTCAACATGTGTTGGCCTTTGTGGCAAGGAAATTTTGTAATCATCCCCATGAAAATCTGCCCACATTTGGCCATATTACAAGCTTTTGAAAACACACAGATTTGGTAGAGATTTGCTAGAGCATTGTAGCTAAATTCCCAAAAGATTCTGGGCAAGGGCTGAGCAAGACTTTCCCTGAAATTGGATCTCTTGCAGGGATGATGAAATATTTTGGCCAGAGGACCACATTTGAGTAGGGAAATTGTATTGTGGGCCACGAATATAGGGCTAGGGCAGGGAGTTGGGATGCAGCAGAATGTGCGGGATGCTTCTTGTTCTATCCTCAGAGGTTTTTCTCCCTCCTCTTTGTAACAACTTTTTATATACTCGAAAACCGTTATCATGTCCCCTTTCAGTTTTCTTTTTTCCAGACTAAACAAATCTAATTTTTCAAATTTCCCTCATAGGTCATGTTTTCTAGACTTTTAATCATTATTTTTGTTCTTCTCTGGACTTTTTGCAACTAGTCCGCAACGTGGCACCTAGAACTGCACAACAATTTAGATTTCTAAGCTAAAAGGGGGTATGGTCGCCTAGTCAGTCCTCTGCTAAATGGAAGAGGACTGGCAAATCTAAAGATTGAGATAAAGGAGCAGGGGCCTTGAAGTTTCACTAACTTCTTCTTCTTTCCCTCTTATATGCGGCCAGCTTAGCTCAAGTTGACATGATCAGCCTCCACTTCAACCTCCCATTCGCTCTTCATTGCTGCTGCTGTTGTCAACAGCTATGCCAGTACTGGGCCCTGATGCTGAGGTAAGAGAGGAAATGGAGTGACAGAAGGAAAAATGGAAAGAAAAGTGGAATATGGTTTGAGGAGTAGGAAGAAAAAAGGAGAATGTGTGAGGGATAGACAGGGAGGAAGGTGTCTGAGAGAACGTGTGTGTGACCGGAGAGTATATGAGAGAATGTAAAAGGCTGGCTGAAAGATACCGAGCACAAGTGAGTCAGGGGCTGTTTAAAGCCTCTTGCTAGATAACCATCTCTGTCAATTCACAGGGGCAGGGCCCAACAGGGTTGTCTTACTACATCACTACTATTACAGGCTTAATACCACCAGTTGATTACACTGCTACTGCAAAGTAATATGCCAATAAGCACAGGCAGTACAATGCATAAAAGAGTAACAGGCACTTGGAAATGCTTATACACCTTCAGGTTTGCGAGGAGTTCTCTTCTGGTCACCTCTCACCAGGACGTGGCTCCAGCAGGGGACCCAGAGCACCCTTCAAGGTCTAGGTCCCTGTTGAGACTCACAGAGGGGCAGGAGTCCCAGTGATCTTGTAGTATAGTTGTTTATCGGGTGTCCACGTACCTGGCTCAACACCATTCTTAACACTTTTATGGGATGAGACCAAGGTCAAACTTGTTTACCACTTAGTAGTTGCCCAGCTTAAGGCATGGGTTAAAGCTGATCAAGCCCAGCTGCTGTTTGGGTTCCAGGGTCCCAGGCTATGCTAAGCTGGGTACAGCAGAGATGGAAACTTCCATCCTAGGCCTGCTAAACTGCAGGACCCACATATGACTTTTATGTGACAACCTCTGGTCCACATCCCTCAGTTAAAGCTGTCAGTCAGTCCTCACTACAGAAAGAGTTAAACCGCTTTCTGTAACAATTTCTGTTCTGTGTTGTTCTGGCAAGCCATGGAAAGAACGTCATGCTAGTGCATTTTATTTATCTTGTAGGTGGTGTGCAGACATCCTTGTATCTTGAAGACTCCTTTAATTAAATGATACTTTTATGATCCTTTCTAGGGTTAAGAAGCAGTTCTGTTTGAAATCAGAATCCTTTTCCTTTGATCTCCCACAGTTTGATGAAGACCATCTTCTCCATGGGTACCATGTTTGGTGTTTCACAACCAGCCCTTGGGGAACCATTCAGTGACCAAAAAAAGACTGGCAAAGAGGCCAGTTGTCCCCGCACTGTGCATTAGTCAACAGCATATGCAACCGTACATGCCTATTAATATCACCTTTGTAGCCTGTCTTGTGCTGTCTCCAAGCCACTCCCCTTCACTTCCCTTGTGTCTCTTGTCCCAAGAAACTAGCCCATATTTTATGTCTGTACAGTACCCAACACAAAGGTTCCTGTTCCTGACAGGAACTGGGTGCCATTGTAAAACAATACAGACAGGACTAAAATAGTCATAAGAGGGAATAGACAGAGATGGAAGCAAAATTAAGCCCTGATCTATCAGTTCCCAGTTTAGCCAAGCATTTAAATGCAAACTTAAAGATATCCATGATTACTTCAGTGAGACTTAAACACGTTCTCCAAGGCTCATCCCCTGCTCCCTCTATCCCTGTTTCCTCCATCGCTGACTATTCCCCCCCGCCCCCGCTCAATCACTCATTTTCACCCATCTGGGGCAGCGGGTTGGGTGCAGGAGAGGCGGAGGGGTCCAGCTGGGGTTGTAGGCTCTGGGGTGAGGCCAAGGATGGGCAGTTTGGGTGCAGGTAGGAATGAGGGCTGGGGCCAAGAGGTTTAGAATGGCGGGTGGAGGTCTCAGGGCTGGGGCAGGACACTGGGGCATGGGAGAGGGTTTCAGGCTCTGGGTGGCTCTGGCTGGTGTGGTTTGCAGGGGCTGTAGGATGAGATCAGGCAGCTCCTTAAATAGCAGCCACACCAGCGTTGTCCTGCCAGTCCCTGGGCCACAGTGGCTGCTCTGCCCTGAATCCTGGACACTGGGCTTGGCCAGCTCATTGAGGATGAAAGTTTTTCCTGTTCTCAGGAATGCCGGGTGGGGGGGGGAGAGAAAGAGGGGAAGCAAATTCCCCATGAATGACATACACCCATCTCACTGCTGCCCTGGATCACCACACTCCCAGTGTCGCCCACATCACAGCAGCCCCAGGCCTCCTATACATCCTCCTGCCATTGGCAGCAGCCCTCAGCCCCTCTCTTCTGCCCCTTCCTTTGCCTCCGCACTCAGCTGCTGCCCAATTCTGCTCTGACCCTTCCTGGGGCAAAAATCCCAGTGTGAGACCATGCTTCTGTGCAGCTCTTTTATCCCTGGGGGGAGAGTGTCAAGCCCATAGCCTCTTATCTGCTGGTTGCAATGTCCTGAGACAAGCCTGGTGCAGCAGCCTCCTGGGAGTGGGTTATGGGGCAGGCATTGGTGGCTCTACTTACCCCCTCATCTGCCACTGGTGGCATGCAACTTGTGGGGAACTGGGCTGGCTTCTCTTTCTGCTCCCACCAGCCAGGGAGCAGTGGGTCGTGCAGGGGGAGGGCTGAAGGTACTTTCTCAAGGCCACAATGCCCACTCTGTAGGGAGACCCTGGCCACCACAGTGGCTGCTGCTGGGGCTTAACTCTGCCAGCCTCAATCTGCAGCCGGCTGCCTTTCCCAGCCCCTCTGCGGGGATCTTCCCCTGCCTGCCACAGAGAGCTGCTGCAGGCCCTCACCTCATCCCCCTGCCACCAACTGGACTTTTAATAGCCCGCTCAGCGGGATGGTCAGATTGAAACCCGGACACCTGGCCACCCTAGAAATGAGCTCCGAGGATTTGCTGAGCACGAGGGGTTTGCTGAATTGGGGGCATTAAGTATGATCTTAACTTTAAAAGTGAGTATTCCCCATGATTTCAACGCTCAAAGTTGATGTGCTTGAAGTTAAACAGTCTTACACGCTTTGCTGTATCAGGGCCCCAAACTGGAGGAGGCTTGCAAATTCTGAATGAAAGCCAAACTGAACCACACCAACCATCACCCACAGCAGAGAGAAAGGAGAAACATTCTTAATGAATTGGACACAGAAATCTGAAAAGGAGCAATACAAGAGGGGAATAGGGACGGGTGGGGGCAGATTCATCTTCTGAGGCTCATTGTCTCCCTAAAGAAACTTTAACAAAGGTTTCTGTCTTTACAAGAGATCACAGAATCATAGAATCATAGAGCTGGAAGAGACCTCAGGAGGTCATCAAGTCCAGCCCCCTGCCCAAGGCAGAACCAACCCCAATTAACCACATGGAAACAGTAAAGACCCCCAGACCCTCAGGTCCGCTCCAGGTCTGAGGAGCATGCCCAACTCTGATGGTTAGCACACATAGTACATCCCTGTTACTCATACTGTAGGATCTTTTCATATGACAGTTGTATTTTGATAGGGATTTGCTTGAGTTCCCAGCGATTACGTTAAAGCACTCAGATGTGACAGCATATGTATCATGCTGGGGGACAGCCAATGCCACACCTTAAGTGCGGTGTTAGACATGCGGTTGAAAGCTGATACAGGGCAGGCCACAATAACAGGACCTGTCTGACTGTTTGCTTTGCGTGCATTGTGTGTGTGTGAAGCCTGTTAAATATTTAAACCCTTCTGACGCTGAAAAGGAGATTTATTAACAAGAATATATTGACAGTTTTTCACCTCCCCCCATTTTTGGAGCATTTGAGAGTAAAGCTGTTTTTCCTGTTAGGACTTCAGCCATCCGGTATGGGCTAAATTCACTCAAGCTTTACATCAGTTTTTTTGTTGTCATAACCCCTTGCAGAGGCTTCTGCAATGGAAGAACCAGGCTGCAGCACAACCAGGTAGCTGTACTTTCCCCAATGCTAATGCCAGAGCTTATCAGCACAGCTCCAAAAAGGAGCTTGCCTTGTCTGGGAAGGGAGCATGACTCGGGAAGAAGTGTGCAAATTCTGTGCCTGACCTCAGTGCCTTCTTGTAGGGGAGTGATTATGAAACCCCATGGCAGGAATTTAAAGGTGCCTTTCCTAAGAAACCCAGGCTACGTCGACACTAAAACACTATTTTGAAATAACTAGCGCTATTCCGCAATAGCTTAGTCCACTTCTACACAGCAGGCAGTTATTTTGAAATAGTGTCAAAATACTGTCATGCTGGAGGACTTCTTACTCCAACCCCTGCAACACTCATTGTATGAGGAATAAGGGAAGTTGGAGGAAGAGTGCTCTGTTTTGAAATAAGTGCTTATTTTGAAATAAGCTACGCAATTGACATAGCTCAAGTTGCATAGCTTATTTTGAGTTAAGCCCTGCAGCATAGCTGCACCGCCAGAGATAGCTCAGGGTCTGTCTACACTGCAAATTTATTCTGGAAATAGTTATTCTGGAAGGTATCTTCCAGAATAGCTTATTTTGACACAAAAGCGTCCACACTACAGGGTAGCCTCAAAATTAGTGCTCCCCTAATGTAGATTTAGAGCCCCAGGAGGCACTGGGGAGGAATAACTTAGAATGGCCCTGGTGAGGAGCTATTTCGACATAGCAGCAGCGGAGCGTCCACACACACTCTCTTCCGAAAGAGCTTTTACGGAAGAGGCGTTATTCCTTGTGGAATGAGTTTAACCAATGTCAGAAAAAGCCCTCCGTTATTTCAATTTTCTTTTGAAATAATGCAATTGCAGTGTGGATGCTAGTATTGTTTTTCCAAAATAATGGTGCAATGTAAACACACCCTAAAACTGCCTGTTCTCTCTTGGGAGGAAGCCTGTATGAGAGGCAAGAGGCCTTGCTGGTACATCTGCTTATAGATCTTGTGTTGATCATATTTGTAGGGCTTGTCTATATTAAGGCTTTTTGCATTCATGTAGATACATCAGTTTAGTTCTGTGCTTTTTCCTCTTTCCTCTTCTTTCGAAAGAACTCCCTCTTCCTCATCCACACACGCCTTTTTCCAAAAGAGCTCTTTCGGGAAAAGGCTTCTTCCTCATAGAAAGAGGTTAACTAATGTTGGAAAAAACCCTCTGTTTTTCCGAAAAAACTCTGTAGTGTAGACATAGCCTTATAGAGGCATACCATGGACCAGTTCTGAACCAGTTACATAAGTGCAAACCTTCTGACTTCAGGGGGTGAAATGCAGGATTTGACTCATTTTTTTTTCAGTTTCTCAAGTAAACAAGGTTGTGAAATAAATTGTTCTGATTTACAAAGAGGTAAGTTGCCTATGTCGGAGGTAGAAAAGAGCATGTGGATTTTAGTGCCAAAAGACAGGAAATAAAATAGTTCAAATTAAATCTGTTAGTTTAAACATTGACTGTAATTAAAAAGATATTAAATCTTTACATTCTCTATGGAACCCCCTCTCACCTTTTGGAAATTCACTGGATCTTAACCCCAGAAGGTAGCTAAAATATCCCTAACCTAAAGGTTATCTACATCAGAGTACACTGTCCAGCATAACCAGAATCTCTGATCTATGAGTTATTTTCTAGAATAGATTATAAAGGATTCTTAGGGAGAAAGGAGCAAAGTAGTTTGTAGCCCTCAAGCATAACAATGTGTTTGTTTCTCTTCATCATAAATTTGAATTTCAAGAAACAGAGCAGTGGCTCTTTCTAGGACCACTGAGTGGTAAATAAACCAGTTTTAATGTACGATGGTGAAGAAGCTTCATATATTAGTTTGAAATCAACTACATGTACTTCTAGGGTTTATAATCACATGGCTTCAGCTTCATTAGAAAAAGTATAAATGGTAATTGTGAAGGTGGTCCACAGTATCTTTGAGATATCTTTTGAAACAGAAAACAAATGAAACTGCAATTTACCAATCAGAAAAAGAAAAAGATCAATAGCATGGAACATAAAAGATGCAATATAATATTCAGTAAAAATATAAGTAGAACTAAACTATGCAATAAAGTGAAGTGAAGAAGTGATAACAAGAAAAGAAAAGAGAGATTGCTGCAAGAAGAGAAGAGGTATAAGAATAAACATAAATACTATTTTAGAAAGACAGGGTGGGAATTGTTCCCCCATACAATCTCATTGTTATGGTCCTTGTAATACACACATTAGTCTTTCATATGAATCCTTTTCCTGTAAAATATGACATAGTCTATCATGATAGGCTTTGAATCTGTTTTTTAACCTATTTTTGGCAGCCATAATGATTGTATTTATTTACATTAGACATTATGGTTTAGCTCTTTAGCTGTGGCAGAGTTCAGTTCACCATTGTTTATGGAGGGGGAAAAAAATTCCTTAAGCCTTCTTTGTACTCTCCCGATTCCAAGGCATGGCAGGAGCCAATACAACCACATGGACCAACCCCAATGATGCTTTAAGTTCCCACCCACATTAGACAAATTTGCACCAGTGTATGAATACCAGTGCAGACAGTAATGGAACATAGTGCACTGGTGTAAAATGGAGCTTGTGCCAATTCACCTTAACTTGATAAGGAACTTAGAGTAGCCCCAGTGTTTCTCTGAAGCATGCCAATGGTAGCCAACTATATATCTCATTCTCAACTGACGGAACCATCACCAGTGCTTCCAAAATGTCAGGATGATGACCAGAAGTCATCTCTTGGATGAAGAACAGCTGTTTCAAGCTGAAACCAGGCAAGACTGTGAAGTAGGGAGAGTTGGAAAAGGAAACACTTTGAATAACTCGTTGAAATGTTCTCTCCCTTCCACTGAAGGCTTTCAGGCCCATTCATCAAAGCAGAATCAAACCCTGGGATCTTGTTCAATGCTTCACTAAGTATGGATGATCACGTAGCATCAATATCTAAACATCTGATCAGTGGATTGGTCACCTCTAGGACAGATGACTGTCATTCACTGTGTCTAAAGCTGACTATGAAGACAATAACCAGGCTCTCTAGTTGGCGTAGAATGTGACTGCCCTCATTCTCTATGACTTAGACTGCTATACGCATATCAGGCCTGTGCTTAAGTCCTTCCTTCTTAACTTCTAGTGCCTGTTTTAGTACTAATCTTCAGAACAGTTAATGGATCTAGCTTCAGCTGCATCAGAGGCTGAATTTCAAGATATGAACCACCATGGCGGCTGTGCTTCAACTCACAAAGCCAATAGCAAAGCATGTGAGAGTAGGAGAAACAGCATTTGAAATCAGGCCTTGCACTGGGACGGGGAGACAAAGAGGTCAGCTGCTCTGGGGCCTGGAGATTCAAAGGGGCCCAGCCTTGGGCCCTTTAAATTGCCCATGGAGCCCCATGCTGCATAGCCCCAGGCAGCACACTCAGGACAGTGCTGAGAGCTGGCTGCCCTGGCCCCACTCCTTCTGCCTGAGGCCCCGCCCCTTCTGGGACCATACAGCACCCTCCCTCTTCCTGTGCAGGGGCCTGCCACATCTGTCAGCTCACCTGTTTTTGGTCACAGTGATCTGTCTATGAATCAGATTTCCAGAATGTAAGTGAATCCAAAGTCTGACTTTCTACAGGAAATGCTGCAAATTTTTCCTCTCCCAAAAGATCTTTCCATCATAAAAGATGTCATAACATGAGTGTTGACCACTTTCCTGGGGCCTTTTAGCCTTGCCCATGAACCAAACTTCCATGATTCTTTGGGAGTCCTGCAAAGAAAAGAAAATGCTAGCTTGCTAAGAATTGCCAGAAGGATATAGCCTTTACAAGAAATGTTAAGTAAGGAATATTATTTTTAGCAATGTCCTTACAAAAAAAATTGATGGGCTTACTGGAAAAGATATAAGTAAATAACAGATGGCTGATGGTGTAATTAGAAATTTATCCAAAAATGTGCTAAAATATCATGTGTCTATATGTGGTGGGGGGGGGGCAGGGATGAAAAATTGAGGATGAAACTGTAATCAGCTCCTCTTCAAGATTATTGAAATCTCAGCTAAACACAGAACTCAACAGGAGGTCAAGCTCTCTTTCCCCAGCTGCAGCGCATGGGTTCTCACAGGCTGCGGCGATCTCTCTCTCTTCCTATTCATTGTTGCCTAATTAACTAAACACTTAATAAATCCAATCAAGCCAGCTGATCCTGGGGTCTCTCTAAATACTGAATATATTGAAACCTTTATCCAAGCCCTTGTAAATAACACTTGTACCCCATTTGCCAAAAAACCCCGCCAATGACAAAAACAGAACATAAAAGGAGGGAGGGAAGAAATGAATAGTTTTTAAAAAAGAAAGCAAAACCCAACCCCAAGCAGATTTTTACCCCAAAGGGGAGGATGCCAGATGATCCATAAAATCCACTCGGAGTATTGCTGTTTCTATTGATTTTTACATGGAAGGTGCTCAGATACTATCATGGTTGGAGGCAGTATAAGCCTTAAAAGAGAGAGGTCCTATCTGATTCTAACTTGTCATGGTTTTTAAGGGGCTATGGGGACCATGGGAGCATAGTGCACTCCAGCCATGCCCTCTTCCATCCCCAGCCCTCTTCCAACATGCCCCCAAGCCAAGAATAAAGGCAGGCCTGCTGACAGCAATGCCAGGTCCCAGGGTACAACAGTCAATGGCCCCCTCCCAAGCCGCCTCCATGGGGATGGGTCTGCCTGACATTTGGAGCACTGCACTAGGGCTCTCTGGTGCTCCGCAAGCTGCTGACTTGCTGCTGGGCATCATCTTCCCCTGCCTGGTAACTGTCTAATTGTCAAACCCAAAGACCCTTGCTTCACCCCTTCCCATTCCCCACTCACTCCATGCCCACTCCATCCATCACTTGCTGTTCCCCACCCTCGCTCATTTTTACCAGGGTGGGGCAGGAGGTTGGGGGTGTGAAGTGCAGGTTTAGGGAGGGAGTTGGGTGTGGGAGGCAGGGTGGGGGTGCAGGCTCTAGGAAGGAGTGTGGGAGTGGGGGTGGTCTCTGTGCTACGGCAGAAGGTTGGTGTGCAGGAGAGGATACGAGCTCTTGGAGGGAGTTTGGGTGCAGGAGGGTAAGTGGGGTGCAGGTCAATGGGAGCTGTGGAGTCAGCGCAGAGAGCAGAGACACCTTCCCACCAGGGGCAACAGGGATGTGTTGGTCACTTCTGGAAGTAGTGTGGTGTGAGAGTGGATAGGAAGTCTGCCTTAGGCCTGCTCTGCTGCAGGTAGCAGCAGCTGGGGGCCAATTGCCCCATTTGCCCCCTTAGCAGCAGGCCTGAATAAAGGACTACAAAAGGTCCAAACTGCTGAAGAATCATATTCCTGGAATTATTTAGACACATCAATTTCCCTCAAATCAATAACATAACCACAAATGAGGAGACTAGTCATCTATCTCATCCAGTGTCCTATCTCCAGCAGTGACCTACACCAGAGTTTCAGGGGGAGGGTACAGAACAAGACAGAGTGAGCCATCCCTGTTGTCCTTACCCAGATTCTGGAAGATGGAAGTTTAGAGTTGTCACATGCATGGGGCTGCATACCTGACCATCTTGCTTAATAGCGTGGATGGTCCTATCCTCCTTGATCTGTAAATATTTAATCTGATGTCTTAATTTTAAATGCATTTACTATAAATATTATGAATCAATAATTGCCATATAACCCTAAAGCCAATCCAAAGCCCAATGAAATCAAAGGGAGTCATTCTGCTCGATCCTATTTCTATTCTATACCAGATTTTATTTTGCCCTCCTCACTGTGGTTTAGTTGTTCATTGACTTTGGTGGCCTTTGGATCAGACCCTAAAACCTCATTCAATTTAGCCGCCCAGAGAAATGTGCTGCAATTTTCTAGCAGTAGCACATTTTCAGCACATTTGTACTTATAATTGTTATATTTTGCACTAAATCTGCTCTTTGAAGGAACTAAAGATTATTTCCCCCTGTCACAGAAATGGTTTGTATCATAAGCCTCCCTATTATAATGTATTTAAATAAATTAATTCAATTTCATTCTTTTGATTCAGAGCCATTGCAACAATGCTGTCAGCTTGAAAGAATGCTGCTTGGCTGAGTATGTGGCTCGAGTCTCTGTTACTTAGTGGAATCTCTGACTAAATAAAATGAGACGAGAAATTACTTTTAATGCATTATAGTGAGTTTATCCATGATGCAAACACTAAAGCCCATAATCCTCTGATTGAAGCAATGTGCCTTGCAGGCAGCTTTGTTACTGACAGATTCAGGATTCTTCAATGCCTGAGGTCATCACTTTTTATATTAATTTCAAGGTATTTAAAATTAGTAAATGATATGATAAATCCTTCTTTAAAAATTTGTCAGCGTCTAACTATCACGTGCGGTTGAAAAAGAGCATCATTATCATGTGTTCTTTCAATCATTGTGCAGCAGCATAATTCTCCTCTCAGTGATGCTGGTGGAGTTCAGATGCAATTCCACTAATGGCAGTGGAATTACCCCAGTGGAAAACTAGTGTACATGAGAGTAGAATTTATGATTTAATAACATGCCTTTAGAGGCTATTGTACCTCCAGGGGATCACAGGCAGTGCTCAATTTGCAAAGAGGCCACACCCCTTTCAGAGTTGCCATGGTGATGATATCTGACTCCTCAGAGTCAAATTCTGCTCTCATTTACCCGGGTGTAAATCACACCTCATCCCACCCCTGCCATGGCCTCTGTGCTTGGAGTACTAAGAAGAATGGAGTGGGGTAGATGTAGTGACATTGAATGTTCATTAGTCAAGATAACCTCATGGCAGAGAAATCCTCAGTTGTCTATTCAAGGCATCATAAAGGAATTTTAGCATGAACCAGAATCTAGCCAGAACGTGCACAGAAGAAGTGTGACATATGTCAACGGGACTGTAAGTGTGTGTCTAGTATTAAAATCCACTAACTGAAAAGGGTAATCTAAGGCTTTCTGGTGGGGTCTGGAGAGGACTCCTATGTCTTACACCAGGGGTTCGGAACCTTTTTGGGGTCGAAGGCTGATGACCCACTGAAAAATCAGTTAGGGCCGCACACAAATGAGAAGCAAAGACAAAACAAAACAGAACAAAACCCTCACTTTCATGGTCCCCAACTGAGGAGAAAGACACTCCCCACATTCCTCTTACACACCAGAGTCTAAGGGGGCCCAGCCTAATGGATTTTGTGTGCTCCAGCCCCGCTCCCCAATACTGAGAGCACCGGGGTTGGGAGTGGGGTGTTGAGCCTTGGGGGCCAGATCCAGGCAAGCTGGGAGCAGCATCTGCCCTTCTGTTAGTTGATGTTCCTTTCTGATCCCTCAGAATGCTGTGTTCTGTCAGCATGGTTGTTCAGTATCTGCATGGATTGGCTGATGGATACATTTGGGAAGGCAGCTGTCAGTAGTGTTGAACGGAACACCATTCCTCTTGGAGATCTTGACTACACCCACACCATTGTCTCGTTGACTCAGGTGGGTGAATTGCTACAGCTGATGGCTGATCTGGTCCAAGATGAAGCTGTGCACAGCATTCTGCTTATTAACAGGGATAAAACTAAGTCCCCAGCTAATACCATCAAACAGCCTCTAGCCTCAGATTACTACCAGCTCAAGATTAACCTCGCTGGATGGGACAGTAAGCAGGTGGCAGCCGTCAAATATTTTGGGAAGGGTTATAGACAGTGCTAGAGGAAGCTTGAAAGTTGTGCACACTTATATATCAGTGGCTGCTCCCTTATTTTGGGTACCTCATGGCCTCTATGTGGTCACAGTGACATCAAGTGTGTTACAAAGCTGCAGATCCATAGAATCATAGTTATACCCACTCTGCTGAACAGAAGTGAAAAAAGGGTGCTGAGGAAGGCTGAAGAACACTGGACTGACATTTTTTGATTCTCGTAATCTTTACCTGTTCCATATCAACTGGCAGACCTAGGACAGAAATGAGGATACTCAAAACAAGCCATGAGCCCAGAATAGCCAGTCAGCAAGTGGTTAGGGCATTAAGCATGGAGGTGGGACACCATGGGTCAAGTCCCTTTTGATTCAAAAATTCTGATTCTGGGAGGTATCTTGCATCTCACAACCCAGCTGGGTGGACTTAGCCACCTGCCTAGTCCATAATTGGTGTATTTTTGCAGAAAACTTTAATTGGTCTCGGTTTCCTCACCATGGACAATGAGAATTTTTTTTTGAAGTTTTGAAAAATGTTGTGGGATGAGAAAACCATTTCCCACCCAACTGTGTACATGATGCTTACAGTGCTTCCTAGGCAGTTAGCTGTTTCACACTGACAGTAAAGGAAGAGATAGATGTTTGATAAATTGCAGGGAGAGTTGTTACAAAATTGACTCACTCTATGCTTGTGCTGGTCTTGAATTTGACCTGATAGTTGCTGCCAAGTTTTAGCCTTTATAAAAAACAGCAGTGCATTGAGAAACAGAGAAAGGTTTATGCTGAAAAATTACCTTTCTTTGGAAAAGAAAATACAGTCTAAGGTTACCCATTGTGTGTTAGAAACTCTGCATGGGAATATTGTCAAAAGAGCTGTCTTTAATTGTCGATCCTATACGTCCGGTAAGTTCCTTGCTAAAGACAAAGGTTTCTTAAACTTCAGGGTCAGGTCAGGTAGTATTGTGGAGATGTCTCATACAGATATGAAATCTGCTTAATTGTACCTTGACACAAGGTATGTCATTTAGTGTAGACTCAAATTTATCTTCATTTAGCACAAACCAGGTATGACATGCTGCTTATTACCTATAATAAGAGAATAATGGGGCAAAAATGCTTTTAGGATGACTAATAAAATATGAGAGCACTTATAGTTAGATAATATTAAAATGAATAAGGAGAAATAATCTCATACTTCTGGCCATAAAGGAATTACTAACTGATGGGGATTAGGAAAAAAATTCCTTTTGGTGGATTATACTATAACTGTCTATTAGAGTCTTATATCTTCCTTGGTCATTATTATAGAGGCTGCATATGGACTAGATGGATCTCTGATCTGTTTTTGGTCTGGTAATTCTTATCTTCATATGGCTTGAGCAGAGTGCCTGCCTGAGGCTATGTCTAGACTGCAGGCTTCTTGCGCAAGAAGCTTTTTTTAGAAGAGATCTTCTTGCACAAAAGAGTGTCCACACTGCAAAAGCGCATCAAAAAAGTGATGTGCTTTTTTAAAAGATAGCGTCCAGACTGCCTGAATGCTATCTTGCATGTAAGCAGTGATGCTATGGACAGAATGGCCGCCAGGGCAGTTGTGCTTTTTCCTGTTCCCTCTTCTTCTGAAAAAACTCCCTTTTCCCCGTCCACACATGCCTTTTTGCGAAAGATCTCTTTCTCAAAAAGGCTTCTTCCTCATAGAATGAGGATTACCAATTGCGCAAAAAGCCCTCTGTTCTTTTGATTTACTGTCAAAAGAACACACTTGCAGTGTGGACGTAACTCAAGTTTTGTTGGGAAAATGGCCGTCCGTGTTCCTGACAAAACTCTGTAGTCTAGACATAGCCTGACACCAACACATGGTGTCAAGAGAGCAGTCAGAAGCAGTCTTACCTGCTGGTCGGAGCAGGAATCATGTCTAGTGATCAAAGCCAGTTGTATGAACTGGAGTCAGTGCCTGCATGCCAGATCCAAGGGTCAAGACAGAGTCAGAATCACAGCTGAATGTGAGAACTGTGGTCAGAGCCCAGATGCCAGAGCCAAGGATTGGGACAGAGCCAGGAATTGGAGCCAAGGGTCAGAACCAGAGCTAGGAGCAAGGCTAGAATAAGACCAGGTACAGGGCAAGATCTAGGTCAGTGAAGGCTAGGGTCTATGCTAGGGATGTGAATGATTAACCAGTAAGCATTACCCTTACTGGGTGATGCTTACTGGTTATGGTTAACCAGCAACTAGGCTGGAGCTGCTCTCAGTCTGAGGTGTGGTGCAGTGGGGTAGGCCTGCCTGGAACAGCCCCTGTCTGTGGTGTGCCTGGCCTGGCCGGAGCAGCCTGCCCACTGTGTGGTGCAGTGGGCCCAGCCTCTCCAGAAGCAGCATCCACCCACTTGGGTGGAGGGCTCTCCAGATCAGGTAGGCCCACTGTGCCACAGGCAGAGACTGCTTCAGCCCAGCCAGAGAAGCCCTTCCCGTTCTGGGGAGATGGAGGCACTCTAGCCTGGCCACCCCCCCCCCCCAGCCACTCCAACCCGAGCACATCCCTAGTCTAAGCTGGAGCAGAGCTTAGAGGATGCAAACACAGAGAAGCAGAGAGTCCATGGATATGAGCACTGAGTAGCCAGCATGCTACTGCTGCTGAGGATCTTAAGAACCATCCTGCTAGCTTCCTTAGCCAATCGGACAGAGCAGTACACCAGGCTGCCTAGCTGACTCCTTAGGCTGTCAGGACAGATACTGAAAAAAAACCACACCAAGAAATAGACGGGAAAGATTGTGAAGAGGAGGACGGGAGAACCAGCCACCGGAAGCAGGGCTGGACCAGGGCAGCGGGGCTGGCCAAGGTAGATTGGGAGGAGAAGCGGGGGAGGAGGGAGGAGGAAATCAGACGATGGGAAGCGGGACTGACCAGGCACATGCAGACCCGGGCACACGAGTGAGTCCGGCCCCAGGGATTTCATTTTGCCCCCCATACCTTCCCTCGAGTAGTTGCGAACTACCTGGCTGGTAGACACACTCACGCAGCATGAGCACATCTACCAGCGAGGCAGTTCGCATCTCAGATTGATACACCTAATTATAATAAAACTTACCTAATTAGAAAATGCCGGACATTTTATATTTGTTTGGATAGAACCCTCAAATACCGGACTGTCCAGTACAAAACTGGATACCTGGCAACCCCATCCATCCTTGCACCCTCCCTCCTAGCCAGATACCCTACCCCCAATCTGCTCCTGCTCCTGCCTCCTGGAGTGCCCAAGCCCTGGCCCAGGCTGGGCGGAGGATGCCGCCAGGTGAAACACTGAAAATTTATTCATTTTAAATTCTTGTTTTATATGCATTTATATTTTGGGGCTGCAAAAAACAGTACTGAAAAAAAACAGGTTCTAACTAAAGTAAAAAGTTTGGGAAACCCTGGTCTAGCCAGCTTTCTATCCATCTTGTAGTCCATTTATCCAATCCATATTCCCTTAACTTGCTGGCAAGAACATTGCGGGTGACCATATCAAAAGCTTTGCTAAAGCTGGCACGGGGGGCTTTGGGAGGACCAGAAACAACTTGTTTGGTCCCCATGTCAAAAAGTTTGGGAACCCCTGCTGTATTTATTGAGAAACTGGACCTTTCATAACTCCATTCATCTGAAGAAGTGGGTTGTACCCATGAGAGCTCACATGTTTTGTTAGTCAGGGAGGTGCTGCAAGACTGTTGTTTTTTAAGCTTTTTCCAGTTACACACTAACTGGGCTACCCCTCTGAAGTCAAATACTGAGGAGGCACAGCTGCCCAGCCTTACTTCTCAGAGCTGGGAGACCTTTCTTGGCTCTAAGGCAGGGAGTGTGGGAGCCCCCCAGTCTCAAGCACTTTGGTGTCCAGCTCAGCTATGGCTCCTGATTCCCCAATCCACTTTTTGTTATGAACTAGAACTAATTTTTTTTCAGCTGCTTGCAGAAGCCTTCATACCACCCCTCAGTCCTGAACCCTTGCCCCAGCTCTGAACCCCTTCTACCCTCCAAACCCCTTGGGTCCAGTCCAGGGGTTCAAGCCATCCCCTCACCCACACACCAATCCCCTGGCCTGTCCTGGAAGTGAGGAAGGATGGAGAGAGATAGTAACAGAGGGAGGATGGATGGAGTGAGCAGGGACGGGGCCTCAGAGTGGGGGCAAGGCAAAGGTGTTTGGTTTTGTGACTAAAAAGTTGGGTAACACTATCTGGCTTCTGCTCCAGATCCCTTCTGACGTGATATGGCTGGATTAAGACCCCCAACACTGGGATTAGGTTATATATAAAATGACTGCACAGTATATTAGTGCAGAGTTGCTAACTCTCACAGCACTGTCAATAGTCTTTCAATTTTACATTTTTTTAAAGCCGTTCATGGTGTGAGGAGAAAACTGTTTTTGTGGTTTTGCCCTTGATAAAAATGGATACCCATGGAACTGAAGCCAGAAGATGCCCTAAACCAAAATGCTATCCCTCTGTTTACAACACTGCAGCTGTAATTCCTTCAGTAAAGATGGCCTTTGGTGCTCAATATTTCTAATAGGACTGAACCCAGGCAGCCCTCAACTGTTAGGATCCACCAGAGTCAGAGAGAAGAGAAAAGCATGTGGAGAGGCAGGGTGAGAAATGTGCTCATTTAGGTATGTGGAAATAGGGAAACTTTAGGAAGAATGAGAGGGTGTGAGAAGGAAACTTGAGAAGCAGAGGAGAATATGGGGGGGAGGGGGAGCAGTAAAGAGAAACAGGGATTCTATAGCAAAGGAGCAAATGTAGGAGACTGTTGACCCTTTAATAAAACTCAGTGGGCTATGTCTACACTCGCGGCTTCTTGCGCGAGTAATATGCAAATGAGGCTAAGCATGGAATATTAGACGAGCCTCATTTGCATACCTAATGAGCCACCTTTTTTTTCAGAAGAGGCTCTTGCGCAAGAAGGAGCGTCTACACTGCCCCTTCTTGCGCAAGAAAAACCCTCTTGCGCAATGCCGTTCTTCCTGAAAAGTAATAGGTGTAACGGCATTGCGCAAGAGGGTTTTTCTTGCGCAAGAAGGGGCACTGTAGATGCTCCTTCTTGCGCAAGAGCCTTTTCTGAAAAAAATGGTGGCTCATTAGGTATGCAAATGAGGCTCGGCAATATTCCATGCTTAGCCTCATTTGCATATTACTTGCGCAAGAAGCCGCGAGTGTAGACATAGCCAGTGGTGGTTTTCACCTTGGTTAGCTCCCAGTCCCAAAAGGAAGGAGAAGAGTTGATGGGAAATCAGAACTAGGAGGCTGAGTCCCCAGGACCAATGGGAAGAGGCCAATGCACCAGGTCATCCTGACTGACAGGGTGGGCAGGCTAATGAGGGAGTCAGAAGACCAGGGTGGGGTCCTGTCCTCTGTGCGAGCTGGAATTGCTGGGGTCAGAGCAGGGGCCCAAGCAGAGCTGTGCTAGCCAGCCAGAACCTGAGAAGTAGCCGGGGGAACAGATCTGTGCAGGGAGTAAAGCTGCAGCAACTAAAGCCAGAAAAGCAGCCCTGGGGCTGATGCAGGCTGAGAGCAGGGCTGCTGCAACAAAAGCCAGAGAACTTGAAGCAGCCCAGAGAGCAGACCTGTGCTGCGAGGAGAACTGCAGCAACCAGAGCCAGAGGCGCCAGAAAAAGCAGCTCAGGGAGTCAGAGGCAGAGCAGCACCAGTGCTGAGGCAGAGTGGAGCTGAGCCTGAGCAGGTACAGTCCAGAGCTAGGTGTGCTGAGCAGCTGGGGAGTGTAAGGAGGGGCCCTGGGCAGAAGACCCAGGACAGGTAGATGTCACCAGCCAAGAGGCCTTGGCCAGACTTAGAATGGGGAGGGCTGACGTGCTAGTGTATAAGTCAGGAAGATGCATACTATAGCAAGACCAATCCCTTCTGATGACACATGGTTGGGAGGAGGCAGGGAGAGCAGGATGGGGCAGGGACACTCATAATACCGCAGGAGACTAAAATAGAGGAAGAGGCAGGGATGGGGCAGAGAAGGGGAGATATGGGCAGGAAACTGAGAGAAAAAACCTGAGTGGGAGGGGAGTGGAGGAACAGGATATGGAGAGTGATTGAATTAAATGAGCAGAAGAGGGTAACTGGAGGTCCTCTCAGAGCAGCCCAGCTGGTGGGAAAGGCCTGTGTATCTGTGTGTGCATTTATAAACATGAAATGTAAACCTAAAGTAAATGCGCATAATTAAGACTGAACGTTTCCCTACAAAGTTAAGTGATGGGGTAACATACAAAAAACCACCACCACCAGAATTCATCAATTGTATTTAAACAGTTCATGGTTTTGAAATTAATCTAATGGTTTCTTGGCAAGATCTAACCCATGGTTTTGAACTCCTAGGGTTGGCATCCAGTATAGACATGATAAATAGACTGCTGAGAGCTCTCTCATCGACTCCAGTGTTACCTACCAGCCCTGTGCTTTTGGGAGCCAGGGAGTGACATTCATGGAAAACCATTCCTCCCCCCCTTCCCCTAAGCCTTTGCTGGAATCAGACAAAGCAATGAAAAGGCCAGGGAAGACACACCTAAATTAATTAAGGAAACACCCCAGCCTCATCTGCATTGAAGATAGAACTTATTAGCATACAGAATGGAGAGCAGCTCTTCCAAGGCAGGAACTGCAGTGAACTATGGGATACCAAAAGCAGAGAAGCACTGCCTGATGGGAAATCTCTACTCCAGATGCTAATGAACCCAGGCCTGCTCACACCCAAATTAGTCATTATCAGACCAATTCTAGTAACGATCCTATTGACATCTAAATTTCTGAAACTGCCTAGTTGCATTGTGAGCTCGTTCAAGGAACATCACCCATAACTAGGGGTGATCAGTCTCTATTGTCTCTCCTCTTTCTCTTTGAAATATCTCTATAAAAACGCCTATCCTTGCCCCAAGAAAAACTGTTCTGATACCTGGATTTAAACTGCATCAGTTCCATTGAGATGTTTTCATCTCCTGTCTGATCGTGCTGGGGGCTCTGTTCTGCTTGTCTCCTGCCCTCTAGACCCCCGGCTACCATCATCATCTGGGAACCCCGATCTGTGCCAGCTCCATGGAGTGGTGAGGTCTCTCTCTCTCCCTCCCTCCCATCAACTGTCTCTCTAAGCATAGCCTCCTGACCCTGCCCTATGTAAACTGTTATAAGGTTACCTAACATTTGTAATCAGTTTCAATTTAGATTTAATATTGTAACTGTTAGATTTAATATTGTAACTTTTTGATATCTATTCACTACTCAGAAATAATAACTTTCATTGTTAAGCTGGTTGCTTCTCTCTCTTTGTTTCTCTTTTGCTCGCTCTTCCTTAGGGGGTGTTGTTTTGGCTTCCCCATTCACTCTGCAGCAACGCTTCTTGTACCCAAGCTACAGATCCCTGTAGTGCCCAAAATCCTGTGGGGTTTGCTCATCGTGTGGTTTACCAGTGAATGATTGTGGGGTGAAAGTGGGGATTGGGAAGTGCTGAACCTGGGGGCTTATGAGAATGGCAGCTTAAAGTGCTGTTTAATCCAGCCCACGGAGTCCAAAGGCACATTAGGGTGCAGCATGGCATTGCTGTGAAACCCAGCAAGCTGAGTCCAGGGACACATGAGGGGGTGAGCTTGTGAGTGCTGATTACCCAGTCCTCTCAGGCGTGCTCTGTTAGTGGTGTGAGTGTCTGTGTGTGTTGCTAAGGTGGTAAGAACCCCATCCTGAGGAACCTAGTTCCTGCAGGAGAGCTCCAGTGGGAGGGGGAATTGGCAGCAGGGAGAATTCAGCTCCATATGAGAGCACAAGTAAGCACAAGCAGCACACTGATAGAATGGTTAACCTTTCCCCAGTCCCATAAGAGTAACCCTGATAAATGAGCATACCCCAGAGTATTGGGCAAATGTGGTAACACCAGTACTCCACCACAAAGAGAAGCATAGATAGGAGAGCATCAGCTGCTGACTTACTACATTGAAGATACCACGGTAGGTAGATCTAAGTACGCTACTTTCAACTATGTTACTCCCATAGCTGAAGTTGTGTAATTTAGATTGATGGCCTGCGGTAATATGGACTAGGCAATTGTCTCTAAATTAGGAAAGTGAGTCCAGAGTATTGCCTGCTGACGCATTCAAAAATCATCAGCCAGGCTCCCCAAAACAATGAGACTGGTTTTATAGTCATGAGATGTTTTAAAAAAGAATACGTGTTTGGTTCTTTTTATTTTTCATCTGGGTGCTGAGCATTTTGAGGACACTTCCTTCATATTTTCAAGGTTTTCTTTCTAACCACAAGGGCTAGATGCTTAATTTATTTTCTAATGCAATCTAAGGTTCTCAAGTAATCATTTGACTCCATTAAGAAAAACACTTGAAAGTGGTGGTGAATTAAAAAATAAAAGTAATGGGGCAGGGGGACAGGAAGGAGGAGGAAGGCAAAATTAGCACAAAGCACCTAATTGCTTGTTTGCCAGTTCTTTGTGAGAGATGACCAGTCCGTTGCAGTGGTATTTAATGACATATTCTGGTGCCATCTTGTGGTGCTTTAAGACACAATCCATTAACTGAAAGGTTCACCTTCGGTGTGTGCACTGTAGTAAGTTAACTAGAAGTAAGTTGTTGCTGGTTAGTATAGACTCTGAACAGACTAGTGAAATTTGAATTGACATTGCTTTTACATACTGCACATAGTTCTAAAGAGGATATAATGAATGTCAAACATTTGGTTGCATCTTAGATTCCTGGGTGAAAACTACAACATATTGGTCAGTCACTCTAACTATGGTCTAGATGAGCTGTCTCTACAATGGGGAGGAAGGTCTGGCTGGTGGCCTGTCCTCAGCCAGTAGCTATCATACAGTATGCTTTAGAGCAGAGGTGGGCAATAAAACAGTGATAGTTCACCAAGATTAACCCTGGTGCGCCACTGCTGCTGTATTTACCTGCACCACCACAGGTACGGGCTACTGTGACTCCCAATTGGCTGGCAATCTGCAGCCAACGGGAGCTGCCATTCCCACATACCTGTAGAGGTGCAGGTAAATATAGTGGTGTGGGCAACCTCGAGCTAACCCTGGCAGACCGGGTCCAGCCCGCAGGTTGATGTTTGCCCACCCCTGCTTTTGACGATATTAACTACAAACGTTCTGGAGGAATATGGGGAGGGTTGTGTGATTAGGAAGATTTCTCCAAACTAGGCCGAAATGAAAGACTCTGCTACAGCTGAAATAATTTCTTTCTTCAAGGAACCATTTTCAGACCTGATCTCTTTGTATCCCCCGGATCATATTATGTGACACTAGTTATAGATTAATGATAAGTTGTGCTAAATTCTGCCCTTGTCCTCCATGGTAGTTGTGCTGGGCATAGTCAAAATCAAAGTTTAATCAAGGGCAGAATTTGTCCAAGTGTAATTAAGCTAACTTACAACAAATGAGTAATTCCTTCCTTTTTCTAAATAAAACAGAATTCAGGTGCATTAATTGTAAGCCTGCTGCCCTCTCGTGTCCACTCTAGTGTATTGCACATTCATTCTCTGCACAAGAGAGACCTGCACAATACTCCAGGAGGCATTAAGAGATCATGTCTATACTTTATTTTTGGTTGAATTGTGCATTTAATGCCTGTCATCTTTAAATGTCTTCAAGTTGTGAGGGCTCCAAACAGGGAATATCCCTTCTTGAATGTAAGGAAAGATCCTAGAACATTATGGACACTAGCATCTACTATGTATCTGAAAGAGTTTATCTGTCCATGCTTCTGTACGTCTGTCCATTTGTTCAAGAAATCTTGCTAAATGGTAAGAGCTAGGACCACCAAATTTGGTAGGCAGCTTTCTCTTCTCATAGCGTAAAGCAAGATAAGGGTTTGGATATGTCTACACTATAGCGTTATTTCGAATTAGTTAATTCGAAATAAGCTAATTCGAAATAACGCGTCTAGACCCAAAAACTAATTCGAATTAGTGTTTTGCTAATTTGAATTAGCGCGTTCACACTGATTGGACGCTGGATCGCATTTAAGGGCAGCTGAAACAGGTTCCAGCAGGGCATCAGGTCAGTAGTTGCTTTGTGTGGCTGCTGTCTGAGGCTGTCTGAGGCTCGTGCTTAAAGGGACCTCCCTGGACAGCTGGTTCTCAGCTTTTCCACTTGCTTGCCTACCTCGCCAAGGGACAGCAAAGCATTTTCCTCTCTGCCTGCCTGTTTCGGTTGTTCTCATTGGGGACACCGCAGCAGTTGGCACCATGGAGCCAGAGCTGCCCCTGGGCATTCTTGTGCAGTTTTTGGATTTGTTGCTGCAAGCCTGGTAGCAATGGCTGGAGGCTGCCTGGCAACATCTGGTGCATGTCAGCCCCCTGTCCCTCCCCCTGGCCTCCCTGGGGGCCATGGAGGAGCCGCAGCAGCGCCCAGATGCCAGCATGCCCCGCCACATTTGGCGTCTGGACACCAGCAGTGACTGGTGGGACCGCATCATCCTGGACCATTGGGGAGACCAACAGTTGACCCAGAACTTCAGGATTAAGAAGAACACCTTTCTGGAGCTCTGCGAGTGGCTCGCCTCTGGTCTGTGGTGACGGGACACTCTCATGAGGCCCGTCATTCCCCTCCACAAGTGGGTGGCCATCGCCCTATGGAAGCTCTCCACGCCGGACAGCTACCGATCCGTCGGGAACCAGTTCGGCGTGGGGAAATCCACCATCAAAGCAATGCTCATGCAGGTACGGCACTCACCGGCCACTGGGCCGGGAGGGAAGGGGGGTTGCAAGGAGGGGATGGGCTGCCCCAGGGAAAATGGGGGGAGGAGGTGAAAGTGCCCTGCACAGGAGGGTTTGGTCTGTCCCAGCCATACTACACACCGCCCGCGGTGGCCAGGATTGCAGTGGGGGTTGCTTCTGGGGGTGGGGCACAGGGCAGTGCCAGGGAACGAACACTCCCAGCCACCCGGGCACCCCAGTGATTCTCGGTTTTGTGTGTCTCTCTGCAGGTGGTCAAGGCCATCAACAGGGTGCTGCTCTGCAGGGTTGTCTGCCTCACTGACCTGGATGCAGTCATCCAGGGGTTCGGCACCCTCGGCTTCCCCAACTGCGGGGGGGCCATTGATGGGACACACATCCCCATCCATGCCCCGGAACACCAGGCCTCCCTGTATATCAACAAGAAGGGCTACTTCTCCGTGCTCCTGCAGGCCGTGTCTGACCACCGGGGCCAGTTCATGGACATCAATGTGGGCTGGTCTGGCAAGGCACACGACACACGGGTGTTCCACAACTCCTCCATGTGCCAGAGTCTGCACGCTGGGACCTTCTTCCCTGACCGCCACACCAGGGTCGGGGACGTGGATATGCCAATGTGCTTGGTGGGGGATGCGGCCTACCCCCTACAGCCCTGGCTGATGAAGCCGTACATGGGACACCTCAACCCCTCCTGGCAGACCTTCAATGCCAGGCTCACCAGGGCCCACATTATGGTGGAGGGGGGCTTCGGATGCCTGAAAGCCCGCTTCAGATGCCTCCTCACCTGCCTCGACCTCACCGAGCACAATATTCCTCCCATGGTGGCAGCATGTTGTGTGCTGCACAATTTATGTGAGAGGAAGGGGGAGGCTTTCCTGCCAGTCTGGATGGCTGAGGCAGAACACTTGGCTGGCCTGTACGCACAGCCCCCCATCGACGCCATCGGGGAGGCCCTGGCCCAAAACACCTGTTTTGCCAACAAATATGTCTGTTTATTTCACAGAACTGAGGTGGGGGGAGGGGGTAATGAGGGTGGGAGAGGGGAGGGGGAAACCTGGGAGGAGGGAGCTGGAAGGGAGAGGCAAGGGGAGGAAGGGAAGGGAAAGCTCAGGGTTCGGGGTCTTGCTGGCTCTCCTGTCTCACAGCACTGCAGGTGCGGTGGCGTCAGGGGGGAGTGGGTGTGGAGGGTGGGGCAGGAGGGATGGGGGGGTGAAGGAAGCGGGAGGAGGAGCAGGGGTGGGAGGAGGAGTGAGAGCTGGGGTGGCCGCAGGGGCTGGAGCAGGAGGAGGCAGGAACCTGTCCACCAGGGTCTGGAGGTGACCTCTGAGGGCACCGCCCTGCTCCTCCAGTGGCGTGTGGGGAACGAGCCAGGGCCCCTGCATGACACCCAGCTGCTGCTCCATGGTGGGCAAGGCCCAGGTGCACGGTCCCTGGGCTCCCTCTCCACCCCCCCCATACACATAAGGGGAGCATGATGGCACTCACATGTGGAGCCCTCCCCGGCCTCAGATGACACAGCTGATGGGTTCTGTGGGATGACTCGGGGGTCCTGGGTGCTGGGCAGGCTCTCTTCAGGCTCCCTGCAGGCTTCTGCGGCTCCTGGCTGTCGTCTTCCTCCTCTTCCCCTGTTTCAGGGGCTGGGCCCTCTGCCCCGGGGTCGATCACCAACTGGGGGGCACAGACTGTGAGCCCCCAGGATGTGGTCCAGGGCCTCATAATGAGGGCAGGTATCTGGGTCAGCCCCTGGTTGGGAGCCCCTGGCGTAGGCCTGCCGCAGGTCTTTAATTTTTTAGTGCACCTGCTCCTGGCTTCGCAGGTGGCCTCTGGTGGCCAGGCTGGCAGCCATGCGGCTGTAGATGGCCACATTCCTGTGCCTAGTGTGGAGATCGTGGACATTGGAGGCCTCCCCCCAAACCTCAATGAGATCCACGATCTCTGCACTAGACCAGGTAGGCACCCATCTTTTTCGGCCCCTGGCAGGCTCCTGAGAGCCTCCAACCTGGTCCTGGGAAGAGGTGGAGGGCTGGGTGGCAGTGGGTGGCTGGCTTATGCTGTGCCAGGTGCAGGGTCTGCTGGCTGGATGCTGGCAGACTGGCAACTGGCACAGGCACTGTGGCCAGAATCTGCCCCTTTAAGGGATAATGGTGCAAGGCAGTGAATCTGTGGCAAGTCTTGACCATTATGGACCCAATCCCTACTAGTGAATGACCCAAAGAATGGCTGAAAGATCTACCAGACCCGAGGAATAGAAAATGAGAGAATTCAGAAAATAGAACCTTTCCAGAGACTGGAGTGGCGATGGCCCTGAAGCATGAGGGTCTCAGTAATAGGGAAGATGCCCAGAAAGGCACTGGAAAATGGGAATCACTATAAAATCTCAAGACAGGGAGGCCAATGTCTTCAAGCTGAGTCAATGCAATGGGGATGGATGAGTGAACTTCCCAGAACAAGCCACAGAAGACTCCAATAACAGTCCTCAGCCACCCTTGCCAAAGGATGTTTGGTTAAGAGGCTAAGGACAAAGAAGGTAAGCATGGGCCATCATAATTAGTGGTCACAATAAGGGATGCATGTGAGAATTGAGGGTCAATGTGTGGTACAGAGTAAGCAGAAAAAGTGTCAGTGCAGAGCTTCTTTTAATGGCCTGATTGGCACAAATCTCTCAAGACCTGATACAGGGCCAGCTCTTCCAGTGCATCATGTGAAGTCACGGGTGGTATGCTTGGAATACACACTCTTGTCATGTAATGAGAGAGGCGGCGTGGCAGAGACTCAGGCTTTGGATGAAGAAAGCATTGAGAGTCATATGGAAACCCTCGGGCACAAAGTTGTGCAGATGGACTGAGTTTGGATGTGGGTAGGGCTAGTGTAATTAGCTTATTTGTCCATTACAAGATATCCTCCTCCTCCCTCCCCCCCCCGCCCCAAATGAACTGGAGGAAAAGCATCAGGTCATTTTTAGCGGGAGAGACACCCAGGTCAGCATCTACCCAGTAGAAAACTCTGTTACCCTGAATAAGCAGAAAAAAGGAGTGTCACGGTACAGGGCAACAGTGCCGGTATTTTCCTTTTGTTGTCCACCAAGGGCACCCGCTATTCCTGGCCATCACCTTTCTTGGGCTGAGACTTGTGTTTTTCTCCCCCTTTGCTGGTTTTTTTCCGGGCTACATAGTTTCCTGCCCACATTGTGTATTTCCCAGCAAGGTAAGCTGCATATGTAGGCCTGCTTTGCCTTGTGTTTTAGAGGCAGTAAACTCGTAGTTGAGTTACCACACTGCTCTTTCTAAGCAAGCAAGTATGTTGCTAAGGGTAAAACATTGAAGATAAAACACATTAAAAACAATCCCACAATGTACAGATATGCTAAAAAGCCAGAGATCACCTCCTGATTCCAGCAACCGTTTGGTCCTGGGAGATTTTCTGTGGTCACAGGTCCCTAATATCTGTTAGTTCAAAACAAACACATCCTTACATCTATGAATCACTCCTTTACCCAGATCATGCCTTTGATCTGCAGAGACATGAATAGGAAACCAGCCAGACATGGGTTTCTCTTTAAAGCATAGCTTCTAAAGGATGGGTCTGGAGGTGGGTAACTTCCATCCCCTCTTCCCAGGCATTTTCTAGGAAAACCACTCCTCTAAAAATTCAATCTTCTTTGACCCATTGTTATCAAATGGGCCTTTGAAATGCATAACACTCCCCTGGGTTTTCCATGTAATCCCACAATAACACATAAACGCTTGCATTTTTAATACAGTGAACTCCTAAAATACTTTAAGGTTTCTTCAGGATATTGCAGGAAATTGCCATATGTGTCATGAAGTGCAACATCCAGAGGCCATTTGGACTAGGTCCAGGGAAAGAGACAGTATGCTGCTTGTGAAAGTGACCAGAATGCTCAGGTAGCAGCCAGAGAGCTGATTATGGAAGGAAGGCAGCCTGCAAATTGAGACAAAGTGTTTGGGTTTAAAAAAAAAAAAAGACCCAAACAAGGATACGGGAAGATGGCTGGCAGGGAGCTGGAAGCAGCAGAGGTATGGAACCAGAACAGTTTGGAAGTGTGAGACTGCCATTCACCAACAATGAGAGAGAGGGTCTGTCTACACTACAAAGTTAATTCAAACTAACAGCGTTCGAATTAACTTTCATAGCGTCTACACATACAAACCACTAGTTCGAACTTGATTCAAACTAGCGGAGTACTTAATTCAAACTAGGTAAACCTCATTCTACGAGGACTAACGCCTAGTTTGAATTAAGTAGTTTGAATTAAGGGCTGTGTAGCCACTTAATTCGAACTAGCTGGAGGCTAGCCCTTCCCAGCTTGCCCTGGTGGCCACTCTGGGCCAAACCAGGGAAACTTTTCTGCCCCCCTCCCGGCCTCGGAGCCTTTAAAGGGGCATGGTCTTGCTACAGTGCTTGCGCCAGTTGCAAGCCTGCCAGCACCCAGCCCGCAGACTCAGCACCTGGCATGGCATGAGCCAGACACCCACTGCCACGCAGCCCTCCGCCTCTTCCAGGACCAGGCTGGCGGCTCCCAGGAGCCTGCCCGGGGCCACAAGAGGCGGGCACCTGCCTGGTCTAGTGCGGAGATCGTGGACCTTATCGAGGTTTGGGGGGAGGCCTCCAACGTCCATGACCTCCACACTAGGCACAGGAATGCGGCCGTCTAGGGCAGGATAGTTGCCAGCCTGGCCACCAAAGGCCACATGCGAACCCAGGAGCAGGTTTGCATGAAAATCAAGCTGGTCCAGTGAGATCCCCGACCCTGAGCTTAGAACATAAGAATGTAAGAATGGCCATACTGGGTGAGACCAAAGGTCCATCTAGCCCAGTAGCCTGTCTGCCAACAGCAGCCAGCACCAGGTGCCCCGGAGGGGATGGACCGAAGACAATGACCAAGCGATTTGTCTCGTGCCATCCATCTCCAGCCTTCCACAAACAGAGGCCAGGGACACCGTTCCTACCCCCTGGCTAATAACACTCCATGGACCCAACCTCCATGACTTTATCTAACTTCTCTTTAAACTCCGTTATAGTTCTAGCCTTCACAACCTCCTGTTGCAAGGAGTTTCACAGGTTGACTATGCGCTGTGTGAAGAAGAACTTTTGAGTATTAGTTTTAAACCTGCTGTTCATTCATTTCATTTGGTGTCCTCTAGTCCTTCTATTATGGGAACTAATGAAGAACTTTTCTTTATTCACCCTCTCCACACCACTCATGCTTTTATAGACCTTTATCATATCCCCCCTCAGTCTCCTCTTTTCTTAGCTGAAAAGTCCCAGTCTCTTTAGCCTCTCTTCATATGGGACCTGTTCCAAACCCCTAATCGTTGTAGTTGCCCTTTTCTGAACCCTTTCCAAGGCCAAAATATCTTTTTTGAGGTGAGAAGACCACATCTGTACACAGTACTGAAGATATGGTGTACCATAGTTTTATACTTCCCCTCCTCCTTCTTCCCCTGGCTTCCCCCTTCCAGCTCCCTCCTCCCAGGTTTCCCCCTCCCCTCTCCCACCCTCTCTCTTCCCCTCTCCCACCTCCTTTTCCCAGTCTCCCCAGAGGTTAATCCCCTCCCCCCCCAGTTTTGTTAAATAAAGAGAGTTTCTATTTTTGAACACAAGTGTCCTTAATTTTTTACATCAGGAAGGGGGGCTAGAGAAGGGTAAGTGGAAAGAGGTGAGGGAGGAATGGGGCAGGAGCCCCCGATGGGGAGGACTGGGGTGGCTCTGCAGGCTCCTCGGGGTGGAAGCTCTCCTGCAGGGTCTCCTGGATCCTGACAGCCCCCCGATTGACCCCCCCCGGATGGCAGCCTGCGGCAAGTGCAGCCAGGCTGATGGCCGAGTGCTGTGATGTGCCGAGTGTGGGCACTCAGGGCACTAAAAGACAGGACTGCTTTGCGAGGGGTAACGGTAGTTCAATTTAGAGATCCTAATTCGAACTACCTACTCCGTGCCGCGTGTAGCCGCGGGCACGGAGTTCGACCTAAGGGGATTTAAAAATGGCGCCCGCCCGGCAAGATGCAAATGAAGCCCGGGATATTTAAATCCCGGGCTTCATTTGCAACTTCGAATGCCTACATTAACCACCCTAGTTCGAACTAGGGTGGTAGTGTAGACATACCCTAAGTCCTAATCTGATGCCCTGCGGGCACTGGTTCCGGCCAGCCTTAACTTTGGTTCACGGTCCACTCAATGTGGACATGCTAGTTCGAATTAGCAAAATGCTAATTCGAATTAGTTTTTAGGTCTAGCTGCACTAATTAGAATTAGCTTAGTTCGAATTAACTAATTCGAATTAAGTTCGTTCGCATTAGTGCTGTAGTGTAGACATACCCAGAATGCTGAGGGGGCCCTAAGGATGACACAGGAGTGAACTCTGACTGGTGGGATCTGCAGCCCAATATTTATTGCCCTGTAAACAAGAGATGGACCAGAAGAACAGCCTGGGAGCTAAGTCTGAGAAAACTCATAGAATCATAGTAGTGCAGGGTCTGAAGGGCATAAAATAAATGATCTGGTGCAGTCTCCTGAATTGAAGCAGGACCAAACGTACCTAGACCAGTGTTTCCCAATTTTATTTGGCCATGGAATCCTTCTGAACTTGAAAGAATTTTGCGGAACCTCTGACTGACTGCGCAGAACTCCTGACTGACTGCGCACACAGCGCTGAGTAGTGACATCATCGTCCCCACTCTCTGGCTAACCTGGCATTACACAGGGACACTTATCATGGCAAACACAAATGAAAATTGTTTTCAATAAAATTCATAAATGAATGAAAATTCCATTCTATTACAATAATTCAGGTTGTAATGGAATTTTCTCGCAGAACCCTTATTTTCATGTTACGGAACCCCAGGGTTCCGCAGAACACTATTTTGGAAACACTGACCTAGATCATTCCTGACCGGTAGTTGGCTAACTTGTTGTTATAGACTTCCACTGACAGGATTCCCCAGCTTCTGTTGGGAAACTGTTCCAGTACTTAACACACCTGAGGAGACACAGTTGCCTTAGTGTTCCCTCTGTTGGCTGGTCCAAGGACTAAGTTATGGGTTATCTTTCATTGTAACTGTTTAAAGTGTTGATCCTAGTGCAACAGCTGTTATTTTGAAATAACTTTACTAGCATCTACACAAGCCAACTGCTATTTCGAAATTAATTTGAAATAACAGAGGGCTTATTTTGAAATTGGTAAACCTCATTCCACGAGGAATAATGCCAATTTCAAAATTGCTATTTCAAAATAAGCGCTGTGTAGACGCTTATTTCGAAATAGGGGGCCTCCAGCCCTTCCCAGGGTGCCCTGCTGGCCACTCTGGCCTCAGCCAAGAAAACTCCTCTCCCTCTCCCCTTCCCCTGAAGCTCTTAAAGGTGCAGAGTCTGGCCACAGTGCCTGTGCCAGCTCCAAGCCTGCCAGACCAACAAACAGTCTGTGCTGCCCCTGACCCAGTGGCCCCAATATGAGCCAGCAAGCCACCGGCAGCCAGCACTCCACCACTCCCAAGGATCAGTCTGCCAGTTCCCAGGAGCCTGCCAGAGGCCAGAAAAGGCAGCCGCCTTCCTAGTCCAGTGCGGAGATCATGGACCTCATTCAGGTTTGGAGGGAATCCTCCAACGTCCATGATCTCTGCACTAGATGGAGGAATGCGGCTGTCTATGGCAGGATAGCTGCCAGCCTGGCCAGCAAAGGCCACATCCGCACCCAGGAGCCAGTGCAGATGAAAATAAAAGAGCTTCAGCAGGCATACGCCAGGACCACAGGGGGCAGCTCCCAACCAGGGGGGCACACACCAAGCTGCCCCTATTTCAACACCCTGGCCCACATCCTTGGGGGCAGTATGGTCCATGCCCCCCAGGTGGTTGTCAACCATGGGGCAGAGGGCCCTGACCAGGAGGAGGAGAACCAGGAGCCTCAGCAGACCAGACGGAGCATGCTGAGCAGCCAGGACCCCCGAGCCACCCCGGCAGACCTGTTGCTGGTGTCATCTGAAGCCAGGGAGGCAGCAACAGGTGGGTGCCATCACTGGTCCCTTATGCGGGGGGGGGGGGGCGAGCACGGGGACGGACGGAAACCAGGGGCTGCGCACTGGGCCTTGCTGTCCACGGATCATGCAGCAACCTGTGCATGTGTGAGCATGTGCCATGCCAGCTGGCTGCCACACAGGAGCCTTACCCTGTTAGCCACGTGCATGTGTGAAGAAGCATGACATGCTCCTGACTCCGGGGTGGGACACAGCAGGATGCCCTCCCTCCACAAGGCCACTCTACACAGAGTCCGGGGACATCTCCCCCCCCCCCCACACACACACTATATACAGCACAGGGGCATGGGTGCGGTCCCAGGGAAGCTCCCTCTCCCGGGCATAGCAGGACATTCCGAACATGGCCTCTGGGCAAGCACATCGGCTCTGACGGTGCAGGGAATGGTCATCCTCGCCTTGCAGAGGGGGGCTGGGCTTCAACCACTGTGTCCCCAGGGAGAACTGACCACTTCTCTTCTTTCTCCACTGCCACACCAGCTGCACGTGCAAGGCGCACCACCCCGCCCGGGACATACTCCTGCACCAGAGGGCTCTGCAGGACCACCCATACAGTGGAGGGGTACCAACAGCAGCACCTGAGGGCACTGTGAGCCCTGCACCACACCCTCCAGCACTGGGTGCAAGAAGACCTGCAGCACTGGTGGGAGCAGCTTGCCCAGGACCGTGCCATCTGCCAACACCTGCAGACCCTGGTGCAGAGTATGCTGCCTCCTGCCGCTCCAGCACCTGCTGCTTCCCCAGCTACCGCTCCTCCTCCCACTCCTCTCCCCCTCCCGCTTCTCCCGCCACACACTCCACACCCTCCCCATCCCTCTGGGAATGCTGAGGACCCCGCACCTGTGGTTCTGGGAGACAGTTGGCCCGGCGAGACCCCCAACCCTGAGCACTGAGCTTCTCCTCCCCCTTCCAGCTCCCTCCTCCCAGGTTTCCCCCTCCCCTCTCCCATCCTCTCTCCTCCCTTCTCCTGCCTCCTTTCCCCAGTCTCACCAGAGTTTCATCCCCCCCCCCCAAATGTTGTTAAATAAAGAGAGTTTGTGTTCATGAAAATACGTGTATTTTATTTGACATCAGGAAGGGGGGTTGAGGAGGGGTAAGTGGAAGGACGTGAGGGAGGAATGAGGCACAAGCCCCCAGTGGGGCAGACCAGGGAGACTGTTAGTGCTCCTCAGGGTGGAAGCTCTCTCGCAGGGCCTCCTGGATACTGACAGCCCCCCCGATGGACCTCCCAGACGGCAGCCTGCAGAAAGTGCAGCCAGGCTCGCAGCAACGCATCCAAGAGAAGCACCAGAGTGCCCAGGGGCAGCTCTGGCTCCATGTTGCAGAGTGCTGTGGTGTCCCAAGTGAGGTCAATCAGAGCACGCAGAGACAAAAATGCTTTGCTGTCCCTCATCAAGGCAAGCAAGCAAGCAAGGAAACCTGAGAACCGGCTGTCCGGGGTGGGGGGGGGGTGGAGTGGGGTCCCTTTAAGCACAGGTCTCAGATAGCCTCAGGCAGCCCCACACAAAGTAACTCCTGACCTGATGCCCTGCCTGAACTGTTTCTGGCCGGCCTTAAATGCGATTCAGCGTCCACTCAGTGTGGACACGCTATTTCTAAATGCATTTTGTGTGTAAATGCGCTATTTCAAAATATCTTATTTCAAATTAATTATTTCAAAATTAGATATTTCAAAATAATGCTGTAGCGTAGACGTACCCAAATTGTGGTACATGACATACTGGTGTTGCCCAGGCTGCAGTCGGATACTGTGCAGATCAGTTACAAGTGTCGTTTTGGAATAACATCCATGAAAATTACATTAAAGAGGGCAAGGTGAGTGTGTTTGAGTTTTAGATGTGGTACAGTAGACCTTAAAGTCTGCAAACAGGTGGCATTTGCACAATTTCCATTCTGCGAGTCCTCGTAAAGAAACTTCTGTTAATTACAAGAAGTGTGCACATTTATTGCACCCAGGGCTAGAGTCTCTAGCAACTAATGCTTAGCACCACCTACACAAAGCACCCTTCTAAATCGCTAATGAAGACTGGAGTACCACTACACCCAGTGACATTCTGTCCTGGGGCTGGTTAAAAAAGACTATAGTAGAGGGGGTTAGTAAATAAACTGTTTGTGAAGGATTCAGCAAAATGAAAAAAAAAAACAAGCAAAAGGCACAAAAGTTTCAGAATGCTAGAAGTTTATTAATCATCATAACTTTTCTTCTTAAGAAATAAACAAAACCCAAAACAAAAGAGAAAAAGAAAACATCCCACAACCAGATACCCACTGATGCTAGAAAATGGGGCAACATTAATTGTGGAGGAAATGGTCCAGCACAGTTATTTTCCCAGAAACAAAATAAATAGCATGAGTACAATATTTTTTTTTAACTCTCTGCTTCCTAGGAAAGAATTTATATTACTATTATTATTATTTGGTTTATAAAAATCCTTCATATACCCCTTTTGGCAAAAATATAGTTCTTCTGTAAACAGTTAACCAAAAACAAATAATACAAAAATCCAAATTTTCATTCATTTACTATGTTGATGAACTCATGTAAACATAGGATATTCTGCAACAGCCTTCTATGATAAGGTTTATTTTCATTTTCCTTTTTCCCTACAATACCACAAAACCCCCAGTATCTTTAAAGTTTCATGTTTGAGAAGATGAAGTTTCTACAACCTAATCTTTCCTTAATGGTAAAACAAGAAACAAATGGACAAACAAAAAGGTAAGACGGGGAGAGTGATAGTCTCTATATTTCCTGGACTTGAATTGTTGACACTGCCTAACTGAACTAGAATTAAAAGAGACTTTAAAAGTCTTCCATTCCAATGCAATGATTAGTGAATGTTAGGTGGTGTGGAACACACTATAATGACCGTGGCTAGTGAAAAATTATCATCTATGCAATGATGTTAGTTCTGTGCTTGGGCAGTCAGTGTCAGAATTACAACAGGAAAACTGAAAGCCAAAAAAGAAATTATATTTACAGCAAGGACTTTCTAAAGGTGGCTGTGGAAATAGCCACTGTATAGTTTCACTCACCCATCCTATTGAAAGAAAAGCTGAGTCGTATAGTATAGCATTGCTGAGAAAAAAGAAACCTGTCAAGATTTCCTAATCCTTTGTCTGTCAAGTGGAAAGGAGAAGACATTCAAAACAATGAGACCCTTTGATAATGGAATCTGAAATAATTAGGAAACAGAAATTTTTAGCATGCACACAGGAATTTCATCCATAGGTCCAAGATTCTAGCTGCTTTGGATACTTGTTTATGGGTATTTGTTTAGCTATCTGGGGGGAGGGAGAGCCCTGTGGTTTGAGCATTTGCCCCCCTAAACCCAGGGTTATAAGTTCAATCCTTGCAGAGGCTATTTGGGGCAAAAATTTGTTAGGGATGGTACTTGGTCCTGCCATGAAGGCAGGGGACTGGACTCAATAACCTTCCAGTTCTAGGAGATAAACAATCTCATTTAATTTATTTATTATTGGGGGGGGGGAAGGTAGAAGGATTTATTTTAGTCTCTCTCACTCTTCTTGGTTGTAGTTTCTTTTTAATCCTCTTTCTCATCCCACTCTTTTTGCTTCTGGACCTGTTGCTGTTCTTGCTTTTGCTGTTGTGCTGGAGTGGTGGAAATGGTTTGTGGATTGCACTCTGTGCTCACACAATCGCACTGGTCCACTTGGGTGTATGAGTAATTAATGCTCTTTCCACCAGGGCAGCTCAGGGTCACCTGTCTTTTGCTGGTCTTAACCTCCTGACAGCACTTGCAACTGTGTTGCATCACATTTGCTCAAAAGGAATACCTGATTGACCACAAAATAGAGGCAATAAGAAAGAAAGATTTAGAAATAGTGCTGCAATATCAACAGGGAAATACACCCCCATTGCTAAATATCACTGAATATGTCACATCTTTGTTGGAAGTGTATCACTAATACAGTGATAATACTGTGGTGAAATATAATTTCATTGAGACTATTTATGGAAGAAGTTATTGCTGCATGTAAGGGTAGCTTATATGAATACTGTGAATTTATCAACCAAAATTGCAAAATACTTTACAACGGTGCCTAAGTGTTATTATGTACAGGTAGAGAATTAGACGTACAGAGGACAACCTAATTTTCCAAAGGGCAAAAGTTCAAGTCAGAGGTTAAAGGCATTTGCCACTCTACCACTGAGCTCTTGTCTAGTAAAAACTGCTAGGCCTTAAGGTAATTAACATCTGGTAACATAGCAGGTGTCAGAAATTCAAGTCAACACATCAGAAACAGACTCCTGCTTGCTAGGTGGCTATTGGATGCATTAAAAATGCATCATTTGCTCCCTGCCAACAATATAATGAATGTATGCAAAGAGGGCAGAGGGACAGTCATGAATAAGGAGAGCGAGTAATGAGCATGCAGCCACTTACATTGAAGAAGTAGTACAGTTGCCATTGCAGTATGTTATTTTCACAGGCGCAGAAGAGATGTATCCCCTGTATCTAATGACAGTGGCGGTAGTTTGCAGTGCACACTCTACACCTACAGAAATAAAGGGAAAATAATTGAATATATGTTTGTATTTACCATATCCAGTAATTAACAGAAAACGGAGAGAGGTGGAGCTAAACGGGCGAGATATGACATGGTGTGTTCATCTGTTGTAATTACACATGTCGCTTCTTTTGTTTTCAAGGAGGAGAGAAGGCTCCCTCTCCCTTAAGTTCTGGTGCATGAACCAGGCTGAATTCTGCCACTGGGCAGCTCTTAAATGCATGACCAGTGCCCATGATTGGTGTATCATGCTCGCCTTTGAAGAGAGTGTGTCCAGGTATGTTGGAGAATTACCATGGTCCCCTCCCTTCCGCTAAACGACGAGCAGCAGCTAGCAGTAGGAAGGGAAAAGCACATATTATACATTTTCAGAGGAACTGTACAGTGTGCTGTCAATGTTCTTTTCCCAGCCACTCCTTATTCTCCTGTCTTGCCTCAGCAGAAGGCCCGAACTTACCCTCCACAGGCAAAATGGCCCAGATCACCTCTGCTCAGCCATTGTTAGCTCACTGGCCGCCCAACGTGACAAATATGCTTTAATTCACTACTTAGACCATGTGTTTGCACCACGAAAGTAGCTTGACTTACTTATAGGTTTTGGTTGACATATCTTGCAGCAGCCATTTTCAGTTATTTTGATGTCAGCCTGTAATGCAGAAAAAGGGGGAAACGCCTCAGAATTGGAGTGTACGTAACAACCTGAGGGCCTTCCCTGTTACCCATGTTTCCTTGGTGCCAGCAAAAGATCTGCATTAAGAAAGATACTGATTCGAAGCAGGGCTGGGTGGAGCTTGATGGTATTCCACTGAGGGGTAACTTCTGTCTTTGTATACCATTAATAGGCAGTTTCTTACAGGCTAGGGTTAAGTGGGGCTCATTTTCTACCCTCAGAGTTAAGAATTCTAATATTGTACATACTAATCCAATTTTTAAATACTTCATGCTGCAGATACATGACATTCTGAGTGACTGAAGTTAGAGTGTTGCAAGTTCGGAATTAAACCAGCATTGATCACATAGTTAATAAAATACTGGCCTTCCACCTATTCAGTCCTGTTCCAGTCTATCCCAAAATCTTGATTTGAATTGGGTGACTTAATTTCAATCAATTCCCCCTTTAAAATAATGTGTTCTCCTTCACGTTGCTTAGTCCCACTGGGTAGGATTTTTCAAAAGCATGTAAGTGATTTAGAGCAATTAACTTTTACTGGAACTTATGCTCTTGTATCACTTACGTGCTTTTGAAAATCCCACTCATTTATAGGTGTTCTATACTACCCTCGATCCTTTGTAATTCAATGCAGAAAAAACTTTGACTCAAGTCAGATTCAAAGGGATCATATTTGAATAGACAATGAGGAGTCCTGTGGCACCTTGGACACTAACTTATTAGGACATAAGCTTTTGTGGGTAAAGCCCACCTTGTCAGATGAATTGGAGGAAAAGTTGCATGAGCATGTGTATATAGATGAGGAAGAAGTTGCTTGTGTTAATAAAGCTAATCAAGACAGGGTGGAAATGGGTCATTCATAGCATTTGATTGGAAATGTGAATATTTAGCAAGGAGAAATTGCCTTTGTAATGTGTTAAGTAGTTGACATTCTTATTCAGTCCTAGGCTTATGTCCTAAAAGATCTGTTTGTCTCTTAGGATACATCTACACAGCAACATTATTTCGTAAAAACTAGTGATATTTCAAAATAATTTAGTCCGCGTCTACAAAGCAGGCAGTTATTTTGAAATAACGTTGAAATACTGTCAAGCTGGAGAATTTCTTACTCTGACTCCTGTAACCCTCATTGTACGAGGCGTAAGAGAAGTCAAAGGAAGAGTGCTCTATTTTGAAATAAGTGCTGGGTAGATGTTCCCAATTTTAAAATAAGCTATTTCTATATAAGTTACACAATTGACATAGCTCAATTTGCGTAGCTTATTTAGAGTTAAGCCCTGCTGTGTAGATGCATCCTAAGGGTACATCTACACTATACACTTATTTCAAAATAAGCTATTCCAGAAGAAATACTCCAAAATAGCTTATTTTGAAATAGCACGTCTATGCTACCGAGAAGCCTCAAAATTAGCCCGAGGCAGGCTCCCCTAATGTGGACGTGGTACCTCGATTTAGAGCCTCAGGAAGAACTAGGTACTAATTACTTTGAATGGCCCCGGGGAGGAGCTATTGCGAAATAGCAGCAGAAGAGTGCTGACATTCCAGCTATTTCGAAATAGCTCTTTCGGAATAGGCATTATTCCTTCTGGAATGAGGTTTACAGAAGTCTGAATATGCCAATCATTATTTTGAATTTATTCCGAAATAATGTAATTTCTGTGTAGACACTCGCATTGTTATTTTGGAATAATGGCTGTGTAGATGCACCCTAATGTGCCACAGGACTCCTTGTTGTTTTTGCAAATACAGACTAAAATGGCTACCCCTCTGAGACTTTTCATATTTGAACAGGCTGTAATTAGAATTGTAACCCATATAATACTTGGGTCCAAGTATAATCTCTGGACACGGTGATTCTACTGTTTGTGCCTATCCTTCACCAAGACCACAGACATGAGATTTAGAGGAATATTACTAGTACTTACTGGATCACAGTCTTCTGGGTAAAAGAGTGGACAGACTTTCTTTATATAGATAGGAACAAACTGATCCTCAATTTGTTCACATTTATAGAAAGTACAGTTATCACCAGGCTGATGCCAAACTTCTCCAACCTGTAAGCGATTAACATTTGTAAAAGGTTAATGCAAATCTACAAGTTATTTCTTTAAAAAAATTATATTTACAAAGTATTTACTACAGGGTGATTATTTTGCCAAAAGCTGATGTACAGTTCTTGAGGGCTAAGTCAGGTGAATTCCTGCTGAGGGCATTTGTAGTGTTAGCAGCATAGCTATTATTGTGTAATTAATAAAGCCCAGTTCATTAAGGCTGCATGTACACTGCAGTCTTCTTGCGCAAGAAGCTTTTTGCGGGAGAGATCATCTGCAAAAACTTCTTGCGCAAGAGCGCGTCCACACTGCAAAAGCACATCAGAAAAGCAATGCGCTTTTGCGCAAGAGAGCATCAAGACCGCATGGATGCTCTCTCACAAGAAATCTGATTGCCTTTAACAGAATGGCCACCAGGGCACCTGTGCTTCTTTTGACAAGCTATTTTTGCACACACACACCTTTTTGTGCAAGAACTCTTGCGCAAAAAGGAATTATTCTTCATAGAAAGAGGAATACCCATACTGCAAAAACCCCTCTGTTCTGTTGATTCACTGTAAATTTTCTTGTGCAAAAATGTGCTTGAGGTGTGGACGTTTTGCGAGTTTTTGTGCAAAATCAGTTTTTTGCACAAAAACTCTGCAGTGTAGACATAGCCTAAGTGTGAGGAGGCTATAATTCTACCCCTACACTTTCAAGATCACTTTAATAACAGATTCACATATCCCTATTTACTCAACTACCTCTGAATTACTATCAAGTGATACTCACACAATACAAACTAGCGATACTACAGAAATGTAGAGAGTGTACAGGCTGGTTTGGGAGGGAGACAACCTAACATGGGAGAAGATACAGTGAGTGAATGCAATAAACACAAGGACAGACAGAAAAAGGAGAACAGAGTTCTCAAAAACATTAAAACAGTAGTTACCGGAAGCACGTGGACTGTACCATCGTCGGCCTTCACTACACAAGCTTCTTGTACACATTTGCCACAGCACTGTCCATCTTTCATCTTATATGCATAGCCCTGTTTATAAAGGAATATAAAAGGAATTGCACTGAGTCAAGGATGCTCATTTCCTCTCAGGCAGGTTTTTAAACCGTGACACTCACCGCTGAGCACTCTGTGTCACATGCAATGGGCTGGCAGGCCACCGTGTTCCTCTGGCTCCCTGGCTCTACTTCATCAGAGCAGATGCACTTTTCACAGGTACCTTTTGGAATGACTGCTCCAGGCTAAACAAAGTCAAAAGAGGCTTGTGAATAGTCAGTAAAAATAAATGGCTTCATGTACGTATTTCACAGATGGGAAATACTGGGCTAAAGTCTTTTACCCACTTTTTTAATCTACAGTCCCATTGTTGGTGATATGGGCATGTTATTTTTCGTGGCGAAAATTCCTTATGCAGAGGGCGATGGAATGTTGGTTTCTGAGGAAGTAATTACCAATGTTTAACTCAGCCTTTGTGCAAATAATATACATTTTAGGTCCCTGCTAAAATTCTGAATCACTTTTTGTTCTGTTACACTGTTATTTATTGTTATGATCATGCCCAGGAGGCCCAGTCATGGGCCAATACCCCACTCTTCTGGGCACTGCACACTACTAAATTTTAGAGAAAGTAACATTTATGTACATACCTTGTAGAAAATTCCATCGCTTACACAGCCTGGTACTAGCTCTGCAAGGAGAAAAAACCAAAACAGTGTGATACAAATGAAGTTTTTAAAAAAGAAGCAGAAAGATATGAAAAGCTAAGTCGGTTGTGAGGAGATATAACAACAGAATATAACTCGTTTACGCTGTGCTGCTCAGACTGCTTTCTTCAACATCTTGGCTACGTCTAGACTGGCATGATTTTGCGCAAATGCTTTTAACGGAAAAGTTTTTCCGTTAAAAGCATTTGCGCAAAAGAGCGTCTAGATTGGCAAGGGTGCCTTTACGCAAAAAGTGCTTTTGCGCAAAAGCATCCATGGCCAATCTAGACCTGGTTTTGCGCAAGAAAGCCCCGATTGCCATTTTTGCCATTGGGGCTTTTTTGCGCAAAACAGTTCTTCCCTGTCTACACTGGCCCTCTTGCACAAAAACATTTGCGCAAGAGGGATTTTTCCCGAGCGGGAGCATCATAGTATTTGCGCAAGAACACTGACAATCTTACATTAGATAGTCAGTGTTCTTGCACAAATTCAAGCGGCCAGTGTAGATAGCTGGCAAGTTTTTGCGCAAAAGCGTTTGCTTTTGCGCAAAATCCTGCCAGTTTAGACGCACCCCTTGATGGGCGTGGATAATTCACAAAAAATAACTTAATACTTACTACAGTTGAAGATAGTACAACAATTTCCTTTCAGAACTTCTGTGATTAACTCATATCCTGGTTCACAGCTCTGCACTGATTTCGGGCACGCCTTTGTGTTGCATCCTATATGAGAGAGAAAACATGGAGTTCAACTCAGTTTAGTACAGAAGATTCTGTATTATATGAACAAAAACTTCTGAAGTTTCCTTGCTCCCTAGTCCATAATTGGCATCCAAGCTGTGTGAGTAAGCATGAGGATGGGGTTGCCTAATGCATATCTTATGAAGAGACATTAGAAGAACCTCTGTAAAACCTCATTTAAAGTTCATGAGCTTTATTCTTAACCTTAATTCTTAAATAGTTTAAGGTTGTGGCCCAGAAGAGTGGATTAGTAGAAACTTCTTTCTCCAGTCAGACACAGGTTTGAAAAGGAAAATTTATAGGGATCGAGAATCTAGTTACTTTCAGGAATTCACAGAATCTCTACTCTGGTTTGTAAAAGTTCTGGAGATTTTTGTGAAAGAGCTTAGAACTTTGGGTAACAGAGGGTTTTTTGGTGGGATTGAATGGTGGTAATAGCGCAGTCTTGTTGGTGGGGGTATTATTTACTTATTAAGGGCTGTACACTTTGTTTTTTTCCCAATATTTAAAATAATTGGAAATTTCAAATGGCTTTTTAGGAGGCATGGTTTCCCTGAAGGAGTGATACACTGGTCTTTTTTCTTTCTTGGAAATGAAATATATTTCTTTGGAAAGGGGCTCAGTACAGACATTCTACAGATGCTATGCAAAAGGTGTGGGGTGTTGTGATGGGACAAGTGGGCACAATATGAACAAAACAAAGTCCACATTAAATTAAATTCCCCACAATCTAAGCAATATTTTCCACATGGATGAGCTGGGAGAATTCTTACGGCGTTCAGTCTGGACACAGCATGGGTCTTCTGGTGACGGCGACTGAACAGGTACAAACCCTGGGTCATCACAAGAGACTGGTGGTTGTGGTTTATATGTGTGCTTTTTACACTGCACTGTAAGAGTGTAATTGTCACAGAAACAGTCTTGGCAATTGCTTCTCCACTGGTCTCCAGGCTGTAAAAATAAATTATTTAGAACCGAGTCAGACTATTTGCCCTAGTTCACTTGTTCACAATATAAAATGGGTCTTGTAGAACTAGATGAAATTAAAAAAAACCCTGAGATTGCAAACTTTGCTAGCTATAACTAAATTTTCCTCCATGCGGCCCTTCATCATTTCTAATAAACTTTCCATGCCAAGTTCCAGAAAATAAAAGAAGCCTATATGCTGATCCTTTAGAATGCCTATTTGTCCTTTATTTTCAGACTGTAATGGCAGGATTAGAAATGGAAGATCCCATTATCTATAATTTAGGCACTCATAAAATTACACAGGGTTGCAGAATTCAGACACATGCATATTCTTTTTTAAGATTTAAGAGGGACTCATGTTTTACAAAAATAAATATTCTTCAAAATCTGTTAAAATGTTTGGCAAACCCAGTGTTCCTAAACCCCAAATGTTGCTTCGGCTTGCCAGTCTGTATCTGCTAAAAAATACTTATTGCGTTACTCACTGCTTTGGGCAGTCCATCCGGTCCTATACAGGTATCTGAAAAAAAAGAAGAAAAGATAGATCTTAACATCAGTGGAACTGAGATGGTGTAGAATAAATGTGATGGGAGTGGGTGAAGCTACTGCAACCAGAAACAGCGTGCAGATAAATACGAGAAGAAGAGGGCTGACAGATTCATGCAGACATTGGTGCAATTCTTCAGAGATGAAAGGTGGGCATATTTTCCAGATAAATGCTGAAAAGAACACACCAGAAATACCTTTTTGTCTGTTTGAATGTTTCACAAGTTCATAATACACTGAGGACACACTTTAAAATTAATATCTCCAGTAAAGTAGGGGCAGAGATCATGATAGAAGAAATGCAATGTATTAGTTTTTCACTCCAGAATACAATGGCTGTAATTTGGGTTTGACAGGGGGAAAAAATTTTTTTGGGATTTTTTAGTGGTTTTTTTTTGAAAAAATTTTTTGGAAAGCCCAATTTGGTTTTGAAACTGTTGGGCTTTTCCCTCCTTTTTTTTCCTTTTGGTTGGGCCCTGTTTTATTTGGCAACTTTTTTTTGGGGGAAAAAAGTCCTTGGCCATTGAAGTGCATGATTGGGAAATGGTTTCGGGGAAGTGATGTGGGTTTCTGGACTGAATTAGTTTGGATGTGTTGTGTTGCTTGGTTTGTTCGATGGTTTGTTTGGTTGGTGGGGGGGGAGGTTGGGTTGGATGGTGGTGCTAGTGTTATTTGGAATGTCTGTAGGTGGAATTTCGAGTATGCTGGTTTGGAGTGTTGTGGTGTGTCTTGTGTGGATGTTGGTGTCGTGGTTGGGAGTCATTGGTGACTGTGAATTAAGAATGTTTGTTGGCTGAGGGTGGGTTTTAGCAACTGATTTCCTTCATTTTTGCAGTTGGTCTTGGATTGAGCAGCCTGTAATTGATGTTTAAGTCTTGATGTTGGTCGGGTGGTGTTGGATTTCAACATTCTGATGATTTCGGCTCTGCTTGCTGTCTGTGTTTGAGTAATAGTTTTTTTTGTCCTATGACCATCAAAGACATGCGCAATCAGTCTGATGGTAACATTTTTGGAGTTGTGCTGTTGCTTCGTGTTGATTCGTGGAAGTTAAAGTTGGTTGTGGTGGTTTGTTGTGGTCCATGAGTTGAGTGTGAGTGTGGTGTATGGTGTTTGGTGAGTTAATGGTTGTTCTGGTTGCTTGGAGATGTATGTAGAGTTGGAATGTCTTCGGTTCGACTGTGTGTGTGTGGAGTGGTGTTCTGACTGTGGTGGTTGTTTGAGTGTTGGGATGGTGTGGTGACTGGTGTGTTTGTGGGACAAAGGTTTTGTTGTACTTAGTGAGCACTGTTTTAGCCCTTGTCTTTTGTAGCAAGCCTTGTATAATGATTTAATTCCTGTTGGTTCGTGAGTTTGAGGTGGCTTCTGCTCACTCTATTTTCAGCTTTCAGTTGTCGTGCTGAGCTGGTTTGATTTCTATTTGGTATTTCAGCATTCAACAGTACCTGCATTCGCGACATTGTCATTGGCCATTTCAACGCAATAAGTGCTTGTCTGAATTCTGTTGTCAAGTTGGGGCTTTGCTCGACTTGGACATCTACTGATGTGTAGTTGGGAATGGTGTGTGGGGTTGTGTGGAGTAGTCTGTGCTTGGGTGTGGTGGGAGTTAGAGTGGAGTTCATGGTGATTGGTGGCTGTTGCTGGTGTTGTTGGATGTTGAGTGGATTGTGGTTGTTGGGTGTTGGGTTGTGTGGATTGTTGGGTAATGTTGTGGTGGTTGTTTTGATAGTTGTTGGGGTATGGGAAGTTTAGGTGTGTGATAGTTGGTCTGATGTTTTGATGGAGTTTTGCGGGAAGTTGAGTGGTAACTTATTGTCTGTTGGTCTTGCAGAGTTTCGACATCTGCTGTAATACTTTCTTTCGTGTTTGCGATTCTGGTCGCTAATTCAAGTTTCAGCATCTGTCATTGGTCTCTGCACACATCATTTATGCTATATATTTAGCCGTTGTGAAATGGTTTCATTCAGACTTTGGTCCAGATTCGAAATGGTCAAGTTGGATGTACTGATTGTCGGCATTCGTGGATGATGTGTGGAGTTCTGGGTTGGAGTTTGTTGAGTGTTGTTGATTTGTGGAGCGGATGTTGTGGTTAAATGGTTGTTTGCTTGGCTGTTTAGTAGTGTAGTGATGTGAGATTGTGGTTCGGGATTGGTAATGTTGTGAGTTGGACTGTGAGTTGGTGTGTTGTGGTGTTGAGTGGTTGTCTGAGTGGTGGTTACGGTAGGGTGTGGGATGGTTCTGCGGGCAGCTTAGGCTCTGACAGAAATACTGTACCTGTTGTTGTCACATTTTTGATGCCAGTTTGGCCTATGTTTTGACAAGCCATAGTTGTCTGATTGAGCAATCTTGTACCTAGTCTGGTTTTCATGCCTCAGCTGACATTTGCATCGGTTTCTGAGTTGGCTTCGCTTGCTGCTACTGATATTTCGTCTTCATGTCCGAAGTTGTATGTGTCCTGGATTGGAATGTATTGGAATGGATGATCTGAGTTCGAGATGGTGATGTGTGTTGTGAGACTGTGTGTCGAGTGAGTGGAGATGTGTGTTGGTGATTTCTGGATGGGGGTGAGTGGTTGTTAGTATGTGTGTTGCTGGTGTTTTTGCTAGAGTGTGTCTGGTGGTTGTAGATTGGTGTTATGGTGTTGTTGGTTGTTGGATGTTGAGAGTGGTAGCTGGCTGGTGTAGTGTTGGTGTGACTGTGGATGCTTGTACTAGTGATGTGGGATTGTGGTTCTGGCTGTTGGCACTAGGTTTGCAGCATTCAACTGTCCTGAATTAAGCACATTAGTTCCGTGGTCCTCATTTTGTTCCTGCCCATTTCCATTTCACTTACTTCAAGTCTGTTGATTGTCGGGGGGGTCTCTACCATTCAATTTGCATTGCTGCTTGCAGTTTGTTGCTGTTTAGTTTGTTCGAGTGTCAAGCTTGGACGGTGAATCTACATTCTGAATGTGTCTGGGGTGAATGTGAGACGTGGTGTTGCTTGAACGATGTGTCTGGTGTGGTTGTGGATTTGTGGAGAGTTGTGAGAGGTAGTGTTTGGTTGGTTCTGTGGTGGTTGTTCTGTAGTGGTTGTTTGTGGCGTTGGTGTTGTGAGTAGTGGATTTTGTGGGTAGTTTCTGGTGTTCTGTACGTTTGTTGATTTCTATGGATGAATTTTCTGTGCTGTGTTTGGTGTTTTGTTTAGTTGGTTGTATGTTTTTTGGGTTCTGTTACTTGTTAATGTATTGTATTGTGTTGTACTGGTTATGTTTCGTGGTTGTACATGGTGAGTGTGTCGTTGTTCATGTTGTCTGGTCGGGTGCTGTTCTTGTAGTCTGGGTGAGTGGTTGCGAGCATGGTACAATTCATGTGCAACGGTACTAATTTTGAATCTCTTTTTTTGCAAAGAGCAGGAGGGGCACAGCTAGGAGATGGAGTGGTGATGTTGGGTGTTGGTGTTGGTATTGGTGTTCCTGCACAGTATTTCTTCTTGTCATCATCAACCTTCCAGTGGGGAGCCATTTCGCTACAGGAAGAAATGATCTTACCACTTGGCAGGCGGCATTCATCTGATTTGTTATTTGTGCATGTACCTGGAAGACATCAAATGTAACCAGATAAGAAAGGTGTGAGCCACTGGCAAAGTGCACAACATATTAAGTTAACATCAAATTCAAAACTGATAAGCACAGTACAAGGATCAAACACCTTGTAAGTTTAGATCGCTTGATCTAAACTCAGAGTACATCATTTTTTTGAGTTTACTTAATAACTGTTTATGTAAGATTAAAATTATAAAACAAAAATTAGCTCATTGCAGTATTAAGCATTTGAGCATATTTGTTAGAAGCAGAGTAAAGTTATATAAAAAAAGTAACAATGTATGAAACCCCAATTCTCCCTAAATCCATTTACTTTACTTAGAGGAATTTCACTCGATGATAAGCTTGAATAACTATGAGGCTCAGGGAATAAACATAGGAAGAGAGCGAGGAAGAGGATTAATGCATCTATCTTACCGCACTGTCCTTCAGTATTATTGCCAAATTTGCTGAATGGGAGTTTCACTGAGAAGATCATCCCGCTGAAAGTGATGGTAACTCCAATCTCACGTATTTCAACAACCATGTTGATGCCAAGCATGGAAACAGAAATGCCATCTTTCACAAAGCCTGGTTTGACAACTGATTTATTGAAGATAATCTGCATATGGGGTTAAAATTACATCACCGCTGGAGTCATTTTTTTTAGACACATATTTTAAAACAATAGGTTTTCTAATCTTTATAATCATATAATTTCACAATGATCTATCCCATGTTCCTCCTATCCCACCTGACTCTCTTATAATAACTCTTTAAAAAAATTGTCCTTTCTGTGTTGCTTTGCAGTCCCCGAATCACTTATCTGTGGTCCTGCTCAATTAGCACTGTTATTCAATTGGTTGTATTCGATCTGGGCAAGCTCTGCTCTAGTACACATCATTTTAAGGCCAAAGATGAAAATATATTTTGCATCTTTTTCCTTATAAAAATGACAAGGGGGTAATTTTTTTAAGCTGGAGAAATATTCATGCCATTCTGTTAGAATCTCTAATTTTTGTATAATCACAATGGACCAAACCATGAAGGGTCTCTAGCACAGGGAGAGTTCCTGGAACTCATACTGAAATAAAAATGTCACCCATCATTTTATATAATGACTTTTTTCATCTTTAAATTAAGCTATTTCTTGCATTTACCACATACACATTCCAGGGACTAACAAAAGGTATGGGGCCCTTGGTTGGTGATACTGTTCTTCGGAAATTATTTCTGTATTAGGAACATAACTCCTTTCTTATTTGATTGGGATGGAGGAGCGAGAGTTGCAGATCCTCACAAACCATTCTATTTTCATTGGGAATCATTGGGTTACATTTTACAATATGCCCTATGCTATCTCAGGCTGTGCCTAATGAGTGTTTGGTACAGATCTACACACATATTTGCATTTCCCCTCCACCATCCTGGACTATCTGAGTGCCAGGTCTGCCCCCAAAATAAAGTAGGGTTGCATGAGGCCACTTCTAATTTTCATCAATTGCCAACAACAATTTAGGATTACTCGGGTAAATGGATTCTGTAGTTCATCTCCTCTTTAGCCACATCTGCTTTGCCAGCAAATAGGAACGGAGTGGAGAAGGAGCTATGAAGGAGTCCATTCAGCTAGCTAACATGGACTGGGTGCTGGTTTTCCCCATCAGGGGAGAACTCGTCTTCTAGTGTACATTTGCGCACCTTTGTATTTATCTTTTGTGCAGAACACACGAGTTTGCATCAGACAGAAATCCCTGAGGAGCAAGCATTTCCACTACCAGTCTCACAAAAAATTGTGTCTTAATTGAATAAAAAAATAGAACATCTTGTTTAATTCACCTGCGTCAATGACATATCCCATGGGCTGGTGTCTCTTGCTGGAACTCATAATCTAATCTTGAACTTACAAAAGCACATGTCCCCTTGTCTTTGAACCACCAAACACTTAGGAATTTACCTCTGTCAAATGCATCCACTTTTTCCATAACTTTGTATTTTTCCACTACAGATAGCTCTAACTCCCTAAGCCGACTATAATGCGTTCGCTTAATGAGAATCAGAGCCATCCTATCCATAGGATGAATTGGGGCAGCTGCCACAGACCCAACACTTTTGGGGGCTCCATGGCAGCCATCCCGACCATCCTATGGATGCGAGGGACCTGGGGGGGATCACGGGGTCTGGCGCATAGGCAGCAGAGGCCCCCCGCCATGCAGGCAGTGGGAGCCAGAGTGGCCTGGCAGCCTTCCCTGCACCACTGCTCCCTGCCATGCTGCTCTCTCCCAGCTGGTTGTGCTCATCTTCTCAGTGGCAGCAGGAAGCAGAGCACTCCAGCTCCACGATACTCCACTTCTCATTGCTGCAGAGAAGCGGGGTGCTGTGGGTTAGGAGAATGGTGGGGAAGGATTCCGGCTCCCGCTGCCTGCATGGTAGAGTATAGGGGGAGGACAAACCCTGCTGCCACTGCATCAAGCCCCCTGTAATCTGGCCCGCATTGCTCAGGAGAGAAGAATAGGAGGTAAGGGCAGGATGGAGCCAATGGGGGGGGGGCTGCCTTGTGCCTGGGGCACAGGGTGGGGGGGAGGGTTGCTCCAGGTCACATGCCCCACTTGGAGCAGCCCCAATGAGAACTGGCATTATCTTTTTTATTCTATGATATCCTCTGCCTATGCCATTTCTATGCTACAATGAACACAGATGGACTCAATATTAGACATGTGGTTGAGTCAAATGCCTGTATATCTTATTTCTGTTTAGCTGAAATAGAAAGCTTAATAGAAACCCTGCAAACACTTTAAAGAATGATATTTTACCTTATTAGTCATTGCTCCATTAGAGAGTTCACGTGTCATCACCACCTGGGTAGTATTGTAGTAAACAATAATGGCGTGTGGACAGGAAAGACCATCTTCCGCATCGCAGAAGTAATTGTCAATGTCAATACGGAAGTTGCCATATTTAGGGGTAATCTGCTTCACGAGGACATACGTACAGTTGTCAAGGAATGTGTAATATTTTCCATCGAATGTAATGTAGTGAGGGTCACCCCAGCCACTACAGACGCCTGGTAAAGAGGAAAAATGTAGCTGCTGAGACTAAAATAGGTTTACAAGAAAGAGTTCAGAAAGATAAGCCAGTAACACAACCTTCTAGCTAGCCCTGGAACCATAAGAACCAAATTCCCACATATTCCATTTAATTGTTTTCTATATTTTCAGTGATGTTCTCTCTTAATTTGTCACTTACATTCACATTCATAGTGGTAACAGCAGCCATCCTCACTGAAGACCTTCACTGGTGGGTACCCATTGGCACAGGTAATTTTCTCTACAGGTGGGCATTTCACTTGCTGGATAGCAATTTTGTTGTTTCCCTCGCAAGTTGCAGTGGTGCAGTTGGATAACTTCCATGTTTCACCTATCTGTTAAAAAACAAAGAATTGGTGTCATAAGAGCTTGGAATTAGGTTTGAGCTTTATACAGATTTTTAGTTCCAAAATGCTAAGATGCTTGCAATGTTTGTGAAGTTATTTTTCTTATAATGTACGCCTTCTTTGTTATAATGCAATCCTTCTTCCTTGCTTGTTGTGCAGGACATTTTGCCTAAGGATGGACAGTAGTGGCACCATTTTTTTGCTCTCACTTTCTACGGCAATTCAATCCAAAGTGGTTAATCGTTGAAAATGTCATAATTAAAAAAAATTGAAAACAGACCATTATAAAGAAAAGGGTTAGGCAACCCTGATGACAGACTTTGATTCCACTCTGACTTATGATAATAGTCCTAATGCTTTTGTGTCTGTGGGAAAAAGACTTAAGACTAAACCCTTGCAGTCTTGCACTACGTGGTAATGTGGTGTTCCAAAGTATAGTCTGGTTTCTTGGCCACACCGTGCCACAGAAATTCTCAGGAAGGCAGGGGAGGTTCTGTAGCTTCCTTTGTACCCTAAATCTGGACTGTGGCAAGAGGATAGGAGTTCATAACCCTACACGTTCCTTGCAGAATCCTTGTAGATGACACCAGTGCACTGGTGTGTGCACAGAACTTCCATTATTTTTCATATGTGAGGAAAAACATTCTGTTGAGACTCAGCCATGGGTAAACATACATGATCAACAAAGCCCAAAGATCTCCTTCTGAAGATCCTGTTTTATACTGCAGAAAGTGAGCTGCCAGACAGGATATGAGCAACCCATGTCAGCATGAAAGGTCTTTCCCCGATGATGATCAGAGTGGTGGGAAGTGACAACCCTCTCAAGCTCCCACCTATACCCACGTTGCAGAGGTAATTGTTGAAGGTGTGTTTTATCCTACAGGAGCCATATTCCCCTTGTTGTACCTGCTTCATGTATGATAACCCAGCCTAAAGCACTTCATGAGAGAGTGAGAGCTTGGGTTATGCAAAGAGATGTTGGTCAGGGCACAGAGGAGATTACCACACCCTAAACTTCGCTGGGTTACTGAGCAGAGTAGGCCCAAAGTGTGGAAAAATCTGTGTCCAGAGCATACTCAAGATTTATCAGACCAGTGTAGAGCTGATAAACACAGGAGAAAGAGGCATCCCCATCCCTTACTCCAGTGAAGAGAAAGGACAAGACTGGCCATTACAGAATGGAGAGAATAAAGAGATATACATTGCAATGAAATATTTTGGAAGATTAATTCTCTTTCAAATTAGTAGGTACCAACTTGCACAAATGAACATGTAATATTGAGATTTGCCTACAAGTGTTTTATACCAATTTTGCATAAACTGGGGCACACGGTCTACTATGAGAATGCATAGAATCACAGAAGATTAGGGTTGGAAGAGATCTCAGGAGGTTATCTAATCCAACCGCCGGCTCAAAGCAGGACCAGCCCCAACTAAATCATTCCAGCCAGAGTTTTGTCAAACCTCACCTTAAAAACTTCTAAGGATGAAGATTCCACCACCATCTTAGGCTACACATTCCAGTGTTTCACCACCCTCTTAGTGAAATAGTATTCCCAAATAGCCAACCTAGACCTCCCCCACTCTAAATTGAGATGGTTGCTTCTTGTTTTGTTATCTACTGCCAGAATAGCCTGGTTTCATCCTTTTTGAAACTCCCCTTCAGGCAGTTGAAGACTCCTATGAAATCCCCCCTCACTCTTCTCGAGACTAAATAATTCCCAATTCCATCGGCCTCTGATACAAATCATGTGCCACAGCCCCCTAAACCTTTTCATTGCCCTCTGTTGCACTCTGTCCAATTTGTTCATATACTTTCTGTAATGGGGGCCCCAAAATGGGACACAGTACTCCGCATGTGGCCTCACCAGTGCCAAATTTAGGGGAATAATCACTTTCCTCAATCTGCTGGCAGTGCTTCTATTAATGCAGCCCAATATGCAGTTGACACACTGTTGACTCATATCCAGCTTCTCGTCTGCTGTAATCCTGAGATCCTTTTCTGCACGACAGCTGCTGAGCCAATCAAACCCCAACCTGTAGCAGTACATGGAATCCTTCCATCCTAAGTGTAAGACTCTGCACTTGTCATTCTTGAACCTCATCACATTACTTTTGACCCAATACCCCAATTTGTCTAGGTCACTCTGGACCCTATCCCTACCCTCCAGCATATCTACCTGTCCTGCAGCTTTGTGTCATCTACCAACTGCATGAGGATGCAAGCCAGCCCATCATCCAGATCATTAGTGAGTAGTTTAAGATGGTCTTTAAGTTTTAAATATTTTATATTATACTTTCCAGTGACTCCAATTATTTTTAAAGGTATTGTCCGGGTTGTACAAGAAGGTAAGAGGTAGATACCTTTCTGGGAGGTTTAGCATCTGGACACCCAATTACAGTGGTAGAACTAACTGTTGTAGTAGGAGTTGTAGTTGGTAAAGAGGTTGAAGTTGTAGGTGTAGTTGTTGTTGCTGGAGTTGTTGAATTACATGGCCCCTTAATTCGCTCCACTGAACATGATTTATTACAAATGGCATAAAATATACATCCATCCTTGTCTATTTTGCTGTAAATCAATTCACCTATAAAACATATAAGAATACAAAGAATACAAAATACACAAACAAAACAAAAAATAACTTACAAATGCTTTAGTAAAAAGAGACTGTAAAATTGTCAACTAGAAGATTCACCTAGTGTTGCTTGAGCCTCAGCTCAATTAATTTTTGTTTTTCTTCATAGAAATCATTGCTCTGGGATGGGGCTCGGAATAAGGTGTTCCCTATGCAGGCTTCCCCGGAGAGAAAGGACTACCCTAGCCCTTTCTCACTGCAGAAGCTTGGGGCCAGGTGAGAGGTGCTTCTCCATGGACAATGCAGCTCCAGCAGGTACAGCTGAGAAAGGAGTTCATGTCCTCTGGCTGAGGTGCATCCAGGTTCGTCTGCTCCCCTACATTCCCCAGCCAGATTGAGAGGAATGGAGAAAACTGCACTTTTCCCTCGCTCTATGTCCCATATGAATGGGGGGGAAAGGAGCTTCTACCCCCTGGCATCCCTAAAGGGCACCTGGGGATGGGAGCCTCAGGGCTGGAGCAATCCCAGATGGGGGTAGATGCTCCATGCCAGCCTTTACCCTTGCTTGGAGATTCTGTCTCTTCTCTGTATGGTTTTATGCATCCCCGTATGCATCAGGGTAGGGAAGTGTCAGGCTCCTCCCCCAATCAATTTGCAAATTTGGTGATCCTAGCTCTTACTGTTTGCAAGGAGTTATTTTTGTGTGTCCCCGTACAAATCGGGAAAGGAGGAGGCTTCAGCCTCACTCTTACCCCACACAACCACATGCTTGCCTTATTTTAAGTCATGATAAGAGGAAGCTGCATACCAAATCTGGTGATTCTGGCTCTAACTATACAGGAGGAGTTCATGAACAAACGGATGGAGAAATAGACAAATTATCTCGGTCGCTCACAGACAAGCACTCTCAAACATACAATATATAGAATATTCCAATCTGCACTTTAAAAATCCACTCACGAAGCTACGAAAAATATCAATATTAAATGAAAATCAGTGGATTGTAAAACACTTACCAGAGGCATAGACAACATCCCCAATTTGGCAAAAGCAGGGTGTGGTTCTGGAGACTGGTGATGTTGTGGGAGTTTCTGTGGGAGGCAGAGTAGTGCTTCTGCTTACGCTTGATCGTAGAGTGGAGATTGTTGTGGTGGTTGGTGATGTTGTGGACATTGGTGATGTTGTGGCGGTCACATAAGAAGTTGCTGTGCTTGGGCTTGTGGTGGTAGTGATTGAAGATGTTTCAGAAGTGGTAGTCTCTGGTGGTTTGGTAACTGTTGGTGGAGTGGTAGATGTGACTCTGGTGATTGTTTCTGTGACTGTTGTTGGTGTACGTGTAGTTGTGATGGTGGGAGTTGTAGTTCTGACTGGGCACTTAGGGTTTTCTTGACAGCACAAAACACGTACCTGATAATTTAAGCACATTTTATGTTTCCCAGTTTGGTCCTCATTTTTGCACACCAGCCCGTAGTTCACATTGCACTGCACAACTTGACCAATCTGGTTGATGCTGAGGTCTGGGTGGTTTTCTGCCCTACACTCAATATTTTCAGGCTTTCTGCAGATTGCTGCTCCTGCTGCTTTTATGTTGTCATAGGTTTCAAAGTCTCCTTCTTTTGGTCCGGGAGAGGGAAAATCAACATCAAACCATTCGGACCATGTGCATATCGGCTGACATGGTGTAGTTGAAGAAATGGTTGTTCCTGGAGTTGTGGAGACTGGTGATGTTGTGGGAGTTTCTTTGGGAGGCAGAGTAGTGCTAACTGTTGTGCTTCTGCGTGGCGTTGTTCCTGGAGTGGAGGCTGTTGTGGTGGTTGGGGATGTTGAGGAGATTGGTGATGTTGTGGTGGTTATATAAGAAGTCGTTGTGCTTGGGCTTGTAGTGATAGTGATTGGAGATGTTGCAGAAGTGGTAGTCTCTGGTGGTTCGGGAACTGTTGTTGGAGTGGTAGATGTGACTCTGGTGGTTGTTTCTGTGACTGTTGGTGGTGGTGTATGTGCAGTAGTGATGGTGGGAGCTGTGGTTCTGACTGGGCACTTAGGGTTTTCTTGACAGCACAAAACACGTACCTGATAATTTAAGCACATTTTATGTTTCCCAGTTTGGTCCTCATTTTTGCACACCAGCCCGTAGTTCACATTGCACTGTACAACTTGACCAATCTGGTTGATGCTGAGGTCTGGGTGGCTTTCTGCCCTACACTCAATATTTTCAGGCTTTCTGCAAATTGCTGCTCCCGCTGCTTTTATGTTGTCATAGGTTTCAAAGTCTCCTTCATTTGGTCCGGGAGAGGGAAAATCAACATCAAACCATTCAGACCATGTGCATATCGGCTGACATGGTGTAGTTGAAGAAATGGTTGTTCCTGGAGTTGTGGAGACTGGTGATGTTGTAGGAGATTCTGTGGGAGGCAGAGTAGTGGTCACTGTTGTGCTTCTACTTGTGCTTGTTCCTGTAGTGGAGGTTGTTGAGGTGGTTAGTGATATTGTGGAGACGGATGATGTGGTTGTTACAAAACGAGTCGTTGTGCTTGGGCTTGTAGTGGTAGTGATTGGAGACGTTTCAGAAGTGGTAGTCTCTGGTGGTTCAGGAACTGTTGTTGGAGTGGTAGATGTGACTCTGGTGGTTGTTTCTGTGACTGTTGTTGGTGGTGTACGTGTAGTTGTGGTGGTGGGAGTTGTGGTTCTGACTGGGCACTTAGGGTCTTCTTGACAGCACAAAACACGTACCTGATAATTTAAGCACATTTTATGTTTCCCAGTTTGGTCCTCATTTTTGCACACCAGCCCATAGTTCACATTGCACTGCACAACTTGACCAATCTGGTTGATGCTGAGGTCTGGGTGGTTTTCTGCCCTACACTCAATATTTTCAGGCTTTCTGCAGATTGCTGCTCCTGCTGCTTTTATGTTGTCATAGGTTTCAAAGTCTCCTTCTTTTGGTCCGGGAGAGGGAAAATCAACATCAAACCATTCGGACCATGTGCATATCAGCTGACATGGTGTAGTTGAAGAAATGGTTGTTCCTGGAGTTGTGGAGACTGGTGATGTTGTGGGAGTTTCTTTGGGAGGCAGAGTAGCGCTAACTGTTGTGCTTCTGCGTGGCGTTGTTCCTGGAGTGGAGGCTGTTGTGGTGGTTGGGGATGTTGAGGAGATTGGTGATGTTGTGGTGGTTATATAAGAAGTCGTTGTGCTTGGGCTTGTAGTGGTAGTGATTGGAGATGTTGCAGAAGTGGTAGTCTCTGGTGGTTCGGGAACTGTTGTTGGAGTGGTAGATGTGACTCTGGTGGTTGTTTCTGTGACTGTTGGTGGTGGTGTATGTGCAGTAGTGATGGTGGGAGCTGTGGTTCTGACTGGGCACTTAGGGTTTTCTTGACAGCACAAAACACGTACCTGATAATTTAAGCACATTTTATGTTTCCCAGTTTGGTCCTCATTTTTGCACACCAGCCCGTAGTTCACATTGCACTGTACAACCTGACCAATCTGGTTGATGCTGAGGTCTGGGTGGCTTTCTGCCCTACACTCAATATTTTCAGGCTTTCTGCAAATTGCTGCTCCCGCTGCTTTTATGTTGTCATAGGTTTCAAAGTCTCCTTCATTTGGTCCGGGAGAGGGAAAATCAACATCAAACCATTCAGACCATGTGCATATCGGCTGACATGGTGTAGTTGAAGAAATGGTTGTTCCTGGAGTTGTGGAGACTGGTGATGTTGTAGGAGATTCTGTGGGAGGCAGAGTAGTGGTCACTGTTGTGCTTCTACTTGTGCTTGTTCCTGTAGTGGAGGTTGTTGAGGTGGTTAGTGATATTGTGGAGACGGATGATGTGGTTGTTACAAAACGAGTCGTTGTGCTTGGGCTTGTAGTGGTAGTGATTGGAGACGTTTCAGAAGTGGTAGTCTCTGGTGGTTCAGGAACTGTTGTTGGAGTGGTAGATGTGACTCTGGTGGTTGTTTCTGTGACTGTTGTTGGTGGTGTACGTGTAGTTGTGGTGGTGGGAGTTGTGGTTCTGACTGGGCACTTAGGGTTTTCTTGACAGCACAAAACACGTACCTGATAATTTAAGCACATTTTATGTTTCCCAGTTTGGTCCTCATTTTTGCACACCAGCCCATAGTTCACATTGCACTGCACAACTTGACCAATCTGGTTGATGCTGAGGTCTGGGTGGTTTTCTGCCCTACACTCAATATTTTCAGGCTTTCTGCAGATTGCTGCTCCTGCTGCTTTTATGTTGTCATAGGTTTCAAAGTCTCCTTCTTTTGGTCCGGGAGAGGGAAAATCAACATCAAACCATTCGGACCATGTGCATATCAGCTGACATGGTGTAGTTGAAGAAATGGTTGTTCCTGGAGTTGTGGAGACTGGTGATGTTGTGGGAGTTTCTTTGGGAGGCAGAGTAGCGCTAACTGTTGTGCTTCTGCGTGGCGTTGTTCCTGGAGTGGAGGCTGTTGTGGTGGTTGGGGATGTTGAGGAGATTGGTGATGTTGTGGTGGTTATATAAGAAGTCGTTGTGCTTGGGCTTGTAGTGGTAGTGATTGGAGATGTTGCAGAAGTGGTAGTCTCTGGTGGTTCGGGAACTGTTGTTGGAGTGGTAGATGTGACTCTGGTGGTTGTTTCTGTGACTGTTGGTGGTGGTGTATGTGCAGTAGTGATGGTGGGAGCTGTGGTTCTGACTGGGCACTTAGGGTTTTCTTGACAGCACAAAACACGTACCTGATAATTTAAGCACATTTTATGTTTCCCAGTTTGGTCCTCATTTTTGCACACCAGCCCGTAGTTCACATTGCACTGTACAACTTGACCAATCTGGTTGATGCTGAGGTCTGGGTGGCTTTCTGCCCTACACTCAATATTTTCAGGCTTTCTGCAAATTGCTGCTCCCGCTGCTTTTATGTTGTCATAGGTTTCAAAGTCTCCTTCATTTGGTCCGGGAGAGGGAAAATCAACATCAAACCATTCAGACCATGTGCATATCGGCTGACATGGTGTAGTTGAAGAAATGGTTGTTCCTGGAGTTGTGGAGACTGGTGATGTTGTAGGAGATTCTGTGGGAGGCAGAGTAGTGGTCACTGTTGTGCTTCTACTTGTGCTTGTTCCTGTAGTGGAGGTTGTTGAGGTGGTTAGTGATATTGTGGAGACGGATGATGTGGTTGTTACAAAACGAGTCGTTGTGCTTGGGCTTGTAGTGGTAGTGATTGGAGACGTTTCAGAAGTGGTAGTCTCTGGTGGTTCAGGAACTGTTGTTGGAGTGGTAGATGTGACTCTGGTGGTTGTTTCTGTGACAGTTGGTGGTGGTGGTGTACGTGAAGTTGTGGTGGTAATAGTTGTTGTTCTGATTGAGCACTTAGGGTTTTCTTGACAGCACAAAACACGTACCTGATAATTTAAACACATTTCATTTTTCCCAGTTTGGTCCTCATTTTTGCACACCAGCCCATAATTCACATCACACTGTACAACTTGACCAAGTTTGTCGATGCTGAGGTCTGGGTGATTTTCTGCCCTACATTCAATATTTTCAGGCTTTCTGCAGATTGTCGCTCCTGCTGCTTTTATGTTGTCATAGGTTTCAAAGTCTCCTTCTTTTGGTCCAACAAATGGGAAATCAACATCAAACCATTCAGACCATGTGCATATCGGCTGACATGGTGTAGTGGAAGAAATGGTTGTTCCTGGAGTTGTGGAGACTGGTGATATTGTGGGAGATTCTGTGGGAGGCAGAGTAGTGGTAACTGTTGTGCTTCTGCTTGTGCTTGTTCCTGGAGTGGAGGTTGTTGAGGTGGTTGTTGATATTGTGGAGACGGGTGATGTTGTGGTGGTTACAAAATGAGTTGTTGTGCTTGGGCTTTTAGTGGTCGTGATTGGAGATGTTTCAGAAGTGGTAGCCTCTGGTGGTTCGGTAACTGTTGTTGGAGTGGTAGATGTGACACTGGTGGTTGTTTCTATGACTGTTGTTGGTGGTGTACGTGTAGTAGTGGTGGTGGAGGCTGTGGTTCTGACTGGGCACTTAGGGTTTTCTTGACAGCACAAAACACGTACCTGATAATTTAAGCACATTTTATGTTTCCCAGTTTGGTCCTCATTTTTGCACACCAGCCCATAGTTCACATTGCACTGTACAACTTGACCAATCTGGTTGATGCTGAGGTCTGGGTGGCTTTCTGCCCTACACTCAATATTTTCAGGCTTTCTGCAGATTGCTGCTCCTGCTGCTTTTATGTTGTCATAGGTTTCAAAGTCTCCTTCTTTTGGTCCGGGAGAGGGAAAATCAGCATCAAACCATTCGGACCATGTGCATATCGGCTGACATGGTGTAGTGGAAGAAATGGTTGTTCCTGGAGCTGTGGAGACTGGTGATGTTGTGGGAGATTCTGTGGGAGGCAGAGTAGTGGTAGCTGTTGTGCTTCTGCTTGGCATTGTTCCTGGAGTAGAGGTTGTTGTGGTGGTTGGGGAAGTTGAGGAGATTGGTGATGTTGTGGTGGTTATATAAGAAGTCGTTGTGCTTGGGCTGGTGGTGGTAGTTGTTGGAGATGTTTCAGAAGTGGAAATCTCTGGCAGTTCTGAGACTGTTGTTGGAGTGGTAGATGTGACTCTGGTGGTTGTTTCTGTGATAGTTGGTGGTGGTGGTGTACGTGAAGTTGTGGTGGATAACAGTTGTTGTTCTGACTGAGCACTTAGGGTTTTCTTGACAGCACAAAACACGTACCTGATAATTTAAACACATTTCATTTTTCCCAGTTTGGTCCTCATTTTTGCACACCAGCCCATAATTCACATCACACTGTACAACTTGACCAAGTTTGTCGATGCTGAGGTCTGGGTGATTTTCTGCCCTACACTCAATATTTTCAGGCTTTCTGCAGATTGCTGCTCCTGCTGCTTTTATGTTGTCATAGGTTTCAAAGTCTCCTTCTTTTGGTCCAACAAATGGGAAATCAACATCAAACCATTCAGACCATGTGCATATCGGCTGACATGGTGTAGTGGAAGAAATGGTTGTTCCTGGAGTTGTGGAGACTGGTGATGTTGTGGGAGATTCTGTGGGAGGCAGAGTAGTGGTAACTGTTGTGCTTCTGCTTGTGCTTGTTCCTGGAGTGGAGGTTGTTGAGGTGGTTGGTGATATTGTGGAGACGGGTGATGTTGTGGTGATTACAAAATGAGTTGTTGTGCTTGGGCTTGTAGTGGTAGTGATTGGAGATGTTTCAGAAGTGGTAGCCTCTGGTGGTTCGGTAACTGTTGTTGGAGTGGTAGATGTGACACTGGTGGTTGTTTCTATGACTGTTGTTGGTGGTGTACGTGTAGTAGTGGTGGTGGAGGCTGTGGTTCTGACTGGGCACTTAGGGTTTTCTTGACAGCACAAAACACGTACCTGATAATTTAAGCACATTTTATGTTTCCCAGTTTGGTCCTCATTTTTGCACACCAGCCCATAGTTCACATTGCACTGTACAACTTGACCAATCTGGTTGATGCTGAGGTCTGGGTGGCTTTCTGCCCTACACTCAATATTTTCAGGCTTTCTGCAGATTGCTGCTCCTGCTGCTTTTATGTTGTCATAGGTTTCAAAGTCTCCTTCTTTTGGTCCGGGAGAGGGAAAATCAGCATCAAACCATTCGGACCATGTGCATATCGGCTGACATGGTGTAGTGGAAGAAATGGTTGTTCCTGGAGCTGTGGAGACTGGTGATGTTGTGGGAGATTCTGTGGGAGGCAGAGTAGTGGTAGCTGTTGTGCTTCTGCTTGGCATTGTTCCTGGAGTAGAGGTTGTTGTGGTGGTTGGGGAAGTTGAGGAGATTGGTGATGTTGTGGTGGTTATATAAGAAGTCGTTGTGCTTGGGCTGGTGGTGGTAGTTGTTGGAGATGTTTCAGAAGTGGAAATCTCTGGCAGTTCTGAGACTGTTGTTGGAGTGGTAGATGTGACTCTGGTGGTTGTTTCTGTGATAGTTGGTGGTGGTGGTGTACGTGAAGTTGTGGTGATAACAGTTGTTGTTCTGACTGAGCACTTAGGGTTTTCTTGACAGCACAAAACACGTACCTGATAATTTAAACACATTTCATTTTTCCCAGTTTGGTCCTCATTTTTGCACACCAGCCCATAATTCACATCACACTGTACAACTTGACCAAGTTTGTCGATGCTGAGGTCTGGGTGATTTTCTGCCCTACACTCAATATTTTCAGGCTTTCTGCAGATTGCTGCTCCTGCTGCTTTTATGTTGTCATAGGTTTCAAAGTCTCCTTCTTTTGGTCCAACAAATGGGAAATCAACATCAAACCATTCAGACCATGTGCATATCGGCTGACATGGTGTAGTGGAAGAAATGGTTGTTCCTGGAGTTGTGGAGACTGGTGATGTTGTGGGAGATTCTGTGGGAGGCAGAGTAGTGGTAACTGTTGTGCTTCTGCTTGTGCTTGTTCCTGGAGTGGAGGTTGTTGAGGTGGTTGGTGATATTGTGGAGACGGGTGATGTTGTGGTGATTACAAAATGAGTTGTTGTGCTTGGGCTTGTAGTGGTAGTGATTGGAGATGTTTCAGAAGTGGTAGTCTCTGGTGGTTCGGTAACTGTTGTTGGAGTGGTAGATGTGACTCTGGTGGTTGTTTCTGTGACTGTTGGTGGTGGTGAACGTGTAGTAGTGGTGGTGGGAGTTGTGGTTCTGACTGGGCACTTAGGGTCTTCTTGACAGCACAAAACACGTACCTGATAATTTAAGCACATTTTATGTTTCCCAGTTTGGTCCTCATTTTTGCACACCAGCCCATAGTTCACATTGCACTGTACAACTTGACCAATCTGGTTGATGCTGAGGTCTGGGTGGCTTTCTGCCCTACACTCAATATTTTCAGGCTTTCTGCAGATTGCTGCTCCTGCTGCTTTTATGTTGTCATAGGTTTCAAAGTCTCCTTCATTTTGTCCGGGAGAGGGAAAATCAGCATCAAACCATTCGGACCATGTGCATATCGGCTGACATGGTGTAGTTGAAGAAATGGTTGTTCCTGGAGTTGTGGAGACTGGTGAGGATGTGGGAGATTCTGCAGGAGGCAGAGTAGTGGTAACTGTTGTGCTTCTGCTTGTGCTTATTCCTGGAGTGGAGGTTGTTGAGGTGGTTGGTGATATTGTGGAGACGGGTGATGTGGTTGTTACAAAACGAGTCGTTGTGCTTGGGCTGGTGGTGGTAGTTATTGGAGATGTTTCAGAAGTGGTAGTCTCTGGTGGTTCGGTAACCGTTGTTGGAGTGGTAGATGTGACTCTGGTGGTTGTTTCTGTGACTGTTGGTGGTGCTGGTGTACGTGTAGTAGTGGTGGTGGGAGTTGTGGTTCTGACTGGGCACTTAGGGTTTTCTTGACAGCACAAAACACGTACCTGATAATTTAAGCACATTTTATGTTTCCCAGTTTGGTCCTCATTTTTGCACACTAGCCCATAGTTCACATTGCACTGTACAACTTGACCAATCTGGTTGATGCTGAGGTCTGGGTGGCTTTCTGCCCTACACTCAATATTTTCAGGCTTTCTACAGATTGCTGCTCCTGCTGCTTTTATGTTGTCATAGGTTTCAAAGTCTCCTTCTTTTGGTCCGGGAGAGGGAAAATCAACATCAAACCATTCGGACCATGTGCATATCGGCTGACATGGTGTAGTTGAAGAAATGGTTGTTCCTGGAGTTGTGGATACTGGTGATGTTGTGGGAGATTCTGTGGGACGCAGAGTAGTGGTAACTGTTGTGCTTCTGCTTGTGCTTGTTCCTGTAATGGTGGTTGTTGTGGTTGTTGGAGATGTTGTGGAGATTGGTGATATTGTCATGACTGGAGTAGTTTCTGGTGTTATTGTACTCCTCAGTGTACTTGTTTTTGTTGTACTTTCTATTGGCGTAGTAGAATATTTCTGTACAGGCTGTGTTTGGTGTTTTGTCGTTGTCTGCAGTTGTGTAATGATTTTTTTTGTGGTTGCTGTTGAACTTGATTTTAATGTAGTTGTTGTAGGTGTTGTTGTTGTTACTGTCGTTATTGCGGGTGAGGTGGTTGTTACCATAGGTGTAGTGGGTTGGGTCGTTCTCACTGAAGTTGTAGTGAGGGGGGTGGTTGTTTCTGTTGTACTCCCTGGGGTGACTGTTACTGTAGTTGTAGTGGGTGAAGTGGTTGCTGAGCATGGTACAATTACATGTGTGCAACACTGAATTTTGATCTCGTAATTATAGCAGATTGGTGGACTTTGATCTTTGTTATAACATATCATTCCCTTTGTTTTGCTACATACTACATTTTGCTTCAGCTCATTTAATGGTGTGTTAGGGAACCTTTCTGCTCTGCATTCAACAGCCTTTGGAGCTTTACACACTTTGTATCCTTTTGCTCTGATGTTCTTAAATGTATCAAAATCTCCATCATTGATACCAGATCCAGGGTAACTTACATCATACCACTGTGACCATTCACATACTTCTTTAGTGCAAGTTGTCGTGGCTGTTGTCATTTCTGAGGTTGTAGTTATTCCTGGAATAGTTGTTACCATTATTGATGATGTAGGTTTTTGTGTTATAGTTGGTGTAATAGTTGCAGCAGTTGTAGTTTCAGTTCTTAGTGTAGTGGGCATACTTACTGTTGTTGAACTTATAGTACGAGCATAAGGAGTTGTCACAGTTGCAGGAGTTTCTGTTGTTGTGCCTGTGGTGGTTGTAGTTTGCGTGGTTGTGGTTGTTAAAGGAGTAGTTATTTTAACTTCTTTGGTTGTAGTTTCTGTTGCAGTTGTGGTTGGAATTTCTACTGTTGATGAAGTTGTAGCTTCTGTAGTTGCTGAAGTCAAGGTGGATGCTTCTGCTGAAATAGTGATGTTTCCTGGAATTGTAGTTTTTGTGGTTGTTGTACCAAAAGGTGTAGTTGTAACTGTTGTAGGTTCTCTGGTAGTAGTTGTTAAAGGCGTTGCTGTTTTAATTTCTTTTGTTGTACTTTCTGTTGTGGTGGTTGTTGGAGTCGTTGCTATTGTTGATGAAGTTGTAGTTTCTGTAGTTGTAGGAGTCAGGGTGGAAGTTTCTGTTGAAACAATAGCTGGGCCTGTAGTTGTTGTAGTTTCTATAGTAGTGGTTGTGGATGGGCAATGACTAAAGTCATCACAGCAGAATACTTTTATTTGATAGTTATAACACATTTGGAACATCCCTTCCTGATCTTCATTCCTGCAAACAAATCCATAGGATACATTGCACTGGACAATTTGGCCAATGCTGTTAATTGATTTTTCTGGAAATTTCTCTGCTCTACATTCAATATTTTCAGGTTTCTTGCAGATCACGTTTCCTGCTGCTCTAATATCATCATATGTTTCAGAGTCTCCTTTATTGTCCAGACTGGGAAAATTGACATCATGCCATTCAGACCACTTGCATTTTGGTTTACAAGGTGTTATGGATGTGATTGCTGTTGTCGTAGATACAGTTTCTGTTGAAGGGCTAGCAGTTGTTTCAGTGGTTGCTGTTGATGAAGCTGTGGTTCTAAGAGTTGAAGTTGACACAGGAGCCGTTTCTGTGACTGGAGTCGTTGAAGCAGTTTTGGAGGTCATGGTAGTTGTTGCAAGAGTAGTTGGTTTTGACTCTGTGGTGGTAGGTTTTGCTGTAGTTGTTGCAGATAAAGTTGTCACAGGAATTTCTGGAGTGGTAGGTTTTCTGATGGGTGTTGTAGTTTCAGCAGACTTTGTGGTAGAAGGAGTTGTATATTCACATGGTACAAAGCTACAGCATAAGACTTTGATCTGGAAATTGAGGCAGATCATTGGATACTGATCTTTATTATAACATATTAGCCCCATTGTTGTGCTGCATTCTACTTTTTGCTCTAGTTCATTTAATGGTGTGTCAGGGAATTCCTCAGCTCGACATTCAACAGCCTTTGGAACTTTGCAAACTTTATACCCTTGGGCTTTTAAATTATCAAACGTGTCGAAGTCTCCATCATCGATCCCAGACCCAGGATGGCTCACATCATACCATTGTGACCATTGACATACTTCACGAACGCAGACGGATGTAGTTGGTGCCACTGTGGTTTAAAAAAAAGGAAAATTTCGTACTAAATCATCAAGTTTCAATGAAGTGTACTAAGAAGCTCTAATGAATATTATTTTTTCTGTTACACTGAGTAGACTAAGTGTGATGATCAGCTATCAGCTATAGGAAGAGGTTCTTGTCTAGGCCCTTGTATAAGGGCATGAGCTAGTATACTGAGTTCAAAACATATTTATTAAGCTAGTTGAATTGTAATTACTGTCCATTCAAATAGAGAAAATAACACCTAACATATGAATTTCTTGCTATTCTTGGATTTATTACTTTTAAGGTTCAGTCCATTATTTCTTATGATGTGCTAGAATAAAGAATAATTATCAAAATTATAAAAATAGTTGCATGCTATACATGCATAATTTGTACATTTGGGGGAAAAACATCTTTGAGTGTAATTTTCCATTTTGTGCAGCCTGGTTGCATCTTTATGCACTTTCTCATGAATATTAAGGCCCCAGTCAAAAGCTCACTGAAACTATGGAAAGAGATAACTGAGCTCAGTAAGCTTTGGAGAAGGCTCAATATGCATCTAATTTATTTGCTATATAAATTTACTGTTCAGGAATATGTGACATTGCCTGCACTCCTCTATTTATTCATAAAACAGTTACAGAATGACGGAATCAGGGGTCTAAGCTTCCCTCTCCTGCCCTAATGTGCTTCAAGTTTGTTTGAAAGGGGCTCTCTTGTGGGAGGAGAGAGTAGTCCATACTCCTCAAATGATTAATTTCACAAATGATACCAAACCACCAGGGCTGCCAATGTGGAGTAAGGGGGAGGGGGCAAAGGTGTCAGTGACCCCAGTGCTTGACAATTTAAAAGGACTTGGAGCTCTGGACCCTTTAAATCGCCACTGGAGACCTGCATGGTGCTATGGATTGGCTAAGGGAGGCAGTGCTGAGGGCTGCTTTTTCTAGTCTTGCCTTTCCACCTGAGGCCCGGCCCCTTCCAGGGGGGCAAAGACCTTCCCCCTGCAGATGAGGTCTGGGCAGAGTCCATCACCAGCCCTGCAAAAAGCCATTGGTCATGACTTTCAGGCCAGCTTCATCCAGAGAGCTAGAGGTGAAAAGCATGGTATGTCAGTATTGCAGTCTGAGCAGCAATCTATTTACCAACTTTGTTTTCAAAATATTGTAATACTAAGAGAGATTTTAGGAGAAATTAGTCATTCTGCAATTGAATAAGTGAAAAACAGAGAACGATTCTATGGCTGCACAGATTTTTTTTAGTTACTAACTAGAAATTTTCTATATAGCAGTTTAACAAAAATGGTTTAGAAACAGTTGCCACAATGGCTTATAAAATACACGCGGTATTGTTTTTTTAATGAATCTGTTGGAATTTGAGCAAAGATAGTATCAAAAAGAACATGCACAGTGGCTTTTCTTTACTGTGTTTTCATGTTTCAGTTTGTTTTCTACTTACGGTAGAAACTAAATGCAAATATACAAAATGCAAATAAAGAAAGAGGTCTTATTAGGTTCTACGTTTCTGATCCATTTGTTAGCGTTATGAACATGTACAATGAAAGCTTTGTTATCCAGCACTTGAATATCTGGAAAAACTTGGTTAACTGGCATTGCCTCCAGCCGCTATACCCGCTTGTCTTCAGGCACGCGTGCCCGACTCCTGCCTGTACAGCCAGAGAGTTTGATGCCTCTGGCTGTTGCACAGGGCTTCTGTCAGCAGCTGGCACTGCCAGCTGCCATCATCACCAGGCACCTCTTTCCCCATCAGCCTGCCTCAAGCTGTCAGGAGTTGGATCTGCCAGATGGCTTCTGGGCTCTCGGGGAAAGGTAAGGCTTGCTCGGGCATTCCCAAGGGAACAGGGGTTGGTTGCTGTGGTTTCCTCTGGTTAGGGGCAGGGGCAGAGGAATAAGCTTGAGTATCCAGCACATTCCATTAACCGGCAGCCCTCATTCCCCATGAGCGCTAGATAACAAAGCTTTTACCGTACTTGGTTTGGTAGGCAAATTTCACTCAATAGCAAGTCACAGTAGAGCAAACTCATGTATTAATGTAACATATACCTGTAGTGGTGAATGTCGGTGTTGAAGTGGAAAATTCAAATGTCGTGGTTGTGGTTGTGGAACATAGGTAGACTTTTCTATCAATTGTTCCATTGTGACCACAAGTTGCAGTGATACACCCGCCAATACCATCTGTAGTGTCGTAGATGACATCTTCGTAGTTATATTTCTTCCCATCATACATGCAGTAACATTCTGTAAATCAAAAAGAGAATGTCATCATTAGATATTGTGAAATACAAAATTTTGGGTTTTTTCCCCAAAAACTTCATGTTCAGATAAAAGATGCTTTGTCAACATACCATCTTCATCATATTCACACTTAGTGCCTTCCATTGTGCATTCGCTGGAAGGGAAAAAGAGAAAAGAAAGATGGGACTGAAGATGCATACAAGATAACCACATCCTTTTACTGTTTTAATTGTTTCTGTCCAATTTGTATTGCCAGGAACAAAATGAAGCTCACAGAGATGAGTTGTTTAAGGTTAAGTTCAAAAAGACCCAGTCTTTCTCTAAGCCATGTTTCCATCCTTCCTGTGATAGGAGAGCCCCAAGCTCTCAAACCAATACAGTTCTGCTGCACAAAGGCAGTGTGGGATTTGCAAGACCTGTTTGCCTAACAACACCCTGCACTGAATCCTTTCTATGATGCCACTGAGGAAGGCTTTGGCAACTGCAGGAGGGTATCCCCTGACCATTCCCCATCCCCCTGTGGGGACGGGAAATGCAGCAAGGTTAGTAGTGAGGGAATTACTGACACTCTGAGGTTGAAATAGCTGCCAGTCTCTGGAGCTGCTCTATAGGCTAGTGAGGAGGATTCCATTCCCACAGATCTCCATGGAACACCCCTGAGAAAAAGGTCTGTTTATTTAAGCTGTGCACAAGATGGGGATTTCTCACTGATTAATTAAGGGCCAGATTCTGGTACCTTTGTTCACATTGACTAAAACTGTACTCCACAAGTACTCCAATTGACTTTGTGGAGAAAGCTGCTATTTAGCATGAGAAGGTTATCAGAATATACCCCTAGGTAAATATCTGTGTAAGGAAGAAATGAGTTGCAACCCCTCCCCCCAAAAAACCCAAAACCAAAACCAACATCCCCTCCAACCCCTGCCAAACCTGAAGGAATCTAGTGGACAGGTGACTGTAAAGATAATAGCAACAATTAACTGAATTAAGCTACCGAACAAGTTTAGATAATGATTTCAATAATATTTTGCAGTGCAAAGAAGGGGGAAAGGACCATTTTTAGGTTAACACAGAATGTTCAATAATACAGTAACATATGCTTCAAGCAAATCACTCCAAAGAAAAGAATTTCAGATCATGATCCTTTCCCTTCCCAGTCTCAGATGTAAGAGAGGTTTTTGTAGTCGTTAGTAATTTATGCACAGTAGTCACAAGGTCAATACATTTGGTTAGGATCCTCCTAAAATCTGTGTACAGCTAATCTTACCATGAGTGACAGTTCTCTTCTGAAGGAATGGATGCTCCTGGCTTGTAATATTTTCCCTTGTCATCGTAACAGCCACAGTGATCTACACACTCCATATCATCTTCATCAAAATAGGGCTTGTTCTCTGGACACTTTGGATAGCAGCCTGCAGGAAAAAAAGAGAGTTATATCAATCCTGGATCGTTCACACTGTATGTAATGTTAACTCCTGCAACTAAACTCTGCATTGTTTTCTTGCAGAAGTGGGGAATTTTATCCTTAGTGACATGATGCATGTTGCTGCCATAGCATACATTTCTCTGAGGTTAAGTGCAATAATTTGAATCTTAATCCCCAAAAAGTTCACGACGTCATTAGAGAATTATACACACTTCAAAAAATTCCATAATCACTAATCTGGCTTGCCCTTTCCAACAAAAATATTAAATATATTGAGAAGCAGGAATTTTGGTTTGCCATTTTAAAGCAAAATGAGATATACAAAATGTATTTTACCTTCCAAGCCTTGTAACTCATGAAGGCATTTTCCCCTTGGGTTCCTGCAGGTCTTCATACATGGGGATCCACAGGGCTTGTAGTGCCACTCACATTCCCCTTCTGGGTTGTAGTAATCACAGAACAGAGCTGGAAAAGGAGAAAATGGGTAGAAATATACATTTAGCAACATTTTTCTATAGTGTTTCATAGCCATCTATATGCTTTCTACAAATCGCGTAACACTGGCATACTTCTGCAAATAGTGAACAATAGTTATCCTGTTTCTAATTGAATAGGATTTTCTACTTTTTCAGTTGTATTGAGTACAAAGATTCTACAGAGTAGCTACAAAACACATACAGAAAGCATGAAATTAACTTAACTGGACCTCATATTTTCAGCTGCTAATATACATTGATATTTACTTACCCTGGACAGAGAATAACTGTATGTGTGTATATAAAACTTGCTAGGATGCCAGTGGTTTCTGACTAGGATCACAAATCAGTAACTAGATAATACTGTAATTTAACAACTAACACAATCATCAGAGCACAGTTTTATTTCACTCATATCTACAGTTACAGATGTGTGGAAAGGTTAGAAAAGGAAGAAGTTTTTTAGACAGTTCTATCATTTTCTCCGTGTTTTGGGCTATTTTCCTGGTTGTAGTGTATCTCAGGAACAGTACAGGTTGGACCTCCATGGTCCGACACCCTTGGGACCTTGCCAATCTGGAACACAGGAGTTTGCCAGCCTCCCAGGCACCCGCCGACTCTGCTTCTGGCCCCAGCTGGCTCCCACTGCCTGCAGCCAACTGTTCTGCCAGCCCTGGCTGGACCCCTCAGCCCTGGGACTCCCAGCTGTGCTGCCTGAGCCCCTTGCTGCAGGGCTCCTAGGCACATCTTGGAGCTTCTTGTGCTGCCTAAGCCCCTGCCACGCTCCTGGCTGTGCTACTAGAGCTCCCTGTGCTGGCCGAATCCCTTGCCAGGGGCTCCTTATGCCACCAGAGCCTGTTGCCACAGAGCTTCCTCCGCACCGTGGGACTTCCCACACCACCTGAGCCCCCTGCCATGCTCCTGGCTGCACTGCTGGTGGCTCGTAGAGAGCTGCTCCCTGTAGCGATGTGCTACCAGTAGAACTCTAAGTTCTCCCTAAGTAGCACATTGCTACGAGGAGCAGCTCTGTACAAACCTCTGTGCCACCTGAGCCCCCTGTGCTGTGGGACCCCCTGCAGCTCCCACAGGACTCCTGGCTGAGCCACCGGTCCTTTGCATGCTGGCAGACCCCCTGCTGTGGGGCTCCTTACGTCGCCAGAGTTCCTTGCCGCAGGGCTCCGGGCTGCACTGCATGATTCCCTGCACTGCCTGAACCCTCTAGTGCTGTACTCCCCATGTTGCCTGAGACCCCTGCCCACCACTGGCCTCCCTGACGCTGGGCTCTCTTTTCCAGGAACATCCGTGGTCCGGCAGAAGAGTCCCGGACCAGAGAATCCTGGTTTAGGGAGGTACAATCTGTACTTTACACTTTTTTCATTTCTTCTTCTGCCCTTTTCCCTTTTCATTCTTTATTTCTATTGTTCCCTCTCCCTCCCTTCAATTAGGGTGTAATACTTACGGCAGATAGATGGGGTTCTCCATGCAACACAAATGCCAGCCTCGTTACATGCCTGAGCATATGCAGCTACTGCTGTGCAGAAACATTCACAATCTCCCCCAGTGTCACAGGCACAAGCATCAGTCACACAAGCTTCATAATATTCATGTGGTTCAACCTGTGAGAAAATGAATAGATGACAATTTCATTTTTGTTCCATGCACTTGTCATTCTGCTTTGCAATGGCAATTCTCCTCTCCCACTACAATTTCAGTCAAGTATTTGAAATGGACGAGTTTTTATTCTTTTCCTCTTGTAACATCATCCACTATAGCAATGGGACTACAGGCAAAATAAATTACGATTTGAGGGGGAAAAGAGACTGTAAGGTGGGGGAAATTATTTAAATACTGTTTTTATAAAGTCAAATAAAGATATCAAATATAGGACATGCCTAGCATTAGTAACCATAAAGGAAGTGGCAATCCCAGAAAAAATAATACAATTAGATTAGACATTCTATCACAACAATTGTTCTGTAATCAATTAAATGTATTATCAGAAGCTAATCATGCAGAACAGAATTACAAAGCCCGTAAATGTCCCATATAAAAGGGTCACCTGATGATGACTGTTTAAATTCACATGCTCTTTTGGGGCACCAACTAACTTGGGCAAAATAGAAAATGAATCTCAGGGTACAACTACACTGTACGCTTATTTCAAAATAAGCAATTCCAGAATAGCTTGTTTTGAAATAGCATGTCTACACTTCAGGGAAGCCTCAAAATTAGTCTGAGGCAGGCTTCCCTAATGTAGATGTGCTATCTCGATTTAGAGCCCCAGGAGGCACTGGGGAGGAATAACTTAGAATGGCCCTGGTGAGGGGCCATTTCAAAATAGCAGCAGTGGAGAGTCTACACTCACCTTATTTTGAAATAGCTATTTCGGAATAGGCATGATTCCTCATAAAATGAGGTTTAGAGATTTCAGAATAAGCCGTCCCTTATTTTGCAATGATTTCAAAATAATGGAATGGCTGTGTAGACGCTCACATCATTATTTTGAAATAGCGCTAGTTATCTCGAAATAACGGTGCAGTGTAGGCGCATCTTCAGTGAAATGTCTACGTAGTCCTCCTGGAATTAGCTGTGACTTCACTTGGATCTTAAAGGACCTGATCCACCTCCCTTTGAAATATATGGAAAGATTTCCATTGACTTTAGTGTGGAACTGGATCAAGCCCAGGATGCTTCTTCTACAATCAAGTGAATATAAAACACATTGAAAACTGGCATCCGTATGGTTAGAGCAGGGAGTGGCAATGCAGTGTGCATCACTAAGGTATTCTGTGTATAGCATGATCCCTGCTTAGAAAGATTCCACCCGAGGATTTTGCTATACCTGAGAGTGACAGGCAGAGAACACTTTGCTGTTGATTATGCTGCACTGCTTCTGGGCCCAGGAGTTCCTGTAAGGGTTTGCAGTGCAAGGATCCTTGTTGCTCTTGGCATCGGGGCAAGTAGGAGACACCTTCCAGCTGTTTCCAAACTCCAGAACATCTCCTACCACAGACTGGCTCCTGGTGGTAAAGTCATTAATGCCATTGCCATCGTAGTTCCCACAGAGGCCGCAGACCTGACCCTGCATAGAGAAAAACAATAAGGGGTGCTTATAACATGCGTCTGGCAACATCTGCGATTAACAGAAATGCTGATTTTTCAGATTTCACGTGGACTTTGGCTGTTCACTGACAGCCTCACACCTTCCCCAGAAGATGCCTTTACTAAAATTGTTGCCACTTTTACTGTACTCAATCCTGCTGAAGGAAGAAGTAAACTGGACATAATTTTGTTCTTAAGGTTTTTTTTTAAACCCACATGAACCATTTTTTACTTAATTTTGAACATACCTGAAAAGTATTTTGAAAGGTAATGACCTTTCATGAGTGTTCTGCTACTAGTTAGTTATGAAATTATTATGTAATTTGTGCACGTGAATGATGTATTCAGCTGCAGTCTATCACCCCAGTATGTTCTATCACAATGAAAGATCAATTCTGAGATGCCACTGAAAGCCTGAGTCTAGCAGTTATATTCTTACTTTTCACAAGTTTCAGAAGGGTAGCCAAATTAGTCTGTAACAGGAAAAACTTAAAAAACAACAAATAGACTACTAGCACCTTTAAGACTAACAAAACATGTAGATGCTATTGTGAGCTTTTCATCTGAAGACGTGAGCTATGCCCACAAAAGCTCATAATACCATCTACGTGTTTTGTTAGGGTATGTCTACACTGCAAAGTTAATTTGAAATAACAGCTGTTATTTTGAATTAACTTCAATAGCATCTATACATGCAAACCGCTATGCCCTGTCGGCACTGGTTCTGGCCAGCCTTAACTTTGGTTCAGGGTCCACTCAGTGTGGACATGCTATTTCGAAATAGCAAAATGCTATTTTGAAATAGTTTTTGTGTATAGATGCGTTATTTCGAATTAGCTTAATTCGAATTAACTATTTCGAATTAAGTTAATTCGAAATAGTGCTGTAGTGTAGACATACCTTTAGTCTTTAAGGGGCTACTAGACTATTTGTTGTTTTTTAAGTTTATTCTTACCTTTGTTTGACTGCACTTCCATTTGCTCCTTCCAAAGCTAACACCAAAGTGTATCCATAAGAGCCAATCCTAGTCACACAGCTTCTAAAACTCACCTTAAAATTTGGGCTGAGCTTGATGAAGATGCTGGTTTTCTTATCCCACATGAGAATCAACCCAGTGTCGATGTCAAAGACCATGTAGATGCCCATGTAACGGATCTTGTATGGCGCTTGCCCTCCATGGACCTTCTCTATCACTTCAAACTTTCCATCACTGAGTATCAGTTCATAGTTCTAAAAGTGAAAGAAAAGTCAAAAGCCAGTTAAAAAGCCAACAGATTTAATATACCCATAATTTATTCTACGTCATTTCTTCCATAGATAAGACACAACTGCTGGCATTACATTTGGAAGTCTGGGAAAGTTTATCTTGTCCAATTGGTTATTTTTATAATGTGATCAACCTTGGGCAGTCTATTGTGCATCCTACTCACGCCAGAGACCAGGTACACAGGTTCTTCCCCACAGTTTATCAAAGAAGGTACTCACTCCTACGAAGACTTTAATGGCCTTTGAGCAGGTGGTCCCAGTGGTTCCACAGGGGATATTCTCAGTAATAACGCGGAAGGTTCCAAAGCTGGTACTGTTTTTACCACAGTAATCCTGAGAAGAGGAGTGGTAGTTGGTGTTAGTGATGCAAGGTCACCACATGCAGGAACACAAGATACTTTTAGAGGTGTAAGAATCCTAAGAAAGCAGCTTGGTACCTGGACCAGGGTGTATTCACAATCTCCGCTAAAGCTGTAGCGTTTGCCATCAAAAGTAATGTAATGACCATCTCCATAAACAGAGCAGGTTGCCAGACAAGGTTCATTGGTACATTGCCACATTCTGTTTTTACATGTGCTAGGAGGGAGAAAAAAGTTCCAAATATAACAAAAAGTACTTCAAAGTATTAATTTCTCATCATCTAGCCAGATGTAAATTCAATTCAGGATTAAACCTATGCTCCTGGGAAATAGGGCTTACTCCTGCTAAATGTTAATGCAACAGCACATAATTCCCAAAGATTAATTTATATTACGATTAAATGGGTAATATGATTGAGAACAATTTAAAAAACTTTGGGGATTTCAAAAACCTCTTAGAATTTTTTTTAAATGGATGCACCATTTAGGGACTGCACATAGACTGAATGGGCATAAACTTTCCCCATGCATCTTTAAAGGAGATGAGGGTATGTAAAGCCCATTATTGTCCTGAACATTTAGGCTATGTCTACACTACAAAGATAAATCAGAAAAAGAAACACAATTTTGTGGTACACAAATTGCGTATCTTTTTCCGATGTACTTCTGAAAGAGGCTTTTCTACGTGGGGCCAAATTTCAGAAAAAAACCCTCTTTCAGACCATCCCTTCTTCCTTGTAAAATGAAGTTTACGGGGATGCCGAAAAAACTGCATCTGCTTTTCCGACAATTTTTTTTCGGAAAAGCGGATGTGTTCCTTGGATGCTGCAGAGCTTTTCTGGGATACCTCTGGTATCCCAGAAAAGCTCTGCAGTCTAGACATAGCCTTACTGTCCCTGTTTGGCTTTGAAAAGAATGAAGAGAGTCTATCCAATGATGAATATTGGATTTCGGCATTAGATTCTAATGCTGAACTAACTACTAACCCTCTTGCACTGAAGAACCCGATTACCAACCAGGTTTCAGTGTATAGGCCGCCTATATATCTATCATCACCTTCTATTGGATGGAATATAAGCTCCACGCTAGTGTGTGCTGTAAGTCTCAATTCTGCTACAGCAAAATGAGATTCTCTTCTAGTTTAATGACATGGACATGTACCTATTAGGACTGTGAAAACCATACTATTCAACGTATACATACCAGGTGTTACAGTTGACTTTGATTGTTTCTCCTGGCTTGTAGGAGGCCTCATTGTGAACACACGGACAGTCCTCCACAGCTATGCAACCCCCTTTGCCATCTGACACGAGATCATTAGGGCACACGCAGCCAGAGACACACTGCGTGCTGTACTGTAAGAACCAGAGAGAAAACACTCTTTGTGAGACCAGGTCAGTGAAAAAGAATCATTCAGCTCCACAGCACAGTGTGTGTGAGATTTAATTTTGGTCAGGATACAAAAATGTTTTCAAGTGGGCATAAGGAATTGGCACTTACACATCCCATGTCAAGTGTCTGACAGCTCTTCTGGCACTCAGATCCAACTGTGCCTGCAGTGATGTTGCTGCAGTCAAAGTACACCATCGGAGCTGCACAGACTGCAGGAGACAAAACCCCATATGATAGTTGCGATCAAACACAGAGTTATCAGTTATTGCTATAGCAATTATTGCCATGAATAGGTCTCAAAAGAGTCTTGATTTAAGAGTGAAGCCAAGGAACACTGTCTAATATGAACACTGCTGTTACTGGTAAATAACCTTGATTTGCTCTGTAACGTGTTTTAACTCTCTGCTGAAATCATTGTACCAGTGTAGCTGAGAATAAGGATTGGTTTAGAATGATAAATGACCTCAGATATAGGAGCTCATTTTCTTTGGTTGTAAACTTTGAATACAATTCTTTGTTAGTGTGAATTGTTGGCAAAGAACATTTGCAGCTAATTTACACATTCCTTTGACGAAAAAATTCATTTTAATCTTTATATAATATCTTGCAATTCAGTTTATCCTCTAGTAATTGTAGTATAATTAATGGGTCACATTTTAGTATAGCATATGCAGAGGTTTCAAATTCTATGTGATGCCATGCACAAATGGCCAGTTAGTTACAGAACTGGTCATTTGCATATTTAATTACCACCTCTGCAAGAACAGGAGCTTCAGGGGGTAGCCGAGTTAGTCTGTTACAGAAAAAAAAACAGCAAGCAAATGGTCTGGTAGCACTTTATAGACTAACAAAACATGTAAATGGTATCATGAGCTTTCGTGGGCACAGCCCATAGATATGATAACTGGAGCCAAATCCTGCAGTCTTTATTTAATTAAAACTCCGACTGAAATGTTGTTCAAGTACCATTGCAGGGTTGAGTGCCATATCTTGGATTACCACCTGATAATAGCTGTACTGTTAAACATATGAGCTAGAAGTATGGCCAGACCCTGGTTGTTAATGTCATTTAAAAAAATTGGTTGGCGCAAGCCATTGGCACCTGAGGGATCTTTAATGTTTTTTTCTTCTGCGGAATGGAGAATGGAGTCTGTGGTATGTTATATTTTAGGTTTTACTGGGTACTTGGTGACATATGAGATAAGTGCTTTGAACCACCTTTCAGTTGCTAAGAATTACAACTTACCATAATTTCTTTGTTCAGAAAATAAACTGATTTTTATTACTATATTAACAGTTGTCTTGTTTTTAGTTATTTTTGGCTTCCTTTTGTTGACTTTCATTTTTAATAAGTCTTATGGAAATTTGCCTTTTGGAGCACAATTGACAAAGGATGTTCTTCATCTTACATTTCTCAAGTTACTGGCTTCCAGTAATTCTTACTTTTTAGGAGATTCAGTGGTTATTTTATACTGTCTTGTGGCCGTGTTCTTTTTATGTCACACTATGGCCTGATCTTATCTTGCTTGGAATTAGATTGTTTACTTATTGTCATATTTTGTTTCCACTATGCCAAAATATATGCTTTGCATTTCAAGAATTACATTCTCAGTACTACAAAGCTGCTATGCAAATAGTTTCTAATCAGTTAATTTCCCTGCTGGGTTTCAGATGTTTCCTGTCTTCATCATTGTAATAAAACAGAATTCACTGAAAAGTGTGTGAGGGAATTAAAATAAAACTTAAAGGGGTTATACCTGGCTCTGGTTTTACTCTCATGCAGTCCAGCTTTCCATGTGTGCAAGAGCTGTTGGAAAGAGAAGAGAATTATGTTTGTTTCAAATTGTAATTAGCAACATGGAGAACAACTTCTACCTTGCCATACATCCAGTCTTTCCTATGGCATTTGGAATACTGAATTGCCACCTTGTGGACAGAGATAGATGTCCTTTCAACAGAACTGCATATGCTGTTTGCATACAATTTTTGCTGTAATTGTCCAGAAAGCAAACAAGCTTGTGCCTCGTGCTAAACCAGCGCCACCCAGTCAGTTTGTCTACATACGATTATTACACTTAAAAAGGTTCTCCCATAACATTATTGGTTTCAGCAGCATTCTTCATTTTTCAATACAGGGAATATCAAACTGGTAGACTTTTTTTTTTTAAACCTGGAAGAAACTGTTTAAATTCAGGGAGAAATTAGTTGATTGGATTAAAGAAAATCTTCTAAACAGAGACAATCCTAAAAACACAAGAGTAATTGTGGTTGTCACATGGAAAATTCTTAGAGGGAGAGAAACTCATTTGAGTTGATTAGATTCCATAAAATGTATATGATTCCATGATTGCCGGTATACAGCCCCGTGTTTTATTAAAGAACCTCTTACCATATGACACCATTGTCGTGAACAACCTCCCCAGAAGGCAACATGGATCCTTTGTAATAACAAGGACAGCTAGTAGCAGGAACACATTTCCCATGTTCGTTCAGGTAAGTTCCATTTGCACAGGTGCAGCCATCAACTGGAGAGAATTTGATGTTGCAGGTGACATCCGGCTCACTCAAAGACCGGCAAGTGGGTTGGCAGGAATCAACAACGTAGCTGTATGTCAGGGATTTGGGGCATGAGGTTATGGCTTGAGAGAATAAAATAAGGTAAGTTACATTCATAGCTTATTTAATTATTGCTATCAATGCCATATTTTGAATATATGGTGTACAATAAAACAGATGCTGTCCATACATAGATTAACATGGAATGGACTAAACTCTGTAGTGAAGTCAACAGCAATGTAATTTACATAGCTTTGTATTTCTACTACAAAATATCTCCTAACTTACTATCTCAGTTAAACTAGAGAACCTCCTTGCTAACAACAAGGTTCCTCCAATTTAAACAAGATAATTTAATTCATATTCATGTATCCAGTTTATTTTTTCTGTTTGTTTATTTTCCTCCTTCCACCATCAGCACATTAAAGAAATGAAACTGGAAGCATCCTACTTATATTAAACCCACAGAAAAAGCCTTATGCTCACTTATATGTCCTTGTGACTCTCATTCATCGTAGTCATAGTTCTCATGAAGCATCTTCTTTAAGTAACTTCCTACTTACCTTTCATTACATCTCCCATTATTCATACACCTTAGATTCTATGGGGGAAATGTTTCTAGAACATCATCAAACTTTTGTTTAAGTAAGATATAACTGGGAGAGCCCTGGATTTCTTGGAAACGGATATAAAGGATCCACTGGTTGATCATTTTTAACCAGTAAATGGTTTAAAAACTTACTGCAGACATTGGTCCTCCATTCCTTCAACAGGACTCCTCTGGCAGCACAGGCTCTGACGTAGCTAGACAGGGCAGCGCACATACAATCTTCACTCTTTTCACAGTTACAGGTGTCAAACAGACAGTTCTGGGAATACATATAAAACTCATTAGCAATCATTGAACTGCCCAGTCAAAGAAATTTCCCTTGAAGCTTTTACATTCACATGCCAAAATCACTGGCTAAATTTAGTCTTATAATGGATTATAGGGCCAAATTCTGCTTTGTAGTACTCACTTTGCTATCTGTTGGACCAAATTTGTGCTCTGATTTACCCCAATATAGATATGAAGTATGTCGATTGGTTTATTCTGGGTTTCTGTCAGTGTAGCTGAGACTGGTGCACTAATATCTGTGCATTTTTATCTATATAGAATTTAACTATTTCTTCTCTGTCGTCATAGATATCTAAGAGTGTGTAAAACATGCAAATATGGATTACTTCCCTGCAAGGGAAATTACTCTGAGTACCTGCAGAAAGGATGCAATCCTTTACAAGGAAGTTAAATAGATGACTGTAGCTGTATTTTTATGTATTTTTTTTATTTGAGGGGAAAAAATAGTTTTACTATTTACATCAGATGTTTACAACCAGTGCAGTGTTGTATACAAAGTGAAACAAGTAAACGTACGTGGAGAAGGAGTAGTTTACATGAAATCAAATTATAATTAAACATTATTATGGCTTGATGAACCTGTCAGAAACAAACTGGGTGTTTAAACCAGCTCCTCCTTGTCTGATACTTGTTTTTTTGGCATTTGGTATCAGGGATCAGACTCTTACTGCTGCTATTATAAAGGTGAAAGAAATAACGAGCAAAGTACCGTGTGGTAAATATCTGGATCCACGGTTGAATGGCATTCAGCAAAAGGGCCTTGAGGATTAGTCAGCAATCCACACCAGTGCTGAGCATATTTTTCTGTAAAAAACAGAAAATGAGATGAATTCATGTTTCATATTATGGGATTAAATTCTCTTTCCACTTACATCCCTGTCACCTCATTGTGTTCAGTGGACTTGCAGAAGCATAATGGAGAGTAGAATTTGGCTCTGTATTTCTTCAGACACAAAAAACTGCCCTTTCTCCTTAGTACAGAAATATGAACATATCATAAACTGACTGAAGCTAAATCGAAGTGTCTGACTTTGATTAAGCTGTCAGAGGGGTAGCCGTGTTAGTCTGCAATTAAAAAAAAACTTTAAAAACCAACAGTGGTCCTATAGCACCTTAGGGCACGTCTACACTGCATGCTTATTTCGAAATAAACTATTCCGGAAGAAATACTCTGAAATAGCTTATTTTGAAATAGCGTGTCTACCCTACAACGAAACCTCGAAATTAGTCCGAGGTAGGTTCCCCTGATGTGGATGCGCTAACTCGATTGAGAGCCCCAGGAGGTACCACAAAGTAATTACTTTGAATGGCCCTGGGGAGGAGCTATTTCGAAATAGCAGCAGTGGAGCATCCATACTACAGCTATTTTGAAATAGCTATTTCGGAATAGGCGTTATTTTTCGTGGAATGAAGTTTATAGAAATCGGAATAAGCCATCCATTATTTCAAAATTATTTTGAAATAACGGAATTGCTGTGTAGACGCTCGCATTGTTATTTCAAAATAATGTCATTTATTCCGAAATAATGGTACCGTGTAGATGCACCCTTAGAGACTAACCAAAAATATATGTAATTAATATCATGAGCTTTCATGGACAAAATCAACTTCTTCAGTTTGTCATCTGAAGAAGTAGGTTGTGCCCACGAAAGCTCATGATACTATCTATATATATTTTTGGTTAGTCTCTTAGGGTATGTCTACACTGCCACCCTAGTTCGAACTAGGGTGGCTAATGTAGTCATTCGAAGTTGCAAATGAAACCCGGGATTTAAATATCCCGGGCTTCATTTGCATCTTGCCGGGCGGGCGTCATTTTTAAATGCCCTTTAATTCGTGCTACACGTGGCACGGAGTAGGTAGTTCGAATTAGGATCTCTAATTCGAACTACCGGTACACCTTGTTCCACGAACTAGGGTGGCAGTGTAGACATACCCTAAAAGTACATCTACACTACAACGAAGATCGAAGCTGCCGCTGTCAATCTTCCAGGGGTCGAATTAGCGGGTCTAGTTAAGACAGCTAATTCAAACAGAGAGGGGCTCTCCCGTCAATGCCAGTAGTCCTGCTTTCACGAGGAGTAACCAAAGGCAGAGTGTTCTCCTTTTGACTTCCTGCAGTATGGATAGCACCAAAAATCAAGTTAAGGTACTTCGACTTCAGCTATGCAATTAACCTAGCTGAAGTTGTGTATCTTAATTCAACCTTGTCCCGTAATGTAGACATACCTGAAGGTGCTACAGGACCATTGTTGTTTTTTAAGGTTTTTTTTAATTAAGCTGTGAAAGCCTGAGATTGTGTTTTGAAAAAAGAGATTCTCAATATGGTTTACCAGTACCTCAGTCCATATTAGAAGCAGAGTGGCTTGTGGACCCAAAGCATGTATGTGCTTTATTAGCAAAGAAGAAAGAGAGTCATGAACCAACAAATTCTAGGTATGATTTATGACTCACTTTGTCCAAATATACAAAATTCTGAGCACACCATGTCTCTTAGATGTCACTTAGCATCTTGCAGAATGGAATGATAACCTCTTCTGTGCCTCACTTTTTCCATATGCAAAATGGAAATATTAAAACCAAACTTCTTAGCTCACAGGAATATTGTGAGACTGTAGAATGCTCTATTAGTCATAAGTATTATAATTATTTATTAGGAGAAAACGTTAAGTCACGTCTGACTGCAAATGGATGGATGAGATTAGATCAGTTAAAATGAATCACAGCATCCTGTTAATATTTCTTGAAGTTAAATAATTGCCTTGTTTTTCAAGCTAATCGTCTAAGATTTAATTTCTAAAACCATCTATGTGTTGCATGGAATTTAGAATCTGAATTTGTTTCTATTACATATTTTTGTCAGTTTGTCTGTATTTCTAATTAGAGAAGAAAAATATTATATATCAAACATACCATTTTCTATGCTGAGGGAACAGGGGTTCTCAAAGATGTTTTTTACATTAGGACAATCAGCCTGGGTTTTCCAGGTGTTGGCAAAGGCGGCTGCTGTTCCTTCCACTACACCACTTGTGGCTTTGAAGTCATCTGTCTGCATATTGTTGAAGTTTCCACAGAGACCTTAGTGGCAAACAAAGGATTCTGAATCTCATACTAGATCAAAGGTAATTTCAACATATGGGGGGTCACAACCTGCGCCTTCGAAGTTACACACCTCATTCAAGACCCACGTCCCTGGGTTGATGGTACTTCTTAAAGCTACCTCTAAGAACAGTTGCCTGTGAATATTGGACAATCCTGCCTACGTTTCCTATCTCTGTTTTAGGGGCCCTACAGAACACTTCAAAACCCACTGATTGGCTGTGCTTTTGACTTCTCGGTCTGAAAAATGACTATACTCTTATTTGACCAAAGTAACCATAACATAACAGTAAAAATAGTATTCTTGGCCCTTATACCTCTTACTCCCAGAAAAAAAGCTTAATCTTATAAAAGCTCAGCAGTGCTTTCCTTCCTGATCACAGTCTTACTTTACTCTCTGATTGTCTCCCACCCAAGTAAGCCGTTTGTGTACTCCTTCTATTTCAGAGTCCAAGGCTCTGTATCATCAGCACTGAGAGGCATATGTTCTTTCAGTCTTTGTGAAGCAAAATTTTGTATGATGTTGTTGAACCCTTATAATAGGCCCTCACATAATACTATTTCACTGTAGGAAAGACATTAGATTTCATAAGTCCACTTACCACATGTCTGCCCTTTGTAGGATGGGTCTAGGTTAATAACGAGTTGCATGATAGGTACAAGCTGGATCACAAGCTGAAGTCCTAAGTTTGTTTGTACAATGATGAAGAACGAGGAAGGCCTGAAGATGGTGACATTACCTATGGGCAAATGATACAATGAGCATGTTTTTGTATGTGATCAAAAATTGCAACGACTGTCCCATATTTACAAAGACTCTCTTTATGCAAGCTGCTGCTACAAGAAGTATGATCTTATCCCTTGGGGTAAAAAGGGAGAGTTAATTTGAACTAGATCTAAAATCATTTGCAAAGTTAGTCTACGGCTACTCTTGGCAGCAGGCACGCAGAGCACTTATCTAACCTGGAAATTTCTTTGGAACAAGGGGATGAACAGGAATTTCTGTGTCCAGCAGAAAAAGGACTTTTGCTCTGTGAGAATTACCTAACAGGATTTTGTCCAAGTTTCCCTCGCCTCCCCATATGGAAATATTTGAGACGTGTATGGTAGCTATACTTTGTAAATGTGAGGAAAAAACTAAGGAATTCTCGATAGCATGAACATCTTTAACGATGAAGAATCCTCATGAAAACAGGCAGAAGAGGCACTGGGCCACTTAATGGCTCAGTAAATTGTAGACCTGTTTTTTCGGTCCCCATGTACACCAGAAATATGTATTTTGCTCCCACAATAGTACTTGAGTCTGGAAACATCAGAGTGAAAGTGGTATCAGCGAGTTGAAGAGGTGCTCTCTGATTATCACCAAACTCAAAGATGCAGAATGAGCAACACTAATTATTTTTAAAATATGAGGTTGCTACAGGGTAACTCAGGGCTTTTCCACACTATGGAGAAGATCGACTCCGCAGTAGCTGATCTTCTGGAGTTTGAATTAGCGGGTCTAGTGAAGACCCACTAATTCGAAATGAGAGGGCACTCCCGTTGGCACCGGTAGTCCTGCTCCTCAGGAGGATTAAGAGAAGTTGATGAGAGCATGTGCTCCTGTCGACCTCCCACTGTATGAATGGCGCCAAAATGCAATTTAAGATACTTCAGCTACGTAATTAACATAGCTGGAGTTGTGTATTATAAGTCAACTTTCTCCTTTAGCATAGACCTGGCCCTTGAGCAGAATGTAACTGAGAGTGGCAGCAAAGCATTAGTCCACCCATGTGAAAGTCCATGATTCCGACAGTTATCTCCTAAGAAAACATACCTGCAGAGAGGGGCAGCTGGGTATACATTGTATTCACAAATACGCTTCCAGAAGGTTTGATCACAACAATCTGGCAAGAAGAAAAAGACAATAATTGGTAGGCAGGCTTAGGGATGGTAAAAAGCTTTCCAGACATTTCATATCAAGTATTGCTCAGGATGAAGAAAAACGTCAGATGCTGGATATAGAGAAAATCCATTTTCAACACAATATTGTTTTTATTACTATCCTATTTTCTATAACCTTGATAACTAAAAATTATTTAGAAAAACTGTATAAAGTGTAAATACCAGAGAACTACCAATATCTTGACTTCCGTTGTCTGCACTGTGGTTTCTTCTTGCTTGATCCAGGCTATACCTTATTTGATTAAGAAATCAGTGCTGACTTCCCACCTGTGCTGTTATGTGTGTGTATATCTATCGCAAACAATACATGTGTGCATTCATCAGTACGGGATTTGAGATCAAGGGCATCCATGTTCAAAATATTATTGACACAATCTAAGGCTGAGCACAATTCTTCAGGAGTAGAAGTTGGGGTTAATTTAGTTGGTGATGGGTAAACACTTCTCGCAAGCTACAGATGACTAAAAATGTACATTAGTTTAAGCACACCACACCCCCCTCGCACCAAACTATACAACAACCCTCAGTTTTAAAAACATGAAGGCAAAAAGTTGGGTGTCTGTTTTTACTACTTACAGTTTGTCCTCCACTTATGCTGATGGCTACACCCTTCAGGCATGTTTCGGTGTCAGTTAGGCCACATTTGCGTACTTCTCCTAGAATTGTGAAGGCATTGCTGTCACAGAGCTGAAAAAAATAAAAACAAAACCCATAATGTGAAAAGGGACCGATGTCAAATAGCATTCTGGTCATAGTAAATTTTGTTCATTCCCTTTCTTTGTTATTCTCTCATATACACATCTGTTGACATTGACCAAAGTAAGCTGGTGTAAACACATGCAACACAATGAAAAGTTTCAGCTGACCATGGCATTAAATACCTGAGGTACCCGGGGAGAGACTTCAGGGGTGTTAATGTTCAGACATTCCTAGATTAGCAGCAGATATTTTTGTGGCATTCTCTTTTCAGTTAAAATTTAACTTGACCTCATTGAAAGTGAGGTTGTTTTAGCTCATGAAAAGGATTTCTAGCGCATAGCTGTTAGATGAGGAAAGATAACTTTTTGTGGCTGAGTTTTATTTTTAATATTAAATGTTATTACTTTTTTTTAACCAAAGTTTCTATATATAAGTCAATGATTATGGTGCATATAGTGACTCTGATGGACTTTCATTCAGATAAATAATGCTTACCACTCCTGTTCACTCCACATCCCCAACTGACTCCATACGGATCATAGCCCCCCAGTATTAATTTATCCAAATGACATACATTTTAGACTGAGTTTGCAACCTATCCATTTTTTGTATGTGTCAGAACTATGTAGAAGTTCTTAGTCTTTTGCTCTGAGGCTGAACCATTTTGCATGTGTATTGAGAAAGGATAGTGGGAAGGAAGACTAGCAGTCAGGGCATGCCTACACTAGGAAATTATTTTGGAAAAACTAAATTTGAAATAATTACTCCCAAAATAACTATTTTGAAATAAGCGTTATTTCCAGAGGAAAGCAGAAGTGCAGATTTCAAAATAACCAGCCCCTTATTTCAAAATAATGGGCTTGCTAGTGTGGATGCTCCTCTTATTATTTTGAAACAAGAGGGGTTATTTCAAAATAACTCTCGAGTGTAGACCAGGGCTCAGTTTGCACGAGAGCTCTGCACGAGGCTTCTGATACGAAGCACATTTAATCAAGAAAGGCAAACTGGGTGTCCAGCTTCCCAAGTAAGTGTTTGAATTCATTTTTGGGGGGGCTATTCTAAAGCCCCTTGAAGACAATGGCAAGAAACCTATTAATTTCATTGGTGTTTGGATCAAGCCCCATGTTGAGACTTCCAGTAGCACTAATTAAGTGGCATTCTCTATAATGAAAGAATCTTTCAAATACTATCTTGCATTGGCAGTGAATGCCCAATTTCATTTACCTTTGTCAGGATATAGCTGCAATCTCCAAAAAAGGAATAATGTTTCTCATCAAACGTGGAGATGTGGGAACCGCCTTCAACAGAGCAAGTGCCAGGGCATGAAAGGCCGACACAAGTCCACTGGCCTCCAGTACAGGTACTGAAATAAAAGATGAGAGATGTTTGTTAAGCTTGAGTGACACAAGCTTAAGGAAAATATTAGAAAATGGGGACCAATTTCCTCCTCTGCTTTTGATCACTGCAAGTAGATTAAATGATATTGCATTAACAACTCAGAATGAATAAGGGGAAAGCATTTCTGTCTTCATGGTAATTTAGTTTTAATCTAAAGCTATTAATTGCAAATCTCTCAATCAAATGCAACCCTTGTGAAAGTGGAAGCAATTCTATTCAGTACCAAAATGGATATCTAGAATATTCATATTTCAGGCTGGAGTCCCCAATGGGTTTATGTTACTCAGGGCTGATTTGAGCATCCAGTGACAGGATTTGATCTTCCTGGGTTTGAAAATGAGGTAACTTTTCTCTAAATTCAAGTTTTTGTTCTCATGCACAGAAAGACACCAAGGAGATAAAAAACTTTACCAAGGATTTTAAGCTTCAGACTAATGTATTGATTCCCACACTCTATACAATCAGTGATTTCTTCCCCACTGACAACAAGGATTAGGTAAAGCATACAAGGGGAAAAGATTTGACAAAAGTAGTAGGTTACCATGAAGTGCACTGGGAGGCAAAAGAGGCTCCTGGACTATATGTTTCACCTTTGTAGGTACAGGGGCACTCGGTAAGAGGAATGCAGCCGGAGCTGTTAATGTCATCAAACACGGTTCCTAAAGGAAGAAACCAGTATGTAGTAATTCACTTTGGTCGTGCTTTCCAGGAGTTGTTTTGGAGCGCACCTGTGGAAAGCATCCTAAAATATTTTGTGTTTCTTTTTTATTACAGATGAAATAGAAAAATGAAGCATTGTTGGACACTGCTATCCACTGATTGCTGTGGATGTGTAACCAATTAAGAACTGGCGAAAATCCTAGAACTCCTTTGCTCTATAATACTCTGATAAGTGCCTTTATGAGATGAGCCTCATTGATTTGAATTAGAAGATGACAGAGCAACAGGATGTAATAGCCCAAACATCAATACATTTTCATTGGGACCTATTTGAGGTGTAAACTCTACATACCCTAAAGCACATAGTAGCCTCAGGGAAGATAGTTAATTTATTCTGACAAGAGATAAGGACACAAGGGAGTGCAACATGGGCCGAAGAGCAGTGATGGGAAATAAGCTGAGGAAGATAAATTCACTCTAGTCAGCAAAAATCTTTTGCACGAGAACTTAGTTTGCATGAAAATAACAGGCAGTTATGAATGTTCCTTGTAAGCTGAGCACTTGGGTGGCTGCCCAGCAGAGTCAAATGCCACCCAGATGATTAGCAGGGCACCCACATCCTCCCACAATCAGCAGCATGGGTTTCTATTGGTGGTGCACATCTGCACATGTCTTGGTGCACATAACAAAATTTATTCTGCACATGAATAAAAAAATAGAGGGAACATGGGCAGCTACTGTACCTACAATTACAGATGAATGTCTGTTTATCATGTATAATTCCTGAAAATGGCTGATCTTATAAACTGATGAGTGCTCCCGACTCCCAGTGTTTACAGAGGGAGATGAGAACAGTCAGCGCTCCACAGGATCAGTTGCTAATGTCAGGAAACATTTATGTGGGTGGAAGGTGACTAAATAAAGTCGACTTATTGATTGCAAACAGTGGCTAAGGAAGTTGCCAGGTTTAGAGAGCTCCATCTCTAGGATGCTGTCACATACTCATTTCTGTCACTTTGTGGCGCATCGGACGCATGTCCTGAGTAAACCCCTGTCATGGGAAAGGGTATTTCCATTCACATGGATAGAAGGAAGCACATGCATCAAGGAAGGAAAATAGCTCTTACTGGAGCTGTGGAACAAGCACTAAAAAGTAACACATAGCCTAGGAGAGCTGCTAAACATATACATATATACACGTGCTGATGCTTTTGAATATGAGAAAGAGATGAATGTTAACTTGCCTGGGGGGCAGACGCAGCCATCGGTACAGTGATCTTCACAGAGCTCTGACCTTTCCGGGTTGGTGCAGGTGTTGGCGCAGGGAGAGCCACATTCCATGTACTGCATGTTGTAAGGGCATGTCTTGTCTGAAAGTAGGGAAAAGGACAGAGAGTGCTTGAGTGAATCCTCCTTTAAACCGTGGTGAGGTGGCATCTGTGTCTGATGATGAATTCTTTAGGAGATGTGTTAATATTGGTCATTTGTTATTGACTCCTGTGACGTAGTAGGGAGTACCTCGCTGGTTGCTATGCTGGGCAGTGGGTTGTCAGTGACCTCCACTGGCTGCTGTCTGCAGCAGGGCCCAGCAGGGCAGGGGAGGAGTAATTATGCAAGGGGGCTTTGAAACTCATCAGATAGGTATCTCCCATGGAGCAGAACAATGGGAAGAAGGGGAGTGGAGCTCTGGTGGGGGAGGGCTGGAAGTGAGTGGGTTAGTTTCTGTCTGGGATCATGGAGGAGCCAGCCTAGGGAAAGGGACTGGAATTTAGGGGCCCAGTCGCCCCCATCTCAAGGGGGGTGCTGAGGCATCCTAGGCCCAGTTCCTGTAACCAGATGACATCTATGCTGTGCTGTATCCTGGAGAAGCAATAAACTCCCTCTATTCTACTGGCTGGTGGAGTCTGTCCGTGCCATTACAGGGGTGCAGGAGTCGGGGGACCCCGACGCACCGCCACAACTCCCGCAGGGAATACTGGAATCCCCAGTCACTTGAAAATGTTTAAAACCTTTAATTCTTGTAAGGCCCTGAGGCACTCAGGTTAAAACTGACAATGAAAATGAGCTGCATAGGCCTGTTGATGGATGCCTGCATAGGAGTAAATTTCAAACGGTTGGAATTTGTTGCACGCAGGCCCAATGACAGCAATTCTGGGCCCCAGGGCAGAAATCAATGGGCTGTCTGCCCCCTCCTTCAACTGGGGTCACAAGCTCCACCCTGCCTGGAGAATCCCCAGGTACCCCCGTCCTCTACCAGAGGAGCCCTCAGCCAGCCCAGCTCCTTCCCCCATTTGCTTGGATGAACCCCAGGGCAGCCGCATTGCGCCTACCTATCCTTTCTCAGGTCAAGCCCACCTGCTCTGGGAGAAAAGCTGCAGCAACATCTGATTGAAAGCAGTGTCTGATTGAAAGACATTTTTTATATGCCCCATGCAGGTTTCAGGGCCTAGTAATCTAGCTCCAGAACCTGCATGGGGCATATCAAAAGCATCAAGACTCAAGAGATGCTTTTCCCCAGAGCAGACAGAGCTATCGCGGCAGTGGCTGGAGTCCCTGGGCCCTGGGCAGTTGCCCCCTTTGCTCTATTGTGTGGCTGGGCCTGGTGGCAAGCACAGAACAAAGCCTCTTCTTGAGACACTTACTGCACAGTCCTTCAGTTCTCCAGTTCAGAGGTTGCCCGCCAGCATGGGAACACTGCCGAGAGTATTCAGCAAAGGTGTTACAAATGCAGAAGTCAGTCAGAGACTCTTTGCAGCGGCACAAGTCTTCTACGCAAGAGTTAATATAGTCTTGAACATCAACCAAGGCATTGCAGTTCACAAATGCTTCACCAGTCAACACAGTCTGGCAGATATCGCTCTGGAAGGGAAAATAGCAGTGTTAAAGCCGCAGAGATTAGAGAAAGCCAAAGAGCTATTTTTTATTGAGCTATTTCAAAGTGTTTTGCTTAAAGACATGCCGTTGACCTCATTTTGATTCATGTTATGCTTTCCTTCTCTTCCAAATTTCCCAACTTTTAATTGAATGATAGAAGAGGAGGAAGCACATATATGTCAGTGGAAAAAAAAAACACTACAGAAAAGATCCTTACTAATTCATTAGAGCATTTTGTGGGCGAGGAAGGTATAGGGTCCTCGCATTGCTCTGTGGGTCCATCCATCTTCTGCATATTCCCAAATTGCACTTCAGTCAGCTTGATGTCTGCAATAAACAGGTTTTTAAAAATTATTCTGGTGTTTTTATTGGCTTTGAAAATAAAAGGCAGCATTAATTTTGTGTGGAGGTTGATGTTTTCATAACACTGACATCGATGAGATTGCTAGTGGTAATCACCAAGGGTATGTCTAGACTACATGGCTCCGTCGATGGAGCCATGTAGATGAGTTTACTAGACATAGGAAAATGAAGTGGCGATTTAAATAAGCGCCACTTCATTTACATCAAAATGGCTGCCGTGCTGTGCCAATCAGCTGTTTGGTGGTACAGCGGGGCAGTCTGGACGCGCCGCAGTAGACAAGGGAAGCCTTTGTCGACCGCTCAGGTATGCCTCATGAAATGAGGTTTACATGAGCGGTCTACAGAGGCTTCCCTTATTGACCGCGGCGCGTCCAGACTGCCCCACTGTGCCACTAAACAACTGATCAGCACAGCGCGGCGGCCATTTTGATGTAAATGAAGCGGCGATTATTTAAATCGCCGCTTCATTTTCCTATGTCTAGTAAACTCATCTTGATGGCTCTGTCGATGGAGCCATGTAGTCTAGACATACCCCAAGATAGCAGAAATGAAGAGTGATGAAGATAGTGTGAATAGCTGTCACAAGTTTGATGTCGAAATATCAAAAAAAATAGGAAGTCACCTGTGACAGCTTTATCCCTAGGCCAACCATAAAAATATTAGTTCAAATGACATGAAAATAGTCCATGCCAATATTAAACATTGGTGTAGTTTAATATTAAATGTCAGTAGAGTATCACAATTTATCTGTGGATCAGTGCCACACTTTCTGTGAAGCAAATACTATTCCGGTTTTCAGAAGACTGGAAAAGGGCAAAGGCAGGGCACATCTTGTTTGAAAGTAGAAGGATAGAGAGTTCTTAATTTAATCTCCATATTTGGCTTTCCCATTTAAAAGCTTGGAGAGGTGATATCTATATCTGATGATGGATTCCTTAAGAGATGTGTTAATATCTGCAATTTGTTATTGAGTCCTCTGGGGAAAATTGGAATCCCAGTCACTGGAAAATGTTTAAAACCTTTAATTCCTGTAAAGCCCTGGTCTATAAAAAGGGAAATAAGGACAACCCAGGGAATTACAGACCAGCCATCCTGACTTTTGTACTCGGAAAGATTATGGAGCATATAGTTAAGCAATCAATTTGAAAACATATAGAAGATAAGAAGGAGATAAGTAACAGTCAGCATGGTTTGTCAAAAAACAAATTGTATCAAACTTACCTGATAGCTTTGTTTGAAGAGTAAAAAAGCCTTGTAGATATAAGGGGTGGGGAGGGAGGAAGCAGCAGACTATTATATCTTGACTTTAAGAAAGCTTTTGATACTGAGTAACATGACAATCTCATAAAAAATAAAACTACGGATATGCAACCAATATGTGCAAAACTGGTTGGAAAACCATTTCTAGACAGTAGTTATCAATGGTTCACAGCTGGAGTGACATAACGAGGGATCAGTTCTGGGGCTGGTTCTGTTCAATATCTTCATTAGTGATTTAGATAATGGCATAGAGCAGGGGTCGGCAACCTTTCAGAAGTGGCGTGCCAAGATTTTACTTATTCACTTCTATTTATGGATCTGCGTGCTGGGGGGTGGAGAGTGGGGAGGAGGGAGAAGGGACAGGCTGGGGCAGGCTGGATAGAGTGCCCATATTTTCTGAACCAGCTGCAGCTAGGGAGAATGGTTTAATTTAAATTATTAAACAGACTAAGCATTTTAACTTTCTCATGTTAGTTTATCAAACTTCATTTTAAATAAAGTAGAACATTAATTTATGTCCAACACAAAAGGTTTCAATGTTTTCTTTATTTATGGTGGTGGGGAGGAAACTTTTGTTGAGTTGGGGGCCACTGACCCACAGAAAAGTCAGTTGGGGACCACACAAGTGAGAAGCAAAAAAACTCCTCCAAAAACCCCCCAACCCTCACTGATGTGGTCCCCAAATAAGACACCTCACTCCTCTCACACTCCAGCTTCACCGGGTGAGGGAAAGGGACAGGGAGGACTGAGGTTTAGGGTTTCCCATCAGCCAGATTTACTTTTCTGGGGTTCCAGAGTTAGTGGATTTTATGGCCCCCTGAGGCTTTGGGGTAGGGACAAAAATGAGGGGTTCAGTATGTGAGACAGGGCTGCCAGTGAGTGGGATAGGTACGGGGTGCAAGATCTGGGAAGGAGGTGGGATGCAGAAGGGGAAGAGGTTGCGATGTCTGTGTAGGAGGTAGGGTGCAGAAGCAGGCTGGGAGTAGGATTTCTGGCCAGGTCGAGGGAGTAGGAGCAAAGGAGGGTGCACTGTGTGGCCAGGAGGGAGGATGCAGGACCAGGATGGGGGTAGGGTGTCTGTCCAGGAGGGAAGGTACAGGAACAAAGGAGCAAGCTGGGGGTGTGCGGTCTTGACAGGGAGAGGGGAGTGAGTGAGGTGGATTGCAGTGTGGGGGTCTGGACATGATGGGGGATTCTGACCTGGCTTTGCACCCCCTTGCAGCAACTGCCACAGCCATGCAGTCCCAGGCCAGCCCCAGAGGTCAGAGGCACCATGGCCATGCGGCCTCGAGCCGGCCCCGGAGGCTTCACTAAGGAGCTTCAGCCACAGCGCTGCCTCCTCCCACCACAACCTAACCTGCTGCTGGGAAAGAGGGAGGGCTCGAGTGGCTGCGTGGGGGAGAAGGTGTGGGTTTGAGCTCCAGCCGCGCATGCAACTGAAAATCAGCTTGTGTGCTACTTATGGCACGCATGCCGTATGTTGCCAACTCCTGGCATAAAGAATACTCTTATAAAGTTTGCAGATGATACCAAGCTGAGAGGGATTGCAAGTGCTTTGGAAGACAGGATTAAAATTCAAAATGATCTGGACAAACTGGAGAAATTGTCTGAAGTAACTAGGTTGAAATTCAATAAGGACAAATGCAAAGTACTCCACTTAGGAAGGAGCAATCCGTTGCACACATACAAAAAGGGAAATGTCTGTCTAGCAAGGAATCCTGCAGAAAGGGATCTAGGGGTCATAGTGGACCACAAGCTAAATATGAGTCAAGAGTGTAACACTGTTGCAAAAAAAGTAAACATCATTCTAGGTTGTATTAGCAGGAGTGTCATAAGCAAGACACAAGAAGTAATTCTTCTGCTCCATTCTGCATTGATTAGGCCTCAGCTGGATTCCTGTGTCCAGGTCTGAGTGCCACACTTCAGGAAAGATGTGGACAAATTGGAGTAAGTCCAGAGAAGTACAACAAAAATGATGATAGTTCTAGAAAATATGACTTATGAGGGACAATTGAAAATACTGGGTTTATTTAATCTGGAAAAGAGAAGATTGGACAAGAAGCAATAGGTACAACTGTAGCAAGGGAGAATGAGTTTGGACATTAGGAAAATCTTCCTGTCAGAGTGGTTAAGCACTGGAATAAATTGTTTAGGGAGGTTGTGGAATTTCCATCATTGGAGATCTTTAAGAGCAGGTTAGCTAAACACCTGTAAGGAATGGTCTAGAGCAATCTAAGCTAGTGAATGGGCACCATGAATGGCCCTCCTTCACCTCAATGGTCTACAAGATTGTCATAACCAAGACTGTCTCCAAGGATAGAGTAGATTTTCTAACTGCACTTGCGTACCCGGAAGTTGTGGGCTGTGCCAATTGATCCATAGCAGCAGAGGGAGTGGATGGCTTTCAGTCATTGTTGTGGGCAGTCAGTGTGCACCTCACTTCATGTGCCCTTACTTTGTGTGCATGCCACGTTAGTAATACTAGTAGTAGATAAAGTACATGGACAGAAGCCAGCAGAATCTGTGTGTGGACCACACAGAGAACCCAATCAGCTGCATGCAGCTTGCGGGCCGCATGTTGCTCACCACTGGTCTTGATAAGCTTGCAATTAGTGCAGGGGACTGGGCTAGATGGCCACTCGAGGTCCCTTGTATGACTCTATTACCGGAAGTGAAATCAAACTGCAGTGCTGAACAATGTGTTTGTTACTTACTGTTTGACAGGAACTCATTGTAAGTTGGAATGCCATTGAAGTCTCCACAAAGCCCGCAGGTTTGATTGGCATATTTCTTATCCAGTTCCACCTGAAAAAAATGGGGTGGGTTACACACACAGTTAAAATGTACAGTGTATTCAATGTTAAGGATGAAATTCACCACTATCTACAGGTCCACCACAAGATCCATGTACTACTTAGATCCCACTTAAGTTTTCAAAATCTGTGATACGTAGACATGGTGCTGGTCCTTGACATGGAGTGAAGTTTGACAGACAGGTTTTACATGGAGATGGGTATTTGGGAGAACCCTATGATGGAGAAAACTAAATCTGATCTATTTTATAACCATTGATTTTTTTTTTTAACGATCACCCCAGGACTTCAGGATGGGAGTTATTGCTAGTTTCTTTACTGAAGTTTCTTCCTTGGGTAGACTTCTCACTATTGCTGGACTTCTGCTCCATTGTTTATACCACTGAATACCAGTAAAAACTCGGGCTGAATCTAGCCCATGGGCTGTGAACATCAAAGCGGTGGTGCATTTAGTAGCTAAGGAAGATTACATTTAACTAAAAAATCTATTAGTGCCTTGGGGAGAATGGTGATTGCAAGATAAATTCTGAGAAAAGCAGGGAAATTAAAAGCATAATAGGGTAACACAATGCATTGAAAATGGACAAAAATGCCAAATTACCTACTTTCTGGCTCATGACATGCATTAAGAGGAATAATTTAAAAATAAGTGTTCTTTGCAACATCTGGAATGCATACTTACCAAAAGGTTATCCAATTGGTTCCACAGGCAGACCAGGCCTAACTTAGCAGTGATTTTCAAATAGCCATTTGTTTTCTCAATCAGGGTTCCTGATTGGCTGAAGGGCAGCTGAATTCTGGAGAGAAAACAAACTACAATTAAATTGAGAGTACAACATTTGAGAGCCACTATTTGAGACATTTTTCATGCAAATGACTAAGGAATTTGTTACAGGCTAAACCTCTCTAATCTGGCACTCTCTGGTCTTGCAACATCCATGGTTTGGCATGATTTTAGTTGGCCAGATGTCCACTTATCATCGGTGTGGCCAAGTTTTCCATGGTCCCCTAAAGTTTGTTTATAGCCACCAGTCCTGGCTCTGAGCGTTCTGTGCTGTTGTTTAGCTCTAATTCAGCCCTAAATGTCCTCTAACAGCCCAGTAAGCAGTGAAAGTGTTGGTAATGCTGCTACAATATTGACCTCACATGGTTCAGCAATTTCTCTGCTTCAGTACTGGTCAGGCCCTGAGAGTGCTGGATTAGAGAGGTTCAGCCTGTAGTTATACACGTTGCTAAATGTGAACTGCAGAACTTTCTAACAATCTGGAAACCTGGAATGATGAGGTGGTTAAGTTCCTATGCAATTGCTTCCCAAAGTGATGTGAGGCCAGTGTTATGTTTTGTGCCATTTCTTTTCAGTCAATCTAGAAATGACACTTTTTCAGTGTTTCCCAATTGGTGCTCCATGGAACCCTGGGGTTCCACAAAGTGAAAGCAGGGGTTCCGCGAGAAGCCAGCACTCCCCCACACTCTCTGAAAGAGAGCGAGCTGGCTAGCCAGCTTCTTAAAGAAGCAGCACACTTGTTTCCCGTTCCTCCCTGGCAATGCAGAAACGTAGGGAGTCGGGGGCAGAAGGGAACAGTTGCTCCCAGCTGGCACACTGAGGGGTGCCGGACAGGAGTGACCCCACATGACACACAGCGGGGAGGGAAGCACTTCCCTTCCCCAAAGGAGCTGGCACGCGCTGCCTGAACAGCTGGGGCTGTGGCACCCAGCAACTTAGTTTGGCCGCCTTTGTGCGCGGTGTGGGGCGGGGAGGTCAGGAGACCTGGATCTGTGCAGCTCCGACTGTGCAGGTAGCACTCTCTGCCCTGGGACTCACCATGCCCTCCCCCCAGCAGGACGGCATCGCAGAAGTAAGTTGCTGGAGTGCAACAGCCCCTGCTGTTCAGGCAGTGTGCACACCAGCTGTTTGGGGAGGGAAAGTGCAGTTGCACACTTCCCGTAACCCAGAGGTGCTGCAGGATTGCCAGGTAGTGCTCCCTGCCCAGACCCCCCACGAGTACCCTGTCCCCTGTCCCCACCAGCACTGTCCTCAGCACCCAGCGGCACCCTGTTCCTTGTCCCAGCACCCTGCTACCCACCACAGCACCCGGCACCACCCTGTCCCTGGCTCCAGCACCCTGCCATCCACCCTAGCACCCAGCAGGACCATGTCCCTAACCCCAGCATCCTGCCCAGCACCCCGCCACCTGTGTCAGCATCCTGCCACCAAGAAGCAACCTCCCTCCGGCCCCAGCACCCACTAGCACCCTGTCCCCTGCCCGCACCAGCACAGTTGGGACCACATTAGTGAGGCTTGGGGGGGTTTTTTTGCATCTCACTTGTGTGTCCCCAACTGACTTTTCTGTGGGTCAATGACCCTTAACTCAAAAGAGGTTTCTTGCCCCTCTCATAAATAAAGGCAATGCTAAAACCTTTTGAGTTTGACATAATATTTTATTTAAAAATGAAGCCTGGCCAACATGCCCCCAATTGGGGCCAAATCCCCATCTCACTGCAGCATCATAACACTCCTGCACCACCTGACCCCAAATCTGAGCCTATCATACACTGGAACCCCCTGTCTTGAGCCTCTTACATCCCCAAACTCCTTCATCCCCACATTCTCAGTCTTCTGCCACAGCACTCCTGCACCATCCACACATGGCAAATCTGTGTCCTGAGCCCATCATACTCACAGCCTCCTTGCCCTGAGCCCCACACATATCCAACCCAAACTCCTGCACCCTCGCATCCACAAGCCTGTGACTTGCTCGGCACCCCAACCTTCCACCTGAGCCCAACACTCCCCAGCCTGGAGCCCCCTCCCCAAGCCAGCATCCCCTTCTCCTGCATCCAAATTCCCTCCCAGAGCTTGCACTTCTCACCCCTTCCCATACCCAAATCCCTCATTCCCACCCCAAGGCCCGCACCTCCTGTTTCAACCCAGTGAGAGTGTATAGGGGCTGGGGATAGCAAGTGATGGAGAGGAGAGGAACAGAGAGGATGGCGCCTCAAAGGGGTAGGGTCCTGGGGAAGGAATGTGATTTTCATGCATTGGTGGATTCCCCTCTATGGCCAAATAAAGTTGGGAAACATTGCTTTAGTGTGCATAAAATGCTGGCTTATCAGCTACATGATTTAATTCAGGAAGTGCTACGTCTGTTTAGCAAGTGCATTTCAAGAGCTATGCTATTATTATTTTAAAGCTTATATAGGACTAGCCTCTTTGAAGGACATTTTTTTTGTTTTTTTGTTCTTTCTGTGTAATTAAGACTAGCTTAGTTGATATGGGAGAGCTGGAATTGATTGATTCCCCCTCTCTCCTAAATAGTCTTAAAGGGACAAGATGAAAGGCTTTCTAGTGTGGTACTAGAATCACTGAGATGCTTTCCCCCTTCACATTTACATTTGCAGCATCCTTTAGAAAGGAAGACTCTGGACTTTTGTTCTTTTGCTAATATGCACTCTCTTCCGTCCTTCTTTCCTTCCTTCCTTCCTTCCTTCCTTCCTTCCTTCTGTGGTGTCAGTTTTGTATCCTGATCTTGGATTTATTTATATGTTTTGCTATATTTGCTTTTATTCTAACTTCATTTTGTGGCATTTAGGGCACGTCTACACAGCAGGGCTAAAGCCGAAATAAGCTACGCAACTTGAGCTACATCAACTGCGTAGCTTAAGTTGAAATCCCTTATTTCAGCTTTTGGCACTGTCCACACAGCAGAAAGTCCAAGTTAGAGCAATCTTCCTTCCGACTTCCCTTACTCCTCATAAAATGGGGGTTACAGGAGTTGGAGTAAGAAATCCTCCAGCTCGACATTATTTCAACATTATGTCAAAATAACTGCTTTCTGTGTAGACACAGACTATGTTATTTTGGAATAATGTCAGTTATTCCGAAATAACGCTGCTGTGTAGACATAGCCTTAGAGGCCTCTAATTTACAACAGTAGGGCAGTGTCTGGAGTACAACTGAAATGTATGGAACATAGGACAGGAGGTAACCTGTAAAGGGTGAATAAAGCTCAACCCTTCACCTTCCTGTTTCTACTGCTGCTCTAAGAAAGACCTCTCCCTTTGTGCTGGGTGTTAGAGCAGCTCGAGAGAATGAAACCGAGATAGCATGCTTTCAAACAGACCATTAGGAGCAATGCCTATGTTGCCAATTTCAGTAGATAATAAGACACCTGGACTTACAGATTGCCATTGACCACAATGGAGTTTGAGGTCAGTTCAATCACCACTCCATCAAGCTTCAAGGTGACATGGCTGATCACAGGAGAGTTTTCCACCACAGTGCGCCTGATCTGGATGTTAAAGTCCTCATAGGCAGATTTGCATTGGGATACAAAGACATAGTTGCAGAGCCCAGGGAAGTGAAAGATGTCTCCATCAAAGCCCTTGAAGTGGGAATTGCCCCAGGTGCTGCACACACGTCCGTTGTGAGCAGGGTTTCCAGCTGTGGGTTCAAAACAAATTTTTCCATTTACACTGAAAATTCCAGTGTAAGTTCCTCTACTCACTCAGTGTCTATTCATTTACGTATTTATCCATCCATCTAAACAATAAACCCATTCTCTATTTTGTCTTCATATCTAACTGTTTATTTGTGTATAGATTGTTTATTCAATTACATTTTCTCTTAGTCTATCCTTCTCTTCATTTATTCCTCACTCTACAGTTCTGATCAGTGTCCCATAAAGTCACGGGAATCTGAGCCATGACATCCATGTAACTTACGCTTTACTAGCAGTGTCGTTCTAGGTCTTGAGATGATTGTCACTTCTTGTGGTTTAGTTACGGGTACAGAAAAATCTAAAGAAAAGAAATACAGTTATCACTAATCCAAAGGTTCAGTAAATATGTGGACAGACACAGATATGGATCTCCTACCCTCATTAGTGGTTAAAGGTTTTTATTGCAAGTAAAAAAAAAAAAACCTTGACTGGAAAGTTTCCAAGGGAGTCTACTGATGGCTTTAATTTCACTGCCTCAAATTCTGGCTTCCAGGGTGAAACTGTCACTAATAGGCTGATCTGCTAACCCTTCCTGAAGTCAGTAGTCCTCTGTAACACAAGGAGCCTAGCTGAATCTGACCCCACCTGCCCAAAGTAAAGGTAGCATGCTGATACCAATTTAATCCTGCATTTACAATAGGAGCTATACAAAAAACCACAGGACACAATGGAGATTAAAGTTATTCAGGTCCTTTGGTTCCCAGCATAGGTAGAACTGGATAAACTGTAGGAAGGTTTCAATGGCTGGTGTTGAGAAACCACAGCAGAGCTTGTTTAGATCACACATTCTTTTTTTAGCTGAAAGTGCATGTATATACACACACTCATATATAGCCAACTTCAGTCACACAACAAATTCTTGCAAAATTTTGCAAACCCTTAATCATGAACCTCATGCTTTTTTGCATAAGGATTCCCATTTGCCAGATCTGGCCCTGAATTTACTGTATTTTTCTTGCCAATATTTATTCTTCGGTTCCAGTATTGAATGCATTTGAAATTCAGAGAAGCTGCAGCCTGCAATGTGGTTTCTCAACACCTCCTGTTGAATCCTCACTACAGCTTTCTACTCACACATACACTGGGAGGCAAAGATTGAGAAAGGTTTTAATCTCCCTTACAGCTTTTTCTGAGATGTTTTTAAAGCCCTGGCAGCAAATGAAGGATGATACCTGCATTCATAACTTCATACATTTGAAAGTCAAAGGGGACCTTTCTGTATCTGTAACCTGATCTTCTGCATAGCACAGGCCACACAATATTATCCGGTGGTAACTCAATCTCTACACCAATGATTTGTGGTTGAAATAGAACATCTCTTTTAGAAAGCCAGCGGGTCTTGATTTAAAGACTTCAAGGGATAGAGAGCCCTCCATCTCCCTTGGTAAATTGTTACAGTGGTTATTTATACTCAAGGTTAATAGTGTTTGCCATATTTCCGGTTTGACTTTGTCAGCCTTCAACTTCCCGCGGCTGGGTTTGTCAAGGTGACTAATTTCAGATTAGGTTATGGTTCAGATTTTCAGGCTGATTACTTAAATTATATTGTAATAAATTTATTGGAGAAAGGAATAAGGGTCATTTTGTTAGAATTTTTATACAATATAAGTTTTGTTCTGTCACCAGTGTTACACTAGCAGCCTGTACATACCCTTTGTATTATTACATGTAACTAAAATTTTCCATCAAACACTATAATATAGTTTATACACAAATCTGCACTCTGATGCATGTACTGAAGTACTTCTCCTTTTTTTCCTTTCATGAATGATGGAGTCATCTCAATAGAATGAGGAAAATAGTACTTTTTATTACTGAATATCAGGTGTCTTTGTGACACATGTACACGTACATGTACACACACACACACACACACACACACACACACACACCCCTCATAAAATACCCTTGTAAATATACATTGTGTACTTATTACGTAAATATAGATTAGATAACAGTGTAGCTTCAGTGAACCAGATCCTCAGCCAGTGCCCATCAGCATAGCCCCACTGACTCCAATGGAGCTCCACTAATTTACACCAGCAGAATATCTGGCCTGACAGTCCAATTCTGGGGAGCTGAACATTGAGTTTTGGGAATTGTTCCTCTCCCTTCATTTCAAGGCACAGGACACTTTAATTACTCTGTGCCCATTGCAATGAGTTTTAACAACAACGTTGACTGAATTTATATTGTCAAATAAATAAATAAAATAAAATGTAACCACTTACAGTCTTGTCCCTGCTGGACATATGAATCATCTTCATAATTTGTTTGTTGGTCCTCATATTGGGCTTGGACTGGAGCAGAAAAAAAAAGTTACTTTGGAACACTGTACTCATAAATTCTTCAGTATCATCTGATTGAACAATAGAATCCATGAAAGTCACATTCTTTTAGGCATAAAAACTGACTGGCAAGGATTGTTTGTTATGCAGTGGCAAATACGAACACCTCCCCACACAGAGTATAGAATGACTGCTAGCACCACCACCTCTGATGCTGGTGTAACCCACACACTTAGGCTATGTCTACACTCGTGGCTTCTTGTGCGAGTAATATGCAAATGAGGCTAAGCATGGAATATCACCGAGCCTCATTTGCATACCTAATGAGCCACCATTTTTTTCAGAAGAGGCTCTTGCTCAAGAAGGAGCGTTTACACTGCCCCTTCTTGCGCAAGAAAAACCCTCTTGCGCAATGCCGTTACACCTATTACTTTTCAGGAAGAACGGCATTGTGCAAGAGGGTTTTTCTTGCGCAAGAAGGGGCAGTGTAGACGCTCCTTCTTGCGCAAGAACCTCTTCTGAAAAAAATGGTGGCTCATTTGGTATGCAAATGAGGCTTGGCGATATTCCACGCTTAGCCTCATTTGCATATTACTCGCACAAGAAGCCGCGAGTGTAGACATAGCCCTAGTGCGGTTACTGAGCAATGCAAGTGGTACCTAGACCACTGCAACAGTTAAGATCAAGAAACCTCTACAGCATGAGCTGGAAGTCAGCTGGCTTTTAGCTCAGAGGGTAGAGGCTCCTATACTTTGCTTCAGAAGTCCCAGGTTCAAATCTGCCCAGGGGCAGTTACACTAGTCATCCTAAAGGGGTGAGGCTGATATGGGCCCCCTCTGCACTTGCTGGATGTCTGAGGCTAGCTCTTGACTAACATATGCTGCACCCTTTGGAAAGCTGTATGGTTTGATACTACTGCATGCCCTTCCCTATCTTTCCAGCCCCTGGAATCATCCTGCTTTCCTCTCCGCATGCGTACAGTGTCTATGCCATGCCACCTTCCCATGTCCATTATCAGTGGCTGGTAATGGCACAATTTGTCTCTATGTTTAATAAGGTTTTAATAGACTAGTGCAGAAGTGCATAGTAGTTAGGAAGAAGTAAAATTATGCATTAGGATTTGTGCATCAGATCAGAAAACACTAGGTACTAACATTTTGTTAGTTTTGCCATGGAGTGAATTAGTAAAGGACACAGTGAATAAAAGATTCTGCAGGATGTGACTATCAAACATCTTCTGAGAAGATAGAAGGCGAGACCTCTGCACTCCAAATCCTGGTTTCATAGGTTATTAAAAATTCTCCTTTCAAGGATAAACTTTTGACAAACTCCTGATGTTGCCTTGACCAACAATCTCAATGATAATCATGCCACACATGAATGTCCATTAATAGCAGCTTATTTTGCCGATAGGGTGCCAGTTAAAAGTTAACGATAAAATCCTAAACGCCTTTACTTTGGACCCAATTCAGCTCCCCTTAAAGATCAACGGAAAGACTGCATTTGACAGGAGTTGGATTGAGCCCTTCATTTTTACATGGACCTTATGCAAGCAAACTGCTATTGAACCAATTTTTTTATGACATTGGTGGATTTTAAAAGTCGATCTAACAGGGTGACATTTGGCAGGAGCATTGCCCTTCGTAGATATATTTTGCTCCATCACAGCCTTTGGTTACAACTAAAATCTTGGCATTATTGATGGCCTGTCATGATACACTCTGTAGTGGTTCTTTTTGTAGCCTACAACTGCTCTGTTATAGCTCAATACATTAATCAGTCACATTTAATGTCATGTCTATAAATGCAGGCATTATTTGTTGTTGTAAATTAGGTCTCAGCAGGATTATTCGGGATAATATTAGCATTATGAAGTTGCCTGGTTCAGAATACTAGAAAATTGAAAGCAAAAGAGAACTGGTGAGATAGATATTTATCTAGCCATAACAACTCAGCGATAGACTTCTTGAGGAAATGTTTAACTAGAAGTGGAAAACACCATTTTGTCTATTTTCGCTCTATTCTGTGGCCTGTTAATACACATAACATGTATACACATTCTTTGACCATTCTTGCGGAGAAGTCAGCATCTTGAATTAATGGAGTGGAACAGCAGCACATAAATGCTGGAAGTAGGGGTACAGTAAGTGCTGCAGCACCCCCTGTCTTGCAGTGTTTTCCATTCTTTACAGGATTTACAGTTTGGTTCAATGGCTCACAGCACCCCCACTATGAAAAGTGTTCCAGCCCCCCGCCCCCCAGTAGCAGAAAAGGAAAAGCTTAATGTAAGGATTAATAACAGAAAACATACTATCACCAGGAGCCAATACCAAATCTTATGTACAGCTTGCAGGCTGTGTTATGAACTTGCCACATTTTGAGCAGCTTTCCATGTTTATATTTGAAAAAAAGCCCACAATGATCCACATTGGTAAAAGCGCGAGAATAATTATATGACTAAATTGTACTCTCAGTTATGCCATGCAGCTCCATTGACCATGGCTTTTCAATTCATCCAGCTGCGTTTGCTGGGCTTGAGGGCAATATGAAATCAGTGAAGCGACATTAGGAAAGAAAGTAATAGGAAAAAAAGACAGGGAAATCTCATTTAAAAACAAAAGCTTATTAGTTTCACTAAGCAAACCAGAAGCCACTGAAAAGTCTTTCTAACTGCAGAGCAAATGAGAAGTAGTCTAAAGGAATAAAAATAAAAAGCAGCTACAGCCTCCTACCTTTGTTCTGCATAAAGGTGACCACTAATACTGGTATCCATAGTGGTATTCGTCCCCCCCAGCCTATGCCCATCTTGATAGGAGTTCGGTAGAAGGTACCGAACTATAGGCTTCTGAAGAGGCACTTGTCCTTTTACAAGTCTTATATAGCGACAGAATAGACTTTGGCACAGTTCCCAGACTGTTTCACAAGGTTCTAAAAAGGTGGAGCTTCAGGGATTTTAACTTTCCTCTGCAGGTGCATAGGTAAACAAAGGATGCTCCAGCTTCCTTAGGGGCTGGCCAACTATATTTGCATTCTGGGAGGAGTGTTATTTTCTAAAAGATTTTTCAACTAAAGGAATTCCAAGTGACCAGCAATGAGGAACAATTTTTCTTAGTGTTACTGTCTCCAGTTATTACAGCTCTTGAGATAAATATCATTCAAGAATAACTTTTGAGGGGTCAGGGATGGGATTCAGGATGAGAGAGAGGCAGTTCTTTATTATCCTGATTACAGCAGGTGATTTCAAGCTAATTTCTCCAGCAAGCAAAATTCTAGCTCCTCCTGATCCAAGCTGTGGGATAAAACTTTTCATGTTTGGATCCCTCATCTTTTGAGAGAAGATTATGTGCCTTGGTGTGTGGCATTTTTGCTTCTGAAGATGAAGACACCAAAAACACTGAAGGCTGACAGTTTATCCATATGCCAGGCACAGAGTAGGAATATGAAGGGAAGCTCTTCAGTCAGAAACTAATACCCTCCCTAGAAGGAATTCTTATCCTCAGAGGGTGCTCCAGTCGCTGTGTTGGATCATATCTGTATCCCTTCTAAAAGCTGATCTACACAGGGATTCATTCTGGAACAGCTATTCTAAAATAACTCCATAGATTAAAGCTTTTATTGTGGAATAACAGTTTAGTTTAATAGTTTAATTCATTTTGGAAGTGGGTTAACTTTTAAATTAGCAATTTATATTATTCAGGATTAATTTTCATGTGTAGATAAGCTCCAAGTAAACATAGCTAATTGAATAGAAATATTTAGTCTCACAAGGGTAGTTGTGTTAGTGTGTGTGTAGCTTTAAAAAATGAGTAGTCCTGTGGCACCTTGGAGACTAACAAAAATATATAGAATCATGAGCTTTCATGAGTAAAACCCACTTCATCAGATGAGTTGGAGTGGAAATAACAGAAACCAAGATATATATATATATATATATAAAACAGCAAAAGAAGTATCTGTCAATTGTAGGACCTGTGTAGATGAGGCTAATTAAGGGGGCTCAATGTGTCCCATTCATAGCTTTTGATGCAAAAATGCAGATGTTAAAGGCAGGAGAAATTGGCTTTGGTATATGTCTGAATACTGAACATATGTATATCTTTTGCTCCTTATAATTTGATGTAGATTTCCTTGCTGCACAAATTAAATGTTTTGGCAGGAATGAATTTAAGACGGTTCCATTATATTGGGAACAATGTGAATGTGAACAGTGAGTATTTATAAATAGGTCAGTGCATTTTTTAAAGGTCTATTACTTTTCCAAGTTGTCTCTTCATTATGAAACAAAAAACAGGACTATGTAGCACTTTAAAGACTAACAAGGTGGTTTATTAGGCGATGAGCTTTCGTGGGCCAGACCTACTTCCTCGGATCAAATTGTGGAGGAAAATAGGCATGACCATATATACCAAAGGGATACAATCAAAAAAAGTGAACACATGTAAAAAGGACAAATCAAATTTCAGAACAGAGGGGGGATAAGGGGAGGGGGAGGTAAATGTCTGTGAGCTAATTATATTAGAGGTGATAATTGGGGAAGCTATCTTTGTAATGGGTAAGGTAATTAGCATCTTTGTTAAGACCCCCGGTGTAAAGTGTCAAATTTAAGCATGAATGACAGTTCAGAGGTTTCTCTTTCAAGCCTGGTGTGAAAATGTCTTTGAAGCAGTATGCAGGTAATCAAGTCATTGAGACAATGCCCTTTCTGGTTGAAATGGCAAGAAACTGTTTTTTCTTTGTGATACTGTCTGATATCCGTTTTGTGTGCATTGATTCTTTGGCGAAGCGTCTGAGACGTTTGTCCAATGTACATAGCAGACGGACACTGTCGGCACATGATGATATAGATTATATTTCTGGATGAGCAGGAATATGTGTTCTTGATCTTATAACTGAATTGGTTAGATCCAATAATGGTGTCAGCAGAGTAAATATGTGGACAAAGCTATAATGTCCCCTCTCAGTCTTCTTTCCAAACTAAACAAGCCCAATTCTTTCAGACTTCCCTTATAGTTCATGTTCTCTAGACAATATCACTGGTGGTTAAATTGGATAATTTGATCCAGGCTTAATTTGGAGCTGTAGATCAATTCACATTATCACCAGGATAGAAACCTAACTAAGCAATATCTGTAATGCTAATGAGTGAAAAGTTAGTAGCCCTTGACCAATGATCATCCTTGGCAAAACTCCGATTGACTGTAATAGGAACAGGATTGGGCGGGAGCATAGTACAGGTCGGTTTAAATTATAACAAAGATTCAGCAGATTATTCTAGGCTAAATAGTCTTTTAGGTTATAGCTGGGGGAAGCATAAGTTTTTTAAATTTTGTTTTGTTTCTTTGGTTGCCTATTTTATTTACAATTATACAGATAATTGCAGTTCTTTTTATTCTAATAAATGAACACTTTTGCTCATGAAGTTAGTTTATCCAATGAGTTACAATATCCAATCACTAGGCAAGTCTGGATACCTATATAAAATTCCAGCAAATGTATGTGAATTTAAATTTGATGCTCCACACAAAGATTCCAGATCAATAGATGATTGGAGGATAGAGTGTTAGGTAGATTAGCTGATCATACTGGTGATTTAATTCATCATTAACATATTGAAAAATGTTATATATATTACATATATGAAATAAGAAAGTACAGTTTGAAAGGTAGACTCTCTCTCTCTCTCTCGCTCTCTCTATGTATATTCTTCCTTTCAAACTGCATTTTCATATGCATAATTTGGTGGTCCTAGCTCTTACCATTTAGGAGGATATAATATAGATAGATATACATATATAGATATATACATATAGTCAATGTTCAGATATACATATGAGAGTTTATCTCTATAGCCAAGAACTCCTCCTAAATGGTAACAGCTAGAACCACCAAATTTGGTATACAGATTCCTCTTATTGTAACTTAAAGCAAGGTCAGGTTTTGGTTGTTCCAGGACAATGGGATGTGCCTGGAAAGGGATTTCTTCTCAGAAAACCATACAGAAAAGAGACAGAAACACCGAAGCAAGTACAGTCCTGAAAATTTACATAACTGAGCAAATGATGAAAAAGACTGAACCAAGATGAGCCAGAAAAATAGGATGAACCTGCAAGAGGGCTGTTTCTTAACAAACCTTACAGAAAAGAGCAGTGTTTGTTTTGCAACAATTAAATCAATATTTAAGATCTGAAAACTAAAAGAAAATGTTATGGGAAACCAAATAGACTATAGCCTTTTTTTTTCTTTTTGGTTAAAACATGGCGAATTATAAGAGTGTATAAGGATGAAGAAACAAAATAGATTTGATGGACTTCCCAAATTAAGGATCAGAATAAATCAATATAGCATTTAGACCAAAATAAAAGGATGACAAATATGGCTAAAGATATTTTCAAGCAAGAATTGTACAGTGCAAAATTTCCATAAGTGTCTCAATAAATATATATATATATACTAGCAGATTTACCCCTCATTGTGCTTGGGTACATAATTCGGGAATTCCATCAAGTATATTTTGTTTCTTCATTCTGATAGACTCTTGTCATTACAAATACATATATTTGATTTAATGACAAGACACTTATGGAAATTTTGCACTGTCCAATTCTTGCTTGAAAGTATCTTTAGTCATGTATGTCACCCTTTGATTTTGCGCCAAATGCTATTCTGATTTATATCTTCCACTGAATAGAATTTCACAGAGTGTAATTCAAGGCAGAATTTGATAGATTGTTTTCTTCATTTACTCTGTATTTATTTACCTGTGCTACATTTATTCTAACACCACTAAACCATTTGAACTTTAAAAGTGTGCAGGGAAGGGAGTTTCTCACCTCCATTATAACACTTTGGAAATGGATAAAATATGAGCCTTTTTCCTTTGTCCCCTAACTGCTGAAACAAATTCACCAAATATAAACAGAGTCCACTAGAAAGAATACCTATTACTATATTAGACCTGTCGAAAGACTGAGAGGTAAAACACAATGAAAAGAAATAGAGATGTAGCCATGTTAGTCTAGTCTAGCTGAAACAAAAAACAGGACTATGTAGCACTTTAAAGACTAACAATATGGTTTATTAGGTGATGAGCTTTCGTGGGCCAGACCCACTTCCTCAGATCAAATTGTGGAAGAAAATAGGCATGACCATATATACCAAAGGGATACAATCAAAAAAAGTGAACACATGTAAAAAGGACAAATCAAATTTCAGAACAGAGGAGGGATAAAGGGGGGGGGAGGTAAATGTCTGTGAGCTAATGATATTAGAGGTGATAATTGGGGAAGCTATCTTTGTAATGGGTAAGGTAATTAGTGTCTTTGTTAAGACCCCGGCGTAAAGTGTCAAATTTAAGCATGAATGACAGTTCAGAGGTTTCTCTTTCAAGCCTGGTGTGAAAATGTCTTTCAAGTAGTATTCAGGTAATCAAGTCATTGAGACAATGCCCTTTCTGGTTGAAATGTCAAGAAACTGTTTTTTCTTTGTGATACTGTCTGATATCTGTTTTGCGTGCATTGATTCTTTGGCGAAGCGTCAGTTTTTCAAGTATTTAAAAGGGTGTCACAAGGAGGAGGGAGACGAATTGTTCTCCTGGGCCTCTGAGGATAGGACAAGAAGCAATGGGCTTAAACTGCAGCAAGGGAGGCTTAGGTTGGACATTAGAAAAAAATTCCTAACTGTCAGGGTGGTTAAACACTGGAACAAATTTTCTAGAGAGGTTGTGGAATCTCCATCTCTGGAGATATTTAACACCAGGCTAGATAGACATCTATCAGGAATGGTGTAGATGGTGCTTGGTTCTGCCATGAGGGTAGGGGACTGGACTCGATGACCTCTTAAGGTCCCTTCCAGTTCTAGTGTTCTCTGATTCTGTGATATTTTATAACCATTGTCATCTGATTTTTCTGTGTAAAGCTAAAATAAACAAAAGTGGGAATATGGATCTTGTTTGTATTATGCCATGTATTTGTCAAATATGGTGCCATTCATCCATTCTATTATCTGTCAACAGCTGTAGAAAACTGATGGAATTAAAACCCAAAACACCATACTACCTAAAATTGTAAATCCCATCCCACCCATACAGCTTTTCAGGATGGCAGTTTGCTTTTACTAAATGTTTATACAGCACCTATCACATTGGAATGCTCATTTCAGTTGAGAATTCTCTATATTACCGTAATACAACTAATACACAATGTAATAATAATCTATTGCAGGGGTTCCCAAACTTTTTGATACTGGGGACCAGTAAATCCATTCACAAGCTTTTGGAGGACCAGTAACATTTATTTGCATATTCATTAAGCAAATGATGAATATGCAAATAAATTGTTTCTGGTCCTCCCAAAGCCCCCAGTGCCAACTTTGGCCCACAGAAAAGTCAGTTACGGCCACACAAGTGAGATACAAAAACACAACCCCTCCAAACCCCTCAAACCTCACTAATGTATCCCCAGCTGTGCTTGTGGGTGCTGGGGCAGAGTTCTGGGGAAGGGTGCCAATGAGTGCTGGGGCAAGGGACAGGGTGCTTGCAGGTGCTGGGGCAGGGTACTTGTGCGAGTCGGGGGGGGAGGGGACAGGGACTGACACCTGGGGATCCTGTAGCTGCCAAGGCCCAGGAAGTACACGGGCTGCTCCCCCATCCCCCAAACAGCGGTGTGGTACCTGACACGCTCGTCCATTGCACGCCTGCTGCCTTCCTGCACAGGGGGAGGGGGAGTCCTGGACCACGCAAGCCCCAACCGCTCGGGCAGCGTGTGCCTTGCTTCTCCGCTCCCCACGGCAGCACGCACCGCCCAAGCAGCTGGAGCCAGCGCAGTCCCGGATCCCCACCCACTCCCCTGTGCGCAGGAAGTCGGCAGGGGAGCAAAGTCTCCAGCGTGCAATGGACCGGCGTTTTAGATACCACGCCGACTGTTGGGGCAGAGGGAGAGCAGCCCGTGCACTTCTGGGACCTGGTGCACAGCTGCAGAACTGCCCCTCAACCCTGCAGGAAGCCTGCGCTACCTCCGTTGACACTGGGAGTTCAGCACGACATTCATCTTGGGGGTTGTAGGCAGCGAGGCGGGCTCTCACAAAAATTTTTCTGAGGCCCAGTTTTTTTTTTCCTAAGGACCGGTACTGGGCCACAGACCACAGTTTGGGAAATGCTGATCTATTGAATTTGCAGATGCTGAGAAAAGGAAATGAATTGAGCCCTTAATCCAGCAAAGCATATATATATATATAACTTTAAAGATGCGAGTGCTCCCACTGAAGTTAGGTGCTAAAATCCATTGCTTAGATCAAAATCTGCATTACATGATTTTCTCACTACTTTGGGACTATAACATTTTTAATGATTCCTCCCTTCCTTGATATGGATGTCTTAGCAAAAATTCTCCTGCCATTTGCAACATTAAAACATAACTGATGTCACTAGAGTAACTGCAGTACATGAGATAAAATGTTCATACAGGTTGAACCTCTCTAGTCTGGCACCCTCAGGACCTGATGGGTGCCGAACCAGAGAATTTGCCAGACCATGGGAGGCCAGTATTGTCTAGCAGCATTACCAGTACTTCCACTGCTTTCTGGGCTCTTACAAGACATTTAGGGATAAATTAGAGCTAAATAACAGCACAGAACACTCAGAGCCAAGACTGGTGGCTGTAAACAAACTTTATGGGACCATGACAAATTTGGCCACATCTGTGACGAGGACATCCGACTAACTAAAATTATTCCAGAGCACAGACGTTGCCAGACCAGAGAGTGCCGGACTAGAGAGGTTCAATCTGTACTGTCATTTTGATACTGAGAACCTACCTTCAAACATTTTTGTGATTCTTCAGTTACCATGAGATTCTAATAGGTCTGGAATGATCTCTGTCTTTATTTGTTTGTTCATGTGTTTGTTTGCTTGTGTGTGTGTGTGTGTGTGTGTGTGTGTGAGAAACCATAGTACTAGGAACTCATTGTACCAGGTATTGTACAAAGAGATGGTCCCTGTCCCATAGAGTTTACAATGTAAGTAGGAGAACAGAGATGGCAGCTGGTGACAGCTGGCCAGGTGGGGTTAAAGCACAAGATTAAAAGTCAGCAGATCTGAGCTCTGTTCCTGGCTCTGCCTCATATTCAGTGGGTGATCTTGGGCAAATGTCTTGACTTCTCTATACTCCACCTCGGGGAGCCATCAGAATTGTCAGACCCCTGGGAAAGATAGGAACCCCACTATGCACTCCCAGAAGGGGTGGGGCCTTGGGCAGAAGGGATGGAGATAGTCTGCAAGGGCTCAAGGGGTGATTTAAAGGGCCCTTGGCTCCCACTGCTGCCACAGTAGCAGCAACAGGAGTGGTACCCAGCAACCCCAGGCTCTTTTGAATCCCCAGGCTGTGGGATAGTTGCCTCCTTTGCCCCTCTCACCCCTCATCAGTGGACCTGACTCCACCTTTCCCATCTGTAAAATAAAATATGGATAAAATAAACAAAACCTTATCCAAAATTTTATCCCCAAAATAGTGACATACCATTTTGCTGCCATCTGTCACCACAGCTAGCTGGCACCCTGCAAGAGAGCACACCGTGGTACCTAATAAAAGATCAAAACAGAGCTTTTTTTTTCAGGGGATTTTGAGAAGCAAAATGGAAGCATCTGTGTTCTAGTTCAAAGACAATATAATATTAGAAGTCCATCCTTCCGTCTGTGTTGGGAGGAAAACATAAAAAGCCAAATGCTGGTGGGTAGCCATTATTTTAAAATGAAGAGGACAGAAATAGGGAGACAAAGAAATATTCTTTAAGCACCTTTTACACCTTAAATCCTATTTAATTACTTGTTTCATAAGTCCACCGTACTGCCCAGAATATCTGCACCACTGCATGCTGCAGCTCTACTTTAAAAGTATCTGCTCTTCTAGGGCTTGTAAGGCCTTTTGGCTGTCTCCAACAGTAACTGTGATCTATCTATCTGTCTGTCTGAGCAGATTCATATATATTTTCTGCAAAAATAAAATTAAATAATATTAACATTTTTCATTTTGTTGACTTTTTTTTACAAAGCAAACAAAAAATCAAATAAATTCAGGGTTTTTTTTAAATTTTGCTCCAATTCTTTCTAGTGGAAGAAAGAGAAAAAGGAAGTGGTGGAGGGGAATGAGAATGTTTTATCTTTTTCACCAGAAAATAGCCATTTTTGACCAAAATGAAAATTTTCTCAGAAAATTTTCACTGTTGTTGAAAAACCATTTTTCATTTTAAAAAGTGTATCAATTAACAGTTGTGACCACCTCGAGTAACTATCTATTGCCACCATGCTATTTGAATGCCTCCGTGATATATGAGTACATATGCAGATGAGTAAACACAATTGCTCTTGTATGTTTTGTAAAGTCAGGTGCTGAAATTGCAGGATACACACATTCATATGTAAGAGCTAGAAGAAGTCCTTAGAGATAATTGGTAAATATTCATAGGAACACATACATTACATTTGTAGGGCGTTGACAAAATTGTTACAGGAGTGTGAAAGGGCAGTATGTACGGTATTCACAAACACTCAAGAGGGCTTGTTAGTGATGGACAATCTTCAACAGTTTGTGAGATTCTGTAGAATATAGAGAATTATCCAAAAACTGGGATACTCTGCTAAACATTATTCTAATTCACAGTTTTTAAAATCCTGTAGAGTAATAGCGGGTAAAGATTGAAGACCTCCTTTCCCGCTGTGAGGAAATTTCCTACCTGTAAGGAAACTACAGTTCTTTCCTTCCTGACAGTTTCTTCTGAAGGAGGAAGCCTTCCTTTCTCATTCTTAGTAACACCTGTTTGTGGTGTGAAGGGAAAAGACTCAGGGCCATCTTTTCATTCATCCTGGATAGCCACTGTGTTTCCCACCTCTTACCACAATGGCAGAGTAATTCCAGAGGCCTCTCTTTCACTCTCTGCTTGTGGCGATTTATACAGGTTTCTTGAGACAATACAGTAGGGTCCCTCAGAGTACAGAATATTGATTAAGCAACTATTGGGGCCACACAGAAAGACTGCCAGGGCATTGGGCACCAATGCACAATTTCAGGAACTATAAAAAAGCTTGGGAATTTCACAGAGGAAGCTTTGAGGATAGCAGGTGGTCAGCGGCAGGGCCAGAACGTAGGGCCGTGCAGATAATGTGAGGCAACACAGCTTATGTGGAGGTTCTCTCCCTACCCGCTATCCCAGCTGCAGGTCTTAACTGAACTTTTTTAAATCTTAAAAATAAAGAGATGCAAGGAGGGTAGTGTCAGGTCCCATTGTAATCAAACCTCTTTTTTTATCACTAGAGGATGCGAAGGATACATAGGGACATAGAGGTGCATGGTCCATGTGCACAGAAACAGGGCAAGCTGGTTGGTGAGACCTCCCATTATTTGTGAAGGGTGTAGATTAGTTTTTCTTCCCACAATGCCTTGCAAATATATCTGTTAGTGTAAAGAACTAGCCCCCCATGCCTTATCCTAAAAGTGCTCCCCAACAGTAGAGTCAACAGTAAATGTAAACTAACAAAGTAGATAAAGGAAGCCAGAAACTGAAGTGTATCACAGAGAAATGCTGTATCTATCTAAAGAGTTTGAGAAATGTATTGAATTTTTAGGTGTGGTTGTGGGTGCTAGTGGGGTCCCCAATGGAGCTCTTTATCAATTCTACTCAAATATTAGTATTTATTATAATAAGTAAAGCATTGTACTGTTCTGGTGTGCTCTTTAAAGGCACTCAGAACTACTGCACTGGATGGGTGAAATTGCAGTTTTTCATGAAGTTTTTGGTTTGTTATTCAGCACTCAGCTATTCAATGTACAAAATGATAAGTTGATACAATATCGATAAGAAATATCCTTTGCATTCAGATTTAGTCTCACATTCTTCTCCCTCTTTTAATTGTGGGAACAGAAGGAAAAAATCACAATTGTACAAAGACAAGGCTCTATTCTAGTGACTTCTTTTCTAAAGTTCATATACTGTTAGGGTGCATCTACACTGCACCCTTAGCTTGAAATAAACTACACTATTTGAACTATGCGAATTGCATAGCTTATTTCAAGTTAATTTCAAAATAGCTTATTTCAAAATTTGGCGTTATCTACACAGCTCCAAATTCCAAAATAACCCGCTGCTCCAAAATGTCCCTTACTTCTTGTGGAATGAGGTTTACAGGGATGCAGAAATAGTGCCGCTGTCTAGACGCACCCTTACTGTACATTTGTTTTACCAATTTATAACGAGAACCCTACCTTCACACTTCAACCTCGGGGACCTCCTACTCACCTTTGGAATCCTGTCAGGAAAGCTGATTTAGGAGGCAGTAATTGTAAGTTTTCTGGTAGTCTTAGAACTGGAAGACAAAGTTCAAGCCAAATGCAGACCTGGAAGTCAATTCTGTTGTTCTTCCATTTCATTCATCCACTAGATGAATGTTCTGAAGTGCAATGCAGCACAGAAGCCTCTCATTGTTATGCCTTAGCTCCAGTACCCAGAAGGACTATACTTTCTCAGTATTGGAGATAGTGAAAGAATCAAATGAAAGAGAAAGAATTAAGCAGTCCTCTGATAGCAGTGACAGGAGAATCTCAGAATTGCAATAAATGAGACAACCATTAGACTGCAGAAGATTTAGAAGAAATTACAATAAAAGAAGAAACAAAGAAGCAAAGATTCCATATTGAAAAAATATCAGTTTATCCTGACTCTTCTGGATAAGTTTTCTTTATGCTTTGATCTATTTCAAGAGAGATTAAGTGGCTATGGGAACTGGTACTAACTTCTATTGGTCACTGGCCCAAATATTCACTAAGGGCCAATCCTACAGGTCCTTAGGATAACTTTGAAGTCAATTACATTGTGCATGTGGTAAAGTTAATCATGAGCGTAAATGTGTAGACCTGCGGTCCAGCTCTGCTTGAAAGTTGCCACAATTAAATAGCTGTTTGATCATCTGTGTGAATTGGAGTAGTTGAAAGTCTCACCAAAGAAAACAAAGAATAAATGGGCCTGGAGAAAGAACTAATTACAGCCTCATTCTAGATCAGAGTTGAAGCACATTAACACAACTGCCTGTGATGTGCATTTTCTATGAATAAACATGGAACTTCACTCTCATACTTCTGATTAGAAGTAGCTTCTTTCTATGATTTTATCATGACACAGTTGTTAAAGGGTTTCCAACATGCTAACATCCTTATAACCATGTGGGTGCAAACTGCATATCTTTTAATTTACCCAATTCCTCCGTGGGTCTCCTCAGTTCCTCTTTTTGTCCAGTGGAGAAAAATAAGGTTCTGTAGTGGTGGCTGCATGGAAGGTCTGGTTAAAGGATACCAATTTCATTTTTGCCATCATGTAAAAACATCTAACTGGAGCAACCCAGCCATGGACACCGGTATGCTAGGCGAGGGAAGGCATTGCCTTCTCACACTGCCAGCCTGGCCCTGCCCACACTCTACCCCCAGAATGCCTAGTGTAGACATTCTGGGAGCGGAGTGTTGCTGTTCCAGAGCACCCACCCTCCCCATGCTCCAGGGCTGGAGAGGTTAGGGCCATGTGCAGCCCACCCTCCCCATTATGGGGGGACATGGCCTGGGAAGAAGGGGCGGGGCTGGGGACAGGTTTGGAGGTTTGCCTCCCCTAGCCCTATTTTCACCAACTGCCCAGGAACCCAGCATTGCAAATTGGAAACAAATCTATAATTTGGAAGAACTTACTGAGCAGGACTGACTGAGCAGGATTTTCCTATTAGTCAATGATGAGGCCTTGATCCCATTTCTCATGATAAAAGAGCACTACGACCTGCCACTGTCAGCAGACTGCCATTGCTTACAGTTAACTCACTGGCAAACATAGTAGTTTGGTCTAGATACCCTAGGACAGTCAGAGGCTCCAGAAGGGCTAGTAACTTGAAAAATGCTTCATAAACTCCACAGATCCATGATTACTATGTATGTACACTTTGTTACTGAAGAGGAATTCCTTTAGTTTGGAATTCTTTGTAAAAGCAAAAGAAAGGGGGTTATCAGCGCTCAAAAGAATTCCAGGGGCAGAGAATATTACATCATGTTAAAAATGTCTTTGTGGATCTCAGGCTTCACTTGTCAGAAGATTTGATTCAAAATGTAGTAGGAGCCTCAAAGGTTGCACAAGATGTAGGCCTAATCTTCTGATGCTTCTTGGCCCTGTAATAAAATAAAAAGGGACCTTGATGCGCATGCCATGGGAATGTCCAAGAGCTATGGAGCTGTGGAAAGAGGTGGACACACAAATCCAGATGGTGCTCAGGGGTGAAATCCTGGCCCTATTTAAATCAATGGGAGTTTTGCTATTAATTTCACTGGAGCTGGGATTTCATTCTGCATTTTTAGGCTTAGACACAGCAACTCAATAAAGAAATGCAAGTAATGTTTATTTATATTTTTCCCCAAGGTAAATTATTTTTTAAATGAATTTTGATCTTCTCTGCAGCGGACCAGGAATACCAAATATAGTGAATGCTAGTGAAAATGGGGTAGGTTTAGAAGATAAAATACAAAAAGAACAAGTTAAAAATCACTTAGACAAGTTAGATGTCTGCAAGTCACCAGGGCCTGATGAAATGCATCCTAGAATACTCAAGGAGCTGATAGAGGAGATATCTGAGCCTTTAGCTATCATCTCTGAAAAAACATGGAAGATGGGAGAGATTCCAGAAGACTAGAAAAGGGCAAATATAATGCCTAGCTATAAAAAGGAAAATAAGAACAACCCCGGAAACTACAGATGAGTAAGTTTAACTTCTGTGCCAGGAAATATGATGGAACAAGTAATTAAGGAATTCATCTGCAAACACCTAATAGGGGGATATGTAACAGCCAGCATGGATTTATAAAGAACAAATCTTGTCAAACCAATCTGATAGCTTTCTTTGATAGTATAACGAGTCTGGTAGATAAGGGAGAAGCGGTGGATGTTTTATACCTATACTTTTGTAAGGCATTTGATTGGTCTCACATGATCTTCTTATCAAATAAATTAGGCAAATACAACTTAGATGGGGCTACTATAAGGTGGGTGCATAACTGACTGGATAACCATTATCTGAGAGCAATTATTAATGGTTCACAATCATGCTAGAAGGGCATAACAAGCGGGGTTACACAGGGGTCTGTTTTGGGGCCAGTTCTGTTCAATATCTTCATCAACAATTTAGATGATGGCATAGAGAGTATGATTATTAAGTTTGCAGATGATACCAAGCTGGGAGGGGTTTCAAGTGCTTTGGAGGACAGGGTCAAAATTCAAAATGGATCACAAACTAAATATGTCAACTGTGTAATGCTGTTGCAAAAAAAGCAAACATGATTCTGGGATGCATTAACAGGAGAGTTGTGAGCAAGACACGATAAGTCATTCTTCTGTTCTAGTCTGTGCTGATCAGGCCTCAATTGGAGTACTGTGTCCAGTTCTGGGCACCACATTTCAAGAAAGATGTGGAGAAATTAGAGAAGGTCCAGAGAAGAGCAACAAGAATGATTAAAGGTCTAGAGAATATGACCTATGAAGGAAGACTGAAAGAATTGGGCTTGTTTAGTTTGGAAAGGAGAAGACTGAGAGGGGACATGATAGTGGTCTTCTGGTATCTAAAAGGGTGTCACAAGGAGGAGGGAGAAAAATTGTTCTCCTTGGTCTCTGAGGATAGAATAAGAAGCAATGGGCTTAAACTGCAGCAATGGAGGTTTAGGTTGGACATTAGGAAAAACTTCCTAACTGTAAGGATGGTTAAACACTGGAATAAATTGTCTAGGGAGGTTGTGGAATCTCAATCACTGGAGATATTTAAGAGCAGGTTAGATAGACATCTATCAAGGATGGTCTAGACCTGTGGTCACCAACAGGTCAATCGCGATCGACCAGTCGATCGCGAGACCTCGACCAGTCGCTCGTGAGGCATCCTGTCCGCCCCCCCCATTTCCCTCCCACCCCCGAGAAGCCCCACTACCTACCTCAAGTGAAAATGGAGGTAGTGTCGGCTTCCCGGGATGGACAGAAGTCCCGCAGCTTAGCGCCACTTCCAGTGATTCCGGAAGTGCGCTAGCTGCTCTGCCAGGTGTACTGCGGGAGGAAGCATTGGCTCCCTGCACCGCACAGGAGGGGTGAGTCAGTCCAGGGGGAGGCGCGCGCGGGGGGGTCGGCCCCAGGGCAGGTGCTCGCGGGGCTTCCCTGCACGGGGGGGGGCGGCCCCGGGGCAGGCGCGCATGCGGGGCTTCCCTGCGCGGGGGGGGTGGTGTTGGCCCTGGGGCAGGCGCGCATATGGGGTTTCCCTGCGTGGGGGGGGGGCGGTGTCGGCCCCGGGGCAGGCGCACACGCGGGGCGTCCCTGCGCGGGGGTGTGTGTGTGTGTGTGTCGGCCCCGGGCAGGTGTGTGTGGGGCTTCCCTACGCCGCGGGGGGGAGGGGGTCCGTCCCGGGTCAGGCACGCGCGGGGTTTCCCTGCACTGCGGGGGCGGGGGGGTGTCAGGCCTGAAGGAGGCACGCGCTGGCTTCCCTCTGGGGAGGGGGGGGGATCCTGAGAGGAGGCAGATGCAGGGGATTCTCTGCCTGCACTGGCACCCTGCTCCCCAGCCCCCACTCCCTGCTCCCCATCCACAGAACTCTGTCCCCATTCCTGTCCCCACTCCCCGAACTCTGTCCCCACTGGCACCCTGTCCCCAGCTGCAGAAACCTGTCCTCTGCCCTCCCAGCACCCTGTTCCCTCTCCCCTGCCCCCAGCCGCAGAACTCTGTCCCCACAAAATGTATAATTATAAATGCTTCATTTTAGATTTAAATAAAAAACAGACCATTTATTTCATAACTATAAACACGTGATTTTAATTTTATATATCGCATAATTTAAAAATAAACTGTTTATCAGAGTGTGTAAGTAAGGGTTGGGGATAGCAAGTGATGGACAGGAGGAGAAGAGAGAGGGCGGGGCTTCAATGAAGGGGTGGGGCTTCAATGAAGGGGCAGGGTGGTAGATCTTTGCCTGTTCTGAGATTTAAAAAGTGACCTTGGGTGTAAAAAGGTTGGAGACCACTTGTCTAGACGGTACTGGGTCCTGCTGTGAGTGCAGGGGACTGGACTCAATGACCTCTCGAGGTCCCTTCCAGGTCTAGTTTTCTATGATTCTATGACCATGGGAAACCTGCTCATGATGGAGTTGGGGTTTTCATTAACCCCTAATAGATTACATAGCTAATTAGATGAAAGTTTTTTTAAAGGATGGGGATCTTGCCCTTGTTGAGTCTTATACAAATGGGAAAGATTTATGTATTCTTAATAATGTCCATTTATCCCAAAGCTGAGCCTGCAGTCATTATCCATGTACATAAACATTTTTGCAAATAATCCCATTAACATCAATGAGCCTATTTAGGTAAAGAAGGATTTCTCATGAGAGCAAGATTCTAGACCCTTGATTTTAGTCATCTCATACTGTAGTTTTTAATCTCACAGTCATAATAAAGATGACTAATTGGTCTGCTTGTTTTTCTAAGGTATGCTAGGAACATTCTTGCCAGCTTGGGATGCTAAGGTATGATACACATCAAAAATGTTGTAAGACTTGAGCAACTAGATATGTACTTTATTAATCATCTCCTAATGTGTCAGTCAACCATATGTCTGTTGATTACTTTTAGGGTCATTTTCCTGTTTTATTGAACTGAAAGCCATAGAAACCCTTATTTGCCTTAACCTATGATCTTAATTGTGACATTCATATATTATATAGTACAGGTTGAACTTCTAAAATCCAAGACTCTCTGGTTCAGCAACATCCATGGTCCAGTAGGACCATGGATATTACTGGACCAGAGAGGCTGCCCAGTTTCAGAAGTGCAGCCAGAGCCAGGTTGGTGGTGGGGAGCACAGCCCTGGTCAGGGCTGGTGGCTAGGAGCTCAGCCCAAAACAGGGCTAGAGGCAGCAGAGTTGGTGGCTAGGATCACAGTCCTGCTGAGGCTGGAAAGGTGGAGAGCACAGCTGTGGCTGGGGCTGGCTCCATGTGAAACTTTGGCAAGGTGGGGAGTGCAGCTCTGTTGGGGCTGGTGCAGTGGGGGAATGCAGCCTCAGCCGGGGCTGGAGGCAGCAGAGCCAGCAGTCAGGAGCACAGTCCTGATTGGGGCTGGCAGCAGAGAATGCAGCCCTGGCCAAGGCTGGAGTTAGCGGGACCAGCAGCTAGACACACAGCCTGGGCTGGTGCCATGGAGGGGTTCAGCCCCAACCAGGGTTGGTGGCAGTGGGGCCAGCCCTGTCCGAGGTTGGCACGGTAAGGGAGGCAGCCCAGGCTGGAGGCATCAGCAGGGAGCAAAGCCCTACCCCTGGGTAGGGAGCCTTGACTTTCCCTTGTCCAGCAAACTCTGTGGTTCAGGACCACTCAGGTCCCAAGGGAGCCGGACAAAGGAGGTTTGACCTGTAGAATTTTTATTGGCTGAAAATTCCTCCATTGGTAGTAGATGTTGACTCTATTCTATTCTATTCTATTCTATTCTATTCACACTAGACTTGAAGGTGAATGTTTAGTAGTAAGAGAAGGGGGCCTGGAATATTTGTGATTGTTACTGACATTATAGGAACTTGGCTGACCAGATCTTCAAAGTCTGCAGTAGGTATTCAGCAATGACCTTTTTCTATCTTAATCACATAAGAACATAAGAATGGCCATACTGGGTCAGACCAAAGGTCCATCTAGCCCAGTATCCTGTCTGCTGACAGTAACCAATGCCAGGTGCTCCAGAGGAAGTGAACCAAACAAGTAATGATCAAGCAATCTCTCTCCTGCCATTCATCTCCATGCTGTGACAAACAGAGGCTAGGGTACACCATGTCTTACCCATCCTGGCTAATACCCATTAATGGGGTTAACCTCCATGAATGTATCTAGTTCTCTTTTAAACCCTGTTATAATCCTAGCCTTCACAACCTCCTCAGGCAAGGAGTTCCACAAGTTGACTGTACACTGTGTGAAAAAGAACATTCTTTTATTTGTTTTAATTTCATTTGGTGGCCCCTAGTTCTTTATATTATGGAAACAAGTAAATAACTTTTCCTTATTCACTTTCTCCATGTCTACACTAGGAAACTGTTTCAAAATTACTAAATTCAACTTAACTCCCAATTTAACAAATTCGAACTAACATGTCCTCACCATGGGGAAGCATCAAATTTAGTCCAAAGCAGACTCTGTTAATGTGGATGGACTGCCTTAGACTTAGAGCCCCAGGAAGCTCTCTGGGGAGCTACGGGAGGCCTCCCAGAGGTGAATAAGTTTAAATTAGCTGCTCTGGAGCATCCATACTACTATTATTTTGAAATTATTATTCCAAAATTAGCGTTACTCCTCATGAAAAGCAGGAGTACAGAGTTTGAATTCCATGGCCTGTTTTTTTGAAATAACAGGCTTGGTAGTGTGGACACACTGCTTATAAATACAACTTTTTTGGGTGGGCGGAGGGTTTATTTCAGAATAAGCTCCTAGTGTAGACTAGGGATGTAATAGTGTAGTCAATTAACCAATAAACCGATAAGCAAAAGGTTATAGGTCAATGCTATAGACTACATGCATTCCCCAGCCCCAATTACCAGTAAATTTTTTAACAGGCTGGCAGCAGCCTGGCTCAGTCCTGGCTTGTGACGGGTCTGGGACCTACCCTTGCTGCGGCTCTGCATTTAAAGCGTATTAGGAGCTGAGTGGGCAGGCAGCCTGGCTCAGGTCCAACATGCACCGGGTCCAGGAGCTCAGAGCACTCCCTTGACAGGGGCTGCTGCCACCTCATGCTGTTGCCTCTTTATATGGGTTACAGGCAGCCAATCCACAAGGGGAGCTGGTTTTTAAACTGGCTCCCCTCGTGGACCAGCTCCCAGTTGGCAGGGATCTTCTCGGGAGTGAAGCCAGAGCGCACTGGCTGCAGGCCCCTCCCCTAGGGACTATAGAATAGTTGACTAACCGATAAGAATTCATGAGGTTACTCGACTATTCAATTAACCTATATTTAACATCCCTAGTGTAGATCAGGGCCATGAAAATTATTGACTGAATTCTGATGGCAAAATCTTCCTGGCTGGCAATAGACAAGAAGAAATTCTATTTAACATTCAGATTTCTGACTGAGCTTGGACTGCCGTCAGTTAGAAAAATTACTTACCATACTTGTAAACTTTTCAGAAGCTATCTAGAAATCAAAGAGTTGATCCCTATTAAAAGTATGGTCGATGTAATTTTTTTATTGTTACTTTTTATAGTAGAATGACACCTTATCTACTTATTTTCTGTTTAGTTAGATTTATCATTTACAGCTTTGCCTCTTGATTGTCAATATCTGATCTACTTTAATCCAATACATTGCTATGGCTATAGTAGACATAGTGTTAAATGTCAGCATTCTGACATCTGGGCCCTAAGCTGCATTATCTCAAGACCTGTTTGGTGGGTAGTTGGCTGCAGCATGTGATTTTGAGCTGGGGCCACTTGTTTTTATTAAACTATGCTCAGCTTTAAAGAATTTGTTTATTTTAACTTGCTCGTGCCACTCAGTTTCATTCAGCACTTTGTTCTTCATTTCAGGTGATCATATATTGTAGTACTAGATTACTGAATCAGCATAAAGTAGCTCTAGGGTTGCCAACGTTCTAATTGCAGAAAACCGAACACCCCTAGCCTGTACCTCCCTGAAGCTCCACCCCTGCCTTGCCCCTTATCTGAGACCCTGCTCCAGCTCATTCCATCCCTCGCTCTCACTTTTGCTTTCTCTCCCCCCCATGACTCGCTCGTTTTCACTAAGCTGAGGCCGGGGCTTGGAGTTTAAGAGGGGGTGCAGGCTATGGTGTGGAGCTGGGAATGAAGGGTTTAGAGCTCAGGACAGGGCTCAAGGCTGGGGATGGGGATGAGGAGTTTGGAGTATGGAAGGCGGCTCAAGGCTGGGCAGGAGTTTGGGGTGTATAAGGAAGTTCCGGTGCAGGCTCCAGTCAGCACGGACCTCAGGTAGCTCCTGGGAAGTGGTGATATGTCCTGCTGGCTTGTAGGCAGAGGGGAATCCAGGTGGCCTCATGTGCAACCTCCCCCATGGGCACTGCCTTCGCAGATCTCATTCGCTGTGGCTCCAAACCCTATGGGAATCCTAAATCACACTTCCTTTTTGTTTGACCTTTTTATTTCATTTTCATGTTTGCACCTTTCTGGCAGAGATTTTGCCTGTGGAAAAGAGGTCTGGCTGAGACCTGCAGAATGGCTGTCAGTGAGAAGATGACATTCTTAGAAACAGAAAGAGAAACACAGGGTTTCTATTGTGCACCAGCAGGCCATGCACGAGAAGGTTATCACATTTTAATATTGACAAAAAGGGTTGTCTTTGGTTTTTGGCCTTATCAAGTCAATAACTTCCTTGATAGAGACAAAGGTGCCTTAAAGTGCCTGATCCCCTTTGTCTCATTTGTAAAGAGGAGCAAAGGCATTGATTTGTGCTATGTGCTATGACTCCATGAAGAAGAAGAAAACTTTTCAGTATGTTTCAGAGTAAATGCTTAGATACTAGACTATCTGAGACCAATGTAGCCCAGGAAATTAACTACCTCCCTGTTCTATTGCTGACTAGCAGGACAAAGAACCAAAAGGGTAAATTTGTTTTTATGGTGTGGGTCCAGGTGATTTGGAACACCTTTGTATGTTTATTCGTTCTCTGAATCATTCAGGCAAACAGGTGGGAAACAGTTTCTTTCACATTTTGGATTGAATCCAAGACATCTGGGAACTTAGTTTACCCACAGTTTCTACTCTAGTGTAAATCTGGAGTAAACCCTTTGAAGTCAGTGGAACTAAACAAGAGTAAAGCTAATAAGGCCGTTAACACTGTCCCACACATCAGGAAAATGTCTAGATGAAATTATTACAATGAGGGTGCAAAGCTAACTGAGGAACTGTATTAAAGGATCAGTTGGTTTTTTCACCCTCAGACTAGCTGAACCTATCTAATGGGAAAACTTAAAAAAAAAAATGGTCCTGCAGCACCTTAGAGGGGAGGATGGGCAAAAGGATCATTTGCCCCAGGGCCTGAACACTGCTGCCACTACCACAGAAGTGTCAGTGCCTGGATCCCCAGGCCCTTTAAATTGCCACCAGAGCACCGTGCGGTGTGCTCCAGGCAGCTTTGAGGGCTGGCGGGGAGCTCAGCATGTCTCAGTCTGGGTGGCACTGAAGGTCACCTGCCTCAGCCCCACCCCTTCCGGAACACAGAGTTGGACCCCCCACCTTGCCCAGCAAGTCTTTCGATCCCCCTGCAACTACTACAGTGAGGAAGGAAAAGTCAAGTGCACAACTACAGAATTGGGAATAACTAGCTGGATGGTTTCATCTGAAGAAGTGGGTTGTGCCCACTTGATGCTCACGATACCATCTACATGTTTTGTTAGTCTCGAAGGGTTCGTCTAGACTACACCTCTCTGTCGACAGAGAGATGTAGATTAGGCATGTCAAAACTGCTAATGAAGCAAGGATTTAAATAACCGATGCTTCATTAAACATGGCCACCACTTTTTTTTTTAAATGGAGCTTTTTCGAAAATAAAACCTTTTTCGAAAAATCCTGTAAACCTTTTAAAAAAAAAGTGGCGGCCATGTTCATGCTAATGAAGTGCAGGATATTTAAATCCCTGCTTCATTAGCAGTTTCAACGTGCCTAATCTACATCTCTCTATCGACAGAGAGGTGTAGTCTAGACACAGCCAAAGGTGCTGCAAGATTATTCATTGTTTTTTAAGTTTTTCCAGTTACAGACTAACTTGGCTACCCCTCTGAAACTTTTTTGCTAGATGGTAGTAATGTTAAAAAGAATCTTGGGGTTATAACGGATCTCAAACTGAATATGAGTCATCGGTGACAGAAAAGATTAATAACATTCTGCGGTGCAGGAATAGGACTGTTGTACGGAAGAGATAAGAGGCAATTATCCTACTGTATTAAGCACTGGTGAAGTCTTAACTGGAGTACTGTGTCCAATTCTGAGCACCACACTCTAAGAAATATGTGCATAAATTGGAGAGAATCACAAAGCAGAGCAGCAAACATGATAAAAGGTTTAGAAAACCTGATCTATGAGGAAAGGCTCAAAAACCAGGGCATGGTTATGCTTGAGAAAAGAAAACTGAGGGGGGAATGCCAAAATAGTCTTCCAATATATTAAGGGCTGTTATAAAGAGGTTTGTGATCAGTTGTTCCTCATCTCCACTGAAGAAAGGACAAGACGTAATTTCCTTAATCTGCAGCATAGGAGATTTAGATTAAAACTTTGTAACTATAAGAGTAAAGTTCTGGAATAGGCTTCTAAAGGAGGTTGTGGAATTGCAATCATTGGAGGTTTTTAAGAACAGGTTGGACAAACACCCCTCAAGAATGGTCGAAGTATACTTGGTCTTGCCTGAGTGTAGGAGGCTGGACGAGTGGGTCTTTCAAGATTCTTTCCAACGTACATTTCATGATTCTATCTAGCACACTTAGAAAAATCTTACAGTTAATGATGTGAATGAAGTAATTTTATGAACTACTTGTGTTGTTAGACATCAATTTCCAAAGCAGAATACTAGTACCTGTATTTCTCGAGAGCCTGAGCCTACTTCCATTTGCGATCAGGAGCAGGCCTCAGATAAATGCAGCAGAAACTGCAGCACTATGGAATGACTTCTCCCTTTTGGGGAGACTGGGGGCCTGAAAATGAATCCTCATTCCCACAGAGAGTTGCATTTCACTGCATTTATACAAACCGTCTCATGGTGGATGTATTTGCCAGCCTAGATAAAGTGAAGGATAAGGACATAAGAATGGCAATACTGGGTCAAACCAACAGTCCATATAGCCTAGTATCCTGTCTGCCAACAGTGGTCAATGCCAGGTGCTTCAGAGGGAATGGGGCAAGTTGTAGGGAAAAGGGGCGGGCATGTTCCCCTCCCCCGGTCTGTTGGGTCTCCGGAGCCAGATTGCAAATATGCTATGGCCCAGAGGCTGTGAGTTTGAGACCCTGTTTTGAAATAAGAGCTGCAGCTGACTCAGCCCTTTGGAAACACTTTGCATTTAGGCTGGATGTCTGTTTAATGGATTGTATCAGCCAGATCTGTTATAACTATTGCATTTTCAAAAGTTTAAGTAACTTTATTCTTCTGATCTAATTACCATTCTGTCCAATGAGGAAAACAACAAAATTCTTTGTACACATTATACTCTGACCACCCACTGGGCCAGAGCCTCAGCTGGTATAAATTTGTATAACTCAGTTGACTTCAATGTTGATCAGCCCAACTGAGGAAATGGCTCATGTGTTATACGCAAGTGGTCAGCTGCATTTATTTTCAGGAGTGCTGAGCTAGACTTGCAAATGTTCCCAGATGCTGATGAAGTAAATTCTGCAGGTTTTTCCTCATGTGCCGTAATAAGGGGCAAGATCCTTAGATGATGCAGAACATAAGAACGGCCATACTGGGTCAGACCAAAAGTCCATCTAGCCTAGTATCCTGTCTTCTGACAGTGGCCAATGCCAGATGCCCCAGAGGAGGAATGAACAGAATAGGTAATCATCAAGTGGTCCCTCTCCTGTCATCCATTTCCAGCCCCTGATAAACAGAGGCTAGGGACACCATTTCTGGCTAATAAGTATTGATGGACCTAACCTCCATGAATTTATCTAGTTCTTTTTTGAACTCTGCTAAAGTCATGGTCTCCACAATCTCCTCTGGTAAGGAGTTCCACAGATTGACATGAAAAAAAAGTCCTTTTGTTCGTTTAACATAGGGTACTCCATCGACTTCAGCAGAACTTTGGATTTCCAGCAGAAATGGATCTGGCTCAAAAAGTTTTCTGACACTAAGTTAAATGTTATCTACTCAGTGATTGATTTGCAGATATGTCAGATGTTCAGAAAATATTCTTTCACTCTTCCTCAAGAGGAACAGAAACTTTCCTCGCCCACATTAAAAATGGAATGTAATAATAATTGTTCCCCTGCTACATGCAAGCCACTTAATCCCAGTAGACCCAGGAGACAGTCTGCACTGCCAAACTATTTATTGCTCTTCTTCCAGCAGACAAGCTGGGAGAGATTCTCATGATTCCATAATGCTGCAAGTGTTGCCATCAACCTCTCTGTGGTTGTTGTTTAGCTTGAAAAAGGTTTTGTAGGACAGAAAAACTACCAACGTGCAAAACTGGCCCTTTGGCTCAGGGCTTTAGTAATCAGAGGCATTGACGAGGGGGTGATTTATGCTGGTTCCCACCTTGGTAAATAGAGCGATAGAGCACAATCACCTGGGACTGACAAATAAATAGGGCCAAGGGCACTGCCTCTATGTAAACAGCCATGACTGATTCACACTGTACAGTAAAACCAGAAGAGATTAGCCAGGGCAAACGCCATTAAAATCTTAAATACACACCAAGTGCTGGCCAATGTATGGGGCAGCACAGAAGAAATTGGAGCAGTTCATAATCAAGACGGAACGTTAAACGTCAATAGGGGGCGGGGACCACAGCTACGGCCAAGATGATGATTGTACCTGCCCACGTATCAGCTGCGGGACCTCAATCTCTTGATATTTGTCATACCCTCAGAACAACATGCCTCAGCTCCTAGATATGTTTCATGGTCTGAAAACTGTGTTTGATGAAATACTGGAAGTTTGAGACAATGCTTGTGTTGGCAACACTCTGTCTTTTGCACCTATTCAAGCCAGGGAAGAAACTGTGTGACACACAATGTCATAGAAATATCTCAAGATAAAGATCTCTTTTTGCTGTGCTTGTTTCTCTTCATTCCAATAGCCACAAAGAATAAAATTACACTTGATGCAAGTGCTACTTCAAAAATGAGCCCAGACAGGAATGCAGAGGCAATGTTCTAAAGCAGGGCTACTCAACTTTGGAAGCTCCAGGGGGCCACACTGATGCTCACAGCATATGCCGAGGGCTGCAACTTAAGTGTGGTTGCATATACATGCAAATATATGCAAATTGCTTCTTTCACATTACGGGCATGAATACAAAGATTAAGGCAAGACTGCACAACACACAGGCCCCATTTAAGTCAGTTCTGCTGATATTAATAAAATGCAAGATGTACCCGATTTCCACCCATATGACAGCACTTTTAATGAGCAACAACAGTCCAGAAATTTAACTACTACAATGTGTATCAACAGAAAACCGTTATATTGACTACTATATTGGTTAGCTCCCACCCACAGGCTGCGTGTTGAGCCATGCGTAAACCCAAACTGCACCGCGGGCCACAAACAAACGGGCCACAGGATGCATGTGGCCCGCGAGCCACGTGTTGAGTAGCCCTGTTCTAAAGGGTGTCTACAAGGGGAATAGACCTTGGCTCTTGTTAGTAGAGCAGAGAATTTGGGAGCATTAAGGGCATTTTGTGGGATGTTCATGTTGGACCGTAAAGTCTAGTTACAATCAGAAATGAGATTTCCTTACAGCACTGCTGTTTCTTAAACAGAAATTTATCCCTGTGCAGAAGGCCAGGCATTGGTGCTGCTTAAGTCACTAAGAGCATGTGTGGGACTAAAGTGGTACCTAGGTCATGCTGCCCTTCCACATAAGACTGAAATGCAGCCCTCCACATGTTCTGAATCATTTCTGCTTAGCTTGCTGACATAAAGAAATTGTTCATTCTTGTCCGCAATGCAGATTCAATATCCTATGTACAAGAAAGCCAGGTGTTCTACCCTGCATCCTACACCATCCTTTGCTAGCTAGATTCTAATTCACTTACGTATATAACTGATGGTAATTGATGAAACAGAAAGAACACTGCTTCATTTTCAGATAGCATCTTGAACCTGCAATCCTAGCAGGAAAAACTTGCTTTGCGTTACAGACTAGGGAGAATAAAATACATAGGAAATGACAAGATGTCACATTTAGAGATACCTTTCTGATCATAACTACACATTATGGTGCTGGGAAGCACCTGTCATCATTGTGGGAGCCCACCCAAGTAAGACCAAAGAAACAACTGCAAAATGATGTTCATGATGGGGATGTTCTCTCTCTTCAATTACTGACAGCCAACAGGCAGTGCTTAATTTGTGCCAGGGCTTTCCTGGGCTGAGCTCTGGCATGTGTAGGCTTAGCAGTGCATAGTCCTAGTATCTTTAGTGCTGCTTGCTGCAATAGTTACTAAGCGCTGTCAATAAAAGTGCTCAAAGCAGCCTCTGGCAGTTTGAAACTTCCTCCTGTTTTAGTCCCACAGCTCAGTCTGTCACTGACTTGTTCAAAGCATGGTTATAAATGGATCATTTAATTTCTTGTCTGCTAAAAGTGGTTATGGGACAGATCCTCCCTGTGTGTAATTCAGCATAATTACAGGGAAATCAATGAAGCTGTGCCAATTGATCCCAGTTGAAGATCTGGCCTATAGCTACCACTCAAATTATAGCCACTTGTCCTGCCATTTAAAACTTGTGTCTGGATTCTGAAAGCTAAACACAGTAACTGTAGGGTTGCCAGGTGTCTGGTTTTCAACCTGAACATCTGATAGAAAAGGACCTAGAGGCTCCAGTCAGCTGTACTGACCAGACCATTAAAAGTGCAGTTGGCGGGGCTGGCAGGCTCCTAACCTGGTTCCACATGGCTCCCAAAAAGTAGACACATGTTGCTCTGGCTCCTCGGTGGTGAGGCAACCAGGGGAACTCTGCACACTACTCTCACCCTGTGCACAAGCTCTGCAGCTCCCATTGGCTAGGAACAGCAGCCAAGGGGAGCTGAGGTGGCAGCACCTGTGGGCAGAGGCAGTGCACACTGTGCAGAGCTCCTGGCCATCTCTATGCCTAGGAGCTGGGGGACATGTTGCCAATTCCAAGGATCCCCCCCGCAGGTAAGTGCCACCCAGAGCCTGCTTCCTGTACCCCAATCCTCTGCCCCTGCCCTGAATCCTGTACCATGCCCACATTCACTCCAGGAGCTGGCACCTCCCTGCATCCCACCCCTTGCCTCAACCCAGAGCTTCTCCCACATCCTGAACCTCTCATTTTGGCCCCACCTCAGAACCCACACTGCTAGCCCAGAGCCCCTATGCCCTTCCACATGCAACCACTTGCCTCAACCCAGAAGCCCCCTCCCATATTCTAAATCCCTTGGCTTCACCAACAGACTGGAGCCCTCCTGCACCTCAAACTCCTCATTCCTGGCCCCACCTCAGATCCCACACCCAGCCTCCTGCCCCATTCCAGAGCCCCCTCCCACATCCTGAACTCCTCATTTTTGGCCTTACCCTGGAGTCCACACCCCTATGTGGAGCACTAATCCCCTCCTACACCCAAACCCTCTGCCCCAGCCCATTGAAAATAAGCAAGTGAGTAAGTATGGTGGAGATCAAGTGATGGGAGGGTATGGGGAGAGTGGGGGGTGGCTCTTAGAGAAGGGGTGGACCAGGAGCAGGGTCTCGGAGAAGGGACTGGCCAAGGTGTTCGGTTTTGTGCAGTTAGAAATTTGACAACCCTGATCTAGCTAGTTTTGCACCATTTCAGAAATTTTCACTGATGTTCTATTGAACAGTTCTTTAGGTGACAGGTGACTGTCCATGTAACAATATATGTCAATGTCACCTCGTAAATTCATACATTGCAATTGTGTGAAATTATTGCTCATAATCAAATCATTTGTTATTCTTTGTGAAGAGCAAACGAACTTCCACCGGTCTGAGTCAGTAATAAAGCATTGGTTAAGACTAGCTAGTAGAGCACCTCAGGGATGTTTGATATGGTAGATTAGTGTGAATGGGTACTGCATGGTCTGTGGCAGTGCCAGTTTCTCCATGCTGCCTCATTGTTCCTTAACTGTGACCTGAAGGAAATACATCACCATTTAAATAGCGAGTTCACTCTTTGGCATCTCCACTCAGACTCCCAGCAAGAGTTCCAGTTGGGCTGTTGGTTTTTTACATTTTGTTTTTTCAAGTGTCTCAAGTAGATTTCGTGTGTCCATGAAAGATCATGATATAATGTATGCCTGAGTCTCTAAGGTGCCACAGGGCTGCTAGTTGTTTCATCATCAAAGATTCATCATCATATGAATCTTTGATGATGAAACAACGAGCAGCCCCGTGGCATCTTAGAGATTTCTTTATTTATTTACCAATGAGCATCGGATATCTGCAGTTATCTGGCTTACTAGCAGTTACTTATTAAATTCCTTGACACCTGATGTGTTTATATTGGGCCCACCTGTATAGAATGTCCACACACCCTCCTTCTTAAAAAAGTGATTTCTGGCATTGTAGACTAGTGGGTCAGAAAAGAATATAAAGATCTCTGTTTTCCACTGGACTGAACTCTGGTTTTAGGAGTTTATGTAAGCAGGGAATTATCTACCTGCACTGTATATTATTGGGAGTTTGGTTATATGAGATGGTGCAAGACTAAGATACTGTGCAAGAATAAGAATTTCAAACCCAATTCACTCACAAATAAGGAATCATTTAGCAGAAGCAATATGATACAATATTGCTACAGGTCTACACTACAGGGGAAGGTTGAATTAAGATACGCAACTCCAGCTACATTAATTACGTCGCTGGGGTTGACATACCTTAATTTGAGTTTCTGCGCTGTTGCCACAGTGAGAGTTCAACAGGAAGTGAATGTTCCCATAAGCTTCCTTTATTCCTTTCAAGGAACATGTGTGCTGGTGCCTACCGGGGTACCCTCTGAGTTCGATTCAGCAGGTCTTTCCTAGACCCGCTAAATTGAACTCCTGAAGATTGACCACAGCAGCATTGATCTTTCTCATAGTGAAGGCAAGCCCTCAGTCTTGGTGCTAGACCCAGACGTGGTGACAGTCATGTTAGCTGAGACATGCAGTAAATTGGTGGGACCATAAAGGGCTGACCCTGTCACTGATGCCCATCAATGCATGTATCTGGATAGGTGCTAATACAATGAAATGGGTTTTCAATAAAGTGAATAATTTTTCAAGATAGCATAGGCTATACTGTATTCTAGGTACAGGTTTTCTGGTTGTACTTGCAGTCAGACAACATTCAAGGCTTTTTGAGGGTTTTTTTAATTAGTATGGAGAGTGCCTGTCACCAGATTATCACCTTCCACCTTGGCATTATATAGCTGCACTGCGGATGTGTTTGTGTTTTCTATTGGAATGAGGAGGGAATTTCTGTAGTGACATTTTTGGACAGAGAATTATGTCACCACATGCGTAGTGTGTAAATACGTGAGCCATCCCCCGCAGATGTACAGCACTGCCAGAAAGATGTTCTCTTTTGGATATAACTGAAGTGCTAAACTAACACTTCCAAGCCAAATATCAATAGACGCAAAGTCTGGCCTATTCAGAGCTCTATGTAGCAGAACAAGAACAACAATTGAATGAAAATATCTGCCAGGTTGGTAGGTTGACACTAGGTCTGTAGTGAAGATTTAGTCCATCTTGCCAATAAGTGCTAGTTTTTATTTGGATTCATAGCATGTCAAACACACAAAAATAAAATTTGGCTCTCTGTTCTATGTTTTGATTGATATCACTAAATTTGAATGTACACTGGAGGGAGGTATGCCTTTTGTATGATTTTCAATTAAAAACTTATATGGATCAGTAAGCCTTTCTGTGTGTTTATGTCATCTGAAGTGTTCTTTTCCCCATACTAGAGGCATAGAAACACAATACAGTGCTAACACTTTATTTTCTCCATGCACCCATAGCAGGCTTTATGTCTGTATTAACCATGCAGGGTCCAAAGCTGCAATCTTTATTCAGCTAACACTTGTACTGCATTTATTTCAAGGACTGCATGATTTACTTGAGTAAAGGATTATCAGTCACTGCAGAATTGGACACTGAAGTTTTACTCACAGATACAAGATAATTACATAAGATAACATCTTATCACTGGTGTGCTTGTGCTGTGGAACCCAATTAGGGCTAAACAGCTAAACTGGTCCCAAACCCATGGAGGGCCAATAAATACCTTAAGCAGGACAGCTATGTAATGTTGCTGTGGCAGGGATGGAAGTCACAGACTCTGAGCCCGATTCTCTAAGCTACTTAGATGTTTGAATCCTGTTTAAGGCATTGAGTGTGAGGAGTGAAAACAAGCTGTCTATTTTAAGGATAAGAGGTGGGTAATCCACTAATTGTGTAGTCGATAAAATTATTATCGACTGAATGATTAGTCGATAAGGGAAGGCTTCCTCAGTCCCGGCTCGTGCCAGGTCCAGGAGCTACCCCTGGTGCAGCTCTGCAGTTTAAATGCAGTAAGAGCTGGGCACACAGGTCGCCTGGTTCCTACTACATTTAAACTCTAGAGGCTCTGAGGGGGTAGGTCCCAGACCTGGCACGAGCCAGGACTGAGCCAGGATTGCTCAGTCACAGCTTGCACCGGGTTCAGCAGCCCCGTCCACAGGGAGGGGGAAAGGGCGGGGTGTCCTAGCTCTGCACGTGTGCAAATTGGACAAAGTGGTTATTTATACAACAGTTTAATTGGTAAGCAGTTTGTGGGATTCCTGTTTCTATTTATCATGTTTTTGCTCTGGTAAAACATTTCTCCTTCAGCACCTGGCTTCTCATAGACTCATAGACTTTAAGGTCAGAAGGGACCATTATGATCATCTAGTCTGACCCCCTGCACAATGCAGGCCACAGAATCTCACCCACCCACTCCTAGAATAATCCTCTCACCTATATCTCAGATATTGAAGTCCTCAAATAGTTTAAAGACCCCAAGATGCAGAGAATCTTCCAGCAGTGATCCGTGCCCCATGCTACAGAGGAAGGCGAAAAACCTCCAGGGCCTCTGCCAATCTACCCTGGAGGAAAATTCCTTCCCGACCCCAAATATGGCGATCAGCTGAACCCTGAGCATGTGGGCAAGACTCACCAGCCAGGTCAATTAGTTACCAAGATCGTGTTATCTCATCAAACCATCCCCTTCATAAACCCATCTAGCTTAATCTTGAAGCCAGATAGGTCTTTTGCCCCCACTACTTCCCTTGGAAGGCTGTTCCAGAACTTCACTCCTTTAATGGTTAGAAACCTTCGTCTAATTTCAAGTCTAAACTTCCTAATAGCCAGCTTATATCCATTTGGTATTGAGCTTAAATAATTCCTCTCCCTCCCTGGTATTTATCCCTCTAATATATTTAAAGAGAGCAATCATGTCACCCCTCAGCCTTCTTTTGGTTAAGGTAAACAAGCCAAGCTCCTTGAGTCTCCTTTCATAAGGCAGGTTTTCCATTCCTCGGATCATCCTAGTGGCCCTTCTTTGTACCTATTCCAGTTTGAATTCATCCTTCTTAAACATGGGAGACCAGAACTGCACACAGTATTCCAAATGAGGTCTCCCCAATGCCTTGTATAATGGCACTAACACCTCCTTATCCCCACTGGAATACCTCTCCTAATGCATCCAAAGACCGTATTATCCTTTTTCACGGCCATGTCACAATGGCGGCTCATAGTCATCCTATGATCAACCAGGCCTCCGAGGTCCTTCTCCTCTTCTGTTACTTCCAACTGATGTGTCCCCAGCTTATAACTAAAATTCTTATTATTAATCCCTAAATGCATAACCTTACACTTCTCACTATTAAATTTCATCCTATTGCTATCACTCCAATTTACAAGATCATCCAGATCTTCCTGTATGATATCCCAATCCTTTTCGGGATATCATACAGGCAATTGGCAATACCTCCCAACTTTATGTCATCCACAAACTTTATTAGGACACTCCCACTTTTGGTGCCATTGTCAGTAATAAAAAGATTAAATAAGATTGGTCCCAAAACTGATCCCTGAGGAACTCCACTAGTAACCTCTCTCCAACCTGACAGTTCACCTTTCAGTATGACCCGCTGTAGTCTCCCCTTTAACCAGTTGCTTATCCACCTTTCAATTTTCATATTGATCCCCATCTTTTCCAATTTAACCAATAATTCCCCATGTGGTACTGTATCAAATGCCTTACTAAAATCGAGGTAGATTAGATCCACTGCATTTCCTTTATCTAAAAAATCTGTTGCTTTCTCAAAAAAGGAGATCAGGTTGGTTTGGCACAATCTCCTTCATCATCTTCTTCTTAATGTATTTATTATTTGTTTTTTGGGGGAGAGCCTAAAACCTCCAGCAGGGCTTCGGCCCAATCATATTAGGCACTGAACAAAGTCAGAAGTTAGTCCCCGCCCAGAAGTTCCCTTCTAAGTAGTATAATAGAAAAGTCAAAGTCCTTGGCTAGATAAATCTGCTGCGGTGGGAATAATCTGGCTATCCAGGATTACAGAGCAGGATCTTAATTAGTCATTCTCTGAGAGGAAAGGTCAGGCTCCTTTTGAAATCCAGATTCTTTTCATCACTCAGAAGGCACAAAGGGGCTGTAGTTGAACCACAAATCCAGCAAAGACATCCAGCATCAGAGGGGAATTCCCTCCTGGTGTGATATTTGGTCTCTTTCCTGTTCCTCCTCCCCAGCCGGACACATTGGGATTAAGGTTTGGGAAGAATCATAGAATCATAGAACACTGGAACTGGAAGGAACCTCGAGAGGTCATTGAGTCCAGTCCCCTGCCCGCATGGCAGGACCCAGTACTGCCTAGACCATCCCTGATAGATGTCTGTCTAACCTGCTCTTAAATATCTCCAGACATGGAGATTCTACAACCTCCCTAGGCAACTTATTCCAGTGTTTCATCACCCAGACAGTTAAGAAGTTTTTCCTAATGTCCATCCTAAACCTCCCTTGCTGTAGTTTAAGCCCATTGCTTCTTGTCCTAGAAGAAGATGTGGCAGCTAGATGCTAGCACCAACAGTGCAATGGGATGGAGGGGCTTTGGCAGCAAGGAGAGAGGAAGACAGCCATAGAGGGACGGGGGACACAATGGAGAATGAAAGGCAGCAAGTAGAGGCTGGCTGAACACAAGCTGGTATTGCTTGTGGCAGGGCCTTTCTCAAGTTGTTTTCAGTGGTGAGCAGGAGGGATGAAAGCACAAGCCCTTAGTAGAGGCACTTGTGCCTGATCTGTGAGCGCATGTGTAAACCCCTTTTCTTCAAAGAACTCAATGCTTTCTTTTTCCATCAGCCATAGATCTTCAGTGGTTGACACTCAGTTGAAACAGGGCAGGCATTGACCAGGACCAGATGAGACTGGATTTATCTACCACTTCAAGGTCTCTGACTTCTCCACCAAATTGTTTTGTTCAGGATGTTTGCAAATCTATTGTCATTTCCACTTTAATGACTGGCTGCCTAGCTTTTGTTGGACCACTGCATCAACTCTGCAGCCTTACCATTTTCTGAAGCTGCAATGATACCGAGGAACTAGCTGCATGAAAAATCTAACTTTTGGAGAGGTGCCATCTTTGAGTTCAGAGCAACCCAATAAACTTTATTGTGGGTGACTTCAAGGAAATCCTGTTGGCTCGTAATCGTTCCTCCAACCCGAGCATCAACAACAGAGACTTAGAACAGAGCCTTTGCAAAAGTTTGAACAAATGACTTGAAGAGGAAAAAATAAGTAACCCCCCCCGAAAAAAAAACCCCGGGCCCCTGAATTAGACCTGAATTTCAGACCATCAAACCAATGTTTCATACTGAATGTTTCATAGCAAACAATTGTGGGCCAAGTTCAGACATATTATGAGCAGATATAACTCCCCTGATATTAGTGGAGTTGCACCTGCTTATGTCAGTTCTGAACTTAGCCCAGTGTTTATAGGGGAGCAATTAGCACATCCAACATATGTTTAATTCATAAATCACTCAGAGACATTTATATATTTTAGGCTGGGTTTTTCAAAGGTGCCTAAAGAAGTACAGCCTCCAACTATAATTCCCTAGGACAGGGGTGGGGGAACCTAAGGCCCAGGGGCCAGATGTGGCCCCCGGCTTGCCTGAATCTGGCCCCCAAAGCTCAGGCCACCCCCACCACCCACAATGGCACTCCAGCCTCCCTCCTGCCCCACCATGTGGCTGGAGCACAAAATCCATTAGCTTGAACCTCCCCCCCGCCCGCCCAGTCTCTGGTGTGCAAGAGGATTCTGGGGAGTATCTTTCTCCTTCTTAGTTGGAGTTGGGGGCCACATCAGAGAGGGTTTGTTTGGGGTTTTTTTGCTTCTCACTTGTGTGCAGCTCCCAACTGATTCTTCTGTTGGTTAATGGCCCTAGCCCCAAAAAAGGTTCCCCACCCTTGTTTGAGGAGCTCCTTCCCTAACTCCGAAAGGCTCTTTTGAAAACCCCCAGCCCTGCAATATAATAGCTGAGAATTAAGTGTGAAATTCACCCTCATTGAACAGTGCCAGGGCAAGACCTAAGCTTCACTTAAATTCTTCCTACAGTCTGAAAATGTGGGACTGAAGTGAGGCTGACATAGGCCTGATGTATTGATTTTAAGGGCCAAAAGACTTAACGCTGCTTATAAACTCTTTTTGCTGTTCCACATTAAAAGACTGATATTTAAATTATTTAGACTGGCCGGTGGGGAGAGGCTGACAGAGGCCCTGGTTTACTTGATATTTTGGGAAAGACCTCACAATATTTATTCTAATGCTGAGAATGTATTTATCTAACACCAGAAGGAACAAGAAATTAAAATAAGCATTTGTACAGCAACTGCAACTGAGTGTGCAAAACAAATGTCATTAAAACCTTTGGATGCAAAACATCAGAGACTCTTATTTTCAGAACAACTGTTATTTGGTGAAAAAGGAAAGGATTAATTTTACTTTTAATCCTGAGGTGAAAAGTTTATTCACTTCTGTTTCTAACAGACAGATACACAATGTGGAAGAGAGATAGGATATAATGTTTGGGGGAAATACAGCATTTATATGTATCTTTAGAACCCTGGATTGGTGGTCTCTTTTCTTCTTATTCAGGACAGGACTATCGTAATCTCATCTTGTAGTGCTACTGCAATGTGGTTGATTTCAGGATCTGATGAAAAGTCAATAGAATAGAGACAGGAGAGAAGAAAGGAAGTGTGAGGGAAAGCAATACAACAGGAAGGAAACAACAGAACCTTACATGGCTTTGCAGTGCTGCCAATTATGTCTCCCATTGATGGGCCGAGGACTGGATGTCATGATGATATGATGCTTTTTATAACTGACAAGCAAAAAACTAAAGCTCTTTGAACAAGAGCAAGGTCTATTGGGCCTCCTCTCCGTTCAGTTTGGTCAGCTCCTTTTGTTTTGAGGTCTGGAAAGATGAGATAAGAGAACACAGGGTAGATGCAAGATGGGACAGGAAATGATTTTTTTTTTCAAAGTTTCTTTTTAGGAACCCCCAGAAGGGAATAGTTAGTGTTATAGCTCATCCCCTCATTACTTTGCTTACCAGTTAGGCCTAATATGCAACATCCCAATTTTGGTCCATTAACTTCCGGTTCCATATTTTCTGTTTTTCACCAAAAATGATTTCAACCATCCTTGAATCATGTCATCAAGCCCTTTTAGTTCGGGCTGATCCAGTTTCTCTGTCTAGTTTTCTAAATTAATTTCTTAGTTAATTTGAGCTCCCAATTTTCACACCTGAGCTTACTATTGAGGAAAATTTTTAGATCCAAAAATTGCAGAGAGAAAATAACATGTTATTCTATCCTTGTGCTACCACCACAAGCTTCTTAGGCTACATCAACACTACAGACTTCTTTCGGAAGAAGCTTTTTTCAGAAGAGATCTTCCAAAAAAAGTCTTCCGAAAGAGAGCATCCAAACTGCAAAAGTGCACTGAAAAAGTGATCTGCTTTTTCGAAAGAGAGTGTCCAGACTTAATGGACGCTCTCTCGCATGTAAGCTGTGATTGCTATGAATACAATGGCCACCAGGACACCTGTGCTTTTTCCTCTTTCCTCTTCTTCTGGAAGAACTCCCTCTTTCCTGTCCACACACGCCTTTTTGCGAAAGAGCTCTTTTGCAAAAAGGCTTCTTCCTCATAGAATGAGGATTACCAATGCTGGAAAAAAAACCTCTGTTCTTTCGATTTTCTTGCAGAAGAACACAATTGCAGTGTGGACGTTCCTCAAGTTTTGTTGGAAAAACGGCCATTTTTCTGACAAAACTCTGTAGTGTAGATATACCCTTAGGTAGTCTATACTAGCAGTGCACTATACGTAGCTATCACATCATGCAGTTCTTCCCCTTTTACTATCAGGTCTTGTGGGAAGGTGGAGGGGAGCACAGCACATCATGAGTTCAGGCTCAATGCCCCATGATGCACTGCTTTCTGTCCCAACATTCCACGTGTTTCCATCTTCAGTTCATGGCATTTTTTTACATCCCTTGTTTTTCACTTTCCTTGGAATAGAAGGTGGCCAGGATAGGCATTGGGAGACGCCATCCAGAGGCCAATGTCAGTGCTAAAATCAAGCACACTGGAACTACGGTGCAAAAGCATTAGCACAAAAAGCCCTTTGACTCTTGTCAAGGTGTTTTTATTGCAGTGCTGCAACTGAGGAACTGGGGAGCCAAAAGTGGCTTGTCAGCATGGATGTCTCTGTTGTTTCAGTGCAAAAAGTTGATTTTAGCAAAAAGAAAAAATTGGCTGTGTACACCAGGCCTTGCACTCATATTTAAGAGAAAATGTTAGGAGTTTAACTTTCAGTGGAGCTTCATTGATTTATAATAGCAGAGAATTAGTCCCTATCTGTCTGTCTGTCTGAAAGAGGGATAGTATAACTCAAGAAATATTTGTGCCAGAAGGTTGCTATCCCTTTCACACAAGAATTTAGACTCATACAGCCAGGACCTCAGCTCTGATCAATCAGTACAACTGTGCTGATTTCAGTACAGATGCACTGATACATGCTGAGGATTTGGTCCACACTGTAGGTGCCAGTGAAATGCCCAATGGATAGTGGAGTCATGCTTTATAAGAAGTCTATACACATCTATACAAAGCGACACCATCATAGGACCTAACCACAAAAGCCCCAGCATCAGAGGCTCATACAATTATGCATCTTCTAATGCAGGGGTGTGTAGTAAAAAAGCGACAGCCCACCCAGATTAGTCCCTGGTGGGCTGCCGCCTCTATGATTACTGAGCTCATGCAGTTATCAGATGATCGCAGCTCTCATTGGCCGTGGCTCACTGTTCACAGCCATTATGAGTGGCAGGCAGCGGCGCAGACTGGGACTCTGCTTCCCACCACTCGCATTGGGCGTGAACAGCGATTCGTGGCCAACAAGACCTGCAATCATGCATTACCTGCAAAAGCACAGGTAAACATAGAGGTGGGGGCCTGCCAGTGACTAACCCTGAGGACCGGATCCGGCCTGCGGGCCAGAATTTGCCCACCCCTGCTCTAATGTAATATATGACATCAAGTGCCAGCAGTGCCCCTCTGCCATGTGCATTGGCCAAACTGGACAGTCTATATGACAAAGGATTCATGGACACAAATCAGATATTCAAAATAGTAACACACAGAAAACTGCAGGGGAACATTTTAACCTGACTGGGCACTCATTAATGGACTTAAAAGTCACCTTTCTTCTTCAAAGGAATGTCACAAGCCAACTACAGAGAGAAAGTGTGGATTTGACTTTCATATGCAAATTGGACACCATCTCATTTGGTTTGAACAAAGTCTTGAACTGCTTAACATTTTATAACACCGGCTTTCCTTACATTCAACACCCAATTGACATCAAAAGCTAAGAAGGGGATGTTTCCAATCCACTCAATTAGCCTCATGAGCACCAGGACTACAATTGACAGGTATTTTTTTCTTTCTTCTCTCCCTTCTTATTCTGAGAGCCCCCCTTCTTTTTCCACTCAAGATCATCTCAACCAAGGAAGTGGGTTTTGCCCATGAAAGCTCATGATACTACACATATATTTTTTGTTAGTCCCTAAAGCTATGTCTGGACTGCAGGCTTCTTTCAGAAGAAACTTTTCCTGGAAGAGATCTTCCGAAAAAACTTCTTCAGAAAGAGAGTGTCCACACACAAAAGCGCATCGAAAAAGCGATGTGCTTTTTCAAAAGAAAGCGTCCAGACCGATAGGACGCTCTCTCACAAAAAAGGCATCCCGGAACCACTTCAGGCAGGGCTTTAGATCACCAGTTGCTTCCGACTGGTAGTGCTGGAATCTAGCGAAGACACATGCTTAAAGGGACCCCCCTGGACAGCTGTTTCTCTGCTTCTGCTATGGACTTGCATACCTCTTTGAGGGACAGCAAAGCTCTTGCAGTGCATGCTGTGGTTGCCCAGCTTTTTTGTATGCCACAGCTTTTTCCTTTGAGCCATGGAGCCATAGCTGTCCCTGGGCATGTGATGGCCCCACACCGCCATGCTGCAGTTTCTCCAGCACTTTGTGCCAGCTGCCATCCTGGTCCTGCAGGAGCTTGATCCCAAACTCAATCTGGAGACCCTCTCCCTCGGTGCAGGAGCAACACTCTGGCAACCGCAACCCACTGTGGAAAGTGATTTCTGGAGGCTGGACACCAGTTCTGACTGGTGGGACCAGCTGGTCTTGGAGCGGTGGGACGGCCAGCAGTGGCTCCAAAACTTCTGTATGAGGAAGGAGATATTCTTGGAGCTGTGTGCCTAGCTCGTCCCTGCCCTCCGATGAGATGGCACCCACCTGTGGCCCACTATCCCCTTGGAGAAACGGTTGCCATTGCCCTCTGGAAGCTCGCCACCCCTGACAGCTACCGGTTGGTGGCCAACCAGTTCAGCATGGGGAAGTCCACCATCAGGGCCCTCCTCATGCAGATAAGGCACTCAGGGGCTGCAGTCCCTGTGGGAGGGGGAGAGTCCTGGATAAGGGGGACCCTAGGGAAAGCGGGGGTGGGGGTTGTGAAGGGTGGAATGGGGGTTGGGGGGGCCCCACCCCGAGGGGTTGTGCCATCCTGCCCACACACAGCCCTGCTGCTGCGGGGGAGGAGGGGGTGGGCAGCCTCATAGGGAGGATCCCAAGGGCTCCAGCACCCCCCTCTCTCATTCTCTGTTTGTTTTGTGTGTTTCTTTGTTTCTTTCTGCATCAATGAACCATCAACTCCATCCTGCTGTGGAGGGTCATCCGTCTGCGAGACCTAGATGCGACTGTGGTGGGATTTGCTGGCCTGGGGTTCCCGAACTGTGGGGGAGCCATAGATGGGGCCCACATCCCAATCCAAGCCCCAGAACATCAAACAGCCCAGTACATAAATTGCAAGGGCTACTTTTCGATGGTGCTGCAGGCCCTGGTGGGCCACTATGGACACTTCACGGACATTTTTTGTGGGGTGGTCAGTCAGGGCACACGATGCCCGTGCCTTTAGAAATTCCAGCCTGTATTGCAAGCTGGAAGCGGGCACATTCTTCCCCTGCCAGGATTTTGCGGTTGGGGATGTGCAGATGCCACTATGCATAATGGGGGACGTGGCCTACCCCCTCATGCCATGGCTGATGAAGCTGTACACCAGCCACCTAGACCCCAGCAGGGACCAATTCAATGCCTGTCTGAACTGGGCTAGGATCCAGGTGGAGTGCGCCAACGCTTCTGGTACCTGCTGATCCACCTCGACATGGGGGAGCACAACATCCCCGAGGTGGTCACAGCATGTTGTGTCCTCCACAACATTGTGGAGAGGAAAGGGGAGGCAGACGCCGGCCATGAGGGGCAACATTCGAGCAGCCGTGGACAGCTGCCATCAGGCCGGGGTGCGCATCCGGGAGGCCCTGAGGGAGAAGTTCTCTCAAGCATCCCAGTAATTCTCCCCAGGACCTCCTCCCTAGGGGCCTCTGGCTTGTGGCCCCATCCCTTCCCCACCATAACCCCTTCCTTCCCCCCTTCCCTCACTTGTGTGGTTTTCTAAAAAACAAATTTGTATTAATCTTACAGTAACAAAAGGTGGCCAGAGGGAGGGGGACTCATAACTGGGAGGGGTGTGGGGGGGTGGCTCGATGTGCCACCTCAGGTTTGGGGACCTCGCCGAGGTTGCAGTCAGGTGGGTGTGGGGAACATGGGGAGGGGAGTGGACAGGATGGGGGGCTGGAGTGGGGTCAGAGTTGGCAGCGGGAGGGGGCATGGGCATCACCTGGGGAGGGAGCAGAGGCACAGCATGAGGAGGGAGCAGAGGCATAGCAGGGGCAGCAGGCGGATGGGGAATAGGCATAGCGGGGGGGCAGGAGGGTGGGAGCCAGGAGCAGCAGCATCAGGCAGGTGTGACGTCATGTGGGACATGACAGCACACATGTGGTCACACCGCTCCAGGAACTGGTCCCAAGCATGGTCCCGCCACTCCAAATCTATGCGGACATTGTGCATCAGAGTCTGCTGGATGTTCTCTAGCATACCAATGTGGCACTGCATCAGCTTCTCCTGGACCCTGGCATGCCTTTGGGTCCCTTGCAGGGCCGGACTAAAGGGTGGGCTAGCCGGGCAGCTGCCCAGGGCGCCAACCTACAGGGGGTGCCCAGCTCCCGGTGGGCTGCAGTGGCTGCCCGGGACGGGGGCCATGTTAACCCCCACAGCACCGGCCAGCAGTGCCCTTCCCCCTGCGGCTGCAGGGCCCTGCACAGCCCGGCGCAGCCCGCGCTGGGCGGCCCTGGGCTGCATGCCATCGGAGGTGGCCGGGCCGACTGGGCAGCGCGTGCGCCATGCGTCTGGCCACGTACCCCGGGGGTGGGCCCGCGCGTGCATCGTGTGCTGGAGGCGGGGCCGCACATCCCGGGGGCGGGCCCGTGCATGCGTCGTGTGCCCGGAGGCAGGGTCGCACGTCCCAGGGGCAGGCCTGTGCATGCGTCGTGCGCCCGGAGGCAGGGCCGCGCGTCTGGGGCCCAGGGCACCGAAATGGCTTGGGCCGGCCCTGGTCCCCTGGGCTCTGGCAGGTGGCTGTGATGGAGTGGCTGGCCCTTCAGTCCCAGCTGGTCCAGCTGTGGAGAACACACAGAGAGGGAAAAGTGGTCAGTCATCCCTAGAGACACTGTCCCTGAGGCCATGCTCTCCCCTTTGAGCAGTGACCAACAGTCCATGGCCCCGAGGAGGGGGATGTCCCGGGAGCCAGGCCATGTGTGGCCTTCACAGCAGGCCCAGCCTCACAGGGGCCCCGACATGCCCAGAGGACCGTGCTTCTGCCTCCCCCCTCCCGGGGCCCAGAGACAAGCAGCCAAGGGAAGTGTCCAGTCACAGTGGGATCCCCTCAGGGGTGGCAGAGGAACCGGCAGCATCCTGGACCTCCTTGGGGGCCGCATACACAGGTGCAACTCACAGTGCTGTCTATGGGCATGGCTACTGCCTCGCATGTGGAGGTATGCCCGTGTGCTGTGTGTGGCATGCTTTGCTGTGTGGGGGGTTATGCCTGCGCCCTTGTGGCTACCCTGCTTCCAGCCGGGAAGTCCTCCACCTCCTCCGTGACAGAACGTGTGTGGCCTTCCCTGAGCCTGCCAGCAAGATCCCAGCCATGCTCAGGGACTGCTTGCTGTGCCCATGTGCCGCATGTGGTTGCATGTGCTCAGACCACAGCATGATGTCCAGGCCAAGCAGTCTGAGTGACACTCGCCCCCTGCCCCTTGTGCGCCTGCCTCCCCCACCCTGTGTGTGTGACAAAGTGAGCCCACTCATCTGAAGATCCCTCCCAGGTGTCCGAGGAGGCCTGGGAGATGTCCTAGCTTACAATTACCAGCTTGAGAGAGAGGGTCACAGTGCCTGTCTCCTCTTCCTCCTCTTCCTCCACCATGGCCGGCTGGCTCTGGGCCTCCTGCTCCTCTTCTGGCTGAGCTATCACAGGGGTCTCCAGCCTGGAGTCCATGAGGGTGGATGGGGAAGATGTTTCCCCACCCCCCATGATGTGGTGCACCTCCCTGTAGTAGGGGCAGATGTGCCCCTGAGCACAAGCCGCACTCTATGGTGCGGACATATCCCTGGCAGAGTTCTTTTACCTTACTCTGGACCTGTTTCAAGGCCATAAATGTCTGCATTATGGCATTTGGCCCAGGGATCCTGTAACGTCTCCTCCTGGCCCCACCGTTCCAGGAAGGACTCAATCTCCGATCTGGACCAGGATGAGGCGCACCTCTTCATCCCCCTGGGTGGGTCCTGGGACTCCTTGGCCTGCTCCCTGATAGGGCCAGCGGTGTCTCCGGGGGCTTGAGACTCGGCCATGGTTGTGCAGCAGTTGTGGCAGTCAGAGCCGTGTGGTGAGCGCAGCTCCCAGGCCCGGCTTCCTGCCACAATCTTGTGAAAAAAAATTCGTCCTCCCCGTCCACACATACCTTTTTGCGAAAGACCTCTTAAGGCTTCTTCCTCGCAGAAAGAGGATTACCAATGCTGGAAAAAGCCCTCTGTCCTTTCGATTGTTTTTCTGAACGAACACAATTGCAGTGTGGACGTAACTGGCATTTTTTCAGAAAAACAGCTTTTTTTCCAAAAAAACTCTGTAGTGTAGACATAGCCTGAGTTGCCACAGGATTCCTTTTTTTTTTTTTTTTTAAAGTTGTCTTTATAGGAAATGTTAAAGTAAGGTCCCTTATACTCATTTCTGGGCTGTGGGCCTAAGCTGAGACAAGATCTGGATTTTAGAATATCTGGATCTGGGCCACATAGTTTTCTGTTATCTGTGACTATAACCTGGCCTATACTTGTACAGCTCTGTTCCACAGAGCAAAGCAAACAGGCAAAGCTTCAGTTATTTTTTTAAAGTTTGTGAATATAAATGTACCTGCTGCTGATTCCAGACAGAACTAGAATATGCACCTAGGAGGAATGGGGCATTGTATAAAGGCAGAAAAGGAGAGGGAGCATGGCGAGGGGAGACTAAGACTGTGGACTAAGGAGAGTAGATGACATTTTGTGCCAATTTATTTTTTAAAAAAAGTAAACATAATTCTAGACCAGGGCAATTATAGGCCTGTCAGCTTGACATCGATCCCAGGCAATATAATGGAGCTGCTGATACCGGACTCGATAAATAAAGCAATAAAGGAAGGTAATGTAATTAATGCCATTCAATATGGGTTTATGAAAAATAGCTCCTGTCAAACTGACTTGATCTCTTTTTTTTTATGAGATTACAGGTTTTGTTGATAAAGGTAATATATTTAGAGTTCTATAAGGCATTTGACTTGGTACTGAAAAACATTTTGATCAAAATCGATAACAATATAGTTAACATGGCATATAGTTATATGGTAAATATGTTAAATCATAGCTCTCAAAGACAAATGTAAATAGGGAATTGTCAATGTATGTGTCTATTTTCAGCAGATTCCCACGGGGATTGGTTGTTGGCCTGTGCTATTCAACATCTTTATCACTGACCTGGAAGGAAACATAAAATCATCCATGATAAAGTTTGCAGATGACACAAAAATTTTGGGTGTGGCAAATAATGAAAAAGGCAAGATTATTGATTAAAAGTGATGTGCATTATTTGGTAAACTGGGCACAAGCAAGCAACGTAATCCTAATGTGGCTAAACCTAAATGTATACATTGTGGACAAGGAATGTGGCCATACGTACAGGATGAGGGGCTCTCTCCTGGGAAGGAGTGACTCTGAAAAATGTTTGGAGATCATGGTGGATTATCAGCAGAATGTGAGTTCCCATTGTGACACTGTACCCAAAGAGCTAATGTGATCCTTGGAAGCAATAGCAGGGCAATCTCAAGTAGGAGCAGAGATTTTATTTTGCTTCTGTATTTGGCACTGGTACAGCTGCTTCTGGAATACTGTGTCCACTTCTGGGACCCACAATTCAAGAAGGATGCTGATAAAGTGGACAGTGTTCAGAGAAGAGCCGCACGAATGATTAAAAGATTAGAAAACTGAGATAGACCCAAGGAGCTCAGTCTAGTTAGCTTAACAAAAAGAAGGTTAAGGGATGGTTTGATTATAGTTTGTAAGTACGTACGTGGGGAACAAATGTTTAATAATGGGCTCTTCAGTAACAGGTTTAAAACAAAATAGGTAGCAGGTTTAAAACAAACAAAAGGACGTTTTTCTTCACATAGCACATGGTCGGCCTGTGGAACTCCTTGCCAGAGGAGGTTGTGAAGACTAGGACATTAACAGGGCTCAAGAAAGAACTAGATAAATTCACGGAGGTTAGGTCCATCAGTGGCTATTAGCCAGGATGGGTAGGAATGGTGTCCCTAGCCTCTGTCAGAGGTTGGGAATGGGTGACAGGAGAGGGATTATTTGATGATTCCCTGTTCTGTTCACTCCCTCTGGGGCATCTAGTGCTGGCCACTGTCGGCAGACAGGATACTGAGCTAGCTGGACCTTTGATCTGACCCAGTCTGGCCGGTCTTATGTTCAGTCTTGCAGAGAAAGGTATTGTATGGCCCAATAGCTGGAAGTTGAATTGAGACAAATTCTGTCTGGAAATAAGGTGTAAATTTTTGTTGGTGAGAGTAATTAACCATTGGAACAATCTATCAAGTGTCTTTGTGGATTCTTCATTGTTAAAGCAAGACTGCATGTTTTTTTAAAAGATCTGCTGAAGCTCTCTCTCCCCCTGCCCCTATTTGTACAGGAATGCATAAAAAGAACTCCTCCTAAATGGTAAGACCTAGGACTATAACAATATGTTTTTTCTATCATCGTATTGGTAGGCCTCAAGCCTTCCTCTGCAGCCAGATTGAAGAGCAGCAGCCATTAGTGGAAAAGCGTGAAGTCACATACTCACATTCTATCTAAATTGCATTAAAATAATGTCACACCAGGCTGTTAGAAGGAGATCCTGTCCTAATGGCACCCACTGTCACCAGATAAAGAAATCGATCTTAAGATGGGTAGAGAAAACTTAGTTTAACAGCATGTCGCCTGGCAAGAAACTGTTTATCAATAGTTGAGGCTGTGGAATCCTTATTCTTTGATTATAGTCCTCACTTTCCTATTCGTTGTCTGTATGATCTCCATCTGGTTTTTAATTGTTTCTGTGTGCTGTATAATTGATTTTGTTAGGTATAAATCAGCTAAGGTGGAGGGTATGATTGGTTAGGTTACAGTATGTTATGCTTGATTAGCAAAATTATACTAAAATAATTGGTTACGGTCTAGCTAAGCAGGACTCAAGTTTTACTATATAAACTGGGGTCCAAGGACACCAGCAGGAAAAGAGGAAAGGAAGAATGGAACAGCAAGAAGAAGAGGGAGGAAAGACCTGGAAGTAGAATTCACCTCCAAGACACAGCTTAAGACCAGAGCTGCCAGAACTCCTCTGTACGACGTGCAGCAACTAGGATCCAGAGAGACTGATTTTGCCTGGCCAACAGGGGAAGTTCAGCTGCCTTGATCAGGACTGGTGAGCATGGCACTGTGTGCTTAGCATGTATATTCTGCTTGCTTGGTAATTGTCAATAAATAGAGAGTAAGAATATTACTGTGTAGGACTCTTGCAGTGGCAAAAGATCCTGCAAACCCGCAGGAAGTTACACCCTGAGCCCTAGGAATTGGGTAAGGATGGGTGTTTAAATTAACAGGGTTGCACGCTGAGCCCTAGGAATTGAGTAAGGATGGGTGTTTAAATTAACAGGGTTGCACCTTGAGCCCTAGGAATTCGGTAAAGGTTTGTGTCCCTACAGTGTGAAAGAGATAAGGAAATTTGTGCGGGTAACAGGACCACCAAATCTGGTATACGGCTTCCTCTTATCCTAAGTGAAAGCAAGGTAAGAATTGGTTGTAGGGTGGGAGGAGAGGTTAAGGTCCCTTTCCTGATGCATTTGGGGACTCATAAAACCATACAGAAAGGAGGATCACCAGGCAGGTGAAAGGGGCTGGATGTGCCCTCCTCCCCCGTCATCCAGGACTGCTCCAGCCCCGAACCTGCCACCCCCAAGCACCTATTAGGGAGGGCTGGAGGACTGCAACTCCCCCCTATTCATACAGGAACATTGCTGGCTGTTCCCCTCCATCAGGGAGCGAAGGGACAATGCACAGTTTGCTGCATTCCTCACTCTGGCTGGGGAGCTCAGGGGGAAACAAACCTGGACCCGCCCCAGCCATGGAAAATGCACCCCTCCCCCGGCTGTGCTTGCAGGAGTTGCAGCGGCCATCAAGATGCGCTTCTCACCTGGCCCCAAACTGCTGTGACAAGAGAGGGCTGGGGATGTCCTCTCTTCCCAGGGTAGACTGCATCCTGAACCCCTCATCCCCAGCCCCACCCCAGAGCAATAATTTAAATGAAGACAAATAAAAATTAATTGAGTTAAGGATCTGAGCGATGCCCAGCAACTCTTCTAGTAAGAATATACAGAAAACAGAGCATACCAAGGTAAAGCCTATAATAAAACATTTTAAATAAACACAGATAAACCAAAGTGAGTCTGTCCGGCCCTACAAGTGAAGCAGTGAGCGCAAACAAGGCAGGATAGAAACATATAGCAATTAACTGAGAAAAACTCATGTGAAAATTCAATCTGACTTGGAAAATAAATGAGACAATGGCAAACCATGAGGGGTTTTAGGAAAGAAAATGGAGAGGAAAAAAAATAAGGAGGCCTGAAACAGTCCAGAAGTGATGACCAGTGTCTTCATAAAGTCTGATGCCTTCACATCAGACCAGATAACACCTCACTTAAAGAGAATTGTAGAATCAGTAACCCTCACAATGTTAAAGGTGCAGTAGCCTCACTGGGTGCATCTATGCAGCACAGTTATTTGGAAATAACTGATTTTATTTCGAAATAACAATGTGAGCATCTACACAGCCATTCTATTATTTTGAAATAAATTCAGAATAATGGACGTCTATTTCCAACTTCTGCAAACCTCATTCCACGAGGAATCACGCTTCTTCCAAAAGAGCCATTTCGAAATAGCTGTAGTGTGGACGCTCCACTGCTGCTATTTTGAAATAGCTCCTCCCCAGGGCCATTCAAACTAATTGCTCCCCAGTGCCTCCTGGGGCTCTAAATCGAGGTAGCACATCCACATTAGGGAAGCCTGCCTCAGACTAATTTTGAGGCTTCCCTGTAGTGTAGACGTACTATTTCAAAATAAGCTATTTTGGAGTATTTCTTCCAGAATAGCTTATTGCAAAATAAGTGTGCAGTGTAGACATACCCACTGAGTCCATCTACGTTGCCTGTGGCAGCAGGACTCCGAGGCCGCGTCAACAGAGACGGACTTGTGTGGCTTGCCCAATCACGCTAAAAGTAGCTAAGTGGAGAGCACTTTTAAGATGCAGCTCAGTCTGTGAAGCCATTTCACTTCCTAGGCTTCAGAGCCTGTGCCCCAGCCTGAGTGATAACTTAGAAGCAGTGTACACACAACTATTTATAGCATTGCATTGTTAGCCTTACAAGCACAACTCTATTGATCCAGGCTTGGGGGTTCGCTGCTGCCACTTAGGTAGATGTACTGACTGTGATTTGGGCCTTCCGGCGCTGGAACTGCTCAATCAGCACCTTCACAGAAATCTATCTTGAAGTCATCTCAGGAAGGCAGGGTGTAAAGATTGGTTTGCAAACTCCATTGAAAGGTTTCCAGTTTCTCTTCACATCATAGGACTTTTCCATCTGGAGCAGTACATTTTAAAATAGAAAGCAAGGTGGTGGCCTGAACAAGTGCCGTAGGAAGACATTTGCTTCATTAGCAAAACTGTTGATGAAAAATTATGCTTTTACCAGTTACGCAGTAAATGTCACGTGAGGGGTTTCAAGTAGAGCTGCTTAGAAATTTTATTTTATTTTGGAAAAAAAAAAAAAGAACAGAAAATTATTGTTCTTGAAAACCACCCAAACCCCAAAAATTTAATCAAAAAGCCATTTTCCAATGGAAAAAAATGTTTTGATGGAAGATTTTATTTGTCACTTTCTTTCTAGTAAAATTATAAAGTTAAAAGAGAAATCTCTTGTGCTGCTCACTATTGTTTGGGGTGTGTGTTTTGTCTCATCTTTGTCCCTGAGGTGATGCTACTGTAAGATTCAGGCCCATATGCAGGGGGAGTGCAAAAGGTGCGAACCCCCCTCCCACGGTCCTTTATGGTCCGCCATGGGGCCAATTCCGGCAGAGGTGAAAGGCAGAGGTGGCGTGCTGCCAGCTTCCTTCCCCTGTGCTCTGGCCAGCCAGGGGAAAGCACAGGTGGTGCACTGCCCCAGCCTCTGTCCCCTGAGCTCTGGGTGGCCGGGGGAAAGCAGAGGCGATGTGCTGCCAGCCTCCTTACCCCATGCTCTGCCGGCCGGGGGAAGCCTGGGGCTGATTCCTCCGTTTCCCCCTGGAGAGAGGCTGGGGGTAGGGCTGGACCATGGGGTGGGGTTTGGTGGGGCTGGGCAGCTACAAGCCCCTCCCACAGCTCACACCCCCACACAGAAATTCCTGCACACGGGCCTGCCAGGAAACAAAAGAATGAAAGAGAAGTCCGGTCCACTGAAATGCCTGAGTCCAAATGTAGGCAACACCCTTGCCTTGACTTTCAGCAACACCTGTGTGATTTGATAACAGCAAACTTAGTGCACAAACCCATACACAGTTAAATTGTTTTTCTATAGTCCTGAGCAAACATTAGCAGAGGAAATTTCTTTTCTTTGGATAGTGACCCATCGAGGTGATAACGGAGCAGACTTCCAGGTGCAGCCTGCATAGGAAGAAATTATGCATATGAGTGTAGCAGCATTTTCCTGGTGGTGTAATCAAATTACTCTTTTTAAAAATGAAACTGCACAACTGAAAATCAAAATCTCATATATGTTTTCTTCATGAGCTTTCTGTTCAGTAGGATCAAGTTTCACTACTTCTGGGCACTGTTGTAAAGGTAATTTTAGATGCAGCTATACTGCACATTATGTACAGGACAATGAAGCTGAATGAGGTCATAACCCAGTAATGGAGCAGAACTCATTTTGAAGAAACACTACATGATGTACCATTCTTTCCTCGGTGTCTGCAGATCTGGGAGGCTGGAATTTTTCACACCAAAGCCTTTTATATTCAGCATTGAAAGTTGCCAAAAAGCCATTGTGCTCACTTATGCCTCTAAGATGGTTTCATAAAGGGTGTATTGCATACAGAGTCTAGACAAAATGGTTCAGAGTGAGCTGAGCCTTGGCTGGTGATGAACCATTTTTGAGATTCAAAAGAGTTGGCTTAACTTTTTACTTTAAAAGTTTTGTTAATTTTCATTTATATTTATGTAATTCCTTATTCTATCTGGGATGAAAGGTAACTGGGCTTATAAGAGGCTCTTCCAGTTTGATTTGCACTGCAATCACCAGAAATCTCTCAAGAAAGAATGCTTTGGGAGCTTTCCAGCCCAGTTTTGCAGACTCATGAAGATTTACTAAAGTTCAGATGCTGAAAGATTCCAAACTTTTGGATACTTACGCTTCCTGAATAACTGATAATAGATGATTAGTAGCATATTGCTTCACTTCTCTTCTTGTTTCAACCTCATGGTACATATGAGTGTTTATTAATAGTTAATAACATTCATAATAAGCTCAAACACTTATAAATTAGCCCCAAATTGTTCCACCTGTATCTGTGAACAGAAAGGACACTCTCTGCATAGCTAATGATGGCCTTACATTTTCTGCTGTTAAAACACTCTGACTCATGTGTCTGCTAAAATATCATTAATACAATGGGTGACCAAAAACATTTCTTTGTATTTTTTTCCCCTTTAAGGTTTTACCAATGGGAGCAGCTACTACTCATATTTGGAAAGAAGAATGCCACTACAGTTAACACTAACAAATGCCAGGCCAGGACCATGCAGCTAGAAAGGGAAAATGTAAGTCAAATGTAAGTGGGGTACTACATTCTGAAAAGTGGTGACTGAAAATAACTGAGGGATCATTTTAGAAAAAGGATATATATATTAATAAGGAATTACAGAGTAGGAGTAGGAGTAGGAAGTAGGAGTAGGACATGACTTACAGTGTAGGAGTAGGACATGACTTGTGTATGCGTCATTGGTAAGATAGGTAGTGTAATAATTTGTCCAGTTCTGATAACCATACTTTAAAAAGGATGCTTAAATATTGAAGGAAGTTCATTCAAAGAGGAGCTATGAAAATTAATTTGTGGTCTGGAAAATTTGCCTTATGGTGAGAAACTAAAGAGGCTCAATCTACCTAGTTTACAGAAGAGAAGGGTAAAAGATGAATTGATATCCTTTTATCTGGGATATCAATAGCCCAGCAGTGTACAAATATCACAGCAGTCAGCTATGTAAACTAACAGAAGTTGACATCAGCAAATTCAAACTACACATAAGATGCAATTTTTGTCACAAAATACTTTTTCCAGTTTGTAACCTGATCTATGTGTTTGTGTATTACAGAGAAATAAAAACCCACTACAAAAGAAAATGTGTAAAACAGATACTAAATACTGTAATCACAACTGTATGGTTATTACGTAGTTACTATAGGGCAGAGTTAAGGTGATTTGGTTACCATAGCTATATCTTTCCATACTTTAACATGTTTGGATTTCTTTTAAGTGTAACTCTTTTGTTTCCTGAGTTTATACTACTTGATTTTGGAATAATTAGCTTTTATCCTTACATTAGTAGTGTATAATCTTTATCTTGACATAATTTTTGTTGGAGATATGCATTGGCTTCTGTGGCAGGCTGACCTGTATTATGCAGTCTGAGCAGTATTAACATTGGGACATTGCTATAAATTTATGTCTTGTCAAATGCACAGCTGGAATCTATTCAGTCCATTCTCCAGTGTTCTAATAAACAGATTCTTTAAACTTAACCTTTTTTAAATTACTACAAGGATCTACGTCTGGAAATCCCCTTTTCTATTGAAAATAAAAGTATGCAAATACTTGATGCAATAATTAAACAAGACATTCAACTTTTTTACAATGAATATTACTGCTCTGAATTGCTATGAAATATTTAATTGCACTTCCTTACTAAAAAGCTTTAAGTATGTTTGGTGTGGGAAGAATGGACTTTGATTAAAGAAATTAAATAAAGATACCAGCCTAATAGCTACGCAATAGCCAGATGGCCCATTCAGCTTCCAGATACCAGCTTCCTCGTCTATTATTTCACTTGTCATGCAAGGCTGACTTTTCCTTTCTTCTTGAACATACCTGCAAAGCAACTGGAAATTAGTTTTGTTTGTTCATATTTTTAATTTTGGAGAGACCCAAAATTGTTGTTTATTAATAAAGATAAATATCTAATGAGTGGTAAAACACCACAGGTCAGTGAGCAAAAGTGGACCCCTGTGATAGCCAGTAGTTCAGAGCATACTGAACTGTAAACTTTGTGTCGCAGTCCTTGTTTCAAGCATCATTCTTTCTAACAAATCAGTAACCGTGTAACAAGGAGGAAATGTTGCTCGTTTCATTTAGTGGGGTTTTGAAGGAATTCTAACACTAAAATGGTTCTGCCTCTTCTGTTGGAGATCTCAGGGTCATCTCAGGAAGGCAAGTGGCATCCATGCAATTGACATTTGCCCTGCTCTGATGCCTGGTCCCACACCTGGCTACCAGCCCTTGAATAGTGTGACTTCTACAATGCCCCCGTCGACGATTCCACTGTGCAGAGAGGTAGGCCATCTTCATGTAATAACTACAGTAATACACTTTTGCTGGTGTGTGTTTTGGAGCTCAGCCTCTTATTGTCCTCAGCCTGTAACCTTGTCCAGCTGTCTGGAAGAGGTTTTGAGTGTGAGTGCCAAACTCAGGGTAGACTCTCAAGGAACAGGGCAAAATCCCCAAACTGGTTGTATGCCTATAATTAGATTTCTCCAACCGAATAGTAAGTGTGAATTCCTAAAGAACTCTGACAATCTTAACATGGGAATCACAGACAGTCCCCTTAGGCACCTCAGTCTATCTTGCCACCCTACCTTTGTGATAGCTAGCCCCTTATACCTAAAATCACAACAATATTCAGGTTATTCCCAGTTTCAATGGACCAGTTACTTACCCAAGTCACTTGTACATTCGGTCTTCTCACCAAAGACAATGCTTGTAGCTCATCCTATAATATCTAACTAAAGACCTATTTACTAGAAAAAAGAAATGAGCTATTTACAAGGTTAAAGCAGGTAAACAGGAACACACAAAATAAAGTTGCAGTTTTAGGTCTTAAAAGGTAACGGATGCTGCTGTAATATGCACACTCCATATGTCCTTGGGAGCTAAGTAAAGCTAAGCAGCTTGGAGATCCCTGGCGTATACTTAGAAATATTTTCCTAACCAATTTCTAAGCAATAGAATGAAAACAATTCCTTTTTGAAAGGGATTTTTAGGCCCCTAGTGTTCCAGTGAGATGCGCTGAGGTGCCAGACTGTGGGGAGGGGAGCCACTTTTTGAACAAGACATTTTAAGTTGTTAGTTCTCCTTTATTGGGGTAGGTAGCAGAGCAGTACCATGAGAGGAGTAGAACAGGAAGAAGGCAGAATTGAGACCTTTCAAAGTTTTGACCCAAGTGAGGAGGCATGGGGTGTCATTTGAGCTCCCCGCCTCAGGTGCCAAAATGTTGTGGGCCGGCCCTGTGGCTGAGCAAGCAATGTCTAAACTATGATGTGTGGAAACACTTGAAATTACACCAGAGTGGTTTTATCTACTGTGTAGAAAGGTCCAGAATATTTAACTGTTGCCACTAAGTTTTAAGAGAACCCACTGGATTGTCATAGCCTACAGAACTTAGTCATAGTATTGCCTATTATGTTATGCCTTCTGTTGACTCTGGGTGACTCATATTTTATGACCTCACAGAAGAGATAACAATCTGTGTCTCAAAAGGCTAAATCAATTAAGAAAAGCCCTGCTGTCTGATAACTGGAGGTGAGTATTCAAGGTGGAATTTTGAGACTTTTGGTGTCTAATCACTTCTGGCTTCCTTCTGATCAGCTTTATGAAATTATCCAGCCTTTGGCAAACTTTCTCTACAAAAGATGCCTATTGCCTCTAAAGATAAATTGTCCTGAACTTGTTCACTGTACTGAAAGGTGGGGCCCATCTGCTTATGGGAATCAGTTTTCTAAGCACTTACTACTTGCATATTTGTTTTCCCATCAATTACTATTTAGTGGTTTTGTATTTTCTGTAGTCTGTAGAGGACGGAAAAAGAAAAATGTTGTCTTACCCAGAATAGAAACACGAGTTCCTAGATCACTGGCTTAAATGTTAGTCCCTTGTTTTCTGATCAATGAAGTCAGCAATGTATACCTCATTGGGGCTACTCAAGTTTCAAAATTTTAAAGGGATATTTCCACCATTTCCATATTTAGCAATTTTACAGGTTGCAATATCTTGTATAGAACCCCGGTCCCTCTAATGCCAAAGTCATGCCAGAGCAGTAAAGGAGAATTTGGCTTATATTTATGAAACATTTCTATTTAATTGAAAAAGGTCCTTTCTCTAAGGCTACGTCTACACTGCAGGCTTCTTACAGAAGAAGCATTTGCTGAAGAGATCTTCCGTAAAAACTTCTTGCGCAAGAGCGCATCCACACTGCAAAAGTACATCGGAAAAGTGATGCGCTTTTGCGCAAGAGAGTAGCCAGACTGCATGGACGCTCTCTCACAAGAAAGTGCTGATTGCCATTAACAGAATGGCCACCAGGGCATCTGTGCTTCTTTCGATAGGCTTTTTTTGCGCACCCCCCCCCACCCCTGTTTCCTGTCCACACACACCTTTTTGCGCAAGAGCTCTTGCTCAAAAAGGAGTTATTCCTCGTAGAAAGAGGAATACCTATACTGCAAAAACCCCTTTGTTCTGTCAATTCACTGTACATTTTCTTGTGCAAAAACGCATTTGAGGTGTGGACGCTCCATGAGTTTTTGCACAAAAAGGGCCATTTTTGCACAAAATCTCTGCAGTGTAGAAGTAGCCTAAGAGCTGTGTATTAGGATACTGCTGACACCTGAAGGAACCAAACTCATATGTTATCCTGTGCAATTCAGGATGTGTTTCATTCAAACAATGGGTAATTTTTATTTTGTTTTATTTCCTCATCAAAGTTCTTTCACATAGAAGGAACACGTGGTTTATGCCATGCCAAAAGATGTGCTATCTACTAATCTGTATTTTAGTACTCGGTAACCACATTTTTCAATCTCTCTAAATCTTGACTATATACTTGCAGCTTTACATACTCCTTCTCATGCCATATAAAAATGGTGCCATCTCTTTAGATAACACAATGCTAATGATATCTCAGAGCCTTTTTTTCTTTTGCATATATTTATTACAGTAACAAGTCTGCAAGCAGGATCATGAATATAGCTTGCCCACAGCTCAGATGCCACAGGTGCGGTATTAAAGGTAAGTCATTACTAATTATATCACTCAATAGTTAGTTCTCTTACTTTTTCATATAGTGGGTCAGAAGTGATTTCCGAGATCCTCTTATGGGTAATTCCATGCAGCAAACTCCACACCTCTGCAACAACTATGTTTCTCGATTACAGATTGACTCATGCCAGATCCAGATTTGGGGGAGGGAGAAAGCTGATATGGATCTAATTTCTATGATGAAGTCCACTTTCTGTGATGCACCAAACCAAAATTGCAGAACCACTATCCCAACAAACTTTAGCAAAGTTGAAATCTGGGTCCAGCTCTAAACATGGCAGCTAAAATCATTCCGTAATAAGGACAGATTTGAGATGACAAAGTCAAAATAAATGTACTTTTGTTCAGAAGGTGGAGATACCCACCATTTTTATTGGTGCAGTGTAATTCCACTCTTTGGGAAAAGGGCTTTTTATTTGTTAGAATAAAAATCTTCTCATGGTTAGTGTCTGCAGTACTATATAATGTACTTTGCAATTTGATTCATCCCCTTGTTGCTTTGCTGCCCCATCAGATGTTGGAGTCCCATGTCCTCCACGTTGCTGAATTTATATGAAGATAAAACCTGACAAAGGGAGTTATGAAGCAGCCATGTAGGGTGCAGAGGTGTTTGAGGTGTTGTTATTGTTTTAGATATGGTTAAGAAAGCCTTTGGAATCCCTAAAAATGGTGTGGATTGAGTTAGAGCCAACAGGAAGTATCAGTCCCTGAAAAATGACAGAAGTAACAATCCTATAAAGTTTTCTTGGGGAACCCAGAGGTCACAAGTTGAGAACAATTCGGTTCTGTGATGCCTAGCAACATGCAACCAAAACAGAAATTCCAATAAAACACATCATAGTGTGAAACATGCCTTATCAAAATCTACCCCACCTGCTTCTACATTTGGTTTTGCTGTTAGGATTATGAGTTGTTATCACAGGGTGGTGTGCCAGCAATATTTACAGACTGCTTAATCCAAAACCTTCACACCTAGAAAACGATACAACACTCCATAAAAACAACAACAGAATACGAGATTTATTTGACAGCATGAAGGCAGAGGAGCCAGTAGTGCCAGCTAGGCAATGAGAAAAAGAGAGATCAAAACAATGATCAGATACCACGCTGATAAGTGCAATATTAAAATCTAGCTAGACCAGCTAAATAGGTCACATTAGAATAAGACATTGGGAGTTTGTAACTCCTGAGTGCTAGTCCTGGCTTTGCCACTGATTTGCTATGTGACTTTGGGCAAGTCCTTTCAACTTTCTCTGGGAAAGTTCATAGTGTAAAATAGTGTAAAATAGTGTATCCCTGTAGTGCTACACAGCTGAAGTCGCTAACCCTCCCTGTATGTCAAATGGGCCTAGTGATGTTCACTTACCTACCTCACAAGGGTGTTATGAGAATTAGTTAATGTTTGTAAAATACTTTAAAGATGGGGGTTAGAACTCAGGACTTTAAACCTTAATAAAGTTAAAACCCAGGCTTGAGCTGAAAGTAAAGGTACATTATCCAGAAGCAATAGCAGATTTTAGTGCTCCATTGGAGCTACTGGGTGGAGGCAACAGAAATAGCCACCCTCCTCTTGTCAGATGACGCTTTTGCAAGGTGTCCAGGGTTCATTGGTTTGAAACCATCCTCAGCACAGATTGAGGAAGGAAACTGAATGTGACGCCACTAGAGCTTTAAAAAAGAAAACAGAAAGAAAAAAAGGCACATCATTAGTTGCCATAACTAACAGGTTTTGTTCATTGGTTTTAGCCAGACGTTACATTTGGGCTTCACACATCACTTATATAGCATGCTTCATTCATATTGAAAAAAGTATACCTGTTTTTCAAACAGTTCAATGGATGTTTGATGCTATTTCTCTATTTATAGGTTTATTTTTCTTGTTTGTAGAAATAACTCTGTTGTTACAGGCCAAATCCTTACAGCACCTTTGCTATCACACAATATCCCTCCTTTCATTTTCAACACAAACATTATAAATGAGCCACTACCCACACACTACAGTTTTCTTCATCCTTAAGTTCAGACAGCACATCAGACTTGCTTTTGCCACACTCAGGGTATGTATATGCAGCAACGTTATTTCGGAATAACAGAAAATAAGCTCAAAATAACAGGCGGCTTATTCCGAAATCTGTAAACCTAATTCTATGAAGAATAATGCCTATTCCAAAATAGCTATTTCAGAATAAGGCATGTGTAGATAGTCCACTGCTGCTATTTTGAAATAGCCCCTCACCAGGGCCATCCTTCTCTGTGTTTCCTGGTGCTGTAAATTGAGATAGCACATGTACGTTAGGGAAGCCTGCCTCGGACTAGTTTTGAGGCTTCCCTGTAGAGTAAACGTGCTATTTCGAAATAAGTTATTTTGAAATAACTATTCTGGAATAGCTTATTTTGAAATTGATGTGCAGTGTACTGTAGATGTAGCCTCAGTGTTTCTTATTTTTCCTTTGGATAGACCTATAAAGAGTCTTGTAGTGCAATGAAAGGAGTCAGATCAGAATGGGTTTAATGATGACATTGCTGATAACTGCATGCTACTGTGGAATTTTCACAACTAGATTATCCAACCAGACATTATACCAAGTGTTTTGAGTTGGGAAATGTATGTAAGCTAACCTTGCCATTTAGAATTTGGGGATATGCAGCCCATCACACAACTATAAAATAGACTACATCAAATGCTGGGTTCTGACCAGTAGTCTGTAATGGACAAAATTCCCATTGACTACTTTCCCCCACTTCTCATTGGTAGCTCTCCCCCAAAGAAAGGAAGTCAATGGACTACAACTGTTCTGAAGGTGGGGGGGGGGGGCAGTACTGTAGTCCTTCTAGGACATTGTGAAGTTCATGGTCTTAATTTGGTGCCAAGATATTATGGTGATGCCTGAAGTAAAGATGATTGGACAGATAGGGTGGAAGGATCCGGCCCAACCACTGAGCTAAATCTTCACTTTATGTAAATTAATGTAAATCCACTAATTTCAAACTGGAAACATTTGGTTTATCTTCTAGTTTTCCTATAGAAAGAGTCTAAAAGACCCAAGGGCTTTATTTGACCCTTGAGTTGTGTCATGAACGATACAATATCATAGTTCAAAATGTTAAACAACACTACCTATTTGTGATCTCATGAACTTTTGGAAATGGTGTGCATGGCTCCCAAACTGGAAAGATGGCCAGCACAGGAGTAGAAGAAATTCAACAGCCCTTGTATGTCTGGTTCTCTATGTGCAGGTTTCCACCGTGAAGCCATGTAGTCACTGGTCCCGTCTCTATGATACCATTCTCAATTCCTCCTTTCTGGGTACTTGGATGGGGAGTGTGCAGAACACTGCTCTGTTCCCCAAAGGCTTTAGATTTGGCTTTCCACAATCATTCTCCCTTATAACATTGATCTCTTTCACTTCATGGCAGAACCATGAGTTCCTGTATTTTGTGCCCTGTGCACTTCTGGGATGTGGACAGAACTTCAGTGTCACTGTGTATCTATGGAAATATTCACTGTCAATTGCTGAATTTGAGCATGCCCACAACACTGGAGGAAATTCCCACATGGATCTCTCTGATACTCATTTGGATCATACTACTGTATTTAAAAACTTTAGAGAGTTATTACCTGAAAACTGAGTTGGATTAACCATCATTTTAATAAAAATTATTGTTTAATAAAAAACTATTGATTAAACCTTTGTCTGGGTGGATGTTCATGAATGCACACACCCCTGTTTTCCTGCATGGGCAACCTTGAGCTAGGGTTTCAATACACCGGGGTAAGTGAGTGTTACGTTTCCAGTCGAACAGTGGGCCATAAAGCCCCAGAAAGTATAGCTCAGGCAAGTAGGTATGGACCTGGGGAAATAAGAAGGGAATTCTGCTTTTTGAGAAACAATTATTTTCCTCTGTTGTGCCTGACATGACTAATCCACCCAGACTCCCAAGCAAAAGGAGAGTCTAGCCCTAAATGAGTCATATGAGTATTGTACCCAGATGTGCATTTCCCCTTCTGGGGCAGTATCAGACCATGTAACCAAGTGACATGATATACAGTAGTATTTCACCATATGATATACGTCATATTGGAGATCTGATTCCCATCCTGGTTTTGTAAGGCGCACATTTGTAAGGGTCACTTATGTGAATCAACTGGTTTTTCCTTTTGCAAATACAATACTTAGAAGGAAACAGCTCCAGTTCTAATTAAACCATCACAACAAAGGATGTTTGTAATTACTATGATTAAGCGAAAACGTGAAGTGTGGGGGAAAAAAACAACTAAAGGGGATATAAACAACATTGTTTACAATATGCTGAATTGGCTTTCAGTCTCATTTCAAGAAAACATTTACTTTAAGCTAAATTCATGTCCATGCATGCCTTATTTCAGTTTAAAGTAACAAGACTGGTTTTAAGGTGAGATTTGACATCAGTGGCGCGACAGTGATTTGCACTAGCTGAGCTTCTGGTCTGAAATGTGTAGTGGCTTGAAGTAAGACAAGAAGAAAGTATGAGAGTTGGAGCAGAACTAGTGAAAAAGTATTCCCTTCCCTTCCAACTCTGGAGAGTTGTGTGGTATGGCTAAGTTTGGAGGAGCTGCATGCTCATCAGGGAGCAGATCAGAGAGGAAGAGCTGGATGAGTTCCTGCAAGTTTGGAAAACCAAGGAATTGGTTTGAACTGGATTTGAAGATAAACAATAAGGCAGAGCCATCAACAGAGGTTGAAGATCATATGTTTTTCTCTTGCATAAAGAATCCTCAGAATCCAGAAACTCTTGTTTATAGAATGGGACATATAGCTAGTCAGACAGTATGAAGTGGTGTATCTCAGCTGGATTTGGCCTTAGGGCTGTAGGAAGATCATACAGTACTTAACATGATAAAGACAAAAATAAGTACCTGAAGCCTGAGAGATAGGACTTGTCTGCTAAGAGACAGGAGATGGAATTAGGTAAGCTACATTTCTACTGAATTTCTGATTTTTTACAATTGTTTTTTGTGTGGGAAAGATTTTTCTATCTTCAGTTTTGAGAAATCTGATTAGATAGGGAGAAAAAGATTTCCCTACTGTCATCTTGGGAAATGTTTGCTCTGCTTAAGATCATAGAGCAATGTTTATTTTCTGACAGTGAACCATGAGGCGTCCAATGGTCTGCCTTTGACTAGTTGAACTAGTTGAACTGTGTCTAGCTTTTTATGTCAAGTAGTCTCTTTCTGTTGCTGGTAGGGGGGAAAGTGAATGAAAGACTAGATTCTTCTTGGGGCACAAAGGAAGCAGAGTGATTCAGTCAGTGAGTGTCGGCAAGTTTATTGACCACAGTAATATTTACTTTCCCGACAAATGCACACTGTTGACTCCACTATCAAGGAAGCTTCTTTTATTCTTGCTCACCTTATGTAAAGTCATTTATATTAGTTTCCTTAAACAGTTTAATTCATGTGTTAGTTTAACGAAGGAGGCCACAATATCTCACACATTAGCAAACAGAAATCAATAGTTAACAGCTGAAGGCTTCAAATATTAGATGATATAACAGGAATATATATATATATGTAAAACAAGTGGCATGTCAAGATATATAAAACACGAGGCCATCCTGCAAACCAATTCCCTCCACAACACAGAGAAGCATCACACGCAATTAGCTCTGTGTGTGTGGTAAAAAAACAATTGGAAAAGTGTGAAAGAGAACATTACCTTTTGTAACTCTTCAAAGTAGACAAGCTGGCTAGAAGGAAAGAGAACAGTTCAGTCTCAAATAGAGGAGAGAACAAATCTGATTCTACAAATTAGGCCCATCTTCTAGTTTTTGTACCCACAATGGATTGGGTCCTCAGTCATCTCACCATTTCTGGATGTAGCAATTAGGCAGTCTAATGACTCTGTAACACCCGATATCTCAACTTCCTCATGAGAATTCTCTACAGGTAACTCCCCACGGTACGCTCCTTATGGTACTGCAAAGGAACCTGATTGTGATGTCGATGAATATGCTTCCCCGCTGGTAACTCTGAGCATGTCTACTCTGGGGAGTTATTCTGAAATAACTCCCCTTATTTTGAAATAACATGGCAAGTGTCCACATGGCAATTGTCCACACAGCAAGCCTGTTATTTCAAAATTATTTTAAAATAATGGGCTTGTTATTTTGAAATGATAACCCCTGCTTCTGATGAGGAATAACGCCTGCTTCAAAACTGTTATTTCAAAATGGCCTTAGTGTAGACACTCAGCTGCTATTTCGAAATAATTGGCCTCTCATAGCTGCCTCTGTGGCCACTGTGGCCACAGCCCTGACAACGCTAATGCTCTCCTTCTCCTGCAGTCTTTAAAACTGTAGGCAGTGGGGAAAGGACTTGTGGTACCACACTGGCCCTGCCAGCCGTGTGCCACACAGCAGCCTCTTTTTGTGGAGCCATGTCTGACCCCAGTGCTTCCTCTGAGCCTCCCATGGCTGCAAACACACCTGCAGCCATCTCCAAAGCTTGGACTGGTGCAGAGATCCTGGATCTCATCTTGGTCTGGGGTGAAGAGACAAACCTCCAGGATTTCCGCACCAGACACTGAAATGCCAATGTCTATGGATGGATGGCTGCCAGCCTGGCCCAGAAGGGACACAGCCACACCATGGCCAGGTGCGCGTGAAAATTAAAGAACTGCAGCAGGGCTACACTAAGGCCAGGGAACAAAGTTCCCACTCTGGGGCAACACCACAGACCTGCCGCTTTTATGAGCTGCTGGATGCCATCCTGGGAGGAGGGAAGAGTGGTCTCCTTCCCCCTGTCATTGACTCTAGCCAAGACACCTCTGTTCTCAGCCTCCAGGAGGTCAGGGTTGTGGAGGAGGATGACAAAGAGGAGCAGGCCAGCCTGGACACCATGCCCACCAGCCAGGAGGTCGTCATCTGCCAGGAGCCGGTCTCCCCACTCCCAGGATGGCTCCCAGGGCTCAGACAAACCCAGAGAAGGCAGTTCAGGTGAGTTCTGTCACTTTTCCTACACACACACGGAGGCAGGCGGCAAGGACAGGGCTGGCCCTACCATGAGGCGAACTGAGGTGGCCGCCTCAGGTGCCAGACTGTGGAAGGGCACTACTAGGACCCAGAGTGTAGAAAATTGTGTCTGCTGCTGGTGCATATGTAGGTAGCAGAGCAGTACCACAAGAGGAGTAGAACAGAAAGAAGGCAGAATTGAGACATTTCAAAGTTTTGGCCCAAGCAAGAGGGCATGGGGGCGTCATTTGAGCTCCCTGCCTCAGGTGCCAAAATGTTGTGGGCCGGCCCTGGGCAAGGAGCTGTGTGCTCCTAGCTCAGCCTTCTTGGCCTGGGGATCACACAACAGCCTGTGCATGTGGGTGCACATGGAGCCACAGTCCAGAGCATTCAGCTCCGTGACTCACTCACACAGGAAAGCCTCGCTTCTTCTCACAAGGCCAGCCCTACTCCAGACTTTGTGGTGGGACACCTTCCCATGACAAGCCACCACTAAGGAAGCGGGGGTCTTGGAAACACATAGCAGTACTGCACATGGCACGGACTCATGCCTGCACTCTTGGGAAACATCCACTTCTGGTCAAGTGTGGCAATGCAGAGGACACCGATCCCCTGCATAGGAACCTGCTGGGGGGAGAAAAAGGAGGAGATGCCGGGAGCACCCTCTCTGTCAAGTGGCCTCTGCTGCTCAAACACACCTCTCCCAACAACCTCCCCCTCTCCTCCAGCGGGTAGGGATAGAAGTTCTCTCTCGGCAGGATGCCACCCGTACCGGACCCACCGTGTGCAGGACATGGAAGGAAAATGAGCCACCCCATCCTCCCCTCTTGCCCGCAGGCTCATGGCCTGTCCAGCACCTTCCTATGCCTACTTGTTCCTGGGACATGGGGATAGCAAGGCTCCTCTGGGATGTCTGTACCTTTGCTGGAAAGTTCCTGCTGTCTAGGCAACAGATGACCTTGCTTGAAGCACATTATCATCATTGGAACCGAGACCTTTGGAGTCAGGTCAGAAATCAGGACTAGGCTTCATGCACAGTGTCTCCTGGGATGACTGCCCTTCTTGCTTTTCTTCACAGCTGGGCCAGTTGTGAGTGTGGTGCATCTACTACCTCTTGCACCATTCTCTCAACTCCAGGAGAGCTGCAGGTGTAGGCGACCCTCCGAGGACCTGGTGCTGGAACAGCTTGAGTGCCTTTGGTCCCTAAGCAGGAACTTTGAGTAGGAGTGCCAGGCTGACCAGGAGCTGAGGCGGATGATCTGGGAGCATCTGTCATGCCAGCATAAGGCCATGAGTTCTTCGATCACCATCGCTATGGAGTGCCTATCCACCAGCCACCCGTCTGCACTCATCCCCTCAACTCCCAGTGCCTGCACCTGCCCCTCCAACTTCCTTCCCAAGTCCCCGCACCTCCCCCCCTAATTTCCATCACTGGCCCCTACCCCCCAACTCCCAGCACCCACCCCTGCCCCATGGCTTCTCCTCCTAGCCCCCCCAACCCTCCGGGACCCATGAACACATGGCAGTGGGATCTCTCGTGCAGCCGAAGTATCCTGAGGTACCCAAGGCAGGTTCCAGTCCAAGCTCCATCCCTCAGCCCCTTTTCCCCAGTCCCTCCCCAAATAAAAATAACAGTTTTGTTTTCAAACAAACAAGGCATCTTTATTTGGTTTGCAGGGGAGGGGGGAAGGTGGGAAGGGAGGGCAGAGGATTGGAGGGGTGGAGGAGGAAAGGCAAACAGAGACAATGCAGAGGCCCCTTGTGGGGAAGCACGGGGGAGAGTCTCACAGGTGGCCTTGGCTGAAACTCTCCCTCAAGGCCTCCCAGATGAGCACAGCCCCCAATGGGCTTGCTAAATGGCAGCCGTGCCTGGCTGCTCAAAAGCCCTGGCCAGCTGTTCAGCCTCTGCCCTCCACCCTAGCAGGAAAGTCTCCCCCTTTTTCCTCACATATGTTGTGGAGCACACAGCAGGCTGTCACCACCTGGAGGATGTTCGAGTGGCTAAGGTACAGGCGGGTGAGGAGACTCCGGAATCTCCCCTTGAGTTGGCCGAAGGCACCCACCACAACCATGTGGCACCTGCTGAGTCTGTTGTTGAAGCTCTTTCATGGAGTCCAGGCTTCCTGTGTAGGGTTTCATGAGCCAGGCGAGCAAGGGGTAGGCTGTGTCACTCACAATGCACATGGGCATGCTAACATCCCTGAGCCTGAGGGTGCAGTCAGGGAAAAAAAGTGCCAGTGGGCTTCCTCTGGAAGAGGCTGGAGTTCCTGAAGATTCAGGTGTCTTGCGCCTTCCCCGACCACCTGACATAAATGTCAGTGAACCAGCCCCTGTGGTCCATGAGGGCCTGCAGCACAATTGAAAAGTACCCCTTCCTATTAATACAGTTGGAGGCCCGGTGGTCAGGGGCCAGGATGGGGATGTGGGTGCTGTCAATGGCCTCCCCCCCTCAGCAGCTGGGGAAGCCCCTGGAGTCAAAGCCAGTGCCAATGGGTTCAATGTTGCCCTGGGTGATGACCCTTCGCAGCAGTATGGTGTTGATTGCCTTCACTACCTATAGAATCATAGAATCACAGGGTTGCCAGAGCCCTCAGGAGATTCCCAAGACCAAGCCCCTTCCCAAAGCAGGACCAACCCCATGTAAACCATCCCAGCCAGGGCTTTGTCAAGCCAGACCTGAAAAACCTCTAGGGATGGAAATTCCACCCCCTCTCTAGGGGACCCATTTCAGTGCTTCACCACCTCCTAGTGAAACAGTAAGAGAGTTAAGCCTGCATGTGCATAGCCCCGACTGTTGATCTCCCTATGCCTAACTGGTTCCCGACGGAGCAGTACCTCTCTGACATGGTAGGCTTCCAAAGTGTGATGGCAACCTGCTTCTGGACAGGGATGGCAGGTCTCATGCAGGTGTCCCATAACCTAGCGCTCTTCTAATAGGGTATGTCTACACTACAGCACTATTTCGAATTAACTTATTTCAAATTAGTTAATTCGAAATAAGCTAATTCAAAATAATGCATCTAGACACAAAAACAAATTCGAAATAGTGTTTTGCTATTTCAAAATAGTTCATCCACACTGATTGGATGCTGGATCGCATTTAAGGGCAGCTGAAACCGGTTCCAGCAGGGCATCAGGTCAGTAGTTGCTTTGTGTGGCTGCTGTCTGAGGCTATCTGAGGCTCGTGCTTAAAGGGACCCCCCTGGACAGCCAGTTCTCAGCTTTCCCACTTGCTTGCCTACTTCATTGAGGGACAGCAAAGCGTTTTCCTCTCCGCCTGCTTTGGTTGCTCTCATTTGGGACACCGCAGCACTCGGCACCCTGGAGCCAGAGCCTCCCCTGGGCATTCTGGTGCTCATTCTGAACATCTTGCTGCAAGTCTGGCAGCAATTGCTGGAGGCTGCCTGGCACCTTCTACTGCAGGCCAGCCCCTGGCCCTCCCCCTGCTTCCCCTGAGAGCCTTGGAGGAGCGGTGCCCGGATGCCAGCATGCCCCACCGCATCTGGCATTTGGACACCAGCAGCAACTGGTGGGACCGCATCGTCCTGGAGCGCTGGGGAGACCAACAGTGGACCCAGAACTTCAGGATGAAAAAGGACACCTTCCTCGAGCTCTGCAAGTGGCTTGCTCCTGCTCTGCAGCGACGGGACACACGCATGAGGCCCACTATTCCCCTCCACAAGCGTGTGGCCATCGCCCTCTGGAAGTTCTCCACGCCGGATAGTTACCGATCCATGGGGAACCAGTTCAGCATAGGAAGATCCACCATCGGAGCGGTGCTCATGCAGATACGGCACTAACCGGCCACTGGGCCAGGAGGGGGGGCTGCAAGGAGGACATGGGCTGTCCCAGGGAAACTGGGGGAGAAGTGGTGTAAGTGCCCTCCCCAGGAGGGTTCAGTCTGTCCCAGCCGCACTACAGACCACCCGCGGGGGCCAGGATTGCAGCGGGGGTTGCTCCTGGGAGTGGGGCGCGGGGCAGTGGCGGGGCACGAACGCTTCCAGCCACCCGGGCACCCCAGTGACCCTCGGTTTTGTGTGTCTCTCTGCAGGTGGTCAAGGCCATCAACAGAGTGCTGCTCCGAAGAGTCGTCCACCTCACCGACCTGGACGCGGTCATCCAGGGGTTCGGCACCCTGGGCTTCCCCAACTGCGGGGGGGGAGGGGCAATCAATGGGATGCACATCCCCATCCGTGTCCCGGACCACCAGGCCTCCCTCTACATCAATAGGAAGGGGTACTTCTCCATGATCCTGCAGGCCGTCTGACCACCGGGGCCAGTTCACAGACATCAGTGTGGGCTGGTCCGGCAAGGCACACAACGCGCGGGTGTACTGCAACTCCTCCGTGTGCCAGAGGCTGCATGCCAGGACTTTCTTCCCCTGACCGCCACATCAGGGTCGGGGACGTGGACATGCCAGTGTGCCTGCTGGGGGATGCAGCCTACCCCCTACAGCCCTGGCTGATGAAGTCCTACACAGGACACCTCAACCCCTCCAGGCAGGCCTTCAATGCCAGGCTCAGCAGGGCCCGCATTGTGGTCAAGGGGGCCTTCGGCTGACTGAAAGCACAATTTAGGTGCCTCCGCACCCACCTCAACCTCTCCCAGCACGATATTCCACACGTGGTGGCAGCATGCTGTGTGCTCCACAATTTATGTGAGAGGAAGGGGGAGGCTTTCCTGCCAGCCTGGATGGCAGAGGCTGACCTCCTGGCTGGCCAGTACGCACAGCCCCGCATGGCTGCCAGCCAGGAGGCCCTTTGGGGGGGCTGTCCGCATCTGGGAAGCTCTGCGGGAGAGCTTCCAGGTGGACGAGGACTGAAGTCCCCCTGGCGTGTCCCACTGGGGCCTTGTGCCTTACTTTCCACCCCCACCTCCCTTGCCTTTCCCCTCCCTAACCCCCCTTCCTGATATACAATAAAAACACCTGTGTTGCCACAAAAAAACTCTCTTTATTTAACATAACTGGGGTGGGGGGAGGGGAGGAATGAGGGCAGGAGAGGGGAGAGGGGAAACCTGGAAGGAGGGAGCTGGAAGGGGGAGGCAAGGGGAAGAAGGGGGAGGGGAAGCTCAGGGATGGGTGTCTTGCTGGCCCTCCCGTCTCACAGCACTGCGGGTGCGGGGGCCTCGGCATTCCCGGAGAGAGTGGGTATGGCGGGTGGGGCAGGAGGGACGGGGGGGGCGGAAGAAGTGGGAGGGGGGCAAGGGGTGGGAGGAGGAGTGATAGCTGGGGTTGCTGCAAGGGCTGGAGCAGCAGGAGGCAGCAATTGGTCCGCCAGGGACTGCAGGTGCTCGCGGAGGGCACAGCCCTGCTCCCGCAGCTCCCGCAAGCTCTCCCGCCACAGCTGCAGGTCCTCTTGCACCCACTACTCCTGGCTATGGACCTGCCGTCCCTGTAACCGCAGCTGCTGCCTCTGGTACTCCTCCTGGTTGTGGGTGCGCCTGCAGGCCCGGATGCGGGTGGATGGTCCAGGCGGGGTGGTGCGTCCTGCACTCGCAGGTGCTGCGGCTGCGGTGAAACAAGAGAAGTGGTCAGTTCTCCCTGGGGACACAGTGGGTGAAACCCAGCCCCCCTCTGCAAGGCGAGGATGGCAGCTCTCCACACCATCACGTCCTGCTATCCCCGGGAGTGTGAGCTGGCCCAGGACTGCACCCCAGCCCCTGTGCTGCCTATAGTGTGGTGGGGGGGGGAGGGGAGATGTGCCCTACCTTTGTGTAGAGAGGGCGTCTGGAGGGAGGGCAGTGTGCAGTGTCTCTCCCCGGGGTCAGGAGCCTGTCATGTGCCTTCACGTGTAGACACGTGTGGGGAACAGGCCAGGGCCCCTGCATGGCACCCAGCTGGGGCCACATGTCCCAGATGGCACGGCAGATGCACAGGTTGCCACCTGCTCCATGGTCAGCAAGGCCGACGTGCATGGTCCCTGGGCTCCCCCTCCCTCTCCCCACCCCGCATAAGGGGACCGTGATGGCACTCACATGTGGAGGTCTCCCCGGCCTCAGATGAGGCTGCTGACGAGCTCTCCGGTTCTGTTCGGGGGTCCTGGGTGCAGGGCACGCTCCCTGCAGGCTCCTGGCTGCCATCGTCCTCCTCTTCCTCCGCTTCCCCTGTGTCAGGGGCAGGGCCCTCTGCCCCGGGGTCGATGATGACCAGGGGGCACGGACCGTCTGACCCCCAGGATGAGGTCCAGGGCCTCATACTGCGGCCAGACCTCTGGGTCAGCCCCTGGTTGGGAGGCCCTGGCTTAGGCCTGCCGCAGTTCTTTGATTTTGCTGTGCACCTGCTCCTGGCTGCACATGTGGCCTCTGGTGGCCAGGCTGGCAGCCATGCGGCTGTAGACAGCCGCATTCCTGCACCTAGTGCGGAGATTGTGGGCATTGGAGGCCTCCCCTCAAACCTCAATGAGGCTCACGATCTCCGCACTAGACTAGGAAGGCACCTGCCTTTTGCAGCCCCTGGCAGGCTCCTGGGAGCTGCCAGCCTGGTCCTGGGGAGCGGTGGAGGGCTGGGTGGCAGCGGGTTGCTGTCTCATGCTGTGCCAGGTGCACGGTCTGCTGGTTGTGTGCTGGCAGGCTTGCAACTGGCACAGGCACTGTGGCCCGAGTCTGCCCCTTTAAGGGCTCCAGGGCTGGAGGGGAGCAGACAAGTTTTCCTGGTTGTGCCCAGAGTGGCCACCAGGGCTCCCTGGGAAGGGCTGGAGGCCCCCTAATTCGAAATAAGTGTCTCCACAGCACTTATTTCGAATTAGCTATTTCAAATTTGGTGTTATTCCTCGTAGAATGAGGTTTACCAAATTTGAAATAAGGGCTCCACTATTTCAAATTTATTTCAAAATAGCGGTTTGGCTGTGTAGACGCTATTAAAGTTAATTCAAAATAACTGCTGTTATTTCGAATTAACTTTGTAGTGTAGACATACCCATAGTGTCAAAGCACAGTGACTGGTTTGAAGGCAAGGCCAGTCATCCTCTCCTGGTCTCAGTGCCTAGGGGCCCTGACAACCATTCAAAATTTAACACATTTGTGAGAATTCTTCCACATTTCTGATCAAGATCAAGAGATTATAAATAAAACTTTTCAGGAACTAGATTCCAATACCTTGTAAAAAATTTTAAAAAATCTTGACACTTTCTGTAAACCAACACTCCTAAAAAATTGTTCTGATCAATTGCAATGTTTTGTTTTGAAGCATTCTGTTTCTACATCAACCTTGCAATTTTTCCAGTATTTTTCAATGTAAAATACTGTATATTTAAAAACAAAAGGCAATTTTGAACAGAATATCAAAATGTTCTCTGTCCAAAAATGTCCAAACAAAACATTTCAACATTTTCAAAACTTCTTTTCTAAGGTTTTTTTTCCTGAAATAACAAAACTGTGGAAACAGACATGTTCCCACAGGAAATTTCACTTCCAAGGAGTCAGTATTCTCCAATGGAAAACCATTTGATTAAAAAAAAAATCCCAACCAACTTTCGTTCCAAGTGTTATTAGAATATCACTAGGCCAAGTTATCTCCATATGACTCAATAATGGAACCGTAATGCACCCGAGGCATGTAATCTAATTTCTGAGCTGTCCTGTGGCTATCAACGAACATGTTAGGTCAAATGCATCTGTGTTACTGTTAGTGTGAATGGGCTTTTATCAGTTTGTTTAAGTGCTGGCTCTTGTGAATGTTTCTATTTGTCTGATAATAAGTTTGGATTTGGGAAACTACAATCACATATAGTTTCCCAAATATACATTTGTGGTGACTCCAGATAAGACTTGGAGCCACAGACCACTCTTTATTTGCCATTTAAAATTCAGTGGCTCTCAAGAGAGAACTGGTCAAGAAAGGTGGTAATTATTCTTTACAAATAAGTTTCCTTTGATAGTTGGTACTTCACGGATGTCTGAGATAAATGTTAGATAAGTGCTGATAGCTTCTGATACCTTCCATAAAGCACCAGAGAAAATGGAGCCATCAGTGCAAAGCTCTGTGCTGCCTTATCTCATCGCATTACAAGTAAGTGTTATCCCTTTGGCCTGGTGTACACTAAAGGGAAAAGTCGACTTACGATACGCAACTCCAGCTATGTTAATTACATAGACCAGCCCATTCAGAATTGATGGTAGAATCTAGATGCCCTTGTTTCTTTGTCTGGAGCTGGAGGAGCCATACAAATGGCAGGGCCAATTCTAATCTTTCCCACCTCAGGAGTGCAGAAGGTACCAAAGCTACAAATAACAGAGCATTTCTCCTGTGCCAGAAGGCATGATGGGGATGAAGGAGCAAGATGTGGGGATTAGGATTCCTCTGTGAAACCAGAGGAAGATTTAACGGGCAAAGCAGGGATAGACCTGGGGAGGAGATTGTCACTGTGTCTTCATGTCTACCCTCCCCCCATAATCCCTCTCTTTACATCTCCTCACTGTTTATCTCCATGTCGTCTTATTATCTTCTGCCATCAGAGGCACAATGATCTTAGTGGTGCTCGGAGTATCTCAGTGGGTCAGGAATAGGAGTTAAGAAAAAGTACTAGGGCTTCCTCACTTTGTCCACCTGTCAGACTTCTTGTGTTTCCCACTCTGATCAACCACAGGATGTTCATATGCCAACGCATAGCCCCTACCATCCCAGAAGGCAGAGCCCCCAGAATTCTTTAACTCAACCATGCTTTGACCATTTAAAAAACAAGCATCCCAGCCCCAAAGCACTGCGCATATAAAATTGTTGGCACATATCAGTCTTTTGGGTACTTGGCACTGGAGCTGGCAGGAACTGGATTTTTCATTTCGTGGGAAATCCATGATTCTGAAATTACTCCTCTCCTCCCCCCCCCCCCCGCCCCCCGTGAGCAGAAGAAACAAAGCAAAACACAACTTGAAATTTCTCACAAAACAAATATCCAGCAACATTAGCGTTGGGTTGGTTGAAAGGTTTTGTTTTGATAAAATCAAAACATTTCATTCTGATTTTATCTATTTTAAGATTTTTGTGTTTAACAAATAATTTAACGTTTGAATTGAAAAGTCATTTTATAATAGAACATGGTTGCATTCTGAAAGTGTTTTGACCTTTTTGATCTCACTTCTTTTCCATTTTTCCCCACTTTTTCTTTCGAAATTACCTTTCATCAAAATGGACACATCTTCTCAGAATGTTCTGCTTTTGATGAATCCGCATTTCCTCATTGAAAGATGTTCTGTTAGAAAATTTCTAACTCTACATGTCATCTTTCATGTATATTAGGATTACAAACACTTATAAAGTTTAAAACACTGAGTGAATATTGCACTTCTCAAACAAGGCCCACAAATCACTCAGCCCCCACAGCAATGCCCCAAGGAAAACAATAAAACATAAAGCCCTAACCATCCATAACTGACAGCTTCATTTCACTAATAAGCAGACAAACTAGAATGTGTTGATTTTAATCATGCAGTGATTGGCTTGCTTCACAGCTTTCTTTACATAGAACTGTACAAGAATTTTTCAAATTCCTAATTGTAGTAGAACTAAACAAGATTGGGACCTATGATTCCAAGTGACATAAAACTGTCAGTTTCATTAGACACAAAGCTACTTTTCTCCATATAGAGAGCTAGCTGAGGGCTGCTCCAGTTTCACACCTCAGGATCTGACCCATAAGCCTCAATTGTCATACAACAAAACAATTGCATGAAAAGAACAAAAGTTAATGCAGTGTGATATCATCTGACGTAAGTATTGAAGCTATATACATATGACACATTAATAAAACCAATGTTTGGTGGTACATATTGCTATCATGCCATCTGCTCAGCTGGCTTAGGCTTAGGCAGGCATCTCTAACAGGACAGAAGTATTTTGGATGCCTTCTCTGAGAAATGCAACTTGAACTTTAAAAAAATCTTCAAATGTTGCTAAATCACATAATTTTGAAGTCTAATGTTCTTGAATGGTCATGTGGATTGAAACCATGATATGCACCTTCAACCTTAGTTTTACCTTTAAAAAGTAATTCTGTGTGGTATTGATAATTGCATTACTTTTGCTCCTACATTTAACATTAAAAATCAATTAATAATAATTTTTCAAAGTTTACATTCTAACAAGTCATGAACACAGTAGATATTTCTGGCTATGTCTACACCAGTGGTTCTCAGCCATGGGCAATATGGCTCCCCAGGGGCCATGCCCTACCTCTAGGGGGCCACATGGAAAAAATGGAACAGTAGGTAAATTATGTACCTTTTTTTCCAACTAACAGCGGCTATGAGGGGGGCCACAGAGGTAAACGAGGCTCAGAAGGGGGCCATGCGCAAAAAAAGGTTGAGAAACACTGGTCTACACTGCAGGGTTTTTGCACAAGAAGCCTTTTGCGGAAGAGTTCTTGCACAAAAACTTCTTACATAAAAGCTTTTGCGATGTGCTTTTGTGCAAGAGAGCGTCCACACTGCATGGATGCTCTTGTGTAAGAAAGCTCTGATGGCCATTCACAGAACGGCCATCGGCACAACTGTGCTTTTTTGGATAGGCTGTTTTTGAGCAAGAAATCACTGCGGAGAGTCCACACATGCCTTTTTGCAAGAGCTGTAGTGCAAAAAGGAGTTATGCCTTGTAGAAGGAGGTATACCTACACCACAAAAAGCCCTCTGTTCTGTCGATTGACCGTAAATTTTCTTGCTCAAAAATGCGCTTGAGGTGTGGATGCTCATTATTTCGAAATAACTCCCCAGTGTAGACATGTCCTGGGAAACCAAAAGGGAAGTCCATGGAAAAACATCTGGTTTTGTGCAAAAACCTTGTAGTGTAGATGTAGCCTCAGCTTCATACTCCTGAAAGCAGTTTTTACAGTTGTAACCTTTCAAATATTGTGTGTTGTTTTCAAATAAGCAACAGTGAGAAAAGAATCAGAGGGGTAGCCGTGTTATGCATCTGACGAAGTGGGTGTTTGCCCACGAAAGCTTATGCTCCAACACTTCGGTTAGTCTATAAGGTGCCACAGGACTCCTCACCACTTAGTGAGAAAAGAATGATCCCTAGTAGCTACTGTCACAAACATGGTAGAAAATATTCAAAGCAATGTATGGAAATTGCAAAAAAAAAATTGGGCCAGTGTGTCAGTAATGATATTGGTGAGACTCCTTTTCTTGCCAATGTCACCTACCTTCCTATTACCAAATAGGAACAAGTGGTCCTGAGCCAGGGAACACTGGGGCTATGTCTAAATAACAACTTCCAAAATATCTGTTTTGAAATAAGCTTATTCCTTTTCACAAGCAGGAGTTATTATTTTGAAATAACCAGCCCATTATTTCAAAATAATAGGTGTGGTAGTGTGGATGCTCACCTTGTTATTTTGAAATAGGAGGAGTTATTTTGGAATAACTCCCCAGTGTAGACATGTCCTGGGAGGCCAAAAGGGAAGTCCATGGAATAACACTAATGGAGGAGCTGCCCTATGTTTTTTATAATCAGGAAAGTATATCAAGCATTGTCTTGTTTCTTCTTTTATTTGTAGTCTGGTAGCAGCTGAGAACGTTGTTCAAGCTTACTTCCAATATTTTGGTGGAAAAGTACAGCAAAGCAGTAAAACTATGAACAATTTCACTACAAGTTGCATAAATGAATCACTCAGAAACATCCAAATGATAAAGTCATATCTGATCAGGCTTTGTCTTGATCTGTTCCTCGAGGCCCTCCCTAGCCATTTCCCTCATGTTTTTGTTTTCTGTCATTCTTGTTGGATAGGAGTCGCACCAAAGGTTTGATCAGAGCTGTCTTGACCATCTGTCTGCAGTGAGGTGCATTGTTAACTTTGGCAAGGGGACCTCTTAGAATATTCAAAATGCTTTCACCATAGAAGAGAATTGATGATTGATGATTGCATGGAACTATACAATTTAACTAGGGCAGAATAGAGGGGACTACCAATTCACCTTCTCTCTATTTTTATTAACTGTATCTATATTTTCCAGCAATGTCTGTGTAGCTAAGAGGTACCATGTCTGTTCAGTATATTAAGCTAGATCCTCAGATGCTGCTGTGTTTACTGAAGCCAAGACCCAAGGTGAGAAGGTGGCAGAAGTTGCTTTGCAGCCTCCTTATACTTCCACTTCCTAGAGCTAGTCATTAGCAGTTGAGTCCCTTGTGCAAACTAGAGAAGCCTTTGTATGAAAGAGATGAACCTGGAAGAAGCCAGGCTCACGGTTTGGTCTGTCTCAGGCTGAAGGCTGCCAGGAGAGCGGTGACAGTGGCACCAAGTGTTGCTCAGATATGAGGATGATGAGTATTGTATAAGCACACAGTTAGCCTGATAGTTTTACTGAGTGGGAGGGTGTAAACTAGTGTGTGGGTGGTGCCGACTGGGAAAGAGGTGTGTACTGAATTAACATATCTCCACAGTGGTGTCAGCCAATGGTCAGGGCAGTGTGTGTGTGTGTATGATACACCCAAGTCTTTTCTGCTGGGACACAAGGTCCCGTCGCAGCAGGCAGCCCCGAGGAGATTTACAGGGAGAGCTTATTACATCTCAGATTTCAACTGCTAGGATGCAGGATCCCTTCGCAGTGGGCAGTCTAGGAAGACTGAGAGATGCCCCACGGATCTGTCCTCTGGAAGCGACACGATCCAAACGCTCAAGCTTCTCCCTATATCTGTCCCTTATGACCGGCTGAAGTTCTTTTAAATTGTGCTTGGTTCTGTTACAGCAACTGAAGGAGTCAGGTTAAAACTTAAACAATTACAGGTTTATTAAAGAAGCTTATAAATCATATGGTTACAATGGCTATTGCTCTATTTCTTAACTCCTAGCAAATATATATCTTAAAAATGGTTACAAAGAAAATAAAGATAGAAAATAGAAATAATGGTACCAAGTGACAGCTTAATCTTTAAAGAGCTCTAAGTCTATGTGTACACTTAAGACAAAGGACACATCCAGGTACAATATTTACCCCCTTCTGTTTCTCTCGACTCCAGCGGGTCAAGCCAGGGCCGGTCCCTCAATTCCTAGGAAAGACGAATACGAGGTGGGCGTCCCCATGGAACCTCGGGAGGCAATTTCCTAACCCGACCAGCAGGCAGATGGTAGATTGACACTCAGAGTAAGTGTGCTGCTGGACCCATCTTTATACCCATAGGAGCTCGTATCCTCTTTCTTATCTAAGATGCCAAATTGTGTTGGTCTGTCTTTGTGACGCCAGTTCTTACAAGGGAGTTTCAACTTAATTTACACTTGCAAGAGAGATAACTAAATTGTGAGTACTGGACATTCTTTACTGGGCAGGAGATTCCTCCCCCCCGGACAGTGTGTGTTCGTATCAACATAGGTGCCAGCCAAGGCAGTTCTCGCAGCCTCGAGGTCAACAATCAGCGTATCTCTGTTTACAGCCATCCATGGTCACAGCAGCCAGCATATCCGGACCTCCTGTCTATGCTTCAAAGACTATGCTGATTTTACTGCTCTGTGTGCCCTGTGTGCTCCAGGCATCTCAGAGAGGGGCAAACAAGATGTTATGGGGGGGGGGGGTTCCTGTCTGGCTACAGGTGGTCTGCAGTGACCGTGGTCCAGTGGTAGACTAAAGCTACTTACTCCTGCTTTGTCAGAAATTCTTAGGGAAAGTAGAGATGGTGCTCCAGATGGGGGTTAGGTGCCTAAATATATTGTGGGATCCAGATCACCATCTGCTCTATTGGGATGACTCTCCTGAGAATCACTAGGCCTAATGCATGTACAAATATTGCTTTCTGTAGAATTGCACAGGGTAACTGACAGAAGAATTTAGGCCATTGAACTGTCATTTTCTGCAGCTGTTCAACTGTCTACACTCAGGACATTTTCAGAAGATTTATCTAATAGGAATGATGTAAACATTAGAAGCCATCAGAGACTCGTCTACCCTACTGCTCCTCCTGGACTGCAGGAGTAGAGTTTTGTAAATTTCCGCAGGGTAAACATGGCCTTACTTAGCTGCTGCCCATTTGGGTGCTTTTCTCCAACAGTTCCTGAGTATTTCAGTGACTACTACAACCTGTTCTGCAATGAACTGCAAGATGGCCCATCTATCACTCTGGGGTATCCAATAGATCACATGAACTGATAGGACCTCGTGCCTAAGCAGTAAGTCAAAAAATGAAAATTTCAGTAGCCTGCAGCTATCTTCCCTCTCTTAGGTTACATCTACACTGCATCCTTAGCTTGGAATAAGCTATACAAATTGCGTAGCTTATTTTGAAATAGCTTATTTCATAATTTGTCTACACAGTGCCAAATTTTTAAATAAACCGCTATTCAAAGATGTTCCTTATTCCTCAAATGAGGTTTACAGGGACATCAGACTAGCAAACCCATAATATTTTGAAATAACAGACTTGCTCAAAAAATGTGGAATAGCTATTTTGGGACACCAGAAGTATCCCAAAATAGTGCCTCAGTGTAGACGTACTCTAAGTGAATATATCTGAAAAGTTACTTCAAGCATTAGTGCAGCCTAGGTAGTGTTAATTGCTTGCCTCTGTGCTGTAAATAGATAACAAATATTGGCAGCCTGAGACATTTTAAAAACTATCCAAACACTTGTAAATCAGTGGTAACCAAGTGGATTAACAGAAAATGATATAGCCTGGATGTTATCTTACAGCTACCACATTGAATGTGGTTGTCCTTTCCCATGTCTTAGAGGTAAAAAGAAATAGCAATTTGTTTGTTCAGGGTGTGTTAAAGAAACTCATGTATCTTGGTTCCAGCTGATTCCACATAGCATAAAACCCACGGGGTGGCGCTACAGGAAATGTGGTTTTACATTCTCACACACACTCACCCCAAGTACACAGGCTTACAAGGACCAGTTTGACCCTCTGTTTCACTTGTGCTGGCTGATAATAACCTTCGCTGAGTCATTATTCCAGCCTCTGTTTGCCAGAGATCATGGCCGTCACATTCTTGCCATGACTCCCACCACATAGACATACCCCCCATAGCTGGTGCTACAATGAACAGAGCTAGCTAGAAAGGTTCTATGCTCCCAGGGATTCCCCCATGTTGAGGGATTCCTCCGTTGGCCTGTTAGGGACTGTATAATGAGTTTTTTGTGCCTTACGGTAGTGTAAAATGGTCATAGTGGGAGCCAGGATCTTGCCCTTTGATTATGGTCCTACAGCAGGCATTAGCAAAATATGGCCCGTGGGCCAGAGACGGCATGCTGCAGGGAGCCCCAGGCTCCCCACTTGCCTCGCCCCACCTGCATGCCGTTCAGAAACGCAGCTGTGGGGCAGTTTCACTTTAAAAACTGAGCCTGGAGAGGAGGGGGAAAAGCTTTAGGTGTTGCTCCCACCCCCAGAACAATCCCATTGGCTGGCTTCTGGCCAAAAACTGGCCCATGGGAGCTGCTGTTTCAATAACAGGCAGCCACGAAGCACAAGGGGCTCGTAGCTATTCACAGAGCACATGGCTGCAGCCTGAATGGTGGCAGGGAAGGCAGGGAGACTGATTCAGGATTGGGCTGCTGACTGGTAAGTCCCATGGCCAGAGCTTGCCTCTCTCTTCCCCAACTCTTGTCCCCCACTCCTGCCCCCAACTCACATACACAAATCCTCTGCCCCAGATCATAGTCCCCTCCTGCCCTAGGTCACAGCCCAAACCCCTGCAAACTCTAGTACCCCAATTCCCTGCCCTAAGTCACAATCCAACCCCCAGCACCCTAATCCAGTGCTCCAGGTCACAACTGCCTCCTTCACCCAAGCTTCCTCTCTTACCCCAAGCTCTCTTCTGCACCTAACTTCCATCCCAGACCCCCCACCTCCTCCATTAATATCATGGAAGAGTGTGGGCTTGACCACTTTACAAATTCTTGGAGTGCCCGCCCCCCATCAGAAATTATTGCCTACCCCTTTCCTATAGAACCAGAGACTTTTTATATCTAGGCATGAGGGTTTTTTATGAAACATTGTCAAGGCTACAATTTTGGCATCGGCATTTTTATTCGAAGTCACAGGCAAGCCAAGGTCAACGAACAATACATTCTGGAAATGTACACAGAGGAATGCAGTTTTCACTACCCCAGAACACCACTTTTAAATGGCCTATTACACCTTATATAGTTTAAACAACAGGAAGAATCAATGACTGGAGGCAAAGCACAAGTCCTGCTGTGATGAGCGGAAGCTAAAGCCCACGTCCTGTGAAGTCTGAACTCCTTCAAATGGGTCTGAAGTCCTCACCAAGCTCTGCCTCCCATAACTTAGCTTTGCAGGACTCCCTATGACATGGAGCCCTGCAAAGCTAAGTTATGGGACAAGTGCCCTGGTACGGGCGTCTCTTAAAAATCACAAATTCTGTGAGAGACTTGTGGCCTTCGTCATTGTCCCCGGCCAAGCAGTTCAACAACTCTGTGTGTTATGCGGAGACTTGGCCCCACTGTGCAAAGATTATTCAAGTGGAAGCAAAACCCTTCACCAGCAACTTGATACAGGGCTGCCTTCCTGCCCCAGCCGCCATCACTTTGCACACACCCTGCAGCTAGGGAGGCAGACAGTTTTTATAGGGAAGCCAGACTGCCCATCAGCATCCGGTGGAATGAACCCAACCTCCTCTCATCCCTAGGGAAGATGAACAGGGCATAGTGGATTATTTCAGCTGGAACAGTGGATTATTTCAGTGGATTATTGAGCTAGAACAGTGATGGTCTGGAGTCTGTTAGTGAGCCCAGTGAGCAGGAGTGCAGAGGATTTGGGTTACATGGGGTACACGGGAAAACAGCCAATGGGAGCTGCAAGATTGTGCTGGGGAGCGGGTCAGTACACGAAGCTGCTCTCCCTCTCCCCTGGGTCTGGAAGCATTCAGAGAGCTGCTGTGAGCAGCGTGCAGGGGCGAGGCAGGCAGGGAATCTGGTGGAGGCTCCTGTGGGCCGGATCTGGTGGCTTTGTCCCACAGGCTGTATTTTGCCTGCCCCCAATATACACAAGTCACCCCTGCCCCATGTAACCAAAACCCTCTGCACCCCTGCTCCTGCACCCATACCTACTCCCAGACCCTGCACCCACTCCTACACCTCTCCTCCAGGTCATAACATGCCCAGACCTTGTACCCCAATCCCCTACCTCCAGTCACAACCCAAATCCCGGCACCCCCTCCCGTACTCATGCCCCAGATCACAACCCCCTCCTAGACCCTGCATCCCCCTCTTACACCTCCCCCTCCAGGACAGAATTCTGACCTGCACCAATACTCCCTCCTGGACCCTGCACCCCTACTGAGGATGTTAATGTGTATCAAAGGCAGCAGCCCGGGGGGTGGGGGAGAGGAACGGGAGATGGTACATGAGGGGCACTGGCAGCTCCCACAGAACTGCCTGCCCCCTGTGTACATTTTCAGCAGTTATATATTTACATCAATATACACATTTTAACATCCCTACCCCCTACCACACCACAGTCTCTTGTCTCAAGTCACAACCCCCTCTTCATGCAAACTCCCTCCCAGATCTCACATCCCCTCCTGTACCCCAGTCCATTACCCCAAGCTCCCTTCTGCACCCAACCTACATCCCAAACCGCACACCTGTCCCATTAATATCATGGAAGAGTGTGGCCCTTTACCACTTACCAAATTCTTGGAGTGCCCCTCCCCAAATTATTGCCTGCCCCTGATCTAGACCATCCCTGACAGGAGTTTGTCTAACCTGATCTTAAAAATCTCCAGTGCTAGATACTCCCCAGTTTCTCTAGGCAATTTATTCCAGTGTTTAATCACCCTGACAGGTAGGAAGTTTTTCCTAATGTCCCACCTAAACCTCCCTTGCTGCAATTTAAGCCCATTGCTTCTTGTCCTATTCTCAGAGGCCAAGGAGAACAGTTTTTCTCCTTCCTCTTTGTAACACCTTTTTAGATACTTGAAAAATGCTATCATGTCCCCTCTCAGTCTTCTTTCCAAACTAAACAAGCCCAGTTCTTTCAGCCTTCCCTAGACCTTTATTTCATTTTTGTTGCTCTTCTCTGGTCCTTCTTGAGTTTGTCCACATCTTTCCTGAAATGTGGCACCCAGAAACTTTACACAGTATTTCAAAGTTGAGGCCAAATCAGCTCAGACTAGAGTCTATAATTCCCAGACTTGTCCTTATTTCCATTTTTATAAATGGGAACTATATTTGCCCTTTTCTAGTTTTTTGGAATCTCTCCCACCTCCCATGACTTTTCAGAGATGATAACTAAAGGCTCAGATACCTTCTCTATCAGCTGCTACAGTGTTCTAGGATGCGTTTCACCACACCCTGAGCTCACCAACAGCCTGGTCAGCTGGCTCCTTTTTTTCCCCTCCACTGCCTCTGGCTGGGCCAGTGCCCCAGAAAAGTCTAAGACCCTCCAACCTGGGGCACTGGCCAGGAAGAGCTGAGCCCATGTTCCAAAGCCCTGCACAGCCCTGCAGCAGGGAACCCTCTTTGCCCCGAGCTAAGCTCTGGAGTGCGGGGAGTGATTTTCAGTTTGTTCACACCCAGAACCTGCAGGCTCCACAGTAGCCCCGAGGACAGGGGCTAAGGGCCCTCTTTACCCATCCCACCCCCTGCAATCTAGGTCTCGATCCCAGGAAATGCTGGACTGCTCCATCCCCTAGGCCAGAACCATCTCTAGAGGTGACACAGGGCCCATGGTAACACTCCTCATGTTCCTGGTGTGGGGCCTGGGACAATCCCCCCACGGCAGGCCCCATCCCACCCCCACTCCACCTCTTCCCCTAAGTCCCATCCCAGAACCAACCTACAGACAGGATGCCATGGTGCAGAGTCTCCTTTGGGCTTAACCCTTTTCTGCCCACGCAGTAGCTAAGGGACAGGAGGTGGCTGGGTTATGTCAGTGGTGAGCAACAGTCTAGAAATGTTAGGGTACATCTACACTAGCCCCCTAGTTCAAACTAGGGAGGCTAATGAGGGCAACCAAAATTGCTAATGAAGCGCGGGATTTAAATATCCTGTGCTTGATTAGCATATTCCCGGCCGGTCGCCATTCTGGAAACTGACAAGCCCGAAGTAACTCTACACGCGGCAGAGAAGTGGGATTCCAAGATAAACCCCTTAGTTTGAATTAACTTACTCCTCTTGGAATGAGGTTTAACAGTTAATTTGAACTAAGGGGTTTATCTTGGAATCCCACTTCTCTACCGCGTGTAAATGCGGGCAGTTACTTCAGGCTAGTCAGTTTCCAAAATGGCAACCAGCTGGGAATATGCTAATCAAGAGCGGGATATTTAAATCCCGCGCTTCATTAGCAATTTCGGTCACCCTCATTAGCCTCCCTAGTTCGAACTAGGGGGCTAGTGTAGACGTACCCTTAGCTGCTTTTTGAGACTGGGGAGGCAGGAAGGGACAAGCTGCTTCCAGCCACACAGAAGTGATGATGGGTTGGGGTGGGGGGGGGAGATGAACCCTGCAAGATCATCCCTTCCCACCCCCTCCTTCCCTATGGCTGGCATCCTGCGCAGTGCTGAAAGGCTGCTGCTGGCCATGCTCAGGTGTGAACCTTGGCAGAAATCTGGGGAGGGAGCATGTGACTCTGCATGTCCCACCACATGTTGCCACAGGGAAGATGCAGTGCCAGGTACCAGAAGAGGCAAGTCCCTCCTGGAGGTCCAGCCAGGTGTGCAGGATGGAGAGCGCCAGACAGGAAGGGTTGGGTTGGTCAGTCATGCCTCCATGTAAGAGTAGTGTATGGGAGTGTGCATGTCATCTCGCCCTGTTTAAACCCTAGATCCTTACATATAAGAAGGTAATTTAAAAGAATCCAGCTATGCAGTATTTCTTTTTAACAGGGACTCAGTGTACTTAATACTAATTTGAATGTTTGTTTGCCTTTGAACTCACTTGAATATAAATAATATTACCGGGTGTCTTGTATTCAGCACAGGGAAATCTTGTCACGCTCCTTCTTGAGTATACTTTGCATATTTGTGTTTACACGCCTGTTGAGTGAATTTTCCTTAGAACCACTTTTACAGCACTTTATCATGGCAATTTTTGCATTGACTCAGAAATGAGAAGCATCGCATGGGTTTGTGGACACCAACCAACAGGACCGCCTTGCTGACGGGCGTAACAGGATGTTTACACCACTGACATGTCACGTTGTTCCAGATCAAGTCTGTGTGGGTCAAGCGTGGTGGTCTGTTGAGACTGAATGCAAATTATAATGAGGATTGTTACTGACTTCTAATTGGTGCTGTGGTAACCCATGGTGTATTCATGACACACTGGGTGCATTCGCACGGTGATGCACTCTTTACCCAAGTGAGCCATTAGTTTCTGGAGATGCTGCACTGATGGGTACAAGACCCTCAGACATAAAGATATTCATTGTTCCTCAATAAAGGCAGTGGCAGATGGTGTGCTTCAAGACTTACTAGTTACCTGAATATACTATACTGTGTTACATACTTTTTACAATAAATATACTAAAAGAGAGTATAGACTAATGGAATACCTCCCAGGAAATCTGAATCATAGGGATAGTAGTTTTACAGATATGGCTATCATTTCAAGAATATGAGAAAGATCAGGCAAAGGACACAAAAGGACTTGGGAAATACAGATGTTTTGGATTCCCATAAAACATTTAGTCTGTGTCTACACTAGCAAGATTTTGCACAAAAGCCGTCACTTTTGCGCAAAATCTTGCCGCCTGTCTACACTGGCCGCGAGTATTTGCGCAAGAACACTGACGTTGTAATGTACAAAATCAGTGCTTCTTGAGCAAATACTGTGACGCTCCCACTCAGGGATAAGCCCTTTTGTGCAAGTATTCTTGCACAAGAGGCCAGTGTAGACAGCAACGTTAATTTCTTGCGCAAGAAAGCCCGATGGCTAAAATGGCCATCAGAGCTTTCTTGCGCAAGAGAGCGTCTACACTGGCACGGATGCTTTTGCACAAAAAGCAAATCTTTTGCGCAAAGGAACGTGCCAGTGTAGACGCTCTCTTGTGCAAATACTGTTAACAGAAAAACTTTTCCGTTAAAAGTATTTGCGCAAAATCATGCCAGTCTAGATGCAGCCTTAGACGTCTACACTGCACGGCTATTTTGGGATACCGGAGATAGCTATCCTGTGTGTACACAAGCCAACCATTATTTCGAAATATTTTTTGAAATAACGGGCATGCTATTTCGCCATTCTGGTAAACCTTGTTGCACAAGGGATAAGGAATGGCTCAAAATAGTGCATAGATGTGTCAAATTTCAAAATAAGCTACATTGAAATAGAGTCGAAATAAGATATGCAATTTGTGTAGCGCAAATTGCGCATCTTATTTTCAGTTTTGGGTGCTGTGTAGGCACACCCTTGCAATTTTAGACTAAATATACATTATATAGCTAGATGAGCTTTTACTGCAAAAACTGCTAATTCTGCAGTGTTATTTTGATTTTCCTTGAGTCTTCCAAAAGTCTATAAAATATAAACTTTAATGACTATATTTAATATTCACTTTGGAAAAAGCATGTGAGAGCCACAGTTATTTTCTTTCCACTTACAAACAGGACCACAATTTCTATACCATGCTGAATCAAGAACTCACAGAGCAAAAAGAAATACTGTATGGGCAGGGCAATGCTTTTTGTCACTTTTGAAGTCAATGTGAGTTCATTCACCTTCTGTTTGTGAAGATCTTCTGCTTACCTTACTTGAAATACTACAAATAGCTAAAAAGACAGTAAAAGAAACAATAGCTGAGGATACCATCTCTTAGAGTATGTAATTGTTGTGCTAGTTCTGGCGATGATTGTGGCTGTTCTGCAGGATTGTGGTGGTTGCTTAAGGATCTACAAAAAATGTAAGGGCTTCACTGGAGAAAGATCTCATTCCCTGGTTGTGAGCAACCTTATACTTGGCTAAGAATTGCAGGAAGAATGGTGACCGTTGCCTAAATTCTTTATAATATTTCGGAATGCATTCCCTTTCCTACAGGTTGCTGGATCAATGTCAGTCAAGAATTAAAATGATCAAATGATGGGATTTAGCATATGGTTTCTTCTTGAAGTTTCTGGGACTATGGTAAAGGCAATAATCACCTCAGATCTGACCTCACGTGGAATGGAGGCTATTCTCATTCTCATTCTCCAAAGGTGTTCATATTCAAGTTCTTCAAGCAAATTGGTTAGCTTTAGTTAGGGTGCTTGTTATGCATGGGCCTTCTTCATCCTCCAGCATTCCAGTCATTGAAATGCTAGATTGTGGTTAGGGCTGGATAAAATTAGCAGCTCAGAAAAGTTAATTCTGCTTCAAGCTTCATTCACTTTCCCAGAAACCTGGGCCTTGGCTTGTACTCCTTACCAGCCTCCTGATGCACAGTGCATGGATCATCTAGGCATGGGTTTAAGGGGCCCAATATGGTAGTTTGTGACTAATTTTGTTATAGCGACACAGTAATGGCACTGACCCCTTAGTACAGAGGCAGCTGGGAAAGCAAAGATGTGATCCTAAACTCACTGAAATCAATGGAAAAAAAGTTTCATAACTGACTTCAGTGAGCTTTGAATCAGCCGCCAAATGAGGGACCCAAGCTCAGTCCCTCACTTCTGAACAAATAGCGTCTGGAATTCCTGCGGAAGTTGACTGAAGGAACTGCATTGACAAGGCTCCAAAGTAGGCTGCATCAAACTTGTTTTCACCAGAAGGGTTGACATGGTACAAGACAGGAAAAAAATTAAAGGAGCCTCAGGACTCAGAGACAAGATTGGAGTACCAACTAATCCACGTGACAAAGAAATAAAGCAAATGTCAGAGGAATTCATTGTGACTGGCCAGTTTTTGTACTACATTTCCAAACTAGAAGCTGAACTGTGTTTCTGGGTGGAACTTTGACAAGGATGTCATAATAAATCAAAGGCACAAAGGACTCTGCTAGATATCTATCAAACTTGCTGAGCCACTTTAGTACATGTAGGTATGTTAAGTTTATTGTGTCTTGCTCGTGGCTGCTTTATGATACATGGATTTTAGCCATCAGTCTTGTTGTCTGGGAGAAAACAATGGGCCTGCGTGGCATAACAAAATGTCTGTAGAGGCTGTGTGCCAAACTGTATTGATTAAAGTGCATGACAATAACACTATGCAGCAGTGAAATTTCAATAGAGAAAATTTGCATTGTACATCCATCACTGTAATACTTTTGCTCACACAGCTATCTTTCCAGAGAAGTAGTAGCTACACGCATGAGAGGGCTTGGTATTAAAACAAACAAGAAAATTTGTAAATGGCGTAAGGCATTTTGGATTAATCATTTAGTGATCTCTACTGAAAAGTCAATAATTAACAAGTTACCAACACAACATATCTGAGCTGGTGCAGTAATTTTTTGTTCTTAGTATAGGACAATACTGCAAAGTCTTAGATATATTGGAGCCTGAGGGAAAACCCCTTGACTTCATTGGGCTTTGGATCAGAACCATGGTGATATTAACTGTGGGCCAATGCAGACTTGTGAAAGGGGCACTATAGGGGAAAGTATTTATGGTATATGAATGATTTTTGCCTTTGGGTGATTAATAAGGATTTTTGCATCACTTGTCTTCTGATCTTTCCTGTGTGCTGTCTGTTTCAAAGGAGGACAATCAGAAAGATGAAATAAAAACAAATTATTATGCAAAAGAATATTCATGTTATACGCTTGGCTTTCTGCAAGGGACCTAACACAACTGAACTACCATTCTGCATTATTCAATTTTCCTAAAAGGATAATATCTCTGCATTCACTATTATTGATATCACTCAGACATAGTAATGTAATATGTCATTGGAATGGCAGCAATCCAATGACCATAGTCCCCATACTATCACTCATAAATTTATTGAAAAAATTCTGTCCCTTCCTTTTAAATCCAGGCATTTGTTTTTAATAGGGCTGTCAATTGACCTGGGTTAATGCCTGCGATTAACACAGGACAGGATTAACATGTTACAAAAATTACATGTTAATCGTTGGCGTTACTGATGCACTGCCTCTTTGAAGTGCCGCTCCAGCACTTAAAAAGGGCAGTGCAAGTGGAGCCCCTTTGAAGTGCCACTCCAGCAGTTCAAAGAGGCTTTGCAACAGCGGAACTGGGGATCAGTCCCCAGCTGATCAGTCCCCAGCTTCGCATTGCAAGAGGTGTAGGGCAAAAAGGAGTTATTCCTCCTGGGGAGAGGAATAACTCTACCATAAAAAGCCCTCTGTTCTGCCATTTTACTGTAAATTTTTTTGCACAAAAAAATCGCTTGAAGTGTGGATGCTTTTTGCCCAAAAACCTTGTAGCGTAGACATAGCCCAAGTGATTTTAATGGGGTTTGTATTAAGGCAGTAGACAGCTCCTTTCTTGGTCTCTCCCTGTTTTGAAAGACAGGGATCCGAAAGTCCTTGGCACTCCTTTCCAGCATTCCATGCTTTTAGCTCCTCTCATCCCTGGGAACTACAGCCCATAGAATTCCACTCATTCTAGGCCACAACCAGACATATGGCTGAGCTGGCCCTACACCCTGCCTTAAAAGGCAAGCACATACTATTACACAAGGCTTTTCTACCATGTAGTATAAGATGAAAGGTGATGCGGCGAATAACATTCTCTTCCATGTAGATAATGCCTTTCCACCCAAAGGACCCCAAAGTCCTTCATCAGTGATATACACTGAAATACAGCCAGACAGTGCATCAGGTGGTTTCTCACACTGGGCAGAACTATGCAGAACTTTAAACTGTGACTGATAGGCCCTCTATGGAATTTTTATCTCTGACATTTCATAGCAGGAGAGAGACCATAAAAAAGATACATGCCAAAGTGAAATCTAGAGGAATGTAAAGGCTTTATGGAGAGCTGAGTGTTGATGATTCATGTCCACATCAGTCATCTGTCATTATTCAGCACGGCTGTTGTAAATGAATTAGGGCCTTATCCGACTGACTGCAGAGATTAGCCAGTCTTCTTCCATGGTTTGACGTGTTTCCACATCAATGTAGCAAATGATTGCCAGAGAAGGACCATTTTGTAGGGGTAACACTGGTAGAAAAGAACAGAGAAATCAGCTTGAGCCCAGTCCACACACCTTGGTTACGGCTATCCAGAATTTACCATGAAACCAGGAGCAGGCCCTCTTTGCATAAACCCTCCTCCTGTCAAAGACGACAGGGATGATGCAAATCAATGCGGGCAATTCTTGTCATTTCATCCTGTGTCGCATGATATTCTGGTGCATATTTTAAAAACACAGCTGCTGGAGTCAAGAGTCTTCAGGAGAACCTCAACTTTTTGTTCAATACAGTGGTATCAGGGTAAAGCACTATATAAAATCAGTGGCATATGAGGATGTATTTACCTTGGGAGATTTCAGGAAAGACCCAACACGTGGGCTTGAAGGCTTCTGTAAAAGAGATATACACATATTTAAAACAAATTACTGTATGGGTTTTATGCAAAAAGCAATCCCCATCCCTTTTTATTTTAAGCGAATGATGTAAATCCTAATTGCAAATAAAAATAACAGTTCTTGCCCAGAGGCATTTACAATGTAGGATCTGACAGTGTAACACCCTGTTTCTGCAAAGACTTCAACATTTATAATTTTAGGCACACGCATAACTGTTCACAGGATTATGGCCTAAATCTCACTTATCCCTTGATAAATCCTGTTTTGTAAAGAGCCAATTCTCAAGGACTTTTCTTTTTCATTTATAGCTAAAATAACTGCACTGGGGAAGTGTTAATATCTTCTGCCTGTTCACAAAACCAGTGAAAAAGACTGTGTGCCAGATTCTCAGCAGGTGGCTTAGATGAAATGACATTGATTTACACCAGCTGATAATCTGAACCAGAGATGGGCAAACTATGGCCTGCAGACCACATCTGGCCCATCAACTATTTTAATCCACCCCTCAAGCTCCAGCTGGGGAGCAGAGTCTGGGGTTTGCCCTGCTCTGTGAATGCCATGGCTCCGTGCACCTCCTGGAAGCAGCAGCATATACCCCTCTCCAGCTCCTCAGTGCAGGGGCAGCCAGAGGGCTCTGTATGCTGTGCCCACCCCAACCCCCACCCCCACAGTCCTCATTGGCTGAGAGCTACAATCAATGGGCGCTTCAGGGATGGTGTCTGTGGATGCGGGGGGTGGGGGACAATACACAAAACCACCTGGCCATCTCTCCGCATACCAGCCAGCCAGAAGCAGGACATGCCACTGCTTCCAGGAGCTGCTTGAGGAGGAAAGCACAGCCTGGAGTCTTCAGCCCTGAGTCCCCAATGACCCAACCCTCTGCCCCAGCCCTGGTCCTCCTCACACACTCAAACCTCTCAGGCCCAGCCCAGAGTCCCCTTCTGCATCCCAACCCCCTCATCCCAAGCCCCACACCAGAACCTGCATGCCCAACCAGAGCCCTCACCTCCCTGTGCACTCCAACCTCTTGCCACAACCCAGAACCTCCTCCCACACACTGAAATCAATTCTGGCTCCACCCCAGAACCCACACTGCCAGCCAGAGCCCTCAGCCCCTCTCACACTCCAACCCCAGTTTCATGAGCATTCATGGCCCTCCATAATATTTCCACATCCTGATGTGGCCCTCAGGTCAAAAGATTTTCCCATCCTTGATCTGGAACCCTTTTGTGTGTATTTTCAATGTGAATGTCCTTTGCCGCTCTAGAATTAAAGAAAAGGCTAAAATCAAACCCATATCTGAAGTGTACAGTATCTGAAATTCAGCCTTGGCTCCTCTATCTGGTTTTTGATCATGGCCATGCATTTATAATAAGATGAGTCAAACCCAAACACCCTCCCCACCTTTAAAAATTTGACAATGAAATCCAGATCCGAATTATTTTTATGGCTTGTGTCCATTCCTGCCTGGAAGTCACCTTCAGCTGTGTGAGTTCACGAACAGGTGGGATTCTATGAGATAAATTCGGAACCTTGCCACATTTGTGCAACCCGGTTCATAGAATCCAAAGTGCCCTTTTGAGTGGTGGGGAGAGAGAGACAACGGCCAGGCATACCAGGACATGGCTTGCTTTTCTTCTCATTCCCCTGACTATCAGGGAGCGAGGGGAAAGTACTTGGATTCTGTGCATGCCTGTCACTCCTGGCTGGTCAAGGGAAGGGGCAGAAGAGTAAATTACGACATACAAGTACTTTCCCCTCACTGCCTGGTAGTCAGGGGAACAGGAAGAAAAGCAAGCCACATCCTGGTACACACGGCTGCTGCCTATCTCCCCCATCCCCAGCTCTCTTGAAATGGTGCCCTTGGCCAGAAGGAATCCTTATAAACATCTAGTCTGATCTCCTGTATAGCACAGGTTGTAAACTTCCTCAAAATACTAACTGGAGCATATCTTTTAGAAAAAAAACCCATCCAATCTTGATTTAATTATTACCTGTGATACAGAATCTGCCAGACCCTTGGTAAACTGTTTCAAAGGTTAATTAGTCTCACTGTTAAAAATGTATGTCTTATTTCCAGTCTGAATTTGTCTAGCTTCAGTTTCAATCATTGGACTGTTTTGTACCTGATACAGTATCAGTATTAAATCATGGATTTCGATATGTCAACACACAATTTGGCTTAGCAGTGCCTGAGAATATCTGATAGTATTTTCATTTTATAGCATACATGTACATTGCTTTAATATATTTATTTGATGTTGACAGCTGCTCAGTGGCTGCATGGGAATTGCAGTCAATTTCCTCCATGGCAATCAACAACCCAACAAGATGCTGGGTTAGGCAGGGTTTTCAACAGACATTAAAGAATTTTGGATTAGATCCCAAGACAGCAGGAAATTTTCATTGATGGCCAGACACCTGGTCAGACCCATGAAATATATATTTTAAATGTTACAATGTTGTTGAAATGTTAATAAATATGAGTAAACTTTCTGAAGATCTAAAACACCCTTGTTTCATTTAGAAATAGCAAAGCACATTTTTACCAAATAATGTTTTTGATGTTTTATGAGGTGATCAAATACAATTGCTTTTTGACTCAAATGCTCTTTGCCTAATGAATGCTTTGGGTGTCTCTGAGTGCATATGCCTTTTATCTGTTCACTAAGGGTATGTCTAGACTGAATCCCTCTGTCGGCAGAGGGATGCAGATTAGGCAGGTCAACATTGCAAATGAAGCGGGGATTTAAATATCCCGTGCTTAATTTGCATAAAAATGGCCATCGTTTTTGCCGACTCAGCACTTTGTCTCCTGCAAGGAGGTTTACAGGATCTATCGAAAAAGGCTTTCTTTCTTGACAGATCCCCCTCGAGACGGCCTCTTTTTGCCAACAAAGTGCTGAGTCGGCAAAAACAGTGGCCATTTTTATGCAAATTAAGCGCGGGATATTTAAATCCCTGCTTCATTTGTAATGTCGACCTGCCTAATCTGCATCCCTCTGCTGACAGAGGGATGCAATCTAGACATACCCTAATATAGTCACCCAGGCAAACATTCTCCCATAGTATGAGACAAATTACTCAAAGTATATAAACTAGAGTTGATAGAAACTTTTGCAACAAAAGAATGTTTAATTGAAAAAAATGCAGTTGCGCTTAAATTGGTATGTTTCACAGGGACATTCCAATTTTAAGTTTTCTACTGGAAAAAATAATTTCAGTACAGTAAGAACATTTCTTTTTGACTTTATCTTTTTGATTCATTTAGTTTGAACTTTTTGTATTAAAGTAGTGACATTAATATTCATCTTATATGTAAATTATTGTTTTAAATGTAATATAAACATCAAAATAAAGTCAATTAAAATGTCACGACAAAATATTTTACCTTATTGACACAAAAAGCTTTTACTTTATTGCAATAAAACATTTCAACTTTATGAAAACAAAACTTTCTCATCATTCCAAATTTTAAAAATATTGAATTTTCATTTAGTGAGAACTATTGAAATTTCAGCACCTTTTTCTGGTTCAGAACAAAATTGTTTTTCAAAATGTCAGAATTTCCCCTGGGATGGAAATACCCAGTTTCTGACCAGCTTTAGTACATACAGAATTTCAGAACATTCAATGAAATAAGTACATATGACCGTTACCATTATATTAGGTGTTAACAAAAAATGAAGGGTTGCATTGTCACCCATACTGCATAGGTGTGCAAAGGACCGGGAAGAGTGTGAAAGGAGTCCACACCACTGTGAGCTTTGGAACCGGGACTACCCAGGATGTGGAAGAATCTATGCAAGTTTTGTTCCATGACGGCACTGCTGGCTTCACTAGACCCTAATTCTGTAAGGTACAGGCTGAACCTCTCTAGTCTGGCACTCTCTAGTCCAGCAACATCCATGGTTTGGCATGATTTTAGTTGGCCAGATGTCCACTTATTGTCAGTGTGGCCAAGTTTCCCTCAGTCCCATAAAGTTTGTTTACAGCCACCAGTCCTGGCTCTCAAGAGTTCTGTGCTGTTCTTTAGCTCTAATTTACCCCTAAATGTCTTCTAACAGCCCAGTAAACAGTGGAAGTGTTGGCAATGCTGCTAAACAACATTGACCTCCAGTGGTTCGGCAAATTCTCTGGTTCGGCACCAGTCAGGTCCCAAGGGTGAGAGGTTCATCCTATATTTATGGATGTGCCTTCATTTACACACCTCAATAGTACCAGTGAAGTCAGCTGGACTAAAAGCATGCTTAAAATTAGGCATATATTTAAGTCTGTTACTGAATGGAAGCCCAAGTGAGGTGGTGTAAAGACATGCCTATTGTCTCAAGTCCTTTCTTCCACACTGGTCAACAGAGCTGAATGGGAGCAAGGAAGGAGCACATGGTGCATCATGCACCAAGGTAGCAGAGCTGCAACTGCATCAGTATTTCCCTGGAAGGATTCTGGCTGCATGAACTAACATTGCTCCTGCTGTTCTTGCTTTAGGAATTCCACTTCTCCCTCTTAGCCCTCTACGTCCCTCCAGGGCTGTGCCTTAAAGGAGAAGTTTTGCTTCAGATCTCAGGTTAGGGTTAGGTGGTACACAACTCAAACAACAGAACTTGAGTGATCTGTATTGCTTCAGTGTTGATCCTTCAGAGCAACCAAATGAGGGAAACACATGTGGTCTGGCAAGGGCGGTGTCCATTTGTGGGGAAAAGGGTCTGGGCCTAATGTATCTCCTGTGGTCTCCAGAAAATTTCAGGGAGTGTGCAGAAGAGAAGAATGGTTGGGACGGAATGGCACCGGCAAGCTCCTTTCTCCAAAACTGGATATTACTTTTCACAGTAGCCCTGTTAATAATTAAAGTTTATTGCTAGCATATGGTTGTTCATAAAGGAAAGACATTTATTAAGGAGTGAAATAAGATGGACTTATCTTCTGTTTCCATCAGGATATCAACATTTTTGAGTTCTTTATACTGCATGTTCTTTATTATGTTCTTGAAGTGGCACTTGTTTGTTCTTTGCTATTAACATAGCGTGATAACAAATCATGACAGTAATTCATGATTTGTTAAAATGGCTTATCTTTTCTTACCCTTTATCTGGTTTTGCTACCCTCGTATCTCCTTTGGAATTTGTTTATTGATGGGACTCCAATTAATTATCTATGTGTGCAAATAATATTATAATTTGCTTCCTGTTAGAAACATTGGCGCAAGCTTTCTGTTGGTTCCCCCTACAAGGATAAACTTCTGTACTCTTTATTATTTTAAAATTTATTTGTGCAGCATCTAGTACAATGTGGGCACTGATCCATAACTAGGGCTTCCAGCTGCTCTGGTATTTAGAGCCCTGCAAATCCATGGATATCTGCCTTATATCTGCAGGTATCCATATCCGTGATGTGGATATCTGTAGCTCATTTTTGCAGATATAGATGCAGATACAAATGTTGTAGCCACACAGCACTCTACTGGTATTGAAAATAAAATAATAAAAAATATGAATGAATATTGGTCCTAAACTACAGAAGTTATCAATTTTTCCTGCTAGAGTCACATCACCCTTTCATTGTCCCCCATTTGAACTGCGGACCAGATCCTTAGCTGATGTAAACTGGTGTACGTCTATAGAAAGCAAAGGGGCTCTGCCCATGCTTGAAAGTGTTTGTAGGATTAGGGATTTCACATGCATTTTAGTTGGAACAGGATAAACTAGTCCAATATATGTAACTCTTTTTGCATTATTTTATAATCTTATCTACAAATGAAGAGGAAATAGATTAATAGGATTATGCCGGTTATCTGAGCAAAAACAAAAAGATCCTTTGGATAACATTGCTAGCCACCACATAAACAGGTTTTATACAGAAGCAGATTCCCTTCCTTAATCTGAAGCTAGGATACCTCCCCAGCTTGTCTGCAGCCTACTCTTTCCCCAGCAGGCAAAGTGTGTGGCAGTGGATTCATGCAATTCCTAGAGCCACTGGCTATGTCCTCAGGACTCTGCTTGCCAGACAACATCACCCCTATCTGCTTACATAGTGGGAGCTTTTGTGGCGTCTTTTCTGCTCACCTTGTGCATTCTGGCCCTGCCGTGCAGTAATAGTCTGACTGCTTTAATGCAAGCCAGGAGGAGTTTCTACTAGTGCAGAATAATGGATGTTTGGGGCATGTAAATGGTTTAAGATTCATGGAAAAAATCCACTGAGAGCAAATATTAATTATTTTTTTTCAATCAAACTCGCTTGATCCCTTCTATCTATTTCATTAATTGGTACCAAGTCTAAAATGGCTGATCTAGTCTGGCTACCTGTAAGTCTAAATTACATTGCCTCGCCTACTGGGGGAAAGGCATATACTTACTAAATCAGCTGATCATATACTGGTGATGTAGCATTTTTGCAGCAACCTGATTGTAGTTGATATTGAAAAGTTCTAATTATTGAATTGGGGATTTATGTACTTTGACCCAGAAAGCTGTTGAGTAAGTACTTATGGTGAGAGCAACAATATATTTCCTAGACTATACAGTCACCTAGACAGGAACACGCTGTACCACTTTAGCTTGGCTCTATAAGGGTATGACTACACTAGCCCCCTAGTTCGAAGTAAGAGGCTAATGTAGGCATTTGAAGATGCAAATGAAGCCCGGGATTTAAATATCCCAGGCTTTATTTACATCTTCCCGTCCGGGCGCCATTTTTATATCCCCATAGTCCGAACTAACTGCCCACGGCTACACGCGGCAATCAAACGTTAACTCGAACTAAGTCCTTAGTTCAAGTTAACTGTTAGACCTCATTCCACGATGTAACAGGTGTAACAGTTAACTCGAACTAAAGGACTTAGTTCGAGTTAACATTTGACTGCCACGTGTAGCCGCGGGCAGTGAGTTCGGACTAGGGGGATTTAAAAATGGCGCCCGGACGGGAAGATGCAAATAAAGCCCGGGATATTTAAATCCCGGGCTTCATTTGCAACTTCGAATGCCTACATTAGCCTCCCTGGTTCGAACTAGGGGGCTAGTGTAGACATACCCTAAGAGGCAAATTCTTTCCCCTACCTAGGTTGAATAGTTAGGAACTTCCTGCCTGTCAGGGTGGTTAAACACTGGAATAAATTGCCTGTGGAGGTTGTGGAATCTCCAGCACTGGAGATATTTCAGAGCAGGTTAGACAGACAGCTGTCAAGGATCATATAGACCAGGGCTACTCAACACATGGCCCGCGGGCCGCATGCAGCCTTTGGCCTGTTTGTTTGCAGCCCACGGTGCAATTTGGGTTTATGCAGGTCTCAACACATGGCCCGCAAGTGGTATCCTTTGAATATGGCTTCCACTGGGAACACACTCCACAACGGCAAGTCAATATAATGGTCTTATGTTGATATGCGTTTTAGTAGTTAAATTCCTGAATTGTCATTGCTCATTAAAAAGGTTGTCATATGGGTGGAAATCGGGTCAATATTGCATTTTATTAATATCAGCAGAACTGACTTAAATGGGGCCTGCATGTTGTGTAGTCTTGCCTTAATCTAATATATTTGCATGTATATGCAACCACGCTTAAGTTGCGGCCCTCAGCATGTGCTGTGAGGATCATTGTGGCCCCCGGGGCTTCCAAAGTCGAGTAGCCCTGATCTAGACAGTGCTTGGTCCTGCCGTGAGGGCAGGAGACTGGACTCGACCTCTCGAGGTCCTTTCAGGTTCTAGTGTTCTATGGTTCTATGATTCTACAATACATGATAAGGGCCCAGGGATGAAGGAATACTCCTCACTAGCTGAGGTACTGAGAGGGAAACTTATCGGTGTATACTCATACAGCCATCAGGCTGCAGTAGATCCCAATAACTCCAGCACCTCTGATGCATTAGAGGGAATGGCTGGTGAATTTGTGTATGGTCAGTAATCTTCTGTCCTCACATGCAGTCCTTGCCAGCCCTCCTGCCCTCAAGCCCCTCCCACAGAACAGCACATGGAGTCCCAGAAGAGGTTTTCTGTGGCACACACAGGTTGCCCTCTCTTTGTAACTTTTCATCCTCTTCAATCTTTTCATCCCCTTCAACACTGGCAGGCTGCACATCAGCAGCCCAAAGTGGCTATAAGCCAATGGAGATAACCAATGGAGAATTACCCCTGTGCAGGGAAACTCATCTGGTAGTGGAAATCACACAGAGGTGGCTGTGCCAGTCACTACTCCCAACATCCCCTGTGTACAGGCATGGGGGGAGGGCAGAGGTAAGGCAGTGAGGGGAGTCAACTTAGTGGAACAGTGTCCTGCTAAGTCAGATCTCCTGGTGTAAGGGCTGCTCTTGTACAGCTCTAAATTGTGCCAGGGCTGGGCAGCCTTGAGTCAGGGAACCAATAGTCCATCCAATCTTTTACATCCATGGGTGGATTTTTTCCCATCCATGTGCACAACACATTTTTTTATGTGTGTGAAGCATGTGCAAATGTACACCACCAACAGAAACAAAAAAATCTAGCTGTGGACATTCTGTTAATCAGCTGAGCAGCATTTGTATTGCTCCTGAGCAGCCACACAAGCGCACAGCTTACATGGGCAGATTGCAAGGTTTAAAACAAACAAAAGAAAGTTTTTCTTCACGCAGTATACAGTCAACCTGGGGAACTCCTTGCCAGAGGATGTGGTGAAGGCTAGAACTTTAACAGGGTTCAAAAAAGACCTAGATAGATTCATGGAGGTTAGGTCCATCAATGGCTATTAGCCAGCATGGCTAGGAATGGTGTCCCTAGCCTCCATTTCTCTGGAAGTAGGAGACAGGGGAGGGATCATGTGAGAATTACCTGTTGTGTCCCCTCTCTCTGGGGCATTTGGTATAGGCCACTCTTGGCAGACAGGACACTGGGCTAGACGGACCTTTGGTCTGACCCAGTATGGCCGTTCTTATGTTCTTATGAATCCAAACCAGGTTCCTCATCTTCAGTCTATCCAATCCTGGCCTGCATATTTAGCATTGCCCTGCTCACCTTGTTTGCCTTCAAGCAAAAGAACTCCCAAAGGCCTTTGCCTGAGCATCATTCAAACAAGCCAGAGGAGATTTGCACCTCCTTATAAGCCTACCAGCTGGAGATACTGATCCAGTGATCCCCAAGGCTTGTACGTTAGAAAGCAACAGATTGTGAGCAAGGAATTGCACAGAGATCTGTACCTTCATCAGATTAGCAAACAGGCTGTGACATCACAAGGGCCTGTCCTTTGACATGAGACTGGCCAGGGAGAGGTTCTGAACCAGACGCCGTTCAAATGTCTGAGTCTTCACAAAAGCCTAAGAAAATGCCAGCTCTTTACCCAATGGGCTGTTAAAAAGTCTTTGACGTATGACCAAACTAAGAGGCCTTGCCAGTAACTTCACAAAAGCTTGTGTCTTGGATTCAGTCCACCCCACTATAGAGAGCGAGCAAAAGACGTCACAGACAGAGGTTTGTGCTTTGACGTCAGTCAGGCATGCTAATGCTCCTGGGAAGTGAGCTCACAGAGACTGTGACTTAATGACACCTCAACAAGCTAGAAAAGGTGATTCAGCCACCTCTTTTTAGAAACCTTTGCCTTGCCATCAGACCTGCGAGCTAGAGACGATGAGCCAACAAAGCATACAGCCTGTGTTTTGACATCAGGCTGTCATCAGCCCATAAGAATGCAAACTTGCCCAAAGCTCAGACGCAATCTCTTGGATAAGGAAATTGGGCTGGATGTTTCTTGAGACCAGGTTCTCACTGCATTTAAGTAGTTTCTGTCAGCAGTCAAGCATTCAATGCCAAAAGAATGTTTTCACACAGCTTTAGTACTTCTGCTGTACCCAGGGAAACCACATGTGGAAATAATAGTTATACAGTAAAACCTGTGTTATATGGCATGCTCGGGGATTAGGGAGTTCTGGTTATCTAAAAATTCTGGTTATCTGAGGGTCCCATCAACCTAGGAAAAACCAATGTACAATAATAGTAAAACTCGTTTTTAATATTGATAATTCTGTAGTGTGAGGCAGTTGGTCTCACATTTCTATTTTGAGTTAAAGATGATTGCTATTTCTTAAATAAAAAATTGTTAAGCCAATCATGGTAAACCAAGCCAGGTTTGTGCAACTGAAGATGTAACGGTATTGTGGCTGGGGGCAATGCCGGTTAACAAAGTTTTCTGGTTAACAGAGTGCCGGATAACAAAGGTTTCACTATATATATATATATATATATATATATATATTAAACGACCCACTTACCTGGAATGTCTTTAAGCTCAGACAATGTTTGGACCAGATTCTGTTCAAGGTATTTTTAGCCGAACCAGATCTCTCCTCCATCACAGCTGCCAGGAACTTTGTATGGAGCTGAGGGGCTGAGTATTTTTGCATGGGAACTGTCCTACGAATGAGAGGGGGGCAAATGGGGTAATTGCCCCAGGTCCTGGCAATTCAAAGGGGCCTGGGGCTCCAGACACCTCCACTGCTAAATCAGCAGCAGGTGTGACCAGGGCCCGAGGCCCTTTAAATCCCCCAGAGAGCACCACATGGTTCTGACAACTGTGGGAGGTTTGGTGTGGTGCACTTGCTGCTCCAGCCCGTCTCCTTCTGCCCAAAGCTCTGCCCCTTCTAGGAGTGCAGAACCAACATCTCCCCCACCTGGCTCAGGGGCTGGTGGAGACTGTCAGCTTTCCTGGGAATGTTTACAGCTTTGGAGAGCTCAGAATATTTCAGGATCAAGACCTGCGTTAAAAAAGTGAATCAGCACTAATTTGTCATGGGCTGAATAAAGAGAGATTTAATACTGCATCTTACTTGGAGTCTGACATTGATATAGAGTCTGGAGGCTTTCAGTGAAGAGCGATAATGAGTGTTCTCTAAAGGATCAACAGAATTTTGGTCCATTGAGTAAACAACTGTGTCCAAACAGAGATGAGGTCAGTGTATTTTTCTACCATCAAGCCTGATGGGAGATCATCACTAATCTTTTTGGTATCGTACCTATTAAAGCTACACAAAGGTAAGAACACCAAAAATACTGTAGGCAGAGGTATGGATGTACAATATAGCCTATTGCCTAGAATGGTCTTTCCAAACCAGCCAAACACATATTGACCTCTGCTTCCATCAATTTAATATTAAATATGAGATTTTTTTTGAGATGATCAGACCTTCTCCGAGGACAATTGTTTAGTTTTCCTGGATTGCATGTATTTCTTGGCTTTTTCGCCACTACAGTCCTAAATAATATCATCTGTTCAAGGGTAGTAATTAAAGATAGGGCAACATGGAGATAATAGTTAACAATTGGACTAAACAGGTAAGAGCTGCACTTTTAAAACAATTTAAAGAATTTATCATTAAATGATGCATTTTAGAATGAAGAATAGTATAATATGCAATTTTGGGTTGCATCAGAAGAGTCTCAATGTTCAAGCAACAGTGGATACAGAATATTCTAGTAAGTCTGAATATAATGGGAAAAAACAGATTAATGTTTCTCATTGCATCAAAAGTAAGTGCATGATGAACCTCTCTAAACCAGGATTCTGGTCTGGCAACATTGGTGGTCTGGCAGGACTATGAATGTTCCTGGACCAGAGAGTTCTGGTTGCCAGGAGTCCAGCAGCAGAAGGGCTGGCGGCAGGGAGCCCTGCCAGGGCCAGGAGCCCCAGCCAGCAACAGTTGACCTCCTCTGGTCTGGCAAACTCCCTTGTTTGGAACCAATCAGGTCTGGAAGGTCCCGGACTAGAGAGGTCCAACCTATAGCATGAAAGAGCTGTTATGCTTTGAACTTAATAAGAGTTAGCGTAACCCACACACAAGGGCTATGTCTACACTCATGGCTTCTTGCGCAAGTACGGCCATTCTTGCGCAAGAATCCACAGAGTGTCCACACTGCCTGCCTGCTCTCGCGCAAGGAAATTTACAGTACGGCGTGGTAAGAGAGGGCTTCTTGTGCAAGAGCTACGCTCTTTTTTTAACAGGTGTAAGCCCTCTTGCACAGGAGCTCTTGCGCAAGAGGGTAGTGTGGACACTCGGCAGGGATTTCTTGCGCAAGAAGTCCATCAGAGCTTTCTTGAGCAAGAGAGCGTCCACACTGCCATGGATGCTCTTGCGCAAAAGCACAGCTTGCACATGGCAGTGTGGACGTTTTCTTGCACAAGAGTTCTTGCACAAGAACCCTTGCACAAGATGTTCTTGCACAAGAAGCTGCCAGTGTAGACATAGCCCTAGTGTGGTTCACTGTCCCATGCAGTGCACCTAGACCACAGCTAAGATCAATCTCTACACTACCGCATGGGTTGGGAAGCAGCTGGCTTTTAACTCAGAAGGTAGAGGCTCCTATACTAAACTCCAGAGATCCCAGGTTCAAATCTACCCAGTGGTGGGTACATTAGCATGTTAAATTATGCTAATAACAGTTGTGTATAATTGTGTGTTGAGCAAATAAAGAACTTTAGAATTTATACTGTTTCTAATAGAGGAACATTTTCCACACTGCTTCAGCTACTCAAGATGGCTGCCTCTACAGCATTCAGTGGATGGCAGAAGCAGTTGAGGAAGTAAAGCTGTATTATGCCTGGATATATTGCGATAAACTGGCCCTCCCCTGACTCAGTCCCGCCATGCCTCTGAAGATGCTTCTCTGATCTGCTGTTGAGTGTTCCCTGTGTTGGCCCACAACTTGGCCCTACATTTTGCTCCCCCTGCATTCGGGGCCTTGGGTTTGTGAGTTATAAATACCAGCAGCCATCCAGAAGCTCTTTTCCTTTTTGTCATTAAGCTAGACATGGAGATGGCAACATGGAGATGTTGAAGCTGAGGAACTGAAAATGATGAGCTTGACCCAAAGCTCATTAAAAAATCTTTCCATTGATTTCAGTGGTCTTTGGATCTGGCCCTATGGCATCAGTATGACCAGCTGACACAGAGAGCTAAAGCCTTCTTCTCCCAGTGCAATATTATACCTCACAAAAGTGCATGTTTGTTCTAGCTTAGTCTTAATAATGCCAGCTAGTCACAAGGCTAGATATGAAAACGGTGATGTAGAAAAATGCAGGTGTGCATGTCAGGAAAGAATCAGTGACTGCCATCAGAGATCAGAAGTAATATTTAACTAAGCATTTGTGGATAATGTAGTTGATGTCTGTTTTGAAAAGTTATGGTAAATTTCCTTGATAATGCCTATTAAGACTGTTTCTATCTAATCCCTTTTCAGTTTTGAAACAGTTAGATTCTGTATTCCAGGAACACATGAGTACGCTTAAGGAATTGCAAAATAAAAGTAGCCCAATGTCTGTGACTCTGTAACACTGTAGCGTTACATCTTGCCTCTGAGGGGGCGCTGTTGCCTCCTGCCGTGGCGCTCGGCTGAGTTCTGCGCCGCTCAGCCGGGCCGCTGTGGGGGGGCAAGCGGCACAAGTGGCCATTTGGGCACCGCAGTCTTCATGCAGCACCCCCATGCTGCATGGGGAGTATGGGGCCCACACGGCCACTTGAGCCACTTGCTCCCCCGCGGCAGCCCAGCTGAGTGGCGCAGAACTCAGCCGAGCGCCAAAGTTGGAGGCGAAGGGGGGCAGGGTGGTGACGTGCGGCGTGACAGTGGCTCCAGGCCCTGCCCCCTGGCCGTGAACATCACCGCCCCGCCCCCCTGCCGAGCACCACAGCAGGAGGCGAAGGGGGGCGGGACGGTTACATACACACCCAGGGGGCAGGGCCTGGATGAGCGTGCATCCCAACGGAGACAGAGGAAAGTGGAGAGAGAGTGAGAGGCAGGACGGGGAGAAGAGAAAGAGAGAGATGGAGCAGAGATAGAGTGAGAGGCAGGAGGAGGAGGAGAAGAGAAAGGGAGAGTGAAAGGCAGGACGGGGAGAAGAGAAAGAGAGAGATGGAGAGAGAGGCAGAAGGCGAAGGAGAGCTGAGGGAGAGGGGGGGACGCAGTAGGAGGAGGAGAGAGAGAGAGAGAGCGAGAGGGAGCGAGAGACCGGAGGCTCAGGAGAGAAGACCAATGTGGAGGAGAGACCTGAAAATCCCGTCTTATGACGGGCTAATTGGCTAGTTGCAAAATATACATGAAGATGTCAAATTAGGGGTCCATGCTTGATATCATCCTTCAGTGTAAGACACTTTATTGGTCACATGCCCAACTAATGTACAAGTAGGGAGATTGAAAAAGGTTTCGTAATATCATGCCAGATGATGGAGATGCCAAGTATGTTTAAATGATTTGTCAGATTCTTATTCTAATTAAATCCCAATACCCACCCCCCAACTCTACAAACTGAGTTGTGAAAGCTGTTCCAGATTTAACTTAATCTGCATATGTTTTATACAGCAGTAGCACAGTAGGTCTATACCGCTACATAGCCATACAGAGCTATAGCCATATAATTCTATGTCCTATAGACAGCTGCATGTGTCTTATACATATAGTAAAATAGGTTAGTAGTAGATCTGTATAGCCTATAAAGCCATATAATGGCAAGCATCTCCAGGGATATTGTACTGCAGACAAAGGTCAGCCTATCAGATAGTCTCCTTTCTAATTCTCTAACTGCAACTTCCACTGTAGGGGCCCTAAGCAGGAATATTCTCCCCTCTTCCCTTCCTCCAATACTGAAACAAGCAAGTTCTTATAATAAAAAATGAATAGGTGACCCCCATGCATTACTTGGGGCCCTAAGGAATTGCTGAGTTTGCTTGTGCCATATGCCAGCTCTGTCCATATGACTTTGGGTTATCACAGAGACTAAATTTCCTAACTGCCCGCCCATGCTCCCCATATGGAAAAGTCATGCTTCAGCTCCACTTGTATTCCTGGCCTATGTCGTGGGAAGAGAGAACCCAGTGGTACAGGGATATGGCGTGGGGCCCCAACAAATTTAGAGTTTCATAAGATGTGTGGCTGGCCCTGATCTTGTGGAAACTTTCATTTGTGCAAGACAGGTCAAGCAAAAGGTAGCATGTATATAGGCTTGTATTTGTTCATGGACAGAGATTAAACCCATATTTACATGGAACTGAACTGTGCAGAGCATGTAGTAAGAATGTAAGGACATATCAAAACAGATTAATGATCACAGAGAACTGTGGGAAAGGAGAAGAAAAACAAAAGCTATTGATCAACCAGAGTGTGAACATGATTTTGTTCTATGTTGGCTGCTGGAGGGTATTTCTACTAGCTCATAGAATTGATGTTGGTGAATTTTTCTCTCAGGACAGATCTATGCAATTTCTCAAGCCTTTCCATAATGTGGTACCCATTGTGATTTTAGATATTGTTAAAGCAAACTGTCATTTTCAGTGAACTATGTAAGGCTGACCTGTCTAGAGTGACCATATTTCCCTATGAAGAATAGATGACACCTAGAAAAGTTATTTATGCTCAAGCCAGTTGAATGGCAATCAACTGTACAAACATTCAAACTAACGCCATGAAATACTGTGTAGAAGGATTTGTTTTATTTACAATCTTATCTTTAAGGCTGTAGAGTGGGGGTGGGGAACCTTTTTTGGGTTGGGGGCCACTGACTCACAGGAAAATCAGTCAAGGGCCACACACAAGTGAGAAGCAAAGAAACAAAACCCCCCAAAGCTCTTATTGACCTGACCCCCAAAGTGAGAAGGAAAAACATCCTCACTGACATAGCCTCCAACAGAGAAGTAAGGGGAAAAAAGAGACACTTACCTCACTCTCACAACACAGGTTCTAGGGTTCCCCTCATGGGGAGGGAGTGCTGAGGTTCAGGGATCCCCCTCCCCAGGGCTGGATTAACTCTTCTGGGGGGGCCCAACACCAGTAGATTTTGTGGGACCCCCCTCTAGGCTCCAGGGTAGGGCCAAATATGCGGGGTTCAGTGTGCAGGAGGGGGCTGCTGGGGAATGGGCTGGAGACGGGAGTTTAGGCTCTGAGTGAGAGGTAGAGTGCAGGAGCAGTCAGAGGGTGAGGTTTTAGGGGTGGGGGAAAGGCAGGGTGTAAGAGTGGCTTGAGGGTGGTAGTGTAGGGAGCAGGAGTGGTCTGGGGGGGGTCTGAGCAGGAGTTAGGGCACAGGAACAGGCTGGAGATGTGGGGTCTGGGAGGGAGGTGGGGTGCAAGAGTGGGCTGAGGTGGGAGGGTGCAGGTTCTGGGTGGGAGGTAAGATGTGGAAGCAGGTTGGGGTGGGGGTTCAGGGTCTGGGAAGGAGGGAGGGGGCAGGAGCAGACTGGGAGTGTAGTCTCAGGGTGGGAGGGAGGAGGGCATGGGAAGGAGCAGGAGGTTTGGGGTACTTACCTGGGGTCCATAGATTCCCCATCTCTGCTTAGGGTTCAGATGGTAAGGAGACGGAAAATATGGGACAATTTGCACATTTTAGAGAAAAAATCCAGACATCTGCAGGAGGGCTTTAATATGGGCCTGTCCCTTTAAAAACAGGACATCTGGTCACCCTACACTTGTCTAATTAACTGAAGATGCAGATCACAGTAGGGATTCAAATAGAGCAATTTGTTACAGGTGTTAAACTTATATCCACAGAGTTTAGCCCCCCACAGTACAGTACGTGCCATATTCTATGCCTGGTATGTCAGAAGGAAGAATAAATACATTGTCTTTCAATGCCTTTGATTTCTTGAAATGATAGCAGGAAATTATTAAGCCATTTTGCTGATGGTGAGATCAGCTAGAACAGATAATAGGCCAACCTCAAGCACCTACAGGAAAAGGAAAAGTTTTGACCTTCCCCTTGGTGTACAAACCATTAAACCACAAATAACGCACCATGTTGCAAGAGAGCTCTTTTCTTAACTGGACTGGTTGCAACATCTCTGAATCTTTACAAATTGTTGCTAGCCACTTTACTTCCCGTTAACCCTTCCAGCTGCAGAAGTGGTATGGACTCCGGGACTATGATGTTTCTCATGCTACTTAGTGCATATAACAGATTTCCCTGGAATGTTCACAGATTTCTCTGGAATGTGAAGTCATGTGGTGCTTCTGCAGATTCATCTCAAACTCACTGTACATAGATATGAAAAAGGAGCCAGCAGATTTAACTGTCTCTCGTTCAGGGGAAGAAATAGAGATGGGTCCAACATGTAAATTAGAATCCAGAAGCTGAACGTTCTGAAGCTTGTTTTGTTTAAGCCCAGGAGCTGATTCAAGCACATTGGAAACTTTTAGTGCGGGGAGGTGCACTGTGGTTTCAGTCACAAGCAGAAGATGTGTAAGTGAAACTTTTCTTTATCTAGGTATATAATAACTCAAGATGATGCCTAATGCAAGCAAAGGCAACCACAATAAACACAGTCTAAAGCTGCACGTTTTTAAAAATAACCCCCCCCCCCTTATTTTATTTGTGTGTGAAAAGCACCCATGGAGAAATTACAGATGAAAGGAAAAGCATGCTTAAAGTTAAGCAGTTGCTTAAGGGATTTCCTGAACAGCTCTGGACTTAAACAGAGGCTTACATTCTGTCTTGAATCAGGACCTAAAAGATGGTTTTCTAGAATTTGTTTCTCATATGTCAGTTTTCGTATTAAACTCAGTCATCACAGCACAAACACAGTCCTAGCTATTTGCAGAAAAATGAGATGTTAAAGGTTATTTGAGTTCAAAGCAATGCCTTTGACATTTTGAAAACTATATTTGAGTGATTTTACCCTTTTTGTTATGACCAACTTATCCTTAAAAAAATTATGAACAAAACAGAAGCTCTTGTTATCAGTTATAATTACAAATCACTTGGCAGTGAAAGAGAGAAAGGAATTGTATTGCTAGAATTTCCTTAATACTTTTGGCATTAGATACAACAAAGTGAACATGACTCAACGGAAAACTTGCTATAAATCCACTGGCAGTATTTGTTTAAGACCAACCCACCATGACTCTTAAAGATAGAGCACTCCGGGTGGGATTGGTGGACAGAGAATAACTTCTCTTTTTTAATGGAAAAGTGTCGTAAAGATGGCAGTACTAATAAACCAAGGAGTTTTCATTCTTAATTTAGCCATGGTGTATCACACATTTTTCACTCCATATTGCGGATCAGAATGTGACTTTATGGCATTGCAAGCATTCAGTAAAACTTGGAAATTGAACATTTTGCTTTCTTTTACCTGCAGCAAATTGAAAAAAATTACCACATGTGGTAGATTCAGGAAATTTTTTTCCAACCTTTGGGTTTCTAAATTGTAGAACTGCCTTAGAGGACCATAGACTATCATGCCATCATGGCATAAAACAAATATTTATTACTATATATTTCACAAACATTTTTGGATCATATTTTGTCAGAAAAATGGTGCTCTACAAGCATTCAAAATGGTGTGTAACTCTGAGGCTACATCTACACCAGTGTTTCTTAAACTTTTTAAGATGGAGGAACATCAAACTATAATTTTTTTTATGAGGAACACCAAGGACTTTTTGTTGAGGAAAAAAAGGGTTGGGGGGGGAAGTTATTGAGGGGGGAAAAATCGCCTGTCCCTTTAAGGGTGGCCATTTTGAACTCTGCTGTTCTCTGTGGCACACCTCCGACTGCCCTGCGATACACTGGTGTGCCATGGAACACAGTTTAAGAAAAACTGATCTACACTATCAGGGTTTTTTTGGAAAAAGCTATGCAAATTGCGCTCCCCGATTTGCTTAGCTTTTTCCAATTGCTTTTGTGGAAGAGGCATTTCTGCCGTTTGGCCCCATCTAGATGGGGCCAAATGGCGGAAAAGCCTCCTCTTTCAGAGGCGCCCTTATTCCTCGTAGAACGAGGTATACAGGGCTCCCCAAAAGAGCACGTTTGCTCTTCCGCAAAAAAAAAAGTGGAAGAACAAACAAGTTCCCTGGACGCAGTGGAGTTTTTCCATATCCCAGAAAAACCTCACAGTGTAGATGTACCCTGAGATTGGATGAGTTCTGTGGTACAACAATAACTTTATATAGGAATGTGACTTGTCAAATTGAGCAAAATACAAACATTCTACACTTTCAAAATTACCGCTCTTTTCCTGCTGTTAATGCTTTATAAATGGAATTCAGCTGGACTTCAGCATTGTTATGGATTAGCTTCAATCCCATTAATATTGTATATAGATACTGAATGTTGTTAAAACAATATTAAATGAACAGTTAATTCTCCTTTAAAAAGGTTCTTGTTCACATATTAACAATGCTAATAATATATTGCATTTATAATAGTGCCTTTCTTCATACTGAATTCTGAGGTTTTCTGTGTAACAAACTATATGCTTTAGCTGCCAATGCATATGTTAATTTACCTTTAAGGTGATGCATTTAAAATTTATATTTTAACAGTTGAAAATGGCAAAAGTTACCTTTTCTACTAATACTAGCTTAGTTATTTTGCAAATATGTAGTATTTTCTATTTCTGGTTTTTTTTAATATGTAGCAGATTAAGATGCTTCTGTTTAAGTTATAAAAATCTATATCACAAAATTAATTATGCAGGATATATTGACCCTAAGTCAGCGTTTCTGAAGGAATTATTCATTTCCCATTTTTGTAACTGTGCAAACTGGTTTTTGTATTTAATTAACTTCATTTTTTAAATACAAGAGGCCCAAGGCAGAGGAAATTACCCATATTTTTAAAAATTAACCTTTAAATTGCTCCAGCTTTTTTGTCTAATTTGACATCTCATTGAGGATAACGGGATAAAGACTGAAGAAGTACATCTATCTCATGAAAATGATGAGGAGTGAATGAATTAACGCTTCTGGCTGATGGTATTGCTTTTGCAGAGGAACTTTTCTGCAAGAGTGGGATATTTGGGCAGCAGAACAATAGTTTAATTTCTGATGGTGATACTGTGTCCACTGAAAGGATGTAAAGTTTGGCCTTCTCTTCATGTAGAGTTGCCCTAGTGTAACTAAGGAGATGCCTTCCTGGCTATAGAAGGTATGTTTATACACCAAGATTCCTAACTCAAGATAGATATCTCAGTGTCAAATCCTAGTGGAGACAGAGCCCAGGTATTAGCTTCAATGCACTGGTTGAGGTAAAGCCTCAATGACTTCAATTAGCTACATTGAGGTAAAAAACTACCTGGCTACATCTAGACTACATCCCTTTTTCGTAAAAGGGATGTAAATTAGACGTATCGCAATTGCGAATGAAGCGGGGATTTAAATCTCCCCCGCTTCATTACCATAAAAATGGCTGCCACTTTTTTTCCGCACGGAGCTTTGCCGGAAAAAAGCGCCAGTCTAGACGCTGATCTTGCGGAAAATAAAGCCTTTTCCGAAAGATCCCTTATCCCTTATTTCATAGCGGGATAAGGGATCTTTCGGAAAAGGCTTTATTTTCCGCAAGATCAGCGTCTAGACTGGCGTTTTTTCCGGCAAAGCTCCGTGCGGAAAAAAAGTGGCAGCCATTTTTATGGTAATGAAGCGGGGGAGATTTAAATCCCCGCTTCATTCGCAATTGCGATACGTCTAATTTACATCCCTTTTACGAAAAAGGGATGTAGTCTAGACGTAGCCATCATGTTCCATAATGAAGACCATAGCCTAAAGGTGAGGTTTTAAAACTCTTCAGTTAAATGGATACAGAAGTCTCTAAGCAGGAACTCTTATTTTGATTTTAATCAGGCTAATTTTGGTTTAGCTTAAATCAGTTAAGAATAGGTTTACGCTTAACCAAAATAAGCCACTCTTAAACCTAAAGGAAAGTACTCACACCGAGGTTTACACCAATTTAACTAAACTGGTACAAATTTGTGCATAAACAACCCTTTTGACCCCATTATTATGTAACCATCAAGGGTGTGTTTACACCTTAAAAAAACCCCAACATCCCACAGTAGTGCATCTCAGAGCCTGGATAAAATGACTTGGACTCACAGGGAGGGGGGTCTCTGGGGTGCAGGTTGAGGAGTTCAGAGTGTGAGAAGACTCTCTGGGCTGAGCTTGGAGAAAGGATACGGGAGTAGGCTCTGAGAGAGAGTTTGAGTGCAGGAAGGGGGCTCAAGGCTGGGGCAAAGCACTGGGGTGAGGGAAAGGGTGAATGGTGCAGGCTCTTGTCAGGTGGCTCTTACCTCAAGCAGTTCCCCAAAATAAACAGCTTGTTTCTCTGGCCCCTATGTGAAGGTGAAGGTGCAGCCAGGTGGGTCTTCCCACCACTCCCCCAATTCCCGTGGTTCCCAGCCAATGGGAGCTGCAGAATCGGCACTTGTGGCAGGATGCAGAGATTTGCTGGCTGCCCCTGCTTCTAGGTGCTAGAGAGATGTGCCAGTCATTTCAGGGAGCCACACAGAGCCAGGGCAGGCAGGAAGCTTGCCTTCGCCCTGCTGTGCCATCAGCTGAACTTTCAGCGGCTTTTTAACTGCAGCAGCTGAAAGTACAGGGCAAATGTAAGGAGACAGACTGGAATTACCCAAAGTAGAATTTGGCCAAGACTCCAGAGCTAACTCTGCCACTCTTGGAAACGTTAATGTCCACACTTTAGAAATGAATAGTAAACGCTGTTTCAGAGAAGCAATCTTGTTAGTTTGTTTGAGCAAAAACAACGAGGATTCCTGTGGCACCTTAAAGACTTGCACATTTCATAGCATCAGAGAATCATAGAACACGAGAACTGGAAGGGACTTCTAGAGGTCATTGAGTCCAGCCCCTGCCCTCATGGCAGGACCAAGCCCTGTCTTAGATCATAAGCTTTTGTGGGCTACAGCATCCATCAAAGTGAGCTGCAGCCCATGAAAGCTTAAGCCCTAATAAATTGATTAGCCTTTAAGATACCATGGAACTCCTTGTTGATTTTTTTATGGTAAACACTGCTTGAGGTCCCAAATCATTAACAGAATGCATGTGTAGACTTTAAAAAACACACCTTTTGCCAAGTCCCTTAAATACTAACCTGATCCTGAACAAACAATGTATGATGAAGCACGTTAACATTTTATTGGAACTTTGCTTAATCAAATATTTTACAACCAAAACCAAAGCAAATACATTCAGCTTTTCTTGAGCATGATCATTGTTTTTATGGTCTTTGGAAAAGACCACCCAGAAGCCTTTGAATAGAGATAGTTCTACAATTTGTACAGTGGTGGTAATTATTAGTAATTATTATTTACAGTGCAGTAGTACTAAGGGTATGTCCCCGCTGCATTTAAAAACCCATGGCTGGCCCATGGCAGCTGACTCTAGGGCTTGGGCCACGGGGTTGGTTACAGGTCATTACATTTGTTCTCAGTCTGGTGCCTGGGTCTATGTCTCAGAGAGCAGGAGGGTCCCAGAGCTTGGCTTGCAGCCTGCGCCAGAACAACTCCACCATGGTTAAACAACCACACAGCGGGAGTCCCATGAGCTTGAGCCAGCTGGCATAGGCCAGCTGTGGGTGTCTAACTGCAGTACAGACATACCCTTTGAAGCCCCAACTCATATTGAGGGCTGATCCTATATGGTGCTGTACATACACATAATGAGAGGGAAGCCCTTCCCTGACCAGCTTTCAAACTAAGTAGACAATATAAAATAAAATAAAATAAAAAACTCAGGTGCTAAATGACTTCCAAGGTCACACAGGAGGTATGGGTCCCAGCTGTGTATTGAACCCCCATCACCTAAATGCTGGTCCAGGACTGTAACCACAAACCATCCGCCCTCCCTCCCCTTGACAGTTGTTTCTCCAGAAAATTTCAGGAACACCTGAGTTGACATAGCAGGGCACGTAGGAGGCATAGCAGGGCACCTAGGAATTCTTCCTTGTGGGGGGGAAGGATCCTGGGATACACATGCAGTTGTAGCTCAGTCATCCTTGGGAGGGGGGAGCAACTTGAGCTGGGTAATTATAGGTCTGTCAATCTGACATTGATCCCTGGCAAGATAATGGAGCAGCTGATACATGACTTGATTAATAAAGAATCAAAGGAGGATAATATAATTAATGCCAATCAATGTGGGTTGATGGAAAATAGCTCCTGTCAAACTAATTTGATATCTTTTTTTGATGAGATTACCTGTTTTATTGATAAAGGTAATAGTGTTGATGTAATGTACTCAGACATCTGTAAGGCATTTGATTTGACAAAGCATGACATTTTGATTAAAAATACTGGAAGAACATGAAATTAACAAGACACACAGTAAATTGATTAAAAGCTGGACAACTGATAGGTCTGCAAAGGTAACTCTAAACAGGGAATCATCTTTGAGAGTTTTTAGTGGAGTCCTTCAGGGTTTGTGTTTTGGCCTTATATTCTTCAACATTTTTGTCAATGACCTGGAAGAAAACAAAGTCAACACTGTTAAAATTTGCAGATGACACAAAAAATGAGGGAATGATAAATAATGAAAGGAACAGGTCACTGATACAGAGTGATCTAAACTGGGCATCCACAAACAGTGTGGGTATGTCTACACTGCACCGTAACTTGAAATAAGATACACAATTTGAGCTACACAAATTACTCATCTTATTTTGATGCATTTTGAAATAACTTATTTCGTCATTTGGTGCTGTCTACACAGCACCAAATTTCAAAATAAAGTGCTATTCTGAAATGTCACTTCTTCCTCATAGAATGAGGTTTACAGGGACTTTGGAATAGCAAGCCCAAAGGCTTGCTGTGAAGATGTGGGATAGCTATTTCACGATACTCCGGTGTCCCAAAATAGCGTTGCAGCGTAGATATACCCAAATGGTTTTAATATGGCCATATATAAATGTTTATATCTTGTAACAAAGAATACAGACCATATTTACAAGATGAGGAACGGTATCCCAAAGGTGCCATTTCAGGAGGGTAGGGGAGGCAGCAGCCATGCGCTCCAGGACATGGCTTGCTTTTCATCCAGTTCCCCAGACTCTAAAGGAGTGAGGGGAAAGTACTTGCATTCCGTGCATGCCTCTCACACCTGGCTCCCTTTGCCAGCCAGGTGTGAGTGGCATGAATGGAATGCCAGCACTTTCCCCTCACTCCCTTGGCACCCGGGGAACAGGATGGAAAGCAAGCCACGTCCTGGAGTGCACGACTCTGTTCTGGGCACAACAATTGTTCGGAAGAGATGGGATCCACCTAACCAACAGAGGAAAGAGCATCTTTGCGGGTAGGCTTGCAAACCTACTGAGAAGGGCTTTAAACTAGGTTCATTGGGCGACAGTGACCAAAGCCCTGAGGTAAGTGGGGAAGTCGGATACTGGGAAGAAACACAAGGAGGAACAAGCAACAAAGGAGGACATCTGACTCAAATGGAGACGGTAGGGCAATCAACTGGCTATCTACAGAGTTTGTACACCAATGCAAGAAGCCTGGCAAACAAACAGGAAGAATTAGAAGCCCTGGCCCAGTCAAAGAACTATGATTTGATTGGAATAACAGAGACTTGGTGGGATGACTTGCATGACTGGAGCATTGTCATGGAAGGGTATAAACTGTTCAGGAAGAATAGGCAGGGGAGAAAAGGAGGAGGAGTTGCATTGTATGTAAGAGAGCAGTATGATTTCTCAGAGCTCCAGTATATAGAGGGAGAAAAGCCTGTTGAGAGTCTATGGGTTAAATTTAGAGGTGGAAGCAACAGGGGTGATGTTGTGGTTGGTGTCTGCTATAGACCACTGGATCAGGTGGATGAGGTAGACGAGGCTTTCTTCAGACAACTGAAGCTTCCAGATCACAGGCCCTGGTTCTCATGGGGGACTTTAATAACCCTGATATCTGTTTGGAGACCAATACAGCAGTACACAGACAATCCAGGAAGTTTTTGGAGAATGTTGGGGATAACTTCTTGGTACAAGTGCTGAAGGAACTGATCAGAGGCCATGCACAGCTTGACCTGCTGCTCACAAACAGGGAGGGACTAGTAGGGGAAGTAGAGGTAGGTGACAACCTGGGAAGCAGTGATCATGAGATGGTAGATTTCAGGATCCTGACCAAAGGAAGAAAGGAGAGTAGCAAAATACATACCGTGGACTTCAGAAGAGCAGACTTTGACTCCCTCAGAGAACTAGGATGCTTACATGAAGGGGAAAGAGGTCCAGGACAGCTAGCAGTATTTTAAAGAAGCCTTATTAAAGTCACAGGAAGAAACCATCCCAAAGCGCAGTAAGAAAAACAAATATGGTAGGTGACCAGATTGGCTTACCGGGGAAATCCTTGGTGAGCTTAAACACAGAAAGGAAGCTTACAAGAATTAGAAACTTGGACAGATGACTAGGGAGGAGTATAAATATATTGCTCGAGAATGGAGGGGAGTTATCAGGAAGGTGAAAGCGCAATTGGAATTGCAGCAAGCAAGGGATGTGAAAGGTAACAAAAGAGGCTTCTACAGGCATTTTAGCAATAAGAGGGTGATCAGAGAGGTTGTGGGGCCCTTACTGGATGAGGGAGGTAACCTAGTGACAGATTATGTAGGAAAAGCTGAAGTACTCAATGCTTTCTTTGCCTCTGTATTCACAGACAAGGTCAGCGCCCAGACTAATGCACTAGGCAACGTAGTATGGGAAGGAGGTGGACAGCCCTTGGTGGGGAAAGAACTGGTTAGGAACTATTTAGAAAAGCTAAACATACACAAATCCATGGGTCCAGATTTAATGCACCCAAGAGTACTGAAGGAATTGGCAAATGTCATTGCAGAGCCTTTGGCCATTATCTTTGAAAACTCGTGGAGACCGGGAGAGATCTCTGATGATTGGAAAAAGGCAAATGTAGTGCCCATTTTTAAAAAAGGGGAAGAAAGACAATCCAGGGAACTACAGACCAGTCGGCCTTACCTCAGTCCCTGGAAAAATCATGAAGGGGATCCTCAAGGAATCCATTTTGAAGCACTTGGAAGAGGGGAAAGTCATCAGGAATAGTCAACATGGATTCACCAAGAGCAAGTCATGCCTGACCAATCTGATTAGCTTCTATGATGAGGTAACTGGCTTTGTGGATATGGGAAAATCAGTGGATGTGATATACCTTGGCTTTAAAAAAGCTTTTGATACGGTATCCCACAATATTCTTGCCAGCAAGTTAAGGGAGTATGGATTGGATAAATGGACTGTAAGATGGATAGAAGGCTGGCTAGACTGTTGGACCCAATGGGTAGTGATCAACAGCTGAGTGTCAGGTTGGTGATTGGTTTCTAGCGGAGTGCCCCAAGGATCGGTTCTAGGACCGGCTTTTTTCAACATCTTTATTAATGACCTGGATGAGGGGATGTATTGCACTCTCAGCAAATCTGCAAATGAAACTAAGCTAGGGGGAGTGGTAGATACACTGGAGGGCAGGGATAGAGTCCAGAGTGACCTAGACAGATTAGAAGATTGGGCCAAAAGAAATCTGATGAGGTTCAACAAGGACAAGTTCCAATTCCTGCACTTGGGACAGAAGAATCCCAAGCATTGTTACAGGCTGGGGACCGACTGGCTAAGTAGCAGTTCTGCAGAAAAGGACCTGGGGATTACAGTGGATGAGAAGCTGGATATGAGTCAACAGCGTGACCTTGTAGCCAGGAAGGCGAATGGCATATTAGGTTGCATTAGGAGGAACATTGCCAGCAGATCTAGAGAAGTGATTATTCCCCTTTATTCGGCACTGGTGAGGCCACACCTAGAGTATTGTGTCCAGTTCTGGGCCTCCCACTACAGAAAGGATGTGGACGCATTGGAGAGGGTCCAGCGGAGGGTGACCAAAATGATTCGGGGGCTGGAGCACATGACCTATGAGGAGAGACTGAGGGATTTGTGTTTGTTTAGTCTGCAGAAGAGAAGAGTGAGGGGGGATTTGATAGTAGCCTTCAACTTCCTGAAGGGAGGTTCCAAAGACAATGGAGAGAGGCTGTTCACAGTAGTGACAGATGGCAGAACAAGGAGCAATGGTCTCAAGTTACAGTAGGGGAGATCTAGGTTGGATATTAGGAAAAACTATTTCACTAGGAGGGTGGTGAAGTACCACACACACTTCGGTACTGATTACCCTCTCAAATCAGGCTGAGAGCCCTCAGGGTTATGGAACACTTGTGTCTGTATTCACCCAAGCTTGTTTCACTACAAATGCCGAACTATATACAAAAGCTTCAGAGGGGTCGCCGAGTTAGTCTGTAACTGGAAAAACTTTTAAAAAACAATGAATAGTCTCACAGCACCTCAAAGACTAACAAAACATGTAGACGGTATCACGTGCTTTCGTGGATACAACCCACTTCTTCAGATGAGTGGAGTATTAAAAGTCCAGTTCCAAAAATAAATGGGGGAGGAGGGGAAAAGGAAGAGGAAAAATAGTAAATTAGAGTGTTCAAGTTACAATCTGTTCCCCTTAAATGTAGGTGGCAGAGCAAGGGTTAATTAGGTGTGCCTGTATTAGCATCTGGCTACAAGGCCTATGAGTGTATTCAAAAATCACTGGACTCACTCAGGTTTGGGTTTTGAAGTGGGGCTTAATGACAGATGAGGCAAAAATATTCAGAAAGATGAGCAAACGAGAGAGAACTCACAAGAATGAAATAGTTAATGCTTTGAGATCTAGTAACGCAATCCTTCTCTATAGCAAGAAAGGTAAGAATTGAGAAAACAGAGTTTTGTTTGCCTGAGTAATCATTTCCTGATGGTTTTAATCAATTATGTTATACTAAATATAACAGTTTCCTTGTAATGAATTGAACACAGGAATCAAGCCCATGGTAGATGATATAACAAACACTGTTGCTTGGTGAAATTTTGTAAGGCACGTTTATGCAAGGAACCCTTTCTAAAACTCAACAACAAAAAATTAAACCCTATCATTAGAAAAATAGGTCATCATCCAGGAAAAACAACTGTCAAGAAGGAGGAAACTCCTAGTATTCATTACAGGTGTAAAGCGGACGGTCCCTGGTTGTCGGCAGGAAGGATTAAACTTGGGACCTTTGGGCTAAAGTCACGCACTTCTGCAGTATGAGCTAAAAGGCCACTAGCTTTTAGCTAAGGCTGTTGAGCAGATTTCATTCTCCCTTTCTCAGTGCCTCTGGTTTACATGGGCAACACCACCTCCATTCTTTACTTGTTGACTCTATGCCTCAGTTCTACAAATAAATCATTCAGAGTCTAGACCCAATTCACAGGCATGCTTTGTCAGCTTTGCAATGCTGAAGCATTCCAGTAAAGCTGGTCCCACCTGCCACCGTTGTAAAGTTACAGGAAGAATCATTTAGTGAAAGTGTGGGGGAGGAGGAGGAGGAGGAAGATTAGTTGTAAGTATATTTGCTTGCTTTTAATATAGGGAACATCTTTCCTTTATTTGATTACTCACCTTTCTTTTATACTTTAGGTGGGGCTGGATTAACCACCGATCCCTGCCTAAGGTGTAAGGTGTAAGGCATCACAGCATAAGATCAGAATCTCAGCTCCTATTAAAAAATGTAGGTGGGAATCACAAAAAGAATTTGATACTGACATGCTTCATGTTACAACACCTCACTTTTAGGCATCCTGCTGCCAAGTGGAAGTCATAGCCCTATGTTAGGTGCCTCAGCTCCCTGTACTATTCATGAGCAGAGTAAGGCACTGAAGAAGCCAAACCAACCAATAGGAAATATCATCAAGCAGGCTGCGGTCTAAGCTCCACTGCTTCAAGGGGTTAAGTGTCTAAATCCAGACCAAATTAAGTCAGCCATCTCCACTTGGGATTCCCAGCTCTGGTGAACCCTCTCTTGGACTTAGAGGCCTGTTCTTTTTCAAGAAAAGGAGGAGCGTTCACCCAGCAGTTATCCCACTCACTTAGCCACGGGTGGGGCGACATGGAGCTACTGCAAACCTCCTGCAGGATGTGCCTAGGAGTCCTGATTACTTTGCTTTGGCTCAGCCTTTGGGAGGAATGGTGAAACCCAGCCAATTCATTAAGTTCTTTGCTTACTCTTCTGGGAAAATTTTCCCTGAAAATTTCAACCACCATGAAGTGTGTGTTCCCAACAATGGATACTTTTCACAAGCGGTTCATGCCACCATGAGAAGATCCTGATTGGTGGTGCATGTCAATATTTTTCCAGTGGTTTCAGGTAACAGTCACATAATCAAGTACTTTCTTTACCAGGAGACCATGCCTTACCCTGGCAGGGACTTAGAATCAGTGATCCAAAAGGGTTTTTTTTTTTCCCTCCTCTGGCTACAGAGATTGCACAATGAATAGTGTAAACAGAGAGCATTGAAATACTGATGCTCTGTAAAGACTGAAGCATTGTGCCTTACTGCATTCCCTTTTTCAAATACTTAAGGGTATGTCTACACAGCAAAGTTATTTCAGAATAACGACCGCTATTCCAAAGTAACTTTGTGAGCGTCTACACAACCAAACCACTATTTCAAAATAGCGGACGGCTTATTTCAAGTTCTATAAACCTCATTCTATGAGGAATAGCGCCTATTCCAAAATAGCTATTTTGGAATAGGCACGGTGTAGACAGAGAATAGGGGCTATTTCAAAATAGGGGGCCTCCAGCCCTTCCCAGGGTGCCCTGCTGGCCTCTCTGTCCACACACAGGAAAACTCTATCCCCCTCGTCCCCGGAACCCTTAAAGCTGCAGACTCTGCAGACAGGGTTTGTGGCTTGCAACAGGCCTGAAAGCTCTGAGACACTCTGAAGCTGCCCTTCACTCCATTTAGGCCCAAGATGAGCCAAACTGATGGTGCCAGCCAGCCCTCCACTGCTCCCCGGAAGCATTCAGCCAGCTCCCAGGAGCTTGCCAGGGGCCGCAAGCAACGTGCACCTTCAGGGTCTGGTGCAGAGGTCCTGGACCTTATTGAGGTTTGGGGGGATGAGACAAACCTCCAGGATCTCCACACCAGATGCAGGAACACAGACGTCTATGGCCGCATGGCAGACAGTCTGGGGAGCAAAGGCCACATCTACACACAAGAACAGGTGCGGATGAAGGTCAACAAGCTCCGCCAGGCTTATGCCAGGGCCAAGGAGGGCAGCTTCTGATCTGGGACAGAGCCCTACACTTGCCAGTATTATAAGGACCATATTCTGGGGGGCGGGGCAGTCCCTTCCCCTGCCCCAGTTATAGTCTCTGGGGTGGAGAAGCCCGTCGTTGTCCTTGCTAGGGGCCCAGATGATGGCGATGAGGAGGAGAAGGAGCCCAGGACCAGGATGCGGCCAGCCTGAGCACCGAGCTGACCCAGGAACCCTGAGGCCTCCCTGCGGACATCTCCCAGGCGCCGTCCAAGGCTGGGGAAGGAACATCGTGTGAGTACATCGCTTTCCCGTCATGCAGGGGGTTGGGGAGAAGCTAGGTTCTCCACGCTTGTCCCTTGCTGACCACAGATCATGCAGCAACCTGTGCACATGCTGTGCCGCTCCTGGGCTTGTAGCCCCAGCAGGCTGTGACACAGGAGCCTTGGGCTATTGGCCACAGGCTGTCTGGAGAGACCTGCAATGCTCTTGACCCTGGGGTAGGACATCCTCCCTCTACAAATCACCGGTAGAAGGAGGCAGGGGACATTCCCCGTCCTCCCACCCCCAACCACCCACACTCAGCACTCCCACACATGGGCATGGCCACAGTCTCAGGGTAGCCCCCAGTCCTGGGGACATCAGGGGCCTCTGGCCATAGCACACATGGCCTGGCTCCAAGCACATCGGCTGCAACGGTGCCAAGAACTGTCGCGCTCAGCTTGCAGAGGGGGGCTGGATTTCAGGCACTACATCCCCTGGGATGACTGACCATCTTTCTTTGTTCCCACAGCCAAACCAGCTGCAAGTGGAGGGCAGTCCACACCACCCAGGACATCCTCCTGCACCCGAGGCTTCTGCAGGCGTGCACGTCCAATGGACGAGTACCAGTGACAGCATCTGGCAGCATTGCGAGCCCTGCACAGTACCATCAACCTCTGGGTGGAGGAGGAGCTGCAGCTACAATGGGAAAGCTGGTGGGAGTTGCTTATCCAAGGCCGCTTCCTGTACAATGATGTGCACACCCTGGTGCAGAACATGCTGCCTCCTCCCACTCCAGTCTCTGCTCCCTCTCCAGCTATCACTCCTCCTCCCACTCCGTCTCTCTCTCCTGCTTCTCCCTCCACACCCACCCCTCGTGGACTCTGAGGCCCCCACACCCGTGGCAGTGGGATCCACACAGGCTGGTGCCACTCCCAGCCCAAGCCCTGAGCCTCTCCTCCCCCTTTATTCCCCCTTCCAGTTCCCTCCTCCCTCCTCCAAGGTTCTCACCACCCCCCTTTTCCCACCCTCTCTCCTCCCCTCTCCCAGGTTCTTTCCCCTCTCTATCCCCAGTTTCATTGACCCCCCACCCCCACCCCCACCCCCAGTTATGGAAAATACAGACTGTTTAATTGTTCAAAACAAAAGTGTCTTTATTTTATTGTCGGGAAAGGAGGGTAAGTGGAGAAGCCCCCACTGGGGTGGACCAGAGAACACTGTCACCGCTTCCCTGGGGAGAAGCTCTCCCTCAGGGCCTCCTGGATGCACACAGCCCCCTGATGGGCCTGCCAGATGGCAGCTGTGTGCAGCTGCTCATACACTCTGCCTAAGCTGTCTGCCTCTGCCTCTCCACCTTGGCAGAAGGCCTCCTTCCTCTCACACACGTTGTGCAGGATACAACACACAGCCACCACATGTGGAATGTTGTGCTCCCCGAGGTCCAGGCAGGTGAGCAGGCATCTAAAATGTACCTTTAGCCAGTTGAAGGTACCATTGACCACCATGTGGGCCCTGCTTAGCCTGGCATTAAATGCCTGTCATGAGAGGTTGAGGTGGCCAGAGCAGGGCTTCATGAGTCACAGTTGCAGGGGATAAGCCGCATCCCTCACCAGGCATACAGGCATGTCCATGTCCCTGACCCAGATGTGGCGGTCAGGGAAAGAAGTTCCAGCATGCAGCTTCTGGCAGACACTAGAGTTCCTGAACCCATGTGAGTCATGTTCTTTCCCTCACCACCCAACATTTATGTCTGTAAACTGGCCCTGCTGGTCAGTCACAGCCTGCAGGACCACCGAAAAGTATCTCTTCCAGTTAATGTACATTGAGGCCCGCTGGTCTGGGGCACAGACAGGGATATGTGTCCCGTCAATAGCCCCCCTCATAGTTGGGAAAACCCAGGACACCAAACCCCTTGATGACGGCGTCCATATCTGCCAGGTGGATGACTGTGCAGCAGGATGCTGTTGATTGCCCTGATCAGCTGCAGAAGGAGACAAACAAACTGAGAATCACAGGGATGCCAGGGCACCTGAGAGATCCCCCCACTCTCCCCTCCTAGTTTCCCTCCCCCCACTCACCAGGAGCAACCCCCTGCAATCATGGCCACCCAAGGCAGGGCTTTGTGAGGGCAGGACAGAACAAACCCTCCACTCCTACCCCTACCCCATTTACCCTAGGGAAGCCCATTCCATCCTTCCATCCCCCTCCTGGGACAGTAGCCCAAGAATGCCATACCAGCATGAGCAGGGCCCCGACGGTGGATCTCCCCACGCCGAACTGGTTCCCCACAGCTCGGTAGCTGTCTGACGTGGAGAGTTTCTAGAGAGCGATGGTGACACACTTCTGGAAGGGGATAGCAGGCCTCATGTGCATGTCCCGTCACCTCAGGGCAGGGGCAAGCCACTCACACAGCTCGAGGAAGGTGCCCTTCTTCATTCAAAAGTTCTGAAGCCATTGTTGGTCTCCCCAGCACTCCACAACAATGTGGTCCCACCAGTCTGCCAGACGCCAGATGCAGCAAGGCATGGTGCCCGGACCATGGTAGGTGGCATCCAGGTCCTGTAGCCGCTCCCCTACCTACCCAAGGAGGGTCTCCAAGAGAGGGGGTTGGGTTCCTGCAGAGCCTGGGAAGCAGCCTGGGATTTGCAGCAAAAGCTCCAAGAGCTGAAGACTGCCCAGAGGCAGCTCCGGCTCCATTGCGGAGAGTGTTGTGGTGTCCTGAGTCAGGGCAACCAGCGCGAGAAGAGAAAATGCTTTGCTGTCCCTCAGAGAGGTAGGCAAGCAAGTGGGGAAACCTGAGAAACAGCTATCCAGGGGAGTCTCTTTAAGCACGAGCCTCAGATAGCCTCAAGTAGCAGCCACACGAGGTAACTGCTGACCTGATGCCCTGCCTGAACTGGTTCTGGGCGGCCTTAAATGCGATTCAGCGTCCAATCAGTCTGGATACGCTATTTTGAAATAGCTCAGCACTATTCCGAAGTGTGTCTACACACAAAATGCGGTATTTTGAAATAAGCTATTCCAGAATATCTCTTCCGGACTAGCTTATTCCGAAATAACGCTGTGGTGTAGACATAGCCTCCGTGATTTCGTGAGTTGTCTGCTTCATTCCTTCTTAATAAATTGCTGAGGATACCAAGGGCCAGCTGATGAAACATTAACATAGCTCAGCTGAAATCAGTAGAGCAATCCTGATAGACACCAGCTGAGGCTATGGCCCCTAACATGCTAAATTAGGAATTAGCTGCTGAAAAGGGTATAACAGTAAATTGGCTCAGTAGCTTCTTCACAAAATATGTACACTAGGAAATTCCTTGGAAGTCACATGCCACATTCCCAAAACAAGATGATCACATAACCTTGAACTGAAACACCTTCAAGGCAGTTCTGGCAATGGTCACAAAAAGACTAGAAAATTGAGATGAACCGGTTAAAGTAATACGTGCAGTAGCCTTCTCTGATCTTGACCCTGTTTTATGCAATACCTGACCACTCCAACCTTGTAGGATTGACATTCAAAACAAAGGTTTTTCATGTGAGAAATTGCAGCAAAAATATCCTATATAAAGTTCATGGCAGCAGTGCAAGTAGGACAGTCCAGTCTGACACGCCATACCAGCAAGAGATTTACAGCCGGTGCAGAGTACCAAAATGACATAGGAACAACAGAATGGGGGGTTGCCAGGTGGCCCCACACCAGGAGCTCCTTTGGTGCAGCTAGACTGCCCCCAGCCCTTTCACATCCGGTCTCCTCTGTGTGCATAGCAGCCCTGAGACAGAATAGGACTGGGGGTGATACAGCTGCACTAAAGGAGCTACTGGCATGGGGCCATTCAATGGCCTCATGTTCTGCAGAAGCAGATCACTAGCAACTTCTCTGGTACAGCGGTGCCACCCCCAGCCCTGCCCCTCCAGCCCTGTTCTCTGGCAGGGCTGCTGTACAGACCCCAGGGAGATGCAGCTACATATAAGAGCTAAGGTATGAGGGCGGTGCTAGAGGAGCTGCCAGCCAGGGGTGGCTAGGTGGGCTCCACGTGCTGCTTCTTTTGCTGCTGCAGTTCTGAAGTCTCTGGCATAGCAGGAGGAGGGCAGAGCCCCCCCTGTCCCCAATTAACATGGGGTGAAGGCCCTGAGCTGGCCTGCAGGGCAGGGAGGAGTCTCCTGGAGGGTTATGGGGGGAGTTCACATGCTCTCTCATTAGTTGGTGTCCCCCCTGTACTGGTAAGACATGGATTCTACTTGCAGCACTGTTCATGACACTAGCTTCATGCAGCTCTCCAAACCACCTGTAGAGAAAACTTTCAAAGGCAGGTTGGGAGAGCAAATATGAATCTCTTTGAAACGGCTGAGTTCAGAGAACTCCCCAGTGGTGCATCATAAATCCCAACCACATTTTAAACAGTCTTAAAATGATATGGCCGGATTCTAATCTCAGTTATGTGGAAAATATCGAATAGCCTCCTTGGCTTCGGAGGAATACTCTGGATTCATTCACCACGGAACTGAGGGTATGTCTAGACTACATGCCTCTGGCGACAGAGGCATGTAGATTAGGCTACCCGGCATAGGAAAATGAAGCGGCGATTTAAATAATCGCCGCTTTATTTAAATTTAAATGGCTGCCGCACTGAGCCGATCAGCTGTTTGTCGGCTCAGCGCGCTAGTCTGGAAGCTCCGCGGTCGACATCAAAGGCATTTGTCGACCTCCCCGGTAAACCTCATCCCACGAGGCATACCGGGGAGGTTGATAAATGCCTTTGATGTCGACCGCGGAGCGTCCAGACTACAGCGCTGAGCCAACAAACAGCTGAACGGCTCAGCGCAGCAGCCATTTAAATTTAAATGAAGCGGCGATTATTTAAATCGCCGCTTCATTTTCCTATACTGGGTAGCCTAATATACATGCCTCTGTCTTCAGAGGCATGTAGTCTAGACATACCCTGAGGTCAGAATCTGGCTGAGAATCCATCCAGATGAAAATAATAGTCATCTTTTATTGGAATGACCACACTACTTGACATGTATCTGTGCTAAGTGACATCCCCCTCTGTGTGCCCTTCTCAATCCCAATCATATTTCCTATATTCCATCCCAATTTCTAGAGCCCTAGCGAATGCTGAATACATTGACAATCAGCAGTTATATTTTTATAAAATGTAAAATACATTTTATATTTTTAAGACAACAAATAAACATGTCCTCCTAAGGAGGCCATAGATTGAAACACAAATGTTTTTCAAAAACAAATGCCTTTGCTAAATCTATTGATCTTCCCACTCCTCTTGTATTGACTCTCTGGGTGTATGTGAAGGCACCCAAGCCAATAAGAAAAGTGATTTACACCCCGCACTTAAACATCTCAAACAACTCAAAATCCCTCAGTTTCTCAGTAAACATTGATGTTTATTTTCAGAAGCATCACAGGCACAATTAGGAATTAGTAGAAGTTTATTTCTCAGTAACCCCCATTGAAAATGTTAGAAGTGTGGTGACACAAGAAGTGTGTAAACAAATGGGTATATGACTGATGTAGTTAGTATTTTACACTACACACAAAGTGACTAATTCTCTTTCACTCATTTAATCCCAGTGCAAATCCACTGACATCAATGGATTTTCTCCTCTTTCATTGCTGGCGCAACCAAAAAGAGAATCAGGTCCAGTAATCATAGGAAGTGAATGCATCAGACCTGCCATTGCCTTATATTTTGTGTCATTGTTTTCATCATGGGCTTCAATGCTAACCAATCAGAATGTCAGTGCTTTAAATCTGGTTTGCCCTCTTTTTGCATTGGTGTAAATGACCCCACCAGACACAAAGATGCGGTTAACCAGACCTGCCATGTTGTGGTCTATTAAAAATGAACTCTTGGGTTGGGACATAATATAACAGAATGTTATCAAAGCACCAGAAAGGTTTCTGGAGCTACTTATAGCAGTGACATTTTATGCTGTCCTGTTAACATGTCCTGTGACTAGCACCACTGAGTCCTGTGGTGCCATGTAGGAACAATCAGACCTTGATGTACTGAATTACTGGTTGATTTTGTAATGTGGAACATTTTACTTATTTTATTTAACTTATTTGCAAATATTGAAAAAAGGAACCGACAGGTTGAACCAATCTAGTCTGGCACTCTTGGGACCTGACATTTACTGAACCATGGGAGGTCAATTTGCCTAGCAGCATTACCAACACTTCTACTGCTTATTGGACTCTTAAAAGACATTTAGGGTAAATTAGAGCTAAATAACAGCACAGCACACTGAGAGCCAGGACTGGTGGCTGTAAACAAATTTTATGGGACCATGGGAAACTTGGCCACACCCATGATAAGTGGCCAGCCAGCTAACTAAAATCATGCTCGGCCACGGATGTTGCTGGATCAGAGTGTGCCGGACTAGAGTGGTTCAGCCTGTATTTGTAAGCACACTTGACATAAAAAATATATCATATAAAATATCCTAAGTGCAGTAGTAGAGTTTTATATAACCCATCCCAGGTTACTTAAAAATCCCCATTCTCCATAAAATCCCCCCGTTTCACTTTTTTTCTGCCATTTGCAAAAGCCTTTATAGACACCAGAGCTCAGCTATGTCAGACCAAAGGGACAGGGAGGAAACTGCCAAGTCATGGGGTTCTCACAAAGAACATCTTGGCAGAAAAGCCTCCGCCTTTTTTTATACCAGCAGAAAACCATTCTGAGCACCTTTGCCGATATGAAAGGGTGACAATATGATGTGAGAAATAATAAGGCCAAAACTTCTTACAGACTATAATTGCCTTACGATCTGTGCAACAACAACAAAAATACTAAGGTTTTACTTATGTATTAAGGACAGATTCCTGTCATCAGATGCAGCCTGAGCAGCTAGCCTGTGTGATGACACTCTCCTTAGAGACCGAATGTGGGAGATTAGGGGGGAAAACACTGGATTAACTTCCACTGCACCTGGTCCCCTTTTCGTGTGGTAAACAGTTGGATCCATATTAGCCATAAGTTCCTTTGCCGGTTCCACACCCCATATACTCAATTTGCAGCAAAACTTAGTAAGCTCCCACGGGGCTAGGCTCTACAGTGAAAGAGGGGACACATTTTCATCCCAGTAAAATCGGTGGCAAAATGACCATTAGCTTCACTGAGACCAGGTTATACAGGAATCCCCAAATCTTTCCAGTTCCCCATGTACTGGAACCACTCTGGTTATACTTTAGATGGGTTGTGCCATGGCCCAGGAAATGGAAGTTGCCTTTTACTACATTTTGAAAGTCCTTTTCTTTACATTACTGTCAACAACTCAGGTGACAAGGTGTATTTTCCACAGCATCTAGCCACTTGCCCCAAAGGACGAACGGGAGAGTAGCACCAAGTGCTCAAGTACATATTTGATATTGTACTATCTGTCTTGGGGATATGTTCTATATCGTTATATTTACAACTATCCGATCCAGCTCTTGTCATCTCTGGCATTCAGGGCTGTGGCGAAGCTTCTCCATTCCTGCCTGTTTCTGCCAAGCCTTTCAAGAGTTCCCCAGGTTTTCTAGCTTGACTTCCATAGCTCTTCGCCATGTTGTTTCAGGCAGCTTCAATTTTGCTTGCCTTCAACTGTCCAACTTATTACTGTTCTGGTGATGGAATTAGACCGTTTGGTTTGGACATGATCCGGCTTTAGGAGTAGGCTAAATAATTGGCCAGCTCATGATATGTCCAAATGGTCTTCATTCCATACAACCTGCCTCAGAAAAATCTTCTGTATCTTTTGGCCCAGAATAATCTCAAATCAAGGATCTGCCCACACAATGCAGCCAAGCAGATATGAGCACCATCTTTGCTAGGAGGTGCTTCAGATGGAAACTAATTCCATCACTAGAACTGCAATAAGATGGACAGTTGAAGGCAAGCAAAATTGAGGCTGCCTGAAAACAACATGGCGAAGGGCTATGGAAGTTGAGCTGAACTGTCTAGACTCCTGCTAGCCATGGCACTCCCTCAGCAGCCAAGACAATCTGACTGGGGATCTGCCCTTCTTAGGCTCCTCCATTCTGCCCTGCCCCCCACACTACTGCAAGCTATTTCAGAAACAAGGAGCCACCACATTGACCTGGCTGTGGTCCAGCCAAAATCTGCCCACCCTCTCCACAAAAGCCATGGGACAGCACAAAGTGTGTGTGTGTGTGTGCCTTTCCTTTCAGGTTGCTGGCACATCCACACATGCACTAGTAGGCAGCAGAAATTTGTGGCACTTTGAAATTTGTTTAAAGAAATTCCCTTTAAGAGGCGTCAATAATTTCTACTCCGTTGACTTTTAAAATATTTGAATAATTCCCTTCCCAAATTATGGGTGTACAGCTGAGAAATGTATTTCCCCTGTAACTCTGGTGATATTACTATGGGACTTTACTATCATAAAATTGCTTAAAATATCAATTGATATGTGTGGTTATGATAGTATGACATGCATGTAGGTTACTTACACACTACATGGATTGTGGTGAAAGGCGTTGGGAAAGAAAAGTCAGAATCTATGAACATGTATGTTATTCACACCAAAAAGAACCACTGAATTCATTGAACCATCTTGCTAAACAGATGCGGTATGAGTTAAGTAAACAACCATTCTGCAGATCTTCCAAAATAAGCTGTGCAGATAAGCCAACACACTTCTGTACATTCAAATTCTTCTTGTATGCCAAGATTAAGTATGTTAGTGTTTGCTCTGGGATTCTTGACCACAGAAAGAGGAAAAAATATTTTCTTAATTAGTAGCAATCTTTTATATGTACATTAATATAACCAATTTTATCTAAATAACTGGAGCTTAAGGTGTTTTGCAAGCTGTGTATGCACACTATCCGTCTGTCCGTCCATCCATCCATCTACCCATCCATACCAATGAGCTCATGGAGTAAACCACTACTATAGGTTCTGTTTATTATTTACTAGAAGACACCCAGCATTGCTTGGGTTCTTTGGGGCAAAGGCCTGGAGGTTTGGGGGACGCAGGAGTCAGGGCTGAGGCTTGGAGATGTGGGGGGCTCAGAGCAGGAGACTAGGGATGTGGAGGGGTCCAGAAGTCAGAGTTGGGGGGTGAGGAGGGGCTCAGGATAGGTGGTGGGGGCCTCAGGGCAGGGGCTGGGGGTGCCCATCAGCTTTTTCCTGGGGCCAGCACAGGGTGGGTGGGGCATGTAGCCTGGTCAGCGACTGCTCCCCAGGGACAGTGGAAGCTGAGCTGCTGGTCAGTGGCTGCTCCCTGGGGTGATTTCTGCCCCCTGTGGTCATTTGTGACTATAACTGTCCCTGTTATCACACCCCTCCCTTTCTGTTTGATAAGAAACAATCACATTGCACACACATCCCATTATCTTTGCACAACCAAACCCTGACCTTGCTTTAAGTTATCATAAGAGGAAGCTGCATACCAAATTTGGTGGTCCTTGCTCTTAATGTTGAGGAGGAGTTCTTGAACAAACAGATGCACAGATGGATGGACAGACACACAGATGGACAGATGCACAAACTCTGTCATATATATATAGTACACTAGAGGACTTGTGGGGGTTCAGGGTCTGAGGTGGGGGATGCAGCAGTCAAGGCAGGGGGTAGGAGGTACAGGACGCAGGGCGGGGGTGAGGGTTCAGGACTACTGAAAGAATTGGGCTTGTTTAGCTTGGAAAAAAGAAGACTGAGAGGGGACATGATAGCAGTTTTCAGGTATCTGAAAGGGTGTCACAAGGAGGAGGGAGAAAAATTGTTTTCCTTGGCCTCTGAGGATAGGACAAGAAGCAATGGACTTAAACTGCAGCAAAGGAGGTTTAGGTTCAACATTAGGAAAAACTTCCTGTCAGGGTGGTTAAACACTGGAATAAGTTGCCTAGGGAGGTTGTGGAATCTCCATCTCTGGAGATATTTAAAAGCAGGCTAGATAGACATCTATCAGGGATGGTCTAGATGGTACTGGGTCCTGCCATGAGGGCTGGGGACTGGACTCGATGACCTCTCAAGGTCCCTTTCAGTTCCAGTGTTCTATGAAATTTGGCAATCCTAACTCTTACCATTTAGGAGGATTTTAAAAACAACATCTTAGGGCTGTCTCTAGACTACATCCCTTTCTCGAAAAAGGGATGTAAATTAGACACTTCGAAATTTCAAATGAAGCCGAGATTTAAATTTCCCACGCTTCATTGGCAGACACATTTTTTTTCGACATGGGGCTTTTTAAAAGAAAAACGGCTGTTTAAACAGGGATCATTTTTTGAGGAGTACAGGATCTTTTGAAAAAGGGTTTTATTTTTAAACAATCCCCATCTAAACAGCCGTTTTTCTTTCGAAAAGCCCCGTATCGAAAAAAACCACAGCCACCATTCTGCAAATGAAGTGTGGGAAATTTAAATCCCGGCTTCATTTGCAATTTCAAAGTGTCTAATTTACATCCCTTTTTTGAAAAAAGGGATGTAGTTTAGATACAGCCTTAGAGACTAACCAAAAAATATATAGATAGTATCATGAGCTTTCATGGACAGAACCCACTTCTTCAGATGACAAATATGAAGCAAGGGTAGCCATGTTAGAAAATGGCTTCTGAGCTTCTGGTTTTGTCAGGACAGAAAAGGTCTTCTAAGACATGCTAATTAGGGGCTCCATGCTAATTTTAGTGACTGTGCTGTTCAGGGCATTGGCTATATTTTTCATCTGACAACTGGTATTTCCAGTAGTACAGGGCCAAATTAGCAGAATCTGGAATTGTTTCACTAATGAGTTAACAGGGAAAGCACCAAATACTGAATAACCAGAACTACTTCTTGCTGCACCCCTGCATCTCATCATGGTACTGATCCTACTCAAGTTACAGGATCTGACAAGATAACAGTGCAAAGTGGTATGCCTGGAATTTTTTCTTTTACCTTGTGATTCTGCAGCTCCTCTCAAAAACAGGCAAACAGGTTTGTGGCCCCCATGGTTTTGACTAAACCACGTATGTATAGTTTTTAATTTGTCCCTAAATAAAAGCCTCACTGACTGCTGAATTTCCTCCTGCCTTCTATACTTTCTTTCACTTTTCCAAGCTCATAGACTCCTCACTCAGTTAAGAGCCAAATGTTCATCATTACATAGTTAAAAAGGTCACTATTATGACAATAGTTTAGGCAAACATTTTCAAACTGGATGCCTGAATTTAGGCAGGTAGATCTGTATTTAAGACCATCAGTGGTCTAATATTCAGAGGTGCAAGAACCTACAGCTCCCATTGGCTTTAAGGTATTCTACTACCTGCGTCAAACTTACTTAAAGTGTTTCTGAGTATAGTGAGTATGAAAGCTGCTGTGGAAACACTCTTATTGTCATATTGCTAGAGAACAATATCACAGGGAATAAAATATAAGATGTTTCAACACCCAGTGCAGGCATTTGTTAACTATTCCACTAAACCTAGCTGCTGAAACAACAACTAAAAATCCCCTATCACAGGTTCAGAGTATCAAATACTTGCTATGGAAGCTCAGTGGTCAATAAAGTCAGTGTAATCAATCACCTGATCACAGATGAAGCTCACAATAGGGCAGGAATCCTCATCCAGACATAAGTGGATGGGATGATTAATTAGCGCTGAAGCACAGAGGTGAATCTCCAGAAAGCCCTATACCCTATAAGAAGGACAAATGTCCAATAAGAAGAAGACCAATGATATTTTAGAACAACACAAGCAGCTGCGGACATAGTAACTGCATGACTTTTCTCCTGCTCCTGATCATCCTATGACAGATGAAGGGGTAAATCAGACAGATGAAGTTCTTATCATGCAGCACACACCTCGCTCTAGTTCAGCAGGAGCTGAAGGCCTACTATCTGCCAACATGTACTATTCAAGGGTGTGTCTACACTGCACCCAGAGCTTGAAATAAGTGATGCAATTTGAGCAATGCAAATTGCACAGCTTATTTCAAGTTAATTTCGAAATAACTTATTTCAAAATTTGGCACTGTCTACACAGCGCCAAATTTTGAAATAGAGCACCATTCCAAAACATCCCTTACTCCTTGTAGAAATGGAATGTGGAGTGGGAATAGCGAGCCCGTTACATTTCAAAATAATGGGCTTGCTCAAAAGATGCAGAATAGCTTTTTCGTTACTTCTGGTATCCCAAAATAGCTCTGCAGTGTAGAATCATAGAATCATAGAGCTGGAAGAGACCTCAGGAGGTCATCAAGTCCAACGCCCTGCCCAAAGCAGGATCAATCCCCTTGTAGACATAGCCCAAGTGAAAGAAGCAAAAAGAACCTTCTTTTCAGCTGCAATCAAAGTCTCCAAGTCACAACCAGCAAAACTGTTCCATAGAGGAACCAGTCTCATTTGACTTGGAATTCTTCTACTGTACTTTGTTGATATAATCAACAGAATCAAGGTGGGTGTCACTGACTACCCTTTTCTGGCTACAGTTATCAAAAAGGTCCTGTTGGTAACTCAATGCTAGCAGCACCCCATGGTCATATCCTGGTTCCTTCTCAATCACGTGTTAGACATGGATACAGCATAGATTTAAACGGCCTTCTTTTGGTATGGACCAAAAACAAGCATCCTTGCTTCTGCTGCTAAATCTCTCTGCTACCTTCAACACCATTCACCGTATGGTATCAACACAAACAAGACCTGCTAGAAGTAAACAGAGCACCATTTCAATGAAGTCATCCATTCTTTTCCAATTGATGCTAGATGTTGATGATGGGATTGTCATCTGCACCTCTTTTTCAAGACACCCATTTGGATTAATAGTTAAGGATGAATTCTTTCACCTAGCCCTTCAACATACATACGGAACAGCTTTAAAAGATTTTGAGATGACTTCCTCAACACTAGTATGAGGAGGACATCCAGCTGTATGTCTCCTTTTCAACCAGGAGTGTCTATGCTATTATCAAACTAACTTGATGCCTGGAAGAAATAAGCAGATGGAGGAAAAGCAGCAGTCTGCTCATACCTTTCAGTCTGTATGTACATTTTCAAAGGCTTCAGGGCTAGGCTGGAACTGAATGTTGTTTGACACACTGACAGTGAATTGATGTGTTTTAGTACATGGCTGCTAATATGTGATGTGCAAGCAGCGCTCACAGGTGGAAACAGTCCCGAAAAATTATTCTCTAAGGAAAGGCGTTGGCTTTCTTTTAGGTCACTGTTTGTGGACTATTGAGGCACCTTTATTTTGACAACCCAGAGCAGGATCTGGGCAGAATTTTTACAAGCACAATAATCAATCTCCAGGAACTTAAAATCCTGTTTACAAAAGTGGTGGAGCCGTTTGCTGAACCATTTCTATTCTTTTTGGTATTTTCTTTAAAAACAGATAAATATATTGCAAATAAGTAGCTGACAAGAGAGGAAAGATGGTTGTTTGAATAAGGCACTGGACACAGGACAACTAAGTTCAATTCCCAAGTTCGCCAGAGAATCCCTCTGTGACCCTGAGCAATTCAATATCATTCTACCCCAGTTCCTCATGTATATAATAGGGATTATAATAAATACTTTCTCCCACTATGTCCCCTCTCTCTCTAGGCAGGGACTGTTGCTTGCAATGTGTGTGGATAGCATGCACAATGGGGCACTAACATCAATTGGGGCTGCTATCTGCTACTGTAAAGTTTCAGAGGAGCAGAGCACATTCCTGGATTGTCCCTGGCTCCAGTTCTCACAACAAATTGAAAAATATCAGCATTCAAAATATATTACATTCGGTCTTTGTTGATAAACACATTGCAGGGAGCTCTAGCAGCCTCTCCAAGGCCGGTCAAAAAAAAAAAGAAGAAAAAAAAGAAAAGCTCACACTGCAGAGAGGTGAAAAAAGAGCAATTATCATTCTTTTCTTCCCATTCTTCATTGTATGATTTTCAGCCAACTAGAGTTGAAGGGTGCGGTTAATGGGCATAGTTCCATTTCCAAGTGAGATCATTGTATGATAGGCCTGTCTGTACTGGGACATCTAATTATCCAATTCAGAAAGTCGGGATAACATTGATTGTTGACCTGAGACAGCCTGATAACTAGTGCTTCATGGATTTTTCACACCAGAGGAACCATTACGACAGGCTAGTGTCACAGCATGGTCCCGCTGAGAATTTTTTCAGGCTTTAAATCACAGACCACAACCACACTCGATCCTCACCAACACCCTGCTTCATTTCATTTGTTCAGCAGGTCACAACCTGCAGTGTTATTTACAGGTGTCTACTTTCCACAGCCAGCTTCTCCACTTGCTTTTGGAGACCAAGACAGAAATAATGTCAGCCACCCAGCCAGTCTGTCTGTCTACTGGTCCTTCCTCTGCATTTCTTCAGGCTCCCTCATCTCAATCACTTCCTTCCTGTCAATTTATATAATTCCATTGAGGTTGCTTCCCTTTCAATTAGCCTTCCATCTGTAATTTTGCTCAGCTAATTGATACCCTCTGTCAACTACCCATCTTTCCATTAGGTCCTGCTTGATATGTATTGTGCTTATTAGAGTGAGAGGATGATGAGTTAGCTTCTGTCTCAGCACACCCAGGCTACATGTACACTGTACAGTTAGTGCATAATATGCTATTCTGTAATAGTTATTCCAAAATAGCTTATTTCGGAATAGGCATTATTCTTTGTAGAATGAGGTTTACAGAAGTCGGAATAAGCTGTCCGTTATTTCAAAATTATTTGTGTAGACACTTGCATAGTTATTTTGGAATAATGGCCGTTATTTCAAAATAACTTTGCTGTGTAAACACACCCCCAGTTAAATCTAGGCTGACTTGCATAAGACAGGACATAGAATTAACCCAATTACACCTGTATCTAGCCCAGAACCACTTGTGGTTATCTTTTTTGGACTTCACAAGGGAAGCATGCATACAAGAGCACTGAACAGCCATTTTGTTTCTCAATCAGCAGATGTGGAATTTGTTACATAAAGCTAAAAAGGAAGAGAGACTTGACACTGACTATAAACATCTTGAAGGTCCCCATAAAAACTAGTTATTCAGGAAAAGCTTGGCAGATAGTCTAACTGGTCATACAAATTTTCATGATGTGGTCAGAAAGAGATCGCTGGATTTACATCACTCCACTCCAGTCAAAACCTCTGAATGTATGTACCTTACCCAAGCTATATCTTCATATATCTCCAAAACTAGATGAACTGATCTGAAAAAGTTGTGGAACTTTATCATGAGCAAACAGAGGTATTCATGACATTGACAGGGCTTGGGGAGAGGTGAGGTTGGGGAGGTGGAAAGTAGCTGCAATATCCTCTCTCTTCTTACAAAACCCCAGAGAGGCAATCCAGCCCAAGCAATGGAGAGAGGGTCAGGAAAGGGTCAGGGTTAGAATAGCTGGTCTATGTGCTAATTCAGTGCATTCATAGAATCATAGGGCTGGAAGAGACCTCAGGAGGTCATCAAGTCCAACCCTCTGTCCAAAGCAGGACCAATCCCAGTCCTAAATCATCCCAGTCAGGGCTTTGTCAAGCCGAGATTTAAAAACCTCTAGGGATGGAGATTCCACCACCTCCCCAAGTAACCCATTCCAGGGCTTCACCACCCTCCTAGTGAGTACTTTTCCCTAATATCCAACCTAGACCTCCCCCACTGTAACTTGAGACCATTGTTCTTCATTCTGTCATCTGTCACCCCTGAGAAAAGTCTCTCTCCATCCTCTTTGGAGCCCCCCTTCAACTAGTTGAAGGCTGCTATCAAATCCCCCCCTCATGCTTCTCTTCTGTAGATTAAATAAGCCCAAATCCCTCAGCCTCTCCTTGTAAGTCACGTGCACCAGCCCCCAATAATTTTTATTGTCCTCTGCTGGACTGTCTCCAATGCATCCACATCCTTTCTGTATTGGGGTGCCCAGAATTGGACACATTCCCTTAGTAGCCTTCAGGAACTTAAGCTGAATCTTTTTCCCCTTCGTGGAAAACTCTGGGGGATAGTGGAGAAATCCTGTCACCATTTATTGAAGCTTTCAACCCATTTGCAGTTGCCAGAGTGATACAAAGGGGCTTATGGTCAAAATCTGGCACACATTTCTGTCATGTGTGCAGAATGAAATCCCTGATCTATACAACAAAGCCAAAACAAGAGAGGAAACACTGACCAACCACAAATAATGAACAGAATAAAGTTCCTAACACCAAGCCTGTCTGAAGTCAGGCTGGAGAGATTAATTGCTCAGAGCCCTGAGACTGGTTGAAATTTTGATATGTGATCACTGCGGAACCTCCAAGTTCTTCCAAAGCCTGTCCCCGAAAACCTGGTAGTGTACGTGTTCATTGTTGCACTCTTAAGGAAGGATCTAGAATGACGCCTGAATGGTGTAATTGTAGATTATATTTTTTAGTCCCTTTGTGATGTTTACAGACTTAATGTCACACCAGACGTGTAATCAGGGAGTTGTTCTAAAAAAGGGCAGTCAATATTTCATGGTGCAAGGCTAGCGGAACATTAATTTTGGCTTGCACTTTTATTGAGTAACATTGTAAATACAGGCACTTCCCGAGTTACTAACATCTGACTTATGAACATCTGGCACGCACAAACAAAAGCTCACCCGCAGCTTCAGTCAGGGATGTCCTTAGGATTTATTGGTCCCTACTCAGTATTTTTAAAGTGGTGCCCCTCTGCCCAATGGCTGCCCGAGGTGAGGGGATGATGATTTTTTTTAGAGATGTTGTTTTCTAATCTTCAGCAACACACTGATGAAATATTTTTAAAGCAAATTTTAAATGAAGGTCCTGAAGACTAACATAGTAAATTCAAAAGTTTCAGAGGGAAAGCCGAGTTAGTCGGTAACTGGAAAAACTTAAAAAACAACGAATAGTCTAGCAGCCCTAACAAGACATGCAGATGGAGACTAACAAAACATGTAGATAGTAAATTCAGAAACTTACAGAATATACCTGCAATTGGCAAATGCCTGTTACATGGCTTCATTGCCACTTGAATGGCTCTTTCACAGGTTCAGTGTTCTGCTAAGAGGTCTGGCAGGTGTTTTCCACTTAACTAGATCCTCTCTGGAGGAAGCAGAGCCATAGACCAGGGACAGGAAGAGGCAGGTGGACATTAAGGTGTTACTATTGTGAAACCTATAGTTTATGGAAATGTTGCACGATACTTTGGAAAGAAGAGAGAGGAAGATGGACACACGCAGTGGTGCCCCACATTTTTGGATGCTCAATGTAGCTGCATATTCTGCATGTGGCTAAGGGTAGCCCTGGCCTCAGGGGAGCCTGCAAGAGGCAGTGAAAGTAAACAGGACAAATGCTGACTGGAGGAGGTAGTGGTCATATAACCTGTCTCTGCTTCTCTCCAGTCGCTGGCTATCCAGCCATTCCCTGCTCCTCCAGAGTTCTCCACTCAGCACTTGCGCTACTCGCCACCCTCTAGTTAGTGGGGGCTGAACCCAGCCTATAGGGAGGGGTGGCTGGGAATGGGGGCTGGCTGAAGGAGCCAGCGCAGAGTCTGGGGGAAGAGGGGAGTGGCAGTTGGAGGTATTCCCAGAAGTCCCCTTCAGAATCTGTACTCACCTCCTCCTCCTCCTCTAGTTAAATCTGTCTTTGCTCAAGCACCAGTATTCTAGGTGAAATAAAAAACTATTTCTCCTATTTCTAATTGCAAATATACAGTATTTCAACAGCACTATGGGTTGAATAGGATTTTGTGGGCTAGCCTGGGAACCTAACTACCATTTATCACATGAGAAAATGTGTTCCGAGTTCCAAACAACCAACTTACAAATAAACTTTTGGAAAACAACCTGTTCATGGGAACTTCCTATCTGTTTGTCCTCTGTATTACCTGTTTTTTTCAAAGATAACAGCATGCTGGTGACCGGTTGCAGGGTGAATACATTGCGGGATGGAATTCTCTGTTAAGTTATAAGAGATGCATCACAGTAAATAGCGTAGCACCCACCTCCCCAGGAATACTCCACAGAGTTCTCCTTTAGCAGCAGGAAGACATTCCAGTTGTTCTTCTCACATTAAACGACTAGAAGCGCTAACAACAACCTCAGTGGTGTACTTTATGTTGTAGACCCTTGGCAACAGGAACTGGAGCAAAAACAATACGTTATTTCTAGTCTAACAAGATAGATATTTTGCAGTTCAGGATTTAGATGCTCTCACCATCAATTGTGCCTAACAACACAACACCTTAAACAATTGTGTCAATGTGTAGACCTAAAAACGCTGATTTTACCAGCCATTCTGTCACCTGCCCTTTTATGAAAGGTAAGAGCCTGATACAACATTCACTGAAGTCAACTGAAGGTCTCCATTTTGTTCATGGGCTTTATAGCAAAGCTAAGGAGACTATCTATGAATTTTCTAATAGAACCATGATGGATTGGATCTGCAGACCAACAAAGACCCAAAATTCATGAGAGACCGGGAACTTTTCCATACATTCATGATCAGACCATAGCCACATATATTTATATAGGTGATGTCACTGGCAGCAGGGCCAACAGCCACTGCAGGCCTGGCAACAAGGTGTGTAGGGGGCAGTTGTGCACCCTGGAAGGGGCGTGGCTTCAGGTGAAAGGGGCAGGGCCAGGGCAGCCAGCCCTCAGCACGGTCCAAAGCATGTCGCTAGGCCCTCACCTCCACACTCAAAGCTGCATGAAGCACCCGGCATGGTGCTGTGGTGCTAAATCAAAGGGACCAGCGGTCACAACCACTGCTGCTGCTGTAGTAACAATGGTGGTGGCCAGGAGCTCTGGGACCCTTTGAAACACTGGGCACTGGGGCAATTGCTCCCTTCCCCCCTCATTGATGGATCTGGCCACTGGACACACAATCTGCTGATTTCCCCTCCCCCAAGAAGGGAGCATTGTTGAGAAACAGTTTAAATAATTGGGAAAATGAGTGCGTAGTGGGTAAACCGAGAGGGTTCCAATTCAGAATCAAACTCGACTGTTGCCCAAAAGAGTCTGAATGCTCAGATTCTTTTGAAGTACAAACCAGAAAGATTTTCTCAACAGATTTTTTTATCTTAGCATCTCTGTAAAAGTTACTGCATGTTCTGCGAGTGATGCCTCAAGACATTTGCCAGAGGCAATAACAACACTGAAATCCTCAGATGGGAAATTCTACATAAATACAAAGTATTTGATGAACATTAATGGATTAACCCTCAGATTAACCCTCAGTTAGCTAGGCTGGTGGGCTAACTAACTATCCTTAGCTTCATTTTACATATGGAAAAAGTGAAGTCCAAATTAATTTTAGTGACATGCCTAAGATCACATAGGAAATATGTGGAACAGTTGGACATAGATCCCAGATCTCCTAACTCCTGGTTCTGTGACTTGACCACATAGTAATCCTTACTGCCTTGCAGGCTAGTTTCTCTACTAGTTTAATGCCACTAAAGCAACCTTGCTGTTTAATATTCAAACAAAATATTTCATGTTTACATTGCAACTTTCTCGTTCTAATTGTTAAGCCAATGTTAAAACTGTGCTGAGCCAAAATGGGTGCAGTGTTCTTTTAAACAATTCCTTCTGTATTTGCTGGATATTTACAGTCTACAGCCTTTGTTTTTAGTTCAAGATTATAGATATCAGAACAGATTTATATCAATACAGCATACTGTAGATAATACTAGAAGTCCCAGGAGCTGATTCCTCTGTAGGCTGACCTACTCAATGGAAAGCTACATTACACAATAGAACCTTTCCCCAAATTAAAAAAAAGAAAGAAAAAGAAAAGATTAGATTAGATGCAAGGAACTTTGTTAATGCAACCTTAGGGCTAAGATTTTAAAGCCACAAAAGATGGGGAAGGTGGTATTATGGTTGCCATGGTAATGCCTGTGCAATGTGCATAAATATTCCACTAATGTCTATTAAGGCATGACCACATGACGCTGGGCAGCATGATGTATTCTTAGGCAAATATTTATTTTACTTTTATGGGTTAGCCAAGGGGCAGTACTTCCTGGAGTGTCAACTCAAGCCTGTCCAGTCAATGGTTCACTTTTAAGATATATGAAGAATGGCTTCTGGATGAAACTAGTTTAGCACAGCTTGGCTGAAAGGTGGTGTTTCTCTGGTGACTTGAGAGAAACTGATGCTTATGGACGCTGAGGGTCCTGATGTCCTGGATGTAAGCAGAATCAGTCCCTGGGATAACTCCACCGATCTCCAGGGCATTACACCATGGGCACATTTCGCTCACGGTCAGTCTGTGAATGTAAAACAGAGCAGTCCACACTGTGTGTATGTCGGGGTTGGAGATGTGTGTGAAGAAGCTGAGAAGTGGCCTTGTAGTAGCCATGTCCCCCAGAGAGAACCTACCCTCAGGAGGCCAGGGGGGATCTAATGCCGGAACTATTTGCAGTGCTTTTCCTGATCTTACCTCACACAACCCTCATCCTATTGCTCCCCAGCCACTGTGGGTGAACTAGCAGTATTGTGAGGGTGAAAACTGGAAGCCAGGCAGAACCCCCAGACCCAGACTTGCACAGGAGAGAATACCTCTTCCTCTGGGGACATGAAAACCCTAGAAGCTGCCTCCTTTCCCCTGGCCTTCTGGGGAAAATAGCAGAGAGAAATTAGCCAGAGTCTCCAGCCAATAGGAGCAGCTGTGAAAGCAACCAAAGCAGGAATCTTCAGACATCCTGAGAACTTCCTACAGTTTAGGCCAAACTTCCTCTGCCCTGTGCTGATTGGCTACTTGCTGTGATTCTCACCTCCCAACCGCTTCACCCAGGTTCACGTTACAGCTGCAGCTATTAACCTCTTCTCTTCTGCCTCTTCCCTTCACTCATATTCCCTGCCTGTTCTTTCTATTTAGCTCATCTTCTCCTAACTAAACCCGCCCCCAGAGTTATTGTGGACCAAGCATCACATTCTCCCCATGCCCCGCCTCTTTGCAAAAATGCTTTTGGCTTCTAACTCCACAGAGGGTTCACAACAGCTAAGAATTGCTAGCAGAGATAGGCACCTCCCCTGCAGCCCAGTCTTCAGTGCCTATCTGTGTGAGAGGGTTAGGTTCTAGCGCACTCCCCTCTTATCAGCATCTCCCATTGGCTAGCACAGGTAATTCCCTGCCTGTGAGTTGCACTCTAACAGGCCTATTCATTGTGTAGAGAGCCTGGACATCTAACTCAGGCTTTATGAATTGCCATGTGTTCCTGTGACTTTCAAGGCACCTGAAAGTCAGGTGTTGGGATGCAGAGCTCCTTTGTGAATCTAGGCCTTTCCCCATGCTGTTCACCCTCAAACTTTTCTCAATAGCAATCACAGCCTCTTCCGTTGGTCTGCTTTTCTCTGACAAAACACAGCCAGTTGTCTTAACATGTCTTCTTCTGATCCAAGACTTATGCGAGTGCCTTTTGCATGACCAATTATTGCATCACCTGCTCTTGACCTGATGTTAGCATGGAGCCACATACTAGAAGACCATTCTCCTGGTCTTCTAACAGGCGTTTTGCTCCACTGTGCCTGAGCATTGAACCAAATATGCCTTATAAGGCTCAACACGTCCACTTCAGTGTTGGGCTATCAGACACCATCACTTATGGGAAGTTGTACTGTACAGATGTGGTTCAACATGACAGTTTGGAGCTGTATTGGTTAAACAAAAATATCATGCTTACCCTCAGGGGGTTTGCAGGTACATCAGACATTCAGAAGGACAGCCCCTTGCAGACTGGACTTTGCCAGCAGCCCATCTCTCAGCTAAAATCATTTTACACAGCTGAAAAGCACTGTGCATGCCAAAGATGAATGAGAAAATAGATCTTTAAGTAAAAATGTCATGATAAAAATGCCGCATTGTGTGTAAAAGACACAATGAAACCAGTGTTAAGAGCCTGCCTTGTGAGATTAGTAGTTGTTTTTCCCCCGAACACAATGCTGGGATGGTGAGAATTTTTCACGAATGCCCTTGTTAAGCTCTCCAAATGGGAATGATTGATTTTACAGAGTTCATGTGCATGCGTCTCCAATTGCCAGCAAAGCCTATTTGCCCTGCTCATGACAAAAATACAGTTTAATGAGGGATTCCACACCCAAGGGAGACAAGCAAAAGAAATGTCTATTTTAGATTTTTATTGAAAAAAGTGTGTGTTATTTGACTAATGCCAGCAGGAGCACATGCTTTGACAATGTGAAATTTGTAGAATTTTTTAATACAAGATTACCACCTGCTTTTTGCGTGGGCCAAACTTATTGTTACACAAAGAAGGGTATTCCGTATATTTTTTCTTCTTGAATTTCAAACTAATGTTTTAAAATCAATAATGTACCAAATCTCAGAGCTGTAGCCATGTTAGTCTGTAACTTTAAAAACAATTAGTAGTCCTGTGGCACCTTAGAGGCTAACAAAAATATTTATGGTATTATGAGTTTTTTGTGGGCAAACCCCACTTCATCAGATGAGCTGGAGAGGAATAACAGGAACCTAGAAATTTATAACAGAAAAAGAAAGGAGAAAAAAAAAAGATACCTGTCAATTGTAGGACCAGTGTCATTTTTAACTTGGCACTTTCAGCCCTTGTGGGCACAACTGAGATTTCTTTTAAATTATTCAGTTTTGATGAATGAATATAATGAAATGAGATAATATGGGTTAGTTCCTCAGCTGGGGGAAATTGCCATTGATCCTACTTCTCAATCCTAATACATGCCAGTGTATGAAAGCAGCAATCAAATATCTGATGGATGTCTGCCCTGCACAATCTATAGAATATAATGCTTTTAACTAGAATACCAATTGTAAAGAATGTTTAATTATGGAAACCACTTTTGAAAAAGAAAGCTGAAAGAACACATTTTATCACATGCAAGCATGACAATCCCCATGTGGGTCAAGAGCAGGATTTAAACCCCAAGCCTTTGTAGTCTCAGCAGAAACTATGATCATCTGAGTTAAAGGAATAACAGCTCATTTATCCATGGATCAGCCACTAGATGCGACTTGGTACATGTTTTGCACAACTATTTGCTGTGGTACAATAAAATACCAGAGATCAGGAATCCCTGGAGTGTGGCATAGCGATTAGAGGAGGGGTGGGCAAAGTTTTTGGCCTAAGGACCACGTCTAGGTATGGAAATTGTATAGAGAGCCATGAATGCTCATGAAATTAGGGTTAGGGGAGGAGGAGGGCATGAGGGCTCTGGGGAGGGGCTAGAAATGAGAAGCTCAGGGTGAGGGAGGGTGCTCTGGGCTGAAACCGAGGGGTTCGGAGGGTGGGAGGAGGTTTTTGGCTGGAGCAGGGAATTGGGGTGCACAGGGTGAGTGAGGGGTCCAGCTGGGGGTGCAGGCTCTGGGGTGAGGCTGGGGATGAGGGATTTGAGGTGTAGGGGGGTGCTCCAGGCTGGGGTGGAGGAGTTCAGAGGGTGCAAAGGGGATCAGGGCTGAGACAGGGACTCTGCATGTTGCCTTGCCTCTACATGGGCACTACTCCCATAGCTCCCATTGTCTGCGGTTCCTGGCCAATGGAAACTGCAAAGCTGGTGCTTGGGGTGCAGATAGCATGCAAGCCCCTTGGCCACACCAGCTTCTGGGAGCCATGCAGAACCACTGCACATGCAGAGCCCCCACCCTCCACCCCTGTGCCTGGCTAAAGCACCAGAACAGGGCAAGCTCCCAACCCTGCACCCCACTGGGAAACTGAGGGCTGATTAAAAGATCTGATGGGCCGGATGCGGCCCGCAGGCTGTAGTTTGTCCATATTTGGCTTAGAGAGATGGTAAGCAAAGCCCATACAAAGGCAAAGTGGATGAAATGGGTCTGCCACATTAGAAACCTGGAGTCAATTCCCACATCTATCTGAATTGACTTTAGAGAAATGCACATTACATTATTTATGCAGCATGAAGTTGATACAGGCATTGGGATAAGAGGCCTTGATCAGTAATAAGAGCTGAGAGGCACACACAGAAATATAAACACTAGAGATGAGATTGGAGCTCAAGATCTGTTGGCTAACAGCTCCAGAAAGCTTGAAGGTACTTGAAGAGGTACTTGAAGAGGACTCTCTTTGGCTGTGTTTGCATTGCCTTTGCAGTGTAGCAGGCCAGGTAGCATGATTTAGTCAAAATATGGGCCATCTTGCATAATCTGCCACACTTACAACTGTTATTGCTTTTAACGGGCTTATCCCAATGTATATCAGCTAACATTCTGGCATATAGATAATGCAGAGAGTTTCTTCAGCTTTCTTTGGTAACTTGATTTCTTTCAAAAAAGAAAAAAAGTAATGAATTTAGTCCTTATGACAAGAGACAGCTCAGTTCCTCCAGCAAGTGACATTTTCTGACTCATTGATTCTCAACCTGAGGTCCCTGTACTCCTGGGGATATACTGAAGTCTTCTAGGGTGTCCATCAGCTCATCTAGATATTTGCCTAAGTTTTACAACAGGCTACATCAAAAGCATTAGTTTTAATCAGTACAAAATAAAATGTCACAAAGACTATGACTTTTTTATACTGCCCTATATATTATATATACACCGATGTGTAACCACACTATTAATATTCCACTTGATTTATGTTATAATTTTATGGAAAACATGAGAAAAGAAGTCTCAGAGGGTTAGCCATGTTAGTCTGTAATTGAACATTTTTTAAAAACAACAAGTGGTCCTGCAACACCTTAGAGACTAACAAAAAACTGTAGAAAGGAAGCAATTTTTCAGTATTAGTGTGCTGTGACACTTTTGTATTTTTGTGTCTGATTTTTGTAAGCAAGTTGTTTTAAAGAGAAGTGGAAGTGAGGGGCATGCAAGACAAATTAAACTTCTGAAAGGGGTACAGTAGTCTGGAAAGATTGAGAGCCATTGAGCGATCTCATTTTTTAATTCCTCCTACTTTTCATTGTATTTGTTCTTTGTTTGTGTCACTCAGTCACATGACAAGCCATCATATTACTTGGTTACTGACTAGTTCCATGTGGACAACTACATCATCCTGGCCCTTATTTGCAACGTAAACAGGATAGCCAAGGGGTTTGCAGGGCACAAGCACTGAATTACCTTAATACCCCATGCATAGTGGAAATGGTTCATCCACAGTGGGATGAATGGGATATGGGTGGAGCTGTATTGGGAAGCTTGCAGGAAGGAAGTCTTCCCAGTGAGCCACACCACATTAATACTTCTTGGTTCCCAGGTGGCCAATCTAAACAAGGAGGCCAACGGTGGAATAGGCCCAGAGACTGTGCTACCTTCTTCCCCTCAACTTTGTGTGGTTCATACAGAATAGGAATAAAATAGTATTGGTGGAGCAGTCTGGGGGAGTTTTGCTGGCCTGGGACCAACTCACCAGGCCATTTGTTAGAGCCAGGGTTGAGGGAGATAGAGAGAATAGTCAGAAGTAAAGAAAAGGAGGGCCAGAAATGCCTCTGCCAGTATTGTAGCTAAATGGAGCCCTCAGAGCCATACAGAGCATGCAGCACAGAATGCTCAGCGTGATGCTGTAGCAGCCAGGGGCCCTGGACCCATTTGAATTGCCAGGCCCCAGTCAATGGGCCTTTATGTCTGTCCATGTGGAACTGCCCTGAGACCAGTTAAAACATTGACAAACACAGCATTAAATTACAGGCAAGACTTCTTCGTGCGCTACACTTTTCATGCTTTAAAATGGAGGAAACTGAAAGTTAATGTTTTCATATCTACACCATTAATCGCTTTATGGGCACATGCCTTTTCAATAAGGATTCCAGGGAGTGAAGTAATGTTTTCATCATATTTATCCACATAAAATGCATATTATTATTCCTCAAAGGACTATTCCTAAATTGTTCTTCTTAAACTTAACTACGACTGTGACCACTGTTGTATCCAATTCTAGCGTCCACAATTCAAGAGAAGTTGAAAAATTGGAGCGGGTTCAGAGAAGAGCCATGAGAATGATGAAAGGATTCAGAAACATGCTTTCTCGTGATAGACAAAAGGAGATTATCTATTTATTTTAACAAAGTGAAAGTTACAGGATGGTTTGATTGGTCTATAAGAACCTACATGGGACATAAGTATTTGATAATGGGCTCTTTAGGCTAGCAGGGAAAGATATAACACAATCCAATATAAGGAAGTTGAAACTGGACAAATTCAGAGTGGAAATTATGAGCCAGGGTGACTGACTCTCCATCACTGGCAATTTTAAATTCAGGATTCAGTGCTTTTCTAGAAGGTATTTTGGAGAAGTTCTATGCTATGTGTTAAACAGGAGGCCAGACTAGATAAGCACAATGCTCCCCCTCTGGCCTTGGAATCTATTAATCTAATTATTAAAAGGCAAAACAAATTTAGTCGCAATGTAGCAGGTTTTCCAAAGTCTTAAGCCATTTGTTTCTATAATACATTATTTTTGTCTGTTATCTGTGGCCCTAGTTAAGGCTATGAAGGATAATTTTAGAAATGTTACACATTTTTTACAGTGGATAACTGGGATTATGTAATATTATTTAATGCTTTGGGATCTTTATTGAGAAGAGATGGGCCAGTTTTGGTTTTCAAATGATTGAACATGTAGAGAAACTGGAAGTTACGTTATTAGACATTTCCACTCTTCTTATGATAGATCCTGAGCCTGTGATGTGCTGTGCAAATTGCAGGGCTGAGCCATAGATGGTATTAAGTAATTCATAACCTCAAATCTCCTTTGAGAACTCCACAATGTATTTAGGTGTACTGATGTGCCTTGCTTGTATACTTTCATATGTATCAGTGGTGACATCTAGTGGTCAGCTTTTGACCAGGGTCAGTGTCATATTGTCATGATTTCTGTCCAGGGGAGATTCTAGAATAGTAGTGGATTGTTTATACCATAGTTAGTGGCCCCTGCAGGACAGCATGTAATGAACAATATTTGTTTGAATTTCAGTCTCTCAGGGTACGTCTACAATAGGCCCCTAGTTCAAACTAGGGAGGCTAATGAGGGCGACCGAAATTGCAAATGAAGCACGGGATTTAAATATCCCGCGCTTCATTAGCATGTTCCTGGGCAGTCGCCTTTTTGGAAACTGACTAGCCCGGGATAACTGCCCGCGTCTACACGCAGCAGTGAAACGGGAGTTCGAAGTAAAGCCCTAACTCGAATTAAACCTCATTCCAGGAGGAATAACAGCTAATTCGAGTTAGGGCTTTACTTTGAACTCCCGTTTCACTGCCGTGTGTAGATGCAGGCAGTTATTCCGGGCTAGTCAATTTCCAAAATGGCGACCTCCCGGGAACATGCTAATGAAGCGCGGGATATTTAAATCCCACACTTCATTTGCAATTTCAGTTGCCCTCATTAGCCTCCCTAGTTCGAACTAGGGGGCTAGTGTAGACATACCCTCAATGAATACAAATGCAGCCCGTCTGCCAATGTCACTTTCCATTTTCATAAGTCTGTATAACCAACGAGCCAGACTACATAGGAGTGTGCAAATAACCAATTTTTGGCATTCACATAAAAGGTGTGTTTTTTAGAACTACATTGAGAAGCCCTTACTGTAATGCTCAGTGTGGACTGAGCACTAGAGAGTGACTTCCTATCTTTCTGATGCAGATTCTTGGCCAAGTTTTGCACTGGTCAGTAGGATCATGTAAAGGTGGCTTTAAGCCATTGGGTGCACCCCTGACTTGACCTCGTACTAGGCTGGTCCGTCCATGTAAGTTAGGGCAGTTGTTGTTAGGCTGCTTTACATCATACCAGCTGCTAATGGCCTGAAAAGTCAATCACTGACTGACAGAGTGTAGAGAAACTTCTGCCATACCCCTTTCTCCCTGGACATGTCACCTACCCTGGATGCAGGGAAAAGAATGATCCTGGTGCTATTATACTACCTTTATGATACCACAGGATTCCACTAGGATTGTCTGCACTAAAGACGACTGGACGCTGAAATCTTGTGTGCTGCAGGAAGTTGTAGTGGTGATTCTTCCCTGCAACTTGGCATGGATCCATTATCCTAGGAGGATGCCAGGACATTCTTGGGGCTGCAGAGATTCAACTGAGAGTTACAGCAGAGATCCTGACCACTCATGGCACTAAGAGATCCCCCTGTACTTACCCATAAGAGTAGAGGTTTCACTCATGGCACTGGACAGATTACATCCTGCCAATCAACCTGAATTCCTCCTTCCAGCTAACGCTGGTCATGGTATTCATCTCTGCTTTTTCAACTGAACAAGTGCTGTGAAAAGCTGCTGTGTTTTACTGCAGAGGTGAATCAAGCGGTCCATATGCATAGGTTGTTTATGTAAAAGTTCTTTCGCGCATGTCTTGTGCTTGCAAAGCACCATGTTTATCTGGAATTCTATACAAATCATATATAAAGAAACTTGAAATGAAAGACGCTAGCACATGTCAGCTGATCGTATAAATGCAACAGAAAAATATAACAGCTTTGAAATGCAGTTTATTCTACAAACATTTAGCACAGCATCTTTAGTTAATTTCCACAATTGCACAGATTGCTGGAAGGAAAAGCAAAGGAAGGAAGGAAGCTCATTAGAAGGTCTATGAACACTCACAGCTGTTCTAAACTATTTACAGGTGAAGCATTAAAAATAGATGTTTCTCCAGCACTTCGTTTTTATGGCTTTTTCTCTGGGCATTTTATCTCCACACAGTCACACTCATCTACATGAACATATGTGTATGTGAGTCTCTTTCTCTTAGCGCAAACCAGTTCCACCTTCATCGTGTGGCTCTTCGTTTCCTGGCAGCACGTGCATTTGTGTTTCATTTTACTGTCATCAAAGGCATACCTGGGGGAACAAAACTAATAAATCAATCCTTTAGCTTATTGCTTTCCTGCTCTTCGTTACCCTTAGCTGTCTCTACAACTGTGAGTGGGGAAGGAAAGCTTTGGTGTTTCTTCTACTTGCAAACCACAGGCAGGCCTATCGACAGGGGTGGGCAGAGGGGGCAGTTGCACTGTGGACTGGAGATTCAGTTTTGAACTGCAGTAACAACAGTGGCAACTGGAGCCCTTTAAATTGCTGCTGGAGCACTGCACCACATGCTCTGGGCAGCACTAAGGGATGGGGAGAGGGGGAAGAGAGGATATGCCATGCTCCAAGCAGTGCTGAGGGCTGCCCGGGGGCTGGGTGATGCATTCCTGGGTGCTGAGGAATGGCTGCCTTTGGCCCCAGACCTTCCACTCTTGGCCCCTCCTCTTCTGGGAGTGCAGAGTCAGCACCCCCCTCCACACTTTGCTCAGAGGCCTGTGGAGGCTGTCGGCTCCACTGACCACAGGGGGAAAACAATATCAGTAACAACCTATTTCCTGGACATTTAGGGAATGTCTACACAGCAGGGCTAAAGCTGAAATAAGCTACGCAACTTGAGCTATGTCAATTGCGTAGCTTAAGTTGAAATAGCTTATTTCAGTTTTTGGCGCTGTCTACACAGCAGGAAGTCTGAGAAAGAGCACTCTTCCTGACTTCCCTTACTCCTCATTAAATGAGGGTTACAGGAGTTGGAGTAAGAAGTCCTCCATCTCAACATGATGTTGAAATAACTGCTTGCAGTGTGGATACGGACCATGTTATTTCAAAATAACTCCAGTTATTCCAAAATAACACTGTGTAGATGTACCCTGAGAGTCCTGGAAGGCCTGATCCAAAGACCTCTGAAATCAATGAGGTAAGTGGGAGTTTTTCCCTGCACTGAAATGAGCCATGTATCAGACCCATTATGACCATTCAGAAAGGAAGAACCACCCTGATGCAGAACCCAAACTGCTTTTAAAAAACGAACACATTTTAAAATGCGTAAGTTAAAATGTGTTAATTAACGTGATAAACATGGACAATTTCCTGAGCCTACACGTGGCAATCTTACTTAAGAGTTAAGCAAGACACCTAGTTCTGCTGTTCTGCTCATCACATGGAGGAGCAAGAGAAAGGGTTAATGTGGCTAGTGCCTCTTCTCCTGCAGTGGCCAAGAACACGTGAGGACAAGACATCACATAAGCATGGAGAAGCACTTTTTTAACTTACACAGAGTATGTACTGCAGGACCCTTCACATGAAGGCACTAGGACTGGAGTTGCTGATTTGCAGTTCTTGTGAGTGATGAAATCTTTTTTTAGCTTCAGTTTGCAGACATGTGACAATGGGATACCTAGGAGGGAAGGATCCTATTAGCCTTACTCATATGAGTGTTAAAACACTGAGACACACCTGCTAAGCAAGCAAGTTCTGTCTCTGTCTCATTAAGAACAGGAGGAGTCCAAATACTCAAGGAGAGTTTAAAGGCAAAGCACTTAGTTAAATATTTTGCTGATTAAAGATGGTCTCAAACATGGGCTTAAAAGCACGTGCTTAACTGCTTTGCTGAATCAGGGCTTACTGCAGACACAGCTGGATATTTTTTATATAGTCTACATTTCTGTAATGACATTTGTTAGCTAATTATCACTTTTATAGTCTCACAGCAGCCAGCACAGTTTAGTCAAGGTCCTAACAGAATACTGCTTTTTATGCAGTTCCTAGATGCTAGAATCCAGAACACAGTCTCTACCAGGTTACATCATTTTTTCATCAGGAATTTAGTTTAATCTACAAATATCTCACTTCTTTATAAAACCAAGAAAAAGGGAGCATGACATTTTTCCCAGTGGCGCCACCGGAAGAGATAGGCTGGTTTTGAGCCTTGTAAAATGAAGAACTGAGAACCTTTGAGAAGTGCTCACTGCTCTCAAATCCCACTGATGTTGGTGGGAGTTGAGGGCATTTACTACTTTGCAAGGTCAGGGCTGTAATGAATGGAGAGCCCGGATATGTTTGATTAATGGATCACTGGCTTGACCATACTTACATGTCTTACAGCAGCCATCTGAAGTTGTCGCAACAGTTCCCTATATTGAAAGCAAACAGAACCAAAATCACTCAGCTTCTAACCTTAGATGTGCATGTTGCAGAAATGAACAGCCGCAATAAGAGATTTCTAATTATGAGACACAGTGCCCAATCAATCCATTGGCCTACTGCCACAAAGCTGCTGGCACCACTCCATTACAAAGTTTTCAGACACATATGACAAGAAAAGGGGTGAATTTTCCCATAAAACCTAGCATTTTCCTTACAGCCCCTTTAAGCTGGTTAGCAAGACATCTATAACCTAAGGTAACTCACAGTGAAGACAAAAGCTAAATGTCTATCAACTCAAGTGGCAGCAGGCTTTGGTTCCTATCTGTTCTGTTGTATTAATTTAGATGGTATATGTGGGCAAAAGGTGCTAATGTAACTCAATCCAATATTAAATAATGTTAAACAAACTCTGGGGCATGGTATAGAGAGAGCTCAGTCTGCTTAGCACCATGGTAAACACAGCATTAAAAACCCATTTAACTTTTTATTAAAGATACAGGAAAGAAGGGAAAACAAATAAAACATTTGAAATGTTGTTGTTAACATCCAGTCCTAGAAGAAAAGCCCCCATGTTTGACAGTCTCTCTTAGCCCAGGTCTGCACTAGGCCTTTATTTCAAAATAATCCCCCTTAGGTCGAATTAATAAATGGAGCATCCACACGACCAAGCCTGTTATTTCTAAATCTGTACTCCTGGTTTCCTGAAGGAACAACAGCTACTTTTGAAATAGTTATTTTGAAATAGCGGTAGTGCAAACACTCCGAGGCCACTATTTTGAAATAATTACACCCCAGAATAATTCAAATTAATTATTTGCTTTCTGGGGCTCTAAGTCCCAAGTAGCACACCCACATTAACGGAGCTTGCCTTGGACTATTTTCAAGACTTCCCCGTAAGGAGGGCATGCTATTTTTATTTTGTTATTTCGGGAGTTAAGTCGATTTTAGTTATTTTAAAATAGTTTTGTGGTGTAGCCATGCCCTTAGATGCTATCAAAGATGGCAATAACTGTCATCCCAGGTGGTGTTTGGGGTTCAGCTGGAGACGGCAAGAGTGGTGGCGTCTTCTCAGTCACTCTCTCTCTGGCCTAGCCTGGTCAGGACACCTCGGAGGATCAGTATGATGAAGGATCAGGGTCCCAGGAAACAGTGACAGCCCTCATGGTGAAGCTCACAGCAGTAGCCTTTTATAATAAGTGTAAAGGGGCCAAGAAAATTGTTGACTTTGATTAAGGGGCAGCCAGCCTAAGAAGGTTGCAAATCACTCTAGCAGAACATTCATAGCAGCAAAGAGAGGACCTCAGAACAGTGGAAAAATGAATTAAGAGGATTCCAGTTATAAAACACTCACTGGGACACAGTTTGATGGATCAAATTCTGGGCAGGATATTACTGTGCTAATCAAGACAAACTGGCCTGATGATTGAGTGCAATTATGCAGAGTACAGTTATCTCCCAGAACTTTGTAGGTCTTCCCAACCTGAAAAAATTCAGAAAAAATAGTTAACCCGAGACAACACATGATCTAGCATAGGGGTGGGATTATTCTTCTGGCTTGAACAGTATTAGCAATTCTAAAAGTCTCATCTAGTGCTCTTTGGCTGCTTTGACAATTTCGTCTGTCATTGTTACCTAGGTTGAAATAATCAAAAGTTCACAACAGCAGGGATATTAAGAGACATTGCAAGGTCCAGCATTATGCACTGACATGTGTGGTGTTACTATTTATAGAAGATAAGCAAGGAGGAAAATACTTTTGTTTCTCTAAAGTTTCTCCCATTTTTTTTCAGCAGGTAGAGGGTAGGAAAAACCAAAAGAAAGTTAAAAAGGAAGCCAGCCTTTATAACAGAGATCAAAAGATTAACAACAAAACAAAACATAACTATCTTTGGACAATATTAACTTTCTGAAGTTGGTGAAAGAAGAGTACAGTATCAGTGACCAGGGGAAAAAAAAATTAGAAACAGGAGATGCTAAGTATGGGAGCCAAAAACAGCAGCCATTAATTACTGTGTTAGACTGCTTCACACATTCTTCAGGGTTTTCACCTGTTCTAAACAGCTGCGCTTTACAATGCAGCAGAGAGAAAGTTAAGTTAGATTTTTTAAGTTAGAGCGCGAGTATAAGGATACATCTAGACTGGCGGGTTCAGGGAAAGCGTTTGCTCTTCCGCTTTTTTTTGCGGAAGAGCAAACACGCTCTTTTGGGGAGCCCTGTATACCTCGTTCTATGAGGAATAAGGGCTCCTCCGAAAAAGGAGGCTTTTCTGCCATTTGGCTCCGTCTAGATGGGGCCAAATGGTGGAAAAGCCTCTTCTGGCAAAGCAATCAGAAAAAGCTTTTTCTGATAAAAGTGTGTAGTCTACAGACCTAGCCTAAGACTCAGGCTTTGTATGGCCTTGGTCAGTCAGGTCTGTCAGTGTGCGTTCCAGCTGCCCATCTGTAAAATGGGAACAACACTTTCTTACTCTCAGGGGTGCTGCACAGATAACTCAGTAATGATTGATCTGCTCAAATATAGTGAGGAGGGGGCTATAAATACCTAGGTAGATTCACATCAGAACTATTGTATTTCATTAACATGCTAATGTTGAAACACAGAGTGGGACACAGTGTTTTAAGCAGAACACTCCATTGAAGTTGATAGGAAGCTGGATTTCTAAAATGACAGTCCAGTTAGTGTCAGGCTGCAATTCCTTGCGGGGCAGGAGAACACACACCTCCACGGTCACAATGCCAGATGGGAACTTGGCCACACAGGCCATCTGCACACACTGACCACAGCACTTGCCTTCTTCTCTGATGTAACGGAAACCCTGGAGGGGGCACAAATGCACCATCATTATTAGCCACATCCACTGCAGCTTGCTTGCCTCTGAAGAGCATTCAGACAAAATCCACATTGCCCTTCTTAGTGCAATGAGGGGGAAACTCAGGAGCCCTTGATTATACGTCAGGGGTTGTAGAAGGAGTTTTGAACCCCATTGCTTGATGGAGTCTAGGTCTTTCAACCTGTTGCTTAGACCCATTCACTCCTCATATCATCTTTTAATACTTTCCAAAGTAGCAAATGCTCTGTCAGTGTCATTATCCAGATAATCTGCTTTTCCCTGTCCTTATCTGAGCTGAAATTCAAATCAAGCCAAAATGATTAACTAATCACATGTCACTTGCAAGATCCAAAGAGAGCCCTTTGTCTGGTACATTTTTCATAGGTATGGTCACCATTTTTAATTTGGTGAGAGGACGGATGGTAAGGTGTATTTACAACTATTTTCACGTCTTCCTCCCATGTGGACTTCAGCCCTAGATGAGAAGTATATGTGGCTCCACCGGGACCATCTAGTGAGGAGCTAGGATGTTGCAGTATGCTTAGCTTTATGTGAGCAGGGGTGAAGAAGATGACCAAGCTTTCCTCTACTTGCATTCAAGTTATATATTTAAGATTTTAAATACAAAGAACTAGATTCAGCAAAGAGATACAAGCTACACCTCCCAGTACCAGGAGAACCTCATCCACTGAAGAAGCAAATCATCCTTGTGGGTGGTTGCTGGAGTACGCACCACTGCCCTCCATGTTGGTTTTCCTAGGGTATGTCTACACTTGCACCCTCTTTCAAAAGAGGGATGCAAATGAAGAGATTCGAAATTGCAAATGAAGCTGGGATTTAAATATCCCACGTTTCATTTGCATATTCGCGTTATGGCGCTATTTCGAAATAGTGCTATTTCGAAATAACAGACGCTGTTAAGACATGGTTATTTAGAGAGAAAACCCTTCTCTCGAAATAACTGGTAAACTTCATTGCATGAGGAATAAGGGTTATTTCGAGAGGAGGGTTTTCTCTCAAAATAACCGCGTCTTAACAGCGTCTGTTATTTCGAAATAGCACCATAACACGAATATGCAAATGAAGCACAGGATATTTAAATCCCGGCTTCATTTGCAATTTCAAATCTCTTAATTTGTATCCCTCTCTCAAAAGAGGATGCAAGTGTAGACATACCGCTAGAGAGGTTTAAAATGTAGCAGTGCATCATAAGAACTCCATTAGCAAGAGCTGCCTCTGAAATCCATGGAATCAGAAAATTCAACCATCATGGAACTAGCCCTTCGTCAAGAGCCAGCATTATCCATTTTTGAGGAAATTTGACATCTTTTAAATACATCCCCTGTGCTGTTAAGTAGAACTGAAAAACCTTTTGTGCGACTGAAACAAACTTTCCTACCAGAACTCACTAGTAGTGGATCTGACAAAAGTCTTAACATATAATACATATATTCCCTAAAAACAGCAAATTTATTTACTTTTAGACAATTTAGTTTAATCAGAACCACTGTATCTGAGCAAAAACAGAATAATTTTTATAACATTTTTACCATATAGAAGTAGTAGACATTACCAAGTCAACCACACAAATAGCACCTTACAGTGACTTTATTTCCCCCATTAATAAACTTATGGATGAAGCTGTCATTTTCAAGAAAACATTTTTCCCATCATCCCTGTCTAGTGCAGGTCCCTTGAATTTGCTAGAGACAAACAGTAACAGCTCTAAAGAAGTCATTACATAGCTAGCAGCTTGCTGCATCTTCCTCTCCTTAAGCAGGTTAAGGACCTGTTATATTCTAAAACTTTGATTACTGAGTGGCACATCCCTCACCAATCATTGACCTTCCCCTGAACACAAACTTCATTTTAGTTTAGCAGAGAGAACTACAGAGCAGAAGTGACTAACCAAAGTGACTTACCTGCTGGCAATCAGTTGAGCATTTTACTGGAGTGCACTGAATTTGATTAGTTTGTGTAGCAGGGCCCTGCTTTTCAGTGCACAAGCAATCTTCACACGAGTTTTTAGGCACCACAGCCCCCGGCTTAAAGTAAGGAGGAGTTGGGAGAGGAGAGGGAGAGACTTCATGAGCCTCTAAAACACACACAAATCTTTTGTAAAATAGTAATGAAGTACTATATTTGGGTTTTATTATTGACACATTTTTGGCACGAACACCTTTCATTCTCTAATTAACATACTATCAAAATTATAAGATTAACACTCTTCTACAATAACATTCCAATGGAATGTAATATGCTAAATGTAGTTACTACTTCAACTTCTCATATCTTCCCTATTGCATTTTCTTCTATAGTTTGACCAATTAGCCACTCCTAAAGCTTCCAAAGATTTTTTATTCAGTTATTGCATTCAGCTACATTTCTAACATCTTGGTCCTGAAATATAAGTTAATGTCTTATTTATGATAGCAATCGTTGCCCAAGCAAACACTATCAGGTAATTTCTCCAGTAATGCATAATACTGAACTTTCCTGTAGCCCTTTTCCATCAGTAGCTCTCAAAGCACTTTACAAGGATGATCCATATCATTATCCCCACAATGATGATGATGGTTATTATTTACTAGAAGATTTACCTGGTGCTGCTCGGGTCCTTCAGGGCAGGGGATTTGGGAAAGGAGTGGGGTGCAGGAGTCAAGGCAGGGGGCTTGGAGGAGTGGGGAGGCTCAGAGAAGATAGTGGGGGTGCAGGAGTGAGGGCAGGAGGTGAGGGGGCTGAGGGCAGAGAGTGAGGTAGCAGGAGTGAGGTTAGGGAGTTGGGAGCCATGGAGCGGGGGGCTCTGGGCAACAGGTGAGGGCAGTAGGCAGTTTCTCCTTGGGGCCAGCTCTGGGCAGTGGGCAGCTGTCTGGGTGGCAATGTTGCTCCCTGGGGCTGGCCAGAGCAGCAGGGGCCACATTGCCAAGGGAGCAGCATTGCTCCCTGGGGCTGGCCTGGGGCCTACGGACTGCACTGCCCAGCTACCGGCATTGTTTTCTGGGGCTGCCCAGGGGCAGCAGGGGCTTCACTGCCCAGCCTGTGGCTACTCTGCAGCTGTTGGGGGTGGCCTTGCTTGCAGCCCCCCTGTGGTCATTCTGAAGCATAGCTGTCCCTGTGCTTGCTGGCCCACGGTGGTCATTCCGGAGTATAACTGTCCCTGCTGCCAGACCCCTTCCTTTCCATTTGATGAAAAACAATCCCATTCCATGCACAGCCCATTGTCCTGGCACACCCAAACCCTGACCTTGTTTTAAGTTATGATAAGAGAAAGCTGCACACCAAATTTGGTGATCTTGGCTCTTACTGTATAGGAGGAGTTCTTGAACAAATGGACTCACAGATGGACAGACAGACACACTGACTCTCTCACATTTATAGTAAACTATATTTATTATGGTAGCACTGTGGAACCCCAATCACAGACCAGAGATCTATTGTGCTACATGCTGTACAAACACTTGAACAAAGGAAACTGAAGCATTGAACTGTGAAGTGACTTGGCCAACATTACCCAACAGGGCAGTAAAAGATCCAGGACTGGAACCCAGGCCTGGTCCACTACTCACTGGGACACAAGAAGAAACATGGGCTTTATCTTCCTTGAAATGAAATGAAATCTTTAAATGAACTGTGATAGCTATAGGGGTATGTCTACACATCAAAGCTATTTCGGGAGGGATCCCGAAATAGCTCCCCCACATCTTCACAAGCCACCCACTATTTCAAAATATTTTTTGAAATAATGGGCATGCTATTTCAGCATTCTGGTTACCCTCATTCCACGAGGGTTAAGGGATGTCTCGAAATGGCACTTTATTTTGAAATTTGGTGCTGTGTAGACAGCACCAAATTTTGAAATAGGCTATTTCAAAATAAACTTGAATTTAAAGTGCAGTGTAGACCTAGCCGAGGTGAATAATAGTCCTGCCATGCCAGTACATTGAAAGAAGTGGCAAGTCCTACCTTATATTCAACTCCTCCAGAAACACACACACTTTTTGGTACTATAAGAAATATGGAACAAAAAGATGCTCTAAGAATGATGTGGTCAACATGTATTAGTTTCACATTTCTCATTTGTCTGTTATACAAATTGTAGAATACAATTACACAAATACCCAACATAACAAGTACAGAGTGGCTCAGCTGTGTTGTTAATTTCCATTCCCGTGCCCATGTTTAGTTCATCAGGGGCAAATTTCATCTACCAAAATTTCCCATCTAGCAAACACTGTTATTCTACCTTTGTCTCTAAACACACTTGAAATTAGCAGAGATTTGCTTTGTTTATGACAGCATTGTTAGCATTGACCAAAGACCAAATGGGAATTTGGGGTCACATTTATACTATTGTAGTTGTGTATTACAGTTCTGTGACTGAAACCTAGCAGATGGAGTACATTTGGGGACTAAACTCATAGATGAAGTCCCCATCCGAATAACAAAAGACAACATACAATCACGAAACTATACTTACTACAGGAAAAAACAGGGCAACAGCCATCCTCAGAAATAGCTACCACTGGCTGGAAGCCTAAATCACATTGTCTTGGGATGAGAGAACAGGACTTTACATCGCATTCTATAAAGAGAAGATACAGATTAATTGAGTCATGGGATGTATCAGCCCTGCACTGCAGAATAAGGGATTAATCCCGTGTTGTGAGCAGAGGACATCATGCCCCTCACCACACCTGGGCATGCTCCAACTGGAGCTTCAGTATAAAAGGGAGCAGCCCCGCTCAGTCAGGGCTGACCATGGAAGAGGGAGGATGCACACTACAGGCTCCATCCTGGAGCCCCAGATCAGAGAGGTCAAGTATGCCAAGACCTTGGTGGATACCCAGATGCCTGAGAGAGAGGGAGTTACTGGAAGCTTCACGACCCAACCACCCCAGAGGCCCAGTTTCACTGACTTCTTTGGAGCTATCCCTCCAAGAATGAGGAACCTTGCTGTAGACAAGTCTATGCATTGATCTCTTACCACACACAGTCTCTGGGCAGCACGGATCTTCTGATTGTGGCCGTGTTTTAGGAACAAATCCTTCTTTATTGCAACTGACTGGCAGAGTGCTGGCACAAGAGTGGGGTGAACAAGAGATATTCAGTGTTGCCTCATTGCAGGTGCAGTGCTGACAATCGTGTTCCCATGTCTCTCCAGGCTGTGGAAATAAAAAAGTGGCAGTTCAATGAATGGAACCTAGAAATAATACATTAATGAGAAAGGATGTGTTACCAGCCAGAGTCTTTTATCCTCAGGTCTGGTGCTGGGCTGTTTGTTTGAAATCCTAGGGAAACTGAAAAAGATCTACATGATCTAACATGCTGTAGCCTCTTCCCTTTCTCTGAGGGTACGTCTACACTGCGGCACTATTTCAGGATACTGGAAGTATCCTGAAATAGCAACGCCACATCTTTAAACACTCCCGCTATTTCCCAAAATAGCAGGTGCACTATTCTGGCATCCCTGCAATCCTTGTTCTATGAGGGTTAAGGGATTTCTCGGAATAGTGCCTTATTTTGAAAGGTGACACTGTCTACACAGTGCCAAATTTCAAAATAAGCTCTTTCAACCTAGATTCGGAATTGCATAGCTTATTCCGACAGAGGGATGATGTCTAGATGCTCCCTGAAGGTGTGTGCATGTTGGGAGGGACACCTGAAAGGGCTACCAGAAAACAGTGATTTTCACAAGATGCCAATTTTGCATCAATATCTCAGATGAATATTGGAGTTATGAAGCATGGTCAAAAGGCAGAAGGCCCATTGTTTTCTCTCCCTATTGTGGCAAGGTCCTCGCTCAGGCCCCTTTCCCTGGGACACCTTCTGGTCCACAAATCAGCTGGAGACTTTCTCTGGTGCAGTCACCTGTGCCTTTTATTGTCAGCTTCCCACCACCTTCTATTTACAAAGCTTTTTGGATTACAGCAAACTCAGCCAGCCTCTCCTTCTGCCTGGGGACGCACATTCAGCCACACCTTGGCTCCTAGCACCCACCCTCCTGACTCCTTTTACTTCCCCTCTGGCTGCCTTATATAGCCCTCTGGCTAATGAGGCCCACAGCTGCTTCTAATAGCCCTTCAGGCCTGGGCTTGTTCAGCTGGTTCTAATTGACCTTTTCAGCCAGGCTGTAGTGGTAGAGCTCTGGCTTAGCCAGCAGTCTGTCATACTATCTCTACTGCACATTGGTACTGAGTTCAGCATTAAAAGAGTGAAAAAATATTGCAATATTTCTTATAGGTGAAGGCAACTGGCTATTATATAAAGTTATTCAAAGAGCACTTCTCCATAGATTCTATTCCTTACCTGTTTCACTGATCCATCAGGTCCAATACAGCCTATGAAATAGAACAATTATAGAATTATGTAGGTCAGTTAAGGAACATAACAGCACTGGAGAGAGGGGCACAGACAGAGAAAGGAAGAAAGGCATATAGAGAAAGGCATACATCTGCATGGCTATGAAAAGGGGACTTGAATGAGCCATGGCTGAAAAGCACAAATCATCCATCCAACAGATCTTGAAGACTTTTTGTTTATGACTTTCTGACTCAAAGGATCCTCTTTCTGCCTAAGAAGAGAGGGGTTCATCCCCCTTCAGAACTTATCAGAATAATTTCTGAGGTGGTCAAAAAAGGCCAAATGCTACATTAGACACTTTCTTTACTTTTCCATAGGTCTAAGCCTACTGTTTGTACAGTGCACTCAGCCCTTAGAGTCTCTGGGTGTACAGACCAGGCTGGCGAATTGCATTATGAATCCTAAAGTGGTAGTTTTAAGCTAGTGTTTCATCTGTTCCGAGTTTATGTTTTCTTACCACACACAGAAACACAAATGTCATCAAGATTATTCAGGAGGATCTTTCCGTCAGGACAGTGGCAACCTTCAACAAGCGCTGGATCCTTATCTTGCAAGGGGATAGCATAATTGGTAGTTTTCCTGCATGCACATAGGGAAGAATGAATGACATAAGCTATTTTTAGCCTCCTTTTAGGTCTGATATAACACAGAATTTTGACTAGGAATTTGGCCAAGGGGAATTAGGCACACAAATCCCATTGGAATTCTGATTCCTTTCAGCTTTTCTTGAAATATCAGCCTTAGCCCTTAATGCTTGGTAAATTACCCACCTGCTGAAGCAAGTGCTTCTTTCTGTTCCCCCACATGGCTTGTAGACCTGGTCCTGAGAACATTTGGCTTCTGTGGAATATTTACAATATGTTGATTAGAGTGCCAGCTCTATCTAACAAGCTTGGATAAAAATTATAATGTATTAGATATAATATCCCACCCAGATGAAAACACAAAGGAGGGTGTTTCAACTGAGGGGTTCCGTGGTGTTTGCAATCATGTAGGTTAATTATTCTAGTAATCTGGAATAAATGGTTCTGACAAGAAGAGACAAAACAGGCAGAGGGAAAACAAATGACTTGAGTAATATTGCCATCTAGTGATGAAATTGCAGTTAATATTTTAACACGCTAAAGACCATTAATGACCCACTGAAATATAGCCAGGTTCTGATCTCCCCCCTCTTAAACCCTTGAAAAAGCATTATGACAGTGCCTAGACTAGAATGTTGCGAATGAAGCCATATTCTTCTCTGTTACAGTGGCCTAAGTTCAGAGTAACCCCACTTTAATCAGTGGGTTACTTTACATTTACATAACTATAACAAAGCAGAATCTGGCCTTCAGGCTCTTTTAATGCAGTGGATTGTCTAGCACTCTAGAGATGTCCTCTCACTGATTAGAGTGAGGAGGCAGATCTGACTGGCGTGAGTGCTGAATAGGGCCACTCAACATTTTTCTGTGGAAAATTTGACAGATTTTTTTTTTACCAAAAGGGAAAAAAATCACAGAAAGCAACTACTTTCCTCAAATGTAGAATCATAGAGCTGGAAGAGACCTCACGAGGTCATCAAGTCCACCCCCTGCCCAAGGCAGAACCAATCCCAACTAAATCAACCCAGCCAGGGCTTTGTCAAGCTGAGACTTAACAACCTCTAGGGATGGAGATTCCATTACCTTCCTAGGTAACCCATTTCAGTGCTTCACCACCCTTCTAGTGAAATAGTTTTTCCTAATATCCAACCTAGACCTCCCCCACTGTAACTTGAGATCATTGCTCCTTGTTCTGCCATCCGTCACTACTGTGAACAGCCTCTCTCCATCCTCTCTGGAACCTCCCTTAAGGAAGCTGAAGGCGGCTATCAAATCCTCCCTCACTCTTCTCTTCAGCAGACTAAACAAACCCAAATCCCTCAGTTTCTCCTCATAAGTCATGTGCTCCAGTCCCCTAATCATTTTGGTTGCCCTCCGCTGGACCCTCTCTAATGCATCCACATCCTTTCTACAGTGCGGGGCCCAGAACTGGGCACAGTACTCCAGATGTGGCCTCATATTTCATTTTGTTTGTCAGAAATCAAAATATCTGAAAATTTTTTTAAAAATCTGTGTTGGCAGTTTTCCGGTTTTTGCCAAAAAGTTTTAAATTGTCAAGGGTGGGGGGTGGGACAAACATTTTTAACCTACCCTAGTGTTGAACCATTCAGATGATACCACCGGGCCCACATTCTCCCCGCATTTACATTAGTTTTGCACTGGCATAATTCTGCTGGTTTCAATGGTTCTAAGCCCTGATTTGCTCCGGTGCATGTGAAAGAAGATGCAAGCCCTATGTATGTTTTAGAACGGGAATACATACATGTAAACAGAAAGAGGAATAGACTAAAACAGCTTCAACTCTAGCAAAGTCTTCCCCAACTCACCACACTGCCCATTAGTTTGGCTCCTCCAGTCCATACAGATCCCATGGAATCCACACAGGGCCACATAGATCTGAAGGCTTTGGCATTCCGTCTTTGGGCTGTGTTTCTTCATTGCTGAGCATCCATCCACTACACAAGCCTCATAGTAAGGTTGAGGTGGAACGGCATTGTGACAGCCTGTCAAATTCCTTATTGAAGAAGGACAAGAAACTTGTTCGACAGTGCATGTTGGCAATTTAATTGCAGGAGTTCTACTCAGAAACAAGCTCTCCACAAGAGAAACTGAAGCTGAAGACCCAACTTTAAATCATTCTAAGCTCAGGTGGCTAGTGTCCATACTGCGTTCACGCTGCAGTTATGCAAACTAGCTCAAGAAAAGGTGCCATGAGTCTCACCTCCCCTCACACTCCCAACAGCAGCATAAAGATACCCCACCAGTGAGCTATCAGATAATGGATTGAAATGTGGCATTAAGGCTCCTTTGCAGCCATAGTGCTGTTATTCTAAGTACAAATAGTTTCCCATGGGTGTGTTGTTTCATTCTGGTAATCTTATTTTTAATAACAACATTATTTAAAAAAATGAACAATTGGAACATTCTTGATAGCGCCCATTTTAATTCACAATTGTCTGGAAAATATTCAAGATACACAAAAACACTGGACTAAGTTTTCCAAATATGACTACTTATCAGTGGCGGCCCTTCCATAGGCGCGAACTAGGCGGTCGCCTAGGGCACCAAGTTAAACAGCCATTGAGGGGTTTGGAGGCAGGGGCGCCGATTGCACGCCGATCGCGTGTTTCGCCTAGGGTGCCAGTTGCCAGCAGCTCGTCTAGGGCCGCTCCTGCTATTTATCAGGGCTGGATTAAGACATGCTGAGGCCTAAGCTATGTCAAGTTTAAGAGGCCTAATAGCATAACCAAAAAAAAAAGAAATTTAGTAATTTTGTTTTTTATTTAGAGATTCCCTTATAATCCAAGACCCTAAACTGAAGCTTACTTAGCTTGTGCATAAATCCAGCACTGTTACTTATATTAGATGCAGACACCTTAAATCCCCTCCTCAGAAATCAGCTGTGGCATATCCAGTCTCTGCAAATCAGAGTCCCTAACCACTAGCCACTGTTTAAAATGTTGGCCCTTGATATCTACTAAATTCACCATTATTTAATTTGCTTTAAAGACAGTTCACCAGTTGCCTTGCAAAGAACAGAGCTGCCTTCTTGCAGAACGGAGCATGGGCAAAACATACACAGGAGTGTGTCTTACCAGATGAGTTTACAAAGAGCACTGGGAACACAAGCTTCTACTTTGGATAATGAGGTTTCTGTCTGAGCTGGCCCTGGGTTACTTAATTCACAATGTCTGTTGGTAGGATCTGGCACTCTCCAGTCTAAAGCCATCTCCCTGAAGGAATCTGCAATCTCTCCATTTCTCTTCATAGCATCATCAGACTTTTGGTTGGTGCACGTACCTGACAGCAATATAAAGTCAAGTGGTGTAATAAATAACAAAGAGTGCTCCGATAAGAGAGGAAAGGGGTATCCACACAAAAAGAATAGGGAAAGTTTTAACTCCTGTTGGAAGGATGTTCATAGGAAGAAAGTGTCTGGAGGAGGAGGAGAAGGCCAAAATAGCTAGCTTGCCGTTTCCCTGTGACACATACACATAAAGTGCAAACTAATTAATTTTTCCAGATGGCTTAAGTGATTGAGACAGTTCTGTCAAACACAGGGCTGACCATCTGTCCTAAAATGGACTTCATGAATATTCTTGAACATATATGATTGAAAGGATGGAGTAAAAAGTGAAGGAACACACACACACACATACACACACACAATCCCTCTCAAACCTCTCCAGCCACCATCAAGTGGGAAAGGAGTAAATGGAGGTGATTTGAGACTCTAAATCCACTGAATAGGGAGAAATATGTTAAACTGTAATGTCAAATAATCTTATCCTTAACAGAACTTTGACACAAATAAGGGAGGAACAATTGGTACATCCATTAATTAAAACTGAATGTAACACTTACCACATTGCCCCAGGGTATTGTTATAAAAGGTGCCAAAAGGGAGTTTTATGTAGAACACAAGTCGTCCATAGGAAACATACAGTTCTAGTTCAGGTATTTCAACCACCACGTAGAGGCCAGAACTGGTTATCTTGATGCCGTTCTTGGAAACATTTGGCACAACCTTCTTATTGTTAAACAGAACCTAAAAGGGCAAGTCACAATTCCTCCATGAATGTTCTTATTATGTTGCTTAGTGTATACATTTTATGTTTCTGGGACGGATGGGGTAAATTCTGCTTTCAGAAAATTCTGTAATCCCTCCAAAGTTAGCCTATTAGGTATTTGTTGCCTTTCAAGCATTAATATCTGTGTTACTCACTTCAGGGGAAATATTAACAGCAAAAACCAAACAAACCCATGATGGTGATTTGCAACAAGTGTGATCAATTTTCAGCAGGCATTTTTCTGGATCAGTCACTGTTTTATTTCTGGTCATTTGCTTGCAATCAGAAATTAAACAGATAATATAAAAACACTAGCACAGTGATCTGGTATTGCCTGGATCTTTACAGAGGGCTCAGGGCAGAAGGCTGGGGGTGTGGAGGTGGAGCAGGAGGTCAGAGTAAGGGAGTGAGGAGGGGCTCAGAGCAGGAGACAGAGAGTGGGGAGTGTAGGAGTGAGAGCTGGGGTGGGAGGCGCTGGGAGGGGGGTGCAGGAGTCAGGGCAAGGGGTTGGGAGGTGTGGGGGGGGGGTTCAGAGCTGGGGGTTGTGGGGTGGGTTGATGGGTCAGGGCAGGGGTTGGAGGGCTCGTGGCGGTGGCAGCTCCCCAGGCTGTGCTGCTCTGCTGGAGGTAGTTCTCTGGGGTCACCAGGGGACATGTGAATTATAATAAATGGCTTATGTCAACAAGGGGCTCTTGCTTTCAGACAAGAGATTTAATCATGGGCCTGATCCAAAGCTGAAGTCCCACTGGAAAGAATATCACTGACATCCGGGTCTTTGTACCAAGCTTCATAACAGAAAGCCCAAATGGCATTATTTATTATTGAGGAACAAATACACATACCAGACACAAATATTCACTCCTATTTGGAGTAATATCAGGCTCTCGAAATAGGCTGGACAGTCAGCACTTCACACTGACACTCTGCAGTAAATCACAGAGCAGGTAAGGGCCTGCAGTGCAAACATCTCTGTGTTGCTATGCCAACAGGCCTTAGCCCTAACCTTGAGGGACCACCTCCAAGTAAAAGAATAATGTAGCTCTCAGCCCGTTTTAATTGGCTTTTCTGTTGAAACTCCCAATCTGCTGCCAAAATATCCCTACTGTAAGAAATTGGGCAACCCCACCAAAGCTTTAATGGGACGAATTTGTATTTTGCAGTAGGAGAATCCGAACCTACAAAGCTAGTTAGGACCAATGGTGGTAATTGTTTTTGTGATGTAAATGCTTATCACTGGGACCTTGATGGAGAATACCAAACAAGTTTGACAGGACCAGTGAGCAGCCAGAGAGTAACAAATAATCAGAGGGGAACAAATTTCAGTGAATTTTCCACACACATCCCATTTTACAGCCCTTCTCTACAGTTGACATTTTATAATCTGGAATTTTCACTGAAGTTTTTCACAAACTAAAAAGAACAAATGTTCCACAGAACTATTTGTGAATTCTCCCATTATCCCTTCTCCCATGCAATTTTGTTCATCTGTATCCTTGATCTTGATTAGGTTTAGCAGGCAGTAGCATAATAATAATAATTAATAATACACAAATGGATACTATAAAATACATTACCAAGTTCGTTTCTTTCCTATGTTCTACTGCTTGTGTAAGAATAACCATGGAGTTCTTATAAAAAATGACAAGGGACTTTGAGCAAATTGCTCCATCAGAAGTACCACAGTAGTAGTTGTCCATGTGAATCCAGAAGCTCTGAGACTCAGGCTGGATTGGCTTCACCAGGAGATAGGTGCAATTCCCCTGGAAATTATAATATGTTCCATCGAACGTCACATAATGTTCATTTCCCCACCCACTGCAAACACCTAGAAAGTAGAGAGAGGCTTAAAGTTTGGTTTACTTTGGGCTTTTTGAATGTATGCTTGGGTGTTCTGTCGGTGACATTTCAGCTCCATGGCATTTGTTAGAGTCACATCTTGTCACACAATGTTTCTTTGGCCAGTCTCATAGTATGACTTTTTCTTTGTGACTTTTCACCTCCACTGGTGTACTTATTTTAGTGCTCTGATTTCATAATTCTACCAGGTTCCCCATGCCATAACAAAGGAGAAGTGTCCCTAAGAGAGGGCCACAAGACAAGCTGTGTAATAAGATAAGATGTTTCAATTTCCTATGCATCCCTGATCTGATACAGACACTTTCTATCTGTAGCCTTGTCTTTCCATATTCACTCCCATATGGTCCTTCCAAATCACTTTTTTCTAGTCTCACTTCTCTACTGTGCCATATAACATACTGCTCTTCCCTTCTCACACCAACCTCACTCCCTTACCCCTTCCCTTTTAATCTCCATAGCCAAACAATCCAACACTGCATCTTGGAAAACTCTGCTAACCTACTGCCATTTCCCTGTCTGTATATCCCACACTTGTTATACACAGTCCTATCCTCTCTTCATCTCATCCTATTCTGGTACTTCTCTGCTTCCATAGGCTTTCCCATCTCACATACTTCCTGTATTTACTCCTTACAATTCCTTCCTAATATTAACTTTATACATCTACATAATAATAAAAATGACTGGTTTAAGTACTCAAATTAGTTTGCTGCTGCCCCAGTGATATATACATTTATGGATGGAGCAACTTCATTGAACCAGGGACAATGCAGAGCACAATCTGAGCATGTGGATGTACATCAGACGAGACACAATTCAAACACCATGTGCTATTACTTACACTGACACTCAAACACTTCACAGCAGCCCGTTTCATCATAGTGTTTTGTGAGCGGGAAACCATTGACGCAGAGGCTTAATTGTTGAGGAGGGCAATTCACACTTGACAGTTTAATATCATTTCCACCTCCCAAGCAAGTGGCAATTTGACAGTTTCCGAAATCCCACGATTCATTAAACTGTGGACATTTTAAAAGAAGGGGAGGAGGATATGTATAAGAAATTAGCATAATTGTCATTGTTTTGGTACATGTAAGGAACAGGTCACTCAATTAAGCAACTAGCATGCAGAAATGACTATTCATTTTTTCTTTACTATGAGGCTCTTAAAACACATTATATGTAATAATCAATGAAGACGTCGTAACTATTTATATGCTATACAATATTTTGTACACAACCCAGTACTGAGATCATGACTGCTGCTGACCAGTTTGAAAGAGTAATTTCCTAGCTTAGTTTACAGATCTTGCAGGCAGGGCACAAATATAATCCACATTTGCATTGTCCAAATCCCAGAGCAGGAGCCCCAGTGCCAGGTGTCCCCTCCCTTTCCTGGTGTGTTATTTTTGGTCGCTTACCTTTCTAGGAGGACTGAGATATGGACAGTCTCTCTCAGGAGTTACTTTGGGAGTAGATGTGTTTGTTGCACTTGTGGGAGTATTTTCGCAACGTCCACTGTGTGAAGCCAAATCACATTGGTAGCTGGGCTGCTCAGAACCTGTGCTCTGTCTTGGAGTGGTTGCACATTCTCCCTGGATTAATTCACTCTGGCATGAGGCATTACATATGGAGTAAAAACACTGACCCAGACCATCAGTTGTCTGAGATATGATACTCCCTGTGAGATCAGAAGGGTAATTACTAGAATCAGATTGCCCATGAGTTTGTCACACTTTTCCAGTAATGCTATCATGAACTATTGGTCTCCATGTGGCACAGTATCACTCTGAACAGGAAAATTCTTGTCTTCTCCCATATTGGCTACAAAACAAGCAGTAAATATTACTGGCTCAGGACAACTATTTACAGTGTATCTGATGGCCATAACCAGTTGTGATAGCCTACAGTTCTCTGAATCCACTGTAGCTGGCCTCATCCCAATGGCAGAGAATGGGAGAGCCTCTCATTCATTTAACATGCAACTCTTCTGCCCATAGTTCAGTACATTAGTCGGAGTTGTACGTCTATACCAAAAAGAAGCATTTAGCCGTAGGATAATGTTTGCTAGTTCTACTGCGTGCAGTGTTCACAAAACAAAGTCAAGGGGATGGATGGCTCCTGCAGGACACTGATAACAGAAATAGCACGGACTTTCATCAACCATCCTTGGGGAAAAGTTCATTGTAGATTTTGAGCCTTAAATTCTAAAGAGTTTGGATCCAGGGTTTGTAATATAATGAAGACTGGATCTGGCTGAATGCATCAGATCCAGGTGCATTGCCATGGAAAATAGAATAAGAATATCTGGCTATAGTATTTTGAGAATTACCAATTATAAGGATATTTTAGCCAGTTCAGAGATCTGACTGGTGGAAGAACAATGACTGTTTTATAATTAGAGAACTGACAACTCCGACAGGGGGAATGTGTATTTGCTCAAGAGCAGGTATTTTACAGAACAGCCAAACATTTCTACCCTTATAGAAAAGTGACACAGATGAAAGGAAGATTAAATTAGATTGCTACTTACCCTGCGATATCAGCTGTCCATTTACATTGCAGTAGCATGGGGATGCTCTTGTTGCTGCTGGTGTTGATGCTTCTATAATGTTCCGTAATCCTACAATAATTAAATGCGGGTGACATTCTAATACCGTATCATGGACTGGAAAGTGCTAAATTTAATTTCTTCCCCCATCATCTGTGCATTCTATATAACTGCAACAATTAGGAAAAACTGAAGGCTACAGAAAGAAGAAAAATCAAATTCACTGGTCTTCCATTCCCTAGATACCTCTTTTATCCTTAAACAAACCCTCTTTTCCATTTCCAGTCACCCAGGACCTCACCTGATCTCCGTGATTTTAGGAAATTGATTTCTGATTCTTCATCTGCACTTCCCTTAGGCACTATAAGGTTGGGCCCTGTTGGTTTGGAGACATGTAGGTTAGTTAGATGGTGCTTCACCAGCCTACTTCATTTTGCCTTTGCCTTCTCTCTTTTTAAAGCTTTTATTATTTCATTACATGTCCTCTTACTGCTATTTCTGTAGCGAAGAAGCTACTGAGCAGTTTGACAGATCTCCTATCATTTGTTCTCCTTTATTATTTGTTTGGCCTATCCCATATCATTTGTTCTTGTTAAGTAGAACATCTATACTTTCTTTTCCCTTGTTCAAATTTATATCTGTGCTCTTTGTTCAAGAAGCAGTATGTTGGGTAGTTTTGTTCACTGTTTTTGCTCTCTTCACTATATTGCTTTCTGATTTCTTTATTTTCCATCTACTTGTTTTTGTTTGATTCCCTGGTTTCAATCTGAGGTCTTTACAAAGCTTTTGGGGGAACACCATTTATCTTTCACTCCTTCTCCACCATGTTGTCTTTGTAACAGGAGGTTTTGTCTTAAATATGGGGTCTTCCAGAAACAAACAACTGGATAAAGGTGCATTTATTCGCAGTGATGATCCATGCAAATTGGCTGACATCTGGTTGCAGGGCAAGGATAGTGCTGTGAACAATGGGATGGGGGGCAGAAGAAAAGGTTTAGGAGAAAAGGTTGGCATTAGAGTGATATGACATTGATGCTGTTGTGAGCTAATAGGGTGCAAATTAGAATAGCCCCTGATGCTGCTGTAAAAGATATACTGGGGATCTGCAAAAGTGACATAAAACCATATTTGCTCCCAAATGTCTGGTCCTTCAGCTCAGCCAGACTAGAGTATGTGGCTCCATCTGTCTGAGACAGTCTTGAATTATATACAGCCCTTACACATTCACTGTATTATACATATGGTGTTTTTCAAGAACTAGGAATGTTGGTACAATCGCAAATGTTGATATTAACTAAAATACACCAAAACTTCGATTAAAAAAACTAATACCTGGCTCCTCCATAGCAGGCACCATTGTGGGAGATGTTCCACAAGGAATGAATGTTCTAACGATAGTCGCATTAGGGTCACAGACAGCCTTCCGGCAGCTAACCCCATCTGTTTGACTGTATATAGTTTCGTTTAAGGCGTAGGTCTTTTCCTGGTAGCAGCAGAGGCAGTCTGAGGCAATGAGAGGGTAAATGCAATGTCAGCACATCATATCACAAACAGATATAAACAAAGACAAAATAAACCAGATGTGCCACAATCCATCCCAAATGGATCTCACTTTTGCACTGCTGATGGCCAGAAAGCTGGTTTCACTGGCTCCCCAAAGAGTCTTCTTGTGTGAAAGGAAATATTGGATTCCATGGAGTCATAAGTAGCATAGCACTGCTATTTTAAGCCAGCCCTGTATTTGCAGGCATTCTTAGAAGAAAGGGAGTGTAGTTGGGATATCCCTATGCATTGGTAATATCCTCTATGACATAGTGGCTTCTCAGAAAGCTATTGCACACCAGGTAACCACTATCAACAACTTTAAATACATGAAAAGCCTCTCAGATCTCCAGGGAATGTGTGCTGAAGGAACACAAGAAAAAATAAATATTTGCTCAAGTGATATAAAGATTATAAAGGGGCAGCTGTGTGGTGCAATGAATAGAACATTAGACTGGGATTAGGGAGAGCTGGGTTGTACTTCTAGCTCTAGTGCTGACCTATTTTGTGACCACGAGCAAGTCACTTTACCACCGTTCCCCACCTGCTCTTGGTCTGTCTTGTCTATCTAGAAAGCAAGCTCTTCAGGAGAGAGGCGGCCTCTCACAACATGTTATGTACCCATCACAGCAGGCCCCACCTCTGTTGGATTTCTTTAGGCTACCAGAATATACTTATTAATCATTGACAGTTACCTTTGGAGTCTTCTGTGCACAGTTTTTCTTTAGGGTCGCTGTGGACAAACAAAAAACAAATCTGATTAATTTCTTGCCTGTAAGCCTTAGAGAACAGCAGCATAAATCCACAACTGTATCCAATGAAAAAGAGAACCATTTTTTTGTAAAGAAGCTGAGAGCCTGAATCTCTGAGCTGCAGAGATTCTCTGCTAGCAGAGCCCTCGTAATGCCTGGCTAGCAGGTGAGCTCTATCCACACTTCTTGCCATCCCCCGACCTACCATGACAGGCAGTTCAGCAGTGAGACACACTCCCTTTGTTCTTCATCATAATATGGCTTCTCCGGGCTGCATTCTGGGTAACAGCCTGGAAAGGGAGCAAAGAGCATGGAGTCTTTCGCTTCCGTAGGAAAGACCCAAGATGCAAACATACACTCTGAAGCAGCAGTGAAAGATGTGTATTTGTCTTCACAGACAGGGCTGGGATTCTTCAAGAATACATCATCTGTCCCTTTTCTCTCTCTCTCTAATGAGCAACTATTAATTGACTATAGATGACATTAGATAACTCTCTTATAACCATAGCTTTAGTGATGCACTAACTCTGCAAGACTTTGAAGGCATCAGGCTAAGTCTGCCCTGACTTACAACCCTTGAGAACAATACTTTCACTGAGGCCTGGTCTGCACTAGACCAGTGAGGTTGGCTTAAAGTACACCATCTCAACTTACATTAAGCCAAGCTGCCGCAGCATCTTCGCTACAGGAGGCCAACAGGAGCACACTCTTCTGTCGGCTTCCCTGACTCCTCACAGAATGAGGCATACCAAACACCCAGCAGGGACTGCCCTCAGCATTTCATTTGTGGGAGGGTCTACACTAGACCAGCTAAATCGAATGCTAGAAGATTGACCACCAGCAGGTCGATCTTCTCCGTAGTGTAGACAAGCCCATAGGGAGGGAAGAATTTAGCCAATGATGCTCTGGGGGAGTGTGATTAGGCTTCCAAGGGAAGAAAAAGTGACCCTGTTGCTTAGGACATTCAAAAAAAGATTGGGCTAGTTTAGGCACCTATAGTACAGCACTTAAAATGCGCTTAAGACCTACTGAATGCAAACAAGAGCTACCTTCTAAACTATACAACAGGTTACCACATTTTCCCTGTGGATTTTTGCAGGTCTTTAAACAAGGGGCTCCACAAGGCCTGTAGAACCATTCGTGTTTGTCAGGCGGATTGTAGTAATCACAGAACACAGCTGTAAAAGAAAAAAAAAAAACAAATCTCAGATCTATGGATAAGGTCCACCTTCTAATTCTTAAAAGCACTAGAGCTCATGAGTCATGTGACTGCATAGCTGTTAGGATTTTCCCCCTCTTAGGAATATGCCTGGCCGCATAGACACTGCTTCTTAATGTGCATTTGCACTTTTGAGTACTTACGACAAATGCTAGGGCTCCTCCAATCAATACAAACACCAACTCTATTACAGCTTCTTGAATAAGCAGCTACTGAGGTGCAAAAGCATTCACAGTCTCCCACGCTGTCACAGCCACAGAAGTCAGACACACAAGACTCATAATATGGCATCGGGTTGATCTAACAAAATAACAAAAACTCTGTTATATCACATACTGCTTCCTAGTACTTTTTCTTCAGCGGAGAGAAAGGGCTCTAAAGTCAGGTCTACACTGGACCTGGAAGGTCAGCTGAAAGGATTCAACTCTGGCTATGTAAAATGCATAGGTGAAGTCGGCTTACCTTAAGCCGAGCCATGATGGCATCCACACTGCAGGAGGCCAACAGGAACAAATTCTCCTGTTGGTTTGCCTTACTCCTCGCAAAAGGAGGAGTATTGGATGCTGGCAGGGGCTACCCTCAGTATTTGATTTACAGATCTATACTAGACCCATTAAATAGAACATTAGAAGATCGACCTCTGAAGCATCGATTTTCCGGTAAGTATAGACGTGCCCTAAAAGTCTGCCATTCAGTGGCAGTTTCTTTAGCAGAATTTGGATGAGTCTAAGAGGCAAAGTTGATGTTTATGTATATGGGGATCTGGCAGTTTGACTAGCATTTTAAGTTGCCTTGTTTTCATTTGTTTGGATTGTTCTGGTAGAGCTGGAACTTATTAAGTACTGTGATTCAAATGTATACAATGATGAAACTTGCACTGATGGTAGCTGCAGAATTTAAGCTCTCTTGGACAAGGTTAGAGCTATTTAGAATAGTTATCTACTGTGAAACTCTTCTAATAGGCAGATATCATTTCAAAGTAAGTAGGATAAAATCTTCGCTCCACTGAATTCAACTGGGCCATGATTTCACTTGTCTTTGGCAACCATATGCTATATTATTCCAAAGGTTTCCAGCCAATTTCCAGCCAATATTCCTTTCCGCCAGCCAAGAATTATATTTTGGGTCTTTGGTGAACTAGGGGTCACCAAATGAAATTAATAGGTAGCAGGTTAAAAGCAAACAAAAGGAAGTTTTCTTCCCACAGCACACAGTCAACCTGTGGAACGCCTTGCCAGAGGATGTTGTAAAGACCAGGACTTTAACAGTGATCAAAAAAGAACTAGATAAAATCATGGAGGATAGGTCCATCAATGGCTATTAGCCAAGATTAGTAGGAATGGTGACAGGAGAGGGTTCACTTGATGATTATCTGTTCTGCTCACTCCCTCTGGGGCATCTAGTATTGGCCACTGTCAGCAGACAGGATACTGGGCTAGTTGGACTTTTGGTCTGATCCAGTATGGCTGTTCTTATGTTCTTATGGTCACTTAAAACATGTTTCACTCTATATTTCCTTCAGATGGATATAGTGGGATTTCACTGGTGTAACAGTGAAAGGGTGGTCTATGTAGTCCTTCTATTTTGTGGGTTTGTATAGCTTTCCTTAATAGTAATAAGATTTGTGTATGTAAATCTGCTGCACAGAGATGACAGAAAATGCCTCTGAAGTGTTAAGAGTATAATGAGAGAGATCACCTTACTGTGGCAGGCTCCAAAGAGATCACTCTTGATAATACTACAGTGCTTTTGCCCCAGTACAGATTTGAAAGGCTGATCAGCACACGGGTCAGTCGTGTTTATGTTTGAGCAGCTGCTGGTGACTTTCCAGCTGTTCCCAAACTCCTGCACTCTCATCTCCACTGACAGCCCTCTGCTGGTAAAGTCATTCTTTGAACGGCCATCAAAATCACCACACAGGCCACAGACTTTGCCCTAAAGAATATATACGGCTTAAAATAAGTGGTCTTTAAAAAACAACATAAGGCCTGCTTTTGCACAGAAAATGAATTAACAAACTACTAGTAAAAGCCTAGAAAAAAATATTTGCAAATTCTAAATATTCCTGAAAACACACCAACCTGCTGAAGACTTCTTGAAAAGAACTGAGGTATAAATAACAAGGTATTACCATTAAGACCTGTATAGTCTTGTACTCCTTCTTGGCTTTCCACCAAGCTCCAATCATTTTAATGTTTCATACTGATGTGAACATGAAATAATTTAACTATGGCAATAAATTAGTGTCCTATTTCCCATTAGAATTAATTCTTTTTCATACCCCAATTTTTAAACAGGGGCTCCATTTTTGCAGACATAATTCTGAGATTGCACTCTCCCTAAAACCCTGCTCATTCATTACTGAAAGAAAACCAGGGAGCACTATTAATCATTAGTACATAACTGTCTTTCACAAAAATGAAGGTCATTTGAAAGTCAGTCCCCCAGTAGCTGCACTTGTACCCACCTGGAAAGATGGTGCCACTAGAACAATTACTGTGGTCTTTTGGTCCCACATGAAAGTCATTCCCTGGGAAGTTTCAATCACAATATAAACCCCCCTGAGATCCAACTTGTAATTCTTTACAGCATCTGGCTCAGTGGTTATTTCCTGAATTTTTCCTTCCAGGAGCCTGATTTCAGTGTTCTAGAATAAGGAATTAAATTGCACTGAAGGAAACAAGAATGGAATCACAACTGACTAAAAAACATAGTTTTGTCAGACAGACACACATTTATCTCATTCTATACTGGAGTTCTATTCAGCCTATTTCTTTTACCCTTCATCCTCTGAATCTTGGCCAAGCCCCCACCAGGGCAACTTGTACCCAGGCACCAACACTGAAATCAATAGGGCAGAATTTGGTCCCATGACTCCTTGGCCACAGAATCTTTTGGGGTCACTCTCTTAAAAAAATCTTTTCTTGGTCGCAGAAATCCACTTCCTCTGGAAATTCAGCTGCCATCCTTCTGTCTTAGCAGCTCCCTGAAGCACAAGACACTCACGTGTGCTGAAACTCTTATTATGCATACCTGTCTCTTCTTCCTGTTCCCGAAGGGTATGTCTACACAGCAGAGTTAGTTTGGAATAACATCCGTTATTTCGAAATAACATTATGCGCTATATTCACAAGAAGCCCGTTATTTTGAAATAAATTTGAAATAATGGGCTGCTTACTCAGACTTCCTGTAAATTTCGTTGTATGAGGATTAAGGAACTCAGTGGATTAGCGATTTATTTTGAAATAAGTGCCGGGTAGACTGCCAAATTTCAAAATAAGCTATTTAGAAATATGCTACACAATTTGTGTAGCTCAAATTGCGTAGCTCAAATTGCGTAGCTTATTTCGAGGTATGTGCTACTGCGTGGATGTACCCTAAGTGTCCCACACTCCTTTCACACACTCATTTGTTGCTGTCTTTCCCGCTTCCCTCCTTTCCACAACTTAAATGCCCACTTCTTCCTCTTCTGACCTACTCCACAGGCCCATCCCTTCCCATCCTCACCTACTACTGCTTTTGGCTATATGGTTTCATTACGGGAGTCTCCAATATTAGTTGTCTCACAGTGTTATGGTATAGTAAATTCATTGCTCACAAAATTAAGACAGATATCCCATACCATCAGCCACTCCCACAATATCCAGAGTTAAGGCTGGACTCACCTCCAAAATCACTGTGATCTTCAAGGAACAGATGGACAGTGATTTTCCACATGCATTGTTTTGAGTTACAATCCGGAAGGTGCCATCATTGGGGTTATTGGGGCAAAAGTCCTTACACAAATAAAGAAAAGCACATCAGAACTTGTTATCTGAGTTGTGCATGTCTTAGAAATGTCCAGGAGGGAATTGTAAATGAGATGCATTGCTGATATTTGACGCCACATTTCTTGACTTTTTCTGTGGTTGCTCAGAAAAAGTTACAAGTGGGATTTTTAAGAGCTCAGCATTGGCCTACATCTGCTCATGCTGAAGTTCTCAAACAGGTCATAGAGCTTTGTTACCTGTGCTAGAATATAATCGCAGTCTCCCATGAAGTCAAAATTTTCTCCATCGAAGCTCAAGTAATGTCCATTTCCATACACAGTGCACGTTCCCTGGCACGGGTTCTCTGTACAGTTCCACTGTCGGTTGTTACATGTGCTAGGAAGTGGAAGGCAACAGGTTACAATCTTTACCACAGAGACAGTTTTACGTACCTCTGGGTAGGTACAGAATTACTGAAAATGTAAAATGAATCCATGTTAATGGGTCACAGACCACAATGGCCTTTCAGACTGAACTGTAAGCTGCTTTGAGGCCTTGTTTTAACATTGGCTTAACAATTGCAAAACCACCAGGAATGTTTAATATTGACTGTCAAAGCTGAGCAGCAGGTAGCCAGACCTAGTAGTTAGAGCCAGAGCCCCCTCGCAAGACAGGAGTAAAAAATCAGCAGGATCAGGATAGCAGGGGGTCAGATGTACAAGACAAACTAGACAAACTAGAGATCTGAACCACAAATCAGATGCCAGGAACCAAGTTGCTGCTAAGAAAAAGGTTGGAATGTGGCTGCTCTTATGAGCCTTGCAGGCCTGGGTTCAAAAACTTTGGATCATGTTATTTAGACACACATTTGACTTTTACATTTTGATTCTTGTAGGTTGTTTAAGGCGGGTGAGTGGGTGATTTGGGGAGGAGCTCACTCTGGAGAAAGCCTTTTCAACACCAACGAAGCAGCCTGGGACAAAGACAGCACTTAGTTACATGGCTGTGTATCCCTTGTAAATTCTGTTCACTTGACTGGAATTAAACCAGATTCAGACCCAGGTGACCAAGAGCAGAATTCTTAGTCAGTGAGTTCTTCAAGGCAGGGGTATCTAGGTGTGACTAATATAATGTATAAGGATGGTCTGACCGCTTACATTAAAACTTAATGTTCATACAAAATGGTCAACAACTGCCCCCAGGCCAAATAGTCATAATGCTTTTGGCTCTCCCTTCGTCTTTGTGTCTCACTCGAGATGCTTGTCAGGAGATGGCTAAGCCAGTGTCTCCTAGACAGCCAAACATTTACTCTTCCTGATCTACACGACCTCTCTGACATACACCTCCTTGTGGAGGTGGTCCTTCAAAGAGGTCAGACCAATGTGCTCAGCCATAAACTGCAGGCACTGCGTAAACTATAGCAGCAGCTGGTGGAATTCAGCTATTGCCTGAGAGCTGCATGTACAGGAGACAGTGATCTGTATTGCAGGATTTTGGGAAATTTCCTCAAACTCTGATGGAATTTCACTCCTTGTGTAAGTCTCAGCTGTGCCCAACAGTTATGGGGATTGAAAGGATGGCAGTGCTGAAATCCATGGGATATCAGTGAAGCCACAAAACCCTCAACAAGGTATATGTGAACTCCCTCCATGGCCACTCAACTCTGCCATGGCTGTGGAGGGGGAAGCCTGGTCCTGCTCTTCCCCACTCACTTTGAGATGCCTACAGCACACATGGACTCTAGCAGAGAGCAGTCCATGTGTGCAGGTGAGCACAAGGAAGCAATTAGATACTCTCAAACTTTTAGGCCAGAAGGGATCCTCATGATCGTCTAGTCTGACCTCCTGCACATTGCAAGTCACAGAACCTCACCCATGTATTGCTGTACTAGACCCCTAACCTCTGGCTGAGTCACTGAAGTCCTCAAATCATGGTTTAAACCCTCCAAGTTACAAAGAATCCACCACTTACACTAGTTTAAACCTGCAAGTGACCCATGCTCCATGCTTCAGAGGAAGGCGGAAACCCCCAGGGTCTCTGCCGATCTGACTCAGGAGAAAATTCCTTCCTGATCCCATATATGGTGATCAGTTAGCCCTACTTCCCTGTATGTCCTGGAAATACCTCACTTGATGGTGCCTAGGACTACATTAGCCTTTTTCAGGGCCACATCACACTGCTGGGTCATAATCAGCCTGTGATCAATCAATATACTCAGGTCTCTCTCCTCCTCTGTTGCTTCCAATTGAAAAATCCCCAGCTTACAGCAAAAATCGTTATTGTTAGCCCTTAAGTGCATGACCTTGCACTTTGCACTAATACATTTCATCCCATTTCTATTACTCTAGATTTCAAGGTACTCCAGTTCCTATTGTATGATATCCCAGTCGTCTTCTACATTGGCACTACCTCCCAACTTTGTCATCCTCAATTTGATTAACACACTCCTTTTTTCGATGAAAGTCATTCATAAAAGTACTATATAAGACAGGTCCCAAGACTGATCCCTGAGGAATTACTCAATTAGTAACTTCCCACTAGCCCATGAGTTCACCTTTCAGTATGACCAACTGTAAGTCTCCCCTTTACTCAACTTCTTATCTACCATTCGATTCTCATTTTAATCGCCAGCTTCTCCATGTGGAACTGAATCAAATGTCTTCCTGACATTCAGGTAGATTCGGTCTACTGCATTTCCTTTGCCTAAAAAATCAGTTATCTTCTCGAAGGAGATCAGGATTGTCTGGAATGATCAACCTTTTGTAAAACTAAGTTATTTTTTATGCCATTACCATTTATCTCTATTCCCTTAGCTACTTTCTCTTTCAAACTTTGTTCCAAAACCTTGCATACAATTGAGGTCAAATAACAGGCCTGTAGTTTCCCGGATCTTTTTTTTTCTTTCTTAAAATAGGCCCTATACTGGCAATTCTCCAGTCATAAAGTGACTCCCAAGTTTATAAATTCATCATAAGTCATTATTATTGGGCTTGCAATTTCATGAGCCAGTTCCTGTAATGTTCTTGGGTGAAAATGATCTGTTCCCCTTTCCTCAATTTGGTTCCATTAAACTGTCTGTGTTTAACTTCCATCTCAGATGTGCTAATTTCTACTTCCATATCCACATTTCCATTAGTGCCCATGCCACTGCCCCTAAGATCCTCATTACCATTATTAAAAACTGATGTAAAATATTTGTTAGGTATTGGGCCACGTCTAGATTATTTTTAATACCCTCCTTCCTCTGTGTTTAGTGGCCCCACCTCTTTCCTGGCTGCTTTTTATTTGTATGGCTATAGAACCTTGTAATCTCAGTTTTAATCTCCTTATGCAAAGTCTAACTCTGACTGGCTTTTGGCAGTTGTCACTTTTCCCACTATGCTTTCTGACCTCCAAGAAGTATCTTTCCTTGCTAATCTAGCCCACCTTCCATTCCTAGCAGAGGTCCTGCTTTCTCTGATCAAGCTGCTTGCTCACCCTGCTTGGTCTTCCGCTTTTCCCTATGATTCCTCCCCACCCCGCCTTTGCTTAGGATGCAGGCATCAGATTGTTTCTACAACTTTGACTTAAAGCAATTCCACATTCCGATCCTTGAGTTCTTCAATCCAGTCCACTCTCCTAAGTACTTCTTTATTTTTTTAAGTGGCTGAGCCCTGTGTGGAGAGGTTGGTAAAGACTGTAGCCACCATATGATATGAATTTAAGCCCTTACATGCTGCCTCACACCATATACCTGTGTAATAATAGCTGCAGTCTTTCTCTGAACAAGGCAGGGATTTTCATGTTTTATGCTTCAAAAAAGTAGGTGCAGAAGACGTCCAAAGTAATGTAAGGGGGAGATGATACCAGGTGTCCCATATGAATTGGTGCAATATAGTGCAGAGAGGCAAGAGTAACAGATTCCCCCTTTCATTTCCAGTGGAAGTGTGGGGTACTGAAGTGAAGCTTTCCTAATGTATGAGACGATCCTACAGAGATCACAAAATGCATCCTGCTTCTGTGCATGAACTGCCCTGCATTGTACTGGTTATTAACCTAATGAAGAAGCAATTATAAGACTTTGTGGAATATCATACCATGTGTTACAGCGGACTGTGATATTTTCCCCAGGATTATAGAAATTTCCTCCATGGACACATGGGCACTGGTCCTCAGAAATGCAGCCCCCTTTACCATCAGACACGAGCCCATTGGGGCACATGCAGCCAGAGATACATTCTGTGACATACTGTGAACATATAAATACAATATAAGGTGATGCCTTAATCATCCAGGAAGTAGAAAGAAAACATTGAGACAATTAGCTCTGGGTGCTAAATTGCAGTTGCCAAATGAGAAGCCAAGCAGGGATCATTCTAAGAATCAGGTCCATGATATTCAGTTGGAACCCAACTGTTTTACAGATCTATGGTTTTCTATGCATTCATCTATTCTGTACCAGTGGGAAATAAGATTTTTAAAAAATCATTAAACCAGATTGCTGCATATCTATTAACATGAACAACTACAAGCATGGTAACAAGATTGGTAACTGTAGCTTCTTTACTTTTATCAGTGGAAACAGTGGTTTCTGAGCAGCGCAATGTTAGCATTTGTGAAGCATGATCATGCATGCAAAAAACTAAAGAAGTCTTGCAAGTTCCTATTGATATGAACATAACCCCTTACACACTGCATGTCCTGTGTCTTACAACTTTTCTGACACTCAGATCCAATTGCTCCTAGGCCAGCAGAGCTGCAGTCAAAGTAATACATGGGAGCGGGACAGTCTACAAGAGAGAAAAGCCATTAGAGAAGGGTCAGTTGGTGAAATTGGAGTGCATACCATCAAACAATCTGTGCCAACCTTGACAGTTCCCAAAAGACATGACTAAACGTGTCAGCTAAGACTGGAGGAGAATCTTTTATATAATTTTGAGCAGTTGACTGAATTCATAAAGTGAAGCTGACAGACATTTTTTGTTTTTTTCAGACATTTTCCCCATTGATGGAACTTTATCAAGAGCAAATATTTTTCTAAAAAATGTAAAATTAAAATTCCACAAAAATGAGGAGTACAGGATCTGCCAGAAAAGTTCCCCACTGTCGGCAGAGCCACGGCTACACTTTACTTTCACTTTCGACACTGAGCCTGATCTGCTCTGCATCAGAACGTGAGTATGCAAATGAAGCCCGGGATATTTAAATCCCAGGTTCATTTGCAGTTCCGAAGTGCTTGATTTGCATCCCTCTGTCAGCAGAGGGATGCAGTCTAGACACAGCCTCCGGAGAGATGACACTGTGACAGCTGTCAGGCTGAGAAAGGAGCATGCTCTGAGCAACAGCCGCATTCCCTTCCTCTTGATCCAATGAAATTTGCTCTCACATTATGGTGTGAATAGACTCAGGGGGGCAGGGCATTTTGGGTCATCCATTCTTTTACATCTGTCAATTTCCATTGACTTTAGCTTCTCTCCAGAAGCAGGACTGAGGGACAGAGGACCCAATCATAGTCACAGAAGTCCTTTGAGTCAGGTGCTGGCTTAAACCAGCTGGCTTAAACCATCTCTGTCAGGAACAGAGCCAGTATGAAGCTACTGGTATCACTTGTAACTTGTATGATTGATTTATTGTCAGCCTATTAGGGATCGAGGGAAGAAGCAGAAATGTGTATTGAGATGACTAAAGAGTCCAGTCTTTGAAAGCAGAGCCAACACTTCATGATGATAGTCATTGCTGAATTTAAAAAAAACGTTTCCACATCTTTAAGATAAAAAAAACCCAAGTTTGTCACTGAGAAGTCTTCTGAGAGATCAGTAACCAAGCAATTACTGATTAAAAGCCCTTTTTTTTCTGTGTCTATCAGATCAATGTAATGTTACTGAATTGCTTGTGAGAGAACTCATTCGTATATATGTATTTGTACACATTCTTCAGTTTCTACCCTGCCAGAGAGTGAAATTATTTGTAACATTGGAATGAATGCCCTTTTTTGGAAAAGAAACAACAGATGTATTAGGCATATGACAGATCCTAGATGTGTGTACATTTGAGCTGATATGTTCAAAAAGACAGAGAGTCCTAATGAGCCATCTTTCCATCTTTGAAGGACTAGTTATTAAGAGGACCTGAAGCATCTACAAGTGAGAAGTACCCTTTTCTCATCTCACGAACTTTGGGAGGGATATCTATTTTTGAAGATTTCAGCAAGTGTGACATTTTTATAAAGAAAATTGTGATCAACAGGCTAATACTCATGTCTTTAATTAACACATTTCAAGAAGAAACAAGACATTAATACAAAACATCTATCTGTCAAAGAAACTGACAAATACACTGAAAACCACTTGAAATTCCAAATTATAACTCAATGGTCGAATTTAGTAAAATCTCACCTTTCGTTATCACAGTTTCTCCAATGCAGTCTAATCTTCCTCGAATACATTTGCTAAAGATATTCAATAAAATGAGAACTGTATCAGCTCTTTTCATATTCATATGAGAAAACAAATAGTAACCAAAAGCATCAGTCACAGTACCGTGAGTGGTTCATATAATCACTCACATACCAAATGGAATTATTGCCATAGGGTGCATCTATATAGCACCCTAAACTCAAAATTTCTTATTTCAATTGTATTTCAAAATAGCTTATTTTGAAATTTGGCGCATCTACACAGTGCCAAATTTCAAAATAATGCACTATTTCGAGACATCCCTTAATTCTTGTGGAACAAGAATTACAGGAATGCCAAAATAGCATGCTCGTTATTTTGAAAAATATTTTGAAATAATGGGAGCATTTAAAAGACACAGGATAGCTATTTTGGGATTCCTCCAATATCCCAAAACAGCCCTGCTTTCTAAACATAGCCTTAGAGAGGAGACAATTCTTAGGTTCTGTTCTCTCATTGGCAACAGACAATTCTTAGGTTCTGTTCTCTCATTGGCAACAGACTTTTGTATCTATAGGCAGTTCACCTCAGCGTTCTGCATCTGTTTCTTCATGGTACTTACCTACTTAAGAGAGGTCCTGGGATGCTAGATTAATTAGTATTTATTAAATACTTTGAGATCCTCCAGTGAAAGGTGGAGTGGAATATGTAAGTGTACTTTAGTATAATTCGGTGATTCTCTGTGATTTTGGTTAAGATATTGAGCTATTTGAAAAATGCAGCTTTTTTCATGGAAAATTTAAATCCTTTTATCGTTTTAGTTTTTGTCAACTTCTTGATTATTCAGTGCTGAAATTTTTTGTTCTCAAGACCATTTTTGGCTCCACATTATTCTGCTTTTGAAAAGGTAAGTATGTTCTGATCTCCTTTCTATTTTTCATATAAAAAGAAGACATCTTCTGTGAAAATAAGTTTTTTTCACAAAATTGTAATATTGAAAAAAAACATTTTATCATCAAAGTTACATTTTGGGGAAAAAATGAAATTTCAAATGGCCCTAATACTGCAGGAGTAGCAGGGCTGTCCTTATCCATATACAGAATATGCAGTTGAATAGAGAACCTGAAAAGCTGGGGCACCACTTGCTTTAGGCCATGTCTTCACTGTGGGGACGATCAATACTGCTGCAATTTATCTTCCGGAGTTCGTTTTAGTGGGTCTACTAAAGACCCACTAAATTGAACTCAGAGGCTGGCCTCTGAGTGGGGATGGCAGGGAAACTTGAATTAAGGTACATTGACTCTAGCTACGTAATTAATGTAGCTGGAGTTGGGTATCTTAATTTGACCTTCCCCTTTAATCTAGACCTGGCCTTCAGGCCCACCTACAAGCCTCTTCCTATCTCTGTTTTGTGGCTCTGCTTCCTCCAGAGAGGATCTAGTTAACTTAAAAGTGAAAAAGCCTGCCAGATTTATTAGCAGAACATTGAACCTGTAATAGAGCCATTCAATTGGTAATGAAGCCATTTAATAGTCATTTGCCATCCACCAACCCCATGTCAGTTTCTGAACTTTCTGTGTGATGCCAAGTCCACACTTCAGGAGAAAGTCAACTTAAAATACGCAGTTCCTGCTATGTAAATAGCATAGCTGGAGTTGACATAGCTTAAGCCAAATTTCTGTGGTGTCCTCACAATGGGAGGTTGACGGGAGAGAACCTCTCCCATCAGGTTCCCTTACTTCACAAAACCGCATGGAGCACCAGGGTCAATGGGGCTGCCATCAATGGTCAATTTAATGAGCCCTTACTAAACCCACTAAATTGAATCCTTGAAGATTTATCTCCAGAGCATCCTTCTGTAAGTACAGATAAGCCTTAGTCTACAGATCCTTAGTTTAAAATATTTCATAACTGTGTTGCTGAAGATTATAAAATCACATCTCTAAAAAATCATCCCCCCACCCCGCACTGGCTGCCATTGGTCATAGGGGAACCAGTTTAATAGCGTTGTGTAGGACCCATAAATCTTAAGGACAGCCCTGAGAAGTAGGATTTCTGAAGCCAGAACATTCATAAACTGCCATTGCATCCCACATTTGCTTCCACCCAATATTCTCCTTTCATTTTCTATTGTTCATTATTCCTTCCCCACTTGCCACTGCCCCCCCTAAGTCCCTGTTAATGCCACTTCTACTCTGCCAGACCTTTGGCCTCTTGCCTCCTGACTGCTGATGAATTTTCCATTTCTTTTCCCTTTCAATGAACTTCACCGATGCCCACTGCAGCTAATCTCTCCCCACGGCTCTTACCTCCCATTGTTATAGCAATCTCTTGTTCACTCTTAGGGCAGTTGGACTGGTGGGACCTGATCTAGTATTGCCAAATAGAAAATTTCATCATTCCTTGGTAGGATATGAATTTGTTCAGAGATTATTCCTCATAAGGACTGCAGTATGTGAAACCACTTACCACATGAGTTTGCCCTCTTGGAATGATTTCCCAGCTTGAACCAGCTTGTCCTTATAGTAACATGGACAGTCTTCTGGAGACACACATTTATCAGCATGTAGGTAGGTCTCCTTGGGGCAACCACAGCCCTCTACGGGATTGCTTGGGATATTACACAGCAGATCAGGCTCACTCAGGGAGCGGCAGGAATGGTTACAGAACTTCACATCGTAGCTGAATACCATCGTTTCGGGACAGTCCTTAGAGACATCTTTGCAAGACAAATAAAACAAGGACCCAAATGGGCCTGTGATCTGCAGGGTTGAATTATCACCTCTGCTCCTGATGTAGGCATATATACTGTTCCCTCTAATGATGAGAGCTCTTCTCCAAAGGAAAGTGTTGGAACCCTCCTTAACGAAGGTATTTAGAATTAATTAATTCAAAACACTGAAATATATAATAGGGCAAAATCCTCCACAGGCAGGAGATAAATTAGATGTTTGAATAGAACTGTCATCTCAAATGGCTACATGTCATGGCCCAAACATTTCATACTTTGGACACGTACTTGTGTTTAAAAATAAAACTGTGATCTGCATTACTACTGAGTGTCACAGTTTAGAGCAGCTGCACCTCTTTTCCCCCTCTATGGTGCAGCAATAGCATGCATTCTAGAATCCAGACCCCTTCACCATCATCCCTCCTGGGCAGGGTTTTTCCAGGCTGCAAGTTCCCTGTACTATTCCTCAGCAGGTCAGACTAGCTAAGCACATCATAATTGCCCATTGTTAAGTTACCACACTCCTCTTTCTTAACAAGAACATTTATTCTTAAAGAGAATTACAGAAAACATATTAAAAATAATTAAAGAACCTATACCCGTGCTAATGATGCTTACTAGAGATTACCCTCCCCTGCTCAACCCCAACGAAGGCGCTGGTAGGAGTCAGTCTTCCAAAATCCCCACCAAGGCATCTCTGTGATTACAAGTATATAACTCCTTTTTTCTTAGAACAAGAAACCTTGTGAATAGGTCAGGTCCTTCCAGTCCTTCCCAGGAAGGACTGGGACCTCCCTTGGAGAGAAGGTCCTGTCTGTTTGCTGGATCAGAAAGCAGGTCCTGGGTCAGTTTAAACTCACCCTATTTATCGAAAAGTCCTTTCTTTGTCTGCTGGTAGCTAACGAGTCCAGTTTGAACGAGAATATGCAAGCCCCTGCAGCTGGTGGCAGCTCTTTGGAGGTGTTACAACCTGAGAGAATTTGCCTAATTACCTCCTCCCTGTACCCCCCTCTCTCCACCACTGTTCTTTGCTCCTGTGGTCATCCTCTCCCATGAAATTACATACAGTCCCTGGCTCACAATGATACATAAATTTAGTAGAATAAGATCAACCAAAGATTTAATGAGACTCTAGTTAAGAGTAATTTGAAAAAAAAACAAACCACTATTATTCTAAGTGTGAAGCTGAATGGGCAGCTGCCAGAGTATTTTGCTGTTGACATGCTGCTGCCAAAGAAACTGTGTGTAGTTTCTAGAAGCTCTCTGGAGAAGAATGAAAAAATGGAATGACTCTTGGAGCATTCCTGGAGAAAAAGGGAAGCAAAGTCATTGGGCTTCTCTGCCTGGACTGAAAGGCGAGGTATCAAGTCTAACATGGCTCAGTTATCCCTCTCAGCAAATGGAAGGCTGAGCAAACTTCACAGGCACTGGAGGAGTGGCATCTTCCTCCACTCTACTCCAAGTACGTGGTAAAATAACCTTGGGTTACACTCAGAGGCAAGTAGCTCCTGCCATTTTAGCTGGTGCCAGATTATGGGGAAGAGACAAAATGGAGGGGCAATGCTGTGTCCTTTGTGGCTATTGGTCAGTTCAAGTGCCTCTGAAAGGGAGTGAGACTTGGTGGTGTTAGGCAGTGCAGGTCTAAATTAGATGGAGGGCTGGGACAAATTTTGGGGTCATCAGAGGGACAAATGTTGCTTCATCATTGTGCCTTTGTTGCATAGGTAACTAATTTAGGGATTAGAGCTCTACTGAGTAGGGCTATGAGGTTTTATGAGAAGAGGATGCTTGATTGTACTATTCACTGTTAAAGGTATGTAACCTTTGAGATTTGAGCTGCCTTGTATCTGGCTTCACCCTTGTCCTTTTTTAATATCTCTGCAGCATCTGAAAGAGCCTTGGGAATCAACCCGGTGTGAAACCCTGGTGAAATGGAGCACAATCTCGCCTATCTACTCATTCTTTCATGAATAATGCAGCACAATCGATTCTCTTCTTAGAACAGGTATGTTCCCAGAAGGGTACTTATTCTTCTTCAAATAAGTCTGAAGGCAAAGACGTATTGTGGTGGTTGAACAATTAGTATTTTTCCCAGAGTGTGAGGGTAATTTGGGGTATTGTGTGAAGCTGATATTACCCACTTCAACATGAGTGAACAGTCTTTTGTTTCTTAAACCAGTGCTACAGCCCTCTCCTGCAATTAATAATGTAGCTCCTAACTTTTGGCACACTCTAAAGTGCATCTCGTTCTTCAATTCTTCACCTGTCAGGAAAGCTTTCAATAGACAGACACTCTAATACATGCAGCTGTATGTTTCTTGGCTAATCAGCTATCAAATACACAGTGTGCCTTTTGAATTACCCTACCACATTTTGTTAAATTGCTTGTAATGTAACTTTAAATTCTTTCTATAAGGTGCTACTCTAATTACATTGTTTAATTCATCTGGAAAATTCAAGTAGCCTCAAAGGCATGTAATTAACCAATAGACAGATAAACTGCAGTAGATCCAAAGGCAATCTAAATTGCATAGATACCATTATCTCATTGCTTTATATTCAGATTGGTTTCCAATCAAGAAATCATGCATAGGAAAGGTGAGAGATCTTCCCAAACAGCTGCCAGTTGTTAACAAGCAGCTATTTATTATTAAATAGCCAGATACTTTGCAAGCAGGCTATTTATTTGTACCCTGGACCCCTTAACTCCTTTCATCTGAAGAAGTGGGCTGTGCCCACGAAAACTCATGATACCATCTACATTTTTTGTTAGTCTCTAAGGTGCTGCAGGACTATTAGTTATTTTTTAAGTTTTTTCAGCTGTTTTCAAATTCGGCTCAGGGTGTTGATTCTGATCCAGCACTCAGTCTGGTCAGTGGAAGGCCTCCGTCTAATTTCAGCAGGGAATTGATCAAGACCTACAGATTAACCCCATTTTGCAAAAAGTAGTCTCTGATGCAATTTATACCCAGTTATAAGTGCATTTAGCCATATATATCCCAAAGCTCATTAAAACAGTCTATAGGAGACAGAGGCCTGACCTACACTAAATGGGAAAATCGACTTAAAATATGGAACTCCACCTATGTTAACTACGTAGCTGGAGTTGGTGTATCTTAAATTGTAGTTTCACGCCATCCACACAGTGGAAAGTCGATGGGAGCAAATGCTCCCACTGACTTTCCTTACTCCTCGTGAGGAGCAGGACTACTGGTGCTGACAGGTGCACCCTCCTAGTTTGAAATAGCGGGTCTTCACAAGACCGGCTAATTCAAAACCCGGAAGATCTGTGTAGTGTAGACAAGTCCAGAGAGCTCTAGTAGTAAGATGAGAATCCTGAAAGCTAGGACTCCTGTATTATTCCTGTCTATGCTACCCATTTGCTACTTGGCCTTCTGGGAGTCATTTATTTAATTGCTTTGTGCCACAGAGTGTCTACACAATGATGATATTATACTTAAATTACAGGAGAGTTTGTGGTCTAAATTATTTTATTCTTATAAAGTATGTTATAATCCTCCGATGATATGTATAAATACACTTTATGGAAGAATTACTATTTTAATGTAACATAAAATAAATCAATTGAACTAAAATGGTGCAAGTTTGTAGATAGGCAAGGCCTGATGTGATGGCAGATGTTGTCCCTCAGACACTGAATGAAAACAGATTTTATGGCAGTCAAGACCAAAATCCTTTGCATTCAGAGTTTGCCTAATTAGTGCCCATCCTATGCCTTGATTTAACTAAGGATCATGGAATCATAGGGCTAGAAGAGACCTCAGGTGGTCACCAAGTCCAGCCCCCTGCCCAAAGCAGGACCAACCCCAACTAAACCAACCCAACCAGGGCTTAGTCAAGCTGGGACTTAAAAACCTCTAGGGATGGAGATTCCACCACCTCCCTAGATAACCCATTCCAGTGCTTCACGATCCTCCTAGAGAAATAGTTTTTCCTAATATCCAACCTAGACCTCCCCCACTGTAACTTAAGACCATTGCTCCTTGTTCTGACATCCGTCACTACTGAGAACAGCCTCTCTCTATCTTCTTTGGAACCTCCCTTCAGGAAGTTGAAGGCTGCTATCAAATCCCCCCTCACTCTTCTCTTCTGCAGATTAAATAAGCCCAAATCCCTCAGCCTCTTCTTGTAGGTCATGTGCTCCAGTGCCCTAATCATTTTGATTGCCCTCCGCTGGATATTAATCCCTTATTTTCAGGAATGCTAAATTAATCCATTATTCTGACAGAAAGAAGACACAAGGTCAGATCCTCAGCTGGTTTCAATCAGCATAGGTATTTGGGCTTCAATGGAGCTACATCAATTTACACCAAATAAGAACATGGCCCAGAGTATGTTTCTATCCTGTTTCGTAGGGTATGTCTACACTACAGCGTTATTTCGAAATATCTAATTTCGAAATAGTTATTTCAAAATATCTTATTTCGAAATAACACATCTACACACAAAATGCATTTTGAAATAGCTTGTTGCTATTTTGAAATAGCACAGCCACACTGATTGGACGCTGAATCGCATTTAAGGCCAGCCGGAACCAGGTCTGGCAGGGCATCAGGTCAGGAGTTACTTTGTGTGGCTGCTGCCTGAGGCTATCTGAGGCCTGTGCTTAACGGGACCCCTCCTGGTTCTCAGCTTTCCCTGCTTGCTTACCTACCTCGATTAGGGACAGCAAAGCATTTTGTCTCTGAGTGCTCTGGTTGCCCTCTCTCGGGACACCACAGCACTCTGCAACATGGAGCCAGACCTGCCCCTGGGCATTCTGGTGCTTCTCTTGGATGCGTTGCTGCGAGCCTGGCTGCACTTTCTGCTGGCTGCCATCTGGGAGGTCCATCGGGGGCTGTCAGTATCCAGCAGGCCCTGAGGGAGAGCTTCCACCCTGAGGAGCACTAAGAGCCTCCCTGGTCTGCCCCACTGGGGGCTTGTGCCTCATTCCTCCCTCACGTCCTTCCACTTACCCCTCCCTAACCCCCCTTCCTGATGTCAAATAAAATACACGTATTTTTATGAACACAGACTCTCGTTATTTAACAAAACGGGGGGGGGGGAATGAAACTCTGGTGAGACTGGGGAAAGGAGGCATGAGAGGGGAAGAGAGAGGGTGGGAGAGGGGAAGGGGAAACCTGGGAGGAGGGAGCTGGAAGGGGGAAGCAAGGGGAAGAAGGGGGAGGGGAAGCTCAGGGCTCAGGGTTGGGGGTCTCGCCGGACCAACTTGATTTTCATGCAAACCTGCTCCTGGGTTCGCATGTGGCCTTTGGTGGCCAGGCTGGCAGCTATCCTGCCATAGGCGGCCACATTCCCCCATCTAGTGCGGATATCATGGACGTTGGGGGCATCCCCCCCAAACCTGAATAAGGTCCATGTTCTCCGCTCTAGACCAGGAAGGCACCCGCCTTCTCCGGGCCTTGTCAGGCTCCTGGGAGTTGGCAGACTGCTCCTGGGGAGTGGTGGAGGGCTGGCTGCCAGTGGCTTGCTGGCTCATGTTTTGGGGCCACTGGGTCAGGGGCAGTGACTGCTGGCTCTGGGCTGGCAGGCTTGAAGCTGGCACAGGCACTGTGGCCAGAGTCTACCCCTTTAAGGGCTCTGGGGAGGGGTGAGGGAGAGGAGTGTTCTTGGTTGAGGCCAGAGTGGCACCAGGGCACCCGGGGAAGGGCTGGAGGCCCCCTATTTCGAAATAAGTATCTACACAGCACTTATTTCAAAATAGCAATTTCAAAATTGGTGTTATTCCTCGTGGAATGAGGTTTACCAATTTCAAAATAAGCCCTGCACTATTTCAATTTAATTTTGAAATAGCAGTTGGCTTGTGTAGATGCTAGGAAAGTTATTTCGCAATAACAGCTGTTATTTTGAAATAACTTTGATGTGTAGACATACCCCTAGATACCTGTCACTTTGACACATGAGCACAGAACATAATAGTTTCAACAGCAGAAAAGCTCCAAAATGTGTTCTCCTGTGCACATACCCATGTTAGTACACTTACCACAGATGCCAGGCCTCCAACCTTGCAAGTGTACTCCTCTTGCAGCACAATCTCTGAAGTATGTAGATAGCACACTACACAGGGCCTCTTCACTCTTCTCAGCATTGCAAGTGTCATAAATACAGTTCTAGGCAACACACAAGGAAACTGATACTATGATGAGAGCTTGAGCAGCAGAAACAACAAAGCCGTTTTAAATGTTTACATGCTCAAAAGTTTGTTGCCAGTGAGACTTAATACTCAATATTTGAAAGCCAAAGAAAGCTGCTTTTTTTGGAGTACAAAGGGAATAAATGCAACTTTATAGTGGAATTATGTTTGCAACTTTAAAGGTACCTTGCTTATTGCCTCCTCATAATACCATGCATTTGAAACTGAAACCCCGATCCTCCCTCTGAATAAAGATGACCTCTAACATCTGAGCCAAAGGAAGAGCTTTGTTAGCTTTCACCGACAGAAATACCCTTATAATTTTTCTATGTTGCAAACTAATAGAAGGCAATATGCTCACACAGTGCCCACACCTTCTCAGATGACAGTAATGGGAAAAGCTCTCCCATTTGAAATAAATAGAGGCTATGTCTAGACTGCAGGCTTCTTTCAGAAGAAGCTTTTCTGGAAGAGATCGTCTAAAAAGACTTCTGAAAGAAAGTGTCTACACAGCAAAAGCGCATCAAAAAAGTGATATGCTTTTTCAAAAGATAGCATCCACACTGAATGGATGCTATCTTGCATTTAAGCCGTGATTACTGTGGATGGAGTGGCCATCAGGGCATCTGTGCTTTTTCCTCTTTTGTTTCCTTTCAAAAGAACTCCCTCTTCCCCATCCACACACGCCTTTTTCTGAAAAAGCTCTTTCGGAAAAAGGCTTCTTCCTCGTAGAAAGAGGTTTACCAATGTCGGAAAAACCTCTCTGTTCTTTCGATTTTCTTTCGAACAAACACAATTGCAATATGGACGGAACTGGAGTTTTTTCCAGAAAAACAGCCATTTTTCTGAAAAAACTCTGCAGTGTAGACATACCGAGAAGGAGGACAGGGTCAGCGATGTAATGCTCATGAAATCAACAGGAGCAGCAAAACTATCCACAAAAGGAATCATTCATGGTGTTGATTTATTGCACCCTATTTTAAATAATAACTGGCACATGAGTTTTCAGTTAGATTAATCATTTTGAACATTAGAAGGGTAACTTATAGCCCATTTTTAAAGGGACCCAAAGGCAGGAGTAATGAACAATGTGTATGGAGAAGGGGAGCTGAGAACCATTGAAGAATATGATAAACATTGCATATAATGGAAACCACTTCAGGCCAGGGGGAGCTGCAGCACTCCAATTCCAGAACGTAGGCCCAAAGGCACATTGAACAAGTCACAGGTAAAATCCCAAGTGATTTCTAAATGACTTGTATTTAAAAAAAAACAACAACAAATCTCTGGATAATGTTTTTTTCAGAAACTTATTTATCTTCAGAATAAACCTGACCATTTTCATGCCAAGCCAGTTTTCCATTTCATAATTACAGAGGTGCAAAATCAGCTAAGGACAGTCTGTGGCAATTTTAAAGGGAGGGACTGATGTCTCTCCATCACAAGTAGGATATAAAAGTTGCTGATGCTGAATATATTCCTTCAATAATAGGTTAGATTTTCTTCTAGGAAAAACAAAGTGCACAGAGAGCTCATATCTTAGCTCCATTTATTCAGTTTCTTTTACTCAGACCTAAAGATCATACCATTTCACAGTGAAAAGGAGCTGGCACCATTTGTGGCAAGATATCAAACTAGTTAGTGTAGGTGCCTTACTGGCTACTGAGGTCCCCAGTCCAGCAAAACACCAAGGCCTATGCTTTATTAAACATCGGAGCAGAGGCATTGACTACAATGGGGCCAAGTATCAGAGCTCATCAACATTTTTTTCATTGGAAATTTTTTTGGGGAAAAATGCATCTTTCCTCAGAATAAAAATTCTTGGAAAAGTTTCATTTGGTTGAAATGTTTTTGGTTTTGTGAAGAAAAGGGAATAATGGAAACAAAAATAATGTGGTACAAATTTTACATTTTCACTAAAAATATTTTAGTTTGGATTTTGGTTTAAAAAATGCTTTCTGCTATTAAGGTCAAAATGGCACCATTTTTAAGGTATCACAGGACTCCTTGTTGTTTTTACCATTTAAAGACTCCCCTTTTAATTCATTTTAATGATTTTTTTTATTTTTCCTTAATTTAGTATTACATCTTGAAAGCTTGACAATAAAGTATCATTTTCTACACATTTTATCCAAAGTAGCAAGGCTGATAAATAAGGTATATATTATCTGATATATAATATCTGATATATTTTTACAGCAATTCCCCTATGCTTCTCAGATAGCTTGGCAAAACTATGTTATTTGTATTTAATTTCGTTGCTCATGCAATACAGGGTACATCTACACTGCACAACTATTTCAAAATAAGCTATTCCAGAATAGCTATTCCAAAATAGCTTATTTTGAAATAGCCTGTCTACACTGCAGGGAAGCCTCAAAATTAGTCCAAGGCAGGCTTCCCTAATGTAGACGTGCTATCTCAATTTAGAGCCCCAGGAGGCACTGAGGAGGAATAATTTAAAATGGCCCTGGTGAGGGGCTATTTCAACATAGCAGCGGTGGAGCGTCTACACACGCCTTATTTCAAAATAGCTATTTCTGAATAGGCATTATTCTGCATGGAATGAGGTTTACAGAAGTTGGAATGAGCCATCCGTTATTTTGAATTTATTTCAAAATAATGAAATTGCTATGTAGATGCTCGCATTGTTATTTTGAAATACCGCTAGTTATCTCGAAATAACAATGCAGTGTAGACACACCCCCAATGATGCCAGCACAGCCGCCCGAGGAAGAGTGTGTGTTAATTAGTTTGTGTTACCCCAACTGGGTCTATAGTAGAAAAGACCCACAGACACTGGCAGAATATTCTTCAACTCTAGTTTTGTTACTTCCTCATTGGCATCAATGCATGTATTTTTAAACAGAAACTAGAATATAGCATGTATTCCCTACCTGAGCAGAATACATTTATGACAGGTCAAATTTTGGACTAGACTAGAACAATTCCTTACCTTGACATACGAAGAGGGATCTACAACTGAATGACAGGCAGAAAATACACCACTTGTATTAGACAGAAGTTCACACCAGTGCTGCCCAAATTTTTCTGAAAGAGAAAACATGGATAAATGGCCCAAAGTAACGTGCAAATTTATATCTCCAACCTTTTCCAAGGCTTTGCAAGTCTATACAATGTTTTTCATCTTGGAGATATTTTACAGCATTCAGCTAAGAGTGGAGGGATAGACAATCAGACACCATGGTGCTGAATGTGATTAGATTAACAGATACAGTGAACAGACAGATATACTCATGTCTGAACATTTTCATTTGCTACTAATGTTGTTCCTAGGGTTAAGGCTTGCAGAACAGATGTTAGCATGCATTTATTTCAATTATTTTTTCCAGATCACTACTAATTACACAAGCAAGCAGTCACGTTAACCACCACTAACTAGCCATGTGGCCACCAGCAGATTGTAGCTTTCATAACACATGGTGGCACTTACTGATGTGAAACTGGGAGATATGGCTGTGCAAAGGTATAGTTCACGAACTAGCCACACTCAACTGGCCAAATAGCCATGTTGTTCAAGCCAAGTAGCCACACTCAACTGGCCAAATAGCCACCTGTGACTAGTGGCTAGTGTGTTGGACAGCATGGTTCTATGGAATACAGGGTCAGGATTATCCGGCCAAATCCTCAATTAGTGTAATACGGTGTTGTTCCATTGATTTCTTTGGCAACAGGCTGAATATATGGACCTGACTGTTAATAACAAAATATTTGTAATCTTTAAAGTCTTTTATTTTAATACAAATTTGAGTTCTCAAATTAATTAGCGATCAAAGAAAATTGAAAGCACCACATATTTCTGCATTGGTATGTATGTTCTGTTTTAAAAACAAAGCTATCACCTTGAAAACATGGAAGAACAACCTTTTTAGCTTAAATCCACATCCAGAAGAAACAACTGTGATCTGTCTTCTAATAGCATTAGCTCTTGCTTGTGTAATGTTCCTACAAGAAATGCAAAAGGCATTTAGCTCTGGAACATCAGTGAGGAGAAGTACCTTTGTCCACACTGTTTGCACAAGGGTCCTCAAAGTTGTCTTCAACATCAGGACAACTGCCCCTCGTCTTCCATGAGTTACCAAAGGCTGATGCTGAATCCTCCACCACTCCACTAATTGTTCGAAAGTCATCATTCTGTATGTTGTTGAAATTGCCACACAGACCTGGGTGGGGGCAAAAACCAAATCAAATGATATTAAAAGGGTTTTGAGACTCAGAGGGATGCACTTGGCTCTCTGGTGCTCTGGGTTTCCATCCAGGGAGTAGGAAACAAACACTTATCTTGTATGGTATATTTAATGTCCACACACAGTAAACTTTATTTACGATATAATTTTTATTTTCCTATACTACAGTAGGACCAAGGGGTCCCAACAGCATCTGGTGCTGTACATACACAAAAAGAGAGCTAGGCCCTGCCTCAAAGACATGGCAAAAAAAGTTTGAGAAACAGAATATTACCCCTTTTTACAAGCAGGAAACAAAGGCACAGAGAGGTTAAGGGATTTGCCCAGAGTGTAACTGAAAGTCTGTGGAACAATTACAGTTTTAATCCACATCCCCTGAGTCTGGGCCCAACACCCTACCCTGACTCCTGAACCCCCTCCAGACCTTGTCTGTCTTGCTGCACTCCCACACCCTGCTGTATGCCCCCCCACACCTCCCAACCTCCTGCCCTGATTCTTACAGAGATGATCTAGATGCTGCTTGGTCCTGCCTTGAGGGCAGGGGACTAGACTTGATGACTGCTCAGGGTCCCTTCCAGTTCTCATATTCTATAATCCTACACCCACTGCCCTTAGCCCCCCGCCAAACCTCCACCCTGAGCCCACCACATCCCAAAGCCCTTGCCCTGGCTCCTGAACTCCCCACAGCCCCAGCCTCCTGCCCTGAAGGACCCGAGCAATGCCAGATAAATCTTCTGGTAGTCTAATAATTCAAAAGACTCTCACATACCACATAATATGAAATTCAATTATCTCCCTCAGCAGAGTGGAAGGATTTTGTGGATCCTACTTAGACTTTATTTGTTGTTGTTGTTGTTTCAGGGATGCAAAGTATATCAATAAGGCTCTTAATTCACTAAGGTCAAAATTGGACAGGAAGGGTCATGGATGTACCATTACAGCATGAGTAGACATATACAGTACCAGATGTATGATTTTGGTAAGATGCATCCACTGTTATGAAGAGCTGCATAATGGGTTTTATTTGCACTTGAATCTGCACTCCCAATGAGGTCATGATGTTGATGTAGAATGTCGAAGGTCTGAAGATAGTGATGCCACCTAGCGAAAAAACACATCTTTACCAAGAAAATACACACAAGTCTGCATCTATGTGAAGAGTTGGCAATACCAAATTTACACCTCTGTTTACTTGCTCACCAAATGGGAATGAAGCAACTGGAATATTACATCAGATCATGGTCAACCTAGTCCAGTATCTTGGCTCTGCTAATGGCCAGAAACTGATTGCTTCAAAGAAATGAGCAAGCATCCTGCAGGAGTCAGGTGTGGGATAACCAGGGGCAGGTGTGAACCCTGAGGAAGGAACACTGACCTCTTGTTATTGGCAGCACCGCAATGAAATTATTGATGTAGACATTTCCACAGGAACAGAGTCGTATATTCTGCAAATGGAAAATGAAATATGCCACAATGACAATCCACTATCAAAGAAACAGGGACCCATGAGATCTATGCTTGGTTCTTGACTCTGTCATAGTCTTGCTATGTGGGTCTCTATGTTCTACAGGGATCATACTAAATCCCCCCACCCACCCTTCAACAATCTCACCTGTTGAAATTGCCAGCTCTTTGGGGAAAGGCCTGCCTTTTCTTACATGTTTATACAGACCCTAACAGAATGGAGCTCTGATCTTGTAGGGGAATATTACAAACGTTTAACCAAAACAATGCAGGCATGATGGCGGCTGGATGCTCTTTCCCAGCCCTTGCATTTGTTTTTAACCTAAGTCATTACCAGTGACTTACAAGGGCTCCTAATGTGACTAACACATTCTTCAAGCAAGTCATAGTACTTGATACTCCACACTGAATGATCTCTCCAGCAACCACAAACCTGCTGCCAACGTCCTGAAAAGAAGCCAGAAAAACAGATATGTGATCCATCTTCTGTCATATAAAAAGAAGCAAGCAGTAGGGGAAATAGATCTCTAAGTGTGTGTTTACACAGCACCCTAAACTCAAAATAAGATGCACAATTTGCACTACACAAATTGTGCACCTTATTTTGAATGAATTTCAAAATAGCTTATTTTGAAATTTGGCATGTCTACACAGCACCAAATTTTGAAATAATGTGCTATTTCATGCCATCCCTTAACCCGATTGACAATTGAAAAATATTTTGAAATAATAGGTGGCTTGTGTAGATGCGGGGTAGCTATTTCGGAATACCTCTATGCAGTGTAGATGTACCCTAAAAGTTTTACAGGGAAATAAGAAAGGAACCAGACATGCCAACTTCAATTGCAAAATGTTTATCTTTTACTCCCACTTAAAATCATGCCTGTTACCCTTTCCCTTATGATCCATTCCATCAGCATCTGCTACTAGTCTATTTTTCAAAGTACTACTTGGAGTTTGGCCTTTATAGAAGAAGGGGCCAACTCATCAACCTTCATTTGCCAGACAATTGTCCACCAGGACAAAGTGAGGAAATCTGCACTAATAGGTCTACTGGAAAAGTAAATAAATTTTTTAAAAAACTTATTTAAAATGTTGTGGTGATGCAGAAAGGACTCACAGATAAACACAGAGTAGATGGGACATATAGTTCTGAAACAGCAAATAGGACCACTCCTGCTTAAAAGCTAAGCCCATGCTTAAGTGCTTTGCTAGACTGGGGACTATCTGAGCAAATAAAGCAATGAAGCTCTAACATATCTTAACTTTTTATCCTAAACAGATTTAAAAAAATAAAGAAGCTCTTTTTCCTACCTTAGCTAAGACATAATGACAATTGCCATGAAAAATGAACTCTTTGTTATCAAATGTGCTAACGTGGAATCCTCCTTTTACACTGCAATTTCCAGAAAGAGGCCGAGACACACAAACCCACTGGCCACCAGCACAGGTACTATAAAAAGAAAAAATGAGCTGTTAAAATAGGAATACATCTGAGGAGATATCATCTGTGTCCAAAACTTGAGATCTCTGCACAAATCAGTCGGATCTTCTTTGTAGAGCTGTCTGAAACTCAGAACGTCCATTTCACGGGAAATTTCAACATTTTGAAATTTGTTTTCTTTCTGATTCAGAAGAAAAATAAACATTTTCAAATTTTCCTGCCAAACAGAAATGACAAAATGTTTCTGTTTGGGAAAATTTTCATTTTGGAATTTTGAAAATTTGTTTGGAATTTTGTTTTATAATATTTTATATTACTTTATGACATACACTATTATAAGCTGATATGTCATAATGTGTCATAATATAATGGTTGAAACATTCAATTCTTTTTATTTCATTTCATTTTAAAAATAATCTATGGTAGTTGCAACTTAGAATTGATTGATTGGCTGATTATCTTGTTTTCGAGATCAAATTGTTTCCTGTTTGTGCTGTAATGAAACAGTTTGGGGAAAAAATTCAGAATTCCCTGAACCAAACTTTGAAATTCTCCAAACCAAAATTTCAGAAACATTTTTTAAATTGAGAAATATTATTTTTCCACTGGAATGCCAGAGACAATTGACACATTTTTTTAAACAATGTCTATTTCTCCCACAATGACCATGTTCAGTTGGAAAGACATTTCAATGCATAATTTCGGACCAGCTTTCACCTCTGGTTTATTACTTAGCTGCCTATTCCATGCCCCGCTCCTCCCAATGGCATGAAGCTTTGCGTCAACAAGCCCTGAAATAATGAAAGCTTAACTGAAGTTAATGGAAAGAAATTCACCCAAGGGTACTTAAAGAACTAGTGGGAGCCATTTTGGAACCATTAACCATTATCTTCAAGAGCTCCTTGGAGGACGAATGTAGTCCCAGAGGACAGGAGAAAAGCAAACATAGTACTTGTCTTTATTAAAGGGAAACAAAGATGACCTGTGAAATTACAAACTAGTCAGCCTACTTTGCCCCCTGGAAAGATACTGGACTAGATGACTGAATAATCAATTTATAAATGCCTGAAGGATAATTGGCTGAATAAGTAGTAGCCCACATGGATTTGTCAAGAACAAATACTGACAGATTCACCTAATTTTCTTCTTTCATAGTGTTATTGGGCTAGTGCATAGGAAGGAAGCAGTAGATAGGATACATCTTCATTGTGACATAGTATTTCATGACTATCTCTTAAGCAAACTAAGGAGACATAGCCCAGACGAACCTACTGTATAAGGTGGGCGCACAGCTGGTTGGAAAACTGTATTCAGAGAGTAGTTATTAATAGTTCCTAGTCAAGCTAGAAGGAAATATCTCCAGGGCTCTGTCTTCTCTCTGCTTTTATGTGATATCTTTATATATGTTTTGGATAATAACATAGACAGCATACTTACAATGTTTGCGGATAAAACCAAACTGGAATTCAATAAGAAATATAAAGCACTACATTTAGCATTAAAAAAAAATCAAGTGCCCAAATGCAAAATGGAGAATAAGTGGCTAGGCAGTTGTACTGCAGAAATGATGTCAGGGTTAGAGTGGATCACAAACTGAATCTGAGCCCAGTGTCATGCAGCCATGGAAAAGGTTAAAGTCATTCAGGGGTGTCCTATTTGAGACATGAGACAAGGGGTATAGCCATGGGTAGACCTGAGTGGGCCAGGGCCAACCAGCTTAACATCCATGCTCACCCAGATCGGGGATGGAGCCCCCGAATCCACAGGCTGGGACTCCCAACCCAGGGTTGGTGTCTGCTGGCCAGGCCACATGGTTCTCTGGCTGGTGCTGCCCGAGTCTCCAGCCCAGGCCCAGCGCTAGCACCGTGGATGGTGTGTGTCATGGTGGCATGTCTGGGTGGGACTAGCGCTGGCGCCAGATATCAGGGCAGCAGCATGCAGTGCCAGTAGGAGGGGGATGCACCTGGGCTGATGGACACTGAGTTTGGGTCAGGAGAGGTGGGTGGAGCCAGAGCCCCTCTGGGGCCCCACTCTGCCCCATGGATGCACCCTGCAACCTATATTCCTCGGGTGCCTGCTGAGTGGTATAGGGGGTGGGGCAAGAGGCACCCTATCCATCCTGCCCCCCCCTCCAGGGCACTGGATCCATCCTGTATCCTTCCCCTTTTTCCTCCTCCTTCCCAAGGTTCCCCATTCCATTTGCCCCCTCCCTCATTCCCATCACTCCCCACCCATCTGGAAACCAGAGACCACCCAGTTTTTCTTTCCTAGCTAGGCCACTGCATGGGAGGGAATTGTTTGGCTCTCCTCAGCACTGGTGAAGGCTCCTCTGGAGTATTCTGTCCACTTCTGGGCACCACACTTTAAGAAAGATGTGGACACACTGGAGACATGTTTAATCTTGAGGAAAGAAGCCAGGGAGGGGGGCCGGGGGGCAGGACCTGGTAACAATCTTCAAATATTTTAAGAACTTTTATAAAGGTGCCAGTGGTCAATTGTTCTCCATGTCCACTGAAGTTAGGAGAAGGAGCAATTAGATTAATATGCAGCAGAATAGTTAACCAGGGAGGTTGGAAAATCACCATCATTGGAGGCTTTTAAGAACAGGTTGGACAAACACCTGTCAGGGATGATCTAGGTATACACAGTCCTACCTCTGTGCACAAAGATGGACTAGATCAGTGGTTTTTAAACTACGGGTCACAACCCTGTCAGACACTGGGTCTTGTTTCTGCAGGGTGACCAGTGCAGGTGCTAAGGCAGCTTCCTGCCCGTCCTGGTAACAGACTGTGCTGCACCCCAGAAGCAGCTGGCTGCAGGCCTGGTTCCTAGGTGTGGGGGGAGGGAGTGCACAGAGCTCTGCACTCTGCCCCTGCCCTGAATGATCTCTCCGCATTCCCATTGGCTGGGAACCTGCTGCTGGCTGCTTCTGGGGTGCAGCATGGTCCATGGTGCCAGGAGAGGCAGGAAGCTGCTTTAGCACCCCCACTGTAGCGCTGACTGGGAGCCTCAAGGTAAGCCCCTCTGGCCCCAGCCCTGAACCACTCTCCCAAAGCCATAGCCCCCTCCTACAGCCCAAAGCTCTCATCCTCAGCCCCACCCCCTAACCCCCACTCTGGTCAAATTATGTTGGGTCGCAGGCATCAACAATTTTCTTCAACTGGATCATGAGAAAAAAAGTTTGAAAACCTCTGGACTAGATGACCTCCGGAGGTCTTTTCTAGCCCAACATTTTTATGATTCCTGTACTTCAGTGGACTTTCACTCAAGCCCCTGAAAGGGACATTGACTATTGCAAAACTCTGGATCTCATAACTAGTGGGAAAATACCTTACCAATTCTAAATCAATAGCTTCCTTTCCTCAGTGTTGCAGAGAATGTGGAAGAGTCTGAATGGGCCTACACCAGTGGTTCCCAACCCATTCACAAACTTTATGGTGGACTAGTAACATTTTATTTGCATATTTGCATATTCATTCATAAGCCCAAAAGCCCTGTCCTCCAGAGTCCTCCCATGCTAGCTCCCACCCTGGATGCCCCAGTGCGCCCCAGTGCCAGCCCCCCACCTCTTAGACCCCCCCAGCCCTAGAGCCCCCCAGCACTAGCCCTGCCCTCAGAGCCCCCAGTGCCCACCCTGCCCCCCTCACCTAGCCCTGTGCTGCCTCCCAGTTGCCAGCTGAGCACTGCTGCCCAGTCATGGCTGCTGTAAGGCTGCCATGCTGGGCTCCAGAAAGAGACTCCCTCCCCCCCCCGCCCATCACTGATTGGTTGAGAGGCGGGGCAGGACACGCCTCTCCCAACAGCCGCAGTGGGAGCGGTGTACCCCAGCCCCGGCTCCCAGAGCTGTGGCAGCCCAGCAGCAAGCAGTCTGCAGCCCAGCAGTGGGCTGTGGTCTGGCGTTTGGGAACCGCTGACCTACACTATCTGGCACTGCAGATGCAGCTGTTCAACAGGAATGCAAGCTAACAGGCCACCTTCTTTCTCGGAGCTATGCACATATAAGGAAAATGGCACAACATGGGCCTACTGCTTGGACTTCCTGTGGAGCTAGAGATAAAGGAAACATTTGCAAACAGAAGGCAAGGCCAGCAGGAAAAACAAGCATGTTTGTTGTGCTTCTCAGTGGCACTAGAATGAAGAATAAAAGTGCAAAATGAAAGCTGGCCAACAGCATACACGACAGATCTTTTCAGTGAAACCGTCTATGGGTGGAGGCTAGCGGTGGTCTCACGCTGCAAGGTTTGGACCCAGATCCACACATTCTCAACATTCAGGAGGTTTTAGATCCAAAGCTTCTATAGAAACTAATTGTGAATGTGACCCACGTTAACACAGTGTAACTATCGTCTCCCCCCCACCATAATGACTAGACCACATATAGAGGTTTGAGTCCAAGCTAACAGACCTGATCCTTTAGCTCCTTTAGGAGAGACTCATGCTTTGAGCTTCTGAAGTCTCAGGTTCAGTATCTGCAAATGACTCCCAACCAGGGTTATAATGCATGTGGGTCAGATCTCACTCTGTGACTTAGGAGCCTGAAGTGTGCTGATGGTCAGATGCCAGCGTTTATGTCAGTCCTATCTTTAGTTAAGACATATAATTAGGACCAGGGTGCGGAGAAAATGACATTTAACTCATCAAGCTTTCTAATAAAAGCATCTGCTACATTAATATAGTTAGGGTTGTAACCATACCAGTTTTGAGAAGGAGTGGAGTAGGCCCCTCCGATGGCATAGATTTTGCCTTGAAACATGCATGGACAGCTGCCGTTGGGTATGCATTTGTTGCCATTCATGTCATCAAGAATAGTCCCTGTTCAGAAACACTGGCTAATTAATATTAGAGGAAAGAGACTGAAGAAAGTTCAGAAAAGAAAAGGAGCAAACACAGTTCATCATACTTGGACACTTCTGCACGTCTGGCTAGGAATTATATGTTTTAGAGGAAAATTGCATGTCATTTTGCCCATTGCCTACAGGATTCTGAAAATTCATCTGTTAGGTGATAAGAGGCATGTCTCACCATGGCTAATATCAAGTGCAAATGGTTTTAATTGCAATGTGATCTTCTGATCCCAAGGGGCTGTGAACTGTCACATTGCTGAAAAGTGACATAGTGTATGGCATTATTGTAAAGGACAAATGCAAGATTATGATCAAGCTTCCATCAATGTTCCCTCTAAAATTTTCCATCCATGTGCAGAATAAATTTTGCATGTACACCAAGGCATGTGCAAATGTGCACCACCAAGAGAAACACAAAATCTAGCTGTGAGCACTCTGCTAATCAGCTGGGTGGCATTTGAATTTCTCCTGAGTGGCCACACAAGCGTACAGTTTACACTGGTCTCCATCCATTTCTAATACTAGTTCAGAAATCAACCCAGCCTCCACTGATGTATGTGCAAGTCTGCATCTGCACACACATTTTTTGTATTTGACTTCAGCAAAAGCAAGTTCCCACTGATTTGGATACATATTGAAACTTTAACTGAAACCATCCAGACTCACACGACGTATCTCCACTTATATTCTCTCCAAGCAAACAGCTTGGGGTCTTTAAACCATCGTTTGAGGACTTCAGTATCTGAGATATAGGTGAGAGGATTATTCTGGGAGTGGGTGGGTGAGATTCTGTGGCCTGCATTGTGCAGGGGATCAGACTAGATGATCATGGTGGTCCCTTCTGACTTCAAAGTCGATGAGTCTATGAGCTTCTCCTTTTCTGCCCCTTCCCCAACCAGACCTGTGTCTTTTTCTCCATTCCTACCCCAATGACCCTCTTGTCTTCTTTTCCATTGTCATGATCCTGACCCTTTGGAGGACTGGCTTCAGCCAGGAGAAAGAGATGTGATCAAAACCAGTCCTTACATTAATCAGTTCTTATGCTGTAAGAAACGGGAAAGAATTAATTGCTCCCGAATCTTGGTCAATACCGGATATTCCGTGACTGTCCTGGACAATCTACACAAACGTGTAAGACACAAACTATGTGCACTTGCCAGTTTTCCAAACATCCAAATGTTATCTACAGTTTTATTTAAGGGTGTTCACATTTTAATGAACAAGAACGCCTTTCACTGAACACTGGGAGGTGTCTCCCTGGAAGAGATATAGGAAGGATGCTACTTTACCAGCAGGACAGAAGCAACCATCTGTACATGGGGCTTTACAAATCTTGCTCCTCTCTGGGTTGGTGCATGTGTCAGCACAGGGGTTTCCACATTCCGTATATTCCAGGTTGTTTGAACATTCCTGGACTGCAAACCCAAATGAAACAGTTGCAGAGAGTAATGTACTCAATCAATGCTCTAAATGCAGTTTATCATTTTCCAAAGGAAACTAACCATCTTAGCTATAAAACATTCTGTCCAGAGCATTAGAATAATTTTATCCACTTTAGAAACTGGTTGATGTTATAGTTAGTTTGGTTTTACAAGACAACACTTTGTAGTCAGAGAAGGAACCTTTTAAGCTGCCGGGCATTATAGACTATAATTCTATTTACACTAAGGCTTCAATGTTTACTCACTGTCAAACTTAAGTAGTGACTGTTGTACCATGCTCCGTCATGCAGATAATTATCAGACACGCTCAGAAGCTTGGATTAAATACCTCTATTATTAACCTTAATTTAACTAGTTCCTTTCCTGGAATAATCATTCTAAACAGAGAATTTTATGAAAACACATCACTTTGGAAGTGCTTATAAAACACATTAAAAGGAACACTTGTAGTTCCCTTCACTAACAAATACTGCTAGGGTATGTGTACACTACATAGGAAGATCGAAGCTGCTGCTGTCAACCTTTCAGGGTTCGAATTAGCGGTCTAGTTAAGACAGCTAATTCGAAGTGAGAGAGGTACTCCAGTCGATGCCGGTAGTCCTGCTCTCGTGAGAAGTAAAGGAAGTCAAAGGAAGCGTGTTCTTCCTCTGACTTCCTGCAGTGTGGACAGCGCCAAAAGCCGAGTTAAGCTACTTTGACTTCAGCTACACAATTAATATAGTTGAAGTTGCATATCTTGATTCGACATTATTCCATAGTGTAGACATACCCATAAAGGTATCTAAATTAATCTGAGATGCAAATCACATTGATTACTGAATTAAAATCTATAGCTACTTACAACAAAGCTCTTTGGTTCTCCATTTCCCAGGGATTCCCCCATTCAGGACACAATCTCGAGAATACTGGCTAAGGGTACTGCATATGCAGCTGGAAGCCAAAGCAGAATCAGATGAATTCTTTGCACAGAGGCACATGTCTTCCGTGCAGGTGGCTACATAGTCATCAAAAGCAACCACCTTGGGACAGTTCCCAAGGTGGGACAGAAGTTGCTTGCATTTTGATTTCTGTAATGAAAAAAAAAAAGAATAATCCACATCTTGTCTTGGAGCTTAGTCCTCAGCCAATATACATTGGCATAGCTCCTTTGACTTCCAAAGTCTGAGGCCAAGTCCACAGTAGACCTGGAAGGTCAGCTTAAGATACACAACTCCAGCTAAGTAAAATACGTAGCTGGATTCAGCTTACCTTAAGCCGAGCTTGGTGGCATCCACACTGTGGGAGGCCGCCGGGAGCAAATGCTCCCATTGGCTTCCCTTACTCCTTGTGACTGTGAGGTGACTGTAAGGAGCCAGCTGGAGCTGCCCCCAACATTCGATTTATAGGTCTGTACTAGACATGTTCAATCAAATGCCAGAACATCGATCTCTGGTGTGGTGAGTGAAGAAGTGCCCTAAGAATTTAAGGCCAGAAGGAACCATCAGATCATCTAGCTTCAGCGAACTTTCTGGAGCTATGCTGATTTACACCAACTGAGAATCTGTCCCACGTTCACTAAGCCAACAGAAAAGACCTGCCAGACATTTGATAAGCTCATTTGCTGCTCTTCTTGGACTGAAGGTTGTAAATCCGCCCCCCCCTTCCTGCCCAGGGGGTTTGTGCTATATACCTTTGTAACATTAGAAGAGCAGATTCCTACAACTACAGGTTCATTTTGGGCTTTGATTCATGGCATTCTTTGAACGCTGTTTATATAAATAGTTCATTGTAATTCAGGGAGGTTTATACTCACTGTGCCACTGGCCAGGTGTACTTACATATTTGCTACATTTATTTTTTTGTTGATGAGAGTGACCTATATAGCTTTTGGCATCTTCATCTTCAGCTACATCAGGGCACTTTTCTGTAGGCTCCTCTACTTTGTGAAGGTTTCCAAATTGCCTTGGGAGTAGTTTATAACCTGGAAAATTCCCAAATTCATCCAGAATATCAATCAGATGCAGAGCAAATGTCCAACTCAGTTTCTTAATTGTACTCTAAGGCAATATGTTCTTTACACAAATTATTTCATATAACCTAGGTACCTAAAATATAGTGACTGACAGACTCACATAGTTCCTACTGAATTAGGATCCTGAAAGCTGCAACACTTTTATTTGGAGCGTCTGTTTGACTTTTAACCCTTTCTTTTAGAGGTCATCCATCCTGAAGGGGTTTCAACCATTTAAGTGCCTATTTGAATTAGAAAGTAAAGTGGTCAAGAATACCTAAGTGACTTAGGAGCCTAGGTTCTTTTGACTTGCAATAAGACTTATGGTGAAATTCAAAATGGTCTTAAATGACCCAAGCGTTTAAGACCCATTGCAAATTAATGGCATTTAGGTTCCTAAGTCACTTAGGCAACTTGAAAATTTTTTGTCATTAAGCTCCTAAATCAATTCTGAACATAGGATTTACATGCTGTTGAAACTGTTACCCAGAATTCTAAATTTCCCTCTGCCAGCCCGGTAGGGCTATGTAAGAGTGGTAAACGCTACAAGTAGTGTTCCTTTCATGTTTGACCTTTGCAAGGGCTGAGGGCAGTTGAAATCCTCACTTTTCTCACATACCCAGGAGCTATCAGCAGCACAAGTTTGCAGCTGATCCAGGCTTTGAACACTGCTGATGTTTGTCAACATGCATGCAGCATGGGGCCCGAATCCATTTTAAAATGAATCTTGTGTAGACGAGAGTTGTGTACTGGTTTAATGTACCGTGATGTGCTTAATGGGTAGCGTTAGAATAAATGTTAAACAACTACAACTCTGCCACCTTTCTCAGGTTAGCAGGGAGGAACAGTCTTTTAGGCCATTGGTAAAGATGCATGGAACAGACTGCTCGTGTCTGTATCTGATATTAAAGCAGAAAGAGATCAGAAGGATTCTTGTGATTCAGCATGAGCATACTGTTGCTTTTAGGAGTAGTTAGAATGCAAATTGTATTATAAAGAAAATGTGATGAATGAGTAAAAGTTTGTACTAGCAGAAGCTTTGTATAACTAGATTGATTATAAGGCAATTGTAACCTTTTCTCATGTGAAACAATTATGTAGTTCCTGGGGAGGGGGACTGAATGAGTTTGGAATGTGTTTGGAGAAAGATAACAACTTGAAGGCTCAGCAGTTTCAGAGTCCAGATGGTCAAAGAAGGAGGAGGAAAAGCTGGAAGGCTCAGGGGCACCAAGGTACTATCAGTTGGGCCCAGTATAAGGCAGACCAGTGCATGACATATAGACGACTTCAGAGTTAAGAGCAAGCATCCATTAACAGATAAGACAGCCTTGGAATAACACTAGGAAGGAGGCACCAACATACTGCTGTCTGATGACAAAGAAAAACAACTTCTAGATAAACAGATATTAAACAGAACTGATAGTGATTGATTAAGATCTGACAAAGCAAAGTGTATAGACTTGAATGAGAGAAAAGTCCTATAAAAGACTGGTTGCCTTGCATGAATCTTTGGGTCTGGTCTTGTCAAGATTGGCGCATCTGTCTGGACCGCGAGAAGCCTCCACTCCTCACCCCTTGCATTTAACTCGCCTGGCCAGTGAGTTAATGTGAGCAATAAACTGGTAACTTTAAGCAACGGCAAGACAGGGTATGTGAATATGCATCTAACAGAATAATGTTACATTGTCAACACTGTGAAATTATTTCAAGTATAACATTTGTTTGGATATAACTCTGTATTTCCTCATTTAAAATGGTTTGGAAGACAGTGCTGTGACCCCAGGTCTGTGGCTCAGCCACTCTGGCTTTCGTGTCATGGTAAAACTCGGTTTCAGCTCAGCGTTGCCTTTGCATTCTTTCTGTGAGGGGAGGAAGAGTTCCCATCCCAGAGAAGAAGATTGGGGTGTTTTACCCCCTTGCAGATCCCTCAGGACCCAATGGAAGCATCATGGTGCAACCACAAGGAGGCCCCTGGCCTCTTCAGTGATGTTCAGTCCCCTGCGTAGTTGCAGGAGCTACACTGCATGGAGCGTCCCCACTCACTTAGTGCCTCAGAGCAACCACAAGGCATGAAGTTTCAGCTGATGAAGACTCTCTCTGCAGTAACTGGTGACAGCTTTCCCCACAGAGATTGGCAGGGAAAAGAATCTTTCTGGGAACTCCACCAGCATAGCTCAAACTTGAGGAACATCCATGAGGGGAGCACAATGCAGGGGGACAGTCCCCCTGCTGTTCTCCTTCAGCATGGATCCAGAGAAGCAGGCTTCTCTCCATTTTCAGAAGCAGAGGGAGCATGGGGGCCAGAACTGTGGGTTATTTTGGCTTCTTTCCAGCCCAGTGGAATATCTGAAGCAGCCAGTACATTGCACTATGATTTTGTAAACATTATCCTGAACTCACTGAAGTTTCAAGCAAGTATGGATCACTTGCTGATGATTCTTAACAATATACAAAGGCAAAATCACAGTGGTTACCTAACTGCAAGAGGATGAAAATGTTCCCGGGGGAACATCTACCCACCTCAACTATAAAAGTACCACCATCTTGGAATATATTGCTCTCAAGGAAACATGACAGTGGTACAGTATAGGATCTCTGTACTTAATTTTGGTTCAGTGGGGTTTGTGTGAAACTTTTCAGGTTTTGCAAACCCCTGAGAATCATGAATCACCTCAGGAGTCTCAAAATTCACCCTAATGTGTCAAAATGGGCTTAAACTGCGTAAGCAATAGGCTTAAACTGAAGCAAGGGAGATTTAGGTTGGCCATTAGGAAAAACTTCCTAACTGTCAGGGTGGCTAAACACTGGAATAAATTGCCTAGGGAGGTTGTGGGATCTCCATCTCTGGAGATATTTAAGAGCAGGTTATATAGGCTTCGTCCTGCCATGAGGGCAGGGGACTGGATTCAATCACCTCTCGAGGTCCCATCCATTTCTAGTATTCTATGAAAATGTATGCACCAGAGTACCTTTCAGCAAACCAGATGAAAATAGTTTTGTGTCATGCTTCATAAAACTCTAGGGAGTATATAATAGCCAATTCCTACCATTCAAATGCAAATCATTCTTCTCATCACCATCATAGTTCCCACACAGACCACATGTTTTCCCCTTGTATGTATCTTCCAAGTCCAGCTACAAAAGAAAAAGAAACCGGAAGACCAGAGTTTTGAGTGTTTCAGAACGGAAAAGTACTAAACGTGTAAAATTTCTTCTCTGACATGAAAACATTGACTGATGTGTTTCAATGAAAGGAAACTCTAAACAAATGGGGAGACACATTCCTTTAGTGTTTGTCTATGTATTTCTTAAGAGCATTGTTATTTAATGTGCACCATTTGCTGCAATGCCTTTAAAGTGAGAAGATTCAGTTTAATATACAATGCTGCTCTCTTCATTAGATATGTTTGGTCTTAACAAATCCTTTCTCCTCATGCACTCTGTAGCCCAAATCCTGAGGTTCGTACTAGAAGGAGCATACTCTGCTCTCAGTCATATGATGTAAACCTGGACTATTCATAGTTGCTATAGATTTACACCAGAGTGATTGAAAGCAGTATTTAGACCTCAGTTTTATTTAGCAATATTCCTGTTGATCTCAGCAGAATGTTATCTGAGTAAAAAGCTAAGGACTGTAGAATTGACCATATATAATCGCAGCTTAATTAGAAAAAAAGGATGGACAAATATTGAGAATTACTGAGCATAAACAATGCTGATGAAACACCTAGGCCTGGTCAACACTACAGCAGAAGGTCGAATTAAGATATGCAACTCCAGCTACCTTTAATTATGTAACTGGAGTTGACGTATCTTAAATTGACTTTCCACACCGTCCACAAATTGAGAGGCTGACGGGAGCAAATGCTCCCATTGGCTTCCCTCACCCCTCATGAGGAGCAGGGGTTCTGGTGCCAATAGGGGGTGCCCTCTGAGTTTAATTTAGTGGGTCTAGAATCAAACCCTGGAAGATCGACTGCAGCTATGCCGATCTTCCACATAGTGTAGACATACCCCTATTGAATTAAGATCAGGAAGCCAGGAAAATAATTGTGAGTACTTTACCCAACCTTCTCGAATTAGAAATTGTTTTGATAAACTCAACTATGTCAAACAAAGGATGGAAGGGAATCTCACCATTGGGGGGGCAGGGGTCAGATTAAAATGTGTATGTAAACTTGAAAATACAAATGAAATTATTACAAGATGTAAATAATTTAAATATGCAGCAAATTTGGAATATTACTCTTTAGTAGCAAACTTATAATAGAACTTCATAGTAGACAGGCCAAATTCAAAGGGGAAAATACTTAACAATTGCTACTCCTCCTAGAAAAATAGCTAATTGCAGCATCTTACACAGCTTGATAAATAATACAATCACCTTATGGCATGACAACTTCTTCCCTCCCTACATAAGGCACCATAGCCTTACTCTAGACAGGATGCTCCAGAGTAGGGGTGGGCAATCATTTTTGACCAGGGGCCACTTCAGAAATTTTTGAATTAGCCCCGGGCCATCCTGGAAAGGGTGGGGCCTTGGGCTGAAGTTGCGGGCCCTGATTGGTGTGGGGGTGAAGGAACACACAAAGTCTTTGTTCTGAACAGTTGGTGGTTCCCTCTAGGTATCCATGCCCCTGGTGGTGGGAGGAGACTTTGTGTGCTCTCCCTTGCTGCCCCCAGGACAATCAGGGCCTGGGGAGAGGGAGCATGTGAAGTCTCTCACTCTCTGCCCTGCCCTGCAAGGGAGCGCTGCTCTTAGAGTCAACCACCAGCTGGGCAGCAGCTGGCAGTTGACTTTTAGTGCTGAGCCCCTTGCAGGGCAGAAGGAGACTTCACACACTCCCCTGCCCCCAAACCCTGCTAGGCCTGGGAGTGGGAAGAGCGGCAGGGCCTCCGCAAGCCAGATGAACTCACTTGGCAGGCCGGATCCAGCCCAAGGAGGCCTTTTGGCCCTCTCCTGCTCCAGAGTCTAGACATTGGAACCCTGGTGAGAATGAGCTTCTAGTCACTTGATAGTGACTCCCACTGGCTTGAAAGGAAAACTTCATAGTATGTCTACATCTTGCTGGCTGGAGCAAACAGCAGACTACATCAGATTTTGAATTGCCATGTGACTGGAGAACCTTCTCCCACGTGGATGCCAAACTGGCCTTCTTTCCACAAGATCAACTTTCCAGTTTTTTTTTATCCTCTCTACCCTTTTCTTTAATTCCGTGAATTGTGACACAGGGAATACAAATCTCTGCAGTACCCACTAAGCCCGCAGTTAGAGAACCACTGGCCATGCAGGGCCTTTCAACGACACTAAAATTCACTGAAAGAAAACCAACTAACTGGATCTTCATACTAAGAGAGTGTCAGCCCAGTTCCATTTGAGCGTCAGGCCCAGTGTGGAAGTGACTTGGAAATAGGTGCAGGTGTCTTCGATCAAAATGCTCTTCAAGCTGAAGGGGAGGGGAATCCTACAGAAAAGCAGAAAACAAAGAGAAAAACACAAACTATAAAATAGAGCTCAAAACAAATGATCTCAGGAGAAGTAGTGAAAAATTAACAGGCATCAAAAGGAAGCCATGAAAAGATGGCTCAAAGTTTGGAGTTCCTCAAACTCTTCCACTGTGTGATCCTCTCTTGCATACTAGGACCATGCTAGGATCCCATTCCATTTAGCAAGGCAGGAAGGTTAGGTCATCTAACCTTCATCTGGAGAAATAACTGGAAGAAATTGCAGATTCTTTTGCTGCTTTGATTGAAGAGATGCGTCTGATTTTGTCAATAAAATTTGCAGTCTAATGACTCTTTCCTCTGTTCAGCTACTACTGGATGACTAGACAGATACAATGGCCAATAGTACTTTTTCAATCTTTGCTTGGCAAGGAGGGTGTGAGTGTTTCTCCCACGTGTAGACCTTGCTCATACTATTGACATCTCTGTGCTGGAATATGGCAATGCACATTATAGGGGGTTGCCTAAGTCAGTGTTCCCTGTAAGCTGTACACTTAGGCAGCCACCCAGGAGAGATTCAAAACCCACCCAGCTGATTAGCAGAGCACCCACAGCTCCTACAGCTGGCAGCATGTGTTTCTACTGGTGGTGCACGTCTGCACACAGGGGCAGCCCGTCCATATAGGCGAACTAGGCGGTCGCCTAGGGCACCAAGTTAAATGGAGCACCAAATGGTGGCGCAATATCACTGAGGGGTTTGGAGACGGGAGCGCCGATTGCATGGTTCGCCTAGGGCACCAGTTGCTGGCAGCTAGTGTAGGGCCGTCCCTGTGACTGCACATAGCACAAAAAATTATTCCACACATGGATGGAACATTGGTTGCCCTTGAAAAATCATTCAGAAAAATCATTCAGAAAAATTCAGCTAATTCTACATATGCCTGTCAATGTATTTAGTGTGGTTCATGCATGGAGTACACTTACCTCATGCTCCACAGAGTGTTACTAGTTCATTTCAGATTAAAATTCAAGGTGAAATTCCACATGTATGCTTAAACAGTACCTCTGAGTTGCTACTATATTTGTGTTACTTCAAGTAAGAGAGGACTGTTTCTGGAAGTTGTGGAAGGTTCTTTTAATTCTTATTATGATCATCACGTAATTGTGGTCTGATCTAGAGTGACCAGACAGTAAGTATGAACAATCAGGATGGGGTGGGTCATTACACAACCAATATAAGAAAAAACCTCATATATCAGGATGTCCCTATACAATCAGAACATCTAGTCATCCTAGCCTGTTCCTACAATGCAGGAATCATTGGATGCAAAGAAGTATGTGTTAGATTGAAAATCAAAATAGATCACTACATGGGTCTCTGGTCTTTACTGTCTATGACATCTCTGGCACACCTGCCAGGCGCTGAGTGCCTCATCTCCTCTCAGTGTCAATGGCAGCTGAGATGCTCTCACAGAAATAGTTCAGCACCTCAGAAGATCTGTCCCTGTATAATTTTCTGAGAGCTTTCAGTCTGAAGGGCTTTATTGTGCACTAATCAGGATGCGAGCTACAGTACAAGCACAGTTAATCCTCATCCTTTGTGGCACAAGCTGATCTATCAACTGGGCACAGGTTGGAACCCCGCTCACTGGTATATAGAAGCGTTACACAATCTGGGGCATTTTCAGTGTCTTACTCCTGCCTTTGATGAATCTGCCAAATTGAGAAGGCCCATGGATGCACTGCTGACATACAAGACTGTACTTAAAAGGCAGAACAAACAACAGAGTCCAGCGAGAACAATAAATATTTACTCACTCGTTCCCATTCACTGTGATGCCTGACTCTTTCACCTCTAGAAGCACGCCGTCAATGGTTGCAGTGAAGCAGACTGGAAAGCCACTCTTGTCGCGTCGCCTGACCTGGATGTTGAAGTCCTGATAGCTGTCGTTGCAGTGCGAGGCAAAAACGTACTGGCAGATGCCGGGGAAATCGAATTTAACGTGGTCAAATGTCTGGAAGTGGAATTTGCCCCAAGTGGAGCATTCACTCTTGGTGACTGCCGGGCGCTGGACTGTATAAAGAGTGAAGGTGGAAATGTTATTGGTGGGTATTGCAATCAGTGCCTACCGTCTGCCATTGAAGTGGCACTTTAAAGACTTAAGGGGAGATTTTCAGACATCCACGGTGCTTTGGCATCCAACTCTCAGTGGCTTTCAGTTGGATTTAGGTATCTAAGTGCTCTTGGTACCTGTGTAAACCTCCCCTTAAATTGTATTAAAGCAGGTTGGAAACTGGTTTGCAGTCTCTTCTACTGGGCTTTCATCCAGCATGTGTGACATCACTTTTCAGCAAGATGGCTGCCACCAGTGGTAGACTCAGAAATGCCAGTTGTCACTAAAAACTTTTCTAAATGACTCTGCATTTCACAATTTACTCAAATTCAGAAGGGAGTCTAATATTGACTCATCAGATGTCTCTCTTTGAAGAACTTCTGCTCTATCCTAAAGAGACCACCAACTTCTAGTACAACTCAATCCTGCCTCAGAAACTTAGCCAGAACCATGGTCCTTATCCAGCCAATATGTGATGCTTAGAAAAACCTTTGCTTCCTTCACCACTAAGGACTGAACTCCCTGAATTTTCAATTGTATATGTGAAGTTACACATCAAAACCTTCTTTGTGTATTAAACTCCATCCCAGAAACAAGCTCAGACTGTGAAGTTGAAGAAAATGGATGTAATTCTCCTTCAATGGAAATTACACTTTGCTGCAATATGCTTTCAGCTTCTCATTTCGCCTACGTGGCAGAATAGCAGGAGAAAATGGAAAGATTTCCCTGATGTACTGATGTGATGGCTTTCAGTGATATTAATTTAGCAATATACATCACAGATCAAATCGAAATCAGTACTTAACATACTCTATGAACTCTGAAATGTTATGAAATATTCATAACTAGGAATCAGCAGGTGTGCGTGGAAAATTTATTTTACGTAAGATGAACCTGTAAAATAAACTGAGGTGCCAACATGTTTTTACAGTTTGTAGTAGGTGTTTGTAACACAAGAGTACAGTGGAATAAAATAGCACCTTTCTGCATGCGAGGGTAGGACTGATAAGCAGGTTTTACTCATTTATTGGTGTGGAGTTGCTAGAAATACTAACACTTCAGCAGTCATCACATGAATTCGCAATCAACTGTTTGTGTAATAAATGTACTCAGGAAGCTATAAGACATTCCAAACCAGGAATTAGAAGGTAACAGTGCAGTAAGGAAAAATAATACTTCTACGAGGGTGTGGATGCCAGGCAATTAACTCTAACAGACATCATGCAGACATATTTCTCCTAGGGACAATGTGTAAGTCAAAAAATTAAAAAGGACATTGCCATTTTCTGTACTATAAACTGAGTCCAGCAAACATGTTCTTTATACAACTAATCTTGGAATGGTTGATGAATTGCTCTTTAATGCAAAGAAAAACAATGAATTCCTTAAAGCAGGTTCATTTGGAGTGTACATACAAAGGGCTAATCTATTTACAGCATGCACATAGATTTCAGTCTAACCAAGTATATTTTAATTTGACATTTGTATTTGTAACTTAATGGAGGTAAATACCTAAGCCAACAACTTCAGAATTTAGATTTTTCTTACCTATCTGCACTGGGGTTTTGCCCTCACAATAACTCCAAATTAGGCAGAAGATCCATAGTGGCCCTCCCCTTTTCCCCCCCATCACACCTATAAAGAGATATAACTTGAAAATCCTTCCAGGGAAATGCTTTTTGCCTTGGCTTATCGGCACAGTTTTATAGTCCAGGAATTTGGCGTGAGAACAGAACATTGACGGCCAGGTCCCTGGGAGGTGGAGCTTCACTGATTATTCCCTCACAGATTCAAGCTTACAAGACTGAGCCCTTTACATTCCCTTCTGAAAAGACAACCATGTGTTTCTGTGGCACTTCAGTTTTGAGGGAAGTTGTGGGGGGGGAGGGGGCAAAGAGGGAAGTCTCTGTGCCTTTTTCCATTCCCTTTTTAAATGCTTTAAAATGGTGTTTCTTGCTTCCTTTCCAGCTTTGTCCTTTCTTTCATGCCAAACATTTAATTTTTTAACGTGGCTCCTTGGACACAAGGAATCATGGTCCTGATTCTGTCCGTTATGCCTTTGTTCACACCCCTGAGGTTTAGTTTGTTGGTTATTATTACATGTGCCCTCTGCAGGCTGGATGGCTATTTCTGAGCACTAGAGGAAAAACTCTGCAGGGTCAGCTGTAACCAAATGGTTTACTGAAAGAAAAAAAATAATGGCAGCTGACTGGTTGGCTTTAAAAAGTGAAATCAAAATGGCTCATGAAAGGTGCCAGGTTAACTACACTGGGCACTGCAAGTCAACATTCCACAGAACAGGTGCAGTGCTAGTGCAGCTAGTGCAAACTTCTGACTCCACTCCTATATCTGTGTCTCACTCATGCTTTGCAGGAATAAGTGTATGATTTAGTCTTCATTCCCGTACAGCTGGGTTTCATTGGTTCACTGGAGTTGGTTTTCAGTGTAAGGATCTAAGCTTTCAAAAGTCCAATTCACATAGGTCCACCAAAAACACAATTAGCGCTAATCGCGAGCTGGTCTATGCACTTGTGCAGGGGGTTACTTAAAGGGTCAGTGATACAAAATATCTCTGCATTGCCACTCCCCTCAAATCAAGGCCTGTTGCTTAGGCTGACGAGTGACTTACTGGAGTCAATAGGACTACACATAGTAGGGAGCTTCTCCATGTAAGAGCATCAGAATATGGTCCAAAAACATTAAGCCAATGATAGAGTCATTCCTGAGCTCTGTATTTTTGTGACTGTCTATGGACAGCGATTTCTCTTGCACCAGTTTTCCCAGCTCTTCTAGCATCACGCAGGTCTGAATCACTTCAATCTCAATAAATTCAAGACTGAAGACACTTTACTGTATGTACAAATGGAAGAGCCCATGTGCTAAAGAGCAAAGCTAGGTGAGTTTCTTTGGCAGAAAGATTTTTTCAACCCAAAAACTCAAGTTTGATGACACAGACCTGTTTAGTAACTGAGGGTGTGTCTACACTGCACCCTTAGCTCGAAATAAGATACGCAATTTGTGCTACACAAATTGTGTATCTTATTTCAATTCTATTTTAAAATAGGTTATTTCGAAATTTGGCATATCTACACAACACCAAATTTCAAAATACACACACAGCACCAAATTTGGCATATCTACACAGCACACTATTTCGAGACATCCCTTATCTCTCATGGAACAAAGCTTACAGGGATGCTGAAATAGTGCATCAGCTATATTTTGCAATAGCAGATGCATTCAAAAGACACAGGGCAGCTATTTTGGGATACGTCTGGTGTCCTGAAATAGCCTTGTAGTGTAGACATACCCTGAGTGTTGAATTGTTCCAGTCAAAAAAAGGTGAAGCATTTAATTTCAACACTTTTGAAGCAAAAAAATATTTTTCATTTGAAATGAATTTTTATTTTGAAAATTCCTTTAATTTTATTTCAAAAATTTTTTAAAAAATTAAATTTCACAATTAAAACAAAATGTTCCAGATTGAACAAAATGTGTTCAACCTAAAATTGCATTTTCCTGTTTTTGATTTGCTGAAATTTTTGAAAATTTTGGCTTTGATTTGACCCAAAATAAATTGTATTCTTCATCAAAATGGCAGCTGACTGTAACATCCATGATTCACCCAGCTTTGCTAAGAAGTCTCATAGACTTAAAGGCCAGAAGGGCCCATAGTGATCATCTAGTCTGACCTCTTGCACACCTCAGGCCACAGACTCTCACCCACCCACTCCTGTAATAGACCCCAACCTCTGGCTGAGTTACTGAAGTCCTCAAATCATGGTTTAAAGATTTAAAGTTACAGAGAATCCATCATTTATTCTAGTTTATCAACATACATTATATCTATCAACATACATTATATTGAGGGACCTAGTAAACTCATGACCATGAAAAACACATCACAGACCATGAAATCTGGTCTTCCCCCATGAATTCTGGAATTTTGTGTGTCCAGATTGCATGGGAGAAAGCAGTGTTTCTCAACTGAGGGTCCTGAACCAAAAGGTAATTGTGAGCAGATTGCAAGGTTATTTTGGGAGGTCACAGTGTTGCCACCCTTACATCTGTTCTGCCTTCAGATCTGGGCAGCTACAGAGCAATGTCTGTTAGCTGGGCACCCAGCTCTGAAGGCAGCACTCCGCTAGCAGCAGCACAGAAGTAAGAGTGGCAGTACCAAGCTATGCCATCCTTACTTTTGTGCTGCTGCTAGCGGCAGCTGCTTTCAGACCTGGGATCCTGGCCAGCAACCACCTCTCTCCAGCTGTCCAGCTCTGAAGGCAGCGTCCCAGCAGCAGCAGCGCAGAAGTAAGGATAGCAATACCACAACTGCCCCTACAATAACCTTACAACTCCTCCCTCCCCCGACTTCTTTTTGGGCCAGGATCTCTACAATTACAACACAGTGAAATTTCAGATATAAAACGCAGAAAACATGAAATTTATTCTTTTTTAAAAACCTATGACCAAGAAATTGACCAAAATGGACCATGAATTTGGTAGGAACCTAATTATGTATGTAACTGGGTGACTCATTTATGCTTTAACAATCTTTCTACTTTCTCCCTTCGCTGATTTTCCATAAAGAAATTGCAGACTTCTTATCACACTTATTTGTTGTGCAAGGCTATTTCCTGTGAATAACACTTGGGCTTGGTTTCTTGATGGTAGGCTTGATATGGGGCTGCATGGCCTGGATTCCCTCACAGCTGGCTGCGAGAATGTTCTTTTGGGCCTAGACTTGATAGAATGACTCTAGTTTTGGGGGGAGCACAACTGCAGTTTAAAACTAATGTTGACCTCATGCTCTTTTAATGGCTCTTAGCCTTAGCTTCAGGGCTCATTGACAACACAGATGTCACCATCAGTTGTTCAATGTGCAATGAGCAAATCCTTGTGTACTAAGTTATGGATGGTTTGCTTGGTCCCTCACAGGGCTTTCTGGAATATACAAAGATCTGGCTCTTTGATTTTTTATTGCAGTTCCCTTGAGAGGTTTATGGGCCATTCAGTGAGTAACTCACAGATGTGCAGGTGCACGTCTCTGCCAGATGAAGATTTGCTGCCTCTGTGGTTCTTCAGGAAATCCTGCATCAGCAGGTGGGCGCATTGTACGGGACATGACACATGGGTTCACGTTACCCCTTTCTCACTGCCAGTGCCCCATTAACTCCATTGTCTGTCAGTCACAGCTGAACCGGGGCCCTTTGGGAGGTAAAGTCTGTTCTTGAACCTTTGCCATTTTGGCTGCCATCCAAAGCTGACATTAGACTTTATAGCCCCATGGATGGAACCGCTGGGTTCCTACCCCTTTTCCTTTGAATCACAGCTCTTCTGCTGCTCCATGCCTAACTGGATACCACAGATCTTTTGGATGTCAAGCCACAGAATTCCTATTAGGGAACTCAGGAGACGGGATTATGCAGTAATGGCTATTTAGCTGATCCAATTCCCCTATGTTTGACAGAATAGGGTTGTAATAATGTTCAGGCTTAGGCTTTGGTCAGACAAGATATTGCGAGAGCCAGAATTTGGTAGCCCATATGGACAAAGGCCATGCTACTACTGTGCTGATGACATTAAGGAGGGGTGGTAAAACCAAATATTAGTGGCTCACACAGATGGGTATTTCAGAGGAGGAGCTATATCAGAAGGGTACATTTGGGCACTGGTGAGGATGGGATGCTGAACTCTACTTACTGGATCCTTCCCTGTAAGCCCCAGTGGTAAAGCCTTGACACCATGTGGTAGGCAGATGTGGACTCCATGGTGGTGTTCAGGCACACTGCAGTGAGGTTTGGGGGTATATCAGAGAGGCCAGGAGTGGATAGTGTGACTTGCTCCAGCAATCCCCATGTGGTAAATATTGCCAGCTGGAGCAAGTTCAAGTAACCCCCACACTGCTTCCAGGGAACAGGGCAAGGTGGAGAATAAAGGAGCCAAGATCACAGCTATGTACCTTTGCTGCATTCAGAAAAAAAAAACTGGCTTAAGTTAGCTGGCATCCCATTTTTGGGAACAGAAGCAATTTGGAAGGCTTTTACTCACCAGTGAAAAAAGAGGCTGTTTCCTCTCTTTAGCTCTATCTTCTCAGTTTTCTAACCTGTGCTCAGGTCCTCTCTGTCTATTTTTTGGGAGCAACATTTGCTGCCAGTGACTGACCACGATATGCCACTTCCACCTCCACTCCAGAGAGGTGCTCTGTCCCTCTATCAACACTCACTAGAAGCAGCCACCCAGTGATCTCAGGAATGCTGACATGAGAGGGACATTTTCAATAGTAGTAAGGGATTGAAGATGCCTCCTGTAAGCCATTGCATGCCAAAAAGGAGCCTGTGGCATTGCTGAACCCACAGCATTGAACCAACGCCACTGCAGGCTTCCAACATATAATTTTTGCTTCTGTAACAAGATTAGAAATTAATCACATTTCCCTTTATTTTGGGCTCCAGCCTAAAAGGAAGCTCTTGCTTTCCACGGATGTGCTAGTAAAGGCACAGTTCACCTTGGCCTTTTGACAACATATTTCATGGATCATTTACCATTGAGGGGTAATTGTTTTTGGTTGATGCAGCAGGTAAATATTAACTCCATTTTTATCATCTACAGAGGAAACACTTTTATGGACCATGTTCAACCTATCTTCCTGGAGATTCATGGGCATAAAATAAAACTAGATTAAAGAAGGAGTAAATCACATCCCTTACCCTTTTCTAGATACTTTTGGATGACATACTAAAATTGGTTCTTATTTAATAACTGAGGGAATTAATACCAACCATCTCCAACTGCTCTGGACCCCAATGCTTAAGATCAACAGCTGCATTCATATCATTCAGTTGTGCTGAAGAGTAGTCGTTTATGTATTAAGTCAGTGCTGCAGCAAACAGAGACTGAATTAGTAAAGTATCTAGGATCTTTACTTGTGCCTTTAGGGAAATAGTTTGAACGCTGGTAGGATTCTTCCTGGATACCCTTCTGTTATCTCAGTTCATTTCAGACTGGAGAAAGTGTGGCTCGTTTCATGTAATTATCACTATAAAACACTGGGCTTATTCAGTCCCTTATTGGATAGTGAAGTTTAGCTAATTTTTTGTTAGCCTTTAAAGTGCTCCCAGACTATTTGGGTTTTTTTCAGTTTATCCTGTACAAACTAACTCGGCTACCCCCTGAAGTTTTTTAACAGTGTAAGGTTAGCCAAGAGAGCGCCACATTTGCTCGTGGTCTAGATCCTAGAAGTGAAAATCATGAACACAAATTTGGCCAAATGAAACTAATAATATTTTAGAGTAAGTGGTTGTTATGTTAATTTTTTATAGCTAGTCACATTCTAGCTTAGCAGTAGGCCACAAGTACAAAACGTCTAGAATTAATCCCTGGTATAATGCAGATGGATTCAGGCAATTTACACCAAAGATTAATTTGGCCCACTGGATTTCAGTCTCATCATAGTTACCAGACCATGATATAAAACCATCAGACATTTTGCTTAAAGGTGGCAAGCAAAGGGTGTGGGGGGAAAGCAGACTTGCGACGTATTTGGGGTTTTTTGTGATGTGTGAAGGCAAAAGATTTCATTTTTTGTTTTTAGTTTTAAAAAAGGGTGGGCTTCTTGGGTTTTTTAGTTTAGAACATCAGAAATTTAAACTTCTATCTACACAGATTTTGCAATAGGGTTTACTGAATGAGCAATAAAGATTTGGAAAACTTTTTTAGCCTTTAAGTACAGGGTTCCTGTCAGTGGCATCAAGTCTTCACTTCTGTAAGTCACGCATTATTTTTTAACAATGTCTGCATATAGTAACAATTACATTGCTGGTTGGTGCTGGCATTTGCACAAAAACACTGGCAGATCTCAATAGGCTGCAACTGGAACTGTGTGAATAATGACAGTCCCTCAAAAAGTCACTATATTTTCCTTTCAGGTCTGACCGAAACCCTTGTTTCTGAATTTTTACTGGAGCAAAAAAATAAAATCATTTTGGGTCAAACAAAATGTTTTGTATGCCCCACAAACAGAAACTTCATTTAGATTTTGAGCATTTGATATTTTTAATGAAATTAAAGGACATTTTGAAATGAAAAGTTGAACCATTGCGTCGCAAAAGTGTCAAAATGAAATGTTTTGACATTTTAGACATTTTTATGGTTTGTTTTATAAATCAAAATTAATATGCAGATGCTAAATGTTTTGGTTGATCCAAACCATCATTTCTGGCTGAAAGACTCCTCAGCCAACAACTTCTTTCCAACTCTAGTTGTAGCAAATTCCCACATGAGAAGAATTCCTAGCACAGGAATCCGTTCCATAAGGAGGCCAGTGCCTGTTGAGCTAAAAAGCTGTATTTAAACTGCCTTTACAAGAAAGACGGGGTATGCACCAGGGCTGAATTAAGAGATGAGCCCTTCAAAGCTGGGCTGAAGCCATGTGCTGAAATCAGACACTGTTTTTATTTTACAAAAATGTTTCTAGCCCTCCTGGATGCAAAGAAGAAGCTTAGTCATGTGACCTGTCTGCAACTTACAGCTGAGTTAGCATACAGCCTGAAACAACAGCTCCATCAAGAGTGACTTAGTCATCTTGACTGAAACCTGCTGCCATATCTGGTAAACCATGCAAAGCCCCGATTCGGATTTCCTGTATTTATGATGCAATGTTATTGTTGTAACCGAGCTGGTCCCAGGATATGAGAGACACAAGGTAGATATGGTAATATTTTTTATTAGACCAACTTCTTCTGGTGCAACAGCCATGCTTTTGAGCTCCACAGTGCTCATACATTTTCTTCAAATATTTATGGTGCTCTATGTCAGATTGAGTTTTAAAGATGAGCACAATGGATTAAATTATGCACTTCTAACACAGGCAACATTGTCATTGGTTTAAGTGGGAGCTCGGCCTGGGGAAGACCATGGGATTTGGCCTACAGAATCTATCAGTGCAAAGTACTGAACTTGGGAACAGAGCATACCAGATTAAAACAACCTTCTAAACCAGATGTGCTATTTGAAACATTGCAGATAGGTTAATAAATAGCCATAAATAAGGACTTCACTTGATTCCCTGTTCTGTTCATTCTTTCTGGAGCACCTGGCATTGGCCACTGTTGGAAGACAGGATACTGGGCTAGATGGACCATTGGTTTGAGCCAGTGTGGCCAGTTTCTTACGTTCTTAAACTATTCTCTTCAAAGAGAAACCTGTGATATGGCCCAATTCTCCCTTTTCTCTAAACGGAATGTCCTCCCCAAACAAAAATCCCTATAATTAACCATGAGTCCTGAATCCTAGAGCCATATCTAGTTAACCATGCAAAGCCTGGATTCCGATTGCCTTTATTAATGATGCAATGTTATTATTGTAACCACGTGGGTCCCAGGATATGAGAGACAAAAGATAGATGTGGTAATATTTTTATTGTCCCAACTTCTTTTGGTGAAACAACCACACTTTTGAGTGCCACAGAGCTTTTCCTCATATATTTATGGTGCTGTGTTCTATAGTCATGCTCTTTTGTAGTACAAGAGTTTGGGGTACCCCCTGTGGAAGAAGTTCCCAAATTAATCTTCTGGGGTTTGAAAAGGTATGAGGTTTTTTCACTTGGATGGTGACAGCATGCCTCCCCAAGTCAGGGAATCTGTAACCTTGGGGAGTTTTTAAAACAGACGCCTCTAGAGGCAAGATATTTTAAGGTTTCTTGCGGGCCCCCACCTTCTGCACTCAAAGTGCCAGAGTGGGGAGCAGCCTAAACAAATGGGATGAAGATTAATGTACCTACTGTTTGCCTAAAAGCAAAATCTTTAAATGTGTGAACTATTTAAATCACTGTATGCCCAAAACAGTGGAAGGAGGTACCTCTTTTTTAATAATAGCTATCCCACAGAATGTAAAATGGTAAGAGAAAGCAATGTGTGTACAAACGGGGGTTTTGCATTGTACTCCACATAACACTTTGGATGCTGTGCTATGAAACCCAAGAAAGGATTGATTTAACTCTCAATGGTTGACAGATATCAGTGGCCTGCCATAGAGTAGAATCTGTCAGTGAAATTGTTCTGATGGTATAAAGCTTCTGCTTTGTGTTTTATGTAATATACTGTGTATCCTCGGGATGAATGCCTGATGGGTTGACATGCATGTAGCAGGCCAAAAGATGGATAATATATAATAGGATGAGAGTTAAGGGAGCTGACTTTTAGCATACAATATACTATAACTACATAGTCTGACTTCTGTGCCATTGATTATTGTGCCTTATATGGCATGGATTAATGTATTTAAGCTATGCCCATGGTAAGGGGTTTGGAATGGTTGCCATATGAATACAGATTAAAAAGACTGGGACTTTTCAGCTTGGAAAAGAGGAGACAAAGGAGGTCTATGAGAACCCCAAATGGTGTGGAGAAAGTGAATAAAGAAAAGTTATTTATTTGTTCCCATAATATAAGAACTAGGGTCACCAAATGAAATTAATAGGTAGCAGGTTTTAAACAAGCAAAAGGAAGTACCTCTTCACACAACACACAGTTAGCCTGTGGAACTCCTTGCCAGAGGAAGTTGTGAAGGACAGGACTTAGACCTTCCCCGCTGTTATGTACTCCTCCCTTCTTATGTTCTTAGTATGCACATGTAGATTTGTAGTCTAAGTTGGTTGACTACAATTTCTGCTTACCAACAAAAGGGGAAATATCACCACAGTTTTCTGCCAGATGTACTTTTCAGACACAGGGTAACTACATGGTGCTGGAAGCAGGGGTGCTGGGAGTGTAGCTGCATCCCTGTTCTGACATGTTTTTCATTAGATGCTGGGAATAGAGTTTGGTTCTATGACTCTCAGCATTCACACTATAAAAATTGTTCCAGCAGCCCTGCATGGCCTTCAGTTTTCAAATTCAGTGAATAAGTGCAGCTATATCTGCTGATGACGAATGCCTACTGGATCATCATGAGGAAGAAATGCCTTAAAAACGGCTTTCAATTCATAGAGAACAAAGTTGAAAATGGAGAGAGGCCCTGATGATGGGGTAGAGTGAATATGTCTTAAAATAGCCCCAAGTCTAAAACCCTGCAAATCCAAATATCCGCTTTATATCCGCAGGTATGCACATCCGCAAATGTGGATGCAGATATCCACAGCTCCTCTTTGCGGATAGGGATGCAGATACAAATTTTATATCTAAAACCCTATTAATTTGCAGATATCCACCTTGTATCTCTGGGTATTCACATCCGTGGATCTCAGTGAAGATATCTGCAGCTCAGTTTTGTGGATGCAGTTGTGGATACAGATACAAATGTTGTGTCTCTGCAGGGCTCTACCCAAATCTTTTCAAAACGCCACTTTCTAGTAAATTAAACTGATCTTTCCATTGTTTTGTTGCAGCAGATATAATGGTGGTACAGAAGAGTGTAACCTTTTGGGACCCAGAATCTAGACCTCTATAGATTTGAGCACTTAGAGAGCCAAAAATAGGTATCCAGTTGACTTAGAAAAGCTGGCGCTTTACTGCTTAGGCTCAGGACCGATCTTCCTTCCCTTTCAAGGGCTGAAGGCTCAAGTGTGCAGATGAATAAAGACAAGGAGTTTTCACTTCTGAAATATGACTTTAATCATTGAAAGCAAAAGAAACTAATTTAAGACCAAACAAAAGAGACTTGGATATAATTGTTTCTCTTTTGTATACAAATAAATAGAGTGCAGTTAAAAATAATCAGAAAAGGTGAGGCAAAGGAAGAAATGGGAAAAGGCAAAGCATTGAATTAAGATGAGATTGGTGCATAAAGCCTCCTTGTACATTTTTTTTCTGTGTGTCATTACTTTTCTGCCCTTCACTGCATTATTCTCTGAATGGCCCGCTTGACTCGTTCGATGGCACCCTGTTCTACATTTTCCTTTGAGTGTTCGCTGCTCTTGGCCTCTTCTGAGGAGCCTGGTATAGTGCACTCAGTGTCGAAACATTTACAACCATTCACATGTAGATATTTGTATGTTTTAGTTTCCCCATTGGGGCATCTCAGTAGAACTTCCTTCTTGATGGTCTCTGTCTCCCTGCAGCAGGAACATTTGTGCTCCATGGAGCTGGCCTCAGCTGAGTATCTGTTTGAGAGCATGGAAAAAGACACCGTCACACTATGCTCTAAGTAGAGGTGGAAAGAAAGTGAAATGAGGCACGATGCTATTTGGGGGGATAAGCTGCAGTAAGGAACTGGAAATAATAGGTTAAAAAGGCTTCTCCGGGAGTATGAATTAGAGGAGCTGCTCCCTCAGATGAGCTGACAGTATGCTAGGTACCAGGTTCAAGTATAAAGTAGCCTGCTGTTTTTAAAAAAACAAGTCATCAAGGTCTGGAATTTGAAAGGGTCCTATTTGAATTAGGACCCTTCCTATTCCCATTGGAAGTCACTGGGAGCTGAGTGCCCAATTTCCTTAGGTGCTTTGGAAATCTCTGCCCCAAACCATGTACTCTGGTTGCTTTCCATTCACAGAAAATCAGATGTGCTGTAACGAGATGTGTTCACAGGGAACACTGATTGGGGCCTGCTTTTCATCACAGGAACCTGTTTGGGGCCAGTCGTACTGCAGCAATTCAAATAAATAATCCCCATAAGGAATGGGCTTTCCTCCAGGTAATTGTTTTCAGTGATAGACTGCAAAAGATCATTTCAGTGGGAAATTAGGGTTATACTCTTAACCGCTGGTTTCTTCAAAGTTCTCTCATTTCAGAGCAATACTAACTTCATTATCTCCACAGTTATGAAAAGCCCTTTACCACACATTTTTTCACTTCTTTACCACACAAGTGTCTCCCTCTTATAAAAGAGTCTCTCATTTTTCCCTCCAGTCCTTTATACATTCATCTTTGGAAAGTAGCATCTCTGCTCATGACGTTCCGATGTGGCTATTGTTGATGTATTGCCTACATTGGGAATAGACTCAGTGCTGCTCTAACACAAATGGCAAGTGATCCGGCTCTCACAGTGTAGGCAAGAAGGAATCTACACAGCTCTTTGGAAGAAAAAATGCAGAGTCACTTGTCCCTTTTCTATGGACTTCATTACTAACGTGAATCAGCCCTTTGGCCAGTTTCCCCAAACCAGTTACAAACGTCAGTGCTCGTGAGACTTGGAGTTGACCAGTTTTAGCTCTTCAGCTACTGACTCTTCAGCCTGGCTATGTATTGCCCCTTTCATGGAAGCAGTCTATATGCCAATTAAATTCAGTATCTCCTTGACTGATTCACTTTACTTACATTGAGAGAGTTCCGCATGATCCTTCACAGTGAGTCAGAGTGACCTTCTCCACAGAGCGGCAGCCCATGTGGATGATATATTCCAGGTTTTTGGTGGCAGAACATGGCAATGGAGTGTCCTGGGGTATGCCTATAAGGAAAAAAAGAGATAACACCCTTCAATCAGATGGCTGCAAAAGCATCATGTTGCTTCATCACAGGCTGTGAGTGACAGAAGTAACTGCAGTTCAAACACAGAAGTTGTCAGAAAAGTCAAGCATTTTAATGCTCCCCTTTCAATGTTAGCCTGGAGAACAAACCATCTACTGAACATGTCTCTTATTGGAGCTGCTGAATGACACAGGAAATGAAACAAATGAGGAAGAGAGAAAATGGCTCATTTATCTTGTATTACTCAGGTGTTGAAAAAATCAAATTGTGTGAGAGTGTTTGGGGGCCCGTGGAGGGAAAAGCAAAGACTTACTAAATCAAAACTATTAGGTGCTATCAATGTAACTAGTGCCAAATCAGGACTAAAGTGTTTTGCCAAGTCACATATAGTAGCCAATTAGAGATGTTTTAGATAAGCTGCTGAATGGACTTTTAACATACCAGCTTACAAGGCAAAGTTTCAAACTCCAGGCCAAAAAAAAAACCTATTACTTTTATCTATATACTTCACTGCTTTAGGCACTGAATTCAGCAAATCAGAAGGGAAACTGAAGAGAAAAACCCATACATACAAATTCAGTAGGTGAGCTACATTAGCTCCATGTCTTCCAATCCCAGTGAGTTAAGTCCTTTCATCCACCTGCCTTTCCTTTCCCAAAAGGTACTTCTGCTGCAAAGCCCCCTCTGCAGCTATGCTGATTGATTAATAACACCAAACTGTGCTCTGCGGCCATAAACTCAGTCAAGGCTTTTTCTACACTAGATCTGCCAGGAACCACTCTCAGTGTTCGATTTAGCGGGTCTTACCTAGACCCACTTAATCAAATGCCAGAAGCTCGATCACCAGCGCGGTAAGTATAACGTGGCCCCAGTGTCTAACTTTCTTCTGGGCATGCTTTATGTGTTCCACAAAACAACTAGTAGGAGTGTACTTCCATCTGATTAAATTAATGTAGTTTAGCAATAACTTTTAGAGAGGAAAAAATCGGTTCCTTTTTAAAAAATGCATTTTATTTTTAGTGAATATATGAACACTGGGTGACGGTACTCACATGTTTTACAGCAACCATTTGGCAGCAGTGTAATAGTGCCCTGAAAACAAATCAGAAAAAAATATATTGTCTATATTTTGAAATTTTATTATTTGCATGCACAATCGAGGAAAATAATTTGTTCTATAGCATGAATTACTGGTTGTAATTGTGTGGCCTGTATTATACAGGTGGTGACAATAGATGACCATGATAATTCTTTTTTGACCTTAAGATCTGTAAATTCACAATGGATTCTCTTGCACTATGTGATTCTTTGAAGGAAAGGCTTGTGGCATACAAAGGTCGTCACTTCCAAATTACTGTTTGCCATGGAATTCCACGCTTTTTTATCTGACATAACCCCAGTATTTTCTCATTCTTTCAGCAGAAAATAAGTGTGTGGTGTATCAATTATTTATGGAAACTACTGTGTCCACAGGACACTCATGAAAATATGCTGGCTCATACAAAGATGATCCTGCAGATTACGGTGTGTTAGAACATCATAGTTCACTACTGGTCAGTTTTTAAGCTATGGGACCCTAACTGCTTACTATAAATCTCAGGACCCATCAATAAATAGGTAGTAGTATATGCACCATATGTTCCTTTTGTTTGATGGAAGAATGTTTCAAGAAAATTAGTGCAAACAAAAAAAATAGAATAACCAGGGCTTAAATTCCTATATACTATTTCCCAGAACCCTTCCATGTCCTCCCCAGTTGGAGCTCTGAAGTTCAGCCCCATGAGGCACATCAGAGCACACCTCACAGGTTTAAAAATATGTGCTAGCGCTCCACTGCAGACAGCACCAACTGAATTTGAGCCCCAATAATAACAGTTAAAGCTGCTCCTCTGTCCAACACAGGTTGGACCTCCCTGGTCCAGAACCCTAAGCACCTGAGCGGTCCCAGATGAAGGATATTGCTGGACCAGAGGTCGTCATTACTGGCCCCTTCAGCTCTGACCCAGCCTGCTGGCCTTCCAGCTGGCTCTCCACCGGCTACTGGCCCCGCTGCCCTGCCAGCTGCACTGGGCAGCTATCACTGTCATGGCTCCCAGCACTGCTGGGCAGCTCCATTGCAATGTGCTGGGCAGCCCCACTGGCAGCTCACTGTGGACTGCCAGCCCCACTGGGTTCCCTACTGCTCGCCCTCCTTCAGGACTCTTTGGTCCTGCAACATCCATGCTGGACCACAGATGTGCCAGACCAGAAAGTCCCAGTTTAGAAAGTTTCAATCAAAGTATAGTCTTTTGTTTATCAGAGGGCTGGATCAAACTAAAATGCATTGTCAAACAGGAAGAGGGTGAATGTCCCAAATGTACTTACAGGTTTACAGTTCTCCTCACTGAACGCTGGGCAGGTAATCTCTGAGGTGGAGGAGATGAACTGACCTTTGATCAGCACACAGCTATACACAGTGCAGTTGTTCTTTGGATCAGTTTGCATTTGCCCAGGCTGTATACAAAAAGGAAATGTCGCATACTCAGAAACATTCAGAATGGGTTCAGACAGAAATCTTCCTATCTTCTTTATAGACACTCCTCATTTCTCAGCTTGAATATACTAGACAAATATCTGTCTTGGTTAGTGACTATATTGTGGGGCCCCATGGGTGAAGGGGATCTTTGGAATTTCCATTGGGAAAGAAAAATCCCTGTATGGGACCAATAGATCCCAAGTCAAGGAAAAATAACAGGGTGAGATTCTGATTTGGGATGGGTACCTACTAAATAAGAACAGCCCTTTACTCAAAACGAGCAACACAGTCAAATCCTGTTCAAGCTCTTCTGTCACCTTTCCACTTCTTGGTCAGAAAACTGCAAGAAAGACTGAACTTGCCAATGCACATTCGAACGTAAGCTCTGACTCTTCCCTGCCCTCCATCGCTAACTGCCATGTCTTTTCTCCCAGTGAAAACTTCGAGGAACACAATAGGAATGCTACAAGGTTGGTAGACTCCTAAGAACTGCAGCATACTCACACTTAAGATGAGGGAAGTGCTGTCACTCTTTTTGACAATACATTTGGTCTGCACACATTTTGGACAACATTCTCCTTTCATATCTTTAAGTTCATATCCCTAGGAATTAAAAACAAAGCACTAGGTCAAAAGTGTCCTTGAGAAACACATGCAAATGTAATAATGTGAGGACCAGATTAAGGCTGTCTGTAAAAACCCAGCTAAATTGAAGCACTGTTTTTAATGATTTTAAGGTTTTAAGGATAATCTAAATCTGTTGCTATTTGTAATAGATGGAGATCATCAGGTGAAGAGAAAAGGGATAATGAAAGCAGACAATAAATGGAGGCAACAAAGGCATTATATTAGCTTCACCGTGCTCAGATGTCACTTTATCTACAAAGTATTTTTTTACATCATTAATTAATCCTCACACTGTGACTATGATGCTCATAAGCATTATTATCACCATCCTGAAGATGAAGAAAATGGATTGCCCAAGAAGATCCAGCATCAGAGCTGGAACTAGGACCTAGGAACTCCTGCCTTCCTCTCCTTTGCTTCGAATACCCCTCTCTCACTCACAGCTACTTTGCAAGGAAATGGGACAAAGAGATTTTCATGACTTACTTGTGGGCATTTTGTATCGCAAGGAATGTGATGACATGTGACGATATTCTGACCAGTACTGTTCACATTCTCAGTACACATGCAAGTCTCGCACTTATCACCGAGGACTGGGGAACCAGGCTAAGATGTAAAAAAAACAGAGTTCTGGTATTAGCAGGGCATGATGTGCATGGAGACATATCTCTAATATCCAATACTTCCCCCCTCTCCATAAACAAACAACCTCTAAGGAAACACATCACGGATACTTAGAGGACAAATGTTCATCTTATGCATATGAACTGAGTAACTTAGTACTTGCATGTATTAAATAAATAAAACAGAGCCAGCAGAATTATAGGGGGGTTGAAATGTGGCCCTTGCTCATTTCTTTCCATTTGTGACAGCAAGGCCTTAACATAGAGCAGCAAAGTGCTAGTGTGAAAGGTACATTGACTTTCTAGGGGTATGCACATTGAATAGTAAAATCAAATCTTTACATCCACAGTCTGGCTGATTAGAACCAGTGCTTCAGATACTCATGCAGAGACTTTCTCTGAAAAGTGTTGAGCTCGGTGTAACACATTCATCCCTGATTGCAATTTGAGGGGGGCAGGGGCTTTAAAGGTGTATTTTACCAAATGCAAACTGCCTCAAAATACATCAGTAAAAGGGTGCTCTTGACACAAATGTTTCTTCCAAGAGTCTTTTGTATGAAGAAATGTAAACTTACCAAGTACTCCGCATTGTCATGCACACAAACCTTCTTGGGGACTGTGAAACGAAGCAGAGGCAGTGTGGTTATACACGCAAGGAACGTGCCAGATTTTATAATCCCAATCATGCAAATTTCTTCTAATCACAACACCAATGTTCAAAAGGGTAACCCAGATTCAATTTTTGTAATGGCAATTGTGCCATGCATGGACACAAATGTTGCAATGTACAATTTGCACCTATAAAAGGGGAAGGCTATCTGGTTTGAATATCAATAGTCCAGATTTTACATTTCAGGTTGCTCACTGGGCAGTTACAAACTGGTTCTTGCTATGTTTACTGGAAATGATTGGTTCATCTGCCTCTCCTATTACTAAAGTTTGTAAGAGGACTGAAGTTCTGGTCAACAATCCCATTATTCTCGCATAGGCGTATAACCAGAAATATTTAATCTGACAAGGATGAGTGATACCTCATCCATCTTACACCATTTTCTCAGCTACTTCCTGGGCTCAGGCATGGTTGCAACCTAGAATCTAAGCTTGGTTTTGTTTCCTTCTCCAAAAGAGAAGCATATACTGTTGGCTACCAGCCTTAATGCTCATGCACGGGAAATGCAATACTGTGATATGTTTAAAAGCGACTTACCGCATTTATGCACAGGACAGCACATGCCAGGGGCAATGCTCGATTCAAGTTGATGACCCAGTCCACATTTAGGAGGAATGGTTGTGCAAAGGGCCACATCGCATCCTTCAAAGTGAAAAAGCCAAGAGAAATGTAAAATAACTGCTACGGAGAGCAATATGCCACTTAGCAGGGCTCAGTCCAGGCATTTAGCAGGCCTGGGGCTCACCAACCAATCTTAATTAATTTAGCACAAATGAATAATGCAACTGTTATTGCAAAAGAATGTTGGAGGTGTGCTGTACATGAAGCAAAAGGGGAACTTACTGCAGGAAGTTTTGTTGCAGCAGGTGTTGTCAGGATTGACTTCAGTGACCTCGTAAAAGCCTTCATTCTTGCAGTTTGTTTTATTCACTTTCTCTGGACATTTGAGGGGCTCACATTGAATGCCACTTCCACCCTCCAGGCAAATGCAGTCATTACAATCAAACTCAAAACGTTCCCCGAACTGTCATTAATAAAAGAGAAGAAAGCGACTGACTGAATAGTTTGTAAATAAAAACAACATAAATCTGTTAAGTGTAAGCATGGATACGTGTGTATGTGTTAGGAGGGAACAGAGTGGAATTATAAATTAACTATTTTGTAGTCTGGAGGTTGATTATCAAGAACTATCTAAAGGCAATGTTTGCCACTAATGTGTAACTCAAACAGCAATAAATATAAAATCAAGGGTTTTCAAAATTCCACTCATCTACTAAATATGTGTACGGATGAAAACCTGGAAGTCTATACAAAACAAGGCTAGTTGGGAGGAGACACAAAATATGTAACCCCTCTTCCCCCCCAAAAAAGGGAAATGTGTAACATACCTTTCTAGGTTTATTATCTGGTCCAACACACCCTGTAAATAGAGAAAAAATAAATCTCCTTATCATTGATATCATAGCAGATAGCCAGCTTCAGAATTATATTGTATACATGACCTGGCCACAACAAAAAGGAAATGCACCTGCATTTAAACATGGTAACACAACCTACCGCAGGTTTCTACACAGACATCCACACCTCCACCATAAGGCATTGTTCCATCAGGACAGAAGCAACCTTCCATGTGATTGGTGTGGTTAAGTGCAACTTGGCTATAGAAAACAAACAAACAAAAAAACAAAAAACAAACTATCAGCATTTATCATTAATTACAGACACACAGTGGAAGGTGGGCCAAATATATTTAACCCAAAAAAGATCAGGGAAAATCTGCATATGTAAAATTTACAGATTGTAAATTATTTTGATTCTAATCTTAGTTTATTTCACTATACAGTATTTGATTCAGCTGTATGGGAGGTGCAGTAACAAGATCCCAGGGCAGATACAGTGATAACCAGGTTAGAGGCTGTTTTGCAGATTTCTATTTTAAATCAAGATTGTTAAATGTAGAAGTTCCTCTTTTCTCTGCGGACTATCTATCTGTGGCTAGTTGCATTGAACATGACTGGCAGGAAAGTAGCTATTTACCTTGACTTGCAGGTCACCTCTTCAATAGGACCACAGGCTTTGTATACTCTGTGTGATGGGCATTTAAGAGCTTGAATGGAAGAGATACAGAGAAAAATATTTCAGCAAGACCATCAGAAGCAACCCAGAACGTTTATACTTTTGCCAATCTTCAAAAACACATTGGAAACAAATAGATTTTAAAATGTCAGACTCATTCAGTAAGACTGAAGATCTGACTGAGAACCATAAATTCTAAGAAACTCAGACTTAAGGGGAAAAGCCATTTATGAAAGGTATCACAGGATCTCCGGGTCATCAGTGATTTTACATAAAGCAACATATGCAAAGCAACATGCCATCTTCCTGAGCCAACTTAAGGGCAGGATTTGATTTTTGAATATAAACACTTTGGATGGCTGGGGTTTCTTAGGGCCAAATTTTCAAAGGAAAACCAAAGCACCAGCAAAACCAAGTTTGTCTCCCATTAAATATGTAGGCACCCCTGATGTGTGTGCATAACCCACATACTATGCACACAGGCATTTCCTCAAACAGATTTAGAGCTTTTCAGACACAAGAAACATAATATACGTTTTTACAGGATCATCTATTTTCTCCCCTTTGAAATCTAGGCAGCAAAATTATTTCAGCACAGCTTTTGAGGTCTATTACAGTCATTACGGACTTGGGGAAACCAAGTAACACATTAACACAGGGGAATTGAAGCAAACAAATTATTTAAGTGAAATGACAGAAAATTGTCTCTACTTACCGCAGGTGCCATGGGTATAGCCTCTCCAGTCAACACAGGCACCCTGGTCAGCACAGATGGTAGCGTAAATTTGCAAACTCGCACACTCGAGTTGGGAGTTGGGAACAAAACAGCTGTCGTAAATGCAGGCACGGTAGTAGTTATGGTAGTCGACAAGCCTATGGCACTTTTCAAACACACTAGAAGCAGAAACATGAAATTAGTTACTGTGCTTAGTTCAAGGTGCTGGATGGCATATTTTAGCATGGGGTTGTACAGGAAGCTCTGAAAAGGACTCATCAATGACAGATCAGCATTTCACTGGAGTACAACCTTCCAATACACTGATACTTTAATCTTTATACTATCTCTCTCTCCAAAATACTGCATCCCCCTAGTGGCTGGAGAAATCTAGTGTCACCATGAATTAGAGTGGTCAATAAAACTTGGTTTGAAATGTCCTGTCTTTGAAGCCACATTTTGAAACTTAAGCACGAGCTCCCTTTGGCTTGTCAGGGGATCCATATCGGCTGCTGAGACAGCACAGTAGAAGAGCCAAGTGGAAAGGTCTGGAGAAGGCCAAGGGAGCCCAGAAGTGTATGAGAGGGCCAAAGAATCAGTAAGAAGCCTGAATGGCAGTGAGGAAGTTGCAAAGATGAAAGCAGAATAGGAGGGAAGTTAGAAAGAATGGAAGATAGGGAGGGAGCAGAAGCAGCTGCAAGAAATGATGAAGCAACAGCAAACCTGCATTTTGGATTGCCACTGAATTCCAAAATTAGAGGTCTGTAGCACTGCTGGTGTATTTACCTTCCCTTAAAGAGCTCACAGAGAGCAGATGGTTTGCAGGTATCTGGGACAAGAGGAGGGCCCTGTGTAGGAATTACGGATGGAGTGCACTGTGGTTTTTCGGGATCATGAACCACCCAATGGTCCGCCATGGTTTCACAGCTATCTGGGAACTTTCCATTAGGTAGCATACAGTCATCTGTTTTGTTGTTGTTACAAGTTCCTACAATTGACAAGAGGAAGAAGAATTCACACACCAATTTTCCCCATCACATAATCGTATTTACATCCATCACAATGAATCAGCAACAAGTCTCTCTTACTGCCAGAAATTTCATTTAACTTTTGTATTTCAGTCTGAAGGTAGAAAAATAGATCCTTACCACACTGTCCTTGAGTGTTGTTGCCAAACAGATGGTAGGACAATCTAACTGAGAAAGACAAGCCATTGTAGCTTACGTTTACCCCAATTCGCTCAATTTCCACTATGTAATTTACACCTGACTTAAAGACTTTCATGCCATATTTTTCATAAGGGGTAGCCACTTCCTGACCATTTACCTTCACCTAATGTGCAAAGAAAAAGGAGAAGAAACATACTTTTACGTTATGTTCATTAAAATAATCTATTGATCATTAACTTGCACGGGAGATGCAATGTAAAGGAAAGTAATGTGCTTATGACTCTAAACTTCCTTGCTATCTATTTCTGATGAGTTGTATGTTTCTTTGCATGTGACAGGAATGTTGAACTCCCTCTCTAAGGCCCAGCAAAGGGCTACCTCCACCTGGGGATACATGTTCAGAATTTGGGCCTCAGGACAAGGTGTGCCATACTCTGACTCTGAGACTCTATGGGTCGACCTGCTGCAGGGTGGCCAGGGAGGAGTGACTGCCCCATACCAAGGCAATCCTTTCCCCCCAGCTCTAACCCCTCTGCAGCCCCACTATCCACAACTTGTCAGGGTGTGCACGGGTTCCCTAGTCTTCAGTGGGTCTGGCACCAGAGTGCTGCCCCCATCTCCCAAGACAGGCTGGGAGGCCTTGATGCCCCATGGGCAATGCCCCAGCCTGCCTGTGCTTCTCCCCTCCCTCCCAACCCTGGGGGAGCTGCTGCAGGCGGGTGGCTTCTGCCTGCCTATGGGGGGGGGGGAGTAGAGTGAGGGCAACTGGCTTGCTGCTTGCCATGTGCTGAGCATGCTCAGTGACTGCTGAAATCTGACGGGGTGACCCTGTTCACCCCTCCCCCCCCTTCCCTAGCTGTGGATCCCACCTAGGCCATTTCCTTTAGCCTCTAGTGTCATGGCAGCCCAGCCCCGATAACTATCTGGCTTCTCATTGGCTGTCTGCCCACTTAGATCATGCAATGGCAGAGCTGGTTGCTCCAGAGAAAGGGAATCCTTTGATCTACAGTCATGCAAAAAATGAAATGGAATGAAATAGGGGGAGGAAAAAAATCTTATTATTTACAACATGTAGTAGGCAGAATGCAGCAGTTCCCACATGAAGGGGCAGGCCACCCAAGAGAGGCATCAGAATATGACAAGAGAGGGATGAGCTGTGAGGGAGTGTTTGGTTAGTTTTTTAAAGACCTTGGGCCATCAACCACAGGAGGCTGGAGCTTGAGCAGAAGGGACATGCACACCTGGGAGGCGGGGATAAAGGGGACAGCTGGAGTCCCACCATCTAGGCTCCCTGGGAGGCAACCCATGCTCAGGCTCCCCCCGCATCTCTGACAGGGAGGCAGTGGGGCTCGGATGCTCAACCCTGGAATGGCAGTTATGGCACCGCTAAAGCTATAGCACAGAAAAGTAATAACACAGTCATTTGTCACATTGCCTCCCTTATTTCTGCACTGAGGTGAAAAGTGATATTGACGCATATCACTGCCACCCTGCGCTGGTGTAGTGCTGTCTGGGTAGCCGTGTATGTAGTTGGTGGGAGGGCACATAAATGACTGTCTATACAAAAAAGCTGGGCCCAATCAAATAAGTGTGAGAACTGCTGGCCTAGTACATTCCCCTTATGCTCATCTAGTACTGATAAGTTTTGCTCTGACTCAGGAGCCAATGGGGAATTTAACCATACTGTTGTTGACTTGCAACATTCTACATGTAGTATCACCTCTACAATTGCCCACCTTAATAGTCCAAAATCCAGCAAAGAGCTGATGATGAAAAATAAGAAGATGAAGAATTCTAAAAGTAAGCACAGATTTAACCTCACTAGTCCAGCATCCTCAGGTGCCGAACTAGAGAATTTGCCAAACCACATTAGGTCTATATTGTCTAGCAGCATTACCAACACTTCCACTGTTTAATATTGTCTAGCAGCATTACCAACACTTCCACTGTTTATTGATATTTAGGGGTAAATTAGAGCTAAATAGCAGCACAGAACACTGAGAGCCAGGACTGGTGGCTGTCAAAAAACTTTATGGGAAGTTTGGCCACACCCATGATAAGTGGATATCTGGCTAACTAAAATCATGCTGGATCAAGGATATTGCAGGACTAGAGAGATTCAACCTGTACTTCCAACATATTTTGGAGAAGGCAGGTTATAAAACATGCCACAGCCCAATCCTTGGAAATGGGACTAAACTGAAGACGGCTTTTCACTTGAAATACATAAAAAGGAAGCATTTTCACCCATCGTGAGGTGTGAATACTATCAGCAAAGCCATTTTCCAGATAAGAATGTATTTTAAAAATATTTTGGTCTACCACTCTGATTCCCATCTCTAATTCAAATGTAATCTCTTGTTCAAACCCTAATATGATTTACTGCCCTCCCTCAATCCTGCTTTCCAAGGACAATGGTATGTTTCTTACTCATTGGATACCACTTGGCATTTATTATTATCATTATTATTATTATTATTATTATTATTATTCCTTTAGGGTGTTATCCACATTAAAATCCTTAAAAATCATATTACAAGATTCCATTTTATGTTGTCTGCTAAGATAGATTTCTCCATAGGCCAAGTTTTGATGGGGGAAGGGATTGTAAAGATCTGAGTCTCAAAAGGTGGAGGATTTCTTTCAATATGCAGAGGAAGAAGTGTTTCTATAAAACTCCATTAAAGCAACCCACAGAGCAATTATTCTATTTTCCTAACATTGTGGTCAATGTGATCAGGTCTGAATGCAATTAGCTTATACAGGTTTGAATCTGATTAACTGAGGGCAGATACAGCTGCACATCAGTATCAATCTCAGCAAATACATGTAGGTTTATTAGTCACTTTCCAATACCTGTATTATGAAAGGAAACATTTTCAGAGTCTTTACGTGCACTTCCTGGGTCTCGTATTTCACAATGAGCGTGCGTGGACAGGACACTGTCTCCCGTGCATCACAGTGATAGTTGTCAATGTAGACCCCAAAGTTGTCAATGTTTTTGTGAATTTCTTCCACCAGGACATACGTGCAATTCCCTTGGTAACTATAGTACTGTCCATCAAAGGTCACATAATGTGGGTCTCCCCAGCCACTGCAGAAACCTGCCAAGAGATTGAGAGTTAGTTTAGCTGCATATGGCAACATATAGAAGCAGAGTTAGAGCATGAATAAGGGCGTTAATAAGTGGAAAACCAATTCATCCTACTTGCATGGGCATCAAATAGAAAAGAAAGAACCTGCATGCAGTGAACTACAGATAGATAAAGACAATTAATCTAAAATCTCAATTGGAACATTTTCCATATTTAAAGAATCAGAACTATTTGTTTCTAAGTTTACAGGTTCCATTTCCGAGATCTTCCAATTTCAGGCAGGACAAACAGAAATACCAAAAATTCTCTGAAAAAGACTGTGCTTGTGCTATTTCCTACCAAGTTAAAACCCAGTAAGTGCCATGAATCTCACTAGTAGGCCTGTGTGCTTGTGAGAGCTCCAGCCAAGCTTCTGGATCAAAGAGCTCAAGACTGTTTCAAGCAGCTGGCTCAGAATCAAGCAGCTGGCTCAGCTGGCTAGGCCCATCTTCAATGTTATCATATAGGGTCACATTCCATCACTCTACTCTTGCTATGCAGCCCCTTGCTATGAATAACTGCAATGGGATTATTTGTGTACTGAGCTACCAGTCAACCTGAGTAATTAAGTGGAAGAATCAGGTCTGTACAGATGACATCATTCAGAAAAAAAAAGGCCAGAACCAAACAATTTTGAAGAGCAACATATTAGTGCTTTTTTTCATTGTTACCCTCAATGTAAGTCAAGGGCTCACACATATTGATTTGTAATTGAATAATCCAAATAATTTAATAGAATAAAAGCTAAAATAAGAGAGTGAAGAGTAGACCACTTCACGAAATGTAAAAAGCAGGTGCTGGGATGGAGCTAAATGGGGAACCTATGACTAAGCTAGCAAGTGGTCCTACAGCTGAGACTGAATTCATTGCTAGTGATATGAGGGGTTGATCTTGCACAACATCTGTCCCCACTACAAACATTGCGGTTCTTATAACTATTATTGGTCCCTCAGAGATAAAAATACCCTTCAAATGATACACTTACAGTCACACTCCCAGTGCCAACAGCATTCATCCCACACTTGCACAGGAGTGAGCCCATTGCTACAATTGGGCTTAGGAACGTCTTCGCATACAGTCGTATTCAGCACCCATGTATTGTTGTTCTTGCATATTGCCTCCGTGCAGTTACATGGCCAGTAGCTCGCACCTGGCTGGATTTAAGACAGAAGGAGAAAAAAAAGTTGCTCAGAATAAAGCCATCAGACTACTAAGGGGAAAAACTGGAGTTCTGGAGATTTTACATAGCTTTATATTGCCAACATCTTTATTCCAAACACATATTTGAAAGTGAGAATAAAGCACCACATGGCAATCAAGGTTTCTAAAATGAGATGTCTGCATTGATATGGATTTATTATGAGCACGGGGCCAGTCACCAGGGTTTTGTCCCTTCACTGGGGCACAGTGTGAAATGACAGCTGCATCGGAGGTATTGACTACTAACTGGCTTTTTGGAAACAGTATCATCAGTCAGCCAATAGAGGGATCCCAATTTATTTTGATGTCACATTTCACAAGGGAAAAGTAATGGTGCAGTGACTACGCCATGCCTGTAAAAGCTGTGTGCACTTGAATAAAGTCCTTAATGCAGTGATTCCAATCTGCTGCTGCTAGAAGCAAATGCAGTTCTTCAGAGCATTTTAAGAAGCACTACCCACACATGTTTGATTTGAACGCCCTTTTCTGTCCTTGGGTTCAGAGATCTCATCACAGTGAGACAAAATAATCCAGGAAAGTTTACGCCCAAATAAATCTGTTAATCTTTAAGGTGCCACAGGACTCCTCATTGTTTTTACAAATACAGACTAACACGGCTACCCATCTGATCAATAGGAAGTGATGGAAGATGGAATTTGCTGCTGGTAAGGAACTATTTGGTAACTTTTTCACAAAAGGCTCCTTCACAGTTTGACAAAGCACAATACTGTGGTATAGTTCCTTGAAGAAATGCCTCTTGAGAGTTTAAGTTCAAAGAATGCTCTGGATGTATGAAATACCATAATGAGGGAAAGGGCCACCCTGATTGCCAAATTAATATGACTTAGATGGAAAAATCTTTATATACCCAAAATATTAGAGGATCACTGTGCTAATGAATTAATTAAAATATCCTTCAAACTGCACATATGCTGGAACAAAATGGTCTGCTTTCATAGACATGATAAAAATGTAAAATCTACTTACTGGAATGAAAGTATTATTAGGTAACAAACACCCAGATGGGGGAGGAGATGTCATTGTGGTGGTGGTGCAGGTGGTGGTAGGCTCTGTTGTCCCTGGGGTGGTGGTAATAGGTGTTGTCGTCCCTGGTGTAGTGGTAGGTGTCGAGGTAGTTGTGGTGGTGGTGGTGGTGGTGGTGGGGGTTGATGTTGTCGTCTCTGGGGTAGATGTTGCTGTGGTGGTGGTGGTGATAGGAAAATCAGATGTAAATATCAAAATCATTTGTAAAAACAATTACTACTGGAAATAAATAAGCTACCCTTACTACATTGCCTATTATGAAAATGGTCTCTTTGACAGAAGGTACCATGAATCCAAACCATGCTAAATAACATATATAGAGAGTGTACAGAGCATTACTATATCCTGGATTCTTGAAATTCTACCTGAGTTTCATGCAGACTGTGTCATTCTTATAAGAACATCTGGGTTATTTACTAGACTTCACCATGACACTGGTAGAATCAAGGACTGCATATATTTAGGGAAAAGATAAATGTGATAATTATTATGCATAGCCAGTGAAGCAGCAATAAGTCCTTCCACTTAAACTGAACATATGGGAGAGATGTAGGAATATGAGACAGAAGCTGTACGTTAAGTGTATAATTACACTTAAACCTGTTTCAGCCTTCTGAGGTTTGGAGGAACAGGTTTAGGACCAGCTTATACAGGGACTTAACATGCCTCTTACCCCCATGTATAGCGGGGCAGGATGTGTTCCAAGCCAAAACAATGGTCACTATTATTTTATTCTTAAATCTCACATCTCAATCTACCTTAGCAATACATATTTTAAAATGTCGATTAATTTCAATTTTCAGGTAAAAGGGTAGCTTGTCTAAAATGTTCATACAAAAAAGTGAGAGTTTTTTCCAGTTGTTGCTGTATTTTATGTTATTACTTTTGGGTAATAAGAATCACATCCACATTTAAAGATTGTTATTGGTATCATTAACTGTGGGCAGTTATTCATCAGCTCCTATCTGTTGAAGTACTGGCCATGCTACCTTTTCAGTAATCTATGGAGTGGCAGTAGCAATGGTCATACATTCTGGCCAGCAACAGTTGATCTCATAATTGAGACAGATAGGGATTGGAATCAGGCCCTCTATGAGTTGGTCTTTATTATAGATAAGCACAGTGAAAACATCACATTGCAATTTTTGTACTAAATCTACAATGGAGATGATAGCGACAGGCAATTTCGGACTTCTCCATGAAATATTCACTGGATTCTCATGTATCTGTGAGGAGTTCCACATTCTGATTTTTTTATAGGCTTCTAATCACCATTTTCTTGGACATGTAAAAACTTCAACACTTTGCCATCCAGGGGATATCCAGATCAACAGCTCTTACACAAGTGTTTACATTATCACTGCTTAAGGCCTAGAGACTTTTATGGGAGTCATACCTGGTTATACCAGTTTTGAAACAGTCTCACTGCAAAAGCTTTTTTTTTTTGCCACTTAATTCATAAAATCCAAAGATGAAATACATGCATGCCCACACATATTCTTTTATCATTCTAAAGTGAAAATGTTTTCCCCCTCCCTAGCTTTCTCTTTTACTTTTGTTCCCCTTGTTTTCTACCTACTATACCTCACAATGAGGAGTGTTCTTATTAAGAAATTTACTTGAAAAGCTTAAAAAACAACAAATAGTCTAGTAGCACCTTAAAGAATAAACATGTAGATGATATCATGAGCTTTTGTGGGTGGATCCCACTTCTTCTGATGACTGGAGTATTAAAAGTCCACCTCCAAGAATAAATAAGAGAAGGCGGAGAGCAGGGGAAAAGGAGGGGAGGAAAGAAAAAAAGAGAAAAAAAGTCGTGAATTAGATTGTTCAAGTTACAAGAGGCTGATAAGAACAATCTACATCACTACTTTTTTTTCTTTTCCCCTTTCCTTTTCCCTGACTAGGGTACTACAAGACTATTCATTGTTTTTAAGTTTTTCCAGTAATAAACTAACCCGGCTACCCTTCTGAAGCTTTTGTTACTTGAAAAGGTTGAAGAGGTTGTGTTGATAACTCCAATGAAGAAATAAGAATATCACTATAAAGTTCCAATGAAATGAAAACAGAAGTTAAAATAGCGGCAAAATTCAGTTCAAGATTTGTGTTCAAGACACAAGAGTTGCCTTCAATCAGTACACTAGCCAATTATCACACTTCTTTCATATTCCCAGCTATGATCATTGGATTCAGAAACATTTTCATCACAATGAGAACAACAATCACACCAGTGCCTGAGGTTCTCCCTTTGCAGTTTAAAGCAACTGCTAGTGTTTAAATGCTTTCCTAGTTCAGCATGATAAACCCACGCAAAAGCATAGGTATAAACAATTATGGCAAGCCATATCTATACAATTTCTATGCAATCTTTCTTTAAGCAACTTACCTGAAGTAGTTGTTGCTGTGGTGGTGGTGGTAGGTGTTGTTGTCAATGATGTAGTTGTTTCTGTGGTGGTAGAAGTTGTTGTAGATGGGGTAGTTGTTTTGGTGGTGGTGGTGGAGGTAAGTGGTGTTGTTGATGGAGTGGGTGTTTCGGTGGTGGTGGTGGTCGCAGGTGTTGCTGTCGATGGAGTGGGTGTTTCGGTGGTGGTGGTGGTAGTTGTTGTTGTCGATGGGGTGGGTGTTTCGGTGGTGGTGGTGATGATAGGTGTTGTTGTCGATGGAGTGGGTGTTTCAGTGGTGGTGGTGGTGGTGATGGTAGGTGTTGTTGTCGATGGAGTGGGTGTTTCAGTGGTGGTGGTGATAGATGTTGTTGTCGATGGGGTGGGTGTTTCGGTGGTGGTGGTGGTGGTGGTGGTAGATGTTGTTGTCGATGGGGTGGGTGTTTCGGTGGTGGTGGTGGTGGTGGTGGTAGGTGTTGTTGTCGATGGGGTGGGTGTTTCGGTGGTGGTGGTGGTAGGTGTTGTTGTCGATGGAGTGGGTGTTTCAGTGGTGGTGGTAGTGGTGGTCGTAGGTGTTGTTGTCGATGGAGTGGGTGTTTCGGTGGTGGTGGTGGTGGTAGATGTTGTTGTCAATGGGGTGGGTGTTTCGGTGGTGGTGGTGGTGATGATAGGTGTTGTTGTCGATGGAGTGGGTGTTTCAGTGGTGGTGGTGGTAGATGTTGTCGATGGGGTGGGTGTTTCGGTGGTGGTGGTGGTGATGATAGGTGTTGTTGTCGATGGAGTGGGTGTTTCAGTGGTGGTGGTGGTAGATGTTGTCGATGGGGTGGGTGTTTCGGTGGTGGTGGTGGTGATGATAGGTGTTGTTGTCGATGGAGTGGGTGTTTCAGTGGTGGTGGTGGTAGGTGTTGTTGTCGATGGGGTGGGTGTTTCGGTGGTGGTGGTGGTGATGATAGGTGTTGTTGTCGATGGAGTGGGTGTTTCAGTGGTGGTGGTGGTAGGTGTTGTTGTCGATGGGGTGGGTGTTTCGGTGGTGGTGGTGGTGATGGTAGGTGTTGTTGTCGATGGAGTGGGTGTTTCAGTGGTGGTGGTGGTAGATGTTGTTGTCGATGGGGTGGGTGTTTCGGTGGTGGTGGTGGTGATGATAGGTGTTGTCGATGGAGTGGGCGTTTCAGTGGTGGTGGTGGTGGTGATGGTAGGTGTTGTTGTCGATGGAGTGGGTGTTTCAGTGGTGGTGGTGGTATATGTTGTCGATGGGGTGGGTGTTTTGGTGGTGGTGGTGGTGGTGGTAGGTGTTGCTGTCGATGGGGTGGGTGTTTCGGTGGTGGTGGTGGTGATGGTAGGTGTTGTTGTCGATGGAGTGGGTGTTTCAGTGGTGGTGGTGGTAGATGTTGTTGTCGATGGGGTGGGTGTTTCGGTGGTGGTGGTGGTGATGATAGGTGTTGTTGTCAATGGAGTGGGTGTTTCAGTGGTGGTGGTGGTGGTGATGGTAGGTGTTGTTGTCGATGGAGTGGGTGTTTCGGTGGTGGTGGTGGTAGATGTTGTTGTCGATGGGGTGGGTGTTTCGGTGGTGGTAGGTGTCGATGTGGTAGTTATTTCAGTGGTGGTGGTGGTGGAGGTGGTGGTAGGTGTTGTTGTCAATGGGGTAGTTGTTTCAGTGGTGGTGGTGGAGGTGGTGGTAGGTGTTGTTGTCGATGGAGTGGTTGTTTCTGTAGTGGTGGTGGTAGGTGTCGTTGTCGATGGGGTAGTTGTTTCAGTGGTCGTGGTAGTAGTGGTAGTGGTGGTAGTAGGTGTAGTTGTTTCGGTGGTGGTGGTGGTAGATGGTGGTGTTGTCTTCGACGTGGTCGTTGTTGTTGTGGTGGTGGAAATTTCACATGTGATATTGCAGCACTTAACACGGATCTGATAATTGAGGCACTTCTTTACTGGCATGAAGGGTCCTGGCGTTTGGTCTTTATTGTTACAGACAAGCCCAGTGGAAACATCGCATGTCACTATTTGTTGTAAATCTGCAATTGGTGAGTCAGGATATTTCTCAGCTCTACATTCTATATCAACTGGCTGGTCACATATCGCTGAGGCGTTCCATTTTCTTATGTTGGGATAGGTTTCATAGTCACCCGTGTTTTTGATAAAATCTGGGTAACTCACATCAATCCAGTCAGACCACCAACACACAGTTACCGGGTTAGTAGTGCATGGTGCTGTAAGAGAACAATATAACAACGATTTTAGAAAAAACAGAAACATGCATGACATAATAGTGATGTAAGTGGTGCTAAGAGTGACACACTGGATGCACATTGGTCCAAAACAAATAATTAGTGCAACCTACAACAATTTGGAATGAGAGCAGGGTTATGAGCTAATCTACACTAGTTGAAATTGTTAAGTGCTTTAGTTCAAGTCAATGGTAAAAAACAGAGCATGATCCGAATCAGGCTCTGAATGTCCTAAATTGGTGTTTCTTATGCACAGAAAAGAATGTAGCATGAACAATAGTTACATGTGAGAATAACATGGAAGAAGGAGCAAGATTGGGCAGGCACTCCCTGCATTAACTGATAGCCTCCTGTTAGCCTCCTGATAGACTGTTGCTTTTCCAGACACTTGCACCTAAGTGCTTTTATTGCTGCAATGAATTAACTAGCACAGTATAAAGACCTCAAAGTATCCATAAACAGTATTTCATTCCCAAAAGGATGCCTGTAGTGGCTCACTGGGCAAAGAGACAGTATCCTGAGGTAATCGGTCACAAGGACAGAGAAGAACCTATGGCGCACAATGAAATATTGCAATCTTGAGCCTCAGATTCCAACTGCTATGCCACGTAAATACTGTCAATTAGGTCTCAGAGGGGTAGCCATGTTAGTCTCTAACTTTAATACAGTGAGTAGTCCCCTGTGACACCTTAGAAACATATATATATATATATATATATAAAATCTCATCATGATATTCTGTGTCTATGTGTGTTTGTGTGTGTGTGCGTGCACGCAAGTTTGTGTACAGATAGATATATATATATGTTTGTTTCTAAGGTGCCACAAAACTACTGGAAATAAAGGGAGTTTATTTCTCTCTGTTTCAGAGAGTCAAACAAATATATATTCATGCTTGTATGGAATCAATACTTCTTATAATAGAATTTGTAGTTGCTATTGATGGAAATGATGCAAAGGAGTAAGGAGAGCAGATGTAAATATCCAAATTATTATAAAAGAAATGCAATGATAGTTACTACATATACTGCCTTCTGCACACACATACATAGTCTTCTTTGGTAATAAACTGTCTAAATGAAAATGTTATATTTTTACTGCCTGGTTTTCTCTTTCTCTTCCTTTTCCCTTGCTTTCTTCCTTCCATAGTCACAAAGATGATTTTCCTTATTAAGAAACTTACTTGTTGTAGGTGAAGAGCTTGTGGTGGAAACTGCAATGGAAAAATAATAAGCATCACTTTACAATCCTAAGAGCTCCAGGGACACTTTCTTGGTTCAGTGTTATAAAGCCATTCACAAAAATAGTTATAAACAATTATGAGAAGCCAAATGTCTTTGAAATCTCTCCATAAAACACTTTCCTTTAGGAGAAAAACCAAACTGGAACTTGATCAGTATTACAAAACACATACAAATGTAATAATTGTATGTATATTCAGGGAAGCAGCAAGTCCAAGTCTTAACTGTGGAAGAGACATAGCAGGAAAGATAGCCACATGGCAGGTGGATGCTGAATGTGCAGTTACATTCACTCTTGGTATCACTTGCTGAAAAAGCAGTCACAGAGATGCTATGCTTTATGCAGTCTTTAATATCAGTTTCAGCCTTCTAAGGCTTGTTAGGGCAGGTATGGAATCAGTTTGGACAGGAACAAGAGATTAAACATGCCCTTTATTCCCGTGTAAATGAGGGCCAGGATTTGCTCCAAATATATGTATCTATTAGTTTATTGTTAAACCTCAAAAACATCATGTTCAAATTGGCATTCAGTATATACTGAACGTCAAGTGAATTTAAATTAGGAGGTAGAAGAATATCTGAACAAAGTGCATAACATTTTGGAAAAGAGTGATTTTATTAAAAAATAATGCCACGTTTCACTGAATTTTGTGACAGAAGGCTAAAAAAAGTTGAACATATTCAATTAACCTCTGCTACAAAGGCAGTTCTGTCCATAGTTTACAGTTATTGTAAAATTCTTACCTGTTGGAGTGGTTGATGTTGGCACACTGGTAGTTGTAGTGGGTGTGGTGGTAGTTGTGGTAGTTGGAGGTGTAGTAGTGGTAGTTGTGGTAGTCTGAGGCGTGGTTGTGCGGCATTCTGCAAGAAATAGTTTCATTATGAAGTTATTTTTCTAAGACATGATCAAGGACAACAACATGTCAAGACATTTGTGAAAGTGTCTGTGGTAAATAACAGTGTCTGAGTGTATGAAAGGTGCACCTACAAGATCTCCCTCTGTACTTAAACCATGAAAATCTCATTCATATTTACAATTAGCCAGGAACTAAGTAATTTCTAATAAAGCACTATGTATGGGTATGTCTACACTTGCACCCTATTTCAAAATAAGGATGCAAATGAAGACATTCGAAATTGCAGATGAAGCCGGGATTTAACTATCCTGTAGATGTGTTATTTTGAGAGAAAACCCTTTTCTCAAAATAACTGTTAAACCTCATTTTATGAGGAATAAGGGTTATTTTGAGAGAAGGATTTTCTCTCGAAATCATGCATCTACACAGTGCATTTTATTTTGAAATAGTGCTATTTCAAAATAGCACCATTATGCGATTATGCAAATGAAGCACGGGTTATTTAAATCCTGGCTTCATTTGCAATTTAGAATGTCTTCATTTACATCCTTGTTTCGAAATAGGGTGCAAGTGTAGACATACTCTTAGTGAGGTACATACACTAATGATCAAGAATAGAAATTTCATTTGGGAGCAGGATAACTAAAATACTTCCTAGCACAGTAGCTTATGTAACATAATAAATAACCTGTTATATAAAATGTCTCATGTTACAAAGGGTTAATTGGCTTAAGCTAATATTTAGGATATTCGGATAGGGCCAGTCTACTAATACTGAAAGAAAAGACAAGTTTTTACACTTTGATCTTAACTCAGACTAATTCACTATATTGTTGTATCCTTAGATATGTGAGCAATGACTATGAGGTTACAAAGTGTCACCCAATTTTTCTTTGGTGCAATCCTGACTAGAGCTGCAAAGAATCATTCAAAATCATTCCTAAATCTCCTGTGCAGATGGATGGAAGCAAATGGAGATATTCCTTTTCTTCCCCTTTTCATTGTGCAGAAAGAATAAAATTTAATTTACCATCACGAATGGAACATGACACGTTTCCTGTTGAGACACAGATACTAAAAGAAAAAAATAGTCAAAATAAACATTTTTGCAAACCAATAGCAGCCACTGCAGTAATTTCTCATTAAACTTTACAATTAATTTATTGTGTACTATTTGCGGGGCTAAGAGTGCAAAAAGCTATTTTTTCACTAAAACTTCACCTCATGAGACAAGCTATTTCTTTAGCTGTTGTTTGCTCCAATATTGACAATTGCTATTTTCTCTTAACACAACAACCAGCTTTCCATCCTGCAAACACTCCTCCTAGAGATAATTAATTATCCTCCACCAGGAGCAGAGAAAACATAATATGAATGACAGCTAATGCTTCTTTAAATCATTTTGCTCCATCTCCGCTGCACAGCATCTTTATATCTCAACAAATTACTGATATGGGTTATACTGAGAAGAGCAGAGAATGTGAGGGAATATGGACAGAGATCTCTGTGGTCCAGAGATCCCCTATCCGGTTCTATCTGGCACAGCTTAGAACAGTGTAAGGGCTGCTGTAATTCCAGATATGACATTTTAAAATGTAATATTTAAAGCCATTGGCAAAGTATTTATTAATGGGCTAACATCAGCTTGAAATATAGTCACTTTCCAAATATGGGTTAAGCATAGTTTCAGGCACTACAGATGTTCTTGAGTTGTTCTATCAATTTTTGCAGTTTTACAGCCACATGTTCCTATTAAAAAAACTCCTCTGCTCTTCCATGAAAGAAATATATGATCAAAAAATGCAACTGACTAGTGAGTGAATCATTAAAAATGACTAAACACCATGTCCTGCAAATTTCACAATGTGATTAAATTAAAAAATATAGATGTGTTTATGCCTCTAATATCTTCCAGTTATAGCAAGCTTTGGAATTGCTTTTAACAACTGTAGGTAAAAAAAAAAATACATAGACAGAAGAGTTGAAATAGATTATGTCTCTTTAAAATTTAACTGCTCTCTCTGATTATGCTGGTCCCCTCACCTACTATTTTTGTAAGGTTTGATCTTCATCTGGAATAAATCGACATTCCCCCACCAATTCATATGGAGCAAATGTAACTATCAGTGGGTGAATTTGACCCTGAGACCTCTGGAGCTCAGTACAGACGCCTCTACCCTCTGAGCTAAAAGCCCCCTACTTCACAGCCCATGCTGTAGAGGTCTCTTAATATTAGTTGTTGCTGTGGTCTAGTTGCCACTACATTGATCAGTGAACAACACTAGATGTGTAGGTTACATAAGGCCAATTCATATTGAGGTCCCTGTGGGCAATCTTTAATATCACAGCCTTCATTCAGGAAAACATGAGAGCATGGTCTCTTTGTAACACCAATAGGCAAAACCAAACCAGGGACCTTTGGGGCTTAGTGCATGAGTCTCTACAGCTTGAACTAAAAACAAGCTGGCTCTCAGCTAAGGCTATAGAGGAAATTCCTTCTTTCCCTCTCTAAGTGGTTTAAGTACCACCACATGGGACAGTGAACCACACCTGTAGGTGCATGGGACATGTTCACAACAGCCATTAATCATGTGCTAAAGTCCCATTCAGATCAATTATGCATTGGTCTAAATATGTATTTCTCCATAAATTTTGAATTTCCACATACCATTTCTTGCAAGGGTCATATGAGGGTACTTCTTGGCCAGGTTCATAACGAGTGCCATTTTCCATATAACAGCCACATTTATCTTCAGTTACACATATTTGACCATCTTCATCATAAATGGGTTTATCTTCAGGGCATCTGGGGTAGCAACCTGTTGACCACAAATAGTGCATTTTGTAATGTTAATAAGTACAAACTGTTAACTTTAATTTAGTGATAACATTCTCCTGGGGGGGGGGGGAGGGTGGCTAATCTAAGACTCATTAAAGGTATGAAAAGTCTCCTTTTAACTCTAGACCAGGCCTTGGATGATGAGTGCTTCCAGAAATGGTGAGTAAAATCCTGAATATTTCCCACTGATCCATCCATTAAGAAGACAACATTTACAATGTCTGAGATTCCTGTTGTTTCTTTTTGCAAGGATGCAGAAATGCTGAAGCATCTCAGTTACAGCAGTGTGCAGCTGACATACCAAAAATAAAAGTAAATGCAGATGGTGGATCAATCTATTACCACATTTCAGGAAAACACTCAGGCACATGCTTAATCATCCCATTGATGTCACTGAATGGTAAGGCTATGTCTACATAGCAGCGTTATTTTGGAATAACTGATGTTATTCTGAAATAACAAAGAGCGTGTCTACACTACAAACCATTATTTCAAAATAATGGCGAGCTGGAGGACTTCTTACTCTAACTCCTAGTAACCCATATTTTACAAAGAGTAAGGGAAGTGAGAGGAAGAGTTTTCTTCTGTTAACTTCCTGCTGTGTAGACAGTGCCAAAAGCCAAATTAAGCTATTTCGACTTAAGCTACGCAATTGACGTAGCTCAAGTTGAATATCTTAATTCGACTTTAGCCCTGTTGTGAAGACATACCCCAAGTTATACCACACCAAATTCTCACGTACAAGTATATATTTAGGAATGGCCATGCAATCAGTAGATCTCACTAGCTAATACCTCCATCTCCATCAAATAATATTTTATCTCAGCCTTTATGACAGACAGTACAAAAATAACTAGGAGTTTCTTACCTTCCAGATATGGCAGTGGGAAGTTGGTGTTGGCATTGCTGATGATTCTGCAAGTAGCTATATGATGGCCACAAGGTTTGTAGTGCCATGTACATTCATTATAATGGTTGTAGTAATCACAAAATATTGCTGATAGAAAACAGAAGATGATCAAAAAAAAATCTGATGGAAGATGATCCTAATCCCGCCTCTAACAATGCCAGCCAAATGATTCCCACACAGTTTGCTGACAGCTATATTTCCCTTGATGCATGGGACCTGGATATTTTTCCCTACTCAATCTGTATACAGAACACATGAAACTCTGGATTTCAGCACCTTGACTTTTAACACCATTGTTGCAGAAAACAAATGTCAGATTGAAGTCACACAACTATTCCAAATCAATGTGCAATTCAAGCTGTGTGTTGAAGTGTTACAGATTTTTTTTTTTTTTTTTTTTTTTTTGCCTTCTTGAGACATCTGCAAACTCTTAGGCATAATGGTACATATAAGATGAAATCAGTTTGACCCAGAAATAGTGCACAAACTCTTCAAACCCCAACTTTGTTTTTAGGTGCACAATACAATGTGAACAGGGCAAAACATAACACATTCAAAACCAAATTCTTCAAACCATATGGCCTACAAAGTGTGAATTGCCTCTGACAGAAAAAATGGCAAACCAAATTTGGAAGAGGTCATTACTGGACTGTTTTAAGACATGGCTATGGAATAAAATTTCCAAGATTTCTGAGATGGGAAGGGATGTATTGTGTATAAGAACAAGTCTCCACTGTGAAAAGAAGTGTTTCCTATAACTCATTCGTACACATTGTCTAATGATCACCATTCCTGCTTCACCTTTGGTGTCAATAATTGCATGAAAAAAGGCACATTCAACACCCTAAAATGAAGTCAGTGGGTTTTATAAGTGTGATTTAAACACAATGTGGCCTAGCTGACTAATCACAGGCTATGGTACTACACACAAAATGGGAGGCAGGGGGAGCCACTAGTAACAACTCTGTATGGGAAATTTTGCCAGCTAGATAACTATGCTGAGAACGTCAGTCCACCAGTTGGCACACACAGTGAGAATGATCGTTTATTATTATTTAAGGGTCAGCCCATAAAGACCATTTAAATACACTGAACTCTTTAATACAAGAATGAGCATCTGTGCATACTGAAATGGTTAACCCTTTCCAGCGCATGCCACAGCATACAGCCCTGAATTAACACACTATTGCACTGATTGAAGACTTTCTGATATTGTTCTGATAGACCTAGTTGTATTCAGTGGGAAATCCTGAAAGGTTACTCACGGCATATATCAGGAGTTCTCCAGTGGACACAAGCTCCATGCTTTATGCACTCTTGGGCATAAGCAGCAACTGCAGAACAGAAGCACTCACAGTCTCCCCCGGTGTCACAGGAACAGGCATCGTGAACACAATTTTCATAGAATGGACGTGGGTCCACCTGTTGGGGAAGCAGACAGGGCAGTTGTTAACACCAGAGCTCTGCTTCCAATCTGGAATCTCTGATGGAAATCTATTAGATCAGAAGTTGCTCTCTGTCTCTCGGGAAACAGATCTGGACTAGGCTAAGCTTTCAGTACTTTATCTTATTTTATTCAAACGGGTGGTACTGTGCATCGGCCATATCTTATGTTGTGCATCATTTTAGTTTAATGACAACAAAATTATTCCCAACACAGGACCACAATAACAATGTCCAAGCAACATTATATTCTATTCTGCTGTCTGCATCGTCAACAAAATTGACACCTGAGCTCTGAATCCAGAATCTTTATCAACAAATCTGATGCATAAAAGTAGAAACAAATACTTAATTGAATTTACAAAGCTGGTGATTAAAAAAATATGGTTTGATGGGTAACAGAACTATCTGAACTTGGAAGTTGGCGATGGAGAAAAAAAATAAGACAATTATATGTTAATTTTGGAAGGGAGGCTTAACAAAACTGTTTCCAGAATAAACGTATTAGCTATTAGTATGCTATACTTCAGCTTTAAACAAATCCCTGTGTAACCTATACACATTCAAGGTGTGGTGCACTGTACCACTTACAGAGAGAAAGAATGAATTTGGCAATCTCTCTACTAACCTTGCTGCGACAACCTTCAAAGACTCGGCTCAGGATTATGCTGCATTCCTTTTCTGCCCAGGACTTGCGGTGGGGTTTCAGACTGCAGGGCAGAATCTCATTCACCACATCAGGGCAGGAGGCGGAGGATTTCCAGGAATTCCCAAACTCCAGAGGATTGGACACCTGCAGCCCATCCCGTGTTGTGAAGTCATTGTTGGAACTGTCGTCAAAGTTGCCACACAAACCACAGATTTTGCCCTGAGAAAAACAAAAGGTGTTTGCTTTCAGAACATCATCACATTTTCAGTTTGCCCACTAAGTGAGCACCAGTACAATTAGAACCAAACCAAATACATGAAGTGAGGGAATGATTTCTCCCTATAACTTACTTATTTTCATCTTTATTTCAAAATAATGTGTATAAGTGAAACCTATTTCTCTGTATTTATCTTCTTCATTATCAAGCTGTCAGGTAGCCTATGCAGGCACATGTGACTTCTTGCTATATACAGTACCGAGCAACCATACCTATATTTCTTTGCAGCTTCTTCCCATTCAACTTATAATGAACCAAACAGTGGCTACACTTCTCTCCCCTGACAACAAGCCATTCCTTTACAGTGCATTGTGGTATGCAGCAATGTAGCTGCATGATTCCCATTAACAATAGGAGTCACATGATTGAATTCTCCAGCACACAATGCACTGACATTTTAGTCCTATGTTTATTTTTCTGCTAGATGTTAACTTTGAAGAGTTGACTGATCATTTTTAAGGTAGGTTTCTTCAGATACAAAAATGAGATGGAATAAGGAGGAAATAAAGCATCCTTGAATAAACCTTAAAAGACAGTACAGTGACTTCAGGGTTTTGGGGGGGCGAGGGGGCTGGCATTCTTCTAGTCTAGGATCTAGTTGCATTAAAAACGAAGAATTGTTTACCTCATTTTTGTTCTTCCCTTCATTTTTTAACCCTACTCAAGCTACTTCAAGGTTGCCAGCAAAGTTTAAAGGCTGCTTGAGCCACTTATTAAACAAGTTAAATATTTTATAAGGGAAGATGTGAGAGCTGAAAGCATTTTGTCAAGAAAGAACTTTTAGTTTCCTTCCAGGCAGCCCCTTATACAGAGGCTGTGAGATGGTGCCATACTTTGCACTACTTGAGCCACAACTCCATTTCCCCAAGGTAAAATATGTTGCATTATTACGGGAGGGCTGGGTTGGCCTATGGCAAATCTTGTGAATTTTTGTTCTGTCTTTTAATGGGGAATTACAATCTGTAACCATTTCTTTGGTTTTAAGGGTCATACATATATGAAATATTCACACATACACTATACTATAACATATGATGAATAAATAGTGATTTAAAATTGAAATGCCTCCAAATACCAGTTAGCCAGTACTGCTACTTGAGGGATCAAGCTTAGTAATCTAGGACACAATATAGTTACAAACTGTCTGGAAAATAGGTCCCCGGTTGTTTTTAACTTAACGACATAGAGCAAAATTTTGTTCTATAATGGAAGAGAAAATGATGTTGGGTGTCCCAAGAGTTCATTCTCTTTGGGCCTGATCCTACAACCCATAGAAGACAACAAGAATATTTTATGAACTTCAGCAGGCTTTGCATTAGAGCACTAAGATTTACAAGTATTGGAAAATCACAGTGGACAGCTCTTCCACATTGCATAGTATGTAATACATTTCTTGGTATTGTTGCACTGGATTATGCAATAAGAAGCAACATACAATGGCACCATCTTCATGAATAATGAGAGACATTGATGAATCATCAGTATAAACAAGATCTAGGGAAACGATGAAGAGTAATAATCAAGCATCATCTGTAAATTTACATGTACTCAACTATTTATAATCCTATCAACAGATTCCATAATATTTTAGGGGGAAAAAAAGCCTGAAGTTGCTCACCTTGTAATTAGGGGTCAGCTTTACGAAAATAGTAGTCTTCTTATCCCAGATGAGCATCACGCCATTGCTGGCTTCAATAACAAGATAAAGCCCCACTGTCCGAGTCCAATAATGCATATGTTCACTAGCATTTCGATGAATTTCTACATAGTGCTTGTCCTCCAGCTTCAGTTCAATTCCCTGAAGGACAGAAAGAGAAGGGATATAACAGCACTGGCTTTAGAGTGAGGCAAGCTATTGGAATGGTGCTGCTGAAGGACTTCATTACAAGGCTAACACTGCCAAACCACTGCCTAAACCATGGGTTCCCAAACTGGGGAACGTGCCCCCCGGGAGGGTGTGAAGAAATTCCAGGGGGGGTGCAAGGCAACCCAGCCTCCTCCCCCCACGTTAATCCCCCCCAAATTTTTGCTGTTGTTTTTGTTTTTCGGCCCCAGTCAGTTCCCCTTTTTTTTCTGTTATGGGGGAAAGGGCGTGAGGGTTTCTCAGAAATCAAAAAGGGGGCATGCTGAAAAGTTTGGAAACCACTTAAACCTGTAAGAAGTGGAAATCACTGTAATGGAGCTATGCCAACGTTGAGTTTCAAGGAACATAGCTGCAAACAAAGGGCAGTTTTGATTAGCTGCATTCTAGGGCTGATCCCATCCAGAACCACCACTCACCGTGAAAAATACTTTAATAGCCTTTGAGCAGGTGACTCCGGTGGTTCCACATGGAACATTCACTGTGATGATACTAAAAGTGCCACTGGGGTCCTCGCCACAATAATCCTGTTGAGAATGGAATAAAGAAACTTAAGTGAATGAAAGGAACGGTGGTATTTATTTTGTTTTCGATCTAAAATAATTTAAATTTCATCTTCAAATTCCAGTACACAAACACACACACAACATTTAATGTTTACCAAATTCTGGGAAAGAAATGGGACGATTGAATTAAACAATAGCTTGTGTCCCAAACAATCTTTGTTCTCCAATTTCAGATTTAGCCAGTTGTTCTGGAGTAGTGTTGATGATCTGACAACTTTCATTGTCAAGTTAGCCCAGATGTATATTCTGGACGTCCCCGCTGTCACCCCAGTATACAGCCGTTCTGCACTAAAGTCACTGACGCTTGTAAGAACTGACGTGTTATAACTCCTCCCAGTCTCCTCTCTGAATTTGTGCCAAAAATAACCCACAATTTGTGCAAATGGAAGACAGCCTCAAGAAAAAAATTCACTGCTTTAAGTTGTTTCACTATAAGTCCAAGTTTCTGGGAACATATCTTGGACTTAGGGTATGTCTAGACTACATGCCTCTGCTGACAGAGGCATGTAAAATAGACTACCTGACATAGTCAATGAAGCAGGGATTTAAATAAATCCTGCTTCATGAAAATAAAAATGGCTGCCACAATGTACCAGCTCAGCTGATTGTCGGCACAGCGCAGCAGTCAAGACGCGGATCAATCGACAGGGAAAGCCTTTGCTGACGGATCTCTTATGCCTCATGAAACGAGTTTACAGGATCGGTCGGCAAAGGCTTCCCCTGTCAACCAATCCTCCTCTTGACTGCCGTGCTGTGCCAACAATCAGCTGAGCTGGCACAGTGTGGTGGCCATTTTTATTTTAATGAAGCGGGGTTTATTTAAATCCCCGCTTCATTGACTATGTCAGGTAGTCTATTTTACATGCCTCTGTCGGCAGAGGCATGTAGTCTAGGCATACCCTTATAGCAAGGATGGCCGGTAATCTGCACATACATCAGCAGAAGAAATGTTCATTCAATGCCATTAATTTCCTTGCACATCTGGGATTTGTTGCAAATATGGAATTTAATTTGGCAAATGCTGAAGTTGCCATAGGAACAGTGATCTTCAAGAAAAAAGGGGCTAAGAGAGGTGATCCAAGAACCAAACTGATAGCTAGATTTTTTGCAGAACTTGAAATTACCTGGGCAGCCACATATTCACAGTGTCCATCAAAGTCATAGTGTTTTTCATCAAAGGTGACATAATGACCACTTCCATATATAATACAAGTCCCATAGCACTCATTCATGGTACAATTCCATTTTCCTTTATAGCAGGTACTAGGGAATGGATAAAAGAGTTGGATGAAATCTGAAAAGTCATGTCTTAATGCAACAGGATAAACCACATAGCAGGCTGATTCAACATGAAATACATCCCGGGCATAACATGCAGATTTCTGTAACAGGGTATTATATTATAAATCAACATTTTGTCAACAGTCCTCACATGGAATTGTCCCACTGATAAATGAATAGCATGGCTGTTAGCACCCTAAAAACTTGTCAGCATTGCCTGAGATAAACAGAAATAATTACTTTAATGTTTGTAATATTACCTAAATTCACACAAAAGGAGTCAGCCCAGATAACAAAGAAGCCAGAGAGGACCTGAGAATTAGGGCTTGTATACTCATCTCCTGTTCATGACTGTGGTTTTTAAACCATTTCATTACCATTCATTCACTACAAGTAAGAGACACCAAAAGGAAAGAGGAGAACACTATAGCACCTTACCAGTTGTTGCACTCCACTGTTAGGGTGTGTCCCGGAGGATAAAACTCTCCGTTATGAGTACATGGACAGTCATTCTCCCTCACACAGCCCCCTCTGCCATCATCAAACAGTCCATAAGGACATATACACCCTGAGACGCACTCTGTTGGGAGCTAAGAAAAATAAGGTAATAAATGATATTATTTTTTAAGAAAACATGAATTTTCTATAAACATTTATCGGACAAGCTTCTTTCTCTGGTTTATTACTCAGCCATTTTTATTTATTTTTCATCTCTCTAGTATCTGAGTTCCACAGAATTTCCTTCATATTTTACAGACATTAACTTCAGACTAACTTACTTTTGTTCTACACAGAAAACTACCGGAGTGTATTGTAAACAAAATGCCTATTCATCTAATTAGCAATTTCTCTACTGAGAAGAGAGATGGTAAGTCAGTGAAAAGAGGAAGGAAGAATGGCAAAAATAGTGAAAGAGAATTGAAAAAGAACATGATGAGAAAAATGATGAAAGAAAAGAAAAGACAAAAATGAGAGGAAAAGAAGAGAGAAAAGACTAAAAGACAATGTTGATCAGGTTTTCATTGCTTCATTTAGACTACGCCTACATTATAACATTATTTCAAAATAAGTAACTTTGAAATAATAACTCCCAAAATAACTATTTTGAAATAGCGCATCCACACTGCAGGGAAGCCTCGAAATTAGTCTGAGGCAAGCTCCCTTAATGTAGACATGCTACCATGATTTAGAGCCCCAGAAGCACTGGGAATTAATTACTTTGAATGATTTGGGGGAGTAGTTATTTTGAAATAACAGCAGCTGAGCATCCACACTAATTCTATTTCAAAATAGCGATTTCAAAATAGGTGTTATTCCTCATAAATTCAAAATAATTTCAAAATAACAAGCTTGCTGAGTTGATGCTCACCTTGCTATTTCAAAATAACGGGAGTTATTTTGAAATAACTCTGTAATGTTGACAAGCCCTTAGGGATTATGGGAAATAAGGAGCCATGTCATAGTCAGAGGTAAAATGAAAACGTACATAGCCAGCACCCAGAGAATGGCAGCTTAGCTGAGGAAGGACTGGAGAAGACCTAGAGTTGACGTTGCTGCAATCTAAGTGAATCTTGGGAGACGGACACTCTGTAAAACAAAGATACTGTGTTAGATGGGGAAACTTTGTAGCTCAAGGGATCAGAAAAGAAATGGGAAGTTAGTAAATACTGAGAGAGAAACTGCAGAGTGTGCCCCTTAAAAATAAATGAAAATATACTTTTTAACCCAAGGTAAACCCTCTGCTAAAAGCAAAGTGAAAGTGGCTGTTTTACAGAAAGGAAAAATGAACAAGTGGAGAATTCAAATGTGGAATTGAGCTGTTTCTCTCTAAAGCATTTCACTTACTTTCCCCTGTTATCTTCACTTGGGTGCAATGGAGAACTGCATTTCGGCAAACACTGCAAAGAGTGAGAAGATAGGATGTAAGCCTAATGTGTTCAGTTCATAAACATCTAAGAACAATTTGCAGAGGCATAACTAACAAATTATTCCTTTGGACTGTCAAAAATTCCCTATCGCCATGCTACATTCTCAAGAGGCAAAGTAATAATGAACCCAGTTGATCTATTAGTGCAATAATACAGTAGACTTCTGATAATCCGGCACCTTTGGGACCCAGGTGGTGCCGGATTATTGGATATGCCGGAGGTACTCCGGCAGGGGGCTGTCATGGGTCCACCGGGACCCGCACTACATCCAGTGGGGGGGGGAGGGTCGGCGGGGAACGGCGCGATGAACGGCCCTCCTTTTTGTAGGCAGGCAGAGGAAGCCCTGCGCAGCCGCCGGCGACAGGCCAGCTGGGGAAATGCAGCCACCAGCCTGCAAGCAGCGGTGGAGGAGAGGGGGCAAGGCGTCCGGGGAGCATGCATCCAGAAGCCAGCCTGCCAAGCAGGGGTGTGAGGGGCGACGCTGCGGGACCAACTCGGCAGCACCCCAGCTGCTCTACTCTGCCACTTCCCCAAGTCCGCCGCCGCCGCCGCTTGCAGGCCAGCAGCTGGGTGCATGCTCCCCGGACACCTCGCCCCCTCTCCTCTGCCACTGCTTGCAGGCCAGTGGCTGGGTTTCCCCAGATGGCCTGTCACCAGCAGCTGCGCGGGGCTTCCCCCGCCTCCCTGCAAAACAGTGGAGGGTTCGCCCCTTGCCGCGCTGTTCCCCACCGACCTCTCCCCCCTCCCCGCCCCCCGGCCGGACGCAGTGCGGGTCCTGGCAGACCCGTCACCGGGGTATAATCCCCTTCCCCTCTCCTCCCCTTCCCTTTCCCAGCCCATGAGCGTGTGTGGGGCTCACAGCAGCTCCAATCATCCAGCTGGCCGGAGCACTTCCTGGTTCCAGTTGGTGCCGGACTATCGGGAGTGCCGGACCACTGGATGTCGGACAACTGGGGTTTTACTGTACTTAGTAGTGATCTTTGTGAAATGTGCACCTTCAAAAGGAAGTCCCACATGATTTCAAAAGGGATTTCACAGTGAGCTTGAGGGAAAGTTTGTCAGGACTTTTGGAAGTTACTTTATAAATAGATGGCAAATTCATGATTTTCAAAGAATGGCCACAAATTATCTTGCAAATCTGTACTTTTTAGGCAACCAAAAGAACACATAGTCATACCAATTCAGAGCATGCCCTTAGCCACCAATAAATATATATCAGCATTTTATGCCACCTCCAGTCAAATGCAATAACTTCATAGGCTTGTACTCTTGTCTCCTAGTTCTCTCCTCTTTGAAAGGCAAGGAAATAGTTTATCATTCACAGCAGGAGTCATTGGACTATTCCTGCTGGGAGCCTGCATGTTGATTTTGGAATGCTATAATCTTGATTACAAAAGAGGCTGCAACATGAAACTGCTAAGCTGGAATTCACATGCAAATTTGACACCATCAGAATGGTCTGAATAAATAGGGACTGGGAATGTCTCACACATTACAATAAGTAATTTTTCACTTTCCTAGTCTCACCTTCTTATCCACATACACCCTGATTGAATTAGCTCTGATGTTACATTCCCATCCCTGTATCCCTATTATCTGTTTCTTTTTCTTTCACTTCATGCATCTGATGAAGTCAGTTACAACTCACAAAGCTTATGCTATAATAAAATTGTTGGTCTTTAAGGTGCCATGGGTTTCCTTGTTGTTGGTTTTTTTCAATTAGTAACAGTTACAATGCAAAATGTGGTGAAATAATCTGCTTCTATGAAAAACCTGCTAATTACTTCCTTTCCCCATTGCCTAGCAAAATTCCCATTGACTTTAATGATGCATAATGAGGTCCCCAGTTACCATCAGAGACCACTATATACATCGTACATATTAATAAGTTAACTTACAGTAGATTACGTTTTGTTCCGCTGGCTGGTGATGGGTAATATATACCTTTTATCTACATTATAGCACCTTGATATCAGCTTATGGTATATTTAATATACAAAGATAAAAAGTGAGAGCTTTCATCTTCATAATCTGCAAATAACATAAAATAACCTACCAGCGTTCTTCTTGTTTAAAGATAACATCTCCAGGTTCCAGGTATGTTCCTTTGTGGTAGCACGAACATTGGGAGATATGCACACATTTACCCTTCTCATTCATATAGGTGTTACCAGGGCAGCCACAGCCATCCACTGGAATGAAGCCCTTCACGCACTGATTTTGGCCATCAGCAAGGGAGCGACAGGTATGTTGACATGTAGTCAAATTGTAAAGGAAGACTTGAGAGGCTGGGCAAGAGGACACTTCTTTGTCTGGAGGGGAGGAAACAATGGTCACTATACTGGCACATAAAAACCGCCTGACCTGGCATTCTAGAATGTAAAGCTTTCTGATCACTCTGTCCAGATAGTATGTAATAGTAAAAATGAAGGGATTCCCTCTCATTGTATTCTAACATAAACTATTATAATTGATAAACAGTGTTGGCTTAACTTTGTCCTACCTTTTAAACTGCCATCTATGAGGTAATATTATTCCCATTCTTATAGGTATAATTTCCCTTTAAAGAACAGGCATCATTTCTATTATTATAGAGAAGAGTATATAGAGGAAGGAATGAAAAGACCCTCAAAATAAATATCTAGTGTTGTTTCTTTTTTTCCCATTTGGTTAACTGAATCTTTCACTATTAGAATTTGCTTTCTAATAATAGATACTATTATTACTACATTTTTTTTCTCTGTTGCTTAAATCATATTGTGCAACTCCATGTCCCTTTCTAAACTCTTAACACTGAGGCTAATGGAACTGTACTGAGGTGCACTCTGTCCTTTCCTATGACTGATTTCAAGGGGATGACAATGTCATTACTTACTGCAGACATTTTGTCTCCAACCTCCCAGCATGATCCCTTTGAAGGCACAAGCCCTTACGTAAGAGGAGAGGGCCGCACACAAGCATTCTTCATTGTTCGAGCAGCTGCAGGTGTCATATTTACATCTCTGAGACAAACAAGAAGCAAATGGTTAATAAGCCTGAAGGATGATGATGACTATAAAAGGAAAATTCTAAAAGCTGGGGCCCTATCACAGTAGCTGTAAAACACCTTGTACCTTCTTTCCCATGTGGCTGTTATTCATGCAGATGATCAGAGAGCATATTAGCTGAGCAGAGAGCTGTCCATTAGTGAAGGATAAACCCAAAAAAGCTCAGGAGGCATTTGATTAAGCATGAAAACATAGATAGTTCACCAAACTTTATCTGAACAGCCCAACCTTTAAACCGCTAAAGTTTAGCCCTCTTTTCCTAACAGCAGCCTTTTTGGGAACTTTGAAATGTATAATTCCTCATCTGTCACAACACAGAATGGTATAAGCCCACAGGAATTAAAAATAACAAAAGGAAGAAATATCTGCATGGGTTAGGATCTCCACAAAGGTTCAGCTCACACTGAATTATGGAAATGAGCAAAGATTAGGGGGTACTTTCTTTTCTCTCCAGATTGCTTATTTATCCCTCCTCACCAGAACTGAAAACACAGACAGTGCCGGATTTGCACACAAGCTAAATAATGTACATTTTAGGTCCTCAGATTATGAAGGACCTATAAATACAAAAAAAATCATTTTTTTTGTAATGGTATGGGGCCTCTTACAGTTGGCATAGTTTAGGGCCTCAGCATGTCTTAACCCAGCACTGAACACTGGTAAACTGACGAGGAATAATAAGACACATAAATGGGTTGTTGTTTACCTCCTGATCAAATACATTCAATTTAGTGCTTATTAAGCCACAAAATAGATGATTAAGCATGAATGTTTAAGAGCTGGCTAACATTTGACCATCATGACTCAATATCCCGGCCTCTTTTGAATTCTCATATGAAAATGAGAATCTATAGTGTTCTTTCACTACTCACCAGCCCCACCCTCTCAGAAAAGCACAATGATTTCTCTCCTCTAAATCAGCATTCTAAGAGAAGGCCTATTGTAGGAGATCGAGGAGGCATATGATGCAATTGGACAGGTAGTTATTACAAAATATGAAACGTTTTTATGACCAAGTTACAATAATCCCTTGAAAATATGTATATGGTAAAACACATATTAGACTAGCGCCAAAAGCTGATTGTATAGTATAAAATTCACACCTTATAATATTCCGTGGCATCAATGACTGAGTGACATCTGGCAAAAACAGATTCTGAATTTTTCAGTTGAGAACACCAAAACTCAGCGTAATTTTCTGTAACAAAAGAAAAAAGAATTATTTTCCTAGAATCATACCCTGTGGTATCAGAGTTTCACCTTTCAGCATGCAACATAATATGACCTAAGCCACAAAAAACAATGAAATGATGAACAACGAAAACCCTAAATTTTGGGGCTGTGGACAGATCACACAGAATCACTGTAAATTTGGCCCTCAGTATCTGATTCAAATACCTATTGGTCAAACACACAGTGGAAATCATATCCTATCAGTCTACCTCTAGCCTCCGACTGTTTGAGAACTCGCAATCACAGGATCACAACTCCAACCAAACATAAAAAGGAACAATAATTCTAAGGAAGGTGGACCTCTAGTCCAGAGATATATTGCAATTTTCAGTATTAATGACCTTTCTTCAGTGTTTTTCAATATAGGGTTGCCACTACAATTTCCCTCTTAATTTTTGGTCTCTTTTATAGTCAGATTCAAAGGTCAGAAGGAGCCGCTGTGATGATCTAGTTTCCTGTATAGCACAGGCCATAGAGCATACACAGAATAATTCATAGGGCAGATCTTTTAGAAAAGCATCCAATATTGTTTTTAAAGTTGTTAGAGATGAGCCTTGGTCAAATGTTCCAGTGGTTAATTACTCTAGTTCCCGTGTGATTTTGCTTATCTTCACCTTCTAGCCATTGGATCAAAACCTGCAGCCTGTGCAGGGAATTTAATCTTGTACCATCAAATGAAAAGTCTGCTTCATTACCAAGTAAGTTCTCCAGGTTCCCATAAATGAATAACAACACTGTGAAATACCCCCCTTATTTTATCACCATCTGAACCAGACAGAGGCTCCCACAGCCTAGCTAGGTGCCTGAAGGACAGGACAGTCAATGACTCCAAGGAGAAACACCTGTTGCCTACTGTGGGCAATCCCACAGTACTTCTGACATGCACACACATTAATTAACTTGTCAATCTTCTAAACAAAGGTTATCATCACTTTGAGACTATTTGACTGTGTATGAGATACAGATCCTGAAGGAAAGAGGCCCTATGAAAATTTTGTATTCTTACCGTTTTCAACGCTGAGAGCACAAGGGTCTTCCAACCTATCCACTTGGTCTCTACAGGTGGGTTGTGCTTTCCAAGTGTTAGCAAAGGCAGATCCTGTTGCTTCTACCAGCCCTCCGGGTGTCTTAAAATCATCCCCTGCCATGCCATTGAAATTCCCACAGAGACCTATTGAGAAAAAATTCAGTTTTAAAAATTATTATTCATTTTTCTTCTGAAAGAGCAATAAAAGGGGGAAATGATTGATTTCCTACACAACATGCAGTGAGAACTTCTGGCAGAGAGCTACTCCACTCTGTATTAAAACTGCAATCATGCATGTAAGCATTTGGGGGTCTCCCTCTAAAAATCCAATGCCGGGGCAGATGTCTTCAATTGGGGTTCAGAGTTTCAGGAGATTCCCCCTATTATTGTATTTATGATCTTTTATGGACTAGTTTCCCTAGCCTGCACAGTATAGTAATTTAACACTAAATTGAACAAAGCAGTGGGAAATATATATTCCAGAAATCAATCCTGTATTAACATGGGGATGATGGCTTTATTTAATCTGTAATATCAAATAATTCATCTGTAAAATATGTGAGCTGTTAAATTATTCTCTCATGAAATGTTGGGTGGATTCTACTCTTATTCTTCCTATATTCAACTAGCTAAGCTTTTCTATCTCTAGAGCTAGTGCCTTATATAGAGAGTCATATATATGAAAAAGCATTCATTAGTTCAATCTACATTAGTATTTTACCAGCATACAGTTCCCTTAGTACCTTTCTTATGATGGAAAAATCAATTGGTGAGTAATTTCTTGCTATAAGAGCACACAGCACTTCAGTTGTAATTATTCTGGGTTGTGTCATTTCTCCTTTAGAACCAGACATAAGTGGGCACTTACCTTGCAGTTTTCCTTGGACATTTTGGCCCACAATCACAAACAGCTGCATGATTGGAACCAGCTGGATTTGTAGCTTGAGACCAAAGTGGGTACGCACAATGATATGGTAGGAAGATGGCTGGAAAACTGAGAAGCTTGCTGGAAAACAAAAGGAAAGAAAAGTCATGTTTCCTTGATTTTTAATTTGTTTTTTTATCACCTCTTTCTGTTGTCGGCCAGAAGTGCCACAGACAGAAAAACTGTAGTGTTGAAAGCAATACATTATGGGAGCAGCCCGAGTCACCATCTGCCCTGAAAATTGCAATAGGCAGTGGACCAAATATCAGATTCTGACAGATCCAGTTCTATGAAAACATGGACTATTCACAGACTGTTTTATAAATGTTACATGTATTATTATGCGCTAGTTAATGATTCTATTCCTGGCTTAGTGGTTAAGCTAAAGAATGCTTCCTGCAGGAACTAAAGGCATTTGGATGGTAATTACTGCAAATCCCCAACACTGAACAATGCAGGTAACAAGTCTTGTAAAATTTCCCCCTCTTTGGGGACTAGCATATGCTGATTTGATCTAGTTCAAAAAGTCTTAACAGGCAAAGGACTTGAAGCCTGTACAAAGTGGCAGTCTGGGCCTGGGAGAGATGCTCTCACACCCGATCCAAGAACTCTCATGGGTATGTGACCAGAGACAGGCTTTGTGAGAGGACCCAAAGTACTTTTAAACTTACCAGAGATTCCGTGGGGAGGACAGGGGACACACGTTTAAACTGTTCAGAGTTTTAAAAAGTTTTTTTTTCTGAAATGCATTTGTTTTGAACAAATAGGTCTTGGGTTTATAAGGGCTGGCTGGTCACTGCTGACTTTAGCATCACTGCTACTCAGAGAACAGCAGATGTTGGACTGAAGTCAGATCTGCAAAGGTGTCCACATTCTAAGGGTGCATCTATACTGCACCCTTACCTCAAAATAAACTACACAATTTGCTCTACGCAATTTGTGCAGCTTATTTCCAGGTTATTTCGAAATAAAGCACTATTCCAAAAAGTTCCTTAAGCCTTGTGGAACAAGGTTTATAGGGACATCAGAATAGCAAGCCTGTTATATTTCGAAATAATGGGCTTGCTCAAAAGACGTGAAATAGCTATTTCGGGATACTTCCGGTATCCCGACACAGCTCCACAGTATAGATGTGGCCTAAGTGCCCTTCTGAAGGGATATAGGGGATCCCACCCAAGGAAAGGTGAAGACTAGACCCCTGAGACATAAGTGGGAGATCTTCCCAGAGAGCAAGAAGGCATAAGAGATACAGATAAGTCAGGACCTGTGATACAGAACTCTCTTATTTTGCAGTGAAGAACATTGACCACTTAACTATGGTGCCAGTCCATGCTATATCAACAGCCCAGCTACTTAGGATGGTGGTGTGGCATCAGGAATCAAAAGCTCTTTTCAGCTCTGCCAAATGACAGCTCACAGTGCTGCTGTATTAAAAACTTCTTCAAGGGGCATCAAAGATTTCTGAAAAAATTATTACCTCTGACTATGAGAATATAAGAATGAGTCATCCTTTCTAAGTGCCCTGCTTAATGACCATATGTTTCTACTTCTATTTGAAGAGCTCCCTGGTCTTCTGACTTCCTCCATGGGTTGGACTATTTACTTAAGGGCTTGGTGCCTCATTGTACCCACACTGAATGCTGGGTACAATGAAAGGGACAGCAGTGACAGTGCCTCAAAGGGGCAACTCCCATTTTCCTTCTGAGAAGAGAACCGACAGTGTTGGTGACTCATGAGTTCCTGCCACTGGAATGCCCTGGGTATTCCAGACAGATCCCATTTTTTAGGACCAGTTCAATCTAACACAAAATATCTGGAGCAACTAAACATAAGATCCTGGCTATCCCTTAAAATAGAGAGAGGCATTGTCATTCCAGCATAGACCAATGGTCCATCTAATTCAGTACCCTTTTATCTGAGAGTGACTAGTGTTGGATAGCTCAGGGAAAGATGCTATCTCCCCATTGTGTGCCATATTGCACTGCAAGAAACATTTCTACTTGACCTCACCTAGTGGCCAATGTTTGCCTTCAAGTATGGAGATGGAGATTACTTTCCCCAGAATGGCCAGTATGTCCTATTGTATCGAAGGGAAGCACTACTCAAATGTAAGTCTTAAAAAGAAGTAGCTCTTGGAAAAAAGTCCCCCAAATGAACTTCCAATTAAACATTCTTTGCTTCTAATATAGAAATGCAGAACTTAATTGGTGCTTGAGTTGAAGTCACAACCAAAGAACAAAAAAGCAGAGTTGTTTTTGAAGCTGCTCATCTATTTTTAAGCAGAGGGCTCTCCAGTCACCTGTATTCCCCAGAACAGGGACTCTCAACCGGAGCTACAACAAGGTGTCTGAGGTTCTAACCACCCTGCTCTTCCCAAACTGCTAAATGAAAGAGTGGCCCTGCTATGGAAGAGTGTCACAGTATGAAAATGTTCGAGAACCTGACTGTGGCTGTCACTCACGGGGCCTACATCTGTTTATCTTCAAGAACTGAAATGGGTGAAGGCTAAACCAGCTCTCGGTATGTGTGTCAGCTGTTTATAAAACACTCAGAACAGCTGGGAAATGTTATATATGGGCAATCTAGCATTATCAGGAATGAATGGAAAAATCAACAGAACAGTCCCACAAAATAAATAAACTGGAGAAGCCAGGCCCAGTAGTGCTTCTGTATATTGCCTGGGAAGAGTCTTGTGCTAAGGTGAGGTTATTTAATATGTAACCTGTAGATTATATTACGCATTTCACAGAGTACTTTAATTTGGATCCTTCTCTTTCCATATCTGTCTGTCTTCTCTCCCCTCTCGAGGTTCCTTCCAGTTCTAATATCCTGATTCTACGATTCTTTCTACACAACTGAAAAATTATTGGGAGGAGTGGCAGGGACGGAGAAGTGCTGATTATGGAGCTGGTGACTCTGTGGCTTGAAGATCCACAAGCATTTGCAAATTTCTGGGGAGGTTACTTCAAGATCCTCTGTTCTTCTCTGTTTGCGGCGCTCCCACAACAACCCTCAGAGAGGCTGCCTCACCATAAAACGTCATTCTATTGGAGCAGGCTAGCGGTGACTTCCTCTAGGCACCAACAGCACTGCATCAAAGGGTGCAGTGTGACCCAAATATAAAGTAACTACCTCATTAGTGTTCAAATTACCTCAAATGTAAGCTGATGCCTCCATTAAGCTTTCCACCTTGTCAGCTCCATCACAGACACACCTAAGGTCAGTCCTTGAGCAGGGATGCTGAGACAATTTTTATAGTGGGGGTGCTGAGTGCCCCTGAACCAAACTGTAAATCCTGTATATAAGGGAACCACTTCAAGTCAGGGGGTGCTACAGCACCTTCTGCACCCCTAGTTCTAGCACCTGTGTCCTTAAGACAACCAGCCTTGAAGAGAGTATGTCAAGGGAAAAAAAGGAACCAAGAAGAAAAAAAATCCTCTTGTTGGCATTTAAGTGGTGGCTATAAATCAGAAAACATTTTCTCTCTCCTCACCAGAGTAAATGGGAAGACATTCCCCCTATGACTTAAATATGACATTCTTAGTTCCATGCAGAATGTATGCTGACACTGAAGTTCATTTCTATCTATTTATGTGAGGCACAGTGAGCATAAACTATCTGCCCAACATCACACAGGAAGCTGAGAACTGAAACGAGACCTCCTGGGATTCATTCCCAACCTTCTATCCTTCCTGATTAACTTCTGTACACAGAGGCAGCAACTGGCGATTAAATCACAAATGCCTCCCTGTATTTTCACAAATCCCCTTCCTCTCAAGCTCTTTTCACTGCATCCTGGTTCATTCTAGCACCACATTCAGGAAATGCCTCTGTGCCTTCCATTCCTTAAAGGCTCTGAGAGCTTTTATTTTAACATCAGATGCACTTTGGAGAGATGGCCGCATTCCTCACCTGTCACATGGGGCAAGTTCACGACCATGTCATTCAGCAGCACCGTGCCATCTGATCGGATCGTCAAGCTCTGTGTGTAAGCCAAGAGAAAAGATTTAAATTACTTTGACTTCCTGGCTGCTGAAGGAAACCCAGCGCAAAAACGAACCTTAAAGCAGGAGAGAGAAGTGGAGCTCACATGACTGAGCAGATGAACTCAATATTCCAGTCACAGTATTTAAAAGGAGCAATCTAATTAGCAAATGAAGATTCTCTCTGTCCTCACACCCAGTACGTGTATAAAGGTTTGGGGTTGTTAGACAATTTTTTAACATGTACTAACACAGCGTCTAAAGAACAAAAAATGTTTCAAGAAAGTCAAGTATACAGGATACCAAGTGTGTCAAGTAGCTGAAAGCATTTGTCACTTGACACCAGATGGGTATGGAGATTAGACATAAGCACACACTTGGTCATGTGTTATTTTTTTACATAATTGTGCAGCATTGATAGAATGATAAGGAAATTCTTTCAGTAAATTCTTAATGCAAATTTTGGTATGTACTTTTGGGAACATAACTAGTTTCACAAAGGCTCCTGTTAAGAGCCAAGAACACTGGAAATATATGGAAGGAAAGGACAAGAAAAAACCCAGGGAGGTCTAGATACTAGGGCGATAAATTGGAAAAACATAACAGAAAAACTAGATTAGCCAGGACGGCAGACTGAATCAGAGTGAAAACTCCCCTCCCTCGCCCACTATTGAAATTCAAACAAGTGAGAAGCTTGGCTTGATCAATATTCAAGATTTCACATCCTAACCAAAACCTCTTCGATCTGCAAAACTGGGATTTAATCTCAATAAACTAAAACAGCAAAGCCTTCTTATTTCCAGTCAGACTGGAAATACCAAGAGAACAGATTGACAGTGCTTCCAACATTAGGCAAAACTAGAAAGAGCAAAAAGAAAGACAGAAGGAAGAAACAGTGAAGCAAAATCTTTTAACTGTACTAGTGCAGACTGTGCAGGGCAGAATCCCCAGAGAAAGACTATGAAAAGTCAGTAGGGAAAGTTGCATCTGGGCATACATTGGGAAGACCCACTCAGTCTCCACGCATCACTTACATTTTTCTTCTGGTCTATTAACAGTACAACCGACTTCAGACAGGTCTGTTTGTCTGTGGCACCACAGGAAGAGAGCTCTGCCAGGAGGGCATGACTGTCATTTACACCTCCCTGCAATGCAAGTGAAGAAAACATCAATGAGAACAGTGTGATAGGTTATAGAAACCCCACATTGGCTGAGAAGGGGATAAATAGAGCCTCCGAGATCTATTGCCCCCTCTCCTGTTATTATACCGGGAGTATGTGTCATGCATAGAGTTGAAAAAGGCGAGATTTAGGGGCAGGTTACCTATGTGATTGCCTATGATGCCAGGCTTGGGGCACTGTTTTTGTTGTAAATAGTCTCAGAGGGGTTGCCATGTTAGTCTGTAACTTTAAAAACAACGAGCAGTCCACATTAGAGACTAATGTGTTATATGATGAGCTTTTGTGGGTGAAACCCACTTCATTGAAAGCTCATGATCCTATAACATTTGTTAGGCTCTAAGGTGCCCCAGAACTACTCACGGTTTGTGCCACACATTGTTGCATACAAATTTATTCTCTGATGTGACAAGGATACATCATGCTTGAAAATAGTGCACCAAAGTCACAAAGAGGGCAACAAATGCAATAGAAATAAGGGATTCAAAAGTTTAGCAAATGGAAGAGGAACATCTTTGATGGCTTGTGTGGGGAGCCATTTGGTCCAAGGCCACGTTAAAAGAAAAGAATTCAGCATAGTTGGAAGGAAGAGAGAAATGGTCTGGACTTCCATCTCTGTGGGAAGGACCTAATGGGATCCCAGAGAGAGAACCAGGGGAAGAATACAAGAATGCAGTTAACTCCTAATGTGGACCTTGAGAAAGGCGTAAGACTCCTAGGAGACAGCCACGTGGATAACAGTTCTGCGGGGGAGCGGACAACTGGGGCGAACCTAAGACAGACAGTTGTCTGTGATAGGAAGAAGTTGCTTGGTTTGTGTTTTGTCTGCTTCTAGGGTTTTACTGAGCATTTCCAGAGAGAAGCCCTGAGACCTTCTGCTCTGGAAGTAGGGGCTGAAGAAGAGCCCAGGTCAGGTGGACAGCACTGTATTTGCTACCACTGTTTTGTCAGACTGTTTGGAGCATAGATACTTCAGAAGAGATAGAACTCTAGTGTGAGTGTCTACAGGGCCAACTCACCACCAGACTAAACCCTTGACATTCCAAGGCAGAGAGCTAGGAGGAGTTGCTGGACTGCTTTTTCATGCCACACAGAAGCACTCTGTGGCACACAGCCAGTCCTTTCATATCTTCCGCTGATTTCTATCCCAGATGACTGAAATAATCTGTTCAGCTAACAAACATTGTGGAGCTTCGCTTTTGCTTCTTTCTAGCAGCACCACCAGAACCAGAACTTCCTTTCAGAGCTCTAGGGGCAAACATTCCTGGTTTTGGTACAGCAGATCCTTGTTCTCTGGTGCAATGGGAACTGGGTACTTCAGGAACAAAGGGATTCCATAACTTGTTGGGCTCTCACCCAACTCCGTAATTGACTCTATCATCTAAGCACAAGCATAGGTGTATTAGAGATTACGTAGTACACCTCCAACCCTCATTTCAGATCTGCTTGGCAAAGCTGAGTCTTTCAAGTTGCAGGTCCTGCCATCTGCTCACTAGCACCAGTGTGCTTCTCTGGACTCTTGTAAGTGAGACTGTGGCCTGTACCATTAACCTGGTCCATAATTGTCATGAAATTGGAGACTACTAAGGCAGGCAGAGTGTAGTAGGTGAGCACAAGCCCTCACTGCCACGTCAGTACACACTGGTAGACTCAATTTGAATACTCTAGTACAGACTCTAGGGTTCTCCTTCCCAGCCTCAGAAAGTATAATGAAACTGTGATTTACAGCCATTAAACCAAAAGGCAGATATATCTATATTTGCTGTTGGAGAGAAAAGACCTTTAATACATGATACCTTGGACAGCACATAGAAACAGTCTCCGTGGAAGGTGTATTTCTTCTTATCAAAGGTGGTGATGTGAGCACCTCCTTCCAGTAAGCATGAGCCTGGACACGGTAAGTTATTGCACAACCACCTGCCTGAATCACAGGTGCTATAAATACAAATAAATAAGGAATTAAAAATGGGGTTAGATGTCTGAGGGACTGAAAACATTGAAAAAACATCTGTAGACAGAGCACCACGGGGACAGGACAAAGTACCCACAGGTGCTTTGAAAATGTGTCATTGGCTGGTTATTTAAAATGCTTCACCTCTCCCAATTTCCGACTCAAGATGCCAAAAAATCATTTCACAATAGCATCTTGACATTGTGAGACATGTACAGATATAGACAAATAAGTAACATGTCTACAGCCAGACCCGTGCACACTCGTTCTGAAAATAGTTCAGAGTGAATTGTAACCTTACCATTCCTCGCATTCATTGGTGATAGTTTGCCCAGGGGAATACACGACTCCGTGTTGTTTGCAGTAGCATTCGCTCACAGACACACAGCCTTTCCCATTGACGTCATCATACACCGTTCCTATAAAACATAACCATGGGCTGACTCATAGTTCATGTTAAAATTACCAGTCTCAACCAACCTAGGAGAAACTCTTAGAGCAGGCCCACCAGGGCCAACATGATTATTTGTGGGGCCCAGTTCAGGACGGGTGAGCACTGACATGGTCTGATCCTCAGTAGGGACACGATCCCAGGTGCTGGCGAGGTGAGCTCTACGTTCTCCGGGTGGAATCTCACATTGCCCAGTGTCCCAGCACACAGGAGTGCAATTCATTCCATCCCTGGCCTAAGCTGGCCTCTGCCTGGCCCTTCCTGGGGCTGTTTCAGCAGCCTGGCTCATTTCCAGCATGTGGCTGCCTAGAGTCGCTGGGCAATCCAGGCCTGCTGCAGGCAACTGCTCCCCTTGTAAACCTGCTCAGGATGCTGGGCTCTGTGCATTGAGGGACAAAGAGCCTGGAGGGTGGGAAGATCATCACACCCTGCCCATCCGACCGGCTCCGATGGGCTCAGCTCAGCATGGGCTGGATTCAAGGGAGGGGGCTGAACAGAGCATGGTTCTGGGGAGGGCTTGGGTGGGTAAATGTGTACTGCTAACCTGGTCCACAATTGCCATGAAATTGGAAACTACTAAGGCAGACAGAGTGTAGTAGGTGAGCACAAACCCTCACTGCCAGTAGACCCTGGTGGACTCCATTTGAATACTCTGTTATAGACTCTGGGGTTCTCCTTCCCAGGCTCAGAATGTACAATGAAACTGATTTCCAGCCATTAAATCAAAAGGAAGATATATCTATGTGGCATGTTGAGCAGGGGGTGGAGGGAATCACTGGAGCCAGTCTCCTTAAGCCCGGAGCGGAGCCAATAATAAAGCATAGGGCCATGTGTGGGGGTAATCAACTGTCCTGAGGCACACTCTCAATCACCCAAAAATTCATGGCAATTGAAGACATCAAAGGGATTAAACCACACGGCTTCCATTTTTTATAACGTTTAATATTTTTAATGGAAGCTGTATGGCTAAACATCCTGGGGGCTAAATCGCCACTTAAATCTGCACGTTCTAAATGGCTGACTTTAAAATCTGCCTAAACTATGGTGGCGCTATCACTGTGAAAGTATTTTTCAGGGTTGGCGATAGGGTCTTGGATTTCACACCTGAGCTCATTGTCACATATGATTAATAACATTTCCATGTAGATAATATGTATGGAATTGTGCCCCTTGACTGGGTTACCTACAGGGACTGAACTGAAAAACTCCAAAAAAATGTGTGTCTACTGCTTAACCCGAAGGACCAAGTATTGTTTCAGAAGAAATAGAAGCCTCAGAAACCATGAGGCCCAGTTACTGGTTGGTGTGGGTTAAATGAAGCCAAGCTAATGCATGACTTTTGTAAACATGCTAGAATTTTATTAATTTACAAGGACAAATTAATTGTACTGGTGAAACGTGTTCATTTCTAAAATGTCACTTTCTTTATGCTGAGTATTGCAGTCCTGAACCCCTGCTGGGTTTTTTAAGAAAGGCAAATTATAGATAATAGAGCCTTTTTCAGAAAGATTTTAAAGTATATGAAGGGACTTGAATCCAAACCTATTGTCTCATATAGGACTGAGAGAGACACCTACCTTCAGGGCAGAAGCAGCCATCCATGTGGTGTTCCTCACAAAGGCTGCTGACCTCCAGATGAGAACAAGTGTTTATGCATGGTGAGCTGCTTTCCTGGTAGATCATGTTTCCAGGGCATGTCATGGCTAAAATAATGAAAGAAAAAGATCAATGACTGGAGTACGCACTCCGCGTTCCACAGAAACCAAGTAGCACATATTGACTCCAAAGATATCAGTGGAATTGACTCAGTTGACTGAAATTTAGCCAAGTGTTTGAAATGTGCTTAAAGTCTATTACTTGCAGAGAAAGCGTGATCATTCCATGTAGCTTTCAAGTGCAATATTATCTCTCCTTCCAGTAAATGTCCTTAATAACAAAGGCAAGGAAATGGAAAACAGGAAAAACACAAACTGAGCAGTTTTAAATATTTCACCCAGGATGAACCGATTGTTCTGCCAAGTTTGGGAAGATGCTTACAGCAAAACTTGTCTGTCCTCCAGTTTCCAGGCTGGCCACCAGCATGGGAACATTGGCGAGAGAACTCAGAGATGGTGCTGCAGAGGCAGAAGGAATCCTCGGTTCCATGGCAGGCACATTTATCCTGCATGCAGGCTTCAACGTACATATCCAGATTCAGGCGTGACACACAGTCGGAGAATTCTGAAGACGTCAGCAGACGCAGGCACTCATCCCGCTATGGAGGAGAGAGGAAAAGGGAAAGGTTAAAGGGCATCCCTGCACCTGAGTGTCTAGAGAGGTTCCCTTTTGCTAACATGATACTTGGCTTCTGGACATCAGCAATGGTTGCACAAGAGGGATGGGTCCACGTCTTAGGTGATCTGTGTCAGAAACAGCACAAATGCAACTACGATCCTTCATCGGGTCTCCTCCTCCTTTTAAAAGTCATAACCACGTTAATGCCCTAAGTAAAGTTGATAACTATGATTACTCACATGCTCATTACAGGTTGCGATGGTTGTTGTTTCATCAGGGTCCTCACATACTGCGCCGGGTTTGTTAATCTTCTGCATATTTCCAAACGTGATGGGATTGAAGCTCATGCCTGTGAGGAAGATGTAAAAATGTCTTGATAAGCACAGCAAACTTAACAACGTACTCTGGACTTCAAATGGAGATGAAAAACTCACTAGTGTTCCCACAAGCGAGAAAGTTTGCACCAACAAAGTTTGCTCCACAGAGTCAGCTGAATCACTTGGAAGATACTACACCATTAATAATTTATCTCTGTATTCCTAGCAATCACCAAAAAATCTCAACGAGGAGTCCTGAGGCACCTTAGAGACTAACAAGTACCATGAGTTTTTGTGGGCAAAACCCACTTCTTCAGATGAGAAAATCTCAGTCACTCTATAGTAAATTCTTCTTTTGCCTCTCTGATGTTTCCACATGCAATATCCATAAGCCAGCCTTATGTGGTAGCTATATATTCTTTCAAACCACTTACCATTAGAGATAAATTCATTATAGACCTGCAGTCCATTGTAATCGCCGCAAAGACCACATGTGTTGTTGTTAAACTTGCTGTCCAGCTCCAACTAAATAAGGGAGGAGGGGAGAAAGAAAGAAAATCAGGTGTAGCACTAACAAAACATTCTCAACAAGAATAAATTCACTAGGATAGGAAGTTAATAGAGAGGAAAGATAGTGAATGCCTGCTCATTTTAAATTAGGTTTTAGTGCACCAACCATAATAGTAATACAGTCCCACGGTAAACAATTACCATAGGAAAATAACAAAAACATATCATGGAAGAATGAGAGAAGTTATTATATCCATGATAGTTCTTCTCACCAACATTATGTCAAAACTTAGGAAAAAAGTGTGCTACAAATTTTTTAAAAAACCCTTTTCCCTGGAGAGGTGAATTTTCTTGCTTGGGACCTGAATAACAGAGCACAGCAGCCCTTCAAAGGACAAACAGATGGAATGAAGATCAGAATTAGAATTAATATTAGCTGTTTCTCATTCTCTTCTCATCTTTTCCTGAGAGTGAAGAAAAATTCATTTCTACACCCACTGCAGTCACATAATGGACAAAGGAGCCTTCTCAGCTGAGAATAAGCTATGTCTATTCCCAATTGGATAAGGTTGCTTAACACAGTGACTCCATGTAGCCTATACTGACTTGTTACAACCAAATAGTAGCATAAGTAAAGTTCCATGTCATACATACCATGAGTGCATCTTTACGGTTCCACATTAGAATAAGGCCTGCTCTTGCATAGACTTTAGTGTAGACTTCAGTGCTCTCAATCAGCAAACCAGAACTGTAGTATGGTGTTTTTACACTAAAAATTAAAAATACCAAGATTTTGCATTAGATGTAATGTAGAAAGCAGAAAGAAACAGAAAGGACTAACCTAAATGCCTTAGGTACTGCAAAAGAAATATCAGAGTGCACAGGGAAACCAGACTCAGTCAATTGTACTTTTCTGGCCTCCATCTCCAATCCCACACAGCTGTTCTCTGTTATACAGGACAGACTGTTAAATAGGGAATTAAATCCCCTTCTCCTGGGATATTTGCAGAGGTAAGTTATATTTTGTTTGACCTAATGTAAATTTAATTCACTTTGACTTAATTTAAATTATTATAATCAACATTCATTGCAGTTGGCCACAGAAATGCAATACATATTCTCCCTATTACAAGGCAGTTCTGAAAACAACTCTGCCTGATGCTTGCACAGATTTCATTGGATAACACTCATCTCCTGTGGCTATTACATGTAAAATTTAAGACTTGACATTTTGGTGCCATCTGGAATTTACTTTAGCAAGACAAAGCAATCTCAGAGCCATGGGCTCCTCAAAGGGATAAATTCTTTATCTCAAGTTAGCAAAAAAGGCAAAATGCCAGCAAAGAAATGTGATTCAGACAATAAAAGCAAAAAACAAAGGATCTGAACCCGGGAGAGAGAATACTCACTGCTTACCCATGAGTGAGGTTCACAAAGAAAATGACCATAAGAAACTAAATAAGGTCTTTCATTTTCAAAAACCATTTGCTGTTACAAGAGATTGGGTATTCCTCTTTTTTGAGATAATGGCCTAATGATTTGGGATAGAAACAATTCAAACATGGGGCCAGATGGTCAACACAAGTGGAAATAAATGTGGAGAGAAAAGAGCTTGTTCAAAAGATCAAAACACAATAATCTAATTGTAAGAGATAGATCTTTAATAGAGTTGGCACAGAGCATTAATTTGACCCAAGTATCTCAAACAGGATGGAGCAAAGATGCTATTGACTGATAAGAAGCTATTCAGTGAATAGCTGCCCCTCTATTGCATGTCTCCCTTATGTTTCCTATGTACACAAGCCACAATGCAGAACTTGGTGCAGTGATAAAAGCATTCCCACAAACAGCTTCTTACAAGTGAAACCTAAATAGCTCAATACTTGATCAAACGGAAGTAGTTGCACTGGAATCCAGCCAAATCAATGAATAGCTATTTCCTTTTCTAAAAAGCTGTCAGAAGAAATGTTATTGCTAATTTAATAGTGCATACCCATGCATATATTCCCTCTTACAATTTCTTCTCTAACCTTTCAGAAGGGTATTTTAAATCTTAATTTCTTGGCGCCAGACCGTCTCTCACTATTCTTCTTGCACGTTTTTAATGCATGCAATCACTTTAGCTGGGGTCTAGCCACCGATTAGAAACTCAATTCCTACCATGAGCAACAGGTCACATCATGAACATGGGAGCCTGCATAAAATACATTTTTTTAAAGAGAATTATAAAATGCTAGGCAGCTATTTGAAAGCATAGAGTCTTCTGGGATGGAGTTTTGAAATTGGCAAGTCTGCCTAGCTCTCAACAGGGGGTAAGGACATGCCAGGGCTTCTCACAGTGTCTCCCAGCTGGGAGCATGGTCCAAAGTCACCAGGACTTCTTGCTGTACAATGGACACTGAAGCTGTCTTATGTTGACCTAACTATGTAGGGTAGACCTTAGAAAATCCCTTTTTCTTGCACTCTGCTGATGGATCTCTCAGGACCCTTTCCAAGCTGCAGAAGTACGAGCAGCAGTGAAGGACTAAGTCTGAGTGCTAAACACAAAGCCAGGTTGCCACCCCTGGGCAGAGCATGATCACCAAATCATTCAATATTACGATATAACTTGGGGGAAAAAAGAAACATCACCAAATGGCCATCTGAAGAGCGATCTGATTTCTACAATATCCAGTATTAATGTTCATAGAATCAGAGGAACATAGGGTAGGATGAGGCCTTAGGAGGTCATCAAGTCCAACCCCTGCTAAAAGCAAGACTCATCAAAACGAAGTCATCCCAGGCAGGGCTTTGTTAAGCCAAGACTTAAGAACCTCTAGAGATGGAGATTCCCTAAGTAACCCATTCCAGTGTTTCACCACCCTCCTAGTGAAACAGTTTTTCCTAATATCCAGTCTAGACCTCCCACACTGCAACTTGAGACCATCGCTCCTTGTTCTGTCATCTGCCACCCCTTAGAACAGCCTCTCTCCATCCTCTTTGGAACCCCCCTTCAGGAAGTTGAAGGCTGTTAATTTTGTGTTGGTAGTCAGTGGATTGATATTCCAAAGGCAATTATTAAAATTCAGCTGCGCTACAGCTTTCATTGGCTGGCATGCAGTGATATTTTATATGGCCATGAATCATGGGCCTAGGGAAAGGTTTAAAGGGTGTGAAAGTCTATAGAACAGTGTTTCTCAACCAGTGGTACGAGTGCCCTTAGGGGTACTCGAGAGAAGTCTGGGGGGTACGTCAACACAACTGAAATTTTGAGAAAACTGCATTTTTGTTTTAAGTTTTACAGCACTTTATTATTTTTGTACTTTTTACACCCAAAATTTCATCACCCGCTCAACTACGATTAAGTTGTTTAAACAAATGTGTCACAATGGTGGAAAAAAAATTGTGTGTCTGAAAACTGTAGGTACTGGGGGTACTTATAATTTGTTTTTAAAAAGGGATACTTTATTAAAAAAAGGTTGAGAAACACTGCTATGGAACACTAAATCCCACACACAGTGAAAACCTATTCCACAAGTCTTCTTTTATGAGCAACCCATAAGGGAATAGGTTCAGTGCATGGAAAAGTAATCTTTACAGGACCCCCAAAAAGCTTCTTGTGAATTTCTTTTTAACACTTTGGTATACAACTAAGCAATCTCTCAGTTTTGACAGTACAATTTGTCAAAAGACTTCATGTTATTTCTGGATATATTCTGGGTTGATGCCAGGAAAACAGAATGTTATTTTCTATTTCTTTAGTGGAGTGGGTCTGATAGTTTTTAATAAAACCTGGGCTCTAGTTACAAGCAGCAATGACAACTGAAAAGTGTATTATATTTATTTGATCATGTTAAAATAAGTTAAAGCTAATCCAGGATCTGGCACCCTTACTCCAGTGGCAGTACCTTGGCTAGTAAAAAGTCACATTCACTTCAATGGGTCTACTCACAATATTGTGTTCCGACCCCAGAATTTCTTTTATTTTAATGCTACGCATTGCACAATTCTGTTTGTCTATAGAAGCATTTTACCAGAGATTTCATTGAAGAACTATACTACTAGAGTAACTCACACTTGCTCATCCACCACAGCCGTATGTTGGGTCAGGTAGATCACAACATCCTTTATGGTGATCAGGACATATTGGATTTCAGGGTGTCCATTTTGACTGGTATCACGCTGGATGTGGACTGAGAACTCCTTGTAAGCCTCTCGGCAGTCAGAAGCGAAGTTGTAATCACAGAGGCCAGGAAACTGATAGAAGTCTCCATCAAAAGTTTTGAAATGATTGTTGCCCCAGGTGCTGCAGACATAGTGGCCATGGTTTTGGGTTCTGCCTGTTCAGTGAAGGAAAAAAGGTTGAAGAAAGCGAAATGTTGTCTAAAGCACTTAAAGTACATCTGTACTCCAAAATAGCTTATTCCAAAATAGCACATCTACACTATAGGGAAGCCTCCATTTATAGACCCAGGAGGCACTGGAGAGTAATTAGTTTGAACGGCCCTGGGGAAGAGCTATTTTGAAATAGAAGCAGTGGAGCGTCCACACTACTGCTATTCCAAAATATCTATTCTGGAATAGGCATTATTCCTCATGGAATGAGGTTTACAGAAGTCCGAGTAAGCCCGTCCATTATTTCAAATTTATTTCAAAGTAACAGAATTGCTGTGTAGATGCTCCCATTGTTATATCAGAATAATGCCTTTATTCCAAAATAACGCTGCTGTATAGATACACCCCTATTGATAATAAGCAGCATTACACAGCAAGATAGCTAAGGATTTATATGTAGATGATTCAGCCCTGGACTACAACTAGGTTTACAAGCGAAGCTAATCTGCATGTATACAGAACAAGCCATTTATAAATATAGATGTAACAATTTGCCAAAACAGCAAATCCCCAATGTTTGCATATGAACAGATGAAATGTGCACCCCTGTGACTAAGGATCATGCATCTTTATATGCATCCTGGGTCTCTTGAAGTTCTGACAGCATGTGCTATAGGTGAGGGCACCTGCCCATTGAGACTGAGACGTTGAAGTGGGCACAATTGTTGGCACAAATAGTTTATTCATTGAAAGAAGTTGTTTCAGTAAACCCTGTACTATTTCTGAATTTGACACATAGCTGCCAAACAGTTTTGTTTCAAATGATTTTGGGGGAAAGGAGGAGGCTCTGTTCACAAAGGGATGAGGGCTCCATTCACAGAAGAAGAAATGGCAATAGGGCTTTTACACCTTAGAGCCCTAAGTGCTTAGGGGCACTTGCCTGAGATCTAGGAAACCTGAATTTAATCTCTCCTCTCTGCCTGATGTAATGCAGGGACATGAAATTGGGTATCCCACATTGACAGAGCCTGTCATAACCAGGCTACAGAGCCTTTGACATACTCTTTCTCTGGCCCAATGACCAGTCAACCATAGTACGCAAAGTGGAATAGCTTTAATAGGAGAAACTGAGAGACATCCCTTCCAGAATAGCCCGTGATAGAGCACAGCCTAGACGAGTGCCCTGATGCCTGGGATAAAGGAGGCTCCTCCTCTGGCCACTTTATTAATCTACCAGGGGTTTTCAAACTCTGGGTTGTGGTTTGTAAGGGGAAGTGGCTAGCTGGCTGTGAGACACTTCATTTACCTGCACCTCTGTAGGTACAGGTGATTGCAGTTCCTGTTGACTATTCCCAGCCAATGGGAGCTGCAGGAAGCAGTGTCCTGATACGCTCCACTTCACACAACTCGCATTATCCGGGAACTGCAATATGAAGCCAACGGGACTGCAATCACCTGTACCTATGGAGGTGCAGGTAAATAAAGCATCTTTCAGCCAGCTAGCAGCTTGCCCTTACAAACCATGACCTAGATTTTGAAAACCCTCTGAATTATAACCCCTTAATTTTCCTGGCTTTTTATTGATCAAATATCCAGAAATTGAACATAATGCTTTGTTCATCTTAAAAGAAAATTATGTTGGTTATTTTGATTCACCACCTTTTTTTTTTTTAAAGAAGTTGCAGTTTGGTCTGACCCAAAGCAATTTTGACGTTATTTTTTTTTTTTTTGACCAAAATCAGTTATTTCCCCAACTCTACTGAGAAGCTTTAATACTCCTGCAGAGGCCACTTCCATACCATTAACATAGGCTCAGACCAGGGTGCCAAGTATATTGATTTATTCTAAATACTGTTTTTACTTTTTTCAATTTCTCTGCAAGATAATTTCATGATAGGAATTAATCCCTTAAGCAATCTGAGTTCCAGATTTGAATTCATTATTTCCACTAGAAATAGTGACTTGGAGTACCATCGGTATTCAGAAAAACTCAACTTTAGACAACAACTAACCTATGTTGGGAAGGTAAGAAGAAAGCAATTGTAACCAAATGTTTGGAGGTCTCACTCTCAGTCCACCACCATTTGTTCACAACAGTAACTGACACAAACTTGGCACAACCTGAAAGTTATTCTCAAAACTGGAATAGCCAGGATTGTTGTAGATTAGGTATAAGGTTCATTGTCAGAGCTAAGTGTGGTAAGGGAAGCCAGCCAAGTAAGCATCAACACCTCTTACACTCATAAACACTAGATTAATTCCCAGGGTTGTTTTTTTTTAATTGAGTGAACTAAACCATAGTTCCTCTTGAATAACAGATATTTAAGGGGATCAGGTCATGCTGTAAGTAATACACACTGCAGAGCATCATATTTACAGTTCATGGATCTATTTTGACAATCACTTTCTCCGGAGATCTATAGATGTAGTTTGCTTTGAGAAGCTCAGGGATTTTTTAGGAACTCCTAATTTCTCTACTTTCTACTCTATCCAAACAACTTCATTTAAGGAAGGGTGCACATCCATCTCTCCAAAGCCCATCAATGCTGACTCCTGCATCCACTAACGAGTGGGACTGGAAAGCAATGGAATGTGTTCCCTTCTTCCCAATTGCTAACATCAGGTGCTCTCATAGGGTACGTCTACACTACACAATTATTTTGGAATAAGCTATTCTGGAATAGTTATTCTGAGGCTGCTTATTTCGAAATAGCACGTCTACACTGCAGGGAAGCCTCAAAATTAGTCCAAGGCAGACTTCCCTAATATAGATGTACTATCTTGATTTAGAGACCCAAGAGGAATAATTTAGAATACTCATGGTGAGGAGCTATTTTGAAATAGCAGAAGTGGATCGTCTACATACTCCTTATTTTGAAATAGCTGTTTCGGAAGAGGCATTATTCTTCGTAGAATGAGGTTTACAGAAGTCGAAATAAGCCATCCATTTTTTCAAAATTATTTCAAAATAACAGAATTGCTGTGTAGACGCGCGTATAATTATTACGGAATAACGGCCATTATTCTGAAATAACTTTGCTGTGTAGACACATAGTCATATCTTATTGAAGAAGGGACCAATCCCAATATCCAAATCTCTGAGCAATTGCACAGGAATGTACCACCTGGGTGCACCAAAATATTTGCTGTTTTTAATCAAACCTATTCATCCTACTACCTCAGGCAAATTAATTTAGAAACTCTTTCTTTTAAAAAGGAAGATTAAGAGATTATGGACTAGGAAAGCTGAAGTTATGGATTTAAAGATGATCTAGTCCATGTAGTGAAATGCATACATTTTTTGGACAAAAAAGCATATGCTGCTATTTCTGAATAGCCACATGCAGAGTTTTCCTTATGCACCCTTTCTGCATTGCTATTGCTTGCTATTTGCCAAACTCCGGCAAACCATCATGCTAGGCAATTGTTACTTGCTCACATACATTAAGCTAGAGATCAACATAATGGATTCAGCCAGACACAGAGCTCAGAAAGAAAAACATAGAAAACTGTAGAATTCTCCTCTATTTCAGAAAGGATATTTGATGTCATAATATTGCCTAGGATTATTTCCTCACATGTTTAGCTTCTTCCTCACTGTACTAGTTAAATCCTTCCACTCTTTTCCAGTTGGAAAATCCTCACCCTCCCATTTCCTTCTCTTACCTTTCTTAATTTCGCTTGCACAGGAAAGAGCCAGCCCCAGTGCAAACAGGCTGGCAAGTTTTAGCCCCATGGTGGCGAAGCTTGGTGCACTGCGAACTCCTTCAGAAAACCTCGGTTTATATAAGGCCCTTTGGTACAATTAACGCCATCACAGGGGAGGACACGGAAAGTGAGAAGGAGGAGTAGGAGGAATTCAAATGGGTGCAACGTTTACTGAGATAAGAAAGCAAACAGACATAGTTATTTTTCATAGTAAAATTGGGAATCTGGCATACAGGATGCAGTACAATATTGATTCAGTCATCATGCAACTGGAGTTTTATTGTCTTTTTTATATTTTAGCTTAACCTGCAATAACCCTTGACCACGGAGAGTGAACATTTTGGGCACAGTTGAACAATAAGGGAACCCCTTCAATGAAGCTTCATCTGGGATAGCTTCAAATGCCTGCTTTGAAACCAAGAGCTTTTTTAGAGATAATAATGATGAACCTATGTGCAGATTAAAATAATGTTTGTGAAGCTCCTTTAAGGTGAAATTGGCACATATGGGGTAAGTGTAACAATTATATGTTAGCTGTGGCAAAATTACAGAGCAATTAATGGTTGGGAATTCAGTTTCTTGCAAAGTTCTGGGACTCATACAATGCTAGATCCTTAGGTGGTATAAATCACTAAAATATGCCTACTGAAGATCTAGCTCATAAAGTAGATTGAGCTGAAAAGTATTCTGTGGGGATGATCTCAGACAACTTCAGATACTCCATACCACAGGCAGGGTCCACAAACATCTCTGCAGTGCTACAAAGTCCACCAAAAGTTAATGGCGGGTCTCACAAAGCAAACATCACCATTTCAGGCTTTAAATACAGAAGGAAGAAGTTGTAGTCAATACCCATCAGCATTAGATTTTCTAGGCAATGCAGGTTTTCACATAGAATGCCCCCTGCACCTTTTATTTTTGTCATAAATAAATCGCTTACATGCTGCTTTATTGAGAATATGTAACTTTTCCTTATTCCCCTACTGTCCAAGGTTTCAAAAGATTGCAGCTTGAAAAAAAAAGGCTATAATGCTGGCTCTGCTCAGACAGAAACAAGAGAAGGGGGAAAAAAGGAAGGATGGATTCTTCTGCAAGTTAGAAAACTGAAGTTAGTTCATAGCAAGGGAAATAGCTGCCTTTTATGTGCATTGTCTTCTTTCTTTCAATTATTCCTCATCACAAAAAAACTATTCCTATAACCTCTCTCAACAGAAAAAAGACACCCTCTCATTTCAGTATGTCTTTAACACTGCTGCTTCTAAGCATTACCAGTCTCCTACCCAGGGCATTCCTTTCAAAGTCCCAGCCAAGATTTCCTCCTTACAGTTTCTCTACATAAACCTCGAATTCTTTCAATTGTTCATTCTGTTTTGTCTCTTTCTAGATCAAATTACATGTAATTAGAACTTTTAAGCCTTTCAGAACAGCCAGGGAAACCAGACTGTCTTTAAAAAAGAGCCTCAACAACCTAAGAAAAGAGAAGGAATAAATAAATAAAAGTAAAAAGTTCAGAGAATATAGATCCTTAGATGGAGTACTCCATTTCTAGTTTTTCCCTGATTGGCATCAGATAAAATAAATCCCCAGAAATGGCAACTGTGTCGTGTATTTTCTCCCGCATTCAAGAAACTTTCTCCCCAGTGCACAGAACAGAGATAAAATTAAATATGAAATCTCTAAGAAAACTGAACACTTGGGGAACACTTGGAGGACTTCTATAGCCTTAACAAAGGCATATTGTTTGGTTCCTCAGCAACTGAAACATCTCTACAACCATTACCCAGTGGTTCCTTTCTTCCCTCTTCCATCTAAACTATCTACAGGCTGATATTTATATTTAATAATATATAATATATTCTTTTCTTTGTCTTTGTCTTCACAACTCTTATGAATCTAACATTCCCTCAAATGGAAAGAACAAATCATGTCAAACCAATCTGATAGCTTTCTTTGATAGGATAACGAGTCTTGTGGATAAGGGAGAAGAGGTGGATGTGGTATACCTAGACTTTAGTAAGGCATTTGATATGGTCTCGCATGATATTCTTATCAATAAACTAGGCAAATACAACTTAGATGGGGCTACTATAAGGTGGGTTCATAACTGGCTGGATAACCGTACTCAGAGAGTAGTTATTAATGGTTCACAATCCTGCTGGAAAGGTATAACAAGTGGGGTTCCACAGGGGTCTGTTTTGGGACCGGCTCTGTTCAATATCTTCATCAACGATTTAGATATTGGCATAGAAAGTATACTTATTAAGTTTGCAGATGATACCAAGCTGGGAGGGGTTGAGACTAATCTGGAGGATAGGGTCATAATTCAAAATGATCTGGACAAATTGGAGAAATGGTCTGAGGTAAACAGGATGAAGTTTAATAAAGATAAATGCAAAGTGCTCCACTTAGGAAGGAACAATCAGTTTCACACATACAGAATGGGAAGCGAATGTCTAGGAAGGAGTACAGCAGAAAGGGATCTAGGGGTTACAGTGGACCACAAGCTGAATATGAGTCAGCAGCATGATGCTGTTGTAAAAAAAAGCAAACATGATTCTGGGATGCATTAACAGGTGTGTTGTGAGCAAGACACGAGAAGTCATTCTTCCGCTCTGCTCTGCACTGATTAGGCCTCAGTTGGAGTACTGTGTCCAGTTCTGGGCACCACATTTCAAGAAAGATGTGGAGAAATTGGAGAGGGTCCAGAGAAGAGCAACAAGAATGATTAAAGGTCTAGAGAACATGACCTATGAAGGAAGGCTGAAAAAATTGGGTTTGTTTTAGTTTATAAAAGAGAAGATTGAGGGGGGACGTGATAGCAGTTTTCAGGTATCTAGAAGGGTGTCATAAGGAGGAGGGAGAAAATTTGTTCATCTTGGCTTCTGAGGCTAGAACAAGAAGCAATGGGCTTAAACTGCAGCAAGGGAGGTTTAAGCTGGACATTAGGGAAAAGTTCCTAACTGTCAGGGTACTCAAACACTGGAATAAATTGCCCAGGGAGGTTGTGGAATCTCCATCTCTGGAGATATTTAAGAGTAGGTTAGATAAATGTCTATCAGGGATGGTCTAGACAGTATTTGGTCCTGCCATGAGGGCAGGGGACTGGACTTGATGACTTCTCGAGGTCTCTTCCAGTCCTAGTATTCTATGATTCTATGATTCTATATTTTCATGGCTGAGTTTTTCGTAATACCAAGTAAGACATTTCTACACTTCAGTTCTACATCTTCACACCTCCATGCCTTCACTGGCTTAATCCTTTTCCATTAAGGTGAAAATGTTGTCCTGGTTACAAAGCCTGTGTATAAAGGCTTTGCAACGAGAACACTGTAAGCACAGGAGGGATAAAATGTTATTCCACAACCCAGATGCAAGGTCTTGAACATCTGGGCAACTTGGTCATGGCCACTGCTACAGCTGCCTGTTGCAGAGCGATGGTCCAGTAGATTCATGTAAGTCATTGTTCCCATGGTCACATTCTTACAGTTCCACTGGACAGTTTGCAATCCCTTCATTTTCCTACACGTCTGTACAAACAGGCAGCAAAGGAGTGTAGAATGCTCCCGCATGCCTTCTTTATCACTTAGACTACATTGCCTCTGCTGGCTTGGGCCTTCATACATGAAGGAGGTGGATGCTGGTCTACATAGCGAGAAGAATGCTTGTTATATTATTACTGAAGCTGGGATGCCAGGGTTAGAGCAGCATGAGAGACTTGCAATCTCTGAAAAACAAAGTTAAATGACAATGGTCAGTATCTCAGGAGTTAGGCTGGCTAGCAGCAAGGGTGTCATTTGCTATGGAGAGGGGCAGCTGTCTCCCTGCAGACCATGATTTACCTCCCACTGAATTTTTCACAGCTCCTCACTGTGATGCCTCCCCTAGGCCTTCAGGGACTGCTGGGGGGCAGAGTCGCCCAGAGCTTGTGGTACTGAAAATATGCCTTTGTAACTGAGAGGCCAAAGGAAAAAAAGAGCTTCGACAGAGTCCAGGTGCAATTCTTTGTTTTAAGAAATGCTTCTTTTATTGTATGGAGATTTCTTGCCTTCCTTGCCAGTGGTACAAAGGCAAGCATGGGGCTGAGCAAATGATAACCCACTAATGCTCACTGATGATTGCAGTTAGGAGAAGGGATGGGACCTTGTCTGCAGGAGCTGATTTTAGGCAGTAAGAACCCATCCTGTCAGTAAGGCTACGTTACACTAGTGTCTGCGTGGCTACATGCTGCAATGAAAGCCCACTGTGGTGTGTAGCTGCATGTCAATGTAAGGCTCTGGCAGGCAGGAGGCAGCAGGCAATAGCTTTGAACAACTGCTGAGAAAAGATTCTAGCAACAAGGGAGCAGCGGGGTGCCACATGGCTAAAATTAGCGGTTCAGATTGGAACACAGGGCTTGGGCAGGTAGTGAGCCATATGGGGTAAGTTCTTAGGAACATAGCCACACCTTCAGGAGTGTCTCTATTTGCCTAAGCCATGATTCACCTCTTCCGTGGGCTCGGGGGCTACCTGGTATGTACACGACAAAGGAAGCAGATGATGTAGCCACACCCTAATAGAAGGGAACCAAGAGCAATCAAGGATCTGTCCATTGGTGTCAAATGAGAAGGATCACATTGAAGAGAAAAGTCACATTCAGTCTCTTCACACCTTGTCTTTCCCTTCCACAACTCAGCTCACAATAGATTACTGATATTGAAAGTATCATAAGTGGTTGCAGAAGGGTGTTTTTCTATTATGTGTGTGTGTGTGTGTGTGTGTGTGTGTGTGTGTATGTCGGGGCAGCGGGTTTATATAAACCATTACATATTCAATGATAGATTTTAAGTATTTTGGGAGAAATTTCTGTTTGGCGTTTGGCTATATCATAGGGTGTGTCTAGACTACATGGCTCCGTCAACAGAGCCATGTAAAGTAGTTTACTCCACATAGTCAATGAAGTGGGGATTTAAATAATCCCCGCTTCATTAAAATAAAAATGGCCACCACGCTGTGCCAACAATCAGCTGATCTGGCACCGCGCGGCAGTCTAGACGTGGTGCGGTCGACAAGGGAAGCCTTTGTCGACCGCTCCGGTATGCCTCATGAAACGAGGTTTACTGGAGTGGTCGACAAAGGCTTCCCTTGTCGACCGAGCCACGTCTAGACTGCCATGCTGTGCTGGATCAGCTGATTGTTGGCACAGCGTGGTGGCCATTTTTATTTTAATGAAGCGGGGATTATTTAAATCCCCACTTCATTGACTATGTTGAGTAAACTACTTTACATGGCTCCGCCGACGGAGCCATGTAGTCTAGACACACTTATAGTAATGAAATGACATTATTCAGGTTTCAAGTTTTAAATTATTTATTTAATTAATTAATATCAATAAAAGTGACAAGATTCTCAGTCATGGGCATAAACTGAATATCCTGCCAGCCATTATAAGATCCTTGCCAGCGTTTGATCTGGGTAGCACTTGATCTTCAAGGACACTATGTCCCTTTGGTATTTGCCACGGTGATGATAGGTGGGTGGATGGATTTGGTAAATAATTAATTCAATCAGAAATCTGTCCTGTAAATCCATCAGCTCTCAGGCCTTTCCTCAACCCCCTACTCCCAGGTATCTTACTGCTATTTTTCAAAAGTGAATTTAGTGGTGTGCTGGTGAAAAGTTCCAATGAAAGCATCAACATCAATGTACTTGGGACAATACCTGTGGGTTTCCAAGAGGATGATGCTATGGAAATCAGTTCTCCTTTGCCTCTGTCCATTCACCAACTAGCCATTCCCATAAACATACCATACAGACATCACATAGGGTGAATCCTTCAGGATGGGTCACTACATTGCCTGAACACTTTCTTCCCCTCTCTCATATTTTGACCCAGTAGATCTGGTTTTTCATCTTTTATCCTTGGTTTTGGAAATATTGGAAGGAAGGATATTACCATATGTGTATTTTGTGTAGGAGGGGAAATGAGAAGGGGTTCATACAACCTTGAAGAAGTTATTTTTGGTGATATGGTTCAGTCTGAAGTTGGGGAAAGTGCAAAATGGAGTCTACACACTTAGGCCTAGTCTACACTTGACCAGGCTGGTTGGCTTAAGGTATGCCATTCAGGCACACAAAATGCATGGCTGGATTTGGCTTACCTTAAGCCAAGCCACCACAGCATCTACATTGTGGGAGGCCAATGGGAACACTTGCTTCCATCAGTTTCCCTTACTCTTCACAGAATGCCAACGGGAGATGCCCTCAGCATTCGATGTGGGGGTCTACACTGGACCCACTAAATCAAACGCTCGAAGATTGATCTCCCAAGGGTTGATCTTCTCCATACTGTAGACATGCCCTTATTTTCACATTGGGTTTTACCTTCAGTATTATTTTCAGTATCAAAGATATTTAAGGTGTAAAGAAGAACCACAGAACCAGAAGGTGTTGTGCTTGTCTGTAATGCTAAGTTCTGAGCTATTAATGTTTTCTTTCATCTTTGAACCTCTAATCCCATTGATTTCTTGTCACAAAAATCTCCTGAACTTTCATGCTCCAGCTGAAGTCACAGATGGAAGAGTTACTCTCTGATCACATCCCTCAGTTTTACAATCATATACAGATGACTTTTGGATAACACTCCAGCAATCATGTGTACTCCCTAGCCACAACTGGTTCACACTCCTACTTCAGGAAAGTCTCACTAGTCACTATGTTTCTTTCATTTTTTTTCTGGGGAGGTTCATTATACAGCCTAACTTTTTGAATGTGGAAACCACGTCTACCCAGCTGACACATTTCACAGGTTCAGATCAAAAAACAATATATAGGTAATCAAATTATATACATCTGAGCAATTAATATAATTGTTTATAGTCTTTGGAAAAGACCGCAGACACCTTGGATAGGTTACATATTTACATTTTGGAGAAAAGCATTCCGTTTTCTCTTCCTGGCCCTGAATTTGTTCTATCTGGTTTTGTAGTATTTAATGCATGCTTTTCATCTTTTCGACCATTGAGTACATAACTAAATCCATCATTTATAGTACTTACTGTGCAGATTGAAGGGACAGACAATATCAAATACAAAAATGTCTGGCTTGTATCTGAGTCTTCCCACTGCTACACACGTTTTTCAGGTCAATACTAGCTTATCATTAAACCTTTAATCATCAGAAAATACATCACAAGCACTGAACCGAAACAGAACTGTAGTTTTTCTTATTTTATAAGCTTTCTATAAAAGTAGAAGTGAGACTATTGAACAAAGCATTGCAGAACAAGCAGAAAGGAGAGTCCTGCCATGGCAAAGGAATGCAGGCAAAAATTAGTTAACCTAATAAATATTCTCTACCCCTTATTTGTGTGATTCTGCAGTTTTAATGTCTGAGGATCAGATCCTCAAAGATATTTAAGTGCTGAATCCCCACTGATTTCAATGGGAGTTGACGCTAAATATCTTTGAGGATCTGAGCCCAAGTGTATAAAAGTATGTACATTCAACATGTATTGTATCCTACTGGAGAACCTACCCTCACTTTCCTGGAATCATACAGTTCTCCAGACATTGGGGTAATATTATAAACCTTATCAGCTGCAAGACATAGGCAATGTGGAAATGGATAGGAAAAAGGAGAGAAACATGACATTTATCGACACCAGCTGAATATGGTCCCAAAGGATTAGATATAGCATTGTTAACATTAAATATCCAGGAACTGACTAGTTTAATTCATAACCTTTATTTTTAATGTACATTTTTCATAACCCAAAAATAAAACAAAATCAACACATTTTACTCTTCCCTATTTTTTCTTTTTTCCTATTATTTATTAAATGTCAGTTTTTCAGATTAATTTATTTATCTTTTTAGAGGCCCAAAATTACATCAATGCCGAGTTACATTCAGCTCTGTACATTGTACGTTTTTCAGGGGATAAACTATCAACACTCACACTATGAAAGTGTCAGAAAACAGAATTACTATAAACTTGGGGCAGAGACAATAAGTGCCTATGTAAATTACTTATGTGACCTTGTTATTGTCTGATCTGAGCATCTCTGAACCTTTAATGTCTGTATCTCTACAACACCTCTGTGACGTAGGGAAGAATCATTAGCCCCATTTTCACAGACAGGGAGTTCCACAAGGCAAAAGCAAGCATTCACAAGAGAAACAAAGGAGCCATCAAGAGACCAAATAAGAGACAGAGATGGAGGAAAGTTCCCCCAATTAACAGCCATCTTGAAACTGACTTTCACCATGAACATATTACTCCAGGGATATACAGACAGGCTGCATTTTACTGGGCAGTGCTGCTCCAAATGACTGATGAAGAAGGTATGCTTTGAATAGGCATACCTCAAAGCCCGTTGAAATCCATGGAAAGACTCAGTGAATTTTGAATACAGTCTTTTGTGCTGGTTACACTTGATTGTATTTACCACTCCTGCACATACACTATTTTGACTGCTGCCTTTGCTGCTAACTACTTCTCATTTTTCAGTGCTATTATTAGCTTAGACTTGCCTATATTCTGTGTGGTTTGTATTTTCACATCTCCCCCTTTCTCTTCCAGCCATTCTGAAGGCACAACACCTATTTTCCAGGAACCATACATAAAACTCCACCTAGATTAATCTTTTGTCAATATTAAATTTATCATAGGGTATTCTGGTTCATAGTTTCTTATAATTTACTTTGTGCATTGCTTCTCACGTAAGTAAACAGAGTTGCACAAATTCATGCGTTCAGTGCGTGTCACCTAAGTATACATTACTGCACAAATAGACCCTGGTCTTTTTAAAGGGAGGGTGCATACCATTGTTACATAAATTCTCTTCCCTTACCTCAGTAAATAGTTTCTTGTGGATCTAAATACTGTTTCTTTCTCTCTTGCTCTGGTTTACTATGTTCCACATAGCTGAGTGACTGTCATAGAAGAAAGCAAAGGGTCATTGTCAGCTTGGAAATGACATTTGTCTGAAAAAATTTCTTCCTAAAATATTTACAGGTAACTCCTACAATGACTAAATTGGAAAGAAATTAGCAAACCCCAAACCCACCACCTTTTGTGTACTTGACAAATTTTTGCAAGTTCTCAGTTTCACTGCTTCCTTTTACAACTGCCACGGAATTAGGGCCTGATGTTACAGTGAATGGGAATCTTCTAAACCAGCCATTCTCAAACTGTGGCTCAAAACCCCAAAGTGGGTCATGGTTCCATTTCAATGGGATTGCCAGGGATTTGCTGGCACTGAAGGCTGAAGCCTGAGCTCTACCACACAGGGTTGAACCAAGCCCGGGGGCTTATGCTTTGGGCATCAGGCCTCAGGTTATATTACCCCTGCTTGGGGCTGCAATTCTTGGGCTTTGTTATCTCCGCACCTATCCAAGGCAGTGGGATTTGGGCTTTGGCATGCCCACCATGGCCAATGGGGCTCAAGCTTTGGTCCCTCCCTCCTGGGTTAGAGCAGTCATTTTTGTTGTCAGAAGGGGGATGTGGCAATGAGGTTTGAGACCCCCTGTTCTACATAGATTTCAAAATGCTTTGCATAAGGTGGTTTGGAGAGTTTGTTCCTTGCTTGTAAAAATTGAAAACATAAAAAAATCAGAATATACACCAGAAAATATATTGTACAGGGTGTCCCCACTATACATCACCCCAGTATACATCGGTTCCGCACTAACATCATTGATGATCATAGGAACTCTTGCATTATAAGTCCTCCCATTCCCCGCTCTTACATCACGCAAAAAAAAAAACCCCACACAATTAACGCAAATGGAAGTTAGCTACAGGGAAAAAAAAATCCCTGCTTTACATCGTTTTGCTATGCATCCATGTTTTTCGGAATGTATCTTGGATGTATAGCAGTGATGCCCTGTATCAGAGTCTGGAATTCATTGAACCTAGACAATTAAAAATCTGTTCAATTTAGTATCCTTTTTACCATGTGTGCTGAAGAGGAAGATTGGCTGAAAAGACACATACATCCCTTCATTCACAAATCAGAATTTCCACTAATATCCTGCATGGAAAAGAAGCATATTTCTCCATAAAGAACTATAAAATTAGTGGACAGTCACATTAGTTGGCTCATGGAAAAATTTCAGATTACAAATAAATTTGTAGAAGCATCTTCAAAAACTTACTGTTTTTCTCAGTCAATCTTTGCCTTTGCACAGTTGTCCAGCCTAATAGTTTATAGTTCCTTTTTGTAACCCTATATCAAAATCCGGCCATTTGACCTCATTTTGTATTGTCAGCTCAATAATTTTTAATGGAGGAGAAGATGGATGCAATGAAGGAGAAGCTACTTCTGTTGCCATATAAAGTTATAATATTAAATAATATGTGGCATCAATATGTGGGGTTAGAATGGCAAAGTGAGAATTGTGGCTTGTACAAAATTATGTAAAGCTCTGTTATTGGAAGAAACTTGCTCCAGCTGGTTTGTAGAAAATTATTTGTAAGCCAAGGCCTTGATCTTGGAAGGGATTCCATGCAGAGGTACTCCCATGAAGCCACTGGGATCTGAGTAAGGTAAGAGTTCACATGCATAAGGACCATGTATTTATGTCCTGAATAGGGATTCTTTCCTCAACTGAAGACTTGAGTGTAGTCCTAAAGCAAGAAAAAATCAATTTACTGGCAAATAATCAAATCAGATTTCACCTAAGCTTTTACACCAGATATGCCCATACTTAGTTATTCTAAGGCTATGTCTATGCTAGGAGATTATTTTTAATTTACTAAATTCGCCTTCTAAATTTGACTTCTGGACAAATTCAAAGTTCTGTGTTCTTGCTGTGGGGAAGAATTGAATGTAGACCAAGGCAGGCTCCCATTAATTAATGTGGACGCGCTACCTCAGACTCAGAGCCCCACGATGCACTCTGGAGCTGCAGGAGCCCAGTAAATTCAAATTTGCGGCACTGGAGCATCTACACTGTTATTTCAGATTTACAAGTTCAGAATTAGCGTTATTCCTCATGACAAGCAGGAGTACAGAGTTCAAATTCTGTGTCCCCTTTTTCTAGAATAATCACCTTGGTAGTGTGGACACACCACTTTCAAATTCGAACTTGGAGGGGGGTTATTTCAGACTAAGGTCCTATTGTAGACCAGGCCTAAATGAATGAAGCCTTAGTTATACAAACATTCCTTTCAGAGTTCAGGAACAATACCATCCCTTATCAATAGATACAAAGCTGCTCAAGATAGTTAAGTCCAAAGCAGATTGTGAAGAGCTTCAAAGGGATTTCACAAAACTTCACTACTGGGCAACTAAATGTCAGATCAATACACATTGGAAAACATAATGCCAACTATATCTATAAAATAATGGGGACTAAATTTTTTTTGATATTTTTAGCAGGTTTTATGTCCTTCTGGGATCCCGTGTTTTAAATTTTTATAGATAGATAGATAGATATTTGTATTTCATTTAAAAAATTTTGTAAGCCGCCTCGAATAGTTTAAATAGAGAGGCGGGGTAAAAATATTTAATTAAATAAATAAATAAATAGCTGTTACCACTCAAGAGTGAGATCTTGGAGTCACTGTGGGTAGTTCTACTCAATGTGCAGTGGCAGTCAAAAAATCAAAGAGGATGTTGGGAATCATTAAGAAAGGGATAGAGAATAAAACCTCTGTATTAATATGTGGATTTATATTAAGAGGGAAAGGAAAGAAGATATAAATAATAAAACTAGATTCAAATCCATCACAATAGAGGCGGAACCTCTGTAGTCCCAGACTCTGTGGTCTGACAAAATCCATGGAGAGAGCCCCAACCACAGAAGTTGCCAGCAGCTGGAAGCTCAGCCAGTAGTTTGTGTATAACTGCTCCCTTTAGCGACGTGCTACCGGGATTGCTACTGGGAGCTTCTCTATACAAACCACTGGCAAGAGGCCTGAAGCCCAGCCTGGTGGGTGGCCATAGAGCTGCTGCCACCAATAGGGGGAAGAGAAGTCCCTGGTGGCTGGGAAACCCCTGTGGCTGGGGCAAGGAGCCACTGCTGGCTGGGGGCAGGGAAGCTCCTGCAGCTGTGAGTGCAGCGCCGCCACTGGCCAGGGGAAGGAAGCCCCACCAGCCAGAGCGTGGCAGCAGCCAGGAGTAGAGCTCCACCAGCTGCTGGGGCAGTGCACTGGTCGGGTTGGTGGCCAGGAAGGAAGCCCTTGAGAGGCTGAGACCTGACCTCCTCTGGTCCAGCAAACTCCCTCCTTTGGGACCATTTATGTCCCAAGCATGCTGGACTAGGGAGGTCCAACCTTTACCATTGTAGGTACCCTCAGTGCTTCAGCTGCACAGATAGAGTTGAGTGTGCCTTACCCTACTGTCACTTATGCTTCTTGGAGAAAAAAAATCTGTTCTACCTCAAGCACTAATTACCCTTTCCTAACAATGTGCTGAAAATCAATTCAATAGAAAAATGGAACATAGGAACGGCCATACTGGGTCAGACCAAAGATCCATCTAGCCCAGTATCCTGTCTTCCAACAGTGGCCAATGCCAGGTGCCCCAGGAGGAATGAACAGAACAGGTAATCCTCATGTGATCCATACACTGTTGCCTATTCTGAGCTTCTGACAGAGGCTAGAGACACCATCCCTCCCCATCCTGGCGAATAGCTATTGAAGGACCTATCCACCACGAATTTGTCTATTTTTAACACTGTTAAAGTCTTGGCCTTCATGTTATTCTTTAGCAAAGAGTTCCATACATTGACCATGCATTGTGTGAAGAAATACTTCCTTTTGTTTGTTTTATACCTGCTGCCTATTACTTTGATTTGGTGACCCCTAGATCTTATGTTATGGGAACAAGTAAATAACTTTTCCTTATTCACTTTCTCCGCTCTAGTCATGATTTTGTAGACCTCTTTATCCCCCCTTATTCATCTCTTTTCCAAGTTAAAAAGTTCTAGTCTTATTAATCTCTCCTCAGATGACAGCCTTTCCATACCCCTTTTTTAGAATCCCATGGCTGGAAGAGACCTCAGGAGGTCATTGAGTCCTACCCCCTCCCCAAGCAGAATCAACCCCAACGCAATCATCCCAGCCAGGGCTTTGTCAAGCCAGGACTTAAACACCTCTAGGGATGGAAATTCCACCACCTCCCTAGATAAACCATCCCAGTGCTTCACCACCCTCCTAGTGAAATAGTTTTTCCTAATATCCAATCTAGACCTCCCCCTTGAGATGAGGCAACCACACCTGCACTCATTATTCAATATTTAAATCTAGTTTTATTATTTATATTTTATTTCCTTTTCCTCTTAATAAAAAGCCAAATATACCTGCTACTTGGCATCTGGCACTGAACAGATGTCTTGTGTGATGCAGGACAAATAATTCTGTCTCAATGTGCCCCAGTTCCCAATCTATACTTTAGGGTTGTAACAATTCTTTTCCTTCCTTCCTTACATTGTGCACTTAGGTATTCCCTTCCCTGAAGCGGTAACAATGTTTTCACTGTGTGTCTTTAGAGCACTGAAAGCAATAGGTTCTCTATATCATTGTGGACCTACTATAATGTAAATAAAGGGCAAAAATTCACATTTAAAAAGAAAAAAAAGAAAAAATGGGACTAGAATGTTGTGTTTTAATTTACCATTTTATTATTTTTCTCTTTATACTATTAAAATTAGATCTTATGAATGAAACTAATAAATGCCTAGAAATTAATTATTAGCAGTAATATCCTTGTCTTTAGGCCAGACTCCATGTTATCTAGATCTTGCAGATGATAATAAGGTATGTAATATTAACTCAGTATCTGGAGAATTCTGTGATTCCAGGAAACTGAGGACAAATATTTCATTAGGCATTTTGAGAGACATACCTTTATATTCCTTTATACGTTATTCAACACCATAGAACTGAGAGACAGAAAAGACTTATTAGAATATTTCATCCATTCTTGCCTTCCCCATCATACTCCATAGTATGTTTTCTAATGCTTGTTCTCCAATGTTTTATCCAGTATATATACTATTATTTTCATAGAACATGTATTAAAACAAGAAAAGCTGCAATTACGTTTTAGTTCAGTGTTTATCTGGGATATATTTTAGAATGATTGAAGGATTAATGATAAGCTAATAGTGTTCTGGTAAACATGTGTGCAGCAGCTGCAGGACTCAGATACTAGGTAGGTATAATTTTGTCTTTGACGTCTTTCTCCCCACCCTTTTCAGAGAGTACTATAAATTATACATCCAGATATGTACACAATGGCTGAAAAGATAACTCTATCCTTCTGACTGTAAATCCAGATTAGTTAGGGCCCTATCAAATTCACAGTCCATTTTCATCAGTTTCACAGACCTAAGATTTTTTAAATGGTTAATTTAATGATTTCAGCAATTTAAATATGAAAGGTCCTGGTGTTATAATTATAGGCCTTCTAATTGAAAAAGGAGTTGTGTGGGGGCCGTGAGGTTATTGTATGGGGGTTGTGGTACTGCTACCCTTACTTCTGCACAGCTGCTGGCAGAAGCCTTGCCTTCAGAGTTGGGCAGCTGGAGAGGAGCAGCTCTTGGCCAGAAATTGTCCTTCAAAAGTAGAGCTACTGCTAGCAGCAGTGCGGCGGTAAGGATGGCATGGTATGGTGTTGTCACTATTTCTGCTGTATTACTGCCTGCAGAGCTGGGCCCTCAGTTAGCAGCTGCCTCTCTTCAGCTGCCCAGCTCTAACAGCAGCAGTACAGAAGTAAGGAAGACATGGGTATAACACTACCACCCTTACGCTACGGCTGCACTACGAACTTTTTCCGGAAGAGGAAATGCAAATGGAGCGCTCATTTGCATATCTCACACACTCATTTGCATATTCTCTTCCGATCCTTTTTGTGGAAGAGGTTTTTGCGCAAAAATGCGCTGTGTAGATGGCGCCTTTTTGCACACAAAAAAAACCCTTTTGCACAAGATCCCTGCTTCCTCAATTTGAGGAACCTTGTGATGCCCCTGCAACTCCCTTTTGGGTCAGGAACTGCAATTTGAGAAACACGGGGTTCCCCCAGGAAATCTGTATAGCACAGGGCAAACGTACAGAAAAGGCCACATTCCAGAGGAGAACCCCAGATTGCACCATTCTTGATGCATTTTGCATGGCTATGTATTTGTTAGGGCCCTACATTTAGTATAGTTTAGGAGTAGGAAGAGAAACATGAAATACTTTTCTCCAGAATGTTAATGCATGACATAATCAAGGTTTCCACGACCTCTTGCCAGGAGTTTGTGTAAATCTGTTGACAGACGAGTTATGCATGACTGGAATGCTTAATGTTGTTCTGTATCAGTTAAGTACTACTGCTATCCATACACAAGGAAAAAGAGTCATAAATTCTCTTCAGAAGAATGGCTAAAGCAAGGATTTAGTGAAGGAGTGTAATGTATTATTCCTGCCAAGAACTCAGTTGCATGTGTTAAAAGCTCACACTGGACATGGGTCTTACATTTATTTGAGGAAACAAAAGTTTCCCAGACAGAACCAATACCTCTCTCAGGGTGAGCCCTCAGGGTGTGAAGACAGCTCTTAATATGTAATCCTGGAACTAATCACCTTTGATTGCTGAGCCGGAACCTGTGTTTAAAAGTATATGTGTAAACTAAATAGTGGTGGAACTGGACGGGGTAGAGGGAACAGGCAGAAAGAAGTCAAGTGCACATTACAATCTTTCTCTGCCTAACAGAATCATTCATTATATACTGATAAATACATTGGCAGAAAAATTGCAGAGGAATTGTATTTTTTCATTACTCTGTAAGGGATGGTCTGTATAACTAAGTCTTCATACAGTATAACTGGGTAATATCATGTGATATAAAAGCTGAGGTGAGAATTGATTACAATATTCTGGCAGTAAATTAACTTCATTGAAGCCCATTGAGACCCCAGTTCTGGAAAGCATTCCTATGTGGGGGGTGTCTAAGTGCTGCACTTAAACACATATATTTATATTTTTCATAGCTTTGTTAATCAGACAGTCACAAGGGCACATTGTGACCATCTAGTCCAGGAGTGGGCAAACTTTTTGGCTTGATGGCCACATCAGAGTATGGAAATTGCATGAAGGGCCATGAATGCTCACGAAATTGGGGCTGAGGTTTTGGGGAGAGGCCTCCAGCTGGAGATGCAGGATCAGGGGTGTAGCCAAAACTTGAGGATTTCAGAGTATGTGGGATGACTCAGGGATGGTTAAGGGGATTGGAATGCATGATGGGGAGAGGGTGCTGGCTGAGGGGTAGGGGTAGGGGAATGCATGCTGGGGATAGGGCCATATATGAAAGGATTTGGCTACAGGAGGGGGCTACAGGCTGGGACTGAGGGGTTTGGAGAACGGGAGTGAATCTGGGCTGAGGCAGGTGGTTGGTATGCAGTGGAGGGGAAGGAGCTCCAGCTTGGGGTGCAGAATCTGGGGTGAGGGTGGGTCTGGGAATGAGGGATTTGAGGAGCATGAGGGAGTTGTGGGACAAATGGGTTTCGTGGGCAGGAAGGGGATTAGGACTGGGACAAAGGGTTAGGGCACTGGGGAGAGGGCACTTAGGAATGTTGACTCCAGGCTATGCATACCTCTTCATGCAGCTCCTCAAAGACCTGGCATGTCCCCTTCTGATTGGCTCCTACACAGATGCACAGCCAGTCAACTCTGTGTGTTCCCCTGTTGTCATGTTACTGGATTTTAAGGGGAGCAGCCAGATCACTGCTGCACCCATGGGGGGGTATTTGCCCCAAAGTGTATACAAAGGGGGCCATGTGAGGTGTCCCATGAAAGCTTCTGTTCTACTGATTCTGTATATGCTATTCATGTAATTGTATAAGATCTGTGTGTGAAGTTATAAACATGTACTCTGTGTGGATGCTGGAAAATTCTCTGTCTGTGGCTGAGCAATGGGTAAGGAATGCTCAGCCAATGGCTATGCTAATTAGCAAGGGGACGATGAATCTCTAGGTGCCAATACACACCTCCGGAATGTGACTTGGGACACAGGGATAGGTCAATGGACCATGTGACCTGCAGTGACCTTCTCTGGCCAAGAAGATGCCAGGGGAGGTATATAAGTGCCATGTGTTACCCTCCATCTTGGTCTTCAGCTCAGCTCCTGATCCCAGATGCAGCCTTGCACGGAACCACGAGCCAGAAAGAACTGTGGACCCGTCCTGACATAGGATGTACACCAGAGACTTTTAAGATAGCAGTTTATAACATCTCTGCTAAGAGCCTGCGTCGAGAACTGGATGATTCAATGCATGTAATGTATTATCCTTTAACAACCTTACTCTCATGCTTTTCTTTCTTTTAGTAATAAACCTGTAGATTGTAGATTCTAAAGGATTGGCTCAGCGTGGTCTTGTGGGTAAGATCCAGAGTGTAAATTGACCTGGAACTGTGGCTGGTTTCTTGGGACCGGAAGAACCCATTTGGGGTAGGTGAGATTGGGTTCTATATCCCCTTACCTGTGTGTTAGGCCTGGGGCTGATTGGGGCACAGGAAGAGCTGGGGTGTCAGAGGGGTTTTGCTCATGAGGCTTCTGGCTGGCCAGATTGGAAGCTGAAGCGCTCAGTGTGACTGGTTTGTGGCCTATTTGGGAAGGTCTCCAGTCTGGGGCTGTAAGGTGCCCTGAGTTTGAGCAATTTGCCCTAAGCGGACACCCTCAGCCATGCCCAGACCTGGCCCAGTCCGTCACACCTGTCCACGCCACCCCCACCCTCCCTGACCTGTCTGCAGGCGCCACCCTTGCAGCTCCTATTGGCTGCAGTTCCCAGGCAATGAAATCAGTTCTTGTGATGGGGGCAGCACATGGAGCCTTGTGGCTGTATCTATGCATAAGAGCTGGCCAGAAAGGTGACATGCTGCTGCTTATGGGAGCTGCATAAGGAGGGCTGTAGCTCAAAGATTGGATTAAAACAGCTGACTGGCCAGATGTGGCCCATGAATCATTTGGCCTGCTCTGGTCTAGTCTGATCTCCTGAATAGCATAAGCCATAAAATTATCCTGAACTAATTCCTGTTTTAATTTAATTATATAATTTTAGAAAAAACATCTATTCTTGATTTTAAAAAATCCAACAATAGACAATATACCAGAATGCTGGGTAAATTATTCCACTTGTTAACTGCCCTCACTATCAATAAATATATTCCTTATTTCTAGTGTGAAGTGGTCTAGCTTCCACTTCCAGCCATTAGACATTATTATAGCTTTGCCAGATATCCTGAAGAACTCTGTGTTATCAAAATTGTGTTCCTCACATTGGTATTTATAGACTCTGAACAACTCACCTGTTTGTCTTTCTGATAAAATAAGGAGATCATGTTTAATTCTTCCATTAGAAGGTATGGTTTCCAATCCTTTCATCAGTCTATGAACTCCCTTCAATTTTCAGTTATTCTTCTTGAATTAAAGCTTTGGACACTAGAAGGGGACCCAATATTCTAGAGGCAATTACAGCAGTGCCAAATACACAGCAAGATGTCACCTTCCTACTCCTGTTTGATATTTCTCTGGTTTATAAATCACAGACTCATACTACCATTTTGACCACAGTGTCACACTGGGAGTTCATATTCAGCTGACTATCAGCTGTGAACTCCAAGTTTAGCAGAGTGAGTGCTTCTCAGAGAAGAGCCCCCAGTATTTTTTCCAAGATGTTCATACTTACATGTAAGCACAGTCTTTAAGTGATAAATTATTTAAATGCTTTCCTGAATCAGGATCCTTACTGCTTGACCTGCTCAGAGTCATTTCAATGGGTTTCCACCTGCATCAAGTATCTTCTATCATTAAGGTTTTCAATAATTTTCTGTAAGAGAGACTTGACACTCAGACGTTTAAATTCCAGGTATTGCATCCAAATAGTCACACTTGTCCAACAACTTATGTTCAGATGGCAAAGGCTTCTTCTAGACCGTAACCACTTTCTTCATTAAAAAGTATTCTATTCAGCCACAGAAATGAGGCTAAATGGCCAGGCTAGGATACAGGATTACCACAAGAGACTGGACAACATGGAGAGATTAAATGAGAAAGACAATCACCTGTGGAAGAATCCCATGTTTCCGACTCAGGTAACAGCTGCTATTACCAACCTTCAGCCTTGGAAGTTTTTTCTTGAGTCACTCCTCACTCTGCTGCCTGGTTCCTAAGACACTACACTCAGTGAAGTTTCTGATAAATTCATTAGGTGTTCTTCAAAGGTTTGCAGGAAAACTCAATGACCACAGCTCCACTCCAGATTTTTAAAAAATTCTTACATTATTAATTGCAAGCAAATCCAGGAATTAACTCAGTTACTGTTTATCTATGAGAGCCCCCTTTACCACCTCCAACACAGGATCTGATCCCAGGTCATATTTCCTTTTCAGTAGCTGTTGGGTCCTATGTCCTCCAGATTTGGCCTCAAAACCATATTCTGGGTGTGTCTAGACTACACCTCTCTGTCAACAGAGAGATGCAGATTAGGCACATTGAAATTGCTAATGAAGCCAGGATTTAAATATCCCGTGCTTCATTAGCATAAACATGGCCACCGCTTTTTTTTCAAAACAGAGGTTTTTTGAAAAAATACGGCAATCTAAACGCAGATCTGTCGAAAATAAGCCCTTTTTCGACAGATCCTGTATTCCTCAAAAAATGAGGTTTACAGCATCTGTCAAAAAAGGGTTTATTTTCAACAGCTCCATGTCTAGACTGCTGTTTTTTTTCGAAAAAACTCCATTTCGAAAAAAAGTGGTGGCCATGTTTATGCTAATGAGGCACAGGATATTTAAATCCCAACTTCATTAGCAATTTTGATGTGCTTGATATGCATCCCTCTGTCGACGGAGGGATGCAGTCTAGATGTAGCCCCTCACTGGCCCACAGGCAGCCCATGAAGAAGCTACTCTTTAGTGTCTATTTGGTCACCTTCAGCCTGAAACATCTACCTCCAGCCAGCAAACCTCAACCATTCCTTCAACCGGTTCCTGCCCAAATGTTGGTATTTGAACAAAAATTTCAGGGAGACTCTTACAAACCAAATGGGCCTTTACACGGTCCTCCGATCTTAAATCACTCTCTCATGTTCTATCACGGGTTCTACTTCCCACAACCCCATACGGAAAACAATAGTAATAGATTTCCTAATGCTTTCTAGTCCTATATGAAATTTATTAGTATAGGTTGAACCTCTCTAGTCCAGGACCCTCAGGACCTGACCAGTGCTGAACCAGAAATTTTCCCAAACCATGGGAGGTCAATATTGTCGAGTAGCATTGCCATCACTTCCACATTTAGGGTAAATTAGAGCTAAATAACAGCACAGAACACTGAGAGCCAGGACTGGTGGCTGTAAGCAAACATTATGAGACCACAGAAAACTTGGCCATACTCATTATAAGGGAACATGCGGCTAACGAAAATCATGCCAGACCATGGATGTTGCCAGAGCAGAGAGTGCCAAACTAGAGAGGTTCAACCTATAATCTGAAAAATGCCTGGAAGCCTTTTGTTACTATCAACATATTTTCTAAATGGTCATGCAGAAGATTTCTCTTCCTCCATTCAATAAATATATGGAAGTTCAGATGGATGAATTCATAGAAGTGAATCAGCCAATCTCCCTCTTATCTTGGCATTGGATAATGTTCAAAAAAAGGCAACAAAATGATTAGGGGTTTGAAATGGGTGCCATATGAAGAGAAATTAAAAAGACTGGGACTTTTCAACTTAGAAAAAAGGAAAAGGGGAGATATGATAAAGGTTTATAAAATCATGACAGGTACGGAGAACGTGAATAAGAAAAAGTTATTTACTTGTTCCCATAATAAGGGGGTCACTAAATAAAATTAATAGGACGCAGTTTTAAAGCAAATACAAGGAAGTTTTTCTTCATACAGCGCACAGTCATCCTGTGGAACTCCTTGCCAGAGGATGTTGTGAAGAGCAGGACTTTAACAGGGTTCAAAAACAAACTAGATAAATTCATGGAGGTTAGGTCCATCAACACTTATTAGCTAGGCTGGGTAGAAATGGTGTCCCTAGCCTCTGTTTGTCAGTGGCTGGGACAGGGTGACAGGGGAGGGATCAGTTGATGATTACCTGTTCTGTTCACTCCATCTGTGGTATTTGGCATTGGCCACTGTCAAAAGACAGGATAGTAGGCTAAATGGACCTTTTGGTCTGACCCAGTATGGCCGTTCTTATGTTAAATATAGGCAGTAAAAGGTTCCTAACTTGAATCATTTTTAATTGTCTGGTTTCAACAAATTCCAGACACTGATACAATATATTTTCAATAATATATACAGATATTTTTATATTTTTAATTTTTACAAGAATCTTTTCGGCAAGGGACAAACTGCCAGGGCTCCTTATCCAGAGCCCATTAAAATTAGTGTGAAAGATCCCCATTCACTTAAATGGCTTTTGGATCAGGCCCAGCTGGCTAGCAAATACAAAGAGGGTCTTTTTTAGTGAACTTCTCTCACTTTCAGTTATCTTATGCATGACTTGTAACCTATGTAGAATTTTTTCAGGAAAATATCATTTTCAAGGTGACTATGACCCAAGAATTTCCTGGTTGCTTACACGCAACCCATTTAAAATCATCAGAAAAAAATTATAAGGAATATAACAAATATAAACAAGAGATAAAGAACCAGTTTTTAACTATACCAAAAGGTGATTTGCATATGTACAGGGAAGGGATTTAGACAAAAGCAGCATGCTCTCTCATTTATTTTGGATGTACTGAACATACTTTTAAAGGGCCAATATAATTTTTTGTGCAATGCTGTGTACTTACACGACACATTGTGTCCTTTCATTTATGCAATGCTGTATACTTAGGTTACACCCAATGCACAAAGCAAACAGGTAGAAAAATATAAAACACGGTATCCTGCAATTAATTTAATATTGACAAAAGATTAGTCTCTTGTCTTGGTTTATTAAACATGCTCAAGGGATTTATCAAACTTACTAAGAAAGTGTTTTCTCTATATATACTTATTATTCACAGTAAATATTTCTTTGGGGCAGCTCAGGCTAGGTCTACACTACAGCTGTTCTTCGGAAAAAGCTACGCAAAATGCGCACTGCCCCCACAGTGTAGACATACTCTCCAACAGGGATATTAATTTCCCTATAAGCACGTATTTTCCTCAGTTTCAACCAAGACAAAAGGACAAAAATGGAGAAAAGTAAAATACAAAGTAATGAAAATAAAGACAGAAGACCTAGCTTAATTGGTTCCAGGTGTCTGCCTGACTTAACTGGTTCTAATACTCACTGGAAAAGGACCCTTTCTTCCTTGGCCTTGTATTGAGATAGGAGTGGAGCTCTCCAGATTTCAGAACTCATTCCTTCCACCCCTGTTTTAGGTTAAGCTGCGTGTTTTTTCTTCAGAGACAGAACTGAAGTTGAAATGTTTTCTTCATTGCCCATCCACAATGGAAAGTGTTGCTGCTGACAAAATAAATTTGAACTTTTAAATAAAAGCCTGGCAATCAATTTTTTCTGTATTCAGGCTTTTAGTTTTTTTCATGAGAAGTCAAAGCAGTCACTTGACAAAAAACTGCCAGGGGTGGGGAACCCCGGCTTGCCTGGATCCGGCCCCCAAAACTCAAAGCTCCCACCCCCAGCATTGGGAAGCCCACACTTGTGCTCCACTCCCCTCCCCCTCCACTATCCCCCTGAGGGGCTAGAGCACACAAAATCAATTAGCCTAAGTGCTCCTCCCTCCCCAGGCTCTGGTGTGTGAGGGGAATGTGACAATTTCTCCTCAACTGGGGACCAGGTCAGTGAGGGTTGGGGTTTTTTGCTTCTCATGTGTGCATGGCCCCTGACTGAATTTTCTGTGGGTCAGTGGCCTCTGACACAAAAAGGGTTCCCCACTGCTGCTATAACCAAATTCCCTTGCAAAATGAGATTTTTTTTAAAAAAGAGATAAAAATACTCTAACCATATTATTGCCTCATCATATCATCATTCATTTCTCCCAACTGCTAATGAAATTTTAAATAAAGTTACAGACATATGGTCAAAGATAATTCCTTTCATGGTGCATACAGCAATCTGGCCTTCTACCCTCTCCTCAGAAGCCAACTTCCTTCCTCCCTCCTCCCCCCATACACTTTTGTCTACTAGCAAAGAGCTACTTTAGTAGGAGGGTTTGCTCCTTTAAGAAAAGCATTCTTCCCTTTAGCCAAAGGTCTGGCTGAGCTCCCCTAATGGTTGGTCACTAGACTGTAATAATCAAGACTCATCTCTGGATCCCATGTGTGTCCAAGCTAGCAATGCCAAGGCAGAGTCCAGATACTGTTTTTAGCTCTGGCCTCCAAGACAAGCTGCTCGGGCAGACTTCCTGTCTGGTTCCCTTCCTTGATTTGTGGGATTCAGCAATCTGTCTGCCCTAGTTTCTGAAGTCAGTGCTGCGTCTCCAAGCATCCCCAACTGCGTGTGCATGATCCCCACAGACTGGCATTTGGTTTATAGCTTAACTCTTCAGGGACACATGACACATAAAATAGGGTGTACAGGCTTTGCAAAGAAACCTCTTAAATGCATGCACTTTATTCCTAGATTGCACAGGAGAGTTATAGATATAAGTAAAATAATAAATGCCTGAACGTAATCTGCCCATGAGAGACACTCTTGAGAGAGTCTGAATGAAGGCATGCTGAATGTTGATTGCCCCTTGATAATCCCTTTGCAGTTTCCCAAAGTCAGTTTCTGCTAACGCAATAGATATTCTAATCCAAACTGCAAGTTGCACAGGATCATTTCTGAGTGTAATACAGAAAGGAATTCCTAGACTGACATAGACACATTTCCCAATCTGTCACGTTGTTCTTTCGTGACACCCCAGTAAGAATCTACTAACATAATTGTAATGATCTATGCTGGCTGCAGCTGTATTTCCTGAAGAGACAGCCCATTCTCCCTACCCCAGTCCGGTTTTACCAGTACTTGATTTGCATATCCACCCTTTACTCACAGTGACATTTAGTCTCAGTAATCACAGGTGAAGAGTTGAGTTCTGGTAATGAGTATTAAGATATTTATTCACACCATGATGGCCCCAGCTTTGTGACAGGAATCAAATGTGTCTGGGCAGGTTTTCCTCAAGGAAATTTAAACCTATCTATCCAATATGACTTGTTAGGATGCATACCTAAGTTTAGAGGCAGAGGCATATTATCCCATGACACATTTAAGATAAACACTGCCATTGACATATTGAAAATTGAGAAGTCAGCTGTTCTCAGTTTTGGAAAATCCTGTTCTATAGGTGACTAGTTTCACTGTGCAACATGACCTTAAGTGCTAATCAGGGCACTGTAACAGACTTAAATTATAGTTCTGCTCCGAAAAGTGATTCTAATAACACTCTTATTCAACAGGACTGTTTTAGTGCTAGCTTTAGTTGCCAAACTAAGGTATTACTGCTTTTTATTGCTGCTAGCCATGTAGGACCAAAAAATAAATAAACTCTGAATGACTGCAGATTGAATTCTGTTATCCAAATCATCAACAGAAATGTCAGGTAAGTCCTTCTCAGTTATACTTGTGTAACCCTACTAAAGAAAATAGTTTTACCCAGGTGTTGGTGAATGTCTAAGTCATTGTTTCTCATAATGATGCAAAAATTGAGGGGGGAAAAGCGTGAGTCTCAGAATCCAAACTGAATTTGCACTATTCCATATTATTATGTATTTTCCTGGTTTTATTAGTATCCCCTTTTTCATGCTCTGTCCATGGTGCTGCAGATAAAACCTTTTCTGATCTCAGGCAGACATCTTCTGGTAACCTGATTCATTTGCATACCAAACACCCATCCCAAACACCTGCTCAGCCTACGGAAATTTGTGGGGCAATCTTCAACTGGTGTAAACTTCACAGCAATTAATGGAACTATGCCAATTTATAAAAGTCATTCTGGCCCTTTGAGCTTAACATGACTGATTTTTAGTCTTTGGTCCAGACTTTCCAAGAAGGAAGGTCTGACCATGATGAATGGTATTTTGCATATGCAGAACTTCATGTTATACAAATAAGAGTTCTTCAAGAAACTCATGGTAAATGTGCCAGATATTTCTCCAGGTGAGTCTACACTGCACCATTATTCCAGAATAACAATGCTAACGTCTATACAGCAATTGCATTATTTTGAAAGAAAATCGAAATAACAGAAGGCTTTTTCTGATGTTGGTAAACCTCACTCCACAAGGACTCCAGCCACACCACAGCTGCCATTGCATGTCATCTGGTCCCCATGTCAGCGCTTCAAGCCCCCCCAAGAACCCTCTGCCAATCCCAGAGAGCACTCAGAGGGCTCCCAGGAGCTTGCCAGGCACCACAAAAGGCATGCACCATCCTGGTCTGGAGCAAAGATCCTGGCCCTCATCGAGGTGTGGGGCGAGGAGGAGAACCTCCAGGATCTCTGCTCCAGACAGCGTAATGCTGATATCTATGGCTGGATGGCCGACAGCCTGGCCACCAAGGACCATACCCGGACTCAGGAGCAGGTCCGGAGTAAAGTAAAAGACCTCCACCAGGCATGCGCCACGCTGAGGGAGAGCAGCTCATGCTCCAGGGCAGAACCCCACATCTGCCCCTATTATGAAGACCTACATCACATCCTGGGGGGGCGGTACAGCCCCTTCCCCATCCCTGGTGGTGGACTCAGGGCTGGAGATGCCCGTCATCCCCCTTCTGGGGGTCATAGCTGAGGAGGAGGAGGACCCTGATGTGGCCACAGCATGGTGACCACCATCACCCTGGAGCTGGCACCCTACGGCCTGGATGTGTCCCAGGTATCCTCTGAGGCCAGGGAAGGATCATCAGGTGAGTGGTCTTAATTTTCTCACACAGAGTGGGGGTGGCGGGCACTGAGGGGCTGTGGTGCGATCGTTGCTCAGCCTTATTGGCCTGGGCATTATGCTGCAGTCTGTGCATGTGGTTGCACATGCAGTGCCAGTCTGTACCACGCAGCCCCGGGAGGCAGCACCGGAGCACCCCTAGGCACCTGCTCACAGGCTCTGGGGAGGCCGGCCACACTTCTGACCGTTGGGGGGGAGGGATACTCTCCCACTATGATCCACCACTAGAAGGAGGCCGGGGACAAGGACAAACACACACATAGACTCTGGAGTGCCACACATGGCACATGGGCATGCCTGCACACACAAGACAGCACCTGCTCCTGGGGACAGCGCTGCCAGGCACAGGTGTGTCTGCTGCTCACACATACCCCTGTACACCTTCACCCTCTCTCCCCCAGCAGCCAGGGATACAAGGTCTCGCCCCTTGGGATGCCACCACCGCTGGAGCCGGCATGTGCACGGCAGCGATGGAAGCCCAGGCAGCTCAAGGCCCCTCCTCCTGCCCATTGGATCACAGTGTGGCCGGCCATTTCCCTGGCCTGCTTGTCTCCAGGACATGGGGGGAGGGTGGGAAGCATGGTCCCCTGGGGACCTCTGGGCCCCTGAAAGGCAGGGCCTGCTCTCCAGGCCACACATGGCCTTGCTCCCAGGACATCACCTTCCTTCGACCTGAGAACTGTTGGTCTCAGCTCACAGAGGAGGGCCAGGCTTCAGGAACAGTGTCTCCAGGGATGACCGACCATCTCTCTTGATTGTCCCCACCGGAGCCAGCCATGACAGTGGGGCAGGCTACACCACCTGAGCCAGCCGCCTGACCCTGGAGGAGCCACAGGTTCTGGAGGGCCCAGGAGGACCTGATGAGGAGCACGTCTCCAAACTCTGGGGCCTGCAGGAGGTGCTGGCCCAGAAGGTGTGGGACGACACGCAATGGCAGAGAGACACATGGATGGAGCTGCTGCAGCAGGGACACAGCATGTGTGAGACCATGCAGGGTCTCCTGACCCACCTGGAGCCAGCTCCTGCCCCAGTCCCAGTTCCTGGTCCTGCCCTCCCCTCCCATGCCAGCCCCTGCCCCCCATCCCATGCCTGCCTCTGCCTCCCCCCCCCACTTATCCTCCTAGCCTCCCTGGACTCCCCCACCTCCGAGGTTGGCACACACAGGAAGTGGAGGAAGCACCTGAGCTACACGTCATTCCCAGCCCTAGCCCTGAGCCTCTCCTCCCCCCCTCCAAGGTTCTTATCCCCCCCTTCCTCCCCATTTCCAGATTCTCAGCCCCCCTCATCCCCAGTTACTTCTACCCCAAATAAATCACAACACAGTTCTGTTTTTATCAACCAAACAGGATTTTTTTTAATTGTATCTTCAGGGGAAAGGGATAGAGGGGGGAAGGGAGGGGTTGTTGGAGGAAAGAGAGGGGCAAGGCACAGGCCCCTATTGGGGAGGCCCTGGGGAGAGTGTCACTGGGGTCCTTGTGAGAATATCTCCCACAGGGTCTCCCGGATGCACACCCCCACCTGATGGGCCTGCCGGATGGCAGCTGAGCATGGCTGCTCAAAGGCCCTTCCCTCCCAGCAAGCCATTGCCCCCAACCCTGGAAGGAAGACCTCCCCCTTCCTTTCCTCTATGTTGTGGAGCACACAACATGCGGGCACCTCTTGGAGGATGTTCTGTTCTGTTCACATTCAGGTGTGTCAGGAGGCACCTGAACCTCACCTTCAGATGTCTCAAGGCACACTCCGCCTGCATGCACAACGTGGCCAGGTGGGCATTGAAGAAGTCCTTGCTTGGGTCACGGTGGATGGTGTATGGCTTCATTAGACACAGCATGAGAGGGTAGGCCATGTCCCCCACAATGCACAGTGGTATTTCCACGTCCCCAACCCTGATGCTGCACTCGGGGAAAAAAGTGCCAGCTTCTGGTACAGGCTGGTACTGGTACTAGCTTCTGGTACAGGCTAGAATTGTGGAACACATGGACATCATGCACCTTCCCCGACCAGCAGACAAAGATGTCCGAAAACTGGCCACGGTGGTCGACCAGGGCCTGCAGGCATAGGCGGCGAGTTATATGGGCTCATGGTGCCCATGCTCCAGGAATATTCAGAGCTGGGGGGCTCTGCTCCACCAATGGACTAAGGCTAGGACAGCCTGTTCTGTTTGCTGGTCATTCTTTGAATGAATGAATCAATAGCCCAGAAGGAAAAGGCAATTAAGTAACAAGTATGTGTAAAGAGACAATAGCCAGAGGTGAGAGAGATCAGAGCTCAGTCGGGTTGAAGAGAAACTGAAGCGGGGATTGGGCTGCCAGTAAAGTGCCTTTTTTTTTGGAAGCAAGCATCAGAAAAAAGTAGTCTTTGTGTTTTAAAGTAGGTCTAACTCAAATAAAGATTATTGTACAAAGCCAACTTAGAACTTTTTATTAGTGATCTTAAAATGACAATAACTGAAGCCCTGGCTAACACCTTCACACTCAGAAATGTACATATTAAAGCCAATTATCAAACTGACACTAGGTGTAACCATTTGAGAGTGATTGCTTTATTACAAAATAGACAGGGAGAAAGTTATAAGACTATTAAAAACATTGAAAAATTTCATATACATCACTAGAACAAAACCAAGCCAGTACATTATGGTAAGATTTTGACCAATCCACTACTTTACAAAATCACCTGACAATATTTTACAAAATCCTTGGTTTGAATATAGACATCATTATGGAACATCCATGCAGGCACAATGGTATGGTGACATTATTTTCATGATCAATTAGACATCACTGTAAGCAGAAGAAAGTTACTTTATTTCATGTAAAAGAACTTTGGGAAATCTAGTAAACAAAAGAGATTCGGTGAAAGAGAGTAAGGGACAAAAAGAGATAGAAAGAGTCAATTATGGACAATATTTCTTTCCTGGATTCACTTAATATGTTAAAGAGTTCTCTTTTTAAAACCAAAGTAGGATGCAGGCAATGACTGAAAATGCTGTCTTTTTGTTTGTGTGTGAATTATGAAGGAATCCACTTGTAGGAGTTTTGATAAAAGAACTTTACAGACTTATCATTTTCACTTAGTAAATACTTAAGACTTTTCTTTTGATGGGAAGGGGGGGTTGAAGGTTTAGAATACAGTGCATGCTATGATAATGAGGAGTCATTAAAACATAAATTCTGTAAATTTTGATCTTCAAATTATGCAAAAGTAAAAAATAGACCACAGGTTGAACCTTTCTAATCTGGGACTGGTCTGGCAACATCTATGGTTTGGAATCCTTGGGGACCCTGTGGTTGGAGCAATGTGTGTATGTGTCGGGGGAGAACTATGGCAACAGAATCATAGAAGTTGCCAGACTAAAGAACCCTAGTAGCGGAGCAAGGTTGACAGCAGGGGGCCAGCGGACAAGGACCCAGCTGGGGTTGGGAGAGGAGCTGGGCCAAGTACCCTTGGGTCTTCATTGAACTCCCTTAGCAAACTCCCTGGTTTGGGACCAATCAAGTCCAGGGGTGCCGGACCAGGGAGGTCCAACCTGTACCTGCAGGTTAGGAGAAATGTTATTGGTAATGTTTGAGATATTAATTACTAATTAAACAACCTGTCTTCTTAAACTCTCTCAAATATCAATTCTAATTTATAAAAATAAACCTTAAATATAAACACAGGGCCACATCCTGCTTATTTAAATGAATGTATACATAGAGTAAATCTGCTGACAACTCCAAATTATTTTGACTTACACTCATTAATTGAGCACAATTGATTAGATTTCCAAGGGGTGGGGGGCGGGGGGAGGGAATCAGCTAATTGTTATTGTTAAAACAGAGTCAACTCTAGCCTCATGATTACTGAAAATGTTTCATCTCATTTTTTCTTCCAGACCCAAGAAGCCATGTAATAGAGTATACATGCAAATAAGTTTATCTTAACTAACTGCATTCAGTTCCTCGTGGGCCAAAATTATGGATCTTTTAAGCTTGATTAGAATGGCAGTCTCAAAAGAGCAATTTTTCATGGTTACAATGGGCAAATATACACAGTATAACAGAACGTATTACATATCCAAAAACACCCATCCTAACATACCTGCAGAATGTATGTAACAATATCTGAAACATGAGAACATCTGGAGTTACTACTGTCTGTCACATTTATCTCTTGGATAAAAACACTAGATAGTCACCCAAATAAAATATAAGCCTACACTGTGCAACAAGCATACTAACCACTTAACTAAAAAGTGATAACTATGGGGATACAACTTAGCAATAAAAAGATGGTTAGAATTAATTAAGGCTGTGGCCACAATGTATGTTTGTTAACTGGAATTTTTAAACATATTTCTAGGTAACTGAGCTTTAAAAGGCCCTACATATTGGTTTCACATGCTCCAGGGCCATGACTTTAGATGCTGTAGATAATATTCACCCAACAGCAGAAAGATGGGAGGTCAAAGTATTTACGAGAAGTGAAAAAATGAACAAAGAGTTTCTAATAAATATTTCAATCTTACTCCAACATGCACTTTGATAGCAATCTACAAGCCATAGCAAAACTCTTATGTAAGAAAAAACGTGCCAAATTAGCTAACTTATACTCAGGGAGCATTTTGTTGGTTTTTTATAAAAAAGGTATAGATAAGAATCTCTGCACTTAGACCCCACTCAATCTCTGTCATTTATTGCAATTTAAAAAAAACTTAGTAAAACCAATTTTCTCCAAAGACTGAGTTATAAATTTTATACAAAATATTGTTCCAAAATCTGTTATATATGGAAAAACCACCTCCTACAGCTCCCAGAAGGGTGGGAGCCTAAAGAACATTGCAAAAGAAGGGGCTATATTTGTTTTAATTTTAAAAAGTATTTGCTTTTGAGGGTTGTTGATCAAAGAGTGCTTGGTTGTTTCCATATTCAAAAGAGTATTAATAACGTTGATATTCTTAGTGAAATAATTTTTTCTTACAATAGTGATATTGTGCAATAAAGGGAAACTGTTAAACACTTACGGTTTCCAGTCCATTTTTACCTTATTTAATAAAATATATATCAGCTTACAGGGCGGGTGGGCGGGCGGGGGGATGAGAAGGGGGACTAGACCCATTCTGGGCACCACCAAAAATTATACAAACCTGCCGCCCCTGCCTGCAGGATCATCAAAAAGTAACCCTTCTGGTTGATGTACTCAGATGTCCAGTGGTGGGGGTCCCAGATGGGGATGTGTGTTCCATCAATAGCCCTCCCCTGCAGTCAGGGAAACCCATGGCGGCAAAGCCAGCGATGATGGGGTCCATGTTGTCCAGGTGGATGACCCTGTGAAGCAGGGCGATGTTGATGGCCCTCACCATCTGCGGAAGGAGACAAACAAACAAAACAGAGAATCAAAGGAGTGCCAGAGTGCTTGGGAGGTTCCTGAGCCCTCACTCCCTTCCCCTACCCAACTGGTTCCATGTGGCCTTAAATGAGAGAGAGTGTCCAATCAGTGCGGACGCTCTATTTCAAAATAGCCAATTGTTATTTCGCTGTGTGTAGACGCGCGATTTAAAAATAAGCTATTCCGGAAAATATCTTTTGGAATAGCTTTTTCTGAAAGAAGCTTGCAGTGTAGACATAACCTCCCTGTGTGCCCACAGCCAAGTGTGTTGCTTCAGAGATTTCTGAACAATGCACCATGATATTCAATGTTTCATGGGCCAATCGTATACTGAATAATATTCAGAAACTCCCGTTACTGAAGCACTGTTCTAAATGAACAAAGGTCACATTGCCAATCTGAATGTCAGCTCTACATATGGGAGTATGTATGGGAGGTTGAAAGCATGGCGTGTGGACGTCAGATAAGCATGCATCAGAGGAAGGTAGTTAACAGGATGACCATTCCTCTCTCTCTCTCTTCTCAGCTAAGTAGCATTCCCCCATGTTCTTCATCCACATGGCACTGTGTGTGAGAGGTTTGGCTTGAGGACCTAAAGAAGCAGATGTAAACTTAGTGGAAGGTTGGTCAAATATTTTCTCTTTAACACTATTTTTGAGGGGAAACTGCAGTTTGTAGCTGAAATGTTTTGCAAAAAACTGCTCACCATAGGAATTTTCTTTTTTTTTTTTCAGCAAAAGCTTTAGCAAAAACTTCAATTTTGCATGGATATTTTTTATCCACTCTCATAGAAGGCCAGGGGAGAGAAGCAGGATGCACACTGCGATAGGTCTTGTGGAACAGTGGTCCTGCACACTCCTAACCTGCTGTTAAGAAGCTCAGCTGGCTGATGGGGTATGTTCAAGTGATGAGTCTTCCAGAGTTCCTATAAAAGTGGATACAAAACACAACATTTGGAGACAATCTGGGTGCTCTGCAATACGCTCAGAGTTTTCCTTGTTAATTTTCTCCCTCCCTCCCATTTCTTCCCACTTCTACCCCATATTGTCTCTCTCACTCCTTTCCTCACACACCCCTCCATGCTGGCTCTCTCTTGTCTCACCTCTTGCCTCTTTCTGCACTATTGTTGTCTCTCACATCCCCCATTTCCCAACTCAGAACATGATATCATCTCTAAAAAAAAAAATAAGCCAGGTCTGAGTTTAGATTTAATACAATGATTCATCCTGCCTTACAGAAAATACTGACTGCAGGCAAAATCATCAATCTCACTTTTAGCAATTATTTGAGAAATGGCATCATAGGTGAAGGGAGTGGGACCCCGTGTTTAGCACCCACACTTGAGCATGGACCTGTAGTTAATCCACCATTGTATAGAAACTATGCAAATCAATTAATTTGAAATTTTAGTAACTTTGGCAGTCTCTCTTCATATCATTTTCATAGAGAGTCGACTTTATTAATTACTGTGGACTCATCTGATTTCCTTTATACAATTAATTTTCCGATTAGAATGATTTCCCCTTTCACCTCCATTTCCTTGCTAATGATTTCCCCTTGCATCTCCATTTCCTTTCTCTGAACTCATCTACCTGTGTAAACTCTGTCTTTGTAGATACTAGCAATATATGGTTTTCAGGTTGTAAAAGTTATTTCAGCCTATAGGTAAAAGCAAATAAATGTTACCACTGGAATGTGTCAAGAAAAAAGTAATATCCTACTAGTTATACATCTGATCCTGGGGGGAACCAAGCACTGATTGTGATGAAAATAAACAAACAAATGTGATTCAAAGAATTTATTTGCATTCAAACAAGTCAGAGTTAGAAGGAATCATTTATGTCATTTGTCCATTTCCTCTGAAATTGCAGGATTTCTTCCTACCATGTATTTTTTATATTTTCCAGTCTATCTGTAAGTGATTCTAGTGATGGAGCTTCCATTGGATGACTTCACCGCAGAATATTCACATAAACAGCCAGAATTTTCTTTTCTGCAAATTCATTCCATTACTCCTGGACACCTAAAACAATTTGATGTCAAATCTGCTTTAGTTGTCATCTCTCTAACCTACATACGTGTACCTATCTTTAATTTTTAACTAAGCCCTCCAGCACCTTACTTATTCTTCTCTTCTCTTAATTTCCCTCCTTTTCATGGACCTCTTTCTTGTTTTAAAGTGCCTAAATTGTAAGTGACATTCATAGTGTGGTATCTATTGGGAAGAGAGTTTAACACCACATTCAGCAAGTATACTGTGGTTGCCACTAAGAAAACAACAGTAATAATTAGGTAATGTGTTGTGTTGTGTAGGACAACACATTATTGTGCAGTAATTGTGGAAATGTGTTGAATGAAATGCTACCACCCATGTAATTATTGGTACATTTTCATTTTTTAAATTGACAACCACTGTATCTGCCTTTTATGTATGTATGAGCAATAAATTATCTATTAAGGCTAGGTCTATACCAGCGGAGAAAATTGATGCAAGATATACAACTCCAGTGACATGAATTGTTTAGCTGGAGTTGAAGTACCTTGCATCGATTGTCTTGGGCGGCCCCACAACAGGAAATCAATGGGAGAGTTTCTCCCATTGACTTCCTTTACTCCTCGTGACAGCAAGGTTACCATGGTCAATGGGGGCACCCTCAGCATTCAATTTAGTGGGTCTTTACTAGACCCGCTAAATCAAACCCTGAAACATTGACTGCAACGATCCTCTGGTAAGTGAAGACATGGCCTAAGTTCCAAGTTTTATATACTCTGAATTGTACCACCTAGATTTCAGACAGAGCATAAAAAAATTAGACTAGGGTGGGAGTAGAAGGTGCAGTGGAGAAAAAAAAAAGCATGTCAAAGCAGCTAAGCCTCCTGCTCTTATACCATCTAAAAGACAGGGAAAAAATATTAATCCTCATCCACCTAACATAGAAGGAAGTCTATCATTCTTTCTAATGATTGCGCATAAAAGTAAGGCATGATAGGAGGAAAGGTTAAATGGGGAGATGGCTAAGAAGGTTACACGTAAGAACTACATAGATCAAGCTGCTTACAATGCATTCATACTGGAAGGACTAGATTTCTCAAAGTCTGCTATTGTGCTCTGGAGACATTTTATATCTAAGTTACCAATTCAGATCACACCCAGATCATGGCAGTGATCAAAAGTCATTACTGTATGTTGACGTTTCAGTGGTCTATGTGACATCAGTTTTTTCCATACAATTCCTCATAGACAAGTGTCCATCGCAGTAAAATCATAATCACAGCTAGCATTAATTGATACTCCTGTGTTTGTTTCAGCAGCAATATCTTGGATTGAATGGGCACGATGCCTGAGGTCCTCCTTTCATTTCTAAAAGTGGTTCCATTATGTCAGGGCTGAGATACAATGGTGAGGTGGGGTGAAGAAACTTGAACTGCCACAGTTGGAACTATACCTATTCATAATGCCAGACTCATTTTCAGAACGGTATTAAAAATGAGTAGAGAATCACATACTCTACAGAGTTCATGATTTCCATTCCTGGTTTTAACATCTTTATTACCGAACAAAATTTCTGTATTAATACACAAAACCTTTGCTGTGAAACAATTAAGTTTAATATATGCACAACATTCCAGATACATATCCACAAAAGCGAAGAAATAAAAAGTTGCACTATCTAGCAACAGACCCATTCGCAGACACACAACTTACTGCTACTACAACTACTCTACTGCATAGCCCTGCCACCACAACTTAACTCTGTCCTCCATTAGGGATTCCAGCTTATAAGAACACCCTTTTATTTAAAAACTCTCAAACACAGTCAAAAAGGAAATTTACTAAATTTACTTAAATTTTTCACCTTTCAGCTAATGTAATGAACAGGACAAAATTTAAACCTAAGCAGAAGTTTTGGCAAGCTTATATACTTAGATCACAGATTCAAAATTTCTATACACTGGATCCTTACTCAAAAAATCTTGACAAAATGGCAGGAGACTCGTGGGAGCCCTCTTCTTTAACTAGAAAGCAACTTTGCAATCTGATGATCTCAGACAAAGGAGGTGAGACCTGTTTTGGGACTGCACACCGAAAGGAACAGAAGACCTCTGAGAAGGAATGTTGTTAGAGGAACTGTAATTTCATGATATCTCAAATGGTTCACATAAGCATCCATATTTTTTGATGCATCACTCAGCTGTGATTCTGGGCTACTCTTGGATCTGAATAGCTTAAATATTGTAAAATATCTCCAACTCCACACAGATCTGGCATGTCCGTCTGTGACAGAGTTAAGTACAGGAGTCTTATTAAAAAGGATTTATAACAGAAGGTAAACAGGTAGGGTAAGGAATTCCATCATGTGCGAATCTTCACCTAGTTTCTTAAAGGAACAAACAAGAAATATTTGTCTGAGTTGAAGGAATTGACGTCATCTGCTTGTCACAAACTGATAAAAGCTAGCTACATTTATGAGGTGGCAAAGGTATGTTCTGCACCTAATTTCCCTACAGCTTTTTTTATTTATGGTGAGTTCCTGTTGTAGATTAAGCATGCTCCGGTTTGCAAGCCATTTCCTTATTGTAGCTCTGTGAACGAAGGAGAGCAGCATGGAAGGTGACTCATTTGTAACTTCAATCTGAAATAGATAGTTTTCATGTTTCCAGCTCCATGTCCTTCATATATCCATCAGGTCCAGTAGCAGGAGTCTGAGTGAGAGTGGCACTTTTGTTCTGAGCCTCTCCACAGCCCATTGCACAATATGGTTTATTGTGATCAGAGGGCTAAAATGAAATGACAGTGAAAATGTGTCAGTAAGATAATAATAAACCATGGAAGCATATGAGTTAGATATAAGGAAAAACAAATTAGGTCATTTAGTTTCCTATAAATGCAAGCTTGATTTCTACAATATATTTCTTTGTGTTTTATTAAAATTCTTTAATCTCTAAATTTCTGTTTTACATGTATTATAATTATATTTATTCACTATTAATTATTTTTAAAGTTAGTGAGAGATTTTTTAAAGTGTTTACCACTGGTCTAATTCTATCCCCCCTGAAATCCATCGGGATCACTGTGATCATCCAGTCTGACCCCCTGCATAGCACAGGCTATAAAATGTCCCTGAATCAATGCCTGTTTGAATTAGCGCATATGTAACCCACACACCTACTGGGTGTGGTTCACTGTCCCATGCAGTGGCACTTAGACCCCTGAGAGAGAGCGAGAGAGAGAGAGAATGATTTTTGCTCTACAGCCATAGCTGAGAAGCAGTTGGCTTTTAGCTCAAGCTGTAGAGGCTCATGCACTAAGCTCCAGAAGCCATAGGTTCAGTTCCACCTGTTGGCATCACACATATATTTCAGAAAAAAAATCCAGTCTTGATTTAATGCACCTGGAGGTCATGTACAGCTGATGTTCCACCGTGACACACAGTGTCATTGCTTTCCGTGATCTAGTCTCCCATTCTCTACATTTTCCCTATATTCTTTGATCCTAGGTGTACTGCTTTACATTTGACCATATTAAAACACATAGTTTTCTTGAACCTAGCTTACCAACCAATCCAGATCACTTTGTATCAGTGACCTGTCCTCCTCAGTATTTACTATCCCCCACAACAAACTTTACTAGTGATGGTTTCATGTTTTCTTTCAGGTCATTGATAAAAAAGTTAAATAGTGTAGGGACAACAACCAATCCCTGCAGGGCCCTGCAGGACCCCATTAGAAACACACCCACTCAATGATGATTCCAATTTACAGTTTTCAAATCAAAATGTTGTGCAGTGCCAAGTCAAATGTTTTACAGAAATCTAAACGTATTACATCAACACTATTACCTTTATTAACTAAACTTGGAATCTCAGGGCACATCTTCACTTGCCCTGCCAGAGATCGATCTTCTGACATTCGATTTAGTGGGTCTAGTTAAGACCTGTAACTTGACTGCTGAGGGCAGCTCCAGCCAGCGTCTGTACTCCTCACAGTCATGAGAAGTGAGGGAAGCCGATGGGAGCAAATGCTTTTCAGATGTCACTGTTAGGATGGCACCAAGCTTGGTTTAAGGTAAACTGACTCCAGATATAAATTTTATATAGCCGGAGTTGCATACCTTAAGCTGACCTTCCAGGTCTAGGGTACATCTAGTCTATGGGTTTTTTTCGAAAGAAGATATGCAAATTTGGTGCTAATTTGCAATCTTCTTCTGATCGCTTTTTCGAAAGCGGGTTTTTTGAAAGTGAAAGTAGTCTGGACACGGTTTTTCTGGGAAAAAAACATTTTTTGAAAAACTGCATAAACCTCCTTTTTTTAGGAAGAGCAGTTTTTTCGAAAAAGGTTTTTTTTCTGGAAAAAAATATGTCCAGACCACTTTCACTTTTGAAAAAAAACACTTTTGAAAAAGCGATCAGAAGAAGATTGCAAATTAGCACCAAATTTGCATATCTCCTTTCGAAAAAAAAAAACCCCGTAGTCTAGACGTACCCTTAGTGTAGACCTGGCCTCAGCAAAAATATATCAAGTTAGTTTGACAAAATCTATTTCCTATAATCCCATGCTCACTGGGATTATTGGTATCACCCTTCTTTGATTCTTTACTAATCAAACCCATGTCCACTGTTCTATTATTGCTTCAGGGATTGATATTAGGGTGACAGCTCAATAATTACCTAGCTCAGCCCATTTAGCCTGTTGTTAGAATTGGTACGACAGGAGCTTTCTGACAGTCTTCTAGAAGCAGCCTAGCGTTCCAAGGCTTATTGAAAATCAACATCAGTGGCCCACCAAATTCCTTGGCCAGCTCACTTCAACTCTTGGATGCAAGTTAGTTGGACCTGCTTGGTCAACACCACAAATTTGTGAATATCTCACCCTTCCTTTAGATCCATCCACTAATTTGGGGCCCCATTGAGCTAAACACTGTGGGTACATCTAGACTACATGGCTCCGTCGATGGAGCCATGTAGATTAGTTTACTCGACAAAGGGAAATGAAGCGGCAATTTAAATAATCGCCGCTTCCTTTAAATCAAAATGGCTGCTGCACTGTGCCGATCAGCTGTTTGTCGGCACAGCGCGGCAGTCTAGATGGGGATCTGCCGACAAAGGGTTCTGGGGTCGGCAGATCCCCGCCTAGACTGCCGCGCTGCGCCGACAAACAGCTGATTAGCACAGAGTGGCGGCCATTTTGATTTAAAGGAAGCGGCGATTATTTAAATCGCTGCTTCATTTCCCTTTGTCGTCTTGCCTCATCTACATGGCTCCGTCGACAGAGCCGTGTAGTCTAGACACACTCTGTATAAACATGTAGTAATGGCAGTTCCTGAGTCAAAGAATTTATGAACAAATGTTGCAGAAGGAGTACTATGCTTAAAGTTGAGATCATATTTTCATTCTATAGCTCTGATTTTTAATCATATTTATAATGGCTGATGCCACTGAAGAGTACAAAGACATTTATACAAATTAACTATACACTCTGTGGGGAAAAAAATGTTCTGTTACAGCAAGAATTAATTTTTTGCTACAGAAAAACCTTTGCTAAAAACTATAAGCATCTAATTTCACATAGTTCCAAAGTTTCCAAACACATTTAATTCAGTTTTTATCTCAAAACAACCAGGAAAACAATTTATTTAAAAGGCAAACCATTTTTGTTTGCACCTTAAGCAGATGCTTAAACAGGTTTCACAGTAATGCAGCTAAATAAAAAGGGTGAACTATATTGACCTATAACTATAGCCTTGTGTATTAAATTGCAGGAGGCTGAATATCAGCTCTTTCCTTCTGTCACACAAGTGCAACTGCAAACACTTGAAAGCATTTTATTGTGATTATAAAATGGAGTGGGGTTGCTATAGAAATTGATAAAGTTTATTTTTGTATGCAGTAGCACTGTAGTATCTGTGTTCTTCCCTGGGTATTAGTTTATCTTTTATTATTTCTAAATAAGGTTACAACTTTAAGACAATATAGTTGATCCTCTTGCACCCCTTTTTATTTAATTGCATTACAGCGTAGACTTAAGCAGTCTACGCATCTGCTTAAGATGTCAGAAAAATTGTTTGCCTGATAGAAGACAGCTGTAGATAAACTGCTAAATAAATATTCTGGTTCCGTGGTGTGGTTCACCCATGTAATTGCAGTGCCATAAACTCACAGCTATGAGTCACACCATTCACCAGTCAGGTCATAATGAACTCCACTACAGGATGTCAGTGAGGGAGGGTCTGCATTTTGAGCTGGGGTATACATCTCAGCTCTAGGACATACAACAGAACTATCTCTGATCAAGCTAGCTTGCTAAAGACAGAACATAAAGTGCTAGTCATCCCAAGTGTGTATCCATCCGAGATGCTAGGTACACACTCGGAGTAGCTAGCCTCTCCTGCTGCCAAGGGTACACCCTATTTTTAACACAATAAGTCAGTCAGAACTAGTATATACCTCCTCAAGCTGTGACTTATAACCCAACCTCTTAAGTATAGATGTACCCTGAGAGTTGTGGTACACCAGTTACTTGTAGGATTTTGATAGCATGCTACATATTTTATAAACTCAAAGGCAAGAACTCTATGCATTCCAAGCTCTAGGTGCTACATTCCAGCCACTCTCAAACTTGTAGTGAATAGATCAAGTGTCTTTACTGGAGTTGGCAGGCAATAACAATTGCAAATATTCCCTAGGCAAAAAGAATTCTCAATAGAACTTTGTACCATCAGGCGGCCTAACTTTTATCACACGCATTAGTTAAGGCCCCATTTTCCCATTTGCTTGAGACAATATTCAGTGATTGAGAGATAAGAATATTAAGGCGTTATAATACTGAGGTTTCTGGGGGCACTGCGTGGCAAAAATGCCTAGAGACAGGGCTACTTACATCCTTAGACTGGGGTCCTCTACTATAAGGCACACCAACTAGTCACAAAGAGCACTTCCATTCACCACACTGGCAAGCAAGAAACCATACAAAGCAATTCCCTATGACACTCTAGTTAAGCTGTGCCACTACCAGTTCCACTCCTTATACAGATGAGAGGTTATGAAAACCAATTTCACGAAGGGTGTGCCTAGACTAGAGTGTTTTTTCGAAAAAAAGTGCCGTTTTTTGAAAAAACTTCCCCTGTGTCTAGACTGCTGCCGCATTCTTTTAAAAGTAAATTGAAAGAACATGGCAGTTTTTTCGACCGGGCAAAACCTTGTTTTATGAGGGAGAATGCCTTTTTTCGAAAGTGCTCTTTTGAAAAAAAAGGCGCTATGTAATGCAAACCGTGCTTTTTCAAAAGAGAGCATCCAGACTGCCTGGGTGCTCTCTTTTGAAAAAGCAGCTAGCTTTTTCGAAAATATTGGTTGTAGTCCAGATGCTCTTTTTCGAAAGAGGCTTGCAGTCTAGACGTAGCCTAAATGTAAAGGTTCTTCTGATCCCAAGGGAACATCCACATTCCCAAACTAATGCATAATTCAGATCTTACCCTAAAAGCACACTGATGGCCAATCTTTTGGAGGTTTATTCATAAAAAGAAAGAAAAAAGGGTGAGAATTAAAGTAATTAAAGGAATCAAATACATACACTAGTTGCAAAGTCCTGCGTGCAGGCTTGTAGCAAAGGGGAATAATCTGCTGGTTTGAATCAAGTCTCTGGAATACATCCACTGTTAGAATGGGTCATCAGTCCTTTGTTCGAAGCTTCAGTTCATAGCAAAGATCCTTCAGAGGTAAGAAGCAGAACTGAAGGCAAAATGGGGGATCTTCCAGGGCCCTTTTTATATCCTCAGCCATATGGATGGAATCTCATTATTTTCCTGTGTAAAAGTATCTCCCAGGATGGAGTTTATCACACGAGCAAGTCACCTGTCAATGCATGACTCAATTCTTTGCAGGCTGACACCATTGCTCCCATGCTAGTGGGAAAGTTCACAGAAAAGCTCATCAGATGTGGATTGTCCCAAGGCCCATTGTCATTCTTGTTCTTCTGTTCACTTGACTAATAGTCCTTTCACATTAGACCAGCCAACCCTCCTGTTGATGTCTCCCAGAAGCAAACATCTGAAAGACAAGTAAATACTCAGAATTTCAAAGGTAGAAATGAGACATGCATACAAGCAACATAAACAGAACCAGTAAAACATACGCTTTTCATAGGCATTGCATTTGGCGCACTTTGTACATGATTTGGTGCAAATATATAATAGTGGTTGCAACAATGCTCTCTACGTTCATCTTACAATCCAATAACATCACAGGTATACACACTAGCTGTGTCTATACTGGCGCGATCTTGCGCCAGAGCTATGCAAATGAGGCTCAGAGTGGAATATCGCCGAGCCTCATTTGCATAACTAATTAGCCGCCATTTTTGCAGAAGAGGCTCTTGCGCAAGATGGAGCTGTCTACCCTGCCCCTTCTTGCGCAAGAAAAACCCGCTTGCGCAAAGCCGTTATGCCTGAAAATAATCAGGCCTGGGTTCCCACCTGCAGTCACCTTCCAGGTTGCTTTCTAGAACCCTCTGGAGTAGCTGATAATTAATGACAACACCAGAAACCATTGCTAGCTTTGAGGAGAAAGATGTAACATTTAGTACACTTCCCTCTGTTGCCCTTAATAGAAAAAAATATTTGCAAAGCTTCCAGAGAATCATTGTTTTCCACACTCAGCCCTGTGTGACCTGCATAAAATGTGTAGTATCAGCAAAATGTAAACAGGAAACATTTTCAATCTGGCTCCTCAGGATCATCAGTTTTCTGAAAAGAGGAAACACAGAATCATTTATCACACGCTCAAAAATTAACCCAGACCACAAGCTAAGTGGGATTTTACAGGGCAAATGCATTTTGACAAATCCAAAATTAAAAGGGAATGAATAGTTTACAAAGTCAAATGAAATATTAGATGCTGCTGAACATTTAAACTTAATTATTATAGGCGCTTCCTTCTGGTATTGTCCCTTAAATTTCATCTGAGTGTCTCTGAGCTTAATACTATATACTAACGACATTTCAGATGTTCTCAGCTGACAACCTAATCACTACAATTGTTTTGGACGTTGCCTGCTTTCCTGTAGTTTAAAATTTTGATGCTGGTCAGTAGTTGAGGAAAAGGAGGTGGAGGAACTAGAACTGTATCATAAGATGAAAAATCAAACCCAAAATGAAGAGGTGAGCCAACAGCATTCTGATAAATTAAAGAGGCATTCCAATCACTAGATTACTCTCTAGTGATCTTTCACGAGACCAAGAAAAAACTAGGAAATGTATGAAACTGTAACATTGGAGTAGCACTGAGATTTCCCAGAATAAATTTCCACTTTTTTAAATTTAAAAATTCACTTTGTGCTAGGAGCTGTTGTCCACCTACCTACTCAACAGCCATTCAGAGTTGCTGCCAACATCCATTGCTGGCAGGAACATTTGGAAATCTATGTGACTCTCATAAGTAAAATACATTAGTTAGTGAAGTCTACTTCAAGGAGAGTCTCCCTGAGACTAATAATAAAGGTCACCACTTGGCATAAAGAGAGTGCATCGTGAACTTCATTTCTCCATCAGTCTGAAATGAACTCTTCTACTATTTCTGTGGCTACAGTGTGAACAAACTAACGGTATGTCTACACTGCACTGCTATTTCAGGATACCAGAGGTATCCTGAAAAATCTACCCCATGTCTACACAAGCCGCCCGTTATTTCGAAATAACGGGCACACTATTTCGCCATCCCGGTAATCCTCATTGCACGAGGGATAAGGAATGGCTTGAAATAACACATTATTTTGAAATTTGGTGCTGTGTAGATGCACCAAATTTCAAAATAAGTTTATTTGAAATAAGATATGTAATTTACGTGGTGCAAATTGTATATCTTATTTCAAGTTCAGGTGCTGTGTAGATGCACCCTAAGTGAAACACACAATGCCTTATTAGCCAGTCTCTTCAAGTGCACTGTGATAGGACAAACTGAATCAGCTCGACAAGTATTTCTACAGCCAAAAAGATTATATCACAGACCACAGATTTGATTTCTATTCTACTCTGTCATTGTCCAGTGACGGGGAGTTAAATTAAGTTCATGCCTTATGGTGGAATATGTTGAATGACTCAACAGAAATCCACCGATCAATTAGGAAGAGGCAGGCACTAAGGTGAGTTGCAATCTTCCCTAAAATGAAGTGCATCAATACTTAGCCTTCAGAGTGGAGATTAAAACTTGCAGGAAATTCAGGCCTCCAACTGGAATGAAAAAGACACACTGTGCCAGAAACAGGAGTAGCAACAGATGAAATATGTTCATCTATTTCCTTAGGAGACATTGTATAAACATTAGTCTCGTTGATTAACAAGATGTTAATAATTAATATGACTCCCATTACGATTCAATTAAACTTCTTTATTAAAGCATGACCACTAGGTATTTGGCAAGACATATATCCTTCCGTGTGCCTTATTGACTTAATACTTCATAATCCATGGATAGCACACAAAATTAATCTACTCAGTGCTTCATGCCTTATGCCTCAAATCAGTATAGTAAACTTAAATAAAAGCATTTGTTACTCAACTGCAGATCATACATTAATTATAAGTCTTTTTATGAGGCTATTTACTTCCAGCAAAGGTTCCCTCCTCTGACAGCAGATGGCATCATGGCTTCTGTTTAGGGAATGGTAATAAAGAAAAGACTAGAAAGAAAATCTGTGTAAGCAGTGATAGTGATGTCCTCTCTGTATGATTTCTGCAACCTTCTTTTATAAAAGGCTGCAAACCAAACCCTCTCTCTCAGATGTTATTTGTTGTATTCTAATGGACAGCTATAGTTGTCGGGGTTTTTTGTTTGTTTGTTTTTTTAAAAGATAATACATGGTGTTACCAGTCCTGGAAGCCTAAGGTACAAGATGGAAATATTAAGGATTCTGCATCACAGGCAATTTTAAAATCAAGATTGGATATTTAAAAAAAACAAAAACAAAAACATGCCCTGGGAATTTTTGGATGGAAGTTCCATGGGCTGTGTTAAAGAGCAAGACAGACCACATAATCTCAATGATCCCTTCTGATTTTGGAATCTCTGAAGAAATCCTGGCCCAGTAACGGCTTTAAGCTCTGATATCTTACAGATCCACATGGTTACATATAGGAAATGTTTGTCATAGCACAGAGAGCATTTCCTTCTTTCCAAGTGAACATGCAGCTCTTGCATCTAGGCCAGGGGTGGGAAATCTTTTTCCCACCAGGGACCACTGATCCCCAGAAAAAAAATAGTCACAGGCCACACACTGCAAGAAAGTATATAACTCTATGACTGGGATGGGACCAATGCCAGATGCCCCAGAGGGAATGAACAGAACACGTAACCATTAAGTGATCCATCCCCTGTCGCCCATTCCCAGCTTTTGACAAACAGAGGCTAGGGATGCTATTCCTACCCATCCTGGCTAATAGCCATTGATGGACCTAACCCCCATGAATTTATCTAGCTTTTTATTGAACCCTGATAAAGTCCTGGTCTTCACAACATCCTCTGGCAAGGATTTCCACAGACCAACAGTGCATTGTGTGAAGTAGTCCTTCCTTTTGTTTGTTTTAAATCTGTTTCCTATTATGCAATCTGTGGATCAGACCTCCTGGCATAGGGGTTTTAGTGTCCATTCAGACCCAAGGGCACAGGGGAATCTTCTCCTACTCTGCTTTACCAGGTCCTAGCCCAGGACCCTAGAAACGACGAGTAATCCCACCACAGGGTCATCAGGGAAGTGTGGAGTCAATCCATGATCTCCCAGCAACACAGCCCAGTCAATGTCCTATTTACCTGGGCTATTTCCTATCAATGTCTGGTGGGGTTGCTCCAATGCTGCTGCCACATCCCCTGGTTTGAAGTGGTTTCCATTATATAAAGGAGTCACAGGTTGGTTCAATAGCTCTCAGCACCCGCACTATGGAAATTGTTTCAGCATCCCTGCTGGTATCTCATCTCCATTTTGAACAGCTCTGTGATGGGGGGTGTCATTCACCTCACACGAGCAGTCCCCGACTTGGCCAAGTGCCTGTGCCTGCACTCCCTGCTGTGGCGGCCCTCCTGTGATCCAGTTCTCTGGCCCAGTCTCAGTGCTTCTATATCGTGCTGCCAACTTTTCCCAGGCCAGCGCTAAAAATTTCCCAAGTCTGATGAAAAATTCCCAGATTATTTTTTATATGTTATAAAGGCTATTTTATGTATAGTAATTCATTGGTTTTATTACTTTTATTTTGATATATATATATATAATTATTAACTCAAAATATATGACAATAATTTTGATGATTACATGATGCTCCCTATAATTAAAAATATAATTTTATTAAAGCTGAACTTTTCAGCCAAAAATAATTATTTTTTATATATCCAAATATCCTTAATTACTTCATGGATGATATTTCATAAAATGAAAGAATAATAAAACATTTTAATTATTTTACTCCTGCAAGATAAAATCAGTACAGTATACACTTCAGTATACATTTCAGTTATATATGATAAATAAAGAAACTCGTCATATATAAAACATTTTCGTTTCATATAAAATGAATAGAATATTTAATACATAATACTGAACTATCACGATGAGTTTTACTCATCAGATAAGTCATGACTTGACTCCTCACTAGAAATGTCATCACTATCATTAATATTTTTATCAGTCTGACCACCAGTTTTTCTGGCATATTTGTACATATTTTTATTATGTAAACTTAAATGCTTCTTTGTAATTACAAAACTAGAACTTTTTTTTTTTTTTTTGCTTTAAAATCTGGTCTGACAATTACACTAGAATTAAGTGTTTTACTTTTCATACTACTCCTTTTCTTAGTTTTAATGTCTGTAACCATTGAAAAAATTCTCTCACATTCTGCATTTGAATGTGGCAATGCTAAAACCTTTTGAGCTAATTTACAAATGTTTGAAAACATAAATAATCTGGAAAATCTAACACCAGCTCCGGCTTCAAGGCAACTACATTCAGCCCTGCCGCCATGTATAGTAGAGCTGCACAGCACATGATGGAGGGTAAAAGTCACATGACAATGTTGACCAGTTGAGAGCAGTTTTTGATACATTTGAATCGTCCACAAATTTTTATTTCAAAGGAACGACAAAATGAACAGAAATTTTAATTTTATTGAAAATTTCCCAGGATTTAACAGATTTTCAAGAAAATTCCCAATTTCCCATTTTGACATATTTTACTCAAAAATTCCCAGAATTCGGGAAATTTCCCAGGATATAGAAGCACTGCCCAGTCTGAGCCTCTTGAGCTCCAAAGAGGAACTGCCTCACTCTGGTCCAGCAGCTTCCCTTTAACTGGCTTGCTAGGCCCTGATTAGCCACTTCCTTTGTGCTACTTTAGCTTGCCTGGAGGACTTATCTATGGTTTGCTGGGTGCGGTGTGGTGAGGCCACAAGCCTCCACCAGGGGGATTTGGGGCCTGGTCCACCCTGTTGCAAGCTCATTATCCACTTCCTCTGTTGGTCTCTCCATCTCCCAGGGCAGCAGCTGGCCATCTTTTCCAACTGGGCTCAGGGGAGTTATCATCAGTCCCAGGTAACTGAGGACTCTGCTCATGATTTGGTTCCCAGGGAAGGATGTCTGATTCCTTCCCTGGTCTGACCCCAAATGAACTGCAGTTCCCTGCAGCGTGTTTGGGAGTGAAACCACTCTGCTACTATACAATTATTACGTATTCCTTTTTCATATAATGTAAACATTGTGCTCTCCAAACTTATTTTAAAGGCTCGGTTTTCTAGCTAAATACAAACCATAGTCAGGACCATCGAGAGAGCAGGGGGGCAGAGAGTGCAGGAAACAGAACAATTTACATTTAAGGTAACAAGTGGTGGAAGAAAGATCATCGACCTTCTCTTCTCCACCAGACTGTATGGTGCCTCTCTCACAGGTTGAACAATCTTTACTTTGAAGAATAACCTTCAGAAAAACCCATTTTGAAGGCTAAGTGGATTATATAAGAGAGGGAATGGAAAACCCCATGTGATCTCTTTGTCTCTCAGGAGACAAAGGGACCAGCTCTTTGTGGTTTGTGAAAGAGAACTCTGAGGGGGAAAGGCCATCCTCCATTGTACTAGAAAACTGTGCATGAGAAAAGTCATGATCTAAGTCTTTCTAGATTAAATTTTAGACTTTTAGATGGATTTTCACTTTTATTTGCCTGTTACAATTTCTAAGTTTATCTCTCATACTTGAATTCACTTAAAATCCTATCTTACTATTAATCTAAATAAACTATGTTGTATTTGAATTAAATAACTGTTAAAGCTCATTTTATGAGGAATAAGGGTTATTTTGAAATAGTGCCATAACGCGATTATGCAAATGAAGCGCAGGATATTTAACTCCCGGCTTCATTTGCAATTTCGAATGTCTTCATTTGCATCCCTCTATCGAAAGAGGGTGCAAGTGTAGACATACCCTTAGTCTGCATCTACACAGCAGGCAGTTATTTCGAATAGTGTCAAAATACTGTAAAGCTGGAGGACTTCTTACTCTGACTCCTGTAATCCTCATTGTACGAGGAGTAAGGGAAGTTGGAGGAAGAATGCTCTATTTCAAAATAAGTGCTGTGTAGACGCTGCCTATTTCGAAATAAACTATTTCTAAATAAGATACGTAATTGACGTAGCTCAATTTGCGTAGCTTAGTTCAAGTTAAGCCCTGCAGAGTAGACGCACCCGGAGACTCCTACTCCAGATTGCGCAACTACTCCTGCCAGGGACGGCTTGCGGGCTGTGAGCTTGAGACCCCTGTTTTAAAGGGACAAATGGATCTTATGATTCCTGAGAACATTGCAGGAGAGGGACAGAGATTGCAGAACACAAAGGTTTGGGAAAGTTCAGGATATTGTGTTGAAGTCACCTGCTTACATTAATCACATCTGGTAAGACAAGAGCATGTCTGTGATAACTGCTGCTGAAAGGCTGTTGATATCAAAGTGGTTGAAGCAGAGTTCTACCGAGTATAGAACACCAAGTGTTGGCTGGCTACTGCTGTTGTGTGTGTCCCAGACAGGGAGCCATAAGTAGCAGAAGCATTCTGAGACTTTCCAGATAATAATACAAGTGTTGACACAACTTCTCACTGGTCAGAATTGCAACCCCAAATGGGGAACACTGAGGAAATGGAATATATCTTTGGCAAGAGTAAATCTGCAATCAAAATGTGCTAAATATTCTTTTAGCTATTTCATGCCCTCTAATATGCATTATAGTATGATGATGCAAAATCTTTATGTCAGCACACTGTGGGAAGACACATTTGTACAGTGTTGCAAAATCATTGGTATGACATTTCCTGTTTTGATCATTGTAAAGAACAAAGGAAATTTCAGAAATCTCTTGTGCAACAGAATAACTTCTACATTCCCCCCATAATGGATAATGAACAAAGAGGGAAATAATTTGTTTTGAAAAGGTAATTACATTTTTATTTAAATTAACAAATTGATACTTAATCAATCAACAGGGCTTCCTCCAGGTAACACCCAAGATTTCTTAAGGAACTCACAAATGAAATTGCAGAACTACTAACTTTGGTATGTAATCTACTGTTTAAATCAGCCTCTGTAACAGATGACTGGACAGTAACTAATGTAATAACAATTTTTTAAAAAGTTTCAAGAGGCAATCTTGGCAATTACAGGTCATTCAACCTAAATTCAATACCAAGCAAGTTGGTTGCAACTGCAATATGGGACAGAATGATCAGACACACAGATCAACGTGTTGAGGAAGAGTCAACAATACTTTTATAAAAGGAATTCATGCCTCACCAACCTATTTGAATTTGTTGAGGGTGTCAACGAACACGTGGACATGGGTGTTTCTGTGGATATAGTGTAGAAAGCTTTTTGACAAGATGCTTCACCAGGGGTTCTTAAGTAAACCATACAGTTAGGCTTCATCTACACTGCAGGGTTTTTGTGCAAGAGGCCTTTTGCAGAAGAGATCTTCCGCAAAAACTTCTTGCGCAAAAGTGTGTCCAGACCTCAAAGCGCATCGTAAAAGCAATGTGCTTTTGCACAAAAGAGCATCTACACTGCATGGACACTCTTGTGCAAGAAAGCTCTTATGGCCATTCACAGAATGGCCTTCAGAGCACCTGTGCTTTTGCCAATAGGGGTTTCTCGTGCAAAAACCCCTTTGGAGCGAGGACAACCCCAGCCCTGTGTCACTGCAGCAGTTTGGGGCCAAGTGAGAAATGCTTGTCCATGGCTGCTGCATGGGAGGGGTGCATATTCCCTTCCCTCAGGAGAGGGACAGACAGACAAACAAATTCTCTGAAATATATAGTAGACAGCTGTCCCTTTCTCCACCCATGCCCTCTGTTAACCCAATGGGGTTATAGCTGTCCCAGTCCCCATCTCTGGTCCCTTGCTACCCCCTGTGGTCGTTCTGCAGTATAACTCCCTCCTACCAGACCTCTCCATTTCCATTTTATGAGAAACAATTGAATTCCATGCACATCCCATGGTCCTGGCACAACCAAACCCTGACCTTGCTTTTAAGTTATGATAAGAGGAAACTTTATACCAAAAGTGGTGGTCCTAGCTCTTATAGTTTAGAAGGCGTTCTTGAACTGAGAGATGAATGGATAGATACACATTTCTAAAATATATAGTAAGATAATGAGGACACAGAATGGATTTTTCAGATATTCACTTATATTGTATAGATGTTTACATTTCCCAAGGGAGAAGCACATTAGTATTTGCATTGTTCATGAACAATTCCTCAGCACTTCTTAAAATCTGAGCCCTGTGCTGTAAATTGTAGCTAACATACTACTCATTCACCTGTAGTAGCTCTAGCAAAGTTAGTACCTTTTTAGCTATCTCATTCATAATGAAATTAGACCTCCCTATTCCAACACATGAATAAAAAAAATCATTGAGACTGTGCCCATTAAATTAGGCAAAATGAGCATAAAATGACTACTTATCAGTGACTTACAGCCTAGTATAGAAGCCGTTCAAACCTACTCTGGTAAGAGACACAAACCCTTTGGGCTGCCAAATTGTCTGAAAGGTGACAAAAAAAAACCAATGCAAAAAAAGATGAGAAGAATCAAATCTCCCCCTTAATTCTCCTCACCCAAACACATACGTGCACATTTATGCTAAATTTTAGATGCATTTTTTTTATTTCGTATAAGGCAGCAGATGCTTCTCTGCTTTTCTTAGCTACAATACATAGTAACAATGTTCATTCTGATGCTGCAGCTGAAAATACAACTAAGGTAAAGCATTTCCAAAGCTGTAGGCACTCAACTCAAATAGTTTTCTTTGCCACTAATGGCTCAGATATCACACCACTTGATGGGGCCATTGAACTGAGATAAGCTATGCAAGAGAAGCACAAGTTAGTTTTATACTAGTTCTTAGAACTTTATTTTACTAGTACAAATGTTCTCTCTTTTGCATAGACTTCAACATATAACATTACATAGCATCTTTTATTCAAATATCATCAGATCCTCCATGAACTTTACAAGCATCCATTATTTATAATTAAACACTAGAAAAAAATTATAGGGCTTTAAACTAAACATTCTTCACATGAAAAAACCCCCACAAAATGCTGAGAATAACTCCTATCACATATGGTAATAACTTCACCCACCCCTAAAATGTGACTACCTCACTGGAACGAAGCGTAGCAGCTATTTTAGTATGCACAGCGGCAATACACAATTCAGGAGAGAAATTGAAGAATCTTATATAATTTAAAGTATATGCTTAATTTTACAGAGGAGGAAGGAAGACTGGCCAGGAGATGGGCTAACAGTCCTGCTTTGGACCATGTTGCATCACCAGGCCAATTCCAAACTGAAGGAAAGAGTGCCACCTACTGAATCACAGAAATATCACTTCCCGCAGCATCCTGCATTCTTCTTCAAGGTATACTGAACCAATCAAACAGCTGCCAACCACAGTTGCCACTTGCCACCTCTGCTAACATCAGAGACAGCCTTCCTTCAACTCCTGGAGCTGGCTGTAGGACCACTCCACATCCCATGCTCAGAAACAGTTCACACAGACAACAATGCACTGCCCAGAGAGGCTGTTTCTGCAAGTACTGAACTACTGATGCTGTGTCGCTTGCTTCACAGGTGACTTGTCTACCCACACTCTTGCTCCCCCATTGGCTCACAGCTACCATGGACCAGAACCAGATAATCACCCCAGGGACCCAACTATCAGATCCCACCAGCCAACCCCAGCATGCACCCTTCAAGATGAAGCAAATGAACATGAAGAGAAAGAGGGAGCGGGAGGGAGGGAGGGAGGGAGGGAGGGAGGAAAAGAGAGAGAGAGAGATCAAACAAGAAAAGCACTGACGGGAGCACCAGTCTCAGTGGGAGGCAGGGGAGCCAACAACCTCTGCACACCCCTGGACAAGGTGGGGAAGTCTAGCTACATGTACTTGCAAGGGATAGGGTTGGGGACAGCCAGCCTTCTGTGCCACCTGGAGCATAGCGCACGCACACACACACACACACACACACCCTTTAGAGCCACTCGGATCACACTGTGCAGTGCTCCAGCAGCAATTTAAAGCAGGGCTCTGATTGCAGATACTCCAGGAGCTGGGAGCTCCTGGCCCCTTGAATTGCCAGGCCCCAGGGCAGTTGCCTCTTTTGCCGCCCCTATCGGTGGGCCAGATGGGAAAAGCAACATGAGTGAATCGTTCACAATTTCCTCACTAGACGTTGCAGGCACTGCATGCTGGAAATGTTCATGGGATCCCTAGCAGGAGTGACAGACTCAGGTAGGCAGGGAACAGGCCACCCTTGATTCTCACCCCTATGGCAGAAGCAATAGCAAAGTGGGACTAGAAGAGGAGAGCCATTCTGGGGAGTGCATAGCAGGAAGAGTGGCCATGGAGGACAGAAGGTTGAACTGCCCAAGAGAGCCTCAGCTCAGATAGCAGCTGGGTGAAGAACTCTCTCTCTCTCTCTCTCTCTCGCTCTCTGCATTTGACCTGCTTTAAGCAATGGCTGGGGTAGAACTCAGCCAATGGCCATATGGGTGCCACCAGAGTCTCACTGCCAGCAGGAGACCATTGAGAGGAGACACTTCATGAATGACAGTCCTCTCCTACATGGCCCTGGGATCCAGGATATTTAAGGCATTGGGACACCTAATTCCATGCCCAGTTTAGGGCCTCACAAGCTCCTCTCCTTAGAAGTTTCCTGTCTTGAGAGCTGCAAGATGAACCCAAGAGTTTTCAGTCCTCTCTGCTTCTAGCCTTGAAATTGTCCACATAAAAAGACAATCTGGCCCTCATATGAATAGTAAAAGTATCTGCAATTAGAGCCCTGCACAGCTGCAGATATCCACTTTATATCTGTGGGTATCTGCATCCACAGATGTGGCTGCAGATATTTGTGGTTCACTTTTGCAAATACAGATGTGGATACAATTTTGTATCTTGAACTCTGCAAATTTGCAGATATCTACCTTAAATCTGCAGGAATCTGCATCCGCGGAGATGGATAGTGATACCTGTGAATCGTTAAATTACATTTAGCTCAGTATCCTGTCTGCCGACAGTGGCCAATGCCAGGTGCCTCAGAGGGAGGGAACACAACAGGTAATCATCACGTGATCCCTCCTGTCATCCATTTCCAGACAAACAGAGGCTAGGAATACCATTCCTATCCATCCTGGTTAATAGCCATTGATGGACCTAACCTCCATGAATTTATTTAGCTCTTTTTTGAACCCTGTTAAGTGCCAAGAAAAGTGAGTAGATCTTGCTAAAGAAACAAAATGTCACTAAGCTGAATAATTCCTGCTGTGGCCCAGCCAGTTGAAGAGTCCTTTGCTTTGAAGAGTCTTAGACTCTAGAGCTCTCTCCATAAGGTGTGCAGAAAGAATTTCATTGTAATCTGAATGCCAGGTACCGGGACTGGACAACAGTGGAAGGATCACTCAATAAATTATCCTCTTCTGTTCATTCCCATTGAAGTATCTGGCATTGGCCACTATGAGAAAGAAGAACATGAGGCTGGATGGACCACTGATATGACCCTGTGTGGACATCCTTATGTTCTTATGTTCCGCACACAGTCTGTGTGTTCTAAAAGGCCACATTTAACTAGCCCATACATTTCCTGAAGTGCCTGCCGAATACTTCCTGGGCCTGAATTAACCATCTCCTTGCTTTGTGGATGCATGGTGTTTATAATTCCTATTAGAGAGAGGTTTTCCCTTAATTTGAAGCTTTAGCCATAGACAGCTATGGGATAACCAATTGGATGAACAATTGGACTGTTCTGGTGTGGGTATGTTCTGGGTTTACTTTATAAAGCTAGATTTTAGGCCATCTCTCTTCTCTCCAGTCACCGTGAAAGTAATGATAATTTTACACATGTGCCTCTTTATAACTTTTCAGTGCTCATGGATTTTCAGAATATTGAAAAAGATAAGATATTGGCAGGGTACAATCACTAAAAATTCCCTGGTACTTTTCACGAATAGAAGTGTTAATTGTGGTTTCTTGGCCAAAGTGCAATTTGTGTAAATTACATTATGCCTGCCTAAAATTCTCCCCTGCAGCATTAGCTGAAGAAACGACTTCTCCTTTTCCTTCCTAAAACTTGTGTAATATTTTGGCTCAGAATGTCAAATGTTGAGCTAAAGAACTTTTTACTCTGACTCCTGTAACCATTAGGGTAGGGCTACACTGTGGGGGTGAGGGGTGGTTCGGAAGAAGTATGCAAATAGCATTTGCATTTGCATACCTTCTTCCGTTTTTTTTCCAGAAGAGGCTTTTCTGCCGTCTACACAGGGCCAAATGTTGGGGAAAAACCCCTCTTTTGAAAGCCCCTGTAAATCTTGTTTACACAGTGTAGCCATACCCTCATTGTATGAGGAGTAAGGGAAATCAGAGGAAGAGTTCTCTCACTTGGACTTCCTGTTGTGTAGATAGTGCCAAAAGCCAAAATAAGCTATTTTGACTTAAGCTACGCAATTGATGTAGCTCAAATTGTGTAGCTTATTTTGGCTTTAGCCCTGTTGTGTAGACATGCCCCGGGAGTTATAGTATAGGGCTGCATCTAGACTGGCATGATTTTGCGCAAATATTTTTAACGGAAAAGTTTTTCCGTTAAAAGTATTTGCGCAAGAGGGCATCTACACTGGCATGTGCCTTTGCGCAAAAGATTTGCTTTTGCGCAAAAGCATCCATGCCAGTGTAGATGCTCTCTTGCGCAAGAAAGCTCCGATGGCCATTTTAGCCATCGGGCTTTCTTGCGCAAGACATTAACGTTGCTGTCTACACTGGCCTCTTGCACAAGAATACTTGCACAAGAGGGCTTATCCCTGAGTGGGAGCGTCAGAGTATTTGCGCAAGAAGCACTGATTTTGTACGTTACAACGTCAGCATTCTTGCACAAATACTCGCGGCCAGTGTAGACAGGCGGCAAGATTTTGCACAAAAGCGGCTGCTTTTGCGCAAAATCTTGCCAATGTAGACACAGCCTAGGAGTTATATAGGAGTTTCATTCATCTCTGTCTCCTCCAGCCCTGGGGTGTAGTAAAAATGACACTGTTCATCTTAATAAGTGTCAACTGGGCACAAAATCAACAGAGGCAGTAAAGACAAGGTTGCCTGCCATTGCAAATAGGTCATTTTAAAGGGAGACTTACTGCTTCAAATTTAGCCCCTATAAAGTCAGCTGATCTGAAAGAATATCTTCACTGCACCATGTGTGCTAGGAAAAGATCACCTGCCTGCCTATAGTCTCAAAAACTAGGGAAACAAGCCTAACAGTCTTTGAAGTCCGTGCTGAAAGCACAATATCTAGAGTGTCTATAAATTCTTCTATTTCCAAATTCTACTACTCTCTCTGTCAGAAACATCTGTTTTAGCTTGGTGTCTACAAAACCTTACAATAAAGACAATACATATTTGCAGACTCAAGCACTCAAGAATCAGAAAATGCCAGAATTATAATTGTCTGTGCAAGATTAATTTACCCCTGTCCGTTGTGTGAATGCTTTATGACATAATCTTTAACTAGCAAGTTTACCCAGGGTGTGTCTAGACTACAGGGTTTTGTCGACAAAACTATACCTGCGTCTACACTACCGCCGAGTTCTGTCGACATAACGTTGACAGAACTCGGCAGTTTTGTCGACAGCGGTAAACCTCATTCTACAAGGAATAATGCCTTTTGTTGACAGAGCTCTGTCTACAGAAGGCGTTATTGCATCTACACTTTCCTTTGCGTCTACACTCTCATGTCGACAAAGCGGCTTGCTTTGTCGACAGAACTGGATGTAGTCTAGAAGCTCTTTGTCGACAGAAGCTTTGTTGACAATATCTGTCGACAAAGCCTCTGTCGACAAAAGCCTGTAGTCTAGACGTACCCCTAGTGTGGCTCAGGCCATTGAGGGGTTCATTGAAGGGCTGTGCGTGTGGGGGATGCAGGAGTCAGGACAGGGGCTTGGGCCCTGTAGCTGGTCTGGGAGGAGCTAAGCATCTGTGGGCCAGCCCTGGCTTCCAGCTCGCTCCCCCCCCGCCACTGCCAGCTGGTGGAGTGACAGCTTCCAAGGGCTAGCCCCAGCATCTAGCTATCAGCCCAGCCCTGCAGTCTGTCTGAGGGAGGGAGGGGAGCTGAGGATCTTGGGGCCAGCCCTGGCCTGCAGCCACCCCCTCCAGCCCTGTAGCTGGTTCAGGGGGATGGTGAGTGTCAGTGGGTCAGCCCTAGTCTCCAGCTGTTCCCCTGTGGCCTACAGGCTCTCCATGAAGGGGCTAGGCTCCAGGGGCTGGCCCCAGTCTTCAGAAAACACACACACATACCCCAGGGTTCCTGACCCTGGCCTCTCCTAGGTGGGGGGGTCTCCTGGGAGGGGACCAGGCAGGCTGGGGCAAGTGGGCTGGAGAGCCCAGGGATTGGGGCGCTCTCCCCAGCACTATTTGGGGGGGCACTTACCCATTCCATTGACCAATAACATGCAGTAGCCTGTCCGCAGCTAGCTAGTGCCTTGCTGGTACAGCTGCCCCCAGTGGTCACTATGCTGTATAGCATCTGCTGTGCTCACTGCTCCCAATCATCACAAATGTTGCATCCCTCCTCTCTGCCCCCTCCCTTTCCATGTTCTGGAAAAGTGTCCCATTCCCAGCATTTCCCATTTTCCTGGCACAGCCAAACCCTGATATTGCTTTAAGTTAGGGCAAGAGAAAACTGCATACCAAATTTGGTGGCCCTAGCTCTTACCATTTAGGGGGAGTTCTTGAACAAATGGACTCGCAGACACACAGACAGACAGACACTCTAAAATATATAGCAAGATTACACAGTCGTATACTTTTTTCCAGGACCCTGTCTCATTCATTGCAGAGGATGAATGGTCTTCAGGGAAAGAATCAGGATTATGTAGTGAGACTTTGCTATGGAGTGAAGGAGGCAGAGAATTGCAAAAGAGAAAGGATGGTCTCATGATTAAGACAGTTGGATTCTTCCCTGAAGAACTGGATTCTACTCCTGCCTTTGCTACTGAATTCCTGTGTGATCCTGAGCAAATCACTCTAAATTTTTCAGTTAGCCACTCATTTTTTGGGACCCAGCTAGACATATGGGCCCAGATTTGTAGAAGTGCCAACCACACGCCGCTGCAACTGAAGTCAATTGGAGATGTGCTTTAAACAAATGCAAAGCTGTAAGAATGCTGTGTGTCTTGAAAATATGACACCCTAAGCATCCCAAGTTGGGCACTCAAAATTAGTGGACGTTCTTGACAGGTTTGGCTTTATTATTTCTATGCCTGACATCTTGTCTACACTTACAGGGAGACCAGCACTTCAGGGATAGATCTCCAGGGGGTTCATTTAGCAGGTTTAGTAAAGACCCACTAAATAAACCACTGATCATGCTCCCATTGACTCTGGTAATCCACTGGGTTGAAAAGAATAAGGGGAGCTGACTGGAGAATTTCTCCCATGGGTCCCTCCGCAGTGGGGATGCTGCAGTAATTCGAACTAAGGTACATTGACTCAAGCTACATGATTCACATAGCTGGAGTTGCATACCTTAGTTTGACATTACCCCCCTTCTGTAGACCTGGCCTGAGATCCCTCGAAAATGAGGGTGGTACCATCTGAGCTCAAAAGAGTGTTGTAAAGACACATTCATTAATCTTTGTAAAGCAGGCAGCTATTATAGCAAAAGAACCATAAATGGCCATGAGGACATTGCTAATTTTGTATTTCATGATGGGTTTGGATGGTGTGCATTAAATAAAGTTTGGGGTCACACACTGAATGAGGAAGACAAAAATAAATATTGAAAAACTAGCCTTTAACTGAATGAGGCGGGAGTAGGCATGTCAACTTTCTAATTGCACAAAACCAAACATCCCTGCCCTGCTCCCCACCCCTTGCCCCAAGTTCTTGCCTTGCTCCCACCCCTTTTCCTGGGCCCCACCCCAACACATTGTATCCTCCCCACCCTCTGTCAAGTGTTGTTTCCCATTCTTATTCACTTTCACTTTTGCTGGGGAAGGGGACTGGGATGCTAGAGGTAGGGCTGGAGATTAGGGGTTTGGTACGCAGGAGGGGACTCAGGTATGGAGCAATGTGTTGGGGTGGGGAGTGCAAAGTGTAGGATAAGGATGTTAAATATCGAGCAATTTACTAGTCGAGTAGTTGATGGAATTTCCATTGACTACTCAACTTGTCAATAGGCACTTCCACAGTCCTCCTTTGAAATGTACAAGAGCCCCAGTAGGGGCTCTTGTACATTTCAGTGAAGGAATGTGGAACTCAGTGAAGGAATGTGGAAGTCCCGCTGACTCTGGGCTGCATGCAGCGTGCTAGCTTTGAAATGTACAAGAGTCCCCAGCAGGGGGGGATTCTTGTACATTTCAAAGCAGAAGCGCCCTCATGGAGCCTGGAATCAGCGGGGGACTCAGAGTCCCCCTCTATCCCCAGGCTCCATGCTCCAGTGCCACTTTTAAATGCCATGTGGAGCCCGGGTTCTGTGTGGCATTTCCGCAGAACCCAGCATTATCTGGGGAGTCCCCAGCTGACCCCGGGCTCCATGTGGTGCTGCCCCCTTTGAAACACCACCTCGGCATTTCAAAGCAGCGCCGCCCCTTTGAAACACCATGGCGGTGTTTCAAAGGGGCAGCACCGCACAGAGCCCGAGATCAGCTGTGCGGCACTGCCCCTTTGAAGCACCACCTTGGCATTTTAAAGCAGCGCCACACAGAGCTGACCCCAGGCTCTATGTGGTGCTGCCCTTTCGAAATGCCACTGCGGCTGCTGCTTTGAAGTACCCCTTCTTCCCCCCCTATAAGATAGAGGCAGCAGCAAGGGGGGGGGGAGGGAATCAAAAAGTCGACTCAACTATCTGATAAGCATTTGCTTATCGGATAGTCGACTAGTCAACTAGTCCTTAACAACTTTAGCGCACGCTCCAATAGAGAGTTTGGATGTGGGAGGGAAATCCAGGCGTAGGGTTGGGGGTTCCAATGGCATGTACTGCAGATCCCATGAAGCAGCCACCAGGTCTGTGCAGCTCCGAGGACCATGGTGGGTGGCCAGGGTGGCTTCATGCGCTGCCCTTGTGCCTGCAGGTAACACCCCCGCCCCCCTCCCAGTTCCCATTGTTTTCAAAAAGGGCCAACAGATCTGCAACTTTTAAATTTCTTCTAATCAGACATCATTAAAGGGAGGGACAGATCTTCCTTTAAAGTCACATACAAAAACTAGTCACTGTATTTATGGATTTTCTGAGCAGTAAGGAAAGCTTTTAAAATATTTAGAGCAACCATATGTCCAATCACCATTAATAAAGCAATTTTCCAAGAATCTCAAAGAACTTTACAAAAGATAAACATTTGAACATAGAAAACTAAAGATCTAGGAGGTGAAATAATTTGCCTAAAATCACATGGGAATCTACTTTGCTATTTATTTTTTAAAATTTTAAGATACCTTGGTTATTCTTTGGATTAATCTGCACATAGTCAAGGGAAATTAATGCACATTCCAAAACACAGCAGAGATTTTATTTCACGCTTCCATAAAAATAAATGTCAAGTGTAGAGACATGAGATAACAATTATCCAAATACACTGGGTAGTCTTCTATTTTCCTGACAGCAAAACTATTATTCCCATGAGTTCAACTATCAGAATGCAGTTCTCTTGATTATACATATACATGATGCCACATCAGTATAACATTTAGCATGAAGCTGCAAACATTTCAGGGAAAGAGTTGATTGATTTTGGGGACTATCCTCCCCAGTTCTAAACTTAAAGGGAAATTTTCAGGTGTTGCTGGTTACAAGGTACATATTTCCCATTAAAAAGGTGATCTAATTTAGATACAACTATCATTTATGTGAGGCAGCAGAATTTTGTGTATTTAGTTCTAATTCTAGTTGTAATATTGACCCTGTCTGTGACCTTGGGGAAGTCTCTTAATTACGGTACTCATTCAGTTTCCCCATCTACACAATGGAAATAATGATGCTTGCTTACCTAGCTCACAGGAAATTGCGAGCATTCAACAACTTTTTTGTAGTGCTTTGATGACATACATTTTGGAATAAATGATAAGTCGCCATATTCTCCCAATGTTCATGTGTCTGTCTGTTGAGGCTCTGTAAGTACAGGCAGTGGATGGAAAAGAAAAAAAAACAATAAAAACAATCTCTCCCATTTAAATTAAATTATGTGCTATGGTAAAAGGACTCTTGTAGAAAATCACTATAGAAGAAAAGGGGGAAAGGACAGTCTCTGTCTCATTCTGTAGACAAGTTATATCACTCTCTCCAAATGGCAGCATTCACTGTCTGGTCCTTAGCAAGGCCACAAAACACCAATCAATCAAAGCCTGTTCTCTTTAGGTGTGTGATAAGTACCCTGGCCATGCTATAATCAGTCCTACTGTCAAACCAGGTGTGCTTCACCAATTCCAGAATTCAATTAAAAAAATCTGTGACCTTTGAGACTTTGACATTCTCTTCACTATGGTACTGTACATGAGCTGCTGGTTTCCCCTTGGCTTCTTGGTCTGTATATTCCAAAGTACTTCAAAGAGAGTACTCAGAATAAGACATTGCGAACTACTGCATTGTACAGCAACGCACCTCGATCCAGGTCACTCACAATAAATGAGCTTAAGGGCTTTGTAACTTATTAACTAACTTTCCCCCCAGGCATTGTTCACAGTTCTATGGCTACAGCCAATGAGCCTGCTACAAGCACTAGCGAATAGTGTGCTATTGAAAGTTACTCTATTGTGCCATCCCTAGCAAGGCTGGTTTATGGGAAGCAAAGTTTCTCAGAGTGAGAGTTGTAGGATCCCTTCCTCCAACAAAAGTTGGTCCAATAAAGGATACATTTCAACCATCTTGTTCCTTTCAAATATCGCACTGTATGTGTCTCATACTAAGCTTTGCTAGTCCCAGGGTGTATCTAGACTACACCTCTCTGTCGACAGAGACATGTAGATTAGGCACATCGAAATTGCTAATGAAGCCAGGATTTAAATATCCCATGTCTCATTAGCATAAACATGGCCGCCGCTTTTTTCGATTTTTTTTTAAAGGGCAGTCTAGATGCGAATCTGTGGAAATAAACCCTTTTCCAACAGATCCTGTATTCCTCAAAATGAGGTTTACAGGATCTGTCGAAAAAGGGTTTATTTTCGACAGATCTGCGTCTAGACTGCCTTTTTTTTTTCAAAAAAACTCCGTTTAGAAAAAAAGTGGTGGCCATGTTTATGCTAATGTGGCACGGGATATTTAAATCCTAGCTTCATTAGCAATTTCGATGTGCTTGATTTGCATCCCTCTGTTGACAGAGGGATGCAGTCTAGACTTAGCCTCAGTGTGCGACCATGTCTCCGATGGACTCTGTGCCGTGATAGAATGAAGTGTTCTCTGAGAACTAATGGTAGAAGAAGGTGGTGTTTTTGATGAGTGATAATATTCCACCAGAATGTCAATACTTTAGTGGTGACCTACTAGCTCTATGAGCCAAAAATTATATTACTGGTGTAATTTGCCTCAACCACTTAGTGCATTAGGCAAAACTGAAGCAGTTAAATATAGTTATTTTCCAACCAAAGGGAATGAGAATCTAAAAAATGAGTGCCACTTGAGTAGAAAAGAAAAAGCTGGTTGTGAAATGAAATGTGATGCAGTTGTGCTTGTAAAAATCATGAAATCTCTATTCCCCATTCATGAAAGAACTGTTATCCAAAAAAACACATAAGCACAAGTTTAAGTATTTTCTTCCTTAATTGAGACTTATGCCTTCACTAGAAGTACAGTTGTACTATTGAAAGGATAGGAGTACTAGTGCCACCTAATGAAATCTTGATTTTAAAATAAGGAACACGTAGAAACTATTTGGACCCAATCAGATTAAAGGAACAAGCACATAATGAACTGTAAGTAAGCATTAGCACTGCAGCTAATACATAAAGCAAAAGGGAGAAAGAGAGAGATGGCATGAGAGAGATTGATTTTACTTCACTTATTTTAAATAAAAGGCCTGACTCTCCAGGAGCAGAAGTCACAGGCTGGAAACCAGTAGTCTTTAAATAAAACAATAAGGTCATGATATCACAGACAACTCACTCATTAAGACATTGCTATGCTGCCCTCATGCTGTTCGATAAAATCTGCCTGTGACAGAAAGACCACAAAATTCTGTGCTGTGTGTTCAATCGCACAGGTCAATCCTCAAATATATAACTTGTAAGAGATCAGAAATATTAACCCTGGATGTTACTCTGATATAATGGAGATGAGAAACAGTCAATTAAGACATCTAAACAAATTGGATCTTGTTTCTCGTCAGTATGCAAGTCAGCAGAATGTTTCCAAGTGAACAAAAGTCTATAGAGCAGTGATACAGAACTTTTTCTCTTGTGCCGCTAGACACCTGGCAGATGCATTAACTGGCATACTATGCTTGTCCTCCAAACTATTCAAACAAAATATGTTTGAAGGATCTAGAGCAGTGGGCAACCCCCAAAACCAATCGGGGATGACTTTCTCAGAGTTGGTGATACATATGTTGAAAGTTATCCAGAACTGTTGCTTTGATACTTCATGATTCAGATCCACATATGTTTGAGATTTCTTGTTTGGGATATATTTACAAAGGTGGCAGGGTTAGAAATATCTTTTTGTGTGTGCACCTGGACCTATTTCACAGGTGTGGGTGAAAACAATCAGGGCATGTTGTTGATGCAGGATTATATTGTCTACAGGAAAAGTGAGTAGTACTAATAATGTTAAAATGGAACAGGACTGATTTAGTAAGAAGTTTATGCTGGAATTGTCACACTTATTTGAGGAGACAGTAAATTGAAATACTGAAATTTCTCCATTATCTTGAGTTGGGATATTTTACACCAGACTTCAAGAAGTAAACTATCCGTGCCTTTACCAATATAGCAAGATGTGGGGCACATTTTGTAACTCCAGGGTCAGTTTCCACCACTGATAGGAAAGGTGTCATGAAGTGCCTCAGATTCACTATTATTCAATGGGCAAAGAACAATATCAAGTGTTTTGAGAAATCACTGGATGTCAATACATATAATCTGACAGTTGCAAATGCCAGGTACAAAGTACTATTTCTTTATACTAGATCATATTACTCTGACCGAAGAAATCAGTTACTTTTCAAAAAAGATATTAGCCCAGAATGATTGGCCTTTGGTAACTCATGTTGTGTTTCATCTCATTTTCCATTTATCTCCAAGTATTTAATTATTCTTTCCTTTAAAATTTATTCTAAAGATTTGCATACTACTGAGATCAGACTAACAAGTCTGCAATTGCCTTGATCATATTTCCTTTCTTAAATATAGATACAATGTTAACTTTTCTCCAGTCATACCATACAATTATCCCCAAACTGACAGATTTATTAAAATCTTGCCTCTGGACTTCAAATGTTGTGTGCTAATACTTTCAGTATTTGACACATTAATGTCCTTTAGAATTTTGCTTCCACTTTGAACATGGTAATTTCCATTTCTATCTACTCATTTCCATCAATCATCTTACCTGCATGCTCATGTTCTAGATTTTCCTTCTGTTTCATTTAAACTGAATCAACTCATGATCACCTAATCCAAAGTTATTTCTTACGACCTGTACTTCTGTAACATTGTCACTACTTACAAAACCAATTCTAAAACTACCTCAGCCCTTGTAGATGACTAATTCCAGCACTAACATAAATAGCTGAACCTACTGGACAGCAAACCTTAAAAAATGCTAAAAATGAATCACATTTTTTTATTATTTAAAAGTGCAATTTTAAATCAAATCACATGAAGCACAATATTTCAAGCTTACATAGAGATAAATGTAGAGACACTTAACTAGTGTAAACTGGTGCAGTTCTTAGCAACTGGCCCTAAATCAACATTTTAAAATGTAATATATACTGTGTTTCAGGGTTCCCAAATAGGGATGATAACTTTGCATGGTGAAAGCAGTATTTCCTTCCATTTATACTTTGCAGGCACAAGCAACAAAAATATTCATACATATCAGCCATCTGTGTTTTCATGGTGTTGCTTAGTCACCCACGTCTGATGGCCCTTTCACAACCTTCCACCACAGAGATTTTCCCACCCACATCTATAACTTATTTCCTATGTTATTCCTGGTCTCTTTTTATTTTTTATACAGTTTACAATCTAAAAGGCTAGAAGAGTCAAGGAAAGGAAAACAATCTTATCAAGGTGGGCCCAAATTTTTCAAAAAGGTGAAAAAGAAGGCTCTTATCAGTTTAACCAGTGGAAATAAACAACCCGTAGAGGAAAGAAAGGTTAAATCACTACTTGAAACCAGATAGAAACAAGTTTTTGTTCTTAGGGAGATCCTGAAATGATGAAAAGAAATTATACAGACAAGAAACTATCAGCATATCCTTAATGTAAAACCCACACAATGTCACTATTGACATTTTTAAAGCAGCTTACAACACTTTAGCAAAGGCCCCAATTGTCCAAACAATTACAAACCTACAAAAGACCAGTCACTTGTGTCTTAAGAAATGGATTTGGGTCGTAGCCAGATAGCTTGAGAACTTTGCTCAGATGTAGTGAAAATCATAACACAGAAACTATATTGCCTATAGTGCTACTTTACAGAAATTATACTGTGTAACACAGAGTTTCCATATAATTTAGAGACAGCTTCTATATAGAAAATAAGTAACCTTGAAGATTCGAACCTACACATGCTATCTGGTTGATAAATTGCACTGTAGCCTATAAAATTACATAACCTTATGTCCTATGGTGGTTTGTGTACATGTCTGTAATTCAGACACACAGTCACCTATTATGCTAGTGGATCAACTCTATTGCACACTTGGATTGCCAAACACAATCCAACTATATGACATAATGTTCATTTGACCTAAAATAGTTTTACACAACTGTCTTTCTAGATAACTACAGGTTGCACCTCCAAAAACTGGCACTCTCTGGTCTGGCAACATCTGTGGTCCATCAAGACCATGAATGCTCCTGGACCAGAGAGCCTAGGAGCCTACTAACAAGAGGGCCGGCAAAGACAGGGGCAGCAGGACTGGCAGCCCACCTGAGGTCATCGTGACACTGGGGCAGCTGGACCTCCATGGCAGCCTGCAGCAAGTGAGCAGGACCCCTGAAGCAGGAGCTGACATCCCACAGCAGTGCAGGTCCAGAGTCAGAACCCCCTGGCAGCCCATGGCAAACAGGACTGGGGCCAAAGCCCCTCAACAGGGGCAGAAGCCTGCAGCAGCCTGGGCCAGCTGAGGAGCCAGCAGCAGCTAGGTCAGCAGCCCAGGCAGGCTAGCGGGGCAGGGGGAGGCGAAGGCAGGGTGCCCGCTGGTGTGATAGCCTGCCAGCAATAGGTGGCAGGCCTGGGGGCTGGTGTCAAGGGACCTCCCCTGGTCTGGCAAACTCTTATTCGGACCGGTCAGGTCCTAAGAGTACCATATCAGGGAGGTACAACCTATAGGAACCCACAAGCTAACAAATTCACCATTGTCTACCAACCCAAGATATGTTTTGAATTAGAAACTATTTATTTTCGGGTATGTCTGTGTGGCTATTTCAGGATACTGGAAATATCCCGAAATAGCTACCAAGCCACCTGTTATTTTGAAATATTTTTCAAAATAACAGGCATGCTATTTCAGCATCCCTGTAACCCTCATTCCACAAGGGTTAAGGGATGTCTTGAAATAGTGAATTATTTCAAAATTAGGTGCTGTGTAGACACGCCAAATTTCAAAATAGATTTGAAATAAGATACACAATTTGCATAGCACAAATTGCGTATCTTATTTTGAGTTTAGGGTGCTGTGTAGAAGCACACTTCGTGTACAACTGTATTTTGATAAATAGTCTGACAGTTTTCAAACTGATTTCTGTAAAGAGCCAATATTCTGTAGTAGCCTTCTTGGTGGTCTGCAAAATGACACATTCTGGACATTGAAGACATTTTAGATATTAGTTAAGGTCTTTTAACATGATTATATCTGTCTATAACATCACTATAAGTGCAATGTGAGCAGTACTTTTTGCTCTGTTTGGGGCAACCTGTGTGAAAAGTACCCCTCTACCACTGGCCCCACAACAGCTGAAATCACATCTAACATTGGATGGCTTATAATTGTCCCAGCATAGAGCAGCCACCCCATTACTGGCCACATTCCCTCCAGGGCTGAGGAAGGAAGCAGAGGAATGCTATAAATCCCCAGAGCAAAACAGCCACTATATTGCCCCATGAGAAGTGACAATGATGAATAAGTGAAATGTATAGCCTCCCATCCCCATCATTGGGCCAGCTACTACCCTGAGAAGGTCCCTACTATTGACTAATCCCCATCAAATGACAGTGGGAAGCTTCATTGAATAACTACCAATGTTAAGAGGGAACAAAGTTTCCAGAGACTCATTTATAAGGAAGCTGAGATATAAGAACACCTCTCTGGTATTTGCTTTCTTCCCAAGGAATGTGAAGGGAAAGATTTCATCCATTCCGTGACCAATTTTTTTAAATTTTATTGATGACTTCAACCTTCCCCTGAAAATATTTAATCTGTTCACTCCATACAATTAAGATAATAAGATAATTAAGAAAATAAGTCACAAACTGAAGGTGAGCTATTCAGTTCACTGGCAACTCATTATGATTGATCTGAATTGATCCATAATGCTAAAAAAATCAGCAATATGAATTTTTGTGAAATTCAATCTGATAGTGATCATGAATAGACCTTTCTAGTACTGTCTTTAATACTACTAGACATCAAACAATAAAATTATTTCCTCATAGCTTAGATTCCTTTTTTGATTTTCTATTGTTTAATTCTTGTCCCAAGGGTTTGTGTTTTTTGTAGAGGAGAATGGGGGGTGGGGAGAGGGAGTGGAAAGGTGGACTTCCTTGGTTTCTTGAGTCTCCAATTATTTAAATATTAACTTTTAAATATTTTTAAAAATATTTCTTTCTTATGTTTGGAAATACCCTTGTACAGTGGAAAATAGTCCATAGCGTGGGTAGAGGTTAAAATGTTTGGGGGAAAAGGTAAGTTTTCCTTTTTTTTTTTTAAATTGTTCCTTTAAAGCTGTTTTTTTCTTCCATTTTCGTCTTTTCTCATCAACACCAACACCATCTTTCTCCATGAGCCATTTTGAAAGCAGACACCTGTGAAGTTCTATTGGAGACACAACTGTTGGCTGAGCTGGACTCCACTGCTTCTACAATCACTTCCCAAATGCCTTTAATTGCACTTGGGACAGTCACACCACCTATTCTTTCTACAGTTATACAGCTACAATTCCTGCAGTGGAAACTGGGGATAAAATCTGAGAGTAGAATTTGGCTATAAATCAAAAGTAGTTCATTACTTTGGATATTGCTTTTTGAAACAGAAGAGATTAAAGAAATGGTGTAACAAGGAAGCGTTGGTAGAAATAGCAACAACAGAAGATAATCTTAAAGATCTTAAAATATCGACAGGCTTAAAGATTTTTTTGTCTAAACTGTGTATTTATTTTAAAAAATAATTACTAAAACAAGGTGCACAAATATTTACTATTTTCCCAGCCAGTTCTTTTTATACATCTGATTTATAATGGATTATGAATATTCATGATGTAATTACAGTGATCTTGCAATGAGACCTGAAATCATATCCTGCATCATAGGAGATTTAATTATAGTATTACTAAAAAAACCAATCATCTCATGAAAAGGTAGCTCCAGGAAACTTGTGCCCAAAATCTTAATACACAGTTCAGCAATTAGACAACTATCTCAGCTGTTGAAGACAATTTTTGCTTGCATACCCATATTTATGAAGATTTACTCACCAGTGGACAAATTTGGCTGTGACACACTGACATAAATCTAGAAAGCAAACAATGGATTTCTCCTAACCTACATCAGTAATACAACTGAAATCTTTTTTCCCCCTACCTATTATTTGCTAAGTCAGAAGTAAGGACATATTAAATAAATGATTTATAAATGGCTCAAAGAAGACTTTTGTGCCTTTCAAACTCAACATATGCAAACAACTTTGTATATCTATGAGTAAGATATGAGTATTGCTATGACGGTGTAGTCAAATGCGTCAGCCCTTATTTACTCAGTAATAGCTCAAACACAGTCCAAAGAAACCCATACAAATGTCACTCCTGCCTACGGGGCTTTATAAATGAAGCAATTAAGGGGACAGCGAGTGCAAGCAGAAGCAGCCAAATTTCCTTAAAGATTACAATGGGGAGTTCTATGTGGGCAATCAAGTTTAAACAGCAAATCTGCCAAGGCACACGGATTCTCTGTGGGATAAAACGGATTTCCGGTCCCACACTGAGGAGGAGCTAAACAGGAAAATTTTGCCTATAGCAAGCCAAGAGAACATCTGCAATTTCTATTACTGCAAGTTTTTTTTAAAGGAATATCAATGGTTGTATCAGTATTATTGACCTCTGATTCAGGGAATATGTGACTAGATAAATGGGCTGTATATTGCCTACAATTATGTGGTAGGTCCCCATCTATAGCACTATTTCCACTCCAATGTGCTGAGGATAGCGTTTTCAGAAATGCCACTAAAGATACAACCTTTAATATGTTGGTGAGGAAAAGACTCAGAAGCTGTTTGAATTCCAGCAGACATGAAGCTCCCAAGTATAAACTTAATGGTGGTGAACTACTATCATGGTTATATATTTATAGTGTATTAGAAAGGCAAAATGGTAGATATTATAAAATGGGTCACTGCTCCTTTAAATTCTGTAGACTGTTTTGAGTCAATGGCAGAAAAATACTTTCAAATTATCTCCTGGGTTGGCAAGATCAGATCTCCCTTTCCTTCATTTTAGTGTTTGATATAGAGCAACACATGGTTTGACATAGAGCAACTAGGTGAGTAACATTATAATGGTTCAGAGGGAACAGTGTTGGACTAAAAAAACATCATGATGGCACCAGTTTGGTTTATTTCCCCTCAGTTGAGTTACTTGTATGAAGAGAGATGTTTTTTCTGGCCCCATGCCATGGATGGTTCTATTTTTCTGCAAAGCTTGTGTAAAGTTGCACCTACAGGGCCTCTTTTAGTTTTCTCTTTGACCTCCTATAGACATTAGAAAACCAAAAGATTGAACAGCTATCCAAGCAGAAAACCTGGGTTATGGGGGCACAGCTCATTTGTGCTAAATACAGCTATGACCACATTATGAATCATCTGAAGAAGTGAGGTGTGCTCATGATAGCTCATGATAACATCTAAATTTTTTGTTAATCTCTAAGGTGCTGCAGGACCATTCGTTGTTGTTTAAGTGTTTTTCAGTTAGGGTGAGTCTACAGCTCAGGGCTTAATTCGAAATAAGCTACGCAAATTGAGCTACGTAAATTGCATAGCTTATTTTGAAATAGGGAGCGTCTAAAAAGCACTTATTTTGAAACAGAGCACTCTTCTTCTGACTTCCCTTATTCCTTGTACAATGAGGATTACAGGAGTCAGAGGCTACATCTAGACTGCAATGGTAAGTCGGAAAAAGTAATGCAATTTGTGGTACACGAATTATGTATCTTTTTCCATTTTACTGTCAAAAGAGACTTTTCTGAAATTTGGCACGTCTACACGGAGCCAGATTTTGGAAAAATGTCCTCTTTCAACATATCCCTTCTTCCTTGTAAAATGAGGTTTACAGGGATGGAAAAAGAGCACGTCCACTTTTTTGAAAATTTTTCCAAAAAAGCAGATGTGTTCTTTGGATACGGCATTGCTTTTCTGGGATATCTCTGGTATCCCGGAAAAGCACTGCAATCTAGATGTAGCCTGGGTAAGAACTCCTCCAGCTTGACAGTATTTTGACACTACTTTGAAATAACTGCCTGCTCTGCAGATGCGGACTAAGTTATTTCAGAATAGTATAAGTTATTTTGAAATAGTGTTGCAGTGTAGACGTACCCTGACAGACTAACACAGCTAGCCCTCTGAGATGCATAATGATTACCAGAAGAAGTTCTGTTAGATGAAGCAGGTGTGCATACCTGGTCCAATGCACTTTGTAAGAGTGGGGCAGTATGAAAACTTGGTGTATAGGAATTTGGTAGTTTCGATTGTATTATCCATTCCCATCAGTTTAATTGCTCCATATCTAGAAAATGCATAGTAACTTGCTTTTTTGTAATAGGGAGATATGCAATGAGCTTGATGCATTTACTCCCTTTAAAGAAATAGGGAATCTTCTACAGGTTGAACCTCTCTGGTCTGGCAACATCCATGGTCCAGCATGATTTTAATTAGCCGGATGTCCACTTATCATGGGTGTGGCTTAGTTTCCTGCAGTCCCATAAAGTGTGTTTATAGCCACCAGTCCTAGCTCTCAGTGTTCTGTGCTGTTATTTAGCTCTAATTTACCCCCAAATGTTTTCTGAGAGCCCAATAAGCAGTGGAAGTGTTCAGCCCCAGTCAGGTCCTGAGGATGCAGGACTAGAGAGTTTCAACCTGTAGTAGCCCTCACTGTCTTCTGTGTTTGAGAAGCCACCAGGACCCTGCAGATCAGAAGTGTTTACCTGTAGCTAGTCCTGGCATATTGTATATAGTTAGTGTAAATGGGTATTTGGATCCCCACTGTGCCAATGTGGCTTATTCATATAACTATGTTGTATCAAAATCAAAAGACACAACGGGAAGCCATAGGCAGCATAGTCTCAAGACTACCACTGTTGACAGCAACTTTATGGAGAAGAATTTAATAAATCAGCTACATGGTGCATCATTTCTATCTTTCCTTACATGAAGAATAGTGAAAGTTACTTGAATCAAATTTACAGTTAATGGATCCCATTGTATCAAAAATCAGCCAACCCAGTCCAATAGTATTTTAGGCAATTTACCACAAGTATTCCAAAGTGGAGAGACATATAGATTGGACCTCCCATGTCTGGCATCCTTGAGACCTGACTGGTCAAAAGAAGGGAGTTTACCATACCAATGGAGGACCAGCATCCAGTCTCTCCAGGGGGATTGCCAGCCTCCTGGCCAGGCTGCCCTGCTGGCCACCAACCCCGCTGCCAGATCCACCAGTCTCCCTGGCCATGAGACCGGCTCCAATTCCAGCCCCAGCTGCTGGACTGGCTCCACTCCCAGGCCTAGCCAGGCTCCCAGCTCCTGCTCCCATGTCACCAGATCAGCTTTGCTCCCAGCTCTGGTCAGGCTCCAAGCCACCAGACTCTCTAGCACCAGACTCCTTACACATCCCAGCTCTCTGGTCTAAGGGCTCTCTGGTGCAGTAACATCCGTGATCCTCTCAGACCATGGATGTTACCAGACTAGAAAGTCCAGTATCAGAGAGGTTCATCCTATACTAATTAGGATCCAAAAAGATTTCTCTCCTCTAACATTATAAGGAATGAAGTTGGTTTAGGATTTGGATTAAAAACGTAAAGGATGAAGACTGCTGGGAAGTTGGGTCTCTTCAGAATAATCTTACCAAATAAATGTGACTAAAGAAAATAAACAAATTTGCCAATGTGCTGATATAGAAAACAACATTTATGTGTTTTCAGAGATTATACAAGCTATTTCCAGCCACAGAGTTTGTTTACACCATTTAAACAACTAGATACTGTAAGCATTTTTAAGCCAGCAAATATAAGGTACTTACAGAAGATGAATCATACTTTTTGTCACCCAGACTAAACAGCAAATAACATTACAAAGCCAAAAGGGAGTGCTAGGCCTGTCTGGATCCAAAATCAACATCAATGTGGCTGAGCTCCTATTGAGACTACTTAAAAGTGCTAAAATACAACTTTCTCTTGTAACTTTTTAGCTCAAATAAGCTTAACCTCCTTTTATTCTGAGACCCAAAGTAAAGCTACAATAGATCAAATGAACTCAGCTCTGCTTTCCCTATCAGCCTGTCATACTTCAGAGCAGAAATGAGTAACCTAGGCTAGTAGGTTGGCTGCATGAGGGTCCTCCCCCCCGCCCCCCACCCCAATCATCTCACTGGGCCACAGAATTGTAGTAACCAAGATGGTCTCCCAGGATAGGATAGTTTTGCTAACTATGCTTATGTATCTAGAATTTGCGTGGTGTGCCGACGGAACCATAGCAGTGCTTTGATTGGATGCAGAGGAAATGCATGGCTTTCACAGTCAATGTTGTGTGCAATAACCATGCACCTCACTTCATGTGCCCTTGCTTTGCGTGCATGTCACTTTAGTAATACTAGGGGGGGGAAAAAACACATGGAAGGAAACCAGCAGAATCTGACAACCCTGCCTATGGGTAACGATAGACAAAATGTCTGGCAGGCCGCATGCAATACCCCGATAGACCACATGGGCCACAGGTTGCCCAGCCCTGCTTCAGAAGGTTCAGGTGTGCCCTCTGAATTAAGGAAAGCTACAGTAGAAATGGACTGGAAATATCCCTAGACAAAATTACACAAAATAATTTGGCTCTCAAGTCATTATTTTAAAGTAACCTGCAGCTCGTGTGGTAATTCTGACCTCAAAATCTGATATGAACGTCAAAGCACTTGAAAATAAATATGAAAGTCCGACTCACTGAATGTAAACAATATGTAAAAGTACTATATCTGCAGTCTGAGTGATTACCAAATTTAGGTCCTGGAAACTCAAGCAAGAGTAAACAATTTATGAAGTGCCTGATAACCGTGACCATAGTGACCTAACATTCTTAGAATCCTGGATTCTAGAGCCATTACAAATTAAGATTGAAAATGATCCTCTCTGTGTCATAACCATGTTTTGCAGTTAGTTACACTTTAATTAAATTGACTCTTACAAAAAGTACCAACTTATTCATTACTGCTGAGATCTTGGATCTCAAAGATAACATTACTACTGAGGTCCTGGATCTCAAAGATAACACTCAAAATGTTGAAAAATATTTTATACAGACAATGTTTATATATTTCCATTACTTGATGCCTGTGCAGAAACTCACGTGAAGAGAAAGAAGTTCTCCTCCCGTTAAGCAAGACTTACTGATATCAAAGCGTATGTTGCCTTTTCATATCCCCACCAGGCTTTATTAGCATTAGTACCACCACAGCATGATATGAATGAACCCTAGTGTGTTTATGGAATCTTTCTTTTCTCCTAATTTTGACTATTACTGAACAGAGTGAAATAAAAAATCAACTAAAAAGAACAAAAAACAATTAATGCTTTGCACTTCGTGACTCCTCTTTCTGAGACGGATTTAGAAGTAGAGTACATACATTTACAAAATGATTAAATCTTTAATAATAACTGCATTTTTAAATAAGTGGAGCTGCATGGTACTTCCCATTACACTGCTCTACAGCCAAAATGCTTCTGAAATAAATGTAGTCAAACTTTACTAATTCTGGGTCACTGAGAACGAAAATGATGCTTAAAATTGTTGATTGGCTCTAGTTTTCAAGATATGCTATTGGGTCAGTATATACGACCCTTGACTTGGGAATGGCGGAGGATAAGTGAGTTATAAAGGGAAGGGATCTCAATTTAAACCAGAAATGACTAAAATACATCTTTGACTGGATCTGTGAATAAATCTATGACTGGGTTTGGACAGTACTTGCTTTTTAGGCAAAACAATGAATGATGCAATCTGAAGCTGGTATTGCGTCATACATGATATGAATTGCATCATGTTATTCCTAGAAGTCATGGATGATGCGATCATAACGAAGCTTACATCACTCTGCTGAACAAATTGCCCTATATCAGCTCTAGAAATCATACAGTGTCATGCTCTCTTATTTGTCAGTGTTTGATTTTGCAAAGGGACACATTTCTGTTCAGCCAAAGTGAGCAGAGATGCCTCGTACTTGTGTGAACAGTGCAGATAACTTCTGCTATGTTTGTGGTGAAGTGACTTTTGCATCACAAAAGCGCAGTATAACCACTATGGTTAAGAAAGCCTATCACCTTTATTTTGGCTGCAAAATTGGAGATCAGGACAAGAGGTGGGCCCCACACATATGCTGCAACACTTGTGCAACAAATCTTCGCCAGTGGTTGAACAGGAAAAGGAAATCTATGCCTTTTGCAGTGCCAATGATTTGGAGAGAGCCAACAGATCATACCAGCAATTGTTACTTCTGCATGGTGCCTCCAGTTGGGAAAGGTGTGTCAAAGAAGAAAAAGTGGACTGTGCATTATCCAAACATTCCATCAGCTATACGCCCAGTACCCCACGGAGAAGGACTGCCGGTTCCTGATGCACCAGAATCATTCTCACTTGAGTCAGACGAGGAAGAGGAAGAGGATGAAACTTCTGGTCCTAAACCATCAATGCCACAGGACCCACATTTTCTCCCATTCTCCTCCTCTGAACCACACCTCATAACACAAGGTGAACTGAATGACCTTGTCAGGGATTTGGAACTGGAATCTCCTGGCAGGTGATGTTAGGGTTTCCATGTTCCATGACCGTCAAAAGGATCTTGTCCCATTCTTCTTCATGGAAGGTGATCTTGTAGCCTGCAACAACATCGATGGTGTGATGGCAGCCCTCAACATCGTTCACGATCCAGATGAGTGGAGACTGTTCATTGATTCATCGAAGACGAGTCTTAAAGCTGTTTTGCTGCATAATGGCAATGTTTTGCCATCAATTCCAGTTGGTCATGCAGTCCATATGAAGGAAACCTATGACAACATGAAACAACTTTTGAGGTGCATAAACTATGACCAACATCAGTGGCAGCTTTGTGGTGATTTGAAGGTTGTTGCTCTCTTGCTTGGTCTGCAGACTGGATACACAAAGTACTGCTGTTTTCTCTGCAAATGGGATAGTCGTTCAAGAGATTCCCACTACATCAAGATAGACTGGCCACTCCGACAGTCATTGGACCCTGGGAGGAAAAGTGTTCAGCATCCACCACTTGTTGAATCAAGGAAGATTTTGTTACCACCCTTACACATCAAGCTGGGTCTGATGAAGAACTTTGTCAAGGCCATGGACAAAACACAAGCAGCTTTTAAGTACCTCTGTGGAAAATTTCCAAGGTTAAGTGAAGCTAAGATAAAGGAAGGTGTCTTTGTTGGTCCTCAGATTCGTGAACTTCTTCGAGATGATGCATTTGACCATGCACTGCGTGGCAAGGAAAAGACAGCATGGAAAGCCTTCCAGTTAGTGGCAATAAATTTTCTCGGAAACAACAAGGCAGACAACTACAGGTTGTTGGTGGAAAACCTCCTCAAGGCATACAAAAGCCTTGGTTGCAACATGTCACTAAAGAGACATTTTTTGTACTCTCATCTAGATTTTTTTCCACCGAACTGCGGAGCAGTGAGCGATAAGCACGGCAAGCGATTTCACCAGGACATTGCAACAATGGAGAAATGCTATCAGGGCAAATGGAGCCCATCAATGCTTGTAGACTATTGCTGGACAGTGACAAGAGATGCTCCATTTAATGAATACAAGAGACAAGCCAAGAAGCGCCGAGTAGACACTGAATAGGACTAAACTATGTACATAATAGTTTTTTGCCTTTTGTTTCATAATAAATTTTATTTATATAACCCTTCTGCTGATTTTTAAAGTGTTACATAAATAGGACAGATGAAATATTATCATGTAAAGCAACCATAAACACATGAAAAGATCTAGGTTTACAATTTATGATTAAAACTCTACTATCTACACAATATACATAGATGTAAAATGTAAAAACTTAAATATCTTGGAAACAGTAGCCAATCAGTTGTTTTAATTGTCATATTTGAATTCAGCACATCAAAATACATAATAAATAGCACATTTTATCTCTGAAGCAGATGACTTCTAAAAAATTGTAGACCAGTGTCAAAGATCCTTTCAACCTCTTTTAATATATGACCCATGATTCACAATGTTTTTTGAAATTCATCAGGGAAAACACCGTTTGCATAAAGAGGTGCATTTTCTTCATCCAATGAAGTTCCGTTCAGGTTTAACTGAGTTATAAACTATTAACAATTTCCATTTCCCTTCTCTTACTTGAGGTCCTCATTCATCTGGCATGTTTGCCATCATAACTGAACTGAACAACAACTAAGATGACCTGATCTTAGTGTTGATGCATCAGAATTGAGGATGGGAGTGGAAAGAGAACACAATGAACCTTCCCTCATTCTCTTTCTGTTCTGCAAGGACCAGACATAACAGTCCTTGGGAGGGTGGAGGCCCTGCTACCCTCCTAGCAACTTGGGGGCATAATTCCCCCAGAATAGGAAGCAAGAAATGAGGCCATTCCTGTGCCACTCCCTACATGTCCATGAGCTCCTAGCAAATCCTAAGCAGAATTCAATATCTGTGGCTGACCAGTGACTAACCACACAGTCTAGACCAGGGATCTCAAACTCCTGGCCAATGGGCCATCCCTGACCAGAGCAGTTGTGCAATCCAGCCCAGGAGTCCCAGTGGGCCGGGGGAGGGGGTTGTCCATTCCTTCCCCAAACCCTTCCCCTTCCCGTCATTGCCCGTCTCTCTCCTCCCATGGCACCCTATCCCCCAGGTGTCATGGCCTGCAGGCCAGGAGTCTCAGATCTAGACTCAGATCTAGAGGGAGTCTCCCCTGATCTAGACTTAAAGGTTTGCTAAGTACAGGGCAAACTAGACTTGCTTTATCAGGAAGATAGTTAATAATTACGGCCCTACCAAATTCATGGCCATGAAATAAAAATGTCATAGACCGTGAAAGCTGGTCCCCCCCGCCACACTTGAAATCTGGTCTTTTGTGTGTGTTTTACCCTACATAATGTGGATTTCACAAGGGAAACCAAGGTTTCTCAAATTCGGGGGCTCTAACCCAAAATGGAGTTGCATGGGGGTCACAATGTTATTTCAGGGAGGGTTGTGTTATTGCTGCCCTTACTTCTGTGCTGCCTTCAGAACCTGATGGCTGGAGAGCAGTGGCTGTTGACTGGGCACCCAACTGTGGCCAGCACCTGGCCTGCGGTGAGGGTGACAATACTATATCATGCCTCCCTTATGTCTGCACTACTGCCTTCAGAGCTATGTGGCCGGAAAGTGGTGGCTGCTGACTGAGGATCCAGCTCTGCAGGTAGCAGAGCAGAGGTAAGGGGGGGAAGTACCATACCATGCCATCCTTACTGCCACACTGCTGTGAGCAGCAGCTCTGCCTTCAGAGTTGGGATCCCAGGCAGCTGCCACTCCTCTCCAGCTGCCCAGCTCTGAAGATAGCACCACCACTAGCAGTAGTACAGAAGTAAGGATAGCAGAATCACAATACCCCCCTTCACAGTAACCTTGTTTGTGACCCCCCTCCCCCCATTCTTTTTTGGATCATGATGCCTAGAATGACAACACATGAAAATTCAGATTTAAATAGCTGAAATCATTACATTTACAACTTTTAAAATCTTATGACCGTGAAATTACCAAAATGAACCATGAATTTGGTAGGGCCCTAATAATGATGCTATGAAGAAACATAATGCTGAAGTTCACTTTAATGTTAGCAGACCTTTTAATTACATTTTTTAAATTTGTGTTGTCCCTTACCATGCCTTTCATAGATACAGGTATGAAAGACGTGGTAATTGCAAACACAAATTTGCTTTACAAACTTTGGACTCAATCCTGCTCCCATTGAGGTCAATGGGAGTTTTACTATGGACTTCAAAAGGAGCCTGACAAGGCCTATTTATTTTAGCTGCAATGAATGAGCTGTAGTCTCAGAAGCAGTTCACACTACAGATCTTCTATGAAAATTTCAAGCTACCACATATATCAGCATCCCCAGAAGCAACACACTCTAGCAACAATCATCTAATGAAACCCTAAGTGAAACTAGCATAGACTATTAGACCAAATTCTGCTGTCAGTTACACTAGAGTAACTGTGGAGTAATGCCAATGACGTTATTGGCTTTACTCCAGAGTTGCATTGGTGTACCGGAGAGCAGAATCTGGTCCATGGTTTATTTTTTAAACACTCATTTGAATTGCAGTAACCTCCTTGAGCAGTCAAGGGTTTGTTGTTTGTTAATCAGCTAACTAAGCCAAAGCTGCAGCCGCAGTAATAAAGGTTTATAGTCTTCAGAGAAATAGGTTTTAGGACAGGATTGTAGACCAGGAGGTTAGCCCATCCCACTCGCAGTGCAACCACAGCTATGCTGATATTTTTAGAGCACTAGCTAGATCAGAGCAAGTACAAATATGTCTACTCAACCAGAAAATTACACCACCATCTCCACCATACACCTATCTTAAATGACATATGGGCAAAAAGGGAATTTTGTGTTCTATAAGAAAAATATTTATTAACAGAAAATTCTTACAGAAGGGAGATTTTTCAGCGATGAAAGTCCTCCAAGTCCTATAGGAACCATTCTGCCAGGGATGGTCTAGATGGTGCTTGGTCCACCCATCAAGGCAGGGGACTAGACTTGATGACCTCTCAAGGTTCCTGTCAGTTCTAAGTATTCTATGATTCTATATTCCATGGCACACACTGTAATTTCCAAGCAGACTGTTTAGCATAAGTAATTAAATAACATCCAAAAAGAACAGATATAGCTCTTGATCAGAGTGGCTGCAAAACCTGCCCTGAGATCAAAGGAGCATCACAAGGAAACTGCTGCAGAACAAGAGGCTGCAACATGGTTCCTACAGACCTAGGAGGCAAGGTTACATAAGAAATTCCCCCTTATCTCTGCAGGGATATTGAGGAATGAAGGGCAATTGTATTGCTGATCTCAAGCATTCAAAAATCACAAGGGTTTTTTTTTTTTAATAAAATTCAGGGTTTTTTTAAAATTTGCCTTCTACTTTCTGAACTCACTTCACATTTTCAAGCTTTTCTCTGCAACCATAACAGCTAGAACCATCTATTTTTTAAATGAAAGCTGAGATCCTCTGTTGATGTGATATGTAAGGTAAATAATATGTACATTTCACACCTGGGATTGGGGCCAAGAAATTTTACTGAAACAATTTTTATGGGAAAATATCAATTCCAGCAAAAAAGTCTTTTTTTCTTGTAGGAAAATCAACATTTTGGCATGAAGCAAGCATGTTTGGTCCATTTTGTTTTAAAGACGTAATTATGGTTCTTTTAAAAAAAAAGTCAAAATGGCGTTTTAAGTTTCATTTCTAAATGTTCATTCAAAATGTAAATGTTTGAATTAAAATGGTTTAACACTTCCTTGAAAATGGAAAAATTTCAATTGAAAAAGGGTTTTTTGTTTGAAACTTCTCACAGAAAAAAAAATGATTTTCTGACCATCTCCAATCTCAAACAGCATTTGCATGTTCAAATCAGTTCTTCCAGCAGGTAAGTAACAAAACCAAACAGTTTTAAGTTCTGATTTAACCATTCAAATTGAAGATGTGAGTGTCCTTTACAAGGTTTCAATGTCACTGTCATGTTAGAAAACTAGTTTCCATATTGCATACTTTATTCTTTTTAAAATATCTTTCTCCCTTTCCAGATATTTATGTCTTAAATATCTTGCTCCCTTTTTCTCCTGAGGTTTCATGGGCACAGCCAACTTTCATGATACCATCTACATATTTTGTTAGTCTATAAAGTGCTACCAGACCATTTGTTGTTTTTTTCTGTAACAGACTAACTCAGCTACCCCCTGAAGCTCCTTTTTCTCCTATTATTCTACTTCCTTCCTTTGCTATTTTTCATCTTTCTTCATTTTCTTTCCTGGACATCGTCTTTCCTGTTTCTCCTTTACAACCCTAAATCTTTCTGAAGGCTACACCAATGCTTCCAATTTGTGATTTTAATAATTAATGATGGTTTCATTTATTAAATTTCTTTTAAATTGTGTTTGTTGTACAACATAAAAACAAGTGCTCTAAATGTTGTACCGGATTTTATTTTCATAGTGTACGTAAACTCTGAACTCTATAGAATTTTCTTCCATTGTTACAGTTATTGTCCTTTTGTGTTTCAGTGGCTCTAGAGCCAACTCTGTTTCTCAGACCTGTTAAAATGGAGAAATTATTTTTTTAAAAATATGCTTCTCTGAAGTGGCAAAGATATCACCATTTTGTGCCTGTGTTTTAATCATAATTACTGGAGGACAATGGCCTCAGACCTCCCTGTGTTGGCTTTGTGCCTGTGACACTCACCATGACCAAAATCTCAGATACCACAGGTGTGGGGACCTGTGTTGGTGTCAGTCATGCTAGTATTCTGCTAATGCCAGCATTAGAGAAACTGAGAGAACTTGTCACTCTCTGGAGCATGTCTGCTGGCCTTCAGACAAGAACCCAACCAAAACCTGTTAAAATTTTTCGAACAAGCAGTGTGAAGTAAAAAAAACAAACCAGTAGCCATTCAGTAGACAGCTGGCAAGAGACATGTAAAATTTCTGTCTTGCGCTTGACTGAGAGCAAGGGGAAAGTCTACCCCTTTCTCTAAGCTCTAGCATAGGGTTCCTCTCCCACATGGGTGGTTTTTTTTCAAAACAACTCCCTCCAGGCACTGACCTTGAATGAAAATACTGCTGTACTGTAAATCAAGTGACAATATTACCCACTGGAAGTTGAGGAAGCGCCCAAAATATGAATGTGTAGAGCATGGGCAAGCACTTGAACATTGTCTGGCACCATGCCATCTGTCAACATCTTGTACTCTTGAGGAATTATTCAAGACAAGAGACAACACAGTCTTAGCTGTAGCTTTGGCACAACAAGCTACGATGATGACTGGTGCATTCTATATTTGCTCTCAGAGGCCTCAAATTGGCTTGAATACCAATCTCTGCTGTGATTTGGGTTGCAAAGGTGCTTCATGTCAATTTAAATCTGCTGCTGCTGCTGGGTAAAAATAATGGAGAAGCACCATGCAGAAAATAGAAGTGGAAACAGTAAACAGAGGAAGAAGAGATGGGGAAACTGCACATCTACACAAGAATTCCCATTTACTGATAATCTTCCTCCATCCTCTGCCTTCCTTGTGTGTGTGTCTCTCCCTCTCTTTCATCACCCCACATACAGCAATCAGCACTAACAGCATACCACCTCTGGATATTAATTTATTTTCTAGTGACTGCCTTGGCCCACAGAGCAATACCCTTCATTATGTCATTTGCTTTATGTAGGGAGAAAGAAGAAAAAAATTGTCTGCTATAACCTTGGTATCAATTATGACCTCAAAACCAAGTGCAGGTCCCACTACAGTTAATCCTGAACCAGTCCCAATTAGGATGTGCCCCTTTTTCCTTAATATAGGAACTAAAGTGAAGACTAGCACCAAAGTATCCCCAGCACCTCACTTTGGGTTTCCTCTCTGTTGTGTTAGCATGGAAGATATACACTACAGGTCCACACTTGCACAGAAACAAGTATATTCAATAATTAGACTTTGACTGCTCTCTCCATTTCCTTCCAGAGGGTAGGGATGGGAAAATCCAGCCATCAACCTGAATTGTTATAAGGAAAAGAATTGTTATAAGGAAAACTGTGGGCACATATTTCTACTGCATTACAGCAAGTGGATAAAAGGAAAAAAAGGAAAAAAACCTCCAGACTTCAATAAATTATTTTAATGAGTATACCTAAAAGGTGTGTTTAATCAGAACCACTTCTTTGTGTCTCAGAAAAAGAATCCCAGAAAGCTTCTACTACTGCACACTGCTATTCAGCATAACCCTTGCTAGTCCACTGTGTGAAGCTCTGGTTTGTAACTAATGTTCATATTGGAGTCAGACAAAACTAACCCTGTTTTTTTCTTAATCATTTACCGGGACCCAATTGGTCTGCTAACTTTATAATTAAACAAGGTTTGATTATTACCACATGTGGAATGAAAAGCAAACAGGAAATATTAATTGGGAATCCATTAAATACAAGTTAAGACCTTTACTGCTGATGAAGGGAACTAAAAAGAGTATTTACACAAATATCAAGAGTTGGCAACAAGCTACCAGTGGTAATCAAATGTTTACATTGCCCTTTTATCTGTGTGTATTTTCCCATAGCTAGGATTTCTCTTTCTCAATGCTAGAATATTATCTGCTAAGAAATCACTGAAACCTCTTTCAAGTGCGCACTTTGGTTCACCCTTTAATTGCTGCATGTCATTTTTCCTTCAATCCTATATTTATCAGTTGACTTGAGTGAAGGTAAGAAGCATCAGTTATCTTTTAAAGCTGCTTGACTTGTGGGGAGAGTAGAAAAGGTACTTGAAAATGAGACTCGAAAATGAGACTCATCCCCTGTTCAGAAGTTTGGAAGCCCGCTTTCAACTCCTTCTCCTGACCTGCTCTTCTTCTGGGAAAGTTAAGATTATAACAATGATCACAGGGATACAATAAAAGCGTGACAGAGCTTAAGAATGTAGAGGACAAATTAGTGACGGTGCTTCTCACAAATGCAGCTTTAAGAACAGAGGCTTTTGGCTGATATGGTAGTTGAGTGAAAGCACAGTCCCTTACTGCCTAGGCCAACAGGGCCTAAAAGAACTATTTTAAATTCAGCCCCTGTAGCTAGGGCTGGCCCTAGGGAAAATGGAGCCCTGCCAAACTTTTTGACATCCTTTAAGTCCTACTCACACATACAGTGGGCGGCCACTCAGCAGGCAGAATGGCAGCAGTGAAGCTGCAGATGTCATGTTCAAGGGCACCATTTCGGGAGAGTAGGGGGGGGCAGCAGCTGTACACTCTGGGATAGGGCTTGCTTTTCATCCCGTTCCCTGGACTATCAGGGAGTGAGGGGAAAGTACTTGCATTTCGTTCATCCCTCTCACACCTGGCCAGTGAGCTCCCTTCACCAGCCAGGTGTGAGAGGCATGCACGGAACGCAAGTACTTCCCCTCCCTCCCTGATAGCCCGGGGAATGGGAAGAAAAGCAAGCTGCATCTCAGAGTACACAGCTGCTGCTCCCCTCTCCCCCCCCCAAAATGGTGCCCTTGGTCATGCTGCCTGTTTCCTTCCCCACAATTTCCTTTATCTCCCTCCTCCCATCTCCCACACGGGCACAGGCCTTCTGCAGCCTCTTGACCATAGTGCACTGCACTGACCACTGCACCTTAGGCAGTTGCCCATGTCACCTGCCCATAAGGCCAGCCCTGCCTGAATGCCTTGCATTGCTACTAATCATCTCCTTCCTTGGGAACTACAGGGTAGATAGAACTTGCATCCTTTTACTTACAATCGTTCATTCTTGTGTATATAGCTATGCCATTGGTATGATTCTTTTTGCGTACTGAAATTTAAATAATTAATTTTTCTGCTTACTTTGGATTCTCTCTTGTTGCTTTTCCTTAACCTAATGTAAAAATTTGACCAGCTCCCTCTTTCCGCTCTTTGAGTTCGCTGGAACTGAATCATCCTAAATGCTATTTACCAACCAGTTACAGTGACAACTCTTATTTCTACTGATGAAACAAGGGATACCATTTAAAAGTCCTGCACAGACCAGTGTTCATAAATGATTGTTAATATGCCTTTGAAAAACTCAGATGACTAAAAGAAGTTAAGCTTAACAAAATTCTAGTTCAGCCAGCTGAATTAAAGTTGTAATGTCAGGCTTAACTGCAAATTGCCTTGACTTTGCCATTCTTAAATTTCATTTTAATATTTCTAAAACATATTATTGAAGCAATTGTAAACAATAAGGCATGGTATACTATGCTATGGTATACTAACAAAGTCATGCATTATTACTTCCTTATAAACACTAAGGAAGTCATGGATATTTTACTGGATACCAATCTAATAATGTTTTAAATATGTTAACATTTTAATGCGGGGATGGGCAAACACTAGCCCATGGGCTAGATCCAATCTGGCAGTGTTAGCCCCTGGCAGGCCCCCACACTGCCATATTTACTTGCGCCTTCGCAGGTATGAGGGATCACAGCTCCGATTGGCCACAAATCACTGTTCCCAGCCAATGGGAGCTGTGATCACCTGTACCCGCAGAGGTGCAGGTAAATAGTGGCAGCAGCCACCAGGGGCTAACCTTGGTGAACTGCCACCATTTGATTGCACACCCCTGCTTTATAGGTTATTTGTAGGAATAATTATCACAAACAACTAACTAATAGTCTTTCTTTATCTGTCTGGTGACATAGCACTTAGAAGAAATGAGTATTATTCTACCCCACACACACTACGCTGCCAATCAATTAGAGGGTATGAAGAAAGAATATACATCATCATCAAAATGTTGAAGAAACAGCAATCTGAGGAAAATTTAACAGTACTCGATACTGAGATATATAGCTTGAGCCAATGAGGAATAAAAGGGGAGGCGGGGGATGAGTAGAAACTAGACAGTGCACTGGGGATCACATAAACTGGTATTGTTTATGGTAGCGGTCCAGAGATATGTCATAGAATCATGTTTTAATTGTCAACAGATCACAAGGTGTACATTAAATCAGGCCATTTTTAGACTCCTTGTGCCTGAAGCTGTGATTTACTCACTTTAGCTCAAGCTATGCATGACCCTTATGTAGATGTACAGAATGTGTGAAGAGCCATATCCAATGAAATTCACATAAAGTACAGACACGGCTTCAGTCTTTGCACTTGGGAGCTCACTAAAACTGCTCTCTTCCTGTGCCTTTTGGGTGGACAGATCTCCAAAGCAGATTTAAGACATGACTCATTGGAAACAAGCACAGTTTTTCCAATGGAGCAACAGGATGTGCAACGTATGTTTACCAAGGCTTGGTAAAAATATTTCATAGCATGCAAACAAAACAGCATAGAAATTAAACTTGATAACATTAATTCTCTACTTTTCTCCCTTTAGGTACTTGAAAGATAAGAAACACTCCAAAACCAAAGTTTCCCCAAACTATATTAGTTCACATACCATTTTCTTTAAAAAAAATTATATTTAAGGACTTGTTTTAGATCTTGACATGCTTAATTTAAGTGTCTAAGAAAGCCCAAAATGTCGAAGTATAACATCCTCTTTAAACACAGCAGGATTTTAAATAGTTATCTAAAACAAAACACACTGGAGCCACCATGATTATTACTTATATGTTTCTCACTATTTAAATGACAGAAAACCATTATTTGAGTCATAAATGATGTCTGTTTTTATCTATCGTGGTGAGCTTGAAAGGCCAGATGTTTTCAATTGTTTTATAAATTCAAAGTTCCTGCTAATTCTTACTTGGATTATGGCTGAACACAAGCTAAAGGTTTAGCTGGAAGTAGGAGGCATTATTTGGGCGACAACCAGCTTAAACTCCACAAAGACTTTTGCTCCTTATCAGATCCAGCCCCTTTCCAAACAAGGCTCTTGGATGCCTGCAGTGCTAGGCCTAGTATGTATGGATTCATCCTGCTGGGGAGAATCAGGTAAATGTCCTTAATCTAGCAGCCAGGCTTTAATCCACTTCACCCAACCATGACGTACCAACATCCAGGCATTGACAATTCTTATGATTTTATTGTATCATGGGTTTTGTTGTATTTCTTAGACCCTCAGCTCCTAGAATTAAGAGATTAAAGAATCTTCCATTCTGATATTACAGAATTTCTTATATAAACTCAGGCCATACCACGTACATTTCTGAGGTGCACCGGTATGAGAGAAATTAAGTATAGCATAACTGAAGGAGTGATGGAGAAGTTAAAAAATAGTGAGTAGTCCTGCAGCACCTTAGACTACGTCTACACAGCAGAGCTATTTCGGGATACCTCCGATATCCCAAAATAGCTATTCCATGTCTTAAGAGCAAGCCCCTTGTATCAAAATATAATGGGCTCACTATTATGATGTCCCTGTAAAACTCATTGCACGAGAGATAAGGGACATTTTAGAATAGTGCCTTATTTTGAAATTTGGTGCTGTGTAGACGCGCCAGATTTTGAAATAAGCTATTTGGAGGTAAGGGTGCTGTGTAGACACACCCTTAGAGTGTGTCTAGACTACAGGGGTATTTTTTTTTAAAGTGGCCTTTTTTTGCAAAAACTTCCCCTGCGTCTAGACTGCTGCCGTGTTTTTTCGACCGTGAAAAACCTCGTTTTACAAGGAATAATGCCTTTTTTCGAAAGTGCTCTTTTGAAAAAAGGCACTATGTGACGCAAACTGTGCTTTTTCAAAAGAGAGCATCCAGACTGCTTGGGTGCTCTCTTTCGAAAAAGCGGCTTGCTTTTTCAAAAGTACTGGTTGTAGTCTAGATGCTCTTTTTTGAAAGAGGCTTTTTCGAAAGTATCTTTCAAAAAAAGCCTCTTTCGAAAGAGGCTTGCAGTCTAGACATAGCCTTAGAGACTAACAAAAAATTTAGATGGTATGAGCTTTTGTGGGCACAGCCCACCACAAAAGCTGATGATACCATCTACCTTTTTTGTTAGTCTCACTGTTTCTGAAGTTTTTTCAGTTATAGATTAACACAGATACCCCTCTGAAACTGATGGAGAAATGTGAGGCTTCTGAAATGAGGATACATATGTTTCACCTGATAGGATACATTTTACAACATGACCAAGACTGAAATTGACCTGGTCAGAAAAGTTTTTGATTCCCTGAAGAAAACATTGACTGTTAAGTGAAAAAAAAATCATAACTTGAAAATTTCCTGATCATTATTTCTGGTTTAAAACCAAAAAGTTTGATTTAGAAATGCCTTCATAGTGGCTCATGGAAACGATAGTTTATGTGCCTCATGCTCCTCCGTGGGTCAGTCTCCCCGGCTAGAGGGAGTCATTGGAAAATGATGACTCATCAAAATAAACACATTCCATGGAAATGTGTCAGTTTTGAATAAGTTTTTGTTAATACTTGTTAGGGATGTGAACAGGCAACCGGCTAACTGGTTACCCGGTTAGCATCACCCAAACTGGGAGATGCTTATTAACTCAGGTGGGGGGCTTCTCCAGCCTAGCAGGGGGGTCGAGAACCAGCTCCCCACATGGGGCAGGGGCAGCAGCAGCCAGCAGGCCCAAGGGGGTGACAGCCAGCAACCTCAAGCACAGGCGAGCTGGGAGCAGCAGCTAGCAGCCCTAAGCATGGTGGGACAAGCATTAGCAGTCAGCAGAGCCCCAAGCAAAGGGGAGCCAGCAGCAGCACTCCTGCATGTGCAAGGGGGCTGGGAGCCGGATCCTGTTTAATCAGTTAACCTAAGGTTTAACCAGTTAACTGATTAACCAGGATTTTACATCCCTAATACTAGGCAAGTTGACCAACTGGCCAGCCTACCCACCTGCCTGTGTTCTTGCCAGACAACTAACAGGAGCTCCTGAAGTGTGTGCGGTGAGCTCGGCCTTACTTAAGCAATGAAGCATGCAACCACCTAGTTAAGTTACACAGACAATGCTGTTGAGAAGCAAGAAGGCAAAGGAAGTTGTTCTATCTATGTTTTATTGAATAACACTCGGCTTATTGATGTTTTGGTTTAGTTTGAAATAGTATTATAATTAGGTTGTTTATATTTAAGGTGGCTAGAGCATATAGTTTAACTCTATTTTACCAGTCTTTTCTTTAGATTTCATTCCTTTTTTTTTTTCAGTCCCCATCAAGTGCTAGTGTTGCTGAAATTGTTGGCTCTTCTCCAAAGCATTCATCCAAATCACTGAACTCTGACTGAACACTTTCTTTCTTTTTATTCCTCACTTAAGGTGTTAGTGTGAGAACAGAAGTCAGGGACAGAGCCTAATTCTAGAAACTGGATATGAAATGTACAATGTGTCTGCAGACTAAGAATGCCTCCTGAAAACTTTCTTTCTCCAGACTTTGGCATACACTAAAATCCCTATGCAAAATGCTTGCAAAAAAAGAAGTTCTTCCTGAATTTGTAGCTTGTCTAGGCTGAGGCCAAAATTCTTATATATAGTGTCAAACTCTTTTCCATATATGAGCCAGATTGAAAGGATAAAACCCCCAAGGTTCAGCATTTAAAGTAATCTCCAACTTTTAGGGATTAGAATGAGACTTTCCTGGGGGAGGCAGATTATATTACATGTTTTCTATGTGGTTCTTGCACCTTTCTCTTAGGAATCTGCTTTTGGTTACTGCCAGAGACAGTATATTAGATGAGATGGAACTCCAATATTGACCATGAAACAGGAACATAGGGAATTGCCAAAGATTTGAAATTTCTTTTAAAAATTGCATCTAAGCTACTCTTTCTCAACTGTGGATTTAGTTCAAGTACATCAAGAGAAAATAAAAAAAATCAGTTGAAACAGTCTGTACCAAAGAAATCAAGATGTTATCATAACAAATCACGTCCTTCTAATCTACCTGCCACAAAAAAGAATGGTTTGTCATGCTACCTATAAAATGCTATAAAAACCTTCCCTGAAATGGCAAACACCATAATGAAGAGTCATAGTCTACTTGATAGCAGGTAGAACTTGGAATGGCTATGGCAACCACAGTAAGCATCTCAATTACGAAAAATAGAGATAACTCCAACTGAATAGTAATCACAACTAGTATAAACTCTGGCATTTAAATCCTTACATCACTGTCCATGTTGGTTCTCAAAAGCCTGATTAAGACTTAATATGCCTGAGATATGGAAGATTTGTAATTAGCTAGCATAAATGACTAAACGTGAGCATCAATTTTTTGAAAGATTTTGTTTGAAGGCCAGCCACTTAAGCCCATCTAGCAAACACAAGTTTCTCCTTGCCAATCAAATTTGAAAGTACAGTAAAATCTATGGCTTAAGTTATACACAAAAGAATTTTGCCTCTTCAAAATATCAAACCAACTGCTGGTTCTTGCCATGTTGCAGCTGATCTCAATAAATTCAGGAATGAGTAAAGTAAGCCTCACAATGGCCAGAAAGCCTGAAAACTAGAGTTAGTCCCAAACTATAAAATTTGGAACTTAATGTGAAATTTTTTCGAAGGTCAAGGAGAGGAAGCAATCTAGTGTTTGATTTTGGTTTGGCTCACTATTGAGATTGGCGCTCAGCCATGAAATTTGAATGAGTACCTGAACTTCTCAAGGCCTACTAGCCAGAACATGACAGGAGAAATATATACAACACAGGAAATGGAAGAACTTCTTACAGAATGCTTAGAAAGCAAATGTTCTCTAAAACCAGACATATCTTAATGAAAATCCTATCTAAAATATAGTGTACAATAAAAGACTGTCACCAAATTAAACTGTGTTAACTGTCTCCAGATAAACAATTCAGATATTTCCTTAAGTTTCTCTATCACTACAAAATACTCAAGTAATATGTTTTGCTCTGGCAACTGAAATACAATTAAATATTGAGAGCTTTTCACTGGAAAATGTAATAGTATTGAATTATCTTGGCTCCTATGACATGTTCTGATTTCTAAAAGCTATGCTGACAGCCAGAAGATCATAAGGATTTCATAAAAAAACATAATGCCAAATAATAACCAATGGAATAAGAGAGTTAGACAAAATTGGGGAGATCATCAGAGTGAGAATGGCAATTTCCATATAAACAACCAGATATGTTAACTTCTCACAAGAGATCTGTAAGAAAAAACAGCTATTCATTCAATAAAATCATATGACCTTCCTCTGCCTCACCAATAAATGTTTCATTGTTGATGCTCAATCTTGGTCTGTCCCCATAAATTAAATATGCTGCTGTGTATTCCTTTTTAGTTAATTTTATCTAGAGCATTATTATATTTAGATGTCTTCGTATAATATTAAGCAGATTTTTGAGTCATAAGTACTAAACTTGATTTAATAGCAATCTTTTCCTAGATAGCTGAACTTACTGCATGTTCTCTGATAGAATGAATGGCAGCAAAGAACATTTCAATGAACCAGAGAAGATAAAAATAGTAATCCTTTGATGGAAATGTTTTTATTGGCATTTACCAGCATATGTACTTTATGATCATTTTCTTATAGTACGTGATGAATGCAAGATTTAAAAAATTGTAAAAACTTAACTACAAAGGAAGGCTGCAGATTCAGGGGAATGGTAATGAGATATGAAACTTTTTACCTCTAGATCTAGCCATGCCTACAGAAACTGAGCTGCTAATGTCTGATGGCTATTTGGTGCCTTTATGAAATGAGGGTTGCCTTATTCTAGTTTTAAGTGAACAGGCTTGATGCCTTCACTTACATCTTCAGGAACTAAAATAAGATGTCTTGCCTACAGTGGCCCCTGCACATCAGAGTTAAGACATTGGGTGAGCAGAGTATGGCCAGCAGCAACACGGATCGCCATATTATACCTCTCTTGTGAATAAATAAAGGACTTCATTTCTTAATGTTAAACTTAAAAAACAACAAATAGTATGGTAGCACTTTAAAGACTAACAAAACATGTAGATGGTATGATGAGCTTTCATGGGCATAGCCCACTTTTTCAGCTGTGCCCATGAAAGCTCATCATACCATCTACATGTTTTGTTAGTCTTTAAAGTGCTACCAGACCATTTGTTGTTTTTTAAGTTTATCCTGTACAGACTAACTCTGCTACTCCTCTGAAGATTTCCTAGTGTTGTCAGTCTAATACTTTTACATCAGCACTAAATTTACTGTTGAATGTCCAGCCCTGCAAATATCACACATTTCATTGAAATCAACCTGACTTCCTCATCATTTCTTGATAAAGAACGTTTTATGATAAATGGTAAGAAGAAAGTGTTACTAGCGTGTTCCTTAATTGTGGTTCTGAGATGTGTTACACATATTCATTCCAATTAATGGTGGCACATTTTTGTGGAAGAGCAGATGCGCTCTTTTGGAATCCTTATATCTTCCTCATGCCACGAGAAAGAAGGGATCTTCTGAAAGAGGAGGTTTTTCCAAAATTTGGCCCAGTGTAGACGGACCAAATTTCAGAAAAGCCTCTTCCAACAAAACTATCGGAAAAAGGTACACAAATTGCAGAGCGTGATTTGTGAACCTTTTTCCAATAAAAAGCGGCAATTTAGACGTCGCCTCAGAGTGGTCTCTTTGCATATACATAGCCAGATCTGGAGAACACAAGGAGCTGCAAACAGTACTAATGGTAACACTATAAATTGTAGTGGGATTTGTTGAACACAAACCTGAACAATTTCCTGTGGCTCTGATGTACTGCAACAGAGAAATGATCACCTTCTAAGTCAAGGGTAGCATGCCAATCCCCAAGGTCTACAGAAAGGATAATGGAAGCCAGACTGACCATTTGGAGCTTTATTTCCTTCAGAAATGTGTTGGCCTTTCTTAGGACTCAGATAGGCCTGAGATTCCCTGTTGCTTTCACGATTAGGAAGCAGTCATAATCAAATCCATCCCTCTGAGAAAAAGGAACTTACTCTATGGTTGCCACTTGGAGGACAGATTCACCTCCTACAGGAGAATGCTTCTGAGTAATAATATACAAAAAGTCAGTTGGCAAGAAGCAGGGTAGGAATGGCTGACATTCTGGATACTGGTAGACTGTTCTCAACCAACACATCAAAATGCTTTCTTAGAACTCCCAGGCTGCCTGGATGAAATGGTAGCTGTGAAGGAGGAGGCGGCCAGGGTCTTCTCCTGTAACTTCTGCCTTTTTTTTTTCTGTTTAGGTCCTGGATGCAAGGCATAAAATTAAGATACCAGTGAGACTGCTGAGTACAAAACAGCTTTCTATTCAGAAAAGGATGCCCTACATTAGAGCATCACCTGCGAGTGCTTAAGATTGTGCAGCATGTCATTGGTCTGCACTGAACAAAGTGATGAACCCTCAAAGGCCAGGTCCTATATGGTCTGCTGGGCCTCTTGAGAGGAACTGGTTGACTGAGGCCAGGAGCATCTACATATCATAATGACCAATGCTATGGCCCAGCTTGCTGAAGCTACAATGGCGAACTGGCCAAATTGCTGGATCCAGGGGTGCCCTTGATAAAACGGACATGTGCAATCACTCTAAGAAGAAATACCTATTGGACAACAATGATGCCATATTGTTGTCATTAACTCTATCTAGGAGAAGGAAGACACATATTTGGAAAATATCAGTGATTTGGTCGATAAGTTTATAGAGAATTCTATAGTTCCTGATTATGAGAGTGTGATTAAATTCTAAAAGACAAGAAGATGAAGTTGCTACATTTTGTTGCATTAATAAGAACTTAGGAGCTAATTCTTTATGAAATTTAATGTATTAAATACCAGCATGAAGCATTCTGATAAATATGATGATAGATTTAATGTAGTATTGGCCTAATTAACATTTTTTGGCGTTCAAATTGCATTTAAGACTTAATATTTTACCATTATGACCAATATTTTCAAGAGTGATTTTGGTTGTTCAACTTGACGTACCTTAAAAAGGCCCCACTTTTTCAGAGAGTAATAAGCACTCACTTTTTAAAATCAGGTCCCTTTAATAATGCATGTCAAGTCTAGGAACACTCACCATTATGAATCACTTTTTAAAAATCATGGCCTAAATTTATATTCTCATTTATATTTTCAAATAAAATCCAGATTAAATTACAAGATTTTAGGACAACAGGAAGGATTAAAAGATAAAAACGTCTGGATAAAAGTTCATAAAAATCTGGAATATTAGTCTTCAGGAAATTCTCTTCCTGACTTAAGCATTTTTTTCTTACTGAGATATTTTTAAATTTATCTTCCTATTGATTTTTACTTAGTTTATATCTTTTCTATTGATGAAAAATAACCATAAAAGCAAATCACCAGGAAACACTTATTTTTGCATAAATCATAAAAGGAAGATTTATGAAACAGCTGGATAGCTCAGAAAAGAGGTATCTTATACACAATGTAATATTCATTATGTTAGCATATAATGTCTAACATTGAGAACAGCCAAAGATAGCCAGAATTTAAAGATAGACACACACAGAAATGAAAAACATCATTCAAAACTTGTCACTAAAAAAATCACGGGTTGGATTTTTAAATGTGCTGAGTAACCACAACTCTTTGCTAGTCATCAGTATTAGCAGCTGTTCAACAATTTTCTATCAATTTTTTTCTATAGAAAATTAGATTTTTTTCTTAAAAACATTTCTGCAAAAAGTATTAGATTTTTTTATTGGAAACCCAGACCCAGAGATTTTTCAGCTGAATATTTTAGGATTTGGCCAAAAATGTTTTGGTTTTCAGATACTGAAAAGACAAATAAGTTTTTCCAAAAAAAGGTGATATAGAGAAAAAAAACACCTTCCCATCAGCTCCAATTAATATCTCTGAAAAATTAGTCTTCAGGAATTTCTCTTCCTGTCTTAAGCATTTTTTCTTACTGAGGTATTTTTAAATTTATCTTCCTATTGATTTTTACTTAGTTTATATATTTTCTATTGATGAAAAATAACCCTAAAAGCAAATCACTGGGAAACACTTATTTTTGCATTACGACTACAAATCTGCCCAGATTTGCTTAGGTCCAGATACACTCATAATGAGTAACCATATGCACCTGTTGGTGAAGTATAGGGAACAGTTTCTTCACGGTGTAGGAATGCACAACTTTGTCACAAAGGGTGCATCTACACCACATCCTAAATTTGAAATAAGATATGCAATTTGCGCCACACAAATTGCGTATCTTATTTTGAATCTATTTCATAATAGCTTATTTTGAAATTTGGCGTGTTTACGCAGCGCCAAATTTCAAAATAACACGCTATTTCAAGCCATCGCTTATCCCTCATGTAATGAGGTTTACCAGGATGGCGAAATAGCACACCTGTTATTTCAAAAAATATTTTGAAATAAAGGGCAGCTTGTGTATACATGGGGTAGCTCTTTTGGGATACCTCTGATATTCCAAAATACCCATGCAGTGTAGACATACCCAGAGTTTGAGGCCAGAATGCACCACCAGATCACTTAGTCTGACCTCCTGGATATATAGCCACACCAATACCAAGCCCAACAACCAGAATTTGATCAAGGTATTATGATCCCTAGGGGACTAATATATTGTATGCCACAAGCAGAGAACAGGAGGTACTGAGATGTACTAATGCCCAAGAACCCTGTAATAGAAGATACTTAACATAGTGAGAAAAAACTAAATTATCCTTGCAAGCCACCCATGTTCCATACTGGAGGGGCAAGTGAAACAGAACTTCTGATATTATGCTTAAAGCAAAGAATGCAAGTTATCTGTGCTTAGAACTACTTGTGGTAAGTATATCAGTGTGGATGTACTTCCAATGGTCCTACACATATTCCACTCTTTGTCAGGGAGTCTAATCCTGTAATCAGCCAAAAGAAGAGCGCCTTCATTGAAGATGCCAGCAGGTGTGCGCATTTGTGATTAAAAGGAAACATGAAAAACTATTTAAACAGATTACTAGGCCAGGACACCTACTCTTTCTTTTTTAAATGTTGACAAAATACTACTGAACATGAGTGGTGCATGAATGTACGGAATGGCGGGGAGCTATGGAGACAATTAGAGCAACAATATTCCACTAAAAATAATGCCTGCACTGCTTTTGCCCATCAGCCTGCTTGGCAACAGACATGGGGTTGAGAACAACATGAGAAGCCACTGAAGGTGTGATCTACATATAAAAAAAAAAGATGCCAAGAAGAATGCATGTGGAGAAGTTACCCATAGATGTGGTATTTTCACAGTGAAAGTCATCTTTTTATATATCATCTACTATATATTTGAGAGGGTTTGTCTGTCAGTGAGTCTGAGATGGCACCAGGACAGCTAGACTTTCATTGGGGCAGCAGGGGTGGAGAAAGGGACAGCTATCTACAATGTATCTGGGAAAGTTTAAGTGTCTGTACGTCCTTCTATTCCCTAGCCAGGGGACATGAACCTCTCTCCCGGCTGTGTCCACTGCAACTGCAGTGATCATAGAGAGGTGCTTCTCACCTGGCCCTAAGCTGTTGCAGTGAGAGGGGGCTGAGGTTGTCCTCTTTCCCCAGGGTAGTCTGCATACAGAGACCCTCATCCGTAGCCACACACCACAGCAATGATATGCATGAAGAAAAACAAAAAATATTTCAGATAAGGACCCGAGCAATGGCAGGTAAATCTTTTAGTATTGTTATAATGGAAGAAAATATCTAGCTTAATTCTACTACTTCTTGTCTCAAAGATGTCACATCAACCACTATGAAGACTGAAGTCCTCTTTGCACAGAATTGGTACAAAGATGGCACAGAATCATAGAAGATTAAAGTAGGAAGAGACCACGGGAGGTCATCTAGTCCAACCCCCTGATCAAAGCAAGACCAATTCCAACTAAATCATCCCAGCCATGGCTTTGTCAAGCCTGGCCTTCAAAACCTCTAAGGATGGAGATTCCACCATCTCCCTAGGTAACCCATTCCAGTGCTTCACCACCCTTCTAGTGAAAAAGGCTTTTCTTAAATACAGCCTAGACCTCCCCATCTGCAACATGAGACTATTTCTTCTTGATCTGTCATCTGCCACCATTAACAATAATAGCCTGGCTCCATCTGCTTTGAAACCCCCTTCCCCTCCAGCTATCAAATTCCCCCTCATTCTTCTCTTCTACTTGGAGGAAAGGCTGAACAAAAAGGACTTAAAGTCATGTGCTCCAGCCCCCTAATCATTTTGTTCCCTTCTGCCAGGCTTCCTCCAATTTGTCCACATCCTTTCTATAGTGAGAGATCCAAAACTGGATGCAATATGCCAGTAGTAGCCTCACCAGTACCGAATATAAGGGAATAATCATTTCCTTCAATTTGCTAGCAATGCTTCTACTAATGTAGCCTAATATGCTGTTAGCCTTCTTGGCAATAAGGACACACTGTTGACTCATAACATGGTTGATCTACTTCACATGCCTCAACTCTGGCTGAAGGGATCACTTCTAGAAGGGGTGCTAAAAAGTGTTACAATGGGACAGCCCAGCATGGAAACTAATATCAGTACAAATGAAAATAGGATATCTGGAGCTGAATTGAAACTCCCCCATCCCTCAAGAGGAAACTACTATCAAATTTGTTGAGGAAAAGTTTCACACCATTTTGCTCAAAAAGTCAGTCAAGGAAAGGATGAATAAGGCCATTCTGAGAGAGAAAGAAAGAAGAGTTGATCAGAAGGTCTGAGAGCTGTACTATTCACTCATACAATAGAACTTTTCTCCATACTTCTCTGCACCCATTCAAATTCACCCTACCTCTTATTCCCCTTTGGGTTATTGATCCCAGCATTACTCTTCTCTTTATCTGGTACAATCACAGTTTACACACTACCAATCTGTATTTTTTGGACGTGATACCAAATTTGTACAATAGATATAGTTAAATGTGTTTGAACTGTTGCAAAGCATCCATTAAACTGCCCTTGGAAAAATGATAATGAATTGGAGGAGTGATGTCGGGGGTTTTTTTCTTCTTCTTTTATAAATGGCATTTAGGTGTGTTTAGTCTGATAAGGTGGAAGATCCTGTTTGGCGGTTACTCCACTTTGCCAGCTGTTGCAATTTCTGAAGTCCATGGGAATGAGGGAGGGCTTTTGTCCTTCTATATATAAAGCATCCAAGCTTGAAAAGGCAAGGCTTGAAGGTGGCAGCAGCAGCACTGCCCCTTTTGAGCAGGTAGGGGCGGAGAGCCCTGAAAAAGAAACTCTCCACTCAAGACAAACACCATGCTTTTGGCACTACTATTACTAATTTTCTGCAGTTTTCTACACTGCACAGGTAAGTCTAAGATCTCTAGCTAGACATGAGAATTCTTTTGATGGATGTTTTACTGTGTGTTAATCAAAGGAAACTAAATATTTAGTGAAAAAAGGGGAGACTGCAGTGTGTGATGTTAGAAGATTCCATTATTATACTAACAGTACATGGGATGCAAATCTTCTTCTCTCTTTCCCCATCCTCGGTGGAATTACAGTCTTTTCCATTTATATTTTTCCCATCAGAAGTTAAAAATATGCAACTGCATCTTTCACAAACGTGATTGAAAATACAACCTAGGAAAACAATTTTAAATTATTTTTCCTCCCTGCTCTCTCTATCTGGACTTTCTGGTGATTGAAACTCTTGGAGGATCATTCACTGCATGGTACATAGTAAGTGAATTATGTCACTAACTTCAAAAACACAGAACCTTACCTGGCTGATGGTAAATTGTGTATTGTGTTTGCAAACAGCAAAAGCTCTCCACCCTGCAGTAGCTCCACATACAGCACTCATATTCATACTAGTGGGAGATCTGCATATGTGCCCTCTATAGAATTGTGCCTGTTAAGTACACTGCACAAGGTGTTAAATAATTGCTAGCCAAAAAAAAAAAGACATATTTTTCTTTATTTAAGCCATTCTTTAAAAGAGGACGTCCATGCTTGAAATATGGGAGATTGCTCAAATCAATGCAATGTCAAAATGAAATCTCTCAAAATGTTTTTCTAGCTCAGTATATAAAACTAAAAAAATTATGTTTCATTAAAGGATCTGCCCTCCCACCCCTTTCTGGCCCAACCTTTTTGGATATCATAGACATGTAAACACGTTGAATCTGTAATGAACCTCTTTTCCCCCCAAGTGCTTGCATTGGGTTATTTGAAGGCCTTCTTTATTTTGTGATTAATTTCTGTGTTGTTTAAGACTCTAGTTTCCTTTTTTACTATTTGTTCTATGTCTACTCCATAATTATCAGTTATTACAATTGCTATGAAGGCTGCCAAAAATGTTTCAAGCACATGGTCCAAGTTGTTAAAATGCATAATTTATTCAGCTTAGTTTGAACAAAGCTAAATTTATTTCTTCTGTATTGTGTTTACCACACTTAATGGCCCATATAATATGACTCCAGTAACAGTACATATTATTCTTAGATCAGAGATTTGTACTGTAACTGGAAAAAGAAAAATATGAACAATTAAAGCCTTATATAAACTCTGGGGGCCAATTTCTGATCTTACTTGTACAAGTATAAATCCCACAATAAGTCCATTGACTTCATTAGCACCATTGTAACCAAGGCAAGAATAGGGACTCTGAATCTTCAATCTAATTCAGGGGCCACATTCCAAGTTATTAATCAACATGGAGATTTGGGTTCTGTAATAAGTCATCATCAAAAGAGGCCTAAAGTGCAGTTTTAATAAAAATAAAGCTGGCTGTAAAAGTTCCACCTTGGAGTTCCATATTTGAGCATTGTCACTGACATCCAGATCAAATATGTCCAATTTTGAAGACAAAGAATTGTTTGTCTTACTGGCATCCCTGCACAATCAATCTAGAATTTGAAAAATGAAGCTGCGTTTTTTCTCACCTAACCACCAGTAATAAAGATTCTGAGCCTTTATCACTGTCACTGTTTCAAGACAAACCCAGATAGATAGTAGCCAAAAGCTACTACTATTGCAAGTCTACTTGGTTAGCTTAGGTAGTAGTTTCAATGTAGTTCCTAGTGGTCATATCTTACAGTTGACATCCTTGGTGACTGTCACTACAGAGGACAAAGGAATTAATAAATATGAAGGCTAAACTTTTTTACCTCTAAAGATAAACCCTCCCAGTCAAAGTTTGAGGCACACTGATGAGACAATGCAGTTGTGTGTCTAATATAGAGGACTTAAATCACTCGCTATCATCTGGGTCTCTCTCACTGAATCAGTTACCTGCTACTTGTACAGGCCTCAGGCTTTGAGGTACCTCAGTCCCTCCTGCTCTCAGACTATGGCATACAATTGATTAGTTTCCTGTGACCTTAAATACTTAGGTCTAAATCTGCTAGTCAAGCTTAGCATTGAGCATCGGGGGCAGGGTGGATGCTTTTTGGTGGTCTGTGATATACAGGAGTTCTGACTAGATGATCAGGTGACCCCTTCTGGCCTGAAACTCTATGATTCTACATCTATGGCACCAAGCCTATCAAATACTGCCCCTTTCATGAATACTAAATCCACATTTTTAAAAAAGCAAGATTAAGGGTAAGTTCACTACGGAAGCCTGAAGCAAACTAGAGCCCAGGTTGTTCTTCCATAGCTCCAATGCCTCTACTGTGCTAAGAGGAGTAAAATTTATTTTTGCTTGTGAAGCACATAGCTAGAGTCAGACATATAGGGAACAGAAATGTGGAGTAAGATGATGAGTGTAATTTTTGCATATTTTGCTTGTAATCAGGAAATATTTAAATGTTAACTCACACATTCACAGTAAATTGGGAATTTTCTGTTGAACTCCACAGACTTTGTATACAGGCCCGTTGACGGGGGGTGAGGGGAAGGGACAAAGGGAGCAATTGCCCCTGAGCCCAGAGATTCAAAGGGGCCCAGAGTTCCCAGCTAACAATTCAGCCCCTTTGAATTACCCCAGGATCACCGGAGCAATACTCCATGCAGCTCTGAGAGCTAGGGGGAACACACTGCATTCTGGCTACGTTTAGACTGCAAGCCTCTTTCGAAAAAGAGCATCTAGACTACAACTAGTACTTTTGAAAAAGCAAGCCGCTTTTTCGAAAGAGAGCACCCAGGTAGTCTGGATGCTCTCTTTCGAAAAAGCACAGTTTGCATTACATAGCGCCTTTTTTCAAAAGAACACTTTCGAAAAAAGGCGTTCTTCCTTGTAAAACGAGGTTTTCCATGGTCAAAAAAACTGCCACGTTCTTTCGATTTACTTTCGAAAGAATGCGGCAGCAGTCTAGACGTAGGGGAAGTTTTTTTGAAAAAAGGCCACTTTTTTTCGAAAAAAACCCTGTAGTCTAGACACACCCTCTGTGTGGTACTAAAGGCTTACTGCTGTCGGCTCTACCCCTTCCAATCCAGGCCCTGCCCCTTGCGAGGGTGTAGAGCCATCCTTCCCTACTTGGCCTTGGGCCCTCAGTGGCTGTTAATGAGCCCGTTAGCCCTGGTCTACGCTAGGGAGTTATTTTGAAATAACCCCCCCCTTATTTTGAAATAATAAGCAGAGCTTCCACACTACCAAACCCATTATTTCAAAATAACGGGTTAGTTATTCTGAAATCTGTACTCCTGCTTTCCTCAGTGAATAATGCTTATTTCAAAATTGTTATTTCAAAATAGCATTAGTGTGGACGCTCCACTGCTGCTATTTCAAAATAACTACTCTCCAGAGTAATTCATAGTAATTACTCCTCAGTGCTTCCTGGAGCTCTAAGTCAAGGTAGCATATCCACAATAACAAAGTCTGCCTCTGACTAATTTCAAGGCTTCCCCATAGTGTGGACATGCCATTTCAATTTTGTTATTTTGGGAGTTATTAAATCAATTTTAGTTATTTCAAAATAGTTTCTGAGTGCAGACATGCCCTTAATAGCCTCTGTAGAACAACACTGTATACATGTAGCTAGGCCTTGTGCGTTACATATGATTAACAAATCTTTAGCTTGTTTCATCACATTATGTATGTTGTATAAAATTCAAAAGTAGTTCATTACAAGCTGTGCATGCATTGACACAAGCATACTGATTGTTGTCCATGTGACACTGTGGTGTACAGTAAATCAAAGAACAAGATGGAGATTTTAAAAACTGATGCTGCTTTCCTGTTTTATCTTGAGATGATGACTTACCTATACCTTCTGTTTTCACAGGGCTTGAAGGGAGTTATATATCCCAACAATTTCTCCACAGGCAGAAAGAGCTACTGAAAAGAGGTAAATATGTTGACTGTTATTACACAATTAAGCTGAAGTTGTTCCCAATAAGTTCCAATCAGGATCAGGGCCCTGTTGTACAAGGCACTGAACAAAACACATACTAAGAAAGTCCCTGCTTTGAGGAGCTCATGTAAAGTGCTACCTTTCTGAATTCTGACTGAAGGGTTTGCCTACAAAGAAATATTAGCTTGCAGAATCCCAGAGCTTGGCTTCCCCCCCACACCCAAATGTCTACAGAGAGATTTTTCAGTCTCAGAACCTGAGCCCCTGAGCCAAAATCAAATGACTCAGGCCAAATGTAGGTATTTTATCCTTATGTATACATGCCCGTAGAGGGAGGCAGCAGTGCACATGACTCGAGGCAGGCAAACACCTCAGTGCTTACAGCTTTGGGAACTTTTACAATAAAAATGAAGGTACCAAGTAAGTTTAGGTATGTACAGTTTTAGGTGGCAGAGGAGTGGGGTTCTTGAGGTTAGCCGTGATGCCTTAAATTGGGCTTGGTTGCCATGGTACCTGGTGACTTTTATGGCAAGTGAAGCGCATACCACAAAGGCTCACAAATAGCAATATTTATCCTCCTCCTTGCTGCCTGGGAGGTCTCAGCTCTGCCCCACCAGGGCTTCAGCCTCCCCTCTGCACCTTGTGCTTGCAGGATCCAGTGTCATGGACCCACTCCCTCATTCATCAGCCAGGAGTGTGGGAGTCATCCCCAGAAAAGATCAGGTGCTCATCCTTCTCTTTGCAGTTCTGGACTGAGTCTCTATCAGGCCAGGACAACTCCAACCTCCCCAGCACCTTGTGCCCTGGTGTCTTGGGACCCTGAGCTATACAGGGAGCTCCCTCCTGTTCTGCCGTGTCAATGCAGGGAGCCAGTCTCCTGCAGCCCTGCTGTCAGAGCAGGCCTTAACTGATCAGTCTTGCAGCCAGCCTTACTAGGCCATGGTTTCCATAGCAACACACTCATAAAGTGGCAATAAGGCAGCTTCCTGAACCACTATTACCAATACCACAATTTGCCTCTCACCCATAGCACTACTTTTTCTGGCACCACAGTTTACCACAGAGCTGGAAAGAGTGAATAATATGATAGACATAAATCAAATCACAAGCACTTCTTCTGGACTCATGGTACTTAATATGTAATGTTTAATGCTCCTTAAAAAGCTGTATACATATAAAAGTGCAGATTTTGAAAACTAGTTTCTGAACTGTTTGGCAGAATTATTTGGTTAGGACCTTCCTTGCTTGATTATGGTTGAGTTGCTTGATTATGGTTGAGTTGCCTACAACCCTTTGGGATCTGGGCCTTAGCGCTTTATATGTTCGAAGTGCTAATTAATATATTTGTAGTAATATTAATACACTGGATATCATTAAAAATTGAGCATTTGCTCCCTGGCCGTGATTGTGATACCTTCTAGTCCAAGTGCAAGAAGATACCACATTTCTGAATGCATTGAGGACAATGAATACTTAGTTTTTAGTGGTCTTCCCAGATAACTTTGCTTCTGTCCATCAAAGTCATTCTGTCATTGAAACAATGACAACATGGAGCTAAGAGGCACCATACTGCTGAAGGTTCTCTCAATCTCTTCCAGGGCTGGCCTTATCATGAGGCGAACTGAGGCGGCCACCTCAGGTGCCAGACTGTGGGGGGGTGGGGGTGCCACTAGGACGCAGAGTGTAGAAAATTGTATCTGCTGCTGGTGCAGCGAGAGGACATGGAGGCGTCATTTGAGCTCCCCACCTCAGGTGCCAAAATGTTGTGGGCCGGCCCTGGTCTCTTCAGACATAATACAGAAGGGTCCAGATTGATGAGCAGAGCCGCTCAAATAACAGATTTGCCTGCTTGCTGGCAATTAAAAAAATGGTTTAAGATGGAACGGAATATGAAATTTCTAAAAATATTTGGTGAATCAAAAAGTTTTCAAAGAGTCATTAAGTTGAAATGTTTTATTTTGGTTTCAAACATTTTTATGTTTTGATTGGGTTTTTCAATATAATTATAGGAAATTTTGCACAAAGTCATTTTGAAGTGAAAAACTGAAAAGATTTGTTTCAAAATGTCAAAACAAAATGTTTACTTTGTTGAATTTTTCAGGGGGTTTTAAATCAAACAATTCAATGAAATTAACCTGAATTCACAAATCGTTCTGTTGCTGCTGACTGCATTTTTTCTTAACAAAAAAAGTTTTGTGTGAAAATTTCACACACTTGTATTTCTGAGCAAAAAGTTTTTGCTGCAAAGATGAAATAAATATGGCTCTGCATGTCAGTTCTTGTATTCAGAATAAATCATATCATATATTCAGCTTATTTAAAATTCTTCCTGAAAAAATACAGTATTCTGTTTTCTTCACTATGCAATTAACGTAGCTGAAGTTGCGCATCTTAATTTGACCTTATCCCATAGTGTAGACATACCCCATGTGTAGTTTTAATGAATTGCTAGGTTCTCCCCAGAATTGGCTGCATTTCACTGCTGGATGATTAGAATCCTGAACCTAGTTTGGAAAGAGCTTTAGGGTGAAAGGCACTCTATATGTTAGATTTTTTTTTTATACTAAGATGATTCTTAACTGTAACTATTTTCTTTCCTTCAGGCAGCCATGAAAATGATTGGCTTGACTTAAGTGAGTATTTCATCTGTCATAAGTAGGTAAAAGCTATAAAAAGCTATAAAAAGAGAACCCTGAAGGGAGCAAAATTTCCTGTGCAGAAGAGATCAAGCAGGAAAAATATTTTCCTCTGTCATCCCTTTGTCTGCTCATGACTTCGGGTTGTCAATACTCCCGGTTTTGGCAGAAGTCTCCTAGAGGCTACTACAGCCAATCCAGGAGATTTTAAGTTGCTAAAAGTCTAGCAGCACAGTGAGGCTAAGGCAGCTTTCCTGTCTGCTCTGGCCCAATGCCACTCCCAGAAGCCAGCATGTCCTTGCAGCCCCTAAGTGGGAGGGCCAAAGGGGTCTCCATGCGCTTCCCCCATCTTGAGCACCAGCTCTGTAGGGGTGGTGCCTGCAGGTGAGGGAAGCACACAGAGCTCCCTGTTCCCCCCGCACCCTCAGGGGTTGCAGGGATATACTGGCCACTTCTGGGAGTAGCACAGGGCCAGGGCAGACAGGCAGTGATGCTGGAACTATTTTGAGGGTAGGGGTGCTGTGCTGTGCCCGCCACGCTTGTTTGTGCCCTGCACTGCCCCAGTCTGGGGGGTGGCATCTAAGGTTGTCAACTCTCCCAGACTGGATGGACCAGATGCCATTGCCGCAAATGACATCTGGTAGCCTAGACTGGGACAGTTGGCAACGTAGCCACAGCTGGAGGTGGCTGCAGAACTTCGAGCTGACAGTAGCACCCCAAGCAGCAGGGATACTTACAGGGCCGGTGGGCTGCAGAGCCCATGAGGATGGCAGGACCCCAGGGGTGGGGGGTGAAGCTGTCAGGATCCAGGACTAGCGAAGCCAACAGTGAGTCAGCAGCAAGGCTGGGCTCTGGGTACAAGGAAGCTGGATGCAAAACCTGGAGGTGCTGCACCAGCTCCCATACTCATACCTCCTGTGCCTATACAGACAGACAGCCTGCCTTAGCCCCACTGCACTGCCAACCAGGAATAGCCCAAGGCAAGGACTATCTAGCACCCCTCCTGCACCCCAAATTCCTTGCCCCAGATCAGAGCCCCAGCTGTACCCAATTTCCCTCCCAAAGCCTGCACCACACACCTCCTCCTGCACTTCAACCTCCTGGCCTAACCTTGAAACCCCCCAGAAACCAAACCCTCTGCTCAGGCCTGAGGCACCTCTCAGAGCCAGCAGGCCCAACCCCCTCCTGCATCCCAACCTCCTTCCCCAGCCCGGAGCCCCCCCACTAGCACCCAAACACCCTCTCAGAGCTTGCTCCCTGCATCCCCACCTGAATCCTTACCTCCTGCCCCAGCCCAATGAAAGTGAGTGAGGGTAGGAGAAAGTGAGTGACAGAAGAAGGGAGGATGTGGTGAGCAGGGTGAGGCTTTGGGTGAGGATATTTGGGGTTATGTGCTTAGTAAGTCTTAGACAGTTGGCAACTCAATCATGATTTCTTACAATAATTAACTGAGCCTTATTCTCCCCTATATACAAAATGAATGAATGTCTGCTAAAGTAACTCAGCAAAATTTGTACTCAGTATACTGATTATATGGCTTTGGCATTCCCATTTATTATTTACCTACATTCAAATTTTCACTGAAACACTTTACTTCTACCTATCACAGCATTCCCTATATCTATAGAACAGCATTTCTCAACCCCCTTTTTCGAAAGAACCCTGTAAACCTCATTTTTTCAGGAATAAGGGTTCTTTTGAAAAAGGGTTTTTTTCTCGAAAGAACCCCATGTAGACTGCTTTTTTTTTTTTTTAAATCTCTTCCGAAAAAACAATCAGCAGAGATTATGCAAATGAAGCAAGAGATTTGTAAATCAGCATTTGCATTCCTCTTTCAAAAGAGGAATGTAGTCTAGATACACCTTAAATGTCCCACTAATACCTTTTTAGTAGAAAACTAGCAAGACCCAAAGAAGCTAGCCGTGCAAGCGCAAAGCTGAGCATTGTATTCATGGTAAAATATGCAAGGTTTGACTGGAAGGATCAGTGGCAATGTTTAACCAACTCCTATTTTCCAGATGACAAAAGTGAAGAGTCCTGGAGTGGAGAAGATGACACTATGCTGCGTTCAGGTAATAGTTTCTTTTACACTTGTTGGATAAAAGAGATGAATATTTTGTAAGCACCTGCTTTCAGAAGGAGCTAGGGGGTGACCATTATATGCTTTAAAGCTGATTGAAAAATAAAACAAAAATGTCATGGAAAATTCCAAATGTTTTGAAGTTGTTTCCAGTCTGCAGATTTGAAATAGGATGGGTGATTCAGTGCAAGGTGACTCATATAATCATCTTTATAAAAATAATCAATTTATATGAGGTTGAGGTTTTGTAAAAATAGTTTTCAAATTTGTGCTATTACAACATTAGATTGAAATTTATAATAAATGTTCTTTGAAGCAACCCCTCACCCCAAAACAACTATTGAAAATTAAGGTTCTAATCCTGTTAGCAACTTTATCAAGTTAACTCTCATGCATCATTGACTTCAGGTGCTTAAGTATGTACCCCTAAATGTTTGCGGCATCATGACCTAAAATTCTTTTATTTTAAAGTCCTCTTAGTGCAGGAATGGACAATAATTTTTGATGGGAAGTCACTCCAAGAATTGGGTAAATGATCAAGGGCTGCACTCTTCCATGATATTAATGGAGGAGGTGCAGGATCTGGGCTGGAGATTTGGTGAAGAAGGGAGCTAAAGATAGGAGATTGAGGTCCAGGAGGTGGTGTGGAGTCTGGGAAGAAGTTTGGATGAAGGAGACGGTTGTGACATGGGGCATTGGATTGGGGTACAGGAGGGGACATGGGGTCCAGGAGGAGGTGCAGGGTCTGGGAAGGGGTTGTGGGCTAGGGCAGGATAGAGTTGAGACCTGGAGCAGAGGATTGAGGTGCAGAAGAGTGCAGGATCTGGGAGGGCGTATGGGTACAGGAGCAGAGCTGCAGAGGTGTTGTGACCTGAGACAGCGGTGCTCAACCTGTGGGGGTTGCAGCTGTCTTCTGGGGGGTGGGGGGGGGAGGACACAGCACTGTGATTTGGGCCAGCCGGTAGTGGGGGGAGTGGCATTTACTTAAAGGGGCTGCGCTTTTTTTTTCTCTACCAAAATTTTCCCGGGACTTATGCCGGGAAAAAGGTTGCACACCCCTGACCTGAGACATGGATGCAGGAGGGGATGCAGAGGGTTTGGTTTGTGACCTGAGACAAGGAGTGCGGGTGCAGAAGAGAGTGGGGTGCCAGGTGTAGGCTCTGGCAAGGAAGTGCTTACCTTAGGTGCCTCCTGGCCTTCAGCCCAATGGGATCCTGGGACAGGCTCTCTGCCTGTTGCACCCCTGACTTCAAGCCACAAACCCTGGTATAGCCTGCTTTTAGAATCAAGATATTTATAAGACCATGATAAAGTCTTTTCAACATAAATGAAGATTTAAATGTGAACATTCTTGGTAAAATCTGAATGTCTAACATAGGAAACTAAAGAACCGAGTACAAAATACCCTCTTTAGAAATCTAAAACACTAAAATGAGATAAAATTCAAACACCTACAACATGTAAATCCTTTAAAAACCAGTTTAAATACCGTTCGTTTGTATGCTGTTTTTAAAAAAGTGTAATTTTTACAAATCCTGATTCTAAATGAAGGCATTATTTTATTTTATTTTTCAATTTTTAATAGCTGAAATGGTTACTCAAAATGTTATGAAGCCCATTACCAAAATGGTTATTGGAATATTGAATTTTAATGATTCAATACCTGTTTTGATTAAAAATTGACTAAAATGTTAGAAAAAATCATCACATTTTAAGGGCTTTTTAAAAAATATTTCATTTTGACAAAAATATTTGAAAAAATATCATCCAGATTTTTCATTTTAGAATAAAGACCACTGACACTGATGCTAACACACTCAGCTCTTATAAAAATCTGACCATTTATTTTGCTGTCTGAATGGCAACTGAGCTTTTTAGAAAAATGTGTCCCAATCTGGGTACTGACAATTTTTAGAAATCTGACCACGAGTGAATTATTCTAATGACTTTATTGGATTTAGGGGGTTCTGGCACACCACAGCACAGTTCAGTTCACTATATTTTGTCTCTTCTATACTCCTCCCAATCCCTCATGGCATGTCTGGAAGAGGTCTAACCACATGTCTCTACCAGCTCAGTATTATTCTGTGACAGATTCACTGCATCTATACTCCAGTTTTTACTCAAAAATATCTCATGCCTTTAACATACAGTTGGTTCCATCGAAGACAAGCTGCACAAATAACAAATTTTTCAGTTCACTGGCAATTCCAAAAATATCAGAAAAAAGAAGTTTTGTTTCAGTTTACACCAACAATATTTTAATGTTCAGCAAATCAAAAAGTAGAGAAAAAATCATTTGACACAAAAAACTTCCTCTTTCATTTAACGTTTCATGAAACATTTAAATTTTTGTTTATTTTCCAATATTCAATTTTTTAAATAAAATTAAAGGAAATTATGGAACAAAAATAATTTTGAAATAAAAAATTGGAGCATTTTGTTTTGAAGATGTAAATAAATGATTTTTTTTTTTTGAGTTGGGGGAAAGTTTCCAGCCAAAACAATTTTTCCCAAAACAACATGAATTTGTGAACTGTTCCTGTATTGCCAAATGGGCATTTTTCACCAAAAAAGTTTTGTACAAAAAAGCCACCTACCTCTACATATTAATATCACAAGAGAGCACACTACAAACCTGGTATTAAGGCACATTTTCTGGGGCAGTGAGAAGAAAAATTGCTATGGTGTTATCAAAGCTGTATTTCCCCTGTATATAAATAGTCAGCCCAAATGTGTGTCAGAGCATCTTTCACAAACACTGTGTTCACTTAAAATTTAAAAGAGAAAAAAAATAAGATGACCTAATGCAGATGTCATTCAGAGACAAAAAAATAAAGGAGAAGAATTACAGGTATATAGATACTCTGGAAAAAGAATAGATCCTAACCTAAACATAAATTCAGTTTCTCTGAGAGTTTTTTTAAATGTCAAGCTCATCAGCATTTCCAGCTATTAGAACACCTCTGGTAATGTTTGGAATGACTGTCAGCCTCATCAAACATGGCATAAGACAACCTAAATACATTTTCTCTTTCCTTTCTTAGACAAGGGCTCATGTTCTACCTGGGGTGCAGGGCATTTCTCTACCTTTGATAATTATTTGTATGACTTCTCTGGGACCTGCAACTACATCATGGCTACCGTATGCAATGATGTTACCCCAGACTTCAACATCCAGTTCCGCCGTGGGATGAACAAAAAAATTGAAAGAATCATCATTGAGATGGGAGCTGTCATCATCATAGTTGAAAAAAGCATCATTGTAATCAAGGGTGTTGGGTAAGCTTCAGGGATATATCAAATCACAGTGAGTAATGAAAGGCAAGAAGCTATGTGAGATACACTAGATAGCTCTGTGATGGTACTGTAAAGACAGCTCAGTCTCTCCATTTCAGTTATCCATTTCATGCCCAAAGTGGATTAATAAATTATAGAAATTAGACACAAACCATCTACCTAGCCACCGACTTTTTCTCTCCTACGAAAGCAGATTATAATTGCCAAATAAATGTAAATTAAATGTAGACTACACCTATGGAAAACACTCAGTGTGAAGCCAAAAAGCAGGTGAAACATCTCATCTCACAATAATTCCCAAATTAAAACTCTATTGACATAAACCTTACAGAGGTCTTCTGTGAGACTAGTTCTAGTTTCAAATTCCTCTGGGCCAGCTCACAAAATTAGGTGAAATTTAGAGGTTGAATTTGTTTTGCTTTGAGCTCATTTTAACCTGAACTTCAGTGACTGTGAAACCAAACTTTTGAGTGTTGCACTTTTGTAGGGGAGCAGAAAATAGGAGAACCTCTAGAGACTCACTTGGAACACCGTACCTGCCATGGCTGCTTTCTGTTCTCATTATTCCTATAACTACCATCTGAAGAATGCAACAAAATCAGGGAAACAGATTGCTGGGGAGCTTTGGGAAATGTGTCAATTGCCTTCCAGAAGCTGACATTCCCATAACGAAATTTCAGCAATGTTCACGAATTAGGCAGCTCTGAGTTTTTGCCTGTGGTAAACACAGAGAAAGGATATAAATGGCTATATAAATTTCATATTTTATTATATTCCTCTGTGTATTTACAACTATAGTCTGCAAAAAAAAACCACACACAACAACCAAAACCAAAAACAGGTCTTGTTCCTCCAAGTGGACACAGTTTTTCAACTACTGTAATAGTAAACTCACTTTGTATAAATAAATAGTCATTGTTTCAGGGACTTGAGTTTCCCACCTTCCAGGGAAGGAATCCTAATAATCTGGCTAATGAATCACACTGTCTCTCTGGCTGAACGACTCTAATTATTTATCCATGTAGAAACAGCTTCAACTGCAGAGTCCCACATCAGAATATTCCATAGCCCAGGGGCTAGAGCACTCTCATGCAACAGAGGAAACAAAGTTCAGACCCCTTATCACCATTAGGCAGAGGGAAGAATTGAACTTTTACCTCCCACATGAGTGCCCTAACCCTAAAGCTTATCAGAGAAATTATATCAGCACCAGCACCTTCAGCTGTTATGTGACTGTAACCCCTTTAAAAACACCCAGGAACAAAATGTTTCAGGTCATACAAAACATTGCATGAGACCTGAAATGGACTTCTTTGATTCACTAATTTTTTTTACAATTTTCAAATTCAGTTAGACCCGAGCCAATTTTTTTTAATTATTTGGAACTGCCAGCGAGCCAAAAAAATTAATTCACCTAGCTGTTTTCATAACTTATACTTCCATATGGCAAACTGCACTGAAAAATACTTGGCTTATGATTGATTTGCAAGGACAATTGTAAATGAATGGAACTGCTTTTTAAAATTGGTGTCCCCATACTACAATGATGAAATGTATTCAATATATATTTATACTTTATAATCACTGGTCTGTAGCATTAGGATTTAGCCACTAGATCCCAGTCCCATTCCTGCTACATAGCTCTCATTATGTGATTCCTCTTCACAGTGCCAAGCCTCAGTACTGGGAGATTTCCTATATGAACACTGACTGTGACGCTCATGACCTCTTCAGGGTCATGAGTGACAGCTACTGCTACTCAGACAATGTGTGCGTGGAGATACCTATGAAGAGATTAGCAATTGCTTTATAAAATCCAAACCAGTTATTCCCCCTCGATCCCTATGTTCTTTTCCCATACTGATTTTTATTATAATAATCAGGCTTTAGCTGTATATTGTTGGTCTTTTTTTAAATTGTCTGGCATTCAGTAGCATTTTTCAAATATCCTGAAATGTCCCAACTATGAGGGAACAAACAAATCTCTTTCTTAATTTGCCGCTAAATACCCATGGGGTACATAGATAGCTATGCAATATCTCCATTCAAAACAATGGCTGCCTAGAAGTACTTGATCCTACCATAAACACATTTACATAATAGGATTAAACTTTTTCTCTTGACAGTGTCATCAAACTGCCATATACCAGCAATGGACTCCAAATTGCACCTTTTGGACGCACTGTCCGCCTGGTGACCAAGCTGATGGAGATGGAGCTGATAGTTGTCTGGAACAATGACGACTATCTCATGGTGAGTAAAATCTTGTCACAAATCAAAAGAGAAACTTTTGCTGGAAAACTAAAAACTTGCTAGCTCTAAATGGGTGTTTTAATGTGCATGTATTGTTTTTATTTATACTGAGATTGTAAATGTGTCCTTTAAAAGTTTTTAAGTGTATGGAATAATGGCTCCTAAGCCTCCAAGGTGAGGACAGTATAGGCATTTACTCACCATTTCAATGGATGTAAGTATATAAAAATACATAAAACACAGTTTTCTTCTCACTGGCCACAATGCAGGTTAGTAGCAGATGTTGTCATTACTATTAAGTGCTTCACTGATATTCCAGAGAGGTAGAGGGAGTCGTATTGAAGATCCAGATACATAGGGTAACCATATTTCCCCACGCCAAATATGGAACACCAAGGGGGGGGGGAGCTGCCAGTGCTTGGGGCTTTAGCCCAAAAGGGGGAGTTGATGGCACTTGGGGTGTCAGCCCCGGGGGGGGGGGAGGCATCTGGCACTCAGGGCTTCAGCCCTACAGTGGTGGGGGGGCAGCACTCAGGGCTCCAGCCCCGCGGGGGAGGTGGAAGGGCGGCCACTGGCACTCAGGGCTCCAGTCCCGCAGGGGAAGAGGAAGAGGGGACACCAGCACTCAGGGCTCCAGTCCCAAAGTGGGGGGGGGAACTGCTAGCGCTTGGGGCTCCAGCCCCAAAGTGGGGGTGGCAGAAGGAGCCACCGGTGCTAAGGGGCACTCAGAGCTCCAGCCCCAGAGTGGTTGGAGGAGGGGCCGCCAGCACTTGGTGCTCCGGTGGCTGAAGCTCTGAGTGCCTGCGGCTCCCTGCCCACCTTGCCGCTTTGCAGGAATGAAGTTCAGCCCTGCAGCATGCAGCGTGAGGAGGGGAGGGGAGCCACCGGTGCTTGGGGCTTCAGCAGCTAAAGCCCTGATCCCTGGCAGCTCTTCCCCGCTCCCTGCTGCAGGGGAAATACAGGACAATGTGCCTGTTTTTTAAAAAAAAGTTGGGACACCAGCAACAGACCTTAAATATGGGACTGTCCCAGTAAAAATGGGACAGATGGTCACACAATAGATATAGGAATAAATTATTTGGGATTAGGTGGAAGAACAGTTTTCTACTGAGAATATGATCCAGATACTTGTCTGTAAATAAATGTAGTACAGCCGCGTTTCTCAAACTGTGGGTCCCGACCCCCCGGGGGGTCACGAGCAACTTAGAAGGGGAGTTGTGAGCAACTTAAAGGGGGGGGTCTCGAGCAACTTAGAGGGGCGTCGTAAGCAACTTAAAGGGGGGTCAAGCAACTTAGAGGGGGGTTGTGAACAACTTAGAGGGGGGTTGCAGTATCACAAAGTTTGAGAACCCCTGTAGTACAGTATATGATAGGTATGGGTCTAGCCTGGAGCACCCTCTCCTACACTTCTTTGCTGGAAATTCAGGCCTAATTCTCTTTTGGTGTACACAGGTGTAAATTGGCAGCAACTTCATTAAAGTCAGGAGAATAAATAGAATGACACAGGAGCAAAAATGAAACAAATAAGGACAATTAAATGCTCCGTTTTTAAGAAAAAACTCCTGTTTATCCAGAGTCCAGAGCTGTGACTATGATGGAGGTGGAGTTTACAGAAAGCAGGGAGAAAAGTAAAACAAATCTAATGGGCAAGGACAAAAACTTACCAAGTTTTCAGACCCTTTATGAACAGATACGTTGAGGCGATGCCCATTTCCTCTTTCTCTCTCTTCACTGGCTTGGAAGACAGAAAAGCAACTGATGCTATGAAGCCCTAACCTAAGGCATCATTGCAGCAAAAATATTATGCAGCTTGTTCAAGTCCATAGCAGAAAACTACCTCCACACAATGCCTGTTTAGCAGAAACTCAACAGTGTAGCAGCAATAAATCCTTGCAGGTCAGGTTTAAGATGCATTGATAACGCTCTATGGTGGAAACTAGCACATGGTCTTTTTAGAACTAGCTTAATAGGTCCTCGCTTGAAAGAGTACCAAAGCTACTACCTCATTAAAAGAAGCCAGATATATAAAATGTATTGATAAATTTAAGAAATCTGGTAAATATGTTCTTTTAAAATACTCAATATGTGGGTTTGCTCTGGTATAGATGTGAAATGCCGGACTCATGTTTATTATCACCTGTACTGAGAATATATGACTGGGAAAAGGAGCATATCACTTTCACTTCTCTTCCCTCAGGTCATAGAAATTAACTAAAAGGGATGACTTTATCTAGGTGTCCGAACTACGGTTAGTTGATAAGAGATATTGCCCACAGACATTTCTTAATTATGATATTTCCTTTGTTTTTTTTATATTAGGTTATGGTTGAGAGAAAATATATGAGGAAAACTTGTGGAATGTGTGGTAATTTTGACGGACAGGAACTAAATGAGTTTGTGAGTGAAGGTAAGATCTGAGGCCAGGCCATAAGGGACTACAACAGATCACTGAGCAAATTGAATAGGTAGGTTCTTGTACCCTGATTATCTAGGCTGTTTCTGAAGTCAATAAGACCCCACATAATTCACCCAGGGTACGTCTACACAGCAGGGCTAAAGTCGAATTAAGCAATGTTAATTGCGTACCTTAAATTGAAATAGCTTAATTCAGCTTTTGGCACTGTCTACACAGCAGGAAGTCGAAGTAAGAACACTCTTCCTCCGACTTCCCTTACTCCTCATAAAATGAGCAGTCAGAGTAAGAAGTCCTCCAGCTCATAATTATTTCAAAATAAAGGCTTGTAGTGGAGACATACACTATGTTATTTTGGACTAACATCAGTTATTCCGAAATAACGCTGCTGTGTAGAAGTACTCCCAGAGGCCGATCAACCGTCACACCCTGGTTCTTCAGAACAGGGAGAGCAGGGCCAATTTCTATTTGTATTACGATAGCATCTGAGGTCCCAAAATCAGTTATCAAATCACATTGTGCTAGGCACTGTACAAACATGGTAAAGAGCAAGCACCCTGCCTTGGGAAATGTACATAATTTAGGTTTATAACAAAACATGACATGTGGATGAAACAGCCAATGAGGGGACAATGAGGTAACAGTAGAACAAACATGTTTTTGTTCAACATTCTACTGTCTTAGCTCATCATTTGGCAAGCCTTTATCAGATGCTGTTTCCTGAATACATCATGGGGGTGAGTTTTAAGGAGGGAATTGAAAGGCAATAAGATAGCTTTAAAGAGTTTGATTAATTTTGTCCCACCTGTGGGGGACAGCATCGGAGAAAGTTTACTTCTTCTACAAACCCCTTCATTCTAATTGGCAGTAAAAAGTGGCTTTGTTGAAAGCCAATAGATTAGAGCAATGAGCCAAATGGAGGATTCTAGCAGCAGCATTTTGAATGGACTTTGGAGGGGGCAGGGAAGGAGAGGCATAGTTGTAGTCATCAGTGCCACGGAAAAAGACAGTTCCAAGTGGTCAAGATCTGAGTTCTGGAGATATGGAGAGAGGGGAGGAGGAGGCCAGGTCTTAAATTTATTAAGTAGGAAGAATCTTCACAATTTAGGCACATCTTGGGTCTAGGGAGTAGAGTTAGTAAACAATGATAGTCAGATTTCAGACAGGAGTCATTGGAGAATACTGTTATTATCCACATTGACAAAGAAAGGGAGGAGAGAGGAGCACTTAGTGGGCATTGACTGTCAGTTTTGGCTCAGTTGAATTTAAACTTGAGAGCGAGACATCCATAAGGAGTCATCTAAAAGACACACTGAGATTTGGATTTGAACAGAGGAATACAGTAGAAAAGTAGAGTCATATAGCTACTTCTTAGCAGGTTGCATAGGAACTTGCCTAAAACCATTTGATATCATCCAATGCCTTTCAGCCAACATACGTGCAGGAGCTGGCGCACACATTCCTATTTTCATCTGGATGCCGTAGGCTGATGTCTGCTTTTAGGCAGTGCAAGCAACAGCCTCAAATGCAGCTGTTATAAATCACGGGACTCTAATTTTTCACCAAACCCAGTCCATACCTGCAGTTCTGTCTCTCATCAAGTACCCACACACTTTATTTCAGTGTAGATAGGCAGGTATGGCCAGTGGCGGATATAGGGCAGGACAAGTGGGGCGGCTGTCCTGGTCCCCATGCTTCAAGAGGCCCCGCGCATGCCCTGTGGCACCACAGTGCATGCGCCATGTCAAGGGGGGCTCCACGAAATTGTGCTGCCCTGGGCCCCGCAAAACCCTCATCTGCCCCTGGGTATGGCTCTATTATGAACTATGTTCCATTATTTTAGCAACATATTTTACTACACAGTTATTCACAAGCACATTATATGGTGAGAGAACAAAACATGAGCTTTTCTGCATGGCAGTGCAGAAGCACGAGCATTTGCTCATCAAACTATTCTAGACTTTTTCTGATCTACTATGTACCTCAACTTGCAGGTAAATTGTTGGATGCACAACAATTTGCTGCTTTACAGAAAATGGATGACCCATCAGAGATCTGCCCATCTCAGGAGATGGCAATTCCCAACATTCCTCGCAAAAAATATGTAAGTATCACTTTTATATCCTTTTCAACAGCTTGAACAGAAAAGTAGAATTGGGAATCATGAGATGGCAGCTGATAAGACAGTGGTTAACATCACCAAAAGACATAGGGTGTGTCTAGACTACAGGGTTTTTTCCAAAAAAGTGGCCTTTTTTCAAAAAAACTTCCCCTGCATCTAGACTGCTGCCACGTTCTTTCGAAAGTAAATCGAAAGAATGCAGCAGTTTTTTCAATCACAGAAAACCTCATTTTATGAGGAATAACACCTTTTTTCGAAAGCGCTCTTTTGATAAAAGGCGTTATTGAACGTGAACTGTGCTTTTTCGAAAGAGAACATCCAGACTGCCTGGGTGCTCTCTTTCAAAAAAGTGGCTCGAAAGAGGCTTGTAGTCTGGATGTACCCTTAGGCTTTGTCTACACTGGCAGCTTCTTGCGCAAGAACATCTTGTGCAAGAAAACGTCCACACTGCCATGTGCGCGCTGTGCTTTTGTGCAAGAGTGCCCATGGCAGTGTGGACGCTCTCTTGCGCGAGAAAGCTCTGATGGCCATTTTAGCCATAGGGCTTTCTTGCGCAAGAAATCCCTGCCAAGCGTCCACACTGCCCTCTTGCGCAAGAGCTCCTGCGCAAGGGGGCTTACACCTGTTAAAAAAGAGCATAGCTCTTGTGCAAGAAGCCCTCTCTTACCACGCCGTACTGTAAATTTACTTGCGCAAGAGTGGGCGGGCAGTGTGGACGCTCTGCAGATTCTTGCTCAAGATCGACCGTACTTGCACAAGAAGCCGCGAGTGTAGACATAGCCTTAGTGTTTGGAGACGAGGAAAAGAGGCTCTTTGCACAAGTTTGCATATTTTAAACAGACCAGAAATTCTACCAGGTGTAGATTTATATGGCTCACAAATGGAAACACAGAAGCTAAACGCACAGCTTTCTGAAAGTTCACACAGGTCATTATACAAACTCTGCTGAGGTCAGTGTGTTTACACTGCTCTTTGTATTAGGCCAGTATGACTTCCCACTAAGTACTGTGTAAACTCAAAGCCATTCAGTGTGCAGCAATCATTTTTCCAGGCAGCAGCCTCTCACATGTGAGTGGAGTTAGTCAAACATGGCAGCCAGATTTCTGACAGGAGTGATGGGAGAATGGTGATATTGTCTACATTGACAAAGAAAGGGGGGAGGAGAGGAGTACTCAGATGAGCACCTGCAAGCACAGAAGCATAGAATCCATTGTACTGTTTATTATGAATGATGGAGGCAGAGGCAAGGGAGGCAGGAGGCTGTTGAAAGGTGAAAGATTCCATAGAAGTCCAAGGATCTGCAGAACACTCAGCAGTTTCATTCTTCTATCTACTATGACATTTCATCAGGGGAAATCAAGAAGATTTCTGTTCCTTACACTGACTTTCTTGTCTTGAAGATTTTCTGGAGTTTGCTTAAGACCACATATTTAAAAAGCAAACACTTATTTCTGTCTTCTAAATGGTGCTGAGGTTACAGATATGGCTGTTCATTTTGGACTAATTATAACTGCATGTCAGAATATGCACTTACTTTACACTGTTATAAAGTGGTTAGCGTTTTACTGTATATGGGCACTATATAAATAGTGTGTGCTGAAAGAACAGGGATTTTCTCTTGAAATGGGCAGCATGACACTTCCCCCTATCCCTAATATTTAAAGGAATTTTTTTTACCATTCATTTGACAATCCAAGCATTCCATTAGATTTACCTTCTCCTGGAACTGCTGGCTCTAGTGCTCCAAAGAACAAGCAGGCAGTTACAATACCATTCTTCTCAGGATCATCACTTTACCAGAACAGAGGAGAAATCATGGGTTCATCCCCATCCTGAAGGGCAAGGCAACTAATGGCAGGATCTAAGAAAGGGAGCTATTTGTTTGAACAAGAGCCCCTCTATTTCATCAAGTGGGAAATAGTCATGTGAATGTGAGGAGCTGAACAGGGGCAGAGTTTTAGCATGGCTCGTTAAAAGAACTGTGCTCAGAGCCAGTGTTGTACTTCTTTTGGCTCAGTCAGCCAAGTGTTTGCTACTTTAACATTGCTCTCCTTTGAGATGCTGTACTCTTCAGCAAATAACATTATCTGCAATGCCAGCAAAATAAAACCACATCCTTTTAAAAACTCAACATTCCGCTATATTCCTAAAAGCATCACTGTCTGTACAATAAGGACTAACGTCACCCAGAAACCCTATAGAACACATTGTGTTCTCTCCTGTAATCAGGCATAGGTTCACTCAATGACTAATATGCTCTTGAGATGCAAGGCACATCTGCACTTTGAGGGATTTTTAGGGGATGTCCATAGCTTCACTGTTCCAAAATATATTCTTCCTCCTGCTAATGCTTCAAGAGAGAACATAATCCCTGCATGGAACATTGTAATCCATGGTCATGGAAGTGTGATGGCAATAAAAGAATGATTAGCTTTTAATATGATTAGAGGGGAAATTAAATATTTACAGATACTTTCCCCTTTAAATTGCATCATTTGTATTCTCTTTCATTTCCAAAATTCCCTATGCACTTTGATCCAAATAAATACACTAGTATAATTAAGAGCTGCAAATAATCTCTCTAGTAATGGAAAACACAGTGTTCTTATTTCACTGAGATTTCATTATAACGAGGACATTACTAGCATTCACTTTCTGTTTGTATTTTCTTATTTATTTAGGCCCGGATCTGCTCCCAGCTACTCAACCTTGTGTCTCCAGCTTGCAATGTGTCAAAGAAAGCATTTGTCATTCGTTGTCAGCTTGATATGCAGGACTGTAATGATCCAGGGCAAAGAAATTGTACTTGTGCTACACTATCAGAGTACTCTAGACAATGTAGCATGTCCCATCAAGCAGTCTCTGATTGGAGGAGTGTAGACTTTTGCTGTAAGTAATAATGTTTTACACTATAACTTTACTTATATATCCTATAGCTAAAGAATAATTAATGACATTTTTAAAAGCCACTAGAAAACCTTCCACACTCACAAACAAAGGAGCGATCTGGTTAGGTTGGATATTAGATCCTGGGATGATCTTTGAGCAAATGGCAACTTTCAAGAGTCAGAGCTTGGTACCCAGCAAAAACAAAAAGATGAATTTATAGCCCAAATTTTGGCCCCATCGCTCAACAGTTAAATCAGCTGACCAGGCCATATACTCCTAAAGCTATTTCTTTATCCAACACCTTAAAATCGATTTCTTTAAAACACATACACACCCCTTACTCTGAAATGCTTGCTTTTAATTCTTCTGTCAGCTAAACTACAGTGTTAACAAGCCATTACAGGCAAAGTAATATTTCATCTATAAAGAAATATGCAGGAATTAACTATTCCGAATTAATTTCTGGCTTATCATTTCATTTTTAAGTTGTTGGTCATCTTAGCAAAGGTGATAAGCTACCTTCAGCTGCATGGGTTCTAACTATTTGCTATTAAACACAAAACAATTCAGTTCTCCAGGTTAAGGGTTACACAAATCACAAACACAAATCAGATCAGGCTCAGTGAAAGTCACATGGCTAGTTTATGTTTGCATTCTGTTTCAGTTTGCATTGAAATCATTATTTTTTACAAAGTGAAATCAGGTGAAGCTAGGCAGCATCAAGTGAATTTTGTTTTAATGTGTATATGTCATTGTAACTTTAAATGGAACACAAGAGATAGAAAGTACAACCCTTTTTTAGATCAAAATTGTATGGTTTCATCGTGCCTGTTTTGAAGTTGAAAAAAGCAGGAGGCATGATGTGGAAGACTTTTGGCAAAGGACTCTCAAAAAGCATACTTGTTCATCTTGATTACAACACAATGCAGCCCAGCTGAAATTTTGATGAGACAGAAGATGGAATTCTAGGCAAAATTTTGGAAAGAGCTCAAGATGTCAAATGCCACTTAAACAATGAGAAGTCCTGTGGCATCTTATGGACTAACAGATTTATTAGAGCATAAGCTTTCGTGGGCAAAGACCCACTTTGTCACATGCATCTGAAGAAATGGATCTTTGCCCATGAAAGCTTATGCTCCAATAAATTTGTTAGTCTATAAGATGCCACAGGACTTCTCGTTGTTTATGCAGATTCAGACTAACACAGCTACCCTTCTGATAAATGCCACTTAGTGACATTCAGAGTCTAAGGCAGTGAAGCATAACTCTCTGAAACTCCAAATTGGTGTAGTTTTCTAATTATTCAGCACAAATGCCATAAAATAAAGAAAAAAGCTTCAGGGGGTAGCTGAGCTAGTCTGTAACTGGAAAAACTTAAACAACAAATAGTCTTGCAGCCTCTTTGGGTACATCTACACTACAACACTATTTCAAAATAACTAGCGCTATTCTGAAATAACTTAGAGACTAACAAAACATGTAGATGGTATCATGAGCTTTTGTGGGCACAACCCACTTCTTCAAATGAACAGAGTTATTAAAGGTCCAGTTTCTAAATAAATAGGGAATGGGGGGGGGGAGAGAAGGAAAAGAAAGACGAAAAAGAGGAAAGAAACAGTCAATTAGAGTGTCCATGCTACATGACACTGATAGAGAAGATACTAACTGTTCTTAACTACCCATTGTTTGGGGTTTTTTATGTCATTAGGATGTGGAACGTAGCAGGCCATCCAGCCAATGTCTTTATTCATACCTCTGTTATAGGAATCAAACTTGTAAATGAAATTAAGTTCTAAGGCTTCCCTGTGGAGTTGGCTTGTGAAATTGGCCTGAAACAATATTGTGACTTTTAGATCCATTAATGAGTGCCCGGGCAAGTTAAAATATTCCCCAACAGGTTTCTGTGTGTTACTATTTTGAATATCTGATTTGTGTCCATCAATGCTTTCTCGTAGAGACTGTCCAGTTTGGCCAACATACATGGCAGAGGGGCATTGCTGGTGTTTGATGACATAGATCACATTAGAGGATGTGAAGTTAAATGAGCCTCTGATGTGTTGGTTTATGTGGTTAGGTCCTGTGATGATATTGCTTGTATAGATGTGTGGACAGAATTAGCACTGGGATAGGACCGCCAGCTGCCCCATTAAGAAGGAGGGATAAGGGGCGCCCTGAAGGTAGGAAAGTGGGGTGGGTTCTTGCCTAGCATAAGTGTTAGGGCATTAGCCTAGGGACCCCACAATTGTGGGTTCAAGCCCCACCACTACAGAGCATCACCCCCAGCTGCCACATTAGGAAGAGGAATAAGGAACACCCTGGAGGTAGGATGGAACACACAATAGGGGTGTGTTCCTGGATGATTATGATGGAGGTGTATTGCCTGGTTACTGGAAAGAATTTGTTTGAAGTTAGGGGGTTGTCTGTAGGCAAGAATTGGCCTTCCACCCAAGGCCTGTAAGAGTGAGGGGTTATGTTCCAGGATAGGTTGTAGATTGTTGAAAATCTGTTGGAGGGGTTATGACAAGTGGTGTCCTGTTTTCTTTTCTGGGCCTGTCTTGAAGTAGCTGATGTCTGGGTACTCTTCTGGTTCTGTCAATCTGTTTTTTCACTTCTCTTGGTGGGTATTTCGGTTTTAAGAATGCTCTACATAGATCCTATAGGTGTTTGTCTCTGTCTGTGGGATTGGAGAAAATCCGGTTGTATCTTAGGGCTCGGCTGTAAAGAATAGATTGAGAAATGTGTCTTGGATGGAAGCTAGAGGCATGTAGGTAAGTGTAGCAGTTGGTAGGTTTCCAGTATAAGGTGGTGGAAATGTGTCCATCATGTAAGTGTACTGTAGTGTCAAGGAAGTGCATCTCTTGTGTAGGCTGATCCAGGCTGAGGTTGATGGTGGGGTGGAAGTTGTTGAAATCCCTGTGAAATTCAATGGGTCCATATGATGAAGATGTCATCAATGTAGTGTAAGTAGAGTAAAGGTACTAGGGGGTGAGAGCTGAGGAAATGTTGTTGAATGTCAGCCATAAAGATGTTGGCATATTGTGGTGCCATGCGGGTGCCAATGGCTGTGCCGCTGATTTGAAGATACAAATTGTCTCTGAATCAGAAGTAGTTGTGGATGAGGACAAAGTTGCAGAGCTCTGTAACCAGATGTGCACTGGTGTCATCAGGGATGGTGTTCCTGACAGTCTGTAATCCATCTTCGTGTAGAATGTTGCTGTAAAGAGCTTCTACATCCATGGTGGCCAGGATGGTGTTTTCAGGAAGATTACTGATGTTCTGTAGTTTCCTCAGGAAGTCGGTGGTGTCTCAAAGACAGCTAGGTGCGCTGGCAGCATAGTTTCTGAGGAGAGAGTCGATATAGCCATATAATCCTGTTGTAAGTCTGCTAAGAATGAAGAGACAACAGAGAGAGAGACTAAAGGAGACATTTGAAAGAAAAGACACACTAAGACAACTAGTTGATTGTGTAGTTTGACTTATCTTCTCTCTAATAAACAAACCCTCCTAATCCACCTGAAATAAATCAAGTAGCATAATCGATGGATGGATCAGCTGTGGAGTATCTGGTACAGAGGCATTTGATTTTTCTACCAGCCAGTAGTTAAGGAGAAGCCAAATTTATGCAGATCAGCCACCACTGTTGCAGTGATATTACACACACAGTCCAAACACAAAGGGAGAACAGGCTCCCTCACCTCTCCAAAGCAGCAAGACAAAAGACCGTAGAATTGTCCTGGATTTGGATCCCCGGGCATAAAACTTAAAGGAACAAATACCCACAAGTGAAACCTTGTGTGGGGCTGGGAAGAAACCAGGTAGACTTCCCAGCCCCACACCATCAGGCTGCTTTCTCTGCTCCCTACATCTTATTCATTATACTCTCAAGTCCTCCCATAAATCAACCTGGGAAAAGAGCTAACTTTTAAAGGGCCCCTAAGTCTTCTCATCCTCTCCTCCACCAGTTATTCAGCTTTTGCTCTGAAGTGCCACCCAAATAAATCCTCTCGCACACGTATGAAATTATCTAAAGGATTGTCCGTAGGTGCCTCCCTCTAAATTCAGGCATACAAAATCCTTACCAGAAAGAAATAGAAGGATTAAAACTCTACTTTGAGAACATTCCCTGGGTTTTCATTCATTCAGGGAACATGCATCCTCATATCAGCAGGAACATGTCCACAAACAACCTTCAAAATTATTTGCAAATGTTTAAGGTGCCACGGCTGTAGCACCTGGCAGTTCAAAATCTTCCACTGCTCTGAACCTACAGACCTCGACACTCTTATAGTGGGAAGGAGATAAAAGACAAGGGGGAAAATAAAGGTATGAATGTGAGACCAAAAAGTCTCTAGGTTCTTAGTCACAGGAGTTAAATTACTCCTAAACATCCCACTTCCAGGTGATTGACCCTGTAGTCTCTCCTGGTGAAATCTGGTCTTTTGTGTGCATTTATCCTATACCATATAGATTTTACTGGGGGAGACTACTGTTTCTCAAATTGGGGGTCTTGACCCAAAAGGGAGTTGCAGAGAGGGGTCACAAGTTATTTCAAGGGGGTCATGGAACTGCAGCCCTTACTTCTGTGCTGATTTCAGAGCTGGGTCTCAGACCACTCCGAAAGCAGCACCTCATCAGCAGAAGCACAGAAGTACCTCTTTATGAAATCCCTTAAAATCTGGCTGAATCTCTGATGTTCTGAAGAAATGCAAGTCATGGCTAACTTGAAGTGATTATTATTTCTCAATCAACACACATTAAATTATAGGAGAGATAATGAATGCCAAGAGAGAGATTCTTTCCAAATGATCTTTCATAATATCAGGCTGTCCTTTTAAAACATTATTTAACCATATTTCTGTTTACCTTTTATGTATTTATATGGTCAATTTCTTTCATCAGTGGATAATTAATAAATAAATTGCAGTACCTGGAGTATCCTTCGCCTTCCTCCTTACTATTACTTGTGACTTCAACATCATTTGGTTTTTAACATAAGAAGGGGGATGAATACAATCCAAACAGAATTATATTCCTGAATCCATTATTTCTTTGACTTCCAATGTTTTATCACAAATTCTTTATCCTCACATTCGAAGCCTTGTATCATCTTGCCCTGCCTACACCTCTGATCTCATATCCATCTCTTCTCTCATTCCCTGTACTCCTCCCTGTCTTCATGTACTGCTGCTCTCCATCTCTCTGTTAGACTTTTGGCTTTCTGCCTTCTGTCATGCTTCCTCCTGTGCTCAGGGAAATCTCCTGCTTCCTGTATGCCAAGTGCCACCTCCCCCTTCCACTTCTCTAAATCTCACTTCTTGGAATTGTTCTCTTCTTTATCCCTTCATTATTCTCTCCCCAGTCACAAATTAGCATCCCAGTTTTGTTTGTCATATATTATAAATGCCTTAGGGTAGCAAACCTGTCCCACTCGATATTTGTAAGGCACTGTACAATGCTGTATAATAATGCTCATTACTCATACTAAAATAGCATCCCCAGTCTAGCCATTTTTATGACAATGTTAGTATTGTGAGCAGGCCATCAACTTGAAGAAATATTACTAGAACTTGTGGTTATAAAAAATATCAAGTGAGGCTATTCAGAGTAAAGATTAAAAAACAAATCTTTGCAATTCAGGAAATAAGAATATCAGGCTCCAAAAAACAAGTGCCAGAAGCTCTTAAAACACTGCAGTCTGATTATCCACTGCCCTGTGCCTTTTCATAGTCATTTGCACTTGGGCACAATGGGTGCCAAATGTTATGAAATGAGACTTGCAGCCATTCTGCTAGGAAGAATGTCGACATAAAGTGCAAGGCGGTAGATGATCTCTTGCTTAAAATTCCAGTGCTAATCTTAATTCTTCCTTCTCCCATTTTTCTTCCCCTTCTTGATGAGAGAATCCTACTAGTTGTCACATGAAAAACTTATATGTTCCCTGTTCTGTATATTAATAATGCTAAAGGGTGGGATTTTTTTCAAAGGCTCCTAAGTGACTTAGGAGCACAAATCCCACTGAAAAGCAACAAGTCTGTTCCTTAAATAAGATGGGCACTCTTAAAAATTCACACCTATGGCTTTTATTGTACACGGGTATAACCTGCTATCACTCTCCCTGCCTGGCACGGATATAGGGGGACCTTAGGCTCATCTTTCAGAAGTGTGCCTCGTTTCTGGGGTCCGACACCTATAAGTGTAGGGTGCATGCAGAAAAGGTGATCTGATCTCTAAGCCTTTGTCTGGAATATGTGGGTTCTGGTAAGTCTGAGCTAAAGAATGAAAAATGAATAGAGTGGGTGTCTGGGCCATGGTGTGTTGACAGACTAGAGATGGGGAGTGAAGGTGGTTGTGCTAACAGAAGTGCCAGATACTCTGAGGGCAGGAGAGAGACTCATCTCTAATCTCTATGGCCGGTGAGACGTTTTCCTTCATTCCTATCTAGAAAGGTGCCTTAATATTGTTCATTGTATTGCAGCTGTAGGAAAATGTTCAGCTAACCAAATCTACAAGGAGTGTGGTTCTTCCTGTGTTAAAACTTGCTCCAACCCAGATTACAGCTGTTCCAGTTACTGTACATATGGTTGTTTTTGCCCAGAAGGTAAAGTATCACTATAAAACTAATATTAATTTCATCATAAATCATTCATGCTCACAGTTTTGGTACCTGTCAAGCAAGTAGAAAGAGTCCAATAAATTAATACACTACATTGTGATACAGGGCACTATGATGCTGGAAGGCCATTTCTCAGATGAGATATAAAAACTGAGGTCCTGACCCTTTGGCATCCTTAAAGATCACTTGGCACTTGCTGCAAGAATAGAGAAGTAACCGCCCCCACCCCATATCTGGCCAATATGGGATAATTTTACCCTCCTTACTAAAGTTTCCTCCAATAGTTTAAATTGGATTGGATACCATTAACTTTGTTGTGCTAATCTTGTATGTAGTGGTGCCATGCACTGTTAAGACAGTTGCCATGTTTGATGCCAGAAGTGGCTGCATTTCACTGGTGAAGAGAGAGATTGTGCTATGTTGTGCAGAATTGGTAAAAGCCTCGGGCATACTTCAGGTTGAACTGTTCTACAAAAATTCAGTTTATCACCATTATTGTGGAGTATTTCCTGAAATTTCAGCAATAAAATATAAGCAGATGGGCAAGTTATATGGGCCCATAGTGCCTGGATTCCATGAATATTCCTGGTCTGGGAGCTCGGCACCAACAAAGTTTGGAATTGGGTCTCTTCCTTGGCCCCACCTGCAGCCCCCAGGTGATTTAACAGAGCCTGGGGACCTCTGCCCCAACCCCCAGCAGCTTGATGCCCGCTCACTCCATGCAGCTACCAGTACATCCCTGTGGCCCTGGGATGGGGGTATCTCCATGCATTGCTTCCACCCTGAGTGCTCCTGCATCTAATGGGAGCTGCAGAGGATGATGCCTTCAGGCAGCAGCATGTGAAGATCCCCTCCACAACCTTCTGCTGCCAGAGGGGGGTGCCCCAGGTAGGTGCCACACCCTTCCCTCACCTCCCAACAGCCTTACCCCTCGGCTGTGTCTAGACTGGCATGATTTTCCGCAAATGCTTTTAACGGAAAAGTTTTTCCGTTAAAAGCATTTGTGGAAAAGAACGTCTAGATTGGCACAGATGCTTTTGCGCAAAAGCACTTTTTGCGGAAAAGCATCCCTGCCAATCTAGACGCGGTTTTGCACAAGAAAGCCCCGATCGCCATTTTCGCCATTGGGGCTTTTTTGCACAAAACAGTTTTTACCTGTCTACACTGGCCCTCTTGCACAAAAGCCCACAAAAGAGGGCTTATCCCTGAGCGGGAGCATCATAGTATTTGCGCAAGAACACTGACAATCTTACATTAGATCATCAGTGTTCTTGCGCAAATTCAAGCGGCCAGTGTAGACAGCTGGCAAGTTTTTACACAAAAGCAGTCACTTTTGCGCAAAAACTTGCCAGTCTAGACGCAGCCCTCCTGTCCCAAACTCCCTCCAGCACTCTCTCCCCTCCCTCGCACCCTTCTTGCCCCCAGACTTCCTCTCAGAGCCTGCACCCAAGCACCCAGACTCTGTCCCAGAGCCTGTACCCCAAATCCCCTCCCACACCCATATTCCCTCCTGCACCCAAATGTCTTCACAGCGCCAGGCATCTCTGTCTTCTGCCTCCTCCCAGACAGTGCATGCTGCACCCTCTCCTGCACTGCAGTGCCATGCCCCAGCCCAGAGCCTTTATCCCTTCCCCACCCAAACTCTCCCAGAACCTGAGGCAGGTGTGTGTATCGGGGGCATTTTGGATGGGGGCAAGGGTGCAGGCTCTGGGCATTCAGGGCACCACCAAAATTTCTACAAACCTGGCACCCCTGAATGTAAGGCTAATTCATTCCCAATGAGCAATCAACACCTCTCATTCTTTGTAGAGTCTCAGCACACTGTATATAATATGTTTGAGTCTGGACAAAAGGCTGAGCAGAAATATCACTCTCAGAAACGTTGTCTCTGCAAGGCACGGTACACAGGTGACATAACATTACAGCTCTCAGTGCTGAGGAGTTAAGTGGTAGCTAAGCGACCGAAAATGTATTTACCTAATTTATTTGCTTCTCTTGACAGGCACTGTTCTTGATGACATCTCAAAAAATCGAACTTGTGTTCCCATTAACCAGTGCCCATGCACACTGAATGGGGAGAGATATGATCCTGGTGCTACCATGAAAGCAACATGCAGAACCTGGTGAGTGGTGGCAAGTTTCTCTGAAAAAAAGCATAGAAAGCATCCTTACCAAGTGGCTGGAAAATTTGACATAGTTGTGGCACAGACTCTCAGGGGACAGCCACAAATGTGCTTACATCATCTGTGCACACATCTGTTCTGAACACTCAGAACCCTACAACTGCAATTGCTGACAGAGTAATCTATGCCTGATTTCTTGATCTTTGTGTACAAAAAACAAACTCTGCCTTATACTGTGCAAATTTACAAGAGCTATCACCAGAGTTATCACTAATAGCCCATTTTGCTGGCAACCTGAGCAGAGACATTAAGCACTGAATGGGCCATGCAGACTGAACTCCCCATTCACCACTAGGGAAGTGTTTTAATAATGTGATGTTTCAAGATGGAGAATATTGCTGTACTGTTTTCCATTCTGAATCTATGCTATGGAGAAAGAAAGGAATTTGGTCTCCAGCACTGTCAGTACAACACTTTTCAATGGTGATTTATTAATGAAATTACATGACTAATGGAGAGCCAAGGTGTCACAGGGTTCACTGACCTCAGTGGTGCCTCCTGCTGGACATCATGGGGATTAGCTCTGCCAGCTCATGCTTTCCCTCTGGTGATATCTTCGCCCTCTGTGTCCCTCTGCAGCCCGCTCTCAGTTTCAGGAACTGCTGCATTCTCTTTGTGGTTGGGCCCTCTGGCAAAGTCACTAAGGTCCTCCCCTTGAAGGGAACAGTCCATCAGCACTCCTAAGCAGTCTTCTCCTGTGGCTGCCAAATTCTACGCCACACACTTGGTAGGGGAACCCAGGCCCTCCATCTTCTCCCAGTTCCGGTCCAGGGACACTCAGCTCAGCAGTTCTGGGCTACCTCTCTCTGCACTCCAGCTCCTTCTCTGGACTTCCTCCTACTCTTTGGTTCCCACTGTCTCTCAGTGTACCAGCTCCAACAACCCTCTCCATCTTCCCAGGGAGTAACTGCTGCCTGCCTTTCCCAGCAGCCATATCTGTAGCCCACTCTCTGAGTTCCTGCACAAGTGGGCCGGCCTGCTTTCACTCCACTCCCTGCCCCCTGACTTCTCCAGGTGCAGCCTGTGGAATTAATTGACCTACTCCACCACTTTGCTTCCTTCCAACCCTGTGTGAAGAGGACACCCTGACACATAAAGGTCTCATCACCTACAGATTGAGATAGTGTCTAATAATATGTTTAGCAAATGATAATGGAAAAGACAAAAAATTCACAGAGAAAAATAACTATATACACATTTTTATATATTTCCTTCCTGAGAAGTTAGTGAACATTTATAGCCAAAGGGAAAAAAATCAGGAAATAGCAGAAATGTAAGTTTAGAACATGAAAGATACTATCTCATATTGGCTATTCATTATGGCATGTATCATTATCCAAGGTTATCAGTTCACTCATCCTCAGATTTCCGTAGTGGAAGAGCCTAGGGCTGTCACCTTCAACATGCTGCTGCACAGAGATATGACCCATGCCTTTGTCAGGCAGCCAACGAATCACAAAAATGCCAGATGGTGGGACCAAATCCTGTTAAACTGGTATTAGTCATTTAATGTACACTTTTGTTTTCCCTAGTAAGTGTAGAATGGGCCAGTGGGATTGCAAGGATCTACCCTGCCCAGGAAGATGTTCCCTGGAAGGAGGCTCCTTTGTCACCACATTTGATTCCAGGTCATACCGATTCCATGGCGTTTGCACATACATCCTCATGAAGGTAAGTTGCTGAAATCATGAACTACACAAAATCAGCTGAAAGGAAGTGTCATACTTACAAACTACCTTTGTGCTCCCCTGCTAAAATCTTCCAGTGACCTCCATGTATCATATGTAATGCCAAGTAGCATGTTGTTATTGAAAAAGATGCCAAGTGTTTTGCATTGGTGCATAATACAATGCCAGGAAACCCCAAACTCTTAACATTAAGAAATGATACCATGCACAATCAGCTTTGGGATAATTAGTTCACTTTGTAATACACTAAAGGTTGAACCTCTCTAGTGCAGCACCTTCAGGACCTGACCAATGCCAAATCAGAGAATTTACTGAACCATGTGAGGTCAATATTGTCTAGCAGCATTATCAAAATTTCCACTGTTTACTGGACTCTTAGAAGACATTTATGGATAAATTAGAGCTAAATTACAGCACAGGACACTGACAGCCAGGACTAGTGGTTGTAAACAAACTTTATAGGACTGCGGGAAACTTGGCCTCGACCATGGTAAGTGGACATCCGGCTAACTAAAATGATGCTGGACCACAGATGTTGCCGAACCAGAGAGTGCCGGGCTAGGGAGGTTCAACCTGTATAATCATTATAAGTATAGGGGTTTTGGTAAGTGCTTTATTTCAAAGTAAATTTTTGAATTTTCTAAGTTCAATGCCTTTTAGTGAGACTTTTTCTATCATGATGAAAGATTCAAGAAGCACTTTATCTCCCCTATAAAGCAAATGCTGATTAGAGTGTCGCACTGTTAGACAAATCTCTCATGTTATAAGCTTCTTATCATGGTCGAAGCTGTCACAGACTGTTGTCCTAGATAGTATCACACAAAAGTTCATTTTTTAAATTTACGACCAATGTCACTTCTAGGTTCAAAGGGAAAGATTATACAGATGTAAAATGAAATCCTTATTGTCATTATTTGATAACGTTTCAACAATTTACACTGGATGGCTCCAACTTGCAAGTAGGCATACTTACAAAATGGAAATTTTGTAATTCATTGTAAGATTTACCCACAATTGCCATAAGTAAAAAGTATTTATTGGCAGGGTCTCCCTACCCTTGGACAAGCAGAGGATGCCTTAGCCTATTCATCAACTTGGAACAAACAGAGAACTCGAAATGAAATTCCACTGTAACAGAAGTTGAGAAAGGGCTGCCACTTGTTAGAGGAAAAAACACTCCTCATGGTTTAGTTGAAGTCTTGGTGAGAAGGGGAGATTTGCATGGTCTGTACAGTTTTAGTTACAGGAGCAGACTTAAGCAGCAATTGACCTCCAAGGACTTGAATGGCTTAAGCTGTCTCTGGCATTTATTTTACCAGTAAATTGTCTTAGTAACTAGTAAAAGACACAAACTGAAAAATTAAAAATACCAAAATCCAAGGTTAATCAAAAAAGGCTTCCTTGGCACAAATGTTGATAAGAAGATATTGGCTGTGAACAGGTACACAAGAAACCCAAATTTCTGCATTTCTCCCTGTACATTACAATGGCCATCATTAAAATCAACATTGCTAACAGTTACATACTAGTATCTGAGACATCACAATATTTCTCTCTAGGGAGAATAGGATAAAACTGCAGTATCTAAGTTGATAATGACTGAAAAACGTTGACTTTTTAATTATTTTAAAAACTTCAAATATTTGTGCCTAAGTGCCAATTTTTGAGCTTTTACGTAACATGTTCAAATCCTGCATTAAAGGAACCCACGCTCGAAAAGTGAGCCCACCATATTCTCTTTTAAAGAGATGTTGGAGAGACCAGGCTGACCCCAATCTTAGTTTACTTTGGGAAATGTGCTGGGCTTTAAGAAGAGTCACTCTTTAGAAATAAGACGTTAAAGATATTTTGGATATGTATCACAGAACACATTCTGCCTCCACTGTTTCAAGTTCACTTATGTTTTGTGAGAATGAGAAGTGTTACAAGGAATCTTATACAAACACCACCCAAAAGCACAATTTCAGGGTAAAACAGCAAGAACAATTACACGATTTCATAATGATAAATGGATTTGGGGTATAATTGATTTTTTCCGTACACAAACATGCTTTTTTTGTTTTCCTTCAGAGTCCAAGTCTTCCACACAATGGAACCCTGATGGCTGTGTATGATAAGTCTGGTTATTCTCATTCTGAAACATCATTGAGTGCGATAATTTACCTCTCTGCAAAGGTAAGTAAGAGTGCAGTTCACAAGTCCTATGCAACATTCCAGTAGCCAGTATATCAAAGTTAATATTCAGAGGCACTGTCATATGAAAATCTGGGGGGAAGGCAGGGTAGCTACTTCGATGCAAGTATATTCCAGAATGATAAAATAATGACTTCAGAGAAATGTAGGATGTTACATCAGTTCAGCAAGTTGGGATGGCTGAACACACAGTGACCAGTTTTACAAAGTGAAAAATCAGAAGGGGGGAACAGGAGCTCTGCTAGGAAAAGAATTAATTTATTCCCACTAAATATTATGACGGTAATTGTTGGTTAAAATAAAGATAATATAAACACTCTCTCCCACTCCTTGGGTACACGGGATTGCCTGCAGATCTCAAGTAATAAGAGGCACTTGGCTTTCAGCCCACCTATGCAATGACTCAGTGTCCAGACTGAGACATTTTTAATGAGGATTAACTGAGAAAAGAATCCTGATAATAGTCTCAAAATATGTTAAGTGCTGTTATAAAGAGGACTGTAATCTATTGTTCTCCATGCACTCTGGGAGTAGGACAAGCAGTAAGCCGCTTAATCTGCATCAAGGGAGATTTAAGTGAGATATTAGCTGATAGATGAGGTATCTGAGCCTTTAGTTATCATCTTTGAAAAATCATGGAAGTTGGGAGAGATTTCAGAAGACTGGAAAAGGGCAAATATAGTGCCCATCTATAAAAAGGGAAGTAAGGACAACCCAGGAAACTACAGACCAGTCAGTTTAACTTCTGTGCCAGGGAAGATAATGGAGCAAGTAATTAAGGAATCAATTTGCAAACACCAGGAAGATAATAAGGTGATAAGTAACAGCCAGCATGGATTTGTAAAGAACAAATCATGACAAACCGATCTGATAGCTTTCTTTGATCTGAAATCAAGCCTTGTGGATAAGGGAGAAGCGGTAGATGTGGTATGCCTAGACATGGTCTTACATGACATTTTTATCAATAAACTAGGGAAATACAACTTAGATGGATCTACTGTAAAGTGGGTGCATAACGGGCTGGATAACCATTCTCAGAGAGTAGTTATTAATGGTTCACGATCATGCTGGAAGGGCATAACAAGTGGAGTTTAGCAGGGGTCTGTTTTGGGACCAGTTCTATTCAATATCTTCATCAATGATTTAGTTTATGGCATAGAGAGTACAATTATTAAGTTTGCAGATGATACCAAATTGGGAGGGGTTGCAAGTGCTTTGGAGGACAGGGTCATAATTCAAAATGATCAGGACAAACTAGAGAAATGGTCTGAGGCAAATAGGATGAAGTTTAATAAGGACAAATGCAAAGTACTCCACTTAGGAAGGAACAATCCGTTTCACACATACAGAATGGGAAGCAACTCTGTAGGAGGGAGTACTGCTGAAAGGGATTTAGGGGTCATAGTGAATCACAAGCTAAATATGAATCAACAGTATGACACTGCTGCAAAAAAAGCAAACAGGATTCTGGGATGCATTAACAGGAGTGTTGTGAACAAGACACGAGAAGTCATTCTTCTGCTCTACTCTGTGCTGATTAGGCCTCAATTGGAGTTTTGTGTCCAGTTTTGAGCACCACATTTCAAGAAAGATGTGGAGAAATTGGAGGTCCATAGAAGAGCAACAAAAATAATTAAAAGTCAAGAAGACATGACCTATGAGGGAAGACTGAAAGAACTGGGCTTGTTTAGGTTAGAAAAGAGAAGAGTGAGAAGGGACACGATACCTTTTTTCAAATATCTAAAAGGGTGTTACAAGGAGGAGGGAGAAAAATTGTTCTCCTTGGCCTCCAATGATAGGACAAAAAGCAATGGGCTTAAATTGCAGCAAGGGAGGTTTAGGTTGGACATTAGGAAAAACTTCCTGTCAGGGTTGTTAAACACTGGAATAAATTGCCAAGGGAGACTGTGGAATTTTCATCACTGGAGATATTTAAAAGCAGGTTGGATAGACAACTATCAGGGATCTAGACCACGCTTAGTCCTACTGTGAGGACAGAGGATTGGACTCAGTGACCTCCTGAGATCCCTTCCAATTCTAGTATTCTATGAATCTATGATTAGGAAAAACTTTAAATACAACAATAGTTAAATACTGGAATAGTTTAGCAAAGGAGGTTGTGAAACCCCTATAACTGGAGATTTTAAAGAACGGGGTGGACAAAGCCTGCGTTGAATGGTCTGGTTAGGATGGACTAAATGACCTCTCAAGGTCCCTTCCAACCCTACCTTTCTGTGATTCTCTGACTCTGATGCCCTCCTCTTCACAGGACAAAATTATGATTTCTCAAAATGAGCTTCTCATGGATGATGATGAACTCAAGCACCTACCTTTCAGCTCAGGTAAAGAGCAAGGGAGACCACAATGTGTAAGATTGGATTAGAAATGTAATTCATCTGATCCAGCATCCTTCTTCTGGCAATCCATAATGCACTTACCCAAATGTGCAGTGGCACATGTGAAGGAAACATATATGCATAAACAGATTTTTTTAAATAAGTAGATAAGTCAAATTAAATATTTTAAATCGTCTAATTTATTTTAGGTGACATCACCATTTTCAGACAGTCCTCCACCCACATTCAAATGTATACCACCTTTGGGGTGGAGCTAATAGCTCAACTGTGGCCAGTGTTCCATGTCTATATAAAAGTTGGACTTCTCTTCAAAGGCAGAACCCTAGGTAAGAAATCCAGTCTCCTACACATTTGATTATGAAGGAAGGAAGCAGTGAAATTATGCCTTTTAATAGTCAATTCTAAAAAGCTACAATGGCAAGCTACTGTGTGTTGATAAGATTTTTTTCCCCAGCAACTTTAATAAAAACAATTGATAGAATTTGAAGTAGCACAGAGTAGGCATAGCATCTGTGCTATTTTGTAATAAAATTGTTTTCCCAACCTATCTTCTATAAGGTGTGCTTTGAAAAAGGCAAGGGGGCCGGTAGAGCCCTGCCTCATTCAACATACAGGTGGTCCCCAAGTTACAAACGCATCGACTTACGACCGTTCGTACTTACAACCAACCTCCCATTAAGTGCATTACAGCCGGTCCCTGAGTTACGAATGTGCAATCCACACTTATGAACAGCGCGGTCACATTTAAATGAATGGAGTCTGACCTACGAACAGATCAAGTTACGACCAAGTGTTCAGTACGTAACTCGTTCGTAAGTTGGGGACTATCTGTATACTTTACTACACATCAGATGAATCAGGGCACCTAAATAACCCAACCTAATTCAATGTGCACCTTCGAAGATCACATTGATTATACAAGAATCCAATCTCTTAATTAGTGATCATATTAGGGGATACATGTGTTTACTGTGTTTTGGCAGGTTTAGCCAAAAATGCATACTCTGCACAACCTCCTTTTGTTTAGAGTGCTGTAACCAGTGCCAGATTACTTCATGTGCTGGGAGAACAATTTCTTCAAGCTCTCATAACACAGCCAAATCAAGGCTAACTTTTACTGGAACGATCAATTCCACTTCTCAGAGAGGCCTGTTTTCCATGTCACGTTCTAATTGCTTTGGTGTTACAGCAATTTTAAAAAGTCATAACTTTTTTAATTGGGAGAATATTTTCTAATTTTATTTTCATGTTTTAAAAGAGCTAAGTGATTTTCTTCCAAAAAGCTTTCCATGCAAATTCACCTGAGGGAAGTGAACAGAGTTCATGAATTTTAACTTACCAAGTGAAAGAGGCAAAATTATGAGTAACTGAAAGAAAGAAATGTGTAACAGAAATGCTTAACCCAGTTAATCTATAATAGTCATTACTACTCCAGTTATAATTACTGACATTTTATTATTACTATTCAGCAATAACACATCATTAGTGTATAAATGTTCCTTGTTTTTCACTCATCCCTTGTGTTCCATCACATATGTGATCAGGGTTGTGTGGCAATTACAATGGGGACACTACAGACGACTTCATGACCAGCATGGATATTATTGAAGGAACAGCAGCACTGTTTGTGGACTCTTGGAGAGCAGGGAACTGTCACCCTGCAGCAGAGAAGGACACCGACCCTTGCTCTATGAGTCAATTGAACAGTAAGTAGGATACCCAGACCTATCAGACCAGCCAAATTGGCTACCTCTTTCTGAGTGGATACTAAAAACTCATCCACAAGGGAATAGAGTTTAAGGGAGAAGAAGAAGACTATACATCACTGATTCCTTCTTCTATAGGAAGATGTAGATTTCTAGACTATAATTTTACTAAACCAATCTATGATAAGATCCCTCTCTAAAGATCTGAATGGGGGTTTGAAGTATCCTTGATAAATTGGAGGACTTCCATTAGTACTCCCCCGATATCATGAAGTCCTTTGAGATCTGAAGTCTCTGGCTTTCCAATGATACGACTGACAACCAGTATTACCTTCTCAGTAAATTAAAATAAGAAAGACACAAATTCTGCCTTCTTTTTCTTCTTTATACCTCTGTTTCTTAACATCCATGACTGTTTCTCTCATTTAGAAATGTCTGCAGAGACCCATTGCTCCATTCTTACTAAGAAGGGCACAGTGTTTGAGAAATGCCACTCTGTGGTGAATCCTGCTCCTTTTTACAAGGTAGGAATTTCTGCTAAGGTCTTGAGGTGAGGCAGTGAGAAATACTACATTGTTTGGAAACACAAGAGGGGCTTTGGACCAAGAATAATTCAAAAACACCTCTCTCCTTAGACAGGCAAAGTCTGGTATGATCAGAGACTGCTATCTCCTAGGTACTTGGAACAAGAGGATAGATTTTTTTTTTCAAACTGCTAAGGAGTTGAGTATTTCCCAAGAAATTTCCCCAAACAGACATCTTTGTGGTTACTTAACCCTTTTGAGCATAGTTTTCCTACCGTAAAATAGAGGTAATGATACTCGCTTAGCTTTGTGAACATTTTGAAATCTACAGATGAAAAGCACTGTAAAAGTTAAAGTGCTAAGTTTATTTTTATGTACATCAGACAGATATATTCAGTTGCACTTCTTACTTGTAGTCTGTGAATTATATTATTTTCCATTTCGGATTTCTTAGCAGGCTGATCACTTCAAACATCTGACCTAACAATACTCTGTATGTTTGCTTTCAGAGATGCGTCTACCAAGCCTGTAACTATGAGGAGACCTTTCCTTATATTTGTTCCACTCTGGGATCTTATGCAAGAGTGTGTGCTTCAATGGGACTGATCCTTATAAACTGGAGGGACGCTATGGACAACTGCAGTAAGTGAGCCCCGGCTGGCTCTTCAAAGTTTGTAATCAGATGTATATATTCCACTTCCATTACCTAGAGAAATCAGAAAACCATACTTCCATTTGGAAAATTCCATCATTTGATGTGGGATAAAATTGGCCTGTGCTAACCTCTCCTGAGTTGAGACGAATTCCAAAATTCTCTGTAATCTACCAAAATGTCATCATCATGAAGTAGTTTCAGGCACACAAAAAATCACTGTTGTAGATACTTCTTGTATGGGGCGGGGACTCACCATTGCAGCACCACCTGCTGGTATCTCTGAGGAATTAGTCCTTTCTCAGCAGGGTGTCCCCTTCTGGCAGTCTCTCACCCATCTGCGATCCACACTTGTGTCTCAGACCTGCGTCGCTCCTCTGCAGTACATTGGCCTCCAGCAGTGCATACTCCAGTGTTCTCTCATCCCCCTTTTAGGGGTACATCAGCAGTCCTGAGTCTCTACTGCCACTGTGGCCAATTGTGGCCTCCAAGACTATCCCCTCTGTCTCAGTAGCAAGCCACAGTCTGTATGGGCCACGCCTTCTTCCCAGGGTGATATCAGCAGTTCTCAGTTCTACCTGCCACTACGGCCAATTGCGACTCTAAAGTCCAGCCCCTTAGCTCATGGACAAGCCACAGTCTGTATAGACCATGCCTTGATGGCAAGGTGTGGTGCAAGGGGGCAAGGGAAACCCACACCTGCCCACTACTCTGGGTTTCAACCCAGGGACCCTCCAGTGGCAGCCTTGTCCTGCCCTCCCTCTGCTCCCTTTACTGCCTCTAGTTTCCTAGGCCACTTCACCTGTGACCTTTTGCACCCTCGTGGCTTTTATAGCAAGGCCTGCAGCCTGGCAGGTATTAGGCTATAGCATTTCTCTTGAGCTCCTCTCAGCCTGCTCTGCACTGCTCTATTAAAGTTGCTTTCTCTGAGGAAACCAGCACGGCACCCTCTCTTGTCAGGACCTGCCCCCCTCTGCTGAGCAGCTTCTTTTATACAGGGCTGCCTCAGCAAGCTACACCCTGATTGGCCCCTTAAAAACTTCTCCCTGATTGGCCAGGGCTGTGCATGAGCGCCCCCCCCCAAGCCAGCTTTAACCCTTTCCAGTCAGTGTGGGGCAGTTACCTCACCACACTTCTACTGATTTTGCATTTTAGCAGTGGTTTGATTTCAGAAGGACTGTAAATGCAAAATACATAAAACAGTGGCATGTTCTCAGAGCTTTATCACCTACTCCAATGGAAGAAGCGCAAAGATGCTAAAGTTTCTCATACAACTATGAGTGCTTCAACACACACAGCCCCATAATCACCATCCTGGGGAATCCACACAGAGGGTCAGCTGGTTTTACATCTCAGGGAAATCCTGCAGATCCTGAGGTTTTTACAAGGATGGGCTGCAGAGACTACTCTACTCCCAGAGACTCTCCTGGCAGCATAGCTTACTGAGGAACTGTGCTTTGACTGGCATTCAGAGAGGGAAGCAAGAGAAAACAGTTGACACTGAAATTGTTGGCCTTATATAATGCAGCACGTTCCCCTGGCTCCGGTACCACTCTCGGGAAGATCAGGGAAATAAAGTACAACTCCCGTTCTTGTCTTCATTTTACAGCCATTTCCTGTACTGGCAATCAGACATTCAGCTACCACACTGAAGCCTGTGATAGGACATGCCTGTCACTTTCCAACCAAGCCTTGGAATGTTATCCTACTGACATCCCTATTGATGGTTGCAATTGTCCCAAGGGTACCTACTTGAACCACAGAAGTGAATGTGTTCGTAAATCCATGTGTCCCTGCTACTTAGAAGATAAGAGGTTCATCCTGCCTGATCAGTCAACCATAATTGGTGGTATTACCTGGTAAGTTTGAGAGTTAAAATAAATGAACATACAGCAAAGGGAAGGGTGTTTGTTCACGTGTTTGGAAACAGGGATCGAAAAGGTGGGTTTTTTTAATTGTTTGGTTCTCTTTTACCTTGGCAATATTAGGCAGATAAAATCTAGTCTTCTAAAATCTAGTCTTCTCTGGTAATGCTAGAGAAGCACTGGGAGTTTTAAGAATTAGGTTGGTGCTCTGCCAACACCTAAATAAATAGCATACACAACTGACATTGCTGGTTGTATTGTTGCAGTCCAAAGAGAAAGCATGTTGACTTGTATTTCATTTTGGAGGAACTGGGAGGAGCAAGCGGCACAGCACAGCTGGTGTTTGCTTCTTGCAAAAGTGTGAAGTTATTTGACAAAAAGCTTGAACATTGTTTTCTTAGGAGGATATCACATTCAAAAAGAAAAAATTAAAACCACCGAACAACTTGAGTGTTAACTGTCCCATAAGGGATGGGCCATGAACTTCTCTTTTATTTTCTAGCTACTGCGTTAATGGAAACCTGAGTTGCACTGGCAGACCTCAAGACCCTGCAGGTATGTATTTGGGTACAGTTTACTTTCACCTTCAAAAGCATTATTATTCCCATGCAAAGGGGGAGTGGGGGCAGAATTGCCAGGCCCCTGGGCAAGGTGTGTGTGTGTGGGGGGGGTCCTGCTCCACATTTCTGAAAGGGAAGGGACTTCAGGCAGAAGGGAGGCAGCCAGCTCTCAGTGCCACCCGGATCATGCTGTGTCCCCACATTCAGTCAGCCCTTAGTGCCACCCAGGTCTCTGGCGGTGATTTAAAGGGCCCAGAGTTCCAGCCTCTGCTGCTGCTGCAGTGGCTCTTTCGAACCATGGGCTCTGGGGCATTTGCCCCCTTTGCCCCCTCCCATCGGTGGGCCTGTTCCCATATTACAGAATTATCCCCTCATAACTTTCTGTTTCTCTTTTTTTCCCCACTAGAAAACTGCAAGCCTCCTAAAAAATATGTGTCATGTTCACAGCGTTCAGATAACAAATATGGAGCCGCCTGTTCCCCTACCTGTCAGATGCTGGCCACTGGAATTAAATGTGTGAGTTCCACATTTCTATGATCACATCTCTGTAATGGAAACACACAGTAAGAGGAAGGGTGAAACAATTTTGGGGCTTGGGAAGACCCACATTCAATTCATTTCTCTGTCACAGACTTCCTATGCTGTCTTGGGCAAGTTTCCTAGTGCCAGATTTTTAAATACATTTAGATCCATACGGGAATTGTCAAAAGCATCTAGGAGCCTAATACCCATTAAAATCAATTAGTTTTAAAAATTGCACAAGGCACCTAAATGCCTTAAAAAATCTGACACATTCTCTGTTTCTCAGTTCCTTCTCGGTAAAATGGGACAGTAGTACTTGCCTAAGTCACAGAAGTGTTCTGAGGATAAATATATTTCAGATGGGTATTCAGATACCATAGTAATGGAGGCCATATAAGAGTTATCAATTGATAATGGTGTGACAGTGAATCTTCATGAAAACTGCAATACTTATTTAATAATCTGCCCTGTAGATTTCCATGACAAACAATAAAAGATTATATCAAGAAATAGATCCATTTTTAAAAAATGTTGAGTGAATCAAATGCTGATTGATTACAGGAAAATAATTATAAGTCACAGTATATATCAATTTATGTATATAATGATGTAATAAAAAATTCTTAGTAAATAAAGAAACAGATCAATTAGCAGAATTATAATCTAACAGATTTCTAGGCTGTAAAGACACACATCTTATTCTCCAATTGTCTGAGAAGCTGGTACCCATGAAATAGCTTATTGACATAGACATTAGCTAAATTTTACAACTGCAGTTAAACTAGTACACTGGTAAAAATGATTTGGCTGACTCTTGGCACTAAATAAATCACACAAAGCAAAATTGAAGAAAGGTTGTAGGTCAATAAAACCAAAATATTTTAGTCCATTCTTTTTACATTCATTTCCTTCGTGCATCATGTTTTATGACTCATGTTGTACTTTCCTGATCTGCTCCAGGTACCCACTAAGTGTGAATCAGGCTGTGTCTGCGCTGATGGGCTATATGAAAATCTAGATGGAATGTGTGTACCACCAGATGAGTGTCCCTGTGAATATGGGGGCATCTCTTATAAAAAAGGAGAAGAAATCCACACCGAATGCAAAAGCTGGTAAGAATCTACAAGGTTTCTCTTTGGTTATGTCTAGACTACGCTCTATTTTCAAAAGAGGATATGCAAATACTGCGGGAATTTGCATAACTTCTTCCGATCTCGCTTTCAAAAGTGGAGCTTTCTAAAGTGAAAGTAGTCTGGATGTGTTTTTTTGGAAAAAAAACCTTTTAAAAAAAAACACTCTTCCTTAAAAAATGAGTTTTACACGGTTTTTTCGAAAAAGGGTTTTTTTCCCAAAAAAACCCCGCGTCCAGACTAATTTCACTTTCGAAAGCTCTGCTTTCGAAATGAGATCAGAAGAAAATCTTCTTTCCAAAATAGAACTTAGTTTAGACGTACCCTTTGCCAGTTTTCTATTTGTCTAGACTGCACAATTACATAGTGCAACAGTATGGTTTCAAGGAGAAGAATCAGCAGCATTTGAGGGTCAGAGTTAAATAAACTGCCGTAGTGATAAAACATGGAGGTGATAGAGCCATGGATAACTATGACAATGTCTATATTTGACAGGAAAGGTTGTGGTCTCCTCATCAGCCACAAAAAGGATAAAGCTTTAAGGATAGTTGCTGCTATCTGACCTCCAGAAGTAGTGGGGGATCCAAGAGCACCTTCAAACTATAAGTCATACTAGAAAAGTGGATCAATTCCACATAATTGAAAGTGCAAGCACAATCTGCATCCTCTCCCTAGAAAGATCAACTCACCCATTAACATGACTTCCATCAGCAGTTGCTCCATTTCCAGTTCTACTTTCTCATTAAAATAACCTAAAAAGGGCAGCAAATCTCGTTTAGTGACAACAAAAAGAGCTAGTATCTGCTGTTTACTCAAGGCAATGTAACCTGTAATGCCTCATGTTTTATCTCTTTTTAAGGTAAATTATGGGAAAATATACTTACAAATTCATCTTCAGCATGCACTAATTTTCACAAAAGTGAGGAAATTTTGAAGTTACAGTTGCCATTTTAGTCATAATTTGACCACATATATAAACTAGGTCAATGTAGTTAATACAGTGTGTACACAAAATGTGTATCTGCAGAGATGAGTTAAAGCAGCATGTCTTCAAAATCTTCCTAACAAGAATTTTCTTCTCACCACTAGCACCTGCGCAAGAGGAAAATGGAAATGTGTTCAGAAATCGAGATGCTCCTCAACATGTACCCTCTACGGAGAAGGACATGTCACCACTTTTGATGGACAGCGCTTTGTGTTTGATGGCAACTGTGAATACACCCTCGCTACGGTAATGTCAGTGTTACTGCTTCTGATGGCAAAGTACTGATAGCCAGGAAATGGCTTGATTTAAACTGCGGGTTACAGAAATACCCTAAAAAGATACCATATGTACCAGGACAATACGAACTCTGACATATTTAGTGCTCATTTCAATACCTCAATTCAAAAGCTGTCACACATACAAAAACAAACAACAACAACAAAAACACCAACCAAACATATTATAAGATGTTACGAAAGATCCTAAGATTTCTAACACACCTGAGTGTCTGTGGATGACCTATCCACATACCCACATTGCACAAGCGAGCTGGTGTTTTCTTGTAAAGCAATGTAATTCTTAACACCCAATCAGTAGTTTGATCATTGCAGTAACACCATGCAAGAGTGCAGTACCCTACTGACTCCCTCCTTTCTCCCTGCAAACAAAAAAAAAAAAAGATTTCTGAAATGGATAAAAAATAGAATACCCCAGACGCTGAGGAATGAATGTACATAAATTCCCCTGCAGTGATTTCCCCGATATCTGGTAACTGGATTTGAAGTCAGTCAGAGTTAGGATTAGAGCTTGTAACAAAGTGAGTGGAGATATCGTCTGAGACTTATGTGGAGAGGCAAACACCCTGAAGTGATAGCCCAGCACACTGCATCTTCTTGTTCACTCTATTACTTTACTTCTCAAAGGGTTAAGCAATTCTTACTTCTCTTCTTTAGGATGGCTGTGGTATGAACAGCTCTCATTCCACCTTTAAAATTGTGACTGAGAATGTCATCTGTGGTAAATCAGGAGTCACCTGCTCCAGATCCATCAAGATCCAACTTGGGGTAAGAACATTAATGCAGCTGTTATCCATCCAGGTCAAACTTCATTATCAGTGTAGGCATCTATGGTCAAGTCCTATTGGACAGTCTACTTGATGATCTAGAATTTTGAAGTAGTTTGTAAACATAATATCTGTTTGAAATCCCTATCACAGTCTTATAGTCCCCAGAGTTATGGCCTCTCTAGAAGTCATGAGAGTAAAGCCTTGGAATTTGTCTTCACGTTGGAGAAGAGTATTAACTATGGGGCATAGAATGAAACCAAGAAGGCAGTTGTGTGAAATTAAGGAAGTCATATCATGGACAGGAAATTTATCCTAAAAAAATCCCTTGAATCCAGTCTCCAATTGCCTCTAGTTCCTCTAATAACTCACTGTTGGTGCACATGTATACAAGAAAAAGTAACTAAAATTTCCTTTGTGAGCTGAGAAGTTCCATCCTTTCTTGACAGTTGGTTCTGAGTCCTGAGGGAGCCAAAAGTACAGCAATATCAGATTACCCCAGAGTCATGCTTCAACAGAAAATCAAATGAGGACCACAGACTGTTGCATTCTTGACCAGGGAACTATTACTCCCTATAGTACGCACTTGCCAGCTTGTTAATGAGCAATAGCAAGGCTTTACTGAAGAAGCTAGCAGTAGCTTCTTTTGCACCTAACTCCTAACTACTTGCTCCAGAGGAGCACTGCTTTCCAAAGATAACTGCTGTTGTGCACCTCTGCTCTCAGGAAACAAGTAAAGGTACAGGGGTGAATGAAAAGTAGAACTGATCAAGTCAATGTGAGCTACCATTTCTCTAGGTAACTGCATCTACTCATTTAAAATAATGGAAATAAAACTGTGTGCTTCAGCTAGCTGCACACAAATAATACAAGGGTGATGTCAGTGTTATAGACAACAAAACAGTCCATTACAAAGTGCTGCTGCACCCTAAACTGACCATGAAAAGTGATGAGTTTCCTTCATGTTCTTCATCAAAATTTGCATACTCATAAAACAAATCCAGGCAGCTGGGGACAGACTATGTTTTACCTTTGCATGGGATAGGTGCAGATGAAAGAAGAGAATGTTTTGGCATCATGCGCTTTGTTTTCATACAAAATCATAACATAGACTACATTTATACCTCAGAAATTATGCTGAGAGATAGACACTCATGAAGACAAGTCTACACTTAAAACATCATATGGACATAGCTGCATCTGCACTGCTGTAGCGCTTCAATGAAGATGATCTTTTCTGATGGGAGAGAACTCTACCATTAGGGTAGTTAATTCATCTCCCTGAGAGGCAAAGGGGAAAAGCTGTCTCACTGATTTAGCGCTGTCTACATATGGGGATAGGTCAGTCTAAATATGTCACTTGGGAAGTGGATTTTTCACACCCCTGAGTAATATAGTTATACTGCGTGGTGTAGTGTCAGTACCTTGCTGGTTGCTATGCTTGGGTGGTAGGCTGTGGAGGACACCCACTGGCAGTTGTCTGTAAGCACGGCCCAGCAAGAGGGGCCTCAGGACAGTGGCCAAACCAGTTCCACTGGTTAAGGGAACAGACGGGACAAAGGAAGTGTGTGCTGGGGGAAGGGTCAGTCTGGGGCTGTAACCATGAGGGAGACAGACTGAGGTTGCTGGGGCTGAGGGCTAGGGGTGATGGACCCCTAAGCCAAGGGGTCTGAAACACCCTGGCTCCGAATCCTGTAAACACACCACGTATATGCTGTGCTGTATCCTGGAGGAGCAATAAAACCTTGCTATTCTACTGCGGGCGGATTCTGTTCTTGCTGCTACGGGGGTGGAGGATCGGGGGAACCCCAACTGCGTCATCACATACTGATATAGGTCTCTAGTGTAGACCAGATCTCAGGCAGAGATGCTCATCATCTGAGAACTGTGACTCAGCTGACAATAAATAATTCTCCAAGATCTAACCACAACAAATTCAGATAAACAGAGAAAAGACAATCTGTAGCAGCACCCTTTAGTGAGTCCTAGTAATGACATAAAGCCAGAACAACCTGGGACATACTGAGAGCAATATTATAACTTACAGGCCAATTTGCTTTTTAGAACATGACAGTTATACTGGCAGATGAAACCTACTCTGTATATGGGGAAAATCCTCTGACACAATTCCACGTGAAAAAGAATGCCCTTCACCTGATGTTCGATATCATTATCCCAGGAAAATACAACATGACTCTTATCTGGAACAAGCACATGAATGTTTTCATCAAGATCTTCAGAGAAGCACAGGTAATTCAGAGTAACTTCCTGATAAACTTTCCTTAACTTTCTTTTTTAAGTACATTCATCCTCACATTCAAATCAAATTGCATATGAAAGAACAATTGCAATTTTCTTCAGCAGCAGGCATCTTCTAGAAAGGTCACTCGTAACTCCCATTCCTCCTGGGATCTTCAGTGGAGGATGCTTTTATCTGATTCCCAACTTCACAACAACATGAATCTTTGGGTTGATAGCTAATGTGTTATCCAAATGACAGCACATTCTTTCATTACTCAGCATGGCAGGGAAATTTGTACAGGGCATTTTGATTGATTTTGACCTTTTAAGGGAGCAAATCCTATCTGTGGGTGTGAACATTATTGAGGAAGCACACCACTATTTCCTTACATTGTTCATTTAACGAGAAAGGCCCCATCTACAAGAAACAAACTATGTGGCACAGTATTTACAGATCGCCATCGTGGTTGAGAAACAGGAAGTAATGCAGATAACAAGGAGAATTCGGGCAATTGGTTGTAATTAGCAAATGGGGATGACCGAATATTAATGCTGTCATTTCTTCCTCTAGAATCATCTCTGTGGTTTGTGTGGGAATTACAATGGGAACATGAAAGATGACTTTGAAACCCGAAGCAAATACGTGGCAGCAAATGAACTGGAGTTTGTAAATTCGTGGAAGGAAAATCCTCTGTGTGGGGATGTGTTATTTATAGTTGATCCCTGTAGCAAGAACCCTTATCGTAAAGCTTGGGCACAGAGGAAGTGTTCCATCATCAACAGCCAGGTGTTTGCTCCCTGTCACAGTAAGGTAAGCAAGTTTTTGGCCTTGTTTCCACTTATTCTATATTCTTCCAAGGATGATCCATTCACACTTCAACACTTCCTCCTCCCCAAGATGTATTCATGCTACATGCCTGAAATATATTCTTTGACCTGCTTCACCATAATATTTTGTATCTCCCATTTGTAATGTGTCTTCAGGAAGTAAGTTCAAGTGAGAAATGTGAATGGTGCTTATATGTGTCATTGCGGGGTATGAAACTGCTGATGTGTTTTGCTGCCTAATCACATGGAAACTATATAGCTGATCAAATGTAGAACAAGAGACATCCTTCAAATGTCATAATTTTCCATTAATATTTTGCAGTGCCTCTGCTTTTACAAAAGATAACCATTTGAATCAGAATTGTACGATTGCTGTGCTTATTTTACTACACAACAAGTAGAGGAATAATTGATACTCATAACTTAGCAGAGTTCTGAATGTTCTTTTACCCTGAGCTAACATTTATGGCTTGGCCCAGCTAGAAACAAGAAAGACATTTTATTGACCAACACATGGATACAAGAGATTCCTGGTTAATTAATTTATTCCTTCTCTCTCCACCAAAGGTATACCGGGCGCAGTATTATGACGCCTGTGTCCGAGATTCCTGTGGGTGTGACACTGGAGGAGATTGTGAATGCATGTGTGATGCCATTGCAGTGTACGCCAAGGCGTGCTTAGATGTAGGTGTCTGCATTGACTGGAGAACCCCAGACTTCTGTCGTAAGTTTCTTGACCACCTTTAAAAAATAACATCTGTGATTTTTATTACTAGCTTTTCTTTTCATTTCATTTTATACTTTGCCCAACTATAAAGGAGTTTAAGGGACACGTTTATTATTTTTTATTATTATTATTATTATTATTATGTCGAGGTTCACTGATGGAGCAGCATGGGGGATTGCTTGTATAGCCACTTTCCTATGTTGTATTTGTGCTTTAGACAGGGCTGCTGATGGGAGAGGGTGGACACAAAGGAGGAAGTTGCCCTGAGGTCCAGTGGTTTAAAAGAGCCTGGTGCTCCAGGCCACTGCTGCCACTACCATGGCATCAGCAGCCCTGTATGAAATAGTCCAGGTGGTGCTGAGTGCTGGCTGCCCCTAACTCTGCTCCCCCCCCGCATTGCCTATGGCAGAGGCAGGCAATAAAACAGTGGCAGTTCACCAGGATTAGCTCCAGGTGGGCTGCTGCCGATATATTTACATACACTTCCACAGGTACAGATAATCAAAGCTCCCATTGGCCGGGAATGTCTCTCCGCAGTCAGTGGGAGCAGTGATCCCACGTACTTGCAGAGGTGCAGATAAAGATGGTGGTGTGGGGGCCCGCCAAGTGCCAATCCTGGCAGACGGAATCTGGCCTGCAGGCTGCTATTTGACCACCCCTGGCCTAGGGCCTGGCAAAGTCTGTCTCCAGCCCTGATTCTAGATACATGGATAGTTTCATTCTCTAGTACAGTTAACCTTGCATATTTCATCAGCTCCAAATTCACTAAAAACACATTACTGCGTCATAAAGAAATGAAGGAGAAAAAACAAGCAGCCACAAATTCTAATCTGGCAATATATTTCCCTTGTTGCTACTGCAGAATTGACAGTCAACCAACCAACAAAGCAGGGGTGGGCAATAAGCCAGAGGTGATTCACCACACTTAGTCCCTGGTGGGCCGCCAGATGCTTCATTCACCTGTGCATCTGCAAGTACAGCCACTTGCAATTCCTGTTGGCCACACATCGGTCTTCCCAGACACTGGGAGCTGCAGGAAGCAGTGCAGACTGGAACACTGCTTCCTGCAGCTTCCTGCAGCTCCCATTGGCCGGGAACAGTGTCCATAGTCCATAGGAGCTGCAAGCGGCCATACCTGTGGATGCACAGGTAAATAAAGTATTAGCATCCCTTCAGGGGCTAACCCTGGAGAACCTTGTCTGGCCCATAAGCCACTTATTGCCCATCCCTGCAGTAGAGGGAACACAAAGTTGTTTACAAAAAAACCCCAACATCAATCTTTTCCCACAGCTGAGATGAAATTGCAAAGAAATAAACAGAGAAAGCGGTATTGATTGGGGCTCCATAAAGAAAGAAAAATTATCTATAGTTGCTATCTAGAATAAATGTCATACACTGGTTTCACAGAGCATTATAAACAAACCTTTAAAGCAATAGTTCTTGATAGCTTCTATTCAATACATTGATATATTATATATTACAAATATCTAAATACCTTTATCCCTTTTCTTATGAAAGGAAGAAATTAAGTTACATCTCATTAGAAGACAAATTCAAATCACTTCACCCACAGTCGAGGTCGGGGAGTTTACAATGAGTTACCAAGCACTACTGAGTGACTTTCTTCCCCCTATTCTGAATCCTTTGAGGAATTATTTTCCTCAAATTGAAATTGAAAATTTCAACCTTTTCTTTTGTTTTTGCTTTTTTCAGCTGTCTATTGTGACTTCTTCAACACACACCAAAAGGCAGGCAGCGAGGGCACCTACAGCTACAATTACTGGAATGAACAAAATTGCACCTGGCATTACCGACCCTGTAATTGCCCAAACCAGAACTACAAATATGTCAACGTTGAAGGTAATTACTTCACAGTTTCAGGGCCAACTGTAGTTTTGACTATACTCCCACCCCGAGTCTTCCTCAAGGACACCCACTCATGGCTTCAAGCTCCTCGTCATCACCAGGGCTGGCTCTAGGCACCAGCAAACCAAGCACGTGCTTGGGGAGGCACATTGCGAGGCACTGAGAGACACTGGCCGGAGAACTCCTGACTCTTACCGCCCGACGCGGGCCTGCCTGTGGCTGCCCAAGGCAATGGGCGGGGTGGTGGAGCGCGCGATGGGCCAGCGGCGAGCCACCCTCCGCAGGTGAGGTGCATGGGGCAAGTCGCGTTCGCAGCCCCGCAGTGATGACTGAGGCGCCATGACATCACGGTTCCGGGGCTGCCTCGCTGCTTTCCCTCGGCACTGGGGAGAAAAGTGCGCCCTCTAGTTAGCGCGAGAGGGCATTGTGGTGGGGTGGGGTGGGGTGGGGCGGGGCGGCCCCGACAGGAGCACTGGCCACGCGCCGCTCCAGTCACCTTCCCGGAGCAGCTGCCGCTGCCCAGCACCCTGTGGCCGCGGAGGGGAAAATGCCCGAGGGAGCCTCCCATGAAGTAGACTCCGGCGCCTGGGGATCGTTCGTGCTCCTCTGACTGGCACCAGCCAGCGCGGCCTGATGTGCAGGGGGGCGCACCATGGGCTTTGAGAACAGCAGCGGCGCCGGAGTGCTACGGCCCTGGTGGGCGAGCCACTCTCCCCAGGCTGTGCGGGGCAGGCTGCACAGAGCAATCCAGGGCCGGGCAAGGGGCAGCCCGGGTCCCTGCAGCCAGGGACCACGCTGCGAGCCAGGTGTCTGTAGTCATCTCTCCACCTGCCTTGCGCTTACTAGTGATGCCTCCAGCCGGAGCGGGCACCCTTGGCCAAGGAGTTTGCAGGAGTGTGTGTGGGGGGGAGGTAGCACACATTGGCAAATGGGGGGGCGACTCTCTCCCCCTTTTCTCTACCTCAGTGCTGGGGAGGGGAGAGCTGCAGCCTTAGTGGGGCCAGGCAGAAGAAAGGCCCTGCCCAGGCCAGGATGATTCAAGCAGAGGGGCCTAAGCTGGGGGGAGGGGAGAGCTACTTTGCAGCTCTATCTGGTTGGTCTGGCGCCGAGGAGTCGCTGGAGGGGGCCTCACCTGCCCCGGCTCAGAGATTTGGGTGGGGGGAGGAAGAGAGGTGCCCCTGGCCTTGCCCGTTAAGTTTCCCGGCTGTGTCCGCGTGCATCCCCAGGGGGACGCGTGCCACTTTCACCCCTCCCCCAGGGCGCTCCGACGTTTCCACGCATGCTGTGGGGAGGGGACACAAGGGTTTGGCGGGGAGAGGGAAAGGAGATGGAGTTCGGTCAGTGGGGGTAGGTGGGAGAGGGGAGCGGACTGGGTCCGGTCGGAGGTGGGGGATCGGGTTTGGCTGGGAGGGAAGAGAGGGTGGATTAGGTGGGGGACAGAAGGGAGGGCAGACTGGGTCCGGTCACTGAGGGGTTGGGTTTGCCTGGGAGGGGAGAGAAGGTGAAAACTGGGTTCGGTGAGTGAGTGGGGGGGGGTTGGGATGTGTGTGGAGGGGAGACAGGACGTGGGCTGGGTTTGGCTGGAGGGCGTGGTGGGAGTCAAAGAGCTGCAAGGTGAAAGGGGTGCTTTCTTCTTCAGTGCCTGTCCTGCAGCAGTGGGACAAGCGGGGAGGACGGCCAAAAAATTTTTTGCTTGGGGCGGTAAAAAACCTAGAGCCAGCCCTGGTCACAACACCTTTCAGGTAGAGATCTATGTCTTTCTCCTGCTAGACTGGGAGTTTAGGCTTGCAGTCCCTTTGCATTTCACTGCGATTTCCTCATCAGGTCCGACCAGGGTCCTGCACCTGTGGATAACCATCCTCCATGGCAGTATTTCTTAAACTATGTTCCGTGGAACACTGGTGTTCCGTGAACAACTCGCAGGTGTGCTGCAACCTCTTCTTTGTTTTTGTCACTTCTTTGTTTTTGTCTTTTTTTTCTGTGACGACAATTTTTTTTGAAGAAAATTTTCATAAGTGTTCCGCATAAAAAAATATTATTGTTTGGTGTTTCGAGGTCTCAAAAAGTTTAAGAAACACTGCTCTAGGGGATACAAGAGTATAAACCAGTTACCATTAAGCCTTCACAAAAGCTAAATAATGTGTTCTTAGGATAAAAGCATTACAGAGAAAACACATAAAGCAATTAAAGTTCCTATATGCATGCTAAAAGCTTCTTGGACATCACCCATCAGCCTTACAGGGTCCTAGTAAGACAAAATTCTTCCAACTCTTCCACAAGGGTCCTGTCTATTTTCTGAATCAGAAGGCAGTCCTGTGTTAGTCTAAACTCAGACATTTTATACCAGAAGTCCTTTCTTTGTCAAGCGGTCTCTGAAAAACACAATTTGAACCCGACTATGAAAGTTCACCTCGGTGTGGTACCTCTCCGGAGGTTTTAACAACCTGTGTGATTCACCTTAAACACGCCTCATTGTTTCTGATACCTGGCGAAGGAGCTGTGTTACATCTGGAGTTACATACAAACCCAAGATTACAATGTGACATAGGCCATTCATAAACTTAATATAACGTGGTCCCCAAAAATATTGTATGTGGTTGTAATTTGTCACAATAACTTTACAAAGCTGAAAATAACAACAGAATAGTTGTTTTTATTATATTAACCAGTGGTTAAGACAATGATGTTTCCAGTGTCATAATTTCTGAAGCAGTGATTACATAGTCTTACTGTATTATGTTCATCTTTACCTTCTATTATTACTATCACAATGATAAACAACTGACATAGAATCCATAGTATACTGAGTGCTTTAATGAGCTCAGCCTGTTTTCAATTTCAAGCTTCTGATTTTTACCATATGAAGAGAAATTTCTTTAAGGAATTTTGAAGCTGTCACGGGTTAAAATGACAGACACCACTTTTCATCTTCTGTTAACTTCGTATTATAATATGCAGGTAACTACATATTTAGAAGAAAGATTATAGGAAATACTTATAATCTGAGGAATGAATAACATACTTCTCTCCACCCTCTCCAGGCTGTTACAACTGCTCACATAATGAATACTTTGATCACGAGGAGGGACAGTGTAAATCCTGCAGTAAGTAGAGATTCATATAGTCACTCTGTTTCTCTGCAAAAGTTATAAGCTAATATTTTGAAGGAGAGGTTTTTTCCTAATAGCAATTGGCTAATAATGACTATTGATCCAAACACAACTCCCCCCTGTAAAAATTGGGATGTTCTACTGCTAACTCAACATCATATGGGTAGTTAAAGGTGACTAATAAAATATCAGGCTATGAAGCATTGTGAATTAAATGGCAGCTGGAATGCTCTCGTTGATTTTAATAGTTGTGATGAAAGGTCAAAGCTTGAGCATTTGATAATATCTCAGTACTCCTGAAAATAACTGGCTCCCTGACACCTTTTCTTTCCAACAGTGAGTTAACTTCTGGCATTGGATAGAATCCAGTAACGAAAGTTTCTCTAACAAGTTCCTTTTCCTCACCTACATGCTTTTTACTATTTTTAAAATCTTTCCTAAGTGATGCCTGCCATACCACTGTGATGGGCAAGCTGAGAAAAACATAGATAGGTAGTTGATATTAGAGATAGGATCAAACATGCAAAAAAAAGTTATTATGCATTCAGATGATGGATATTACTGGACCATTTCCAAGTTATACAACAACAATCATCATTAAAGGCTCCTAGTTATTAGCACTATACCATCTACTGATAATCCATATGTACATATTCCTGAGAAATAAAGCTCTCCTTAAACATGAACATACTGACAAATGCTACAAAAGCATGGCCATTGAAACAAAGTACTGATTTCTTCAATACTGTCTACAGCAACAGATTTGCAATGAAATGTATAACAATTCAGCATTTCAGGGATGTCTTGCTGACTATTTCAATTTTTTCACTTTTCGTTCATTCTGTAAACTATCCTCTTGGGAATAGTTTCTTAATTTTTTTTCATTCACATGTAACATGTTTCTTCCAACTTTACATAGAAAGACTTGAGCCCACTAAAATCACCCCTACAATTACTACACATTCAACAAGTTAGACCTATAGTTAGTGGAAATAAATATGTGATAAAATAGTTATATTTCATCTTTCAGATATAAGTTACTGTCGTCTCACTGTCAATAGTTAACACTTTCTTCCCCTTTTAAGATTACCTCACCTTCCCCTAAAATCTTTAAGATAAAATCATGAAATATATCCTGGTATGACGCAGAGGCCCATGCCCCGCATCCATTCTGGTGTGCTACCGTCTCTATGCCTTCCTGAGAAAGGCACACACCGGAAACTATTTCCTTGCCCTGTGGCTCGAATGAAACAAAGTCAGAGAGTTGAAAAATGGGCTGAATATCAGAATCCAAAAATGGGCTTTTGTCTCTCCCATCGATGCACTCTTAGCCTCACGTCAAGTTTTCCAGTAAGGCGAATGAAATTGCACTGATTGATGGTTTAGGAAGGCCTTCTTCATTTTCTCTCGTTCACGGGATCCAATCGTTTTACTTTTCCTCGCTCTCTTCCTTTGCAGGAAAAGAGCCAACTAAACCTACTTCTCCAACCTCCCCCGGTGAGTCCGACAGCCAGTTTCTAAACTAAGAGATGCTGATGAGGATTGCTCATCTCCTTTGATTTGAGACCCTCACATTGATTTGATCCCCTCCAGATCAGGTTGCAAACACAGGAGGGGCAAGGTGCCCTCTGAAAGCTAGAATCGCTCCCTGCATCTTTTCTGGGGCTAAGAAGCAGACACTGTGTTCCACACATGTCGCTGTAGTCTGAGCAGAAGAGCTACACTGAGGGGGGAAACATTAACAAAGCATGGAGGAACTACCCTGTGAGGGGAAGAGATCCCAGTTCCCATCCTCAGGGCCCACAAAAGGCAGCAGAAGGCACTCAACATCTTCCAGGAACAGGGACCTATGCTTGCAAGACAAAATAAGCCAGCCTTCATTTTCAATGGGTTGGGAAATATTTGCATGCACATTCTGTCTCAGAAAGGTTACGTGGCATAGAGAAGAA